>JAWWNF010000169.1:1250000-2500000 GCA_034641395.1 Darevskia armeniaca | reverse complement strand
ACTGCACTCTGGCAAGGAGCCTTTGCTCAAAAGTGCAGAATGGGCAGCACGGTTGATGCCAGGAGCCACAGCTGTGGGGTGTAACTCCATGTAGTTAGTGTGAAGTGTTTCAGGATGGTTTTATGCATGCTAGGGGAATCTTCCATTCCCCGGGACTGAAAGATGGTATTTAACTTTGAGTAGGCTTGCTAAGATGTACAAGTCTGAATCAGATAAGTGCTGGAGATGCAAAGAGGTGGAGGGAACGTTCTTTCACATGTGGTAGACTTGTAAAAGGGTAAAAGAGTACTGGGAAATGATCCATAATGAATTGGAAAAAAATGTTTAAAAGTACTCCCCCCTGCCCAAACAGGCCTTTCTGTTGGTGATAATTCAGACTGAAATTCCCAGGCGTCAGAAAAGGTTATTTATGTATGCTTCTACTGTGGCCCGTGTTTTGTTAGCCCCAAAATGGAAAATGAGGGAGGTCCCAACTAAAGAAGAATGGCAACTTAAGTTGACAGAATATGCACAACTCGAAGAATTAACATAAAGAATAAGAGAACAAGAAGAACATACCTTGAAAGAAGATTGGAAAACGTTTATTGGATATATGGGGAAAATTGTGTACAGCTGAAAATGCTGGCAGCGTTAAGATAAATTCAACAGTGTAAAAAAGTTTTGATGGATGCAATAATGGAATACTGAATGGTATAGTTTTTGTAAAATATGCAAGGATTTATGATATGTAAAATGAACCATGGAAAGAGAAGATGGAAAGTCATTGATATCTTAAGGATGCAAAATGAGTATTCTAAATTGTAAAACAGAAAAATTAATAAAAATTATACAAAGAAAGAAAGAAAAAGATTCCCCTCCATGTCTGCTCTCAAAGTAGAGTTGCTTCTATATAGTATTTACATGTTGGAAACATTCTCAAGGCTAGTTTACACAAACCAGAAATGTAATATGTCTGGTGGAAAATAGGACATGTGGCTTTCATGTACAAGGCGATATGTGACATAAACACTAAGTGCATAGTCCACAATACTTCATCTTAAAAAAGAAGAATACGTACAGTAGGAGGAAATCACACAAACTGGAACTATGGATGCATGACCATACCCACCTCCACACAATATATTTAAAGAACATTGCTTCCCCCCAAAGAATCACAGAAAGAGTAGTTTATACCTCAAAAAGCTACAATTCCCAGAAACCTCAACATGCAGTGGTACCTCAGTTTACGAACTTAATCCGTTCCGGAAGTCCGTTCTTAAACCAAAACCGTTCTTAAACTGAGGCGCGCTTTCCCCAATGAGGCCCCCCGCCGCCGGTGCCCTTCCACTATTCGGAATCCATTCTTAGACTGAGGGAAAGTTCTCAAAGACACTATTTCCGGTTTTGCGGAGTTTGTAAACCATATCGTTCTTAAACCAGACTGTTCTTAAACCGAGGTACCACTGTACTGGAGTTATCAGGATTCTGTGGGGGGGAGCTGTGTGCTTTAAATGAGTTAAATGTGCTTTAAATGTATGTTGTGGATGTGACTTATATGTGTTTAATGTCCGTGGCAAACATTACCTAGTATGAGTGGTGAGGGTTTTTATGACCACTAGTCAGGTATTGTATATCATCTCCAGGTGATCAATTGCCCGACTATGCACAATTCCCTGCAAAGTCCACCACCACAACTTTTTGCCTTTTAAGCACTGAAGCTAGACTTCATTATAGGGCTTGGTATGGTTGTCTTGATGGATATTTGAATTTTTTTCAAAAACCTTAGTGTATCCCAAAAAGTTAAATTGTTCCCCACTAATCACAAGGAGAAGCATTTTGAAGTGAATGTAAATAAGCACATTACTACAAAGCAAGAACAACAACAACAGCAGCATTTAGTAGGAGGCATTAATAACAGAAGTGCTGGTGTAAACAGACCCTATGCTTTTTCTGTTGTTTGCTACTACAACGAACAGTGTCTCTTGAAGTAGTTAAATATATCTGAAATACTCTTTAGGAACGGGAAAAGTATTTTCATATTTGAGAGGAAATTTTCAATCAACACCAGATTTTGATCTTCAAAGTTCACCTCCACTTGTTTTTGGTGCTTTAAAGGCACGGGGAGGGGGCAATTATTTTTCAAGTACCACTTCCCCCCCTTTATGATTGATTAAAAAAAACCCTATCCAGGTTTTATTTCAGGAAAATTGCATCTGTAAGAGACACATTCGTTCTTTCATTACATAAAAACCCCCTAAAATCACAGAAGTACTCGATAGAGGGAACAAAGACGAAGATGATGGATATTTTCCTTCTGCTTTAGAAGAAAACTGGAGGAGGATTGATTCATTGCCTTATCCACATCTGCTTTCCCCTCTTCAGTCATAGGAATGTTTTCTGAGAGCAAGCAATGAAGTCAGAGTGTTTAATTCAGCAAACCCACCACAGAAATGGGTCAAGCGAATAAATGGCTTCACCAGGAAGCATGCAACTGGAAAGACAACAGCGGTAGATGGAAATGGATATAATGAAAACACAGTCTTGGCTCCCCTTCTGCCTTATACGCTCTATAGCTTCAGAAATTTTGTGGTCTTGTTTACTGATAGCTTAACATGGGAGTAAAGTACTTCCCTGCCACCATTATCCAAATCAGACCCTGGAAACAGAAGACGGCTGATCAAGTGTGGAGATCGATGAAAAGATGGCAAACCCACCATCCCCTTTTTAATAAAACAAACACAAGAGATGGGTGCTCTAGTTCTTGAGAAAGGAAGCACTTGTCCCTCAAAGCAAAAGCTCTCAAATACTGGTGGTGTTAAACATTCCTTCCTCATTTTAAGGAGTTGCAAGAGTTTATGAGGCTCAGAGGATAGAAGCTTGTCCTTGACATCAATCTTTCTTTCTCGCAGCTAGTTTTCAGCCCTGTGCCGTGATCGGAAAGCCCTCAAATTCCACCATGCTCCAGAAACAGAAATTGGGAGGTGGCAACATGCATGTGAACTCTGCTCTCAATGACTCCCAATGAACTCTGTGAGACAAAGTGAATGGATTACAATCTGGGGGCAGAGTCTCTTAGCCCAAATATTGGGTTATTGAACTCCTACACCCCAGTCTCCCGCACGGCACCCACTTGCTTTCTCTCGCATCATGTGAATAACTAGTCTGAAGCAGGATATAAAGCACAGCACTTGGGAGACAATTCTCCAGTGGGAGCCTTACTATCATACCTCCTGACAATGGGTGGCCCAAGCACCTACAGATCAGTATAAAGAAAGTCAGATATATAAGCTAGGCGCCAAATGGCACCTTAAACCTGGGTTGCGGTCGCCACAACAGAATGTCTATTCGCCAGGGAGTTGGAATAGACCAGGCATGTCCAGCTCCCAAGAGACTGCAATCTCCTCCCACATTAAAAAAGCTGACCGTGATCTACCCAATAGATTGACCAAAGCTGTTGATCTTTTTTGGGGGATGATTGATCAGAGTTGTTGATCTTTTTTGGGAGAGCCTTCACCCAAGCTGTTGAGCTTTTTTTGGGGGCGGGCGGTCGACCATGGATGCCCAACGATCGACTGGTAGACGTGTTGGACATGTCTGGAATAGACAATCCTCAGGGTCCCTTCCAATGCTACAATTCCATGATCTTAACTACATTGCTTGACTGTAGCTTCTTCTGTGGGCATCTTTTTTATATATGTCAAAACCTTTTCATAACATATAAAAAACTGCATGGGCATGAGTTGGCTGCCAAGCAGCTGTGATGATGTCACTGGCACTACCAAATAGGTGATCATGACAGCCAGATAGCAAGGAAATCCAGCCAGATGGGCAGGGTATGTATGTATGTATGTATGTATGTATGTATGTATAAATAAATAATTATTATTATACAAGAGCATTGATAGTGCTAGCAGAAGGGGAGCTGGTTTAAGATCTGAATTCAATGTATCTCCCAGATGCTCCTAATTATACAAACACATTTGTAAAATAAAAAATAGGTTCCAACACAGCATATGGATAACCTATTGCCATGGGCTCGTTCCCCATACTATATAAAGGGATTAGCTGTACTTGTGAAAAGTTTCACACCCAATCACCCACAGCAGAAATATGATGGGGATGTGAAGTATAACCCCGTTATCATGACAGCATGGCTACACTTGGGAAAAATTGCTTCACTTATCTGAGACAAAGCCTTTACATTTTAATTATTATTCTCCATTTATCACATGTATATTCTACCTTAATTCCCAGGGTCTCATATATGACCCTTTCCTTGCATTTCATCATCACAACAACACTGTCAGGTAGGGTTACCGACCCAAGATCACCCAGTAAACTTCAAGTCTGAGTACGAATTTGAACCACGATCTGCCCATCCTACTTCACCACTCCTAATGACCATACTTCACTGTAGTATAAAACATGCATATCTGAGGATAGTATTCACACAGAAATTTGACTTAAAATTACAGTAGGTCTTCTTATAGGAATGAGCTCCCACAATTTTTACATGCCACTCTCGCTATTTCATGATATTTCAAAGTAACTGTTTATTAGTTGTAAAATGTTATTCCCTTACGATTCATGGGAGAAGATTCCAATACAACGTCAGAAGCCCTATTTTCCAATACCATTTGCACTGCGGTTGATTTTAGGTAACTAGAATCTTGATAGTGAAAAAAGAAGAGAAAGAGGGCTTGGGGGCGGGGAGAAGAAGATGACCCAAAGGTGCCCTTAGAATGCACTAGAAACTGGGCTTTTAGGGTTGCAGATACAGCCTGATAGAATAAGTTACCAGCTGAAATCAGACAAGCGCCTAGCATTTTGATATTTAGGTGCTCTTGAATACATTTTTGATTAAGAAGGCTTTCCCTTTAGCGTGACCCAGCCATTTCATACAATAAAAAATTATAATTGTGGAACTGTTTTTATTCCTTTTAGTTAACTCAGCTTCCAATCTTTCGCACTTTATATCTTATCTATGGTATACCACTTTGGTAACTTTATAAATATGAAAAAAGAAGACTTAAAATCTTCCCCACCTCCTGCCTTGAGGCAGCAGGGCTCAGAAAATGGTGTTGGTAGCTGCACTATGTACCGTAATCTCTATTTTCCCCACCCCAAACAATACAATTATTCTGTAAATTAACGTAAACTGAATTACTGTACATCAACACTCATTTAAGGACTGGACTGTCAGCCTATCAGATGTGTATTTAGCAAATGCTAGAGTAATGGAAATATCTGAAAATACCATATGCTATATGTAAGAGAGGAGGAGGGGTGTACAGTATATTTATTATTATTTTAAAGAGATCTACTGCTATGCTATACGTTTGAAAGAATCTCCCTTTAAGCACATCCTGTAATCAAACCATCTGGAACAGAACTGTGATTAGTCACCCTGAATTTTATCTTCAGCGAATAATGTATGGCAGTGGAGCCAAAGAGATAGGGCTGCATTAGTGACAAGCAGGGTAATGACACACTTTATGCCCTAGTGCACTCTTGCTACAACCGTGAACCTTTGAGACGTGCTGCTGTGGTGTTAATCCTGAAAAACACAGCGAGTTTAAAGATTAAAGGGACAAAAATAGCTGGTAGGTAGTGGTGCATTGCTGGCCGTTTCAGCAAAGTTGGGGCGGGTTTGTTTTTGCTAATTGCTCGTTCTAAGACTCGTGATCCTATTTTCACACAATTTATACACCGAGGGCTTTAAAAATTACGTTTATCTCTTGACAGATGTCCTGGACAAACTGCTTGCCTCGTGCAAAATAATAAGCCCTATAACCTGCGTGATTTGGTACAGATTAATCATAATAGGAAAACGCTTTCCGAGCCAAACATAATATGGAGCAAAGCCACGCACAAGGAGAATCTGTAGGACATGATGCAGTTACTAATCCGCTGATAGAAAAAGTAGCATTTGCCACACAAAAAAAATTATTTCCTAAACCTATTGTGTCTAGCCATCAAGGAGACAGTCTTTTTATCCTTTAAAAAAAAAAGAAAATATATACATTAAAAAAATCTGAAGATTTCTTCCAAAGAAAACTGAAGGAGGAATGAACACCATAACTGAAAAGGGTATTTTCCCCCATGGGCTGTTGTGCTTTAATACTCAAAAGAACACATGACCACTTCCATCACTGTCACATCCCGTGCAGCCTTTGTTCTGAAGCCTGATGAGTTGTATTGATTTGGGAAAATCATTGAGCTTCTTGGAAAACTAGACTCTAGCTTATTCACCACCATTTATTTCTCTCTCAGGAAGACAGCTGGTCAATATTCAGCTGGCTGGGCTACTAAAATAAGCTCTTGCCTCTCCACCCCCAGTCTTTTCTATTTGCATCTCTAGCAAGCCTTTGCTTTCTAAGCTGCGGTACATCGTGCTAAGAAACTTGGATACAAAGGGTGGCATAAATCAGAAATGTCTGAAAAAAAACCCCATCTAATGCTGGAATTGGGATATTGTTTAAGAAAAGGGAAACGAACAAAGCACCCGGGAAATGTATAAACTGTTATTAAAAGGCTATTTTATTTTTTGGTTTGAATTCAGTTTCAAAAATTCTCAAGATGCAGTCTGTAAGGTCCAAACGGATATAAATAACAGAAGGTTGGCTCCGAAATTATACAACAGACCCATTCAAATCAAATTAAGCAAGTTATGACTAATATGTCCCATTGATTTAAATGAGTCTATTCTATGTATTCCTAAGTCTGGATCCAAACCATTGTTTGCAAGAAGAACCAGATTTTGTAGACTGTACCCAATAAACCGATCAACAGGCTTAGTATAAACTAATCCCAAATAATCCTGAACAAAATGCATCAACAAAGTTGTTTGACTTCATTGGTGCCACTGGAAATAGACATTTGAGCCAATTCAGAGATCAGTACCGAGGCTCTACTTGTCAACAGAAATGTGTGCTTGCATTGTCACATCTTGACTCAACTCAACTCATTTTATTTCGGCTTTAAGCCCATAGACATAGCAACCAAAAACAGAAACAGCACAGTCTGGATTACAATTGCTAACAGTAAAATAGATTAAAAGGGATACTCAATTGAATAAAATATGATAAAAATGAAATTAAAATTTCAAGCTGTATATAACAATCCATTGCGTTCCTTAAGTGTCAAAACTGATGTCAGAAATTTTGCCATATGTAGGGTTATAATCGAGTCTGAATCTTGCAACAGAAGAGCAAGGTAAGACTCTTCCAAATACCCCGGTAATTTTTGAGTTAATGGAAGTAATAAAGTCTTTCGGGTGGCAGAATACAAGGGGCAGACAAACACTATGTGATGAAGAGATTCAATCAAACGGTTATCACAGGCACATAAGACCAAAACTTGGCCCCTAGAAAATCTATGAAAAAGGACGTTTGAGGGGAAGACATTAAACCGTGCTTTAATAAAAGCGAAACGATGACTAGCAATAGAAAGAGTTGATAGATAGGCTGGTACTTGAAGTGGGGGTACAATGGCCAGGGATCTCGGTGAGCATGTCCCCCCGCCCAGCATAATATTGCGTTGCACATCTTTACTAAATTACAAAGTATGACATGATCCTGTGAAACTTGAGCACTTTTAAGTAAGTCCCACTGGTGACAGCAGAAAGGTTTGTTTTCTTGTGCAGTAGGAAAGCTTGCTTAACTTTCCTCACGCAAACCATAAGTTTGGTTGCTTACCAGAATATATATTCTCCAAGTGGCCATTTTCAGAGTTTTACCAGAAAGATTTGCCCTTTCTGAGCTTGCTAAGCCCCTTTCCAGTCAGTTACTTTTGTACAGCTGGCAATGTGTCAAAGACACCGTTCCACAAGTGAGTCACTAAACAGCGGAAAAACTTGGGAGGTTGGTGCCAAAGAACAACTCTTCCTAACACAGCTTTCAAAGGAGCTTCAATATTTACAGCAGGGATGGGGAAACTTCAGCCTTCCAGGCATTGCTGAACTACAACTCCCATCATCCCCAGCAAGCATGGCTGATGGGAAAAGATAATGGGAGTTGTAGTTCAGCAACATCTGGAAAGCCAAAGATTCCCCACCTCTGGTTTAGAGCACAGTAACGGAAAAACGTAGAAGGTTTGGGACCCAAGTCAACCTTCTCTACAGAGCTTAGCAATTTCCCCTTCAAACAATGATCACAATATCCAATGAGGTGATACATGATACCACTGTGTATGAATTTTGCAAGGTTGTGAAGTATAAACTCAGATCCACCTATTCTGAACACAGTAAATAGACCCTGGGGCACTTAGTAGTACAGTGGTACCTCAGGTTAAGTCCGCTTCAGGTTAAGAACTCCGCTAAGAACAGAAATCGTGCTCTGGCAGCGCAGCGGCAGCAGGAGGTCCCATTAGCTAAAGTGGTGCTTCAGGTTAAGCACGCTTCAGGTTAAGAATGGACCTCCGGAACGAATTAAGTACTTAACCCGAGGTACCACTGTACTAAGTTCAAACTGGGACTGAAAGAACATTATTAGAAATTGAGGCTAGAGATTGAGAGAGGCAACCCAACACTATTGAACTTTTCTTTTTTCTCTTCATCAGAGCCTGTGGAATCAGAAGGTTAGGAAAACTGTCCGTCTTGTCACAAAATTTTGATTAGCCAATAGAAAATGTTAGCTGCCTGCTTAAGGAAGCATGCTTAAGTCCGACACTGAGCTTTAGTGAAATGAAGATGCACCACAGTCAGAAGCTGGGATGTGTGAAGACTGCGGCAGAAGATTGTGAAACCTTAGAAGACTTAGCCAATCCACACACAGAAGTCATGGCGAAAAAAGCTAATGTTACGCATTGTTTCCAGAGGGTGGCAAAAAGTCAAGATGAACAATATATCCAAGCCTGCCTAGTACATTTTTCACTATTAACACAGCACTCTAAGTTGTTCTCTTGACTGTCAATTCCAGATCCACTGCACTTTTTGAGTGTTGCCCGGTGCGCCATAAGCACACCAGCAGGAAAGAGAGGGGGAACTATTTTGCAGCAGCAAAATACAACGGCATCAACACACAAAGAAAAATAAAAATGGAAGAAAACTCCTTAGCTAACCCAGAACTGGGGGGGGGGGGGGAAGTAGCAGGAGGAAGAAAACTCTCCGGGAAGGTCCTGGGAAATAACAAAAAGCTTTTTTTCTACCTGAAAAGACTAACAAATTTATGACAAGGTTCTTTTGCGTTCTGCTGCAACAGACTAACGTGGCTTCTGGTGAGAAAATTGTCACCGGGGAGGCTGATTTTGCAGAGGTCAGAAGAGAGCTCAGAGCTAAGTCAATACCTTTGTCCTTGGAGGAGGAGACAGGAATGTCAACTCGCTCCCTAGATCCACTTTGGGAGCTGCACAGCAAACCAGCAGAAAGAAGTGATCAAACTTGGCCTGGATTTTGTGCCATGTTTTAAACCCAGGGGAGTTGATTTTAAATATTTCTCTATTTACGGATCAAAACTTTCCCATCATGCCTTTTGGATTTCAGAGTGGTGCAAGCAACAACATATTATAAAATAGATATTCGCAATAAAAAACAACAACAACCAAGAACATAAAACCCTTAAAGGCAGGTTAGGATTGCAGCAGGTTAAAATGTCAGTGCTTATTTATTTCCTGTTACATTTGTATCCTGCCTTTCTTCCCAAAGGAGCCCAGGGCAGCAAACAGCAAAATGTTAATATGATACAATTCAGAGCAAAATAAAAACTTACTTAAAATGCTTTTTTAAAACAAAAAAAAAACCTATCTAAAACATGTAGAACATCTACATTCTTTAGAAAGCAGTAATAATGCCTGGCAAATGAAAAATGCTTTTTCCCGGTGCCCAAAAGGTTGCAATGTAGGTGCCAGGCAAGCCTGTCTGGGGAGGGGGTTCCATATTTGGGGCACCATTCTGGAAAAGTTCCCCTTTCTTGTAGTTGAATAGCACACCATTGATAAAGATGGTATGTAGCAAAGGACTCAGGAGAAGACAATAAATCTTTTAAAAATGGATTGCGCAGTGAAGTACGGAGGGCATACAAAGGAGCACTCAGATTAGGCATGTTCAACCTCTAATGCAGAGGTTGCAAACAAGGCACCCTTGGGTTCACATGTGCCTACACAGCCCTTCCTTGGCACCCACAGGGTCCCCGCTCCCTGCCTTAACTGAAAAGAGCCTTAAATTAGGGACCACCTCTCCTGGTATGCCCCGTGTAGGACCTTAAGGTCCTCAAATAATAACATTTTGGAGGTCCTCAAATAATAACATTTTGGAGGCCCTGAGCCACAAGGATGCTAGGCTGGCCTCAACTAGGGCCAGGGCCTTCTTAGTACTGGCCCCAACTTGGTGGAACTGTCTGTCACAAGAGACCAGGGCCCTGCGGGATTTGGCATCTTTCCGCAGGGCCTGCAAGACAGAGCTGTTCCGCCTTTGGGTTGGTTTCAGTTTAACCCTGTTGTTTCATTCCTTTATGGTTTGATTGGTGGGCTACTTAAAAATGAGGCTGCGTTTTAAACTTTAAATCGTATTTTAACCTGCATTTTAATTGATTTTTTGTATGTTTTGTTGTGATTTTATTGGTGTTAGCCGCTCTGAGCCCGGTCTTGGCTGGGAAGGGCAGGGCATAAATAAAAATTTTATTTATTTATTTATTTATTTATTTATTATTATTATTATTATTAATTAAGCATTCTAATATAGCAGCCCCCCAAAGTGCCATACTAAAGTACTAAGTTGCTTCACTGTGTAGGCTATCCTTTATTGACTATGTTACAAAAAATGCTTAACATTTGCATAGCACGTTGCAAGTGCTCAGAAGCACATCACACAATTATTTCAGCAATCCTTTCAACAAGCTCCACTAAGTTACATCAATATTATTACTCTGATATTGCATATGGGGGGCTGAGGCAGAGCGGCGGCGTCATGCACAAAGGCCACCAAGCGAATTCTTGACAAAGGTGAGGTTTGAATGAATCGATTTTCCAGCTCATGCTCCACACATGAGGTCTCAGGTTGAGCTTTCTGAGGTTTTCCTTTCCAGGGTTTTTCTTCAAGCAAGTGTTCAGGCCTTAATTAAAGAGCACGCGTGGGGGTGGGGAGCACTTATTCAATTACTGCTACTACAGTTTAGCATCCACTTTGTGCAGAGAAAGATGCGCTAGGAGCTCATATTATAAACTGAGATTGCCACTGTGCAACAACCTAGGCTTTGTTCCCACCCCCCACTGCATTTTAATAATTCCTCTTTCTTAAAGGAGAGAAGCAAAAGTGCTTTGCTAATCATTTAGAAAATTACCGATCAAAGCGTTAGTTAAATAACACTGGAAACACCCTAATAACAGTCTGTTCTTAAGACCAAAAGCAGAAACCACCCAAATTCAGAAAGGCAATTTTGACACTGGACAAAAAAAACCACCCTTATACTGATTTTTTATTTATTTAAAGTTAGCATGTTTGAGTACTCAGCTTTCATGTCACTTTGTTTGAAGGGTGCTACTTGGTTCAGTGGTTTACATCATAGTCGTTGCCCCCACTTTCCCACAGTAGAATTATTGCCTTCTATACAAGAAAGCGAAGGGACGTGGGTAGCGCTGTGGTCTAAACCACAGAGCCTAGGGCTTGCTGATCAGAAGGTCAGCGGTTCGAATCCCTGCGACGGGGTGAGCTCCCGTTGCTTGGTCCCTGCTCCTGCCAACCTAGCAGTTCGAAAGCACGTCAAAGTGCAAGTAGATAAATAGGTACCACTCCGGCGGGAAGGTAAACGGCGTTTCCGTGCGCTGCTCTGGTTCGCCAGAAGCGGCTTAGTCATGCTGGCCACGTGACCCAGAAGCCGTACGCCGGCTCCCTCTGCCAATAAAGCGAGATGAGCGCCACAACCCCAGAGTCGTCAGCGACTAGACTTAATGGTCAGGGGTCCCTTTACCTTTTATACAAGAAAGCAGAGGGTTCCATATTCTCCTCTGGAAAGAAATACATGCATCAGCCCCATGTACCGTCTTTCCCCCTTTTTAAGACACCGTCTTATAATTTTTTTTCCTCAAAAAAACACAGGGTGGCTTATTTTCAGGGGATGTCTTATTTTTATTATGTCAGTATGGTACGGTACAGCCTCCCCCTGTGCGCTGAGCAGGTGGGGCAGAACTCCGCAATAGGTGCGTTTCCTCCTGTGCCTCTTGCTGGTTCGCTGGCTCCCTGCGCACAGGGAACAGGTGGGGCTGGAAGAGGCGTCTCCCCCCCCCGGTACCTCTCCCTGCGCGCTAAGCAGGTGGGGCAGAACTCCGCAAGAGGCGCGTTTTCCCTCCATGCCTCTCACTGGTTCGCTGGCTCCCTGTGCACGCAGGAGGGGCTGAGGAGGCGACGGGAACAATGGCGGCACCATGGCTTACTTTTGGGGTACGTCTTACTTCTCACAAAGGTAAAAAAATACCTGCCATGGCTTACTTTATGACTATGTATTAAAAAAGGGGAAACAGGGTATCTTCCACGTTCTTGCTGGAAATTATTTGATGCTTAAGCACTCAGAAAAACAACGAAAGGAGAAACAACGGGCAAGATGGATTGCAGTATTTTAAAGCCACAAATGGTGTAAGATAAAAAGAAACAAAAGTGCTGAAGCCATTCCCCCCCCCCCGTGCTTTCAGGTGCTCAGCTGTTGAAGTACGGGTGCCTTCATGAATAAAAGAAAAAAACTGGCTATGAATTTAGCTTTCCAAAGAGGGAAGAACAAGGAGGAAAAGGGATTTATCACGGAAAACACCAAAATTGGGCTTGATTCCAAATGGGAACAAATCAAAAAGCTGCAATCATCAGATAACAGTAAAATTTCACGCCTACACCAATACTATGTGTGATGAGCAAATAGCCTCCCTTCTGGTAATTTGCCAATATAGGAGAGGCTCATACTGCACATAGTCTTGCAGACTGCATCCTTTAATACAGCTACATCATGGGGAGGCAAACTAAGGCCCAGGGGCCGGATCCAGCCCAATCGCCTTCTAAATCCGGCCCGCCGGCGGTCCAGGAATCAGCGTGTTTTTACATGAGTAGAATGTGTGCTTTTATTTAAAATGCATCTCTGGGTTATTTGTGGGGCATAGGAATTTGTTCTTTTCTTTTTCTTCCAAAATACAGTCTGGCCCCCCCACAAGGTCTTAGGGGCAGTGGACTTGCCCCCTGCTGAAAAAGTTTGTTGACCCCTGAGCTACATAGAGCAGCAAAATTGTTCTCTGCACATTGCTGCAGCTACTCTAAAAGGCATCACCCATAGCTCTCTATTCAGCATGAGCCTCACATAGCACTGTGGGTTGTAACCGGAGCTCAAATGAGTCTGACAAAATGATTCCTTATGTGTTTAGTGTCCCAATTAATTTCTAAACTTTCAGATGTGATGGTTTTACCTCATCCGGCTGCCCCCAGTGCTCGGCTTACAATCAATGCTGTGCATTTGGTTGGATATACCAGCACGCTAATTTCAAAGTTTGTGAAAGCAGCACAGGGACAGTTTCATTCCCTGCTTTTTTTCCACGAGGAAAAAGCGAAATGGCATCAGGTGATATGCTTAAACTCATCAGGTCACACATTCAATCCAATTAAAAATAAAAAAAATTCCTTCCAGTAGCACCTTAGAGACCAACTCAGTTTGTTCTTGGTATGAGCTTTCGTGTGCATGCACACTTCTTCAGCATACTGGAACGTATGCTATATGGTAATTTATGGACCTAATAGGTATCTAAAGCCATTAAAGGTAAAGGTAAAGGGACCCCTGACCATTAGGTCCAGTCGTGGACAACTCTGGGGTTGCGGCGCTCACCTCGCTTTATTGGCTGAGGGAGCCGGCGTACAGCTTTCTGGTCATGTGGCCAGCATGACTAAGCCGCTTCTGGCGAACCAGAGCAGTGCACGGAAATGCCGTTTACCTTCCCGTCGGAGTGGTACCTATTTATCTACTTGTACTTTGATGTGCTTTCGAACTGCTAGGTTGGCAGGAGCTGGGACTGAGCAATGGGAGCTCACGTTGCGGGGATTCGAACCACCGACCTTCTGATTGGCAAGCCCTAGGCTAAGTGGTTTAACCCACAGCGCCAGCCACGTCCCTTTCTAAAGCCATTAGCACATAACAAATAGGAGCCTGCACAACACAAAACACTATCGCTGCATGTAGGTTTTATTTGTTTTTTATATTTTGGAAATGTACATCCAGGGTTTTTTTCCCTTTAATTTTTTAGGGGCCCCCAAGAGAGTGGGGCCCTAAGCTATAGCTTGTTTAGCTTATACGTAAATTTTGACTACGGCAGACCAACACGGCTACCTACCGTACCTGTAATTCAAACCTATGTTTAAGATAAATAGGGGCCTGAACTAACTTCCTTTAGGGAGGGCAGATCTGTAGTTATTACGGTAGGACAAGGTTGGCACAGCAACACATATCTTTTCTCTTTTTTTAAAGTTCATTCCATATAAACAAGCAGCTAGAAAAGTGTTTTGTGTAGAACAGGTCTAGGCGAACTCCGGCCCTCCAGATGTTTGGGACTACAATTACCATCATCCCCAGCTAACAGGACCAGTGGTCAGGGATGATGGGAATTGTAGTCCCAAACATCTGGAGGGCCGGAGTTCGCCTATGCCTGGTGTAGACCAAACCTTCCTCACTGCCTTCTAAAAGGTATTTCAAGCCCGGTGTTTCCCCCTGCTCAGTAAAACCAATGGAAGAACTCAGTGGGAAGAGGGTATGTAAACTACAAGTAAATAAACCTCAAAATGCATTTGGTGATTACTCCCCCACTGCCCTCTATGGTTATAAAAGGCCGCCAGGTGTGAAGGATGGCAAATTGTCCAACAACAGATAATGAAACATTTAAGAGGAAGGAGGGGACAGACGCAGAGGAGCAGGCGGGCTGGGGAGGGAAGAAAGAAAAACATGATTTCTGTGTCAGGCTGAGGATATCAAAATGCAGTCGGATCAGACAGACAGATGAGCACAACCTCCCAAAAGCTATTGCTGATCCATGTATCTCGCCGGGCCTGAATAGCAGAGCCTCGTATAAATTATGATGCTTTATTTAAAGTCAAAGCATTTTATTTCCTTTTGCGCCAGCTCTGGGGTCTTTTTCATCTCTAGCTACCAGACCCAAGAGAGAACACATTCCTATAGCTCTGTTGGCAGCCAGCTGTGGCCTCTGTAAATCATAAACCCTCTTAACCAGCCGTTCTTTACAAAGGCCAACTGCAGTTACTAGACATGATCACTCCTTTATTATTCCACTCAATGGAATTTAAAACAGCAATTTAAAACAGCAGCTGAAAAACAGTGAAAGTCACTGGACTGCATTTCTCCAATATGCAAGTGTGCATTAAATTTCACGTACCGTTTAAAGACTGCATTGTCTTCACTTTGTTAGGAATGGGAAAATACCTAAGCCAGATGTACCCATCACAAATGAGGAATAGCATTCAAAACAGGATTTATTTATTTATTTTAAAAAAGCATCCTTAATAAATGTGTACATCAGCCAATAGATTTCATCTTAATAACTGCCATGCAATCAGCTTTTTCTACCAATGACTCAAAAGCTACACAAATGAAATGCCTTATTGAGATAGCTAAAACTGCCAACATTTAATTCTTACTTTTGGGCTGTCATCAGTTAAACATTCATTACAACAACATTCACTGCATGTGCACTGAAGATTATGTATTTATATTTTGTTAATCTCTCCCAGTGTACGGGGATTAGAGATTCGGACCACAATACATATTTACCTGTTTTTTTAAATATTGTGTTTATCTTTTATAACAGCTGATAACAAAGCCTCCCTTCAGCTGTGTCTGCAACAGCAAGTGAGCTACTTGTGGGCTATGTCAGTGACTAAGCCTCATGGGTGTGGATATTTTGTGTGGGAAAGAACCACATCACTAACTTCAGCCATGTGGCAGCAACATTCACACGTCACCCACAGTATGTGACCCACCTGCTAATGCAGGGGTCAGCAAACCTTTTCAGCAGGGGGCCAGTACGCTGCCCCTCAGACCTTGTGGGGGGGTGGACTATATTTTGAAGGGGGGAAAATGAACGAATTCCTATGCCCCACAAATAACCCAGAGATGCATTTTAAATAAAAGCACACATTCTGCTCATGTAAAAACCATGCTGATTCCCAGACTGTCCGTGGGACGGATTGAGAAGATGATTGAGCCGGATCCAGCCCCTGGGCCTTAGTTTGCCTACCCATGTGCTAATGCAACAGCAGCTACATGTGAAGGAGACCCTTATGTGTATTGAGAATCTGCAGTTCTGTTTACTGGCAGGTAGGGTATTACACCGCTGAAGAGAGTGTTTCCTTTTGTTGGCTGAATGTACAGTCCTTCTAAATCTATATCAACAGCTTTTGTCGGCTTGTTAAGCAACGATACATTCTTCAATGCGGATCCAGAGTATCTGTTAAATAGGTACACCATTCCTTTCTGCTAGATTTCTCGTAGTGTTTCCCCTCCAAAGATGCTTTATTTAAAATGAACGGCTCCTAGGGTAGGGACACTCTCTCTGTAAACAAGCACAAGGAAGGAAAAATAATAGCATTCTATACCAGAACAAAGGCTAAGACAGCCTTGCTTAGTATTTACTGAAAGTAGGTAGCCAGAGAGCAGTTTCCTGTTTGCCCTATAAATAAACCTGATCAGGTGTCATCAGCTCATAGCTGTCAACTTTCGGATTTGCAAATAAGGGATGCCGCGAGGGCGGTGCAATGGCACCAAGTAGCCTCGCCACCCTGCGCTCCAGAGGCTGCACACGAACGGGTGAGCGAAAGAGCGAGCGCATAGATGGCAGGCAGGCTGTCTGTCTGGTTGGGCGTGAGGGTCTGGCTGCACAAGGCATGCAAGCTCCGCCCCCAGTCAGTCTCAGACTCCTTATTGGCAGCCGAGCAACGCAGCTGAGGAGCCTCCCTGGCCGACAGGGAGGGAGAGGAGCTGCTTCCTTTGAAATCTGGGAAATTTAAGGGATATCAACAATCCAGGATAGCAGCGGGAAACGGCATTGGAATAAGGGAGTTTTCTGCCAAAAAAAAAGGGAGGGTTGACAGCTGCTTACTACACTTACAAGTGATTGCTGATCCATTTGATGTACCTTTGTGGACAATTAATTTGCAGATGAAGACTTATCATTGATACAGTTCATTATCCTGGAAGAACTGTACCGTTATCTGCTGTGCTTGGAGCACCCTATTTCTACATTTGGAGCACCCATCACCTCACGTTTACAGGATATTGACTTTGGAAAGGCGGTCTGCCTCCATCTTAGTGATCTCCAGTAGTGACATCACTCTTTCCATTCCTGTTCATGGAACATTTAATTGATGTTTATTAGTTTGTGACTCCACACACATATTGTATATCTTCTGTTTATGTATTTTGACACAGTATAGTGTTATAAAAATATGGCCAGTATATTATTAGTCGACGTGTTGCTCGTTCCAAGAAAGTGAAGCAGGTAAGGTATCTGATAAGTTGCTTTTTCCACGCGAGGGTGATAGAGTGAGAAAATGCCCCAGCAACTCCAGAAAGTAATTTTATATATTTCCTCTTTACCCGACTATGATTAACCGCCGCCAGTACACTGATTGTTTTGCTTACCGAGTTTATTACCAACAGTCTGCCTTTTGCTTTCCTTGACCTGACACGATCCATAGAGCCACTATATTTTCCTTTCACTTATATACAATTGTACAATGACACTGTGACCTCAGAAGATTGGTGCCCAAACTACTTTAAACGCTAAGGGCAGGCCATTGATACCTCAATTTTGTTTTCTTTACATCTTTTGTTTTCTTTTTGCATCCCAAATAAAGTCAACTACGAATTGCGCCAGCTAAGGCTTTTCCCTAACACAAATTTCTGTTCAAAATATCGCTATCAACACAAAGTGCGTCGACTTGTTTCACTCTGGGAGTACATGCACAAATTCATCTGAATTATCGACTGCACTTTAGCCTCATCTGAAGCGTTGGCCCCTTCGTCTGATAAGTGATGACCCCGAGTGGCACATAAAACCCTCTCCAAAGAGGCAGGAACATTATTGCTTTGCGCTGGGGACTGCAGCGTGAAAGCCAATCAATCACGTTTCTTGACAGCTTTTACAGCCTCCTCGCATTAGGCCCGAGTCAGACTCCATAGCACCTATTGTTCACATTCTTTGCTTTCCTCTGATGAATTTAGGGAAAGTCCAGGGATTCATCACACACAATAAAGAAAGCGTATTATAAGCAGCTCTTACAGTCTGCCTCTAATCTATACAACAATGGGCCAAAGTCTTTTCTTCTTGAATGTTAGAAAGTAGAAGAGACACAGTAATATTTCGTCTCTTGAACAAATTTCTGTACAAATAACTAGCTGGACATCGGGACCATACTGTTAAATCCCTACTAAGATTCATTTGCTTTTGCTACAATTACTCTGAATGAATTTTCCAAAGCTGCTTACGTGAAAAATATGTAACGATGAAGCACAATATAACATACACACAAAATTATAAATATACTGCAGAATTAAAAATAAGCAAAACCAGTAAGGCTAGCAGACTGTTTACTGGAATACAAACATCTTCAAATGCCATCTAAAAGCAGGCAGAGGGAGAGCCTACTGGAAGCAAATTCTACAATTGCGGTGCCACAACTGAGGCAGACACATCCCTGGTACCCACTAATTGGATCTTAAAGAATGATGGGCCAGAGAACAGGGCTTCTGATACTGATCTTCAGGCTCATAAAGAGAAACACAACACTTAGGAGAACCATTTAGGGCCTTTAAGGGTATTACCTGCACTTTAAATTGAGCTTGGAAACAAATTGGCAACCCAAGCAACTGATGCAGCATGGGGCTAATGCAGACTGACTTGCTTCACTCCAATTTGTATTCTGGTGTCTTCATTTTGTACCAATTGTAATTCCTGATTCGAATTCTTGTAAAAGACCTATCCCACCTCACCAAAGGAACATGCACAAAAACAAGCCTGGGATGCTATCAAGTGTGTATCTTCAACACTATGTCATGACTGTACTCTACTGTCCACAGAATACTTATTTTTGACACTGAACTCCCAACATCAAATTTGCCTCAGAAATGAGCTCAGATTTTCTGCTGGAAAAAAGCAAGTCTCTAGCCGATGTCTCAAATTCTGTCAACAATGGCTGCTGTAGCTCCAAATACCAAAAGAAGTCATAGTGAGGGGTTTGAAAGTTCTTGAAGAGACCACCTATAATCCTTAAAGTCTATTTTCCTGGCTGCAAATCTCTGCCCTCGGGTTCCTTTCCCCCCACTGACAACCATCCTTCCTTACTAGCCTTGTATCACAGAAGTCCTTTCTAAAGCATTCTTAACTCCACAAAACCCAAATAATGAAACAGTAAGTTTTTCAAAGAAAACAAATGGGCAGGGTCTCCCTCAGAAGGTAGTGGACTCTCCTTCATTGGAGGTTTTTAAGCAGAGGTTGGATGGCCACCTGTCATGGATGCTTTAGCTGAGATCCAACTCTACAATTCTTTGATTCTATGCTGTGTGTGTGTGTGCATGTACTGTCCCTCCATTTTTGTTGTTGACCTCCCTGCTTTTTTCTCTGACACCATGGTCAACAGGAGGAATTAAGAGCTCCTTCTGGTGGAAACAAGGGTGCTTAGGATCCTGCAAATCCTTGGCTTCCCTAATACATCCCATTTACTTCCCTCTCTGACAGCGGAATACCACTGGTGGGACATCTACAACCACTGAGTTTTCCATTTGTTGGGGGGGGCTCTCATGGCATGAGTGCTATCCCACTGGTGCCCCCTCCTGTGTGTGCCTCCCGGTGCAGGGGCACTTGTTGTTGTTTAGTCATTTCCGACTCTTTGTGACCCCATGGACCACAGCTCGCCAGGCACTCCTGTTTTCTACTGCCTCCCCCAGTTTGGTCAAACTCATGTTGGTAGCTTCGATAACACTGTCCAACCATCTCGTCTTCTGTTGTCCCCTTCTTGTGCCCTCAATCTTTCCCAACATCAGTCAGGATCTGTCTTTCCAGTGAGCACTCAGGCTGATATACTTAAGAATGGATAGGTTTGATCTTCTTGCAGTCCATGGGACTCTCAAGAATCTCCTCCAGCACCATAATTCAAAAGCATCAATTCTTCAGCGATCAGCCTTCTTCATGGTCCAGCTCTCATTTCCATACATCACTACTGGTAAAACCATAGCTTTAACTATACGAACCTAGGTCGGCAAGGTGATGTCTCTGCTTTTTAAGATGCTGTCTAGGTTTGTCATTGCTTTTCTCCCAAGAAGCATGTGTCTTTTAATTTCATGACTGCTGTCACCATCTGCAGTGATCATGGAGCCCAAGAAAGTAAAATCTCTCACTGCCTCAATTTCTTCCCCTTCTATTTGCCAGGAGGTGATGGGACCAGTGGCCATGATCTTAGTTTTTTTATGTTGAGCTTCAGACCATATTTTGAGCTCTCCTCTTTCACCCTCATTAAAAGGTTCTTTAATTCCTCTTCACTTTCTGCTATCAAAGTTGTGTCAACTGCATATCTGAGTGCAGGGGCTCTTAGCCGTATCCAATGAGCCCTTGGCATTAAGACTGCATCCTTATCAGCTTGCCAAATGGAACCCCCCCCTACTGTTTGGGTGATTCTCCTGACCGCTCCCCCAGCCAATTTCGGGGGCACATGGGGGGGGGAGGAGAGATGGAGGAAACCCTGTTGCAGAAGCAGAAGCCTTTGTATATGTCTTCTGCTGATGGTAATCATAAGATTACTCCTGCCCTCAGATTCAAAAGTGATATTCAGTCAACTCTCAACTTACACAGAGGTTGCATTCTGGGATAGTGCATAGAGCCAAAATTCTGTGTTGTCAAAAAACGCTACCACTGTACCTTCAAACACTCTCCCCAGGGTAGGATTACTGACTTCCCTCCACCCCTTTGATTCAAGAAGCCCTTTTTTATTTTTATGTTTTTCAGCCAAGGGCATGAAGTTGAATTTGCACAAGTTTAATGTGTGTAAGTTTCAGGTCAACTGTATCCACCAGTACTGATGATGTAAGCCCACGTGCTTACTAATAAAATATTTGTGTATGAAATTCAGCTTTAATTTATTTCATATAGCTTCCCATTGCCAGAAGTCCCAAAGTGATTTACAGGGTCAATACCATACAAAATATAAAATGCTCTGTCTATAGAACATAGTGAGTCCTAACTATGAGTAAATATTAAGGCAGCTAAGAACTTCTGCATTACTCAGTAGTGCTCTAACCAACTGAGATTTGATTGATCTCAGATCCTTGGCAAATTAAAATTTAAGATGGACACCTAACTGAATTCCAAATCTGGAATACGAAAAAAAAAAGCAAGGGAATTTTAATCCTGTTCTGCAATAAAACCTATTGATCATCTGGTCAGAAATCAGATGCAGCCATTGCAAAAATCAATTACTCTGGAGTTTGAAGGAAAAATAAGCAAAAAAAAAGGGGGGGGGGCTCTTTGGTCTGATGGACTGCTAACTAGTTTTATAACAGGAAGTAGAGGGCTAGAGGAACTGTATTTGTTTTCGCTCAAAGAAGAAGTAAGAATGTAAGAAGCCCCTGTAAAGATTTGTGGACCACTGCTTTTAAATTTTTTATATATACATGATCTGGAGTCAAGGGCAAACAGTGAGGCAGCCAAGTTTGTAGTGGAAACCGAATTATTCAGTATAAGAAACTTCCATCCAGCATGGAAAAGGTTCCAGAAGGATCTCTCCAAACTAGGTGAAATGGCACTGACATTATTGATAAGTGCATGGAAGAATACCCAGCTTCAAATACATATAGATAGGATTCTGAATATAATCAAAAAAGAGATTTTTGGGGTTGTGTTAGCCAGCTCTATGAAAATGCTAATTTAGTGTGTGGCAGTGCATAAAAGTGGAAAATTCTGTGCTGGGGTTATTAGGAAATGGGTGAATATGAATGGCCAGAATATTAATGTATTTCTGTAGATCTATGGCGTGACTACATCTGGAAGGCAGTGCACGGTTCTGGCTCTCAAAAAGGATCTCAGAGACAAGGCATAGGGAGCTGCCCAAATAAAATTGAACTCAGTATTTGTCTTCAGTGGCTAGAAGTGATTCTCCTAGATTTCAGTCGAATATGTCAGGTACTGAACCTGGAACCTTCCACATGCAAAGCAGACAATTTGCCAATGAACTAGGGCCCTTTCCTGAGATACAGAAAAAGGAACGAAAATTTTCATGTTCCAGTCTGATGCCGGATGTCATGCAGAAGATGACCAGGCAGGAGGTGAGCCTGGAGTCTAAAGGCTGGAGACAAGAGCTGGTGTCTAGAGATGGAGGTTACGCTGGACATTTGCAGGGAAACCAAAATGCTTGCTTACACAGCTATTGTACAGTCAACCTTACTGTATGCTTGTGAAACGTGGACCACTTATAAATGCCATCTCCAACTCCTTGAAAGATTCCATCAACGGTGTCTCCGAAAATTTGTACACATCGCTTGGGAAGACAGGCGAACTAATGCCAGCGTGCTGGAAGAAGCAAAGATCACCAGTGTCAAAGCAATGATTCTTCAACACCAACTTCGTTGGACTGGTCATGTTGTTCGGATGCCTGATTATCGTCTTCCAAAGCAACTACTCTACTCCCAACTTATAAATGGAAAGCGTAATGGTCAACAAAAGAGGTTCAAAGACTCTCTCAAGGTAAATCTCAAAAAATGTAGTATAAACACCGACAACTGGGGAACACTGGCCTGCAAGCGCTCCAATTGGAGAACAGCCTTTACCAAAGGTGCTGTGGGCTTTGAAGACACTCAAACTCAAGAAGAAAGGGAGAAACACACCAAGAGGAAGGCACATTTGGCAAACCCTCCCCATGATCAACTCACACCAGGAAACCAATGTCCCTACCATGGAAGGACGTATGGATCCAGAACTGGCCTCCACCGTCACTTACGGACTCACTTTTAAAACTGTGCTTTTGGAAGACAATCTTACTCTGCCATGAGTGATCGCCAAATAAACTGGAGAAAGACATTTTGGTTCTACCAACACCAAAATAACTAAGGCGTGGAGCGATTCCCCTGTCAAGAGAAGTTTAGTGTCTGGGACTATTTAGTTTAAAGAAAAGGAGAGTAAGTTTATAAAATTATGCATGACATGCAGAAGGTGGATGGGAAAATATTTTTTCTCCCTCTATCGTGACACTAGAACTCGTGGACCTCTAATGAAGCTGAGCATTGGAAGATTTAGGACAGATAAAAATACTTCTTCACACAGCACATAGTTAAACTGTGGAACATGGTCCCAAAGGAGGGAGCGACAGCTACCATCCTAGATGGCTTTAAAAGAGGATTAGACAAATTAATGCAGCACAAGGCTATTTATGGCTACTAGCTATAGGAGTTCTGCTCTCCGCCTCCATTGGCCATGCTGGCTGGAGATTATGGGAGTGAGGAGTTCCTTCCCCACCCATGCTATAAGGAAATGCTAAAGCATTTAGGATTTTTAGTTTGGGTGTGTGTGTGTGACAAAAATAAGGGGAGATGAAAGGTGCTTATAAAATTATGTTTTATGTAGAGAAAGCAGAATGAGATAATTTTCTTCACAAGTATGGGCTCATCTGTCTACAATTTTATATTTTGATCAAGTCCAGCATATCAAGATCACACTGAACAGTTTCCCCATCCTTTGCGTGTTGAGGTCACCAAGCCACCCCCCAAATAACTCACACTTCAGACATAATTTTTTGTTTGGGTTTTTGGCATATTTTTGGCCACAACTTTATTGAAATACAAATCACGTGAGTGGTTGCGTAGGCATTGGTTTGACTAGCTGTCCGACGGGACAGAGCTGGCCACCGGCCAGCGAAGGGAAACCAAACTGAGGAGAGTTATGGAGACTGGGGGCTTAGACCTCCCTCTCCCCAGGGGTCCCAAGGGGCTCATGCGTGGCCCTGCAACCCGACCGGGTTCGGACAAAAGCATATCGAGCCCCTGGATTCCTTTACCGGAATTCCCATCACACCATATTCATTCGGAGGGCGACCGCCCATCCACCAATGAACCAATGCCTAACCGCCAACCTTACAAGTTGTGACTAATTGCTATGTAGTAGGCGGAAACCAAATGGCACAGCCAATCAGCCAGATGGAAAAATTCCTATCAGGCCCCTGTCTCAACGCAGACGGCCCCATGACAGGCACAGCAAGGTCAAAGCAAAGGCCTATACCAGGGAGGGGGGGCGGGAGATCCGAAGCACGCAGCAAAGAGGACTGCCACATGGCGTGCTGAGCAATATATAGGGCGCTGGGCTGTCATCAAAATTGCTACATGTAATTTACCCCAGCAACTCACCTGGTCCAATCCCCACTGTGGCCATTTGCCCACTCCTCCTCCCGAGCTACCGGAGGGAGGAGGAGGGGGTGACTTATCCTGACCCCACCGCAACACATGCTCTCCCTATGGGAGAACTTGCTTTGTCATAAGTTGTTTTCAAGATTAGTATGGTTCACAACATGCAGCATTCTTAGTCCAATGAGAACATTACATAAAAGCTGGGGCGATAATCTTGCCACAATATTTCTCTTCCCAAAGTCAAGGGCCGACACTTTTGGGAAGCACTGCAAACTCTTTTGTTGTTGCACCAAACTTCAAATGGATTTAATTCTCAGTAGACCACCGGATAAGTAATTAGTTATCTTTGTCAAGTATACATTGCAGATACCGGTAAACAGCACCTCCGCTTTATCATAGAAAGGAAACAAAACAAATGAGTAAAAAGCCAAACAAAACCACAAAGGAGGAGGAGCTCACACAAACATGCCACAGGGCAAAATAGGTTGTTGCATCAGTGATAATTTCCCAGGTAACTAGTAAGCACTTGATGAAGCAAATACGCAGTATCAAAAGGCTGAGAAAATTTCTACAGGAAAAGAACAAGGAGAAACTGGCAGGACACAGTTGTCTCTTACCTCATGTCTAGCTACTAACCACATCAGCTCCAGACCAGACAGCCTCATCCTCAGCTCCTTGCAATTTAATGAACAGTCATACCCAACAAATCTCCTTGCAACAGCTTGACAGTGGTGATTGTCTTAGATGCAGGGCCCAAAAGAGAGATTTGGCATTGCTTAAATAAGTTTTACAGATGTAATAGATAAAGGCAATAAAGAAAACAAGGTTTCTATAAAACAAATGCAACAGAGCATAAAGCTGTTCCACCAAAATATGTGCGCTGGTGCACACTCATGTGTGCTTGTGTGCACTAAAGGGAAATACAAAATGAAAGATAGTAAGCATGAAACGAAAGTCTCCTTCGCCTTTCAGGGTACATAAATTTTATTTGCAGAATGTAAATCTTACACCTATGCTCTTCAATCTGCTTGTGTTTTTATCCAAAATTGATTTCAAGGAGATTTACCCAGAAATGCAGATCCCATCCAGCTTATTTATTTATTGGAAAGTAGATTTTTCACAGTACGGCATTCAAGGGCCTCTGATTCGTTTATAGGGTCTTTTGCAACCTCCGCTTATATTACGATTGTAATACTACGGGGCCGGGATCCTGGGAGTAAGCTCCATTGAACTTAATGGGACATTCTTCCGAGTAAACATTCCTAGAATTATACTCATTGGCCTAGTTTGCACATCACAAATTCAGTTTAAAGCTAACTACGTTTTAGTACGAACAAGCAGTGAGCATGCTGCTCAAAAGATCGTGCTCCTTTCTTCAATGCTGGCTCGCATGACAGCATCTGTATTGTTGCTTCCTGGTGCATCGAAGGAAGGAGCCAGTGAGAGCGCCAAAGGCACTATTGAGCAAAATGCACTGGCACGTTGCTCAAACACTTGAAATCCCAGTTTAAATTAAACTATGGTTTAAATTAACCATAGTTAAATTAACCAACCCAGTCAGATGGGCAGCATAAAAATGTATTGTTGTTATATTACACTCTGGTAAGGCAGTAATATGAAAATATTACTGGGAATATATGTATATAACAACATCGATGATGGTTTGTATTTCTTAAAAATTGTATGTTCTTGATAAGATTTTTTGTTTTAACTCTCTCTCTATTCTTTTTCTTTTCTTTTCGTCTTTATCTTTTTTCTTTTCTTTTTCTTTGGTGTAGATCTTTTCATTATAACAGAACAGTGGATTTTCATTATGTGTAATTTTTAATGTGTAAATAAAGATTTTTTTAAAAAAAGAAAATAGCAAATGCAGCAGCAAACAAGAGGAAATTAGGAGGAAAGGAACAGTGGCCAAGTTGGTGAACTCGGCATGCTGTTGGACTCATGGACGTAGCTAAATACCCCTATTTATGGGGTATTTTTACCCGTGATTTCCCAAGAAAACTTTGATTTGAACAACTTTGATTTCCTAAAAAAAAGTTCCTCAACCATTGGCTGTCCCCCCCCCCCAATAAAAATACTGGCTACACCCATGGTTGACCTACAACTCCCATCAGCTGCAGCCAACATGGGATGATGGTTTTCTAACATCTGGAGACTTCATATTGGCTACCCCAAACCTTTAGAGTGCCACTGCCAAGAGTTTTCAATCCAGGCAAAACGTGCTGCAGACGTCAACATTTCTACAACTTCAAATGAAGGCATTCTTTCCATCTATTTATTTGCTGCCTTGCAACAGTGTACACCCTAAAAGGAAGGGATCCTGTAACCTTTCCTTGAGGTTCGCATCCTGGAATTCCGAAAGCATTTGACCCGAGCGAGTATCTTAAGAGCAGTACATTATGTTTTAAGGGCAATGGGTAATGATTCACAGGCCTGTTCACACTGTGGGCAAAGGTGAAGCAAGCAAGACCTACAAGTCTCCATTTCCTCACCGCTCTTCATTAAACCCAGGGCCGAGGTCACATCGTTTACATTTGAAGCACACAGCTTCCCTCAAAGAATCCTGGGAACTGTTACAAGGTGGATAAAAATAAATGATTTAAAAAAAATCGGATTTTTTTTATTTAAATCGGATTTTTATTTATTTAAATCGGATTTTTATTATTTAAATTGGATTTTAAAAATAAAATGCTTTTGGAGGAAAAATCTTTCTAAATATAGTCTTCTATTTAAGTTACATTGTAGTCCAAAGGCTAGTCATCAGGAAATAAGGATTTGTTTTAAGTTTATCAAGTGTGCTAAAACTCAGTCTAAGTTTTTTTAAAAATGTTTAACCACATCAGTTAACAAACATGGATACACATGCTATCATGTTATTGTTTTAGTTAAATAAATTGTTTAAATGGTTATTAAGGAAATGATTATTTTTCTCCTTCCAATAAAGTACAGCAGAAAAGTTGTCCAAATATAAACAGTTAACTTATTAAACCTCACCATAATTTCATAATTATCTATGTATTTCTAGTAGTATAACCAAATCAGTAATTTTTGATATAACTGTAAAAACTACTCTGAAAATTCATTATTCCAAAAATGAAACCTTCATATGGTTGCAAATATTAAGATTATACCAGCAAGAATGAGTCTTTCTGTCAAAAAAATATTTAAATCAAGTCTTACTGACTATTGATTTAAATCAAGCCTTACTGACTAGTGATTTAAATCCACCCTGGAACTGTAGTTAACTCCGCTCAAGAGCTGCAATTCACAGCACCCTTAACAAACTAGCTTCCAGCATTCTTTCGGGAAAGTCCCATCGTTTTAAGTGACGTGTGGTTGTGACCCAAGGCACAAAGGTCCCACCACTGCATAGCATGCCTTGTTTGATGGAAGGGGCTTTTTGCAATTGTGGGGCGGGCATCAGGAATACTTCTCCATGTGCCCTTACACTTCCAAGCGGGTGCGTGCTCTCCAAGAAGGCAGCTGTCAAAATAAGTCGAGCACTGTATTAATCTGTTAAAGAGGATTTAAAATGAATTCAACAGAGGGGGACTTGAGGAAGTCAACCAAAATATGTAATGGAGAAATATAGAATCTGGCCCACGGAATGGGGCCAGGCCTAAGCAATGTCAGCAAAAATAATACCCTATATACTCGAGTATAAGCCTAGTTTTTCAGCACATTTTTTGTGCTGAAAAAGCCACCCTCGGCTTATACTCGAGTGAGGCAGGCAGTGGCTCCTATGAAGCTTTCCCAGGTTTTTTGTGGTAAAATTGGGTGCCTCGGCTTATATTCGGGTTGGCTTATACTCGAGTATATACGGTAGTAAGGTTAAAGGTATAATGAATATGTACACCCCTATGAGAGGGGGGGAGGGATGGATCTTGACTTCCCACGGTGAGAGGGGGGGAAGTATGAAAATTTAACCACTATGTATGTTTATATGCTTATAAAATTGTAAAACCCAATAAATTTTTGTGGGGGAAAAACCAAACAAAATAAGTCGGGCATCCTGGGAATTTGTGAATTTTATCTCACGGATTTAGGGATGTATATCTGCAATCTGCAAATTGATGCACAGCCCAATCCACAGCCTAACTACTAAAGCCACTATAGGCCCTAATATTATGTTTATAGATGGGGCGTGGGGCTTTTTTCTGGCAAGCACTTCTCTAAATGTGCCCTATACGTTCTTTTATTTGTGTATCAGTTTGACACGAACAAATATCAAACACAGAATCTCCCTTTTTCCAACATCTCTAAAAGCATAATGAGGAGTTGCCTGCCTATTGCCACCTGTTACAAAAATAGCAAAACATTTCATTGAACATACAACCCTACGAACACAATTCCTACACATAAACTGGCCTTTGCAATAACTCACTGAATATTGTTTATTTCCCTGCTCTGCATATCTTAGCTTCCATCTCATACTGACTCATATACACTGCTCTGAACTCGTTGGAAGATATGTGTGATTGAGCAATAAAGAAATTAACAAATGAAGGTGGCAGTGGGAGAGGTCGATATTGTGTACACGGTATTTTCAAAAGGAAAGTTCTTTCAGCATATTTAATTTATTTACTTTTGCATGAACAAGGAAAGCTGTTTTTGAGAGAAGCAAGCCTTCAGAGAATACTTTTGCCTCAACTGCAGATCCCCTAATGCTTTAGTTAGTTTCCCTGACCTCTCCCAAACCTGGTGCCCTCCAGAGTCCAGATATTTTGGATAACAACTCCCATTGTTGCTAACCATTGGTCAAGCTGGCTTGAGCCGATGGGGGTCAAGCTAACGTGAAGCAGAAATTTCCCCAAGGTCTAGGCCAGTGCACAACATCATTCATGCTTTACTGTTTTCTTTCATATATTCATTCTATATCTACCCCTTTAAACCCAGACATACAAACAACACAGAAACACAGAGTGTAATTACCAAAATAAATTCCTATCAAGCAATATATGTCCACAGTGTGAATTCCAATAAATAAAATTTGCCCATGCATCTGTCGTGCTGTGAGTCTACTCTATGAACCGCATCTGTCAATTTATCCATTTCAGCAATGTCCAAATATTTTAATAATAATTCCTCAAAAAGGGCAAAACTATTATAGTGTTTCTAATGTCTAGCCCATCTCCTTTTGCCAGAAATCATTAAGTTAATTTTCAAACATTTTTGAACTGTGGGACTATAATCTTGAATTATACTGAATAATATCAGTACAGGATCTAACCCAAATGTATGCCCAGTAATTTGCAAAATTATATCCAACAATTGCCTCCAATAATTTTAGTGGACTGACATACTCAGATGCTTAGAAGGGTAGAGGTAATTTTAATCTGTTTTAGTTTTTTACTTCTGTATGTATTTAAATACAGTAGTGATTTTCTTTCAAATTGTTCTTTGGTTTTTACAATCAAGCCATGTATAAATTTTACGAAATAAATAAGCAATACCCAACAGATTTGAAAGGGGCAAGGCACTTCCAACATTTAAATCTTGTAAATGAAAACGTTTCTATTAAGTTGTGCAGTTGCTATGTACATTGGAATAACAGAACTTTATCTCCTGCTCTGTTGATTTTGCCCTTTTCTGATTGACTATTAAGTTCTTATACGTACACCCATTCTGAAGTCTTATCAGCTATCTGTCAGAGCCAGAGTGGGTGGCCACTTCGAACTACTCACTATTAATCTCTCTCTATAAAAGGGTGGGACACAATTCAAAGATGATTTCTAGTCCAGACGGAGAGTGCACAGACCTAACAGAGTCTGGTGGCCAATATTCTATGCCCTCAATATTGGCTTTGGAGAACAGACTTTCAACTTCTAGCCCTGTCACCGAGAAAATTTGAAACTTGCCCTTTTTATTATGTTTTCCTATCTAGCCAATGATCAAAGTCCACACTGATGGCCAGATGACTGTTTGCGTATACAGTCGTACCTTGGTTTTTGAACAGCTTCGTTCTCAAACGTTTTAAGCATCTGAACACCACAAACCCGGAAGTGACTGTTCCAGTTTGCGAAATATTTTTGGAAGCCGACAGGGCTTCCGATTGGCAGCAGGAGCTTCCTGCAGCCAATCAGAAGCTGCGCTTTGGTTTCCGAACATTTTGGAAGTCGAACGGACTTCTGGAACGGATTCTGTTCGACTTCCAAGGTACGACTGTAGTCCCAACAAGTTCAGCGGCACTTATTTCCGCATAAAGTTATGTAGGAATATGTATTAATTTCTGATTTTTTTTATTTACTTAATCTGTTTGACGACTGTAAGTTTTGTTCTAATTGTTTGTGTATGCAACATAATTCAATAAAAAGAAAAAAGATATGTAGGAATGCAGGCTAAATGTGCTACACACAGGCACAAGGTACATTTTAAACAGTAGCAGTACATATCGCATCGTATGAGTGCGGAACTAGACAGTTGACTAGGTGACTCGCCTAATGTCGTACTTTCTTGTAGTCTAAACCATTTAAAATGTAGTGTAAAGTACGCTAACATAACAACTCATTTAAAGATTGTGGAGAACAAGAGCCGTACATTTTTCTTCTGACTCCTAGAGCCAGTGTGGTATAGTGGTTAAGAGCGATAGACTCGTAATCTGGTGAACCGGGTTCGCGTCTCTGCTCCTCCAAATGCAGCTGCTGGGTGACCTTGGGCTAGTCACACTTCTCTGAAGTCTCTCAGTCCCACTCACCTCACAGAGTGAAAGGGAAAGGAGAATGTTAGCCGCTTTGAGACTCCTTCAGGTAGTGATAAAGCGGGATATCAAATCCAAACTCTTCTTCTTCTTCTTTCGTATGGCAATAAAGTAGAAAAGTCTTTGTTCTGCACAGAGACGCATACCTAAATAGACCTTTAATGAAATTAATTGCTAGTCGTAATCCTATCAATGTTTGCCAAAGAAAAGAAGAAGAAAATATGTACACTTTCATACTTCCAGAATTTCAAACCTATAATGGGGGGGGGGCAATACGATGCACTCCTTTTAAGAGTGTTGAACCTGAATCATGGAGGTCTGTGTTCAAATCCCCACTTCAGCCCTGATGTTCACCGGGTGACCTTGGGCTGGTTGCTCTATATCATCCTAACTTACCTCAAAGCGTTATGTTTTTAAAACTGTTTTTATTAAAATATTTTCTCGGGTTACAGAAGTACATACATCGTCTCTATTTTCGCCCCTCCACACCAGCTTTATCGTGGTCCAGACACCCAAAACACACAGTACTACAGTAGTATATATCAACAGTTATTAAGGTGTTAAGATTGGCCTTGCCTTTTTACAGATCAGTTATATTTGATGTGTTTGAGGATTAGATGGGGATAGCCCTGATATTCTTGGAGAAAGGCTATCAACATGAGGAACGGGAGATACTTAAAACACTGTTATGAAGCTGAATACAAAAGTCAGCTAACTTGGGACAATTCATAGAACAAATCCCCTACTAAAAGCACTGGGAGAGTGTCATTAACTAGTCTGTCCCCCTAGAAAGTCTCCTTCTTGCTGCGGGGTATGTTTTTATCTGAGGGGGATCCAGTTTAAAACTTCTGTTTCCTTGATAAACAGCATGTATTACAATTATAGCTAACCACTGCCCTTTTCCACGGGAGTTTATTAGAGAAAGAAACCCCAACCAACCGCCAAGATATCCAGGCTTTATGGCTCTCGTTATCACAAAAACCTCCTGTGAGGTCTGGAAAAATAACAATACAGAAAAAATGCAACAGTGATGCAGTCCCTGATTCAGACCCTATAAAACCTTTTCAAAAAGGCAGCTTTCACTGCCTTCAATGGGTTTTCCCTCTCCCCACCCCCCAGTCTGTTATAGAAGCTTCTCCCTTCTCCCCACACTGGAAATCTGGTAACCATAGTTTCTGTATCCTGCTGAGACTTGATATGTAGAGCTGTATTCTACCTGCTATTAAGCTGCTGATAGCAGTGTTTCTGTTGCAATTTATGAGAAATGTCAGTTGAAGGCACAGAGTATTGTACACATTCTATTTTCCCAGCTGGGTGCCTCCGTGAATGGAAAGCAAAATGATGAATACATGTGCAACACAAGTTTGAGTGGGGGAAGATGAAGAATAGGGAAAATAGGATACCTGTTAGATCTGCTGGGTGGTCCAGAAGGGAATAATAAACAAATGAATGCCACAAATATTGCAGCCAAAATCCTCTACTACTTAACCTGGGCGAAAGTCCCATTAAACTCAATGGAAATTTCACTTCTATAAGACTGTCTTCTTAGGTGTTCATTACATAAATTCAATACTACTGGGAACATCATTTGCCTAAATGCCTTTAAATGCCCCGCAAAGCCCAACTTAAAAAACGTAGAAAACTAGCATAACATTAAAAAACATAGAAATGTTTTAGCCAACACCTTGCCCGAGGAAGGGACAAAAGAAACGTTAAATATAACCAAATCATTGTCAGACGCAAGATAGAAGACCAAAAATATGCAAACAGTAACACTCATAAGGGTAACTGAAATGTGACACAAATTAAGTTTGTCGCAGATGGAGTATACAGTTCTAAAAATATACTTCCGTGACGTGTTTCTGTTAGCAAGGTCAAAAAATACTTTCTTCAGGGGTCCAACAGACTCTGACACATATACACAGAGAGCTAAGAATGAAGTCATCTCTATTGCTTCCTTGCATGCCTGTGATCTCGAATAAAGACATCTGAAAATTGGCCTGTGGTTTCAGCCTAGTGGTGAAAGCCAGGTAGACGGAAGGGTTTTGAAGTGATTTTTCCAGGCATCAGATGAGCTAAGCTGGATGCTGTCTTATGTCGACAAAACTCCCATCGATGCAAACAAACTCATCATGCAATTTCCTTATTTTCCCCATATACCAGGGCAGGAGAATGCCTAACCCAAGTACAGTCGTACCTTGAAAGTCAAACAGAATCTGTTCCGGAAGTCCATTCAACATTCCAAAGCGTTGAAAAACCAAAGCGGGGCTTCTGATTGGCTGCAGGAAGCTCCTGCAGCCAACCAGAAGCCTCGGAAGCCCCATCAGACATTCAGCTTCCAAAACAACGTTCGAAAACAGTCACTTCTGGGTTCCGGTCGTTTGGGAGCCAAAACATTCGAGAACTAGGCTGTTCGAAAACAGATCATAATGTGTAAACCCAATTTAGATAATTGCAACGGTGAGTGGTTCATTTGTAAAGTGAGTGGTGGCACAGCTCAAATCGTCCTGAAAACCATGCCCTCTAATCTTCGGTGGGTGAGGAATTACTGCGGCTATTCAATTGGAAGGAAAGTACACTTGGACAAACTTTCCTGCCAGAAAATTCCCAGAGAATGCAAGTGTAGCTCCTGATGAAAGGTAGGTCCCTGAACTTTGAGCCCTGATGATTAGCTTGGACAAATAAATATCCGTACGTTTTCTATAGCAAACAAATCCAAGACGCACAGCCTTTCCTTTTGCAGAGATTACTGTATCACACAAAACATCTTCAGGAAAGTGATTTGATCCAGTTTCACAGTTTGAGCATAATAAATAGTCCACATTGTAAGGAAAACTTTCAGCTGTCTGTACGAAAACTACTCCAGATGTGAAATTCAATAGCAAAGGAGACACAATTACAAAAGCAGAAACAGGCCCTCAAAATATGTGTTTCTCAAACGACTCTTCCAAAAGCCCCAAGACCCTTTGCACAAGAACGGGATTCTAACTTGCCTTGGTCTTTGCACTACTCCTCAAATTTTCCTTTCTATTAAAGACACCAAAATAATGAAATTAAAATCCAAACCCTGCTAAAAACTTCAGCGCTTGAAACGAAGGGTGGAGCCCATTACCATTTAAATAACAACATGAAGCTCTTTGAAATAAAAGGCCCTTTTGATCTTAAAAGGTTCCAACACTGAACAGCGAGTGTCTGAGTCCTTCACATTACTAGAGAGAAGCTGCAGAAACAAACTATGACCTACGCTGTCTGTTATGAGTGAAATCGCTTGAGTTAAATGATACTTCCTCCTTTTGATTGTTATCAGATCAGCACTCAGGTTTTAGTTTACATGTGTTAAATATGCTGAAAAGAAAAGAAAAATATTAAGGATACACAAGTGATGAAAAGTATGGGTTGATTCCAGTTGGGTTTCCCTGGTTATGGAAGCCAGCAAAGGCTTCCATTAACAGAAGGTGGGGAGATTTTGAGTTGAATACCCCTGGTGCGTCCCCAGTTTGGTGCGTCCCCAGGTCTGGAGTTGGTGGACCATTTGGAAGAGGGTCGGAGGGGGCACAAGGGGTTGCATCCCCCCCTTTCCATTCATAGAAACTTCCGCTGGAACAAAGAGCCTTCTGGCATACAGCTGGATTTGACCCTATATTGGCCAACAAGCAGGATGTTAACAAAATTAACTGAATGAAGGGTAGAGCTCCCCCTGCTTTGCATAGAATGCTATTATTATTATTATTATTATTATTATTATTATTATTCATTTGATTTATATACTGCTTAATGCCAAAACAGGTTGCTAAGCAGTTTACAAAATATTGCCATTATGCAGCATTATTAAAATGCGACACAATTCCAGTAAAACAATCTCGTTAACGCAGTAAAATATAAATGTCCATTGTTAAATATGCAATAAAGAAATCCCATTAAAACACGCCCATTTAAATAGGAGACTTGTTTTAGAAGTGTGGTATTTGGGTTTCCAGGCAACCAGGAAAAGACAGTAATGATCCGTTTGTTCAGTGTTCAGACAACATTTATCCAAATAATATCCAGGAATAAGAAAGGTATACAATGTCGTGGCTTATGGGCTCTCGGCTTTATCTCTCCGTTTTCTCCTCAGGATAAAAAAAAAAGGTGCAGTATTTGTAAGATCCAGAAATGTGATGGGTGAGAATATCCTCTTTATTTCCTCAGAACTCTTCCTTTTGTCTGTTCTATAATCAGTAGCGGCCAGCTTTTTTTTGACAAATGTACCACAAGATAACCTCAAAGCATAACAGAGTTGCTATTCTAATCCTTTGTGATGTACATTTAGGCCCTGGGATATTTTTACTCTCATATACTGACCCGAAGAGATGGCAGTAGAGTCGAGCAGGAGTGCATGTGTAACTCTATGCTATCCCAAGGCCAGCAAGTCTCCTAGCTCCTATGCACAAATATCGCTTTGACTTGCTGGGTGTGCAGTGATTTTATTCACCACCTGCCTCCCCCTTGCTGAACACAGGACTTGCAGGGTCTTCTCGTACATGTGGAGCTTTGAAAACAGCAAGAAACAACAGAAGTCTCTCTCCTCTGACTTAGGGGACACTTCTGCCATTCTTTTTTGTTTTTTTAATAAAAAATATTTTTATTCGATTTTACAATTTTTTATTCAATCAACATAATGAAATCACATAATAAAGAAAAAACAAAAAAGCACCCCTCCTATCCCTCCTCCCCAATAACTTCCCTCAATCTCCCCTTCTGATTTTTTACTACATTTTTTCCTTCTGCTACTATTGTTCTACCTGGTAACTTCATAATCTCTCTTGTAAATTTACTTCTAATTGTTTGTCTAATTTATTTCAATATCTTTTTGCTTTATTTTTCTTAAGTGTGTTTATTCAAACCCTGCAAGTGAGTCTATTCCTTTACAATATTTCTGCAGATTCTGTGTAAATGGATTCCAGTCTTTTGAGAGCCAGTGTGGTATAGTGGTTAAGAGCGGTAGACTCTGGGGAACCGGGTTTGCGTCTCCGCTCCTCCACATGCAGCTGCTGGGTGACCATGGGCTAGTCACACTTATTTGAAGTCTCTCAGTCCCACTCAATTCACAGAGTGTTTGTTGTGGGGGAGGAAGGGCAAGGAGAATGTTAGCCACTTTGAGACTCCTTCGGGTAGTGATAAAGCGGGATATCAAATCCAAACTCTTCTTCTTCTTCTTCTTTCTAAATCATCTCTTAATCTTCCTGTAAGTTTTGCCATTTCTGCACAGTCCATCCTTCTGGCTCACTTCAGCCATTCTTCACCTTCTCAAACCATTGCTGTGGTCCTCCAGATACTGTTGGACTCCACCCATCAGTTACCAACCGTTGGCCATGCTGGCTGGGGTTGAAGTCCAACAACCGCTGAAGCATCACAGGTTTCCCATCCCTGCTGGCAAATCGATTTGTGGCGCTTGCATCCAGCAGTGTCACAAACGCATCTTGCCACAGTACCCGTGCCCTTTCGAGGCTATATCTAAAAATGACTGCGAGTGAGACGTCTAGATGAAGGTAAGAAAACCATCTTTAGTATTGTTAGAAAAATAGCAGCGGCAGCACATAGAATAATGCACAGGAGGCTGCAATGGGCTTTTGTCGCAGTTGTATTAGCCATAGCACACATTCAGTGTAAACACTAGAAATCATTCTTACATTTTAGTACTAGTGGAGCCAAGGCAACGTCACACGCGTACTCCCGCTTGGACTACTGCAATGCGCTCTACGTGGGGCTACCTTTGAAGGTGACCCGGAAACTGCAACTAATCTAGAATGTGGCAGCTAGACTGGTGACTGGGAGTGGTCGCCGGGACCACATAATACCGGTCCTGAGAGAACTACATTGGCTCCCAGTACGTTTCCGAGCACAATTCAAAGTGTTGGTGCTGACCTTTAAAGCCCTAAACGGCCTCGGCCCAGTAGAAGAAGAAGAAGAAGAAGAAGAAGAAGAAGAAGAAGAAGAAGAAGAAGAGTTTGGATTTGATATACCTGAAGGAGCGTCTCCACCCCCACCGTTCAGCCCAGACACTGAGATCCAGCGCCAAGGGCCTTCTGGCGGTTCCCTCACTGCGAGAAGCAAAGCTACAGGGAACCAGGCAGAGGGCCTTCTCGGTAGTGGCGCCCGCCCTGTGGAACGCCCTCCCAGCAGAGGTTAAAGTGATAAACAACTATCCTACATTCAGAAAAAAGCTGAAGGCAGACCTGTTTAGGGAAGTTTTTAACCTGTGATATTTTGATGTATTTTAATATCTGTTGGAGGCCGCCCAGAGTGGCTGGGTAGACCCAGCCAGATGGGCGGGGTACAAATAAAAAATTATTATTATTATTATTATTATTATTATTATTATTATTATATAGTGGTGAGCAGGGTATGTAAGAATATTCCTTCCCATCCTATAGGCATTAGTTGGAGAATATAGCTACTCCCTTTCTGGTATTTTTTGTAGACCGATTTATTTCTGAAACAGTTCGACAGCCTTATAAGGGCAACAATTCAAACAATGGGACTGGTATGGAATGCCATTCTAACTGCTCTTTTTTGGGTGGAAGGAGAGTGTTCCTTTTCCCTGTCTTCTTCTTCTGGAAAAGCAATGAATAAGAGATGCTTTTGAAAACTGCTCTAGCCTTTGACAGCTTGTGCAGTCTCCTGATGTCACGCCTCCTAATTGACACAATGCAGGGTGTCTGCATGGCACATTGCTGCAACATTTGTTTTACAAGCACACATTTCGCAGGAAACAAAGGATTAATCTTCCCAAGACTTACATGCATACTCTCCCCTCAAAAAGGGAAAAATAAAACTGTTACACATCCACACAAATAAAAATTCATAGGATGGTGGCAGGCAGCCAACAAACTATTTCAGGTCTGGCCTCCCATCTGTTCATGATTAGAAAACACAATCAAATTGCTTTTTCTCTGACTAATTCTCAGAAGGACTCCTTAAAAACAGATTCCATGATATAACTGTAATAAGGCAGAAGAGTTTACAATGATCAATAAAGCACATCTTTCCAGCATGCAAGCCTCAACAAAGAAAAGGGACCCACTTTCCCCCTTGTTCCTCTCTCCATTACCAAGCCTCTGAGTCAATGAGCTATCAACAAACCAGCGAAGAAGACAGGTCTTGATTCTCCAGCCAGCACACCCAAAGTTATTCTCAAAACATGGCAATTTACTGCACAGCATGTATTCATTAATTTACTTCTGTTTCCAGATCTTTCCTTTTATAATGATGATAATAATAATAATAATAATAATAATACAAACATTTTAAAAGTCACATATAAATCTGCTTTCCAACTTGTACTCCATTGCTTGGCTATAAATTTATCTCCGCCACTCTGTGACTAGTGTAAAGGTTCAAAGCAAAAATAATGATTAACGCTTATTCATAACAAAATGTATATCCTAGCAATGAAATCAGTGTTTGAAATTCACCAGGCGCCGAGCACATTTTGTACCTGGCTACTGGCCACCTGTGGCCAAGTGAAGATGCCCGGGAACCAGAATGGCGCCCGACATCTCCACCATCTGGTGGTGCCTGCCTGGGGATCCCCGGATCTTGACTGTTTTCGCACACTAGCAACACACCCTGTAGAATTCCATTCATTATATTTTATCTCCACTATCAGAGAACGAATTTCAGGACCCAAAAAAAGCCGACTTTTGAGCCGTCTGGCCCCAAAATGGCAACTAGATATTCCGTTTTAGTGACTGCAGCCCTGGTTTAAGGAGCCATTAGGCGGCTAGCTTATAAAGCACGTCAAAGTGCAAGTAGATAAATAGGAACCGCTCTGGCGGGAAGGTAAACGGCGTTTCCGTGCACCGCTCTGGTTTGCCAGAAGCGGCTTAGTCATGCTGGCCACATGACCCGGAAGCTGTACGCCGGCTCTCGGCCAATAAAGCGAGATGAGCACCGCAACCCCAGAGTTGGACATGACTGGACCTAATGATCAGGGGTCCCTTTACCTTTTCCCTTATATATCCGAGTTTCTAACACTGCATGAAATTTATTTTTCAAGCTTGCCCTGATCTTTATTGCTGCACTGACTAAACAATACAGGACTCAAGTTCGCACCTCAAACTCATGCAGTGCTAATTCACAGGGCTTGGGGGTCTTCTGATCTGCTGCTACTGAATTGTAAGCATACACTATTCTAATGCACAGCACTGAGGTGTGTCATGCCAGTAATCTTGCAACCAGCCTTTGTCTGCATTACTATTCCTCCCTTGCTGACTAATACTACAAATGGGTGTAATTGTACAGGAGTGAAAAAGATGTGAGGCTTCCGGGTGGCGGAGGTTTTCCTGATAAGAAATTTATTTGGGGGTAGATTTAGCTTTGCACATCACAGTCACCCTGCTCTCACACCTTTCCACATACACTGAGAGACATTTTGTTCCGGTGTGAACAAGCCTCATGATTATAGACGTTATCAGAACGAAGACCGTGTTTCCACAACATCTAGTAAGTCGAGAGCAGCTCCTCCAAGGACTTCAGGAAGAGGGGAACAGTGTGGCAAATAACAGTCAACATTTCATGCTTTCTTGGGCATGCTAATCCTAGGCAACGAGATTGAAGATTAAGGAGCAGGAAACAATTACATTGTGTGCCACTGCCAAGATGCAAAGGCTCTAAATCTCCTTGAAGGCGAAAACAAATTAGCAGGTTTGCCTGAATCAAGCTGTCCTTCCGAATGGAGGCCTGTTTTCGACTACAGTGTTATTAAACTGCAACACTGTGAACACAATTTCCCCTAGCTTATTAGCTGCATCTTTTTTGTCTAGACAGGCAGAATAGCTTGTAACCTAGACGTCAGCTTTACCCTTGCACCACCAGGTCTACACTTAAGATGGGAAATGTCACCTCTCAGTGTCCCAGTGGAAGGTACTTGTGTGTGAAATAACAAAGCTTTAAGGCGCAGAATCCTTAAGATTACACACACACTTAAGGGGAGAAGCTTTCGTTAGTACAGTCGTACCTTGGATCCTGAACGCCCTGGACGTTTTGGCTCCTGAATGCTGCAAACCTGGAAGTGATTGTTCCGGTTTGTGAACGTTCGTTTGGAACCCGAATGTCTGGTGTGGCTTCTGATTGGCTGCAGGAGCTTCCTGCAGCCAACCAGAAGCCACAATTTGGTTTTCGAACGTTTTGGAAGTCGAACGGACTTCCGGAACGGATTCCTGCAGGTATCGCTAAAGTAGTGAAATTCCATTTAAGTAGGAGCAAGTAGTGCAACTCATGTTAATTTGGGACTTTGGTGCTCTGTGGGAGGAACCTGCTTCCGAAAAAGAAAACGGCCATTGTCAAGAGCGAAAAAGCTACAGCACTGAGTGTCTGCAGAAGGGAAATTGGACCCGCTATATCTGTATGTGGCGCATAACTGCACACACGAGGACATGATGTGCTTCTTCATGTGTTTGTGTCTAGTGGGCTTCTCTGTTCATGAGAAGTTTCCAACTAGGACTTCTCTTGACTTCCAGTCTCTGCTAGGTTCACTTCCTTTAGTGATCTGCTCTGCTCACCTCACCCTTTTGACTATTTTGCTATGTTTAACTGAGTTACAATATAACTGAGTTTGTTATCAGCCACTTTGTCTCACTCCAGCCCCACAACAAGGGACCACACGTTCTGAATGACAAACTGCAAAGACAATAACATTGCTATATGTCAAGGTAAGGAAAAGAAGCCAAATAACTCCATATTCAAGGCAGTCTGTTGCTTGAAGTAATAGCCCCTAGCTTCATGGCTGAGAGGATTTAAACCCACTCCCAAAGTCCTAGTGACAATCTGAACACTGCGGTCTTAATAGAATTTAGTACAGGTTGACATAGTCAACAGGAATTAGTTCAGTGATGTGTTGTATCATCTAGCTTGCAAGGGACAGCTTCATCTGTTTATTTATGCCTTATAACCAAATGAAACCTTTTTGCTGTATCTTTGCTTTTTATTTCATGTACTTGAAATTGAGTTTGAAAGTGACACTTAAGCTAGAATTGATTTTGTTCTGCAAGGCTGGTTATTAAATAGGGCAACAGTTGAAATTTCCATCTGATTATCCTTTCTTCATCTTTATTAATGGGCTTCCAAAATGTCACTTCTTAGCCAAGGTAAAGGACAAAGGCATTCTAATCTTGATATGGTTTGGCCAGAGAAATCATTCTCTCTCTTTTCAAAACCATCATTTAAATTTCCCTTCCTGGGAAATTAAATTTTGATGTCACCTTCTCAGTCCATACAATTTAAAAACAGTAATTGAAAGCAGTAAACAACAGCAGTGACTTCCAGACAAGGATAAGGAAATCGTGAGCAAGTTGATACAGACACAAAATTCTGCAGGGAGATCTTAATAGAATGAATTTGAGAATTACTGCCAAAGAAACTTTTCAGAAATGCTGCATGTCAAAAGTTCTTAATTATTATATTTTACTTGGATGGCAGCACAATGAATTACTATTTAACTTATCTTCTCCAATATGCTATTTCAGTATCAGATATGTACCCTAGCTTGACAGAACTCTCAGGACGAAATAACTATAGGGTGGAATTAAACTAAATTTTAATCGGAGAAGATCCACTGAAATTACTGAACATGACATTAGGGTCGTTCATTTCAATAGGTCTATTCCTAGTAAAACCTATCGGTAGTTGACAACCATTCACAAAGGCTAACAACTCAAAATTACCAGTACCACATTTGGTCGCCCATCCTCAATTTCCTAAGCACATACACAAAGTACATTAGACTTATTCTTGTTTCAGTGTGCGGCTTTTGTGGGTTATTATTTCATTAATTAAATTACCTGACTTCCAGATCTTTAAAACTATCCTTCTGATGGATAAAAATCACTCTTTTCACTTCAGTTGTCAAGCTACAGTGTATTTAGTCTTATTTCAACTACTCTCACAACCCCTTTTTTATATAACTCCCATTTACACATGGGTTTTTTGTTTGTCATTATTGTGGCAGAGGATCTTATAGTATAAAACCATGGACTTTTCACAGCCCCTTCCACCGCCTTGAGTTATAAAAAGATAGCTTCCTTTATCTATGAAAAGTGACATTTGCTGATTCCTTTTAAACAAGTTGGTCTTTGTTGCCCTAGTTCAGAGCTTTCCAAACTGTGTGTCGTGACATGTTAGTGTGTCGGCTGCAGTGTGTAGGTGTGTCGCGCGAACACACCCCATGCTCCTCCCGGGGCTGGAAAGGGGTTAGTTTAACCTCCAGTTTGCTAGTAAAACTGAATTATTGTGTCACGATATGATGCGAAACTGAATCACTGTGTCGCGAAATGATGCGTGTCTAAAAAGTGTGTCACCAACATGAAAAGTTTGGAAAGCTCTGCCCTAGGTGAACATGACATCAACAGCATGATTTTCTGCATGTTTACTTCTAAGTTAAATCCTTCTAAGTTCAATGGAACTTACTTCCATGTATGGTGGCATAGGGTTCTAGCCTTCAGCATCCTGATTTAAACTACAGTCAAAATAAAATGTGAGAATGGCCTATTGTACATCTGTGCATTTCAATATGAATCAACAAGATATTCTAGATAACAAACTATGAGCCACAAGCCACCTTTTCCCTCCAAGCTATATGTTGCATCTGGTACCGACCAATTTTAAAAGGGTTTCTCACATATGTGTAACTTTTAAAGGGAAAAGTGGAGTTCGGTCATTTTGAATTCACAGTTTCTCCATAAATTAAAAGTAAATAAGTAAACAGTAGCACACATATTTGCACCTCTTGCTTTCAAATGCCCAATGTTTGGAATTTCTGGTTTCATATTGGAGTGGATTTGTGGGGGACAGGGGGCAGAGTTGCCATTAATCTCTTATCAAAGCTCAAGTTTAAATCATTACAAAAATCTGGAGGAAGGGGGAATTGTATGTTGGGAATATGTACTGACCTTTTTGTTATTTTAGTCACCAATATTTAATAATTGAACAACAACAGTTGGGCACCAGCTCTTTATCCACTTAGCCACTGAAAGATATGCAACTGATAACAGAAAAGTTCTTGTTTGTGAGAGTAGTCTGCAAAATAGATACTGAGCTTACAACATTGTAATTGGGGGGGGGGAGTCTATTAGGGGCACACAAACATCAATCTCAAAATACATGTAGTATCTACTAGCCTGCAGAGCTAGTTACACAACGGCTTGTAGTGTGGTAGACACGGGGCTGTAAAAATGGCCACGGTGTTGACTGCCAACTTTCTGCTCAACCTGCTGCCCATGCAAAAATCGTGAAAATAATAATAATAATAATAATAATAATAATAATAATATTTTATTTATACCCCGGCCCTTCCCGGTTTAAAAACCAGGCTAAAGGCAGCTAACAGCAAACATAAAACATTGATTAAAATGTGACTTTAAAACAGCATAAAATACAACATAAAATGCAGCACCAATATCAATAAAATTCAAGAATTCAGAGGGAGGGGGAACAGTCAGTAGACATCAAATGATCATCAGGGCTAACTGGCCAAGTTGGTCCTACTAGGGGCAGCAAGGAGACCAGGGAAGAATTTCAATGTGGGGTCCCAGAAAGGATTTCTTCATAGAAGAGGAAAGGGAAAAGGGAATAGAGGATCAGGCTAATTCAAATTAAAGGCCAAGCGGAATAGCTCTGTCTTACAGGCCCTGCGGAAGGAGATCAAGTCCTGCAGGGCCCTAGTCTCATGGGACAGAGCATTCCACCAGGTTGGAGCCATCACTGAAAAAGCCGTGGTGGAAGAAGAAGAAGAAGAAGAGTTTGGATTTGATATCCCGCTTTATCACTACCCGAAGGAGTCTCAAAGCGGCTAACATTCTCCCTTCCCTTCCTCCCCCACAACAAACACTCTGTGAGGTGAGTGGGGCTGAGAGACTTCAGAGAAGTGTGACTAGCCCAAGGTCACCCAGCAGCTGCATGTGGAGGAGTGGAGACTCGAACCCGGTCTCCCAGATTAGAGTCTACCGATCTTAACCACTACACCACACTGGCTCTGGTGGAGGATAGTCTGGCTTCCTTAGGGCCCGGGACCTTTAAACTATTATTATTCATGGACCTTAGTGTCCTCTGTGGGACATACCAGGAGAGGCGGTCCCGTACGTACGAGGGTCCTAGGCTGCATAGGGCTTTAAAGGTCAAACCCAGCACCTTAAACCTGACCCTATACTCCACCGGGAGCCAGTGCAGCTGGTAGAGCACTGGGTGAATAGGCTCCCATGGCAAGGACCCCGTGAGGAGCCTCGCTGCAGCATTCTGCACCCGCTGGAGTTTCTGGGACAGTTTCAAGGGCAGCCCCGCGTAGAGCGAGATACAGTAGTCAAGCCTGGAGCTGACCGTCACATGGAATCACTGTGGCCAGGTCGGGGCGGGAAATCATGCAGTCTTGACTGTAATGCTCCTGTAGCTACTTCCAATCCTTCCCCCACACTACACTAGTTGAGATTCCATGTGGGTTTATATGTCCCAGCCCAACATCGCAACATCCGTGTGTGATGCCACATATACACAGATATTCAAAAATAAAACGCCCGTTAATATCTTACCATAAGAAACACTGGTTTCATAAAACCTCAACCACACTTCAATTCTACACTTCTTTCACTATTATTCAATCAGTTCCAAAGACAAACAAAGCACATTCTGTGCTGTCAGTGCAGATTTACACAATTGTAGAGTTGGAAAGGACCACAAGGATAATCTAGTCCAGCAAACTTTTTCCACTGTCCCTCAGACCTTGTAGGGGGCCGGACTATATTTTTGGGGGGGAAATGAACAAATTCCTATGCCCCACAAATAACGCAGAGAGGCATTTTAAATAAAAGCACACATTCTACTCATGTAAAAACACCAGGCAGGCCCCACAAATAACCCAGAGATGCATTTTAAATAAAAGGACACATTCTACTCATGTAAAAACACGCTGATTCTTGGACCGTCAGCGGGCCGGATTTAGAAGGCGATTGGGCTGGATCCGGCCCGCGCGCCTTAGTTTGCCTACCCCTGATCTAGTCCAAGCCTCTGTGATGCAGGAATCTTTCGCCCAATGTGGGACTTGAACCCACGACCCTGAGATTAAGAGTCTCATATTTTACCGTAATGGGATTCCAGAGCTTAGCGTGTGCACAGCCCACAGGAAAGCAGCTGGAGGGAGGGCTTATTAGGAGCTCTCAGAATTTGTTGTGGCTGCCTTCCCTGGTCACTGGTGCACTGAGACTTTGCTAGCAGAGGTTTACAATGGGATTGTTCATAACAGCCACTACCAAAAGAAAAAAGAAAAAAGTTCCTAGTCAAAATATGGAACAAAGGGATTATTATGACATTAAGATTCAGGAACAGAACGTAACTGGGAAGAGGACCAAGAGTTGAAAGAAGGCTAGAAAACTGCAGACATTGGAAGACAAGCTCTTGATTGACAGTTCCAACTTGCTGAAGCAGGAAATCAGACTTAATGAGCTGCAAGGTCAGTTAAGAATATGCTAGGGGGTGGCAAAATAAAAGAAAAGAAACAGAGGTCCAGGCAGTTTACTACCTTCCTAAGAGAGGTTTACGATGCTATAGGTAACTGAACAGGAATCTATGTCTGAGAGGAGGGATATACCGGTAATCTACTTGCTTTCTTAAATCCTTGATGAAAAAATGCTTTTACAAAATGAGGACAATCTCTTCCCCCCCCATTTTCATTTTCTTTCTCAAACTATCAGGGCACGACAAGCTGAGAATACCACTTGTTAAAAAGGAAAAGCGACACAACTACCCTTCGTCTGTGTTTATTATCGAACAAGAACATATTGTACGAAGAATCGGAATGCCAACCCAGCAATCTGAGGGGAGACAAATGCTACGAGGTGACGGATTGTTCTGGAACCAGTGGCAGGCAGGTGACGGATGGCTGTCTTTGGATCAGCGTTCAAGCATAAAACTCTTCATAAGAACAATTACTTCTGATGGGTACAGCTGTTTGCAGCCAAAACCAGAGAGAATAAATATTTGCAGTTTATTTTCTTCAAAATGCCCCTTAAGCAGCTGATGATATACAGTTGTGTCACAGTTAATTATATAATCTTTCAGGTTCCCCATCCTTAGAGAAATCGTATTTGTGAAAGGATAAGTATAAAGGTGTTTTGGGGTGTTTTTTTTACCCAGCCTATCCATATGTTGCTTACTGTAAGAAATAATAAAAGTAACATTAATATTACTACATTGGTAACCTTGGTTCTCAAAAGCCTTGGTTCTCAAATACCAAAAACCCAGAAGTAAGTGTTAAGGTTTTCAAACTATTTTCAGAAGCCGAATATCCGATGCGGCTGTTGGCTATTGTTTCCGGGGCACTTGCACCAATCAGAAGCTGTGCCTTGGTTTTTGAACATTTCAGAAGTCAAATGGACTTCCGGAACAGATTAAGTTTGGCGCTTTTGTTTTTGCTATTTATTTTGTGTTTTTGAGGCTTTTTCAGTTAATTTGTTTTTGTGACTGTGTGGAACCCAGTTCAGCTACTGATTGATTGATTGATTGATTGTGTGACTGCGGAAATGCATAAAAGCCCCCCATCCAAACAATGACTATCATCAGTGCAGGTAAGGAAAAAAAATCAATTTTAATTTTTATCATCTACCATACTGTCTTTATTTATTTTATAGTACAGTACATTGATTACTGCTTTCATTTTATGGATCAATGGTCTCGTTAGATAGTAAAATTCATGTTAAATTGCTGTTTTAGTGGTTGTTTTTAAAAGGCTGGAACGGATTAATCCATTTTGCACTACTTTCTATGGGAAAGCGTGCCTTGGTTATGGAACGCTTTGGTTTTGGAACGGACTTCCGGAACGGATTAAGTTTGAGAACCAAGGTACCACTGTAATAGTATTAGCAATACTACAATTAATAATACTAAAATGTGTTTTTAATTTATTCCATACTGCATAGTGACTTGTGAGTGGCCTACATTATTTGAATATAGACCAACACAGACAAACTAGTGATAAATATCAGTCTGCTTAGAAGCAACTATCAAGACTGCTTCTCTATTTGCCCTCACTAACCTTACATCGCAGCCCATCTGTTATCATCTAAATAGTGTTCTCTTCTCAGATATTTTACTTTAATTGAGTCTGACTGGTTACAAAGATTTGTGTCAGCTAATGAACTGTTGGCTTTTTCTTTCTTTCTTTCCTGCAAACTGACCAGAGGAACACAGTTTCTTGAAGTCTTCAATCTGCCAACATATTCCCAGTTGCTACACTTGAGAACAGGTCTGAACTGAACACAGATTTTAGTATAGCAATATTATTTCCCTTGAGGCCTCTCCTCACTTTTTCTTCTTCTACTCAGCAGGGAAATGCCATTAATGATGTCATTAATGACAGTAATCTTACCTGACTCCAGTTCTCTCTTGAAGTCCCTTCTCCACCCCCACCACCCCCAATAACAGCAATTTTTCTTTCCCTGGTCAGTCATGCAGATGTTTTCCAGTGCTCTCAACTGGAAAAACAAGCCATTTGATGGCAATACTTGTAAGCTGCCTAACACTTCTGGAATCTTGTTTTTTATTATACAATTATCCTACTTTGCAGACGAAGACTATATCCCAAAGCAGCTTACAGCAATTTAAAGATAACTACAAATAACAATTAAAAAGCGGTATTGATGTGGGGGCGATGTACACAAATCAAAATATGGCTTAAGCCCTGCCCTAAAGACTTACAATCCAAAAGACAGGATACACTGAAGGGGAAAAGAGAAGGTGCGACGAAGACTAGGGAAATCAGTTTTGACAATGGCAGAATAATGAGATGAGTTGCTAACAGGCATTTTTTCCAATTGGGACTAGGGCTGGGAGATATCTGGTTTTCAACATCACAGCTAAACATCACCAGCTAAACATCACAATATACCACCAACATATCATGATGTCTGAAATAAGGATGGAACTATGTAGAGGCAAACAGTAGGACTGGCCAATACCTGGTTTTCTACATCGCGATATACCACCAGCTAAACATCGTGATATATCATAATGTCTGAAATAAGGATGGAGCTATGTAGAGGAAGTGGCTGGCTTCACAGTTTTCCCCACACTGTAATACTTGCATAGCACACCAACGCACGCACAAAACATGATCGCGATAACATGATATGGACTTCAAACCAGTTTTGAACGATCTATCGCCCGGCCCTGGCACACGTCATGATTTGTGATATATTGCTGGGTCAAAAATTATGAAACCAATTTCACTATGGCAACTTCAAACTGGTTTTGCACAATATAGATAGATAGATAGATAGATAGATAGATAGATAGATAGATAGATAGATAGATGATAGATGATACTTTATTGTCATTGTACATAGTACAACGAAATTGAATGCCATCCCAATCGAAACCAGAAAAACACAATTACAGCCACACATATCCATCCATCGCAACTCCCAAAAACCATATTATTTAATTACAGCATTTAAAATAGTTAAAGCTCTTGGATAAATTTTTTTTTTTATCTATTTGTTCTTAATTTAATTGTTCTGTATCTCTTGCCCGAAGGCAACCATGCAAACAAACTATATCCAGGATGAGATGGATCCTGTAAAATGTTGTTTGCTTTTTTGAGACAACGGGAGCTGTATAGTTCGTCCAAAGATGGGAGAGGATGACCCATCCCTAATTGAGTCCAGTGGTACAGTGGACCCTCCGGAGACAAGCTTAATTCATTCCGGGGGTCCATACATACCCAAAAAGTCTGCAACATGAGGCGCCGCTTCTGCGCACGTGATAAGAGCGCTTTCGCAACCTGAAAGTTACGTTACCCGAAGGTCCACTGTATTCTTGCTAGGATGGAGGTCCTTGTAACTAGACAGCGGTAACAGAGGCCAGAGTGGCCTTCCCTTGAACAGTACAGTTTGGGATTGCCTTATCAAACGGCAGCTTGCCTTTTTTACTGGAGTACCCATTCTGAGAGCGCCACACAAGAAGCCCCTCATGTGCTCAAAGTGCACGTAGCAGAGATATGGCCGGGGGTGGGGTGGGGTGGTGAAACTACACTACAGCAGCCCCTATTACCATTTTAAGAACTCCATGCAAAATAAAACTGCATCTCTTTTATACGCCACACTGTTCTCATTACGCCTGCCGTTAATACCAGCTCCTTTTTATCTTCCTCTTTTTACAAGGGATTATTGCAGCTGCTCAAACTGCATTTTGTATATGGCTGCCATATGTGGAGCTTAGCCTTAGACCCCCTACAAACTTATTGTGATCACTGCACAACTGATCCTGGCTGATGACTCAACGCCATCAACACAATTTCTGTCTCTCACAAACATCGAAAAAGGTGCCATGTTCAGGTATGAATCACGCTTGAGCCTCAGGAGTGCATCGCTGCTATTCGGATCGTCCCCGTACCTAACCTGTTGCCTGGATGCCAAGTTACCAATTTCACTGCTTAGTATTTAACTGTTTGAATGCAAGCATCTGATGCATCTGGTGAAGACATCAGGGACCAGAAGCAGGGCCATTAACCTAATCATTTCAAGGTTACAGAACAACATCTCGGATGAGGTCCTAAAGCCGTTCTGGAGACTTTCCGAAAGGATGCAAAGCCTAGCTCTTCCAAAAGCCTTAGAGCTGTTGAGTGAGCATGTCTAGACTTGTGGGACTGTTGACACAGAGTACACTATTTTTAGTGGTTTCTTGATGAAGAGACTGTTGTTGTTTTTTACATGGTTTTGCTGCCACTGTTGCATGGTTTGCTTTGCTGGAAGCCACACTGAGCCTTAGAGAAGAGAAATTCCAGTTTTTTAAAATAAATTAGTTAAACCTTGTTTTGTGGGCGGGATCCGTTCCGGAGGCCCGTCCGCAAGCTGAAAATGATGCCCGTCAAAGTGCCGTGTCTACGCACACGGCACGATTTAGCACTTCTGCGCATGCGCAAGTGGTGAACCCAGAAGTAACCCTTTCTGGTACTTCCGGGTTTGCTGCGGACGTTCGCCGAAGCGGACACAAGCGGAGGCGGATGCAGAACGAGGTTTGACTGTAATAACAAAGCAACTACAACCAGTGTTATGTCTCTCTGCCCCATAATGTTTGACTGTTATGTCACTAAAACATGGCTTATCCTCCAATGTAAATGCACTATTTGAAGTGTAAAACTCTGCATAACACTTCAGACACCTGGGCTTGGTACAGATTCAATTCTTGCTCCCTTAGAAACCATGATTTGCACATTAAGAGTCAGCCAGAAGTGTGTCTCAAACACTAACATGTAAACGAGACCGTTAGAACCCAATGCTAAATGTACTAAGCATCTATGAAATTAACAGAATTTACTTGCAATTGTGTCTTGGATTGACGCATAAGCAATTTTTCATTACGTAGCATTACACTACCAGGTAATTTTTGTCACAAAGGAAAAACCACCAGACAGCCACATCTATTGAATTTCCCATATTTAGAAGGCTCAGCTTAATATATTCAGCTTAATATTCCTATACTAAATTAGGATCTACTTCTTTCCTTTCTTAGAGGCCCACAACAATTTTCAGGGATTTATCAGTGTTAAGACGTTATTAATATTACTCAAGAAGCTTTCCAATATGCTAGACATCAACAAGTGAAACCTTTATTATCCTGTTTCCCTATTCTCCGCAGCTTTGAAGGCTGAGTAGTCATCTTGCTAATGCCACGCAAATGTCCCAGATTTGCAGGTGCACAAACAGAATGGATAATAACTGACGGAGTTTCCTAGACTATACACACACCCCTTCCCATAAGCAGAGGTAGGGACTCTGGATCAGGCAATCTCAATAAATAAAAATCTTCTCAGCTGAGCACATCCGAGTACCAAAAGCAGGCAGACGGAATATCATTCTTGCGAGCATGGAGGCACATTATAAAATACCACACTGCTGCCCTCCAGACCTTTAACAAGGAGCACTTCTTAATTCAGTGGGGGTCAGAAGTTTAGTTTACTCAGCAAGAATAACACTATTAAAAGCTACTGCTCTCTCATGTCACCACAATTCACACTCGTACATTCCAACTCTGGCTAATGCAGGTCAGTAAAAAGAACACGAAGGGAGAGAGGCAGGCACCTCAGCCTGCATATTTTAAAACAGAATTTATATGTGCTTTGAAAACAATCTAAAAGGATCAATCTAGATTACGAACCTGATGAAAGCGTGCGCAGCAAAAGAGATGGATGGACGAGGGCATATAAAAGCAAGCAAGTCAGAATCCTTCTATTGATTTCCAAGCAGACAGTGTAAAGCACTCTGCTGGTGCCTTATATATCACTGCACAGAATGAACTACTGTTGCGCATACAACTGAAGCATGTTAGGATTTATCATCAGCTGATGTGCTGTCAGACACTTTGGAAATGGAATTTCTTGCTTCCAATACAGCGGCTATTAAATCACTACTAATTAAACACTGCTCAAGCAAACGTGAGGAAACATCTGTAACAGCACCCATTCCAACAGTTCTGATTAGATATAATACCCTACATCAAAACCAGCAATTAGGCCGGCATGTACAATAATTCCATCATTGATAACAGTAAATTCAGGCAATAATTCAGGAAATCATAATGGGGGAAAATCTGCCCATGACAAATAAATGCTTTTTCTGATGCCTTAATTTTAACAAGAGTCATCATACTTCCAATTCTTTTCCTGACCAAAGTTTCATCTCTTAATTATTTTCAATAAATGCCTGCTTATTCATCAAGCAACAGGTTGCCTTATTTTAATTAATGTGCCTTATACATGAAACCTCCATGGACTGATGTTCTCTCAGAAACTTACAATTCAAAAAACAAATTCTCATAACTGTTAACATCACCAGAAAATGTATTCATGCAGCACAAATCTTTTTTCTTTGCAATAAAAAATTAAAACGAATGCTCAGGAAATCTCCCCACATTAAATACAGATTGCCTGTACAGGGTATTGCATAGAATGTTTTAAAGTATTGAAGTGTGAGTTTCATATATACTTCTAAAATTGTATCACTTTTATAAACGCTTCTTCCTGCACCATTATTCTGTTACGTTGCAAACCGTTTTATTTTTAAACAAAGACATTAAATATCTAAAAATACATTCAATCTTATCCTAAAGGTTTATCAAGCCACTCGGTACAAACATTTATCAAGAGTTTATTTTATTTAAAATGTAGCTGGTTTCACTGGAAGAGAGATGATGGGAATTTCCTCTAGTTCTAACAACAAACAGTACTGTATAATATGACTGCTAACAAACTTGTGAAGCAGATGCAACGTTCAAACCAAATGGGAAGAGAAACCACAGCTTACCTTCCTCGGTTTCATGCCATACAATCCCTTCCAAATTCACACTGGTCCCAGGTTCACATGGTCCAAGGCATTCAGGTTCCGTTACTATTCCAACATCGCAAGTATTCACACCCACTGAACGAGTCCGTACCAAAAGTTGCTCAACTGGAGCAGCAATGTTGGATGAAGATGGGGAAAAGTAGGAAGGCAGAATCTGAGGTGTAAGACTACTGGAAATAGGAGGCGGAGGTGCAGGCACTGTAAAGAGGGGGTCCACCTAAAAAGAAAAACAAAGAAAGACACAGTCTGTCATATGCTGAAGGTATCAGGAAAGATTGTGTTTATACACACATTGAGTTTTGAATATAATAATAAATTTTATTTATACCCCGCCCTCCCCAGCCAAGACCAGGCTCAGGGCAGCTAACACCAAATATAAAAACAATTGATTAAAATACAACTTAAAAACAAGATTAAAAAACAACATTAAAGTGCAGCCTCATTTCAGTGGAAACTCAAATCAAAACTATTTGGGGAAGGAACCGTCAAATCTTCACCAAGGCCGACTATCCAGATTGGTCCTACATGGGCCAGAAAAATGCCAGGGAAGTCCCCAAATAGGAGTTCCATCTCAGGAGGAAAAAAGGAAAGAGGGGGGAGGGGATCAAATTGATTCCAAGCCAAAGGCCAGGCGGAACAGCTCTGTCTTACAGGCCCTGCGGAAAGAATATAGCAATTCCACACATTGTGAAGCAGTACCCAAAAAGTCACATGATATCAAGATGCACCAATCAAAACATATTTTGTTATCCTCTTCAAATAACTATGGTTACTTAGTAAATGTTGTCTTCAAACGCTGTCCGTGTGACCACTGAGTTGCCACCCTGTTTTAGTGACTCGCCAAATTATTATCTTTTAGACCAGAGCTTGCCAAACTGTCTATTGCGACACATTAGTGTGTTGGCTGCAGTGTGTCACGCAAACGCTCCCCGTGCTCCTCCCAAGGCCGGAAAGGGGTTCCCTTTAACGTCCAGTTTGCTAAACTCAGTAAAACTGAATTACTGCAAAACTGAATTACGGAAATGAGGCATGTCTGAAAAGTGTGTCACCGACAGGGAAAGTTTGGAAAGCTCTGTTTGAGACATTCTGATCGCTCGCTTTCATATTTGCTCCCAGGCTTTTCAGATGCCTAGGATCACGAACCAACTAAGACATCAACAGTAATTTGAGGCAGCGTCTTATTTAGAAATGACTTTTTAAAATTTATTCTCCAATATGGGCTCCATTCTACTATGACCATGAAAAATAAGTTGAGCCATCTTAGAAATTATCTAAGTTACTGTGGCATGAAAGCATTAGACACATGAAGTAAAATGAAAAGGCCATTGGCTGTGTGGAGACAGGAATCTTGTGCACACTGGGAGTGCAGGGGTGGATAAGGGGAACAGCACTAACCCCACCTAAGTAATCCCAAAGTCTGTGTGTGACAGGTAAAACTGAAGAATTGGACATAGAAGAACTACATTCTTTCCCTTCCTTCAGAGTATCCTTCCTTGGAAAAACTAGCAGCTGAAAATACAATGGCATAATGTAACCTGTGTACAGTCAAACCTCGGTTGTCGAACGTAATCTGTTCCGGAAGACCGTTCAACTTCCGAAACGTTCAACAACCGAGGCGCGGCTTCCGGTTGGTTACAAGAGCTTTTTGCACTCGGACATTCGGGTTCTGAAAAACATTCGAAAACCGGAGCATTTACTGCCGGGCTTTCAGCGTTCGGGAGCCAAAATGTACGATAACGGAGGTGTTTGGGAACCGAGGTTTGACTGTACTGTACTCTAAACCATGGGTAGGCAAACTAAGGCCTGGGGGCCAGATCCGGCCCAATCGCCTTCTCAATCCGGCCCGCGGATGGTCCGGGAATCCGCGTTTTTTTTTACATGAGTAGAATGTGTCCTTTTATTTAAAATGCATATCTGGGTTATTTGTGGGGGCTGCCTGGTGTTTTTACATGAGTAGAATAATAATAATAATAATAATAATAATAATAATAATAATAATAATAATAATAATTTTTTATTTGTACCCCGCCCATCTGGCTGGGTCTCCCCAGCCACTCTGGGCGGCCTCCAACAGATATTAAAATACATCAAAATATCACAGGTTAAAAACTTCCCTAAACAGGGCTGCCTTCAGGTATTTTCTGAATGTAGGATAGTTGTTTATCACTTTAACCTCTGCTGGGAGGGCGTTCCACAGGGCGGGCGCCACTACCGAGAAGGCCCTCTGCCTGGTTCCCTGGAGCTTTGCTTCTCGTAATGAGGGAACCGCCAGGAGGCCCTAGGTGCTGGAGACGCTCCTTCAGGTATACAGGACCGAGGCCGTTTAGGGCTTTAAAGGTCAGCACCAACACTTTGAATTGTGCTCGGAAATGTACTGGGAGCCAATGTAGTTCTTTTTTATTAAAAATGCATTTGTGGGTTATTTGTGGGGCATAGGAATTCGTTCATCCCCCCCCCCAAAAATATAGTCTGGCCCCCGACAAGGTCTGAGGGACAGTGGACCGTCCCCCTGCTGAAAAAGTTTGCTGACCCCTGCTCTAAACAAACACAGTACAAAGACAAATGGGATGCACTTTACATTTCCTACTGAGACCTACCGATAATCTTTATTTAAAACCTGGAAGGCAAACTTATTCTATGCTGGCTAAAACTTGATGGCTGAATCTCTAGGTTTGGCAACTACCTGACCAAAAAAAGGGAGGGATGAAATAAAGCACAGCAGAGTACAGAAGCTCTGTGCTTCTGTTATGTGTTTATCCTGCTGCCATCAGACTTTTAAGATGTTGGCAGCGTTAAAAGAAAGGGTGCGGGGGGGGGGAGCTTTTCAACAAGAAATCAAGCATGCAGGCGAGTGAAAACCAACTGACCTCAAAAACAGCTGTTCCTTGCAAACTAGTCATTGGATAAGTAAGGATGAAAAAAACCCAATATTTATCTTTGAAGTACATTCAAGACACAGGGCCAGAGTTTGCACTACATGAGTTTTGGCTGCCGCACAGACGTCTCATAACAGAGGCCCTCCAGCCTTCTTTTCAGGCTTTTGGAGTAATGCAAATGCACTTTGTTCCTGTGCTTTCCCCAGCATTTATCCAGATGTGGAACAACACAGTGTCGGCTCAAGCTATACCCCTCATAGATAGATAGAACCCTGTGAAATTATGTTAGAATGCTCCAAATCGGGTTTTTTAAGAGATCCAGTAGGCGGTATGGTGCTGGAGGAGACTCTTGAGAGTCCCATGGACTGCAAGAAGATCAAACCTATCCATTATTAAAGAAATCAGCCCTGAGTGCTCACTGGAAGGACAAATCCTGAAGTTGAGGCTCCAGTACTTTGGCTACCTCATGAGAAGAGAAGACTCCCTAGAAAAGACCCTGATGTTGGGAAAGATTGAGGGCACAAGGAGAAGGGGACGACAGAGGATGAGATGGTTGGACAGTGTTCTCGAAGCTACTAACATGAGTTTGGCCAAACTGCGAGAGGCAGTGAAGGATAGGTGAGCCTGGCGTGCTCTGGTCCATGGGGTCACGAAGAGTCGGACACGACTGAACGACTGAACAACAACAACAGGCGGTAGTTGGTCAACAGTTCAAGGTTCTGTTGGACCACTAGGATTTGGAGAGACCTCTCAGTCAAAAGGTTCCTTGGGTGACCTTGGATCAGCCCACCTCACGAGGATGCTGGGAGGATAAAATGGCGGAACCACATCTACTGCTCTAAGTTTCTTGGAGAAGATTGGGTTACTAACATTAAAACTGACAGATTCCATCTTTCAATATGCAGAGGTGGCAAAACTGACAGCACTGATAAAAGATACAAATTTAGAATCTTTTAAAGAAGACTGGGAGAAGGAGAAAAAAATAGTGGGGTATAAATGCTGTAAATAAATAAACACTGTGTGTGTATATGTTAATTAATAAATGTTAAGACACTTCAAGATGGTGTCCTAGTCACAAAGTATTTTGCTCTTCAAAACCAAACAGGGATGTTTCAACCACCATTACTGTAAGAAACACTGACAAAGAGACAGGTGATGTTTAACTTTCTGTGCTGCCTGAAGGAATTCTATGTTGCTACAGAGATTAAATGCTCTTATACAAAAGAAGGCGGTGTAACAGAAGAATTGTGAGGGATGGCGGCAAATGCACAAAGTATAACAAACCAGTCTTGATTGCGGCCTCTGGATTAGAAAATAAAAGCTCTGCAAAATGACAAGACACCAGACACTTGGTCATTCTAGAGCAGGGGTCAGCAAACTTTTTCAGCAGGGTCCACTGTCCCTCAGACCTTGTGGGGGGCCGGACTATATTTTGAAAATATATATGAATGAATTCCTATGCCCCACAAATAACCCAGAGATGCATTTTTAATAAAAGCACACATTCTACTCATGTCAAAACACCAGGCAGGCCCCACAAATAACCCAGAGGTCCATTTTAAATAAAAGGACACATTCTACTCATGTAAAAACATGCTGATTCCCGGACCGTCCACGGGCTGGATTGAGAAGGCGATTGGGCCACATCTGGCCCCCGGGCCTTAGTTTGGGGACCCCTGTTCTAGAGAAATGTGTCTATGTAAAACTACAAGTTTCCACATGTGGATTGATTCCTCGGTAGCGGGGAACTCTGCATTCAGGTTTCAGGCTTCACGTTGCATGTTATCAACTGCATCAATGCAGACAGCATCGATCAGCTGTTGAGCAGGAGTTTGGAGAAGCAGACCTAATAGGTGGTCACTGATTCTAGATTTGACAGCACTGCCCACATCTTATCAAAATATGTGAATTTATGTTCCTAAAGCACAGTGCCGCTCACACAATATTTTGATAATATTTTAGGTGGGGGGGGAGTTATGATGCACTTATGATCTCCTGGATAAAGACCACAAGACAGAATCCCGAATGTGTCATGCATACTTAAAGGTAAAGGGACCCCTGACCATCAGGTCCAGTCGTGTCCGACTCTGGGGTTGCGTGCTCATCTCGCTCTATAGGCCGAGGGAGCCGGCGTTTGTCCGAAGACAGCCTCTGGGTCATGTGGCCAGCATGACAAAGCTGCTTCTGGCAAACCAGAGCAGCGCACGGAAACGCCGTTTACCTTCCCGCTGGAGCGGTACCTATTCATCTACTTGCACTTTAACGTGCTTTCGAACTGCTAGGTGGGCAGGAGCTGGGACCGAACAACAGGAGCTCACCCCGTCGCAGGGATTCGAACCGCTGACCTTCTGATCAGCAAGCCTGTGGTTTAACCCATGAGCAGAATGACCATCCAGCATTAAAGAATTCATGTACTTCTTCTAAACGTCTTAAAACTTTGTGAAATGGTCTACTTTCTCAAAACAGAAAGAATCCTTGGAATTCTAGGGTGGAATAGTTGCTGCAACGAGCATCCTATTTGTTTGTGAATCCTCTGTGCTTATATTGACTTATAAATAAAGAGAATGTGGCTTGAGTAAATGGCCTCAGCCCAGTATACCTGAAGGAGCGTCTCCACCGCCATCGCTCAGGTCCTCCTCCGAGGGTCTTCTGCTGGTTCCCTCATTGCGAGAAATGAAGTTACAGGGAACCAGGCAGAGGGCCTTCTCGGTAGTGGCGCCCTTCAGATTTCAAGAATTACACGACTTTTAGAAGACATCTGAAAGCAGTCCTGTATCAGGAGGATTTTAACGCGTAATGTTTTTATTATGTTTTTGGATATGCTGCAAGCCGCTCTGAGTGGCTGGGGAAACCCAACCAGATGGGCAGGGAAGAAGAAGAATAAGAATAAGAATAAGAATAAGAATAAGAATAAGAAGAAGAAGAAGAAGAAGAAGAAGAAGAAGAAGAAGATCATCTATATATGAGAGACACTAACCCGGCGCAATAGTGTTTCATGGAAACATCAAATCCCTTCCAGCCCTACAATACTATGACACTAAAGCAGGCACCTCCAAACTCGGCCCTCCAGATGTTTTGGGACTACAACTCCCATCACCCCTAGCTAACAGGACCAGTGGTCAGGGATGATGGGAATTGTAGTCCCAAAACATCTGGAGGGCCGAGTTTGGGGATGCCTGCACTAAAGGAAAGAGAGCGAGGCAGGTACAGAGCAGTAATGCTAAACAGGAAATATGGCTCAGTGGATTTTTGATGTCTAACATACATATTCAAATGTGCAGACACAACACATGTTACAGACCTTCCTTGGTACCAGCTCAGACGACAAAAGAGGGATCAGATCTGAGTGGTCTCAAGGTAGTCAAAAACAAGACCCCCTTGAGGATGAAAAGCTAGCATGTCAGGAAAAATGCGCCGGAGTGGGTGGGGAGGAAGCCAGTGTGCCCACACCAGCAGCCATAAGGAATACATCGTCTACCATGTGTTACTTTTACACACTTGAAAGGGGAACCATTTCCTATCAGAAATAAATGGTGCATCCCCAAGATTCAGACAAAAAACATGCCCTTTTTGTACTGCCTCCTAATTTCAAACGCCGCTCCAAATGTTGCTATTATCCCTGCTTCTTCAAAGATCACAAGCCCAATATTTTGTTTTATTTGGTTGAAAGTCCCCAAAAGAACTCGCGAGGCAATGTACGAGGGTTGAAAAGGCAGAAGCGGGGAAGGCAGCCATCTCAAATGGGGGTGGGGGAAGGGAAAAGGTACACAAGTCTAACATCTGCTGGTGGCAGTCTGTCAAGCTGAGGAAAGTTAATGTCATGAACAGACGCTTTGCAGTTCCTCGCTGTTATTTTTGCATGATTATTCCCAGGTGTTAGGGCATGCTGAGCAGTAGCCTTGCTATTTATCACAGAAGAGGTTCCAAGAAGGAGAGAGAGAGAAATAAAAGACACCAGCTACACTTGAAGGCAGGTTAGTTGTACAGATTGCAGCAGTTCTGCACACAGGCAGCCTTAAAACCCTACAGAAATATGCGGCAATGTTTCCTTTCCTCGCCTTCTTTCACGAGCTTTTGGGGACCTGATTAGCAACGAAAGCTACAAAGTTTCAGAGTGTTGTGCTTGGCAGTTTTCCATTGCCCAAGTGTACGCTTGCATCAGGCGGCGATGCCCCTTCTGTACCAGAAAGCTGACGGTGAATATCTGCCAGTAAATAGACTAAGCGCCCTAGTGAGCATTTTTCATTCTGAACATGATGCACACACTAACCGTCCCCACCCCAATAACTCATGCAGAATAGGTCAGAAAAGGAATATCACCATTACTAGGAAGACAGCTGTGATCTTTCCTTTATGTGCACAGATACTCCTCTATTTTCTTCTGCTATTCCAGATGCTAAAATTAAGCAAGGCATTTAAAAAAACCAAACCCGGTCTATCCGATGTTCTCGCAAATCTCCAGAATTACAATCCTGGAGTAATAAAATTCCAACTCTCCTGTAGGGGATTTCCTGCCCAGCAGGGTGGATTCCACTGCGTAACACACAAGTTCCTATAGAAAAGACACTCCTTTCCTGCTGGATAGGAGGAAGTGAAGAGATCCAAATGTCAGATTTCCCCGTCTCCTGTGGGAAAGCCACTTACACACATACACACACACACACACACACACACACACACACACACACGAGTCTAGGGCAAAAAAATAAAAAGGAAGACCTTTTGAGCCATTTGAACTCCTGCTGCATATAAAAATTAAAAAAACCTGATTAAAAAAACCAACTAAAAAAATACTATCCTAATTGCAGGGTTTCAGAAGTATTTGTCTATGGGTACTTCTTTCACTTTCTAACTTCTACCATATTTTTGTAGGCTTTGTTCCAGGAAAGGCTCTTGCTTTTATAGATGGCATTTAAATAAATGAGCAATCCTTTAATTCAGGATCCAAGGAACTAAGGCTGCGTACATGCTGCATGCATGTAGTCTTTCTCCATCTGGAACTAGTCAGACTTACTCTCAACATGCTGCTTTCAATCAAGATTGATTCTAGATCCTGGCATCCACAACCACGGATGTGGTTACTTGGAATGCGGCCGCAGAGACCATATAACACCTGTCCTGAAAGACCTTCATTGGCTCCCAGTACGTTTCCATGCACAATTCAAAGTGTTGGTGCTGATCTTCAAAGTCGTAAACGGCCTCGGCCCAGTATACCTGAAGGAGCATCTCCACCCCCAGCTCAAAGGGCCTCCTGGAGGTTCCCTCCCTGCAAGAAGTGAGGTTACAGGGAACCAGGCAGAGGGCCTTCTCGGTAGTGGCGCCCGCCCTGTGGAACACCCTCCCATCAGATGTCAAGGAAATAAACAACTATCTGACTTTTAGAAGACAACTGAAGGCAGCCCTGTTTAGGGAGGTTTTTAATGACTGGTGTTTTAATGTATTTTTAATATTCTGTTGGGAGCTGCCCAGAGTGGCTGGGGAGGCCTGGCCAAATTGGGGGGGGGGTATAAATGGTAGATGATAATGATGATTGAAAACCCTCCCCTTAAATAGGTTATCCATGCCTTTCCCTCCCTGCACATGCCCCAGGTGAATGAAAAAAGTGCTGGTTGCAATCTTGGTACATGCTCACCCTACATAATAACTGGGCAGCCCGCCCCACTGCCAGGACTGCCTACATCTGCTTTCAAATGGAGACATCACAAGGTAACACAGATTTTCAGTTTGCTTTTGAGGAGCAAAAATTATGCAAGGAATCTAGGTTTTGTGTGCACTACACAGGGGAAAAAACCAAGCACGCTGTTCCCAAATAAAATGTGTGCATATAGCATAAGCTCCATTACACCTTTCCTGTGAATATAAACCTCTCAAACTGGGACTATAAGGCATCCTTTGCAAAATAACAAACAACCTTAACAAACCTTTTAGACTCTGTATCGGAGGGTTGTTGTCTTAGTTTGCTACTATGATATATATTTTTCTGTTTTTATATTGTAAACCACCCTGTGATCTTTGGATTAAGGGTGGCACAGAAATTTAATAAATACATAAATAAAATAAATCTCCCCAATGGGATCAGGTTTGCCTCAATGGTGGGATGTTTTCACCACCCACTGAAGACATACCCGTTGACCCTTACTTTCTCCTAATATTTGCTATTCTGATGATTTTACAAATTTAGAGGCTGCAGTATTAAACTAAGTCAGAGTAGACCTATTGACAATAATGAACCTAACAGCCATGTACGTTATTTTCAGTGAGTTTACTCTGAGTAAAACTTAGTTGACTGCTGCCCTGGGTGATTATTTTTATTGACTATAGTTTTGTTTCATTACTGTGTGAGCCACTTTGATACTTCTTTCTGTAGATGAAAAACAGTATGCATAGAAATACAAATACACAAAATTGGAAATTAACTGATCCAAAGGTCCAGGAATGCAACTGTGATCACAGATACCATTGTCTTCCCTTGTCCATTGAGTTCAGCGAGACTTACTACCAGGTAAATGTGCATAGAATTGTCTCTAACACACACACACACATCCACGTATCCTGCGCTTCCTCCTGAAAGAGCCCATGGAAGCAAACAACAAGTAACAAAATATCTTTAACACAATTCCAATACAGATTCATCCTGGGTCAACTTATAGCAGGCTTCCTCAAACTCGGCCCTCCATATGTTTTTGGCCTACAACTCCCATGATCCCTAGCTAGCAAGACCAGTGGTCAGGGATGATGGGAATTGTAGTCTCAAAACATCTGGAGGGCCAAGGGACTTATAGGCTCAACTTATAAAGCTGGTTGAAAGAGGAAGGTCTTCAGCAGCTTATATGTGGTGTGATGCCTCAATGGAGGTAAGTGGAATAATAGAATCATAGAGCTGGAAGGGGCCCTGATGATCAGCTTCTAGTCCAATGCAGGAATATGGAGCTGTCCCATAGAATCATGGAATTGTAGAGTTGGAAGGGACCATGAGGGTCATCTAGTCCAACCCACTGCAATGCAGGAATCTTTTGCCCAATGTGGGGCTTGAACCCACAACCCTGAGGTTAAGAGTCTTGTCCTCTACTGACCGAGCTATCCAATCGAACCTGCAACCTTGGCATTATCAGCGCCATGTTCCAACCAATGGAGCGGTCCAAGTCACGGTTCACTCAACTCACAGAATCGCAATTCCGTTTTGCTCTCCTTTTGACTATTCACGATGGTTAGAAATACAGCGGTACCTTGGTTCTCGAACTTAATCCATTCCGGGAGTCCGTTCAATTCCTGAAATCATTCGAAAACCAAGGTGCGGCTTCCAATGGGCTTCCAGGAGCTTCCTGCACTCAAGCGGAAGCCGCGTCGGACCTTCGGCTTCCGAAAAACATTTGCAAACTGGAACACTCACTTCTGGGTTTGCGGCGTTTGGGAGCTGATTTGTTTGGGAGACAAGTAGTTTGAGAACCAAGGTACAGTGATCCCTCGACTTACGAGTTTTTCGAGTTACGAGGGATCAAAGCGGCCGCCGCTTCCGAATTTTTTCGACTTCCAATCAGAAGCCGCGGCCGCTTTAGATGCAGTTTTTTCGAGTCCCGAAGGTTTTTTCGACGCATTCCTATGGGGACTCGACTTACGATTTTTTCGACTTACGAGGAATCCGTCGGAACGGATTACCTTCGTAAGTCGAGGGTCCACTGTACCACTGTATGGCAGTAACAACACTTTTGTAATTCTGCCTGCTTAAAATAAAAAAGCAAGGTGTGATCAACCATTACACACACACACACACACACACACACACACACACACACACACACACCCCTCTGTGTGTATTCTCCACTGTTTAGCATTCATTCCTTTCTCTGCTCATCAAGGGGCAAAACCGTACCACTTCATAGAAATTTCAATGTTCTGCCCAGCAAAATGTAAATAAGCCCAACCTAAACTCTTGTAAAATCATGAAATGCCGCTGGCAGTTTTATCAAAGTGTGTAGACGTGTACAGAGCCTTTGAAGAAATGAAACTGCCGTTTAGCAAGTGTGATTTATAAGCAACACTGATTTTAGCTGGGAGATAACACGGCTGTCTAATCATTAGTAGTCAGACAACAGCCATGTGAACACATCAATTATGGGCCAATGCCAAAAGCCCTTGAGATCCTGGAGATTAACAGCCAATCCTCTGTTTTACAAGTTCACATCAAAAAGAATATTAATAAGAGGAGGGGCATTGTGAAAGCCTGTCAGACGGATGCAGCCACCACAACAAGGCATTCCTCCCCTCTTGCTGTGCCTCGAACTGGCCCATGAAAATAGCTGGCATCAGCTCCTTTGCGGGGATCTGCCAATTTTCAGAAAATGTTTTCATTAACATATGGGAAGTTGTAAAAGGCTGCAGCAGCTCTGCCTTGTGTATTAGCAACAGCAATGCCTTTGTGCCTCTCTCTTTAAAGCACAACAATTACACAAGATTAGTTCTTATTAAACCCTCTGGAAAATAAAAACCCCGGCACAAATATTAGAAATGTCACCCTATCCCTTTCAGACAAAAATCAGGCGGCTTTGCAATAATCATAAACTGAGTGGTCTCTTAAGCATGCATCTTACAGTATTGGCAAGTGAACTGAAATGACCCAATAAAAACGACCCAGTTTGAAAGTCTAGGGTCAGAAATATATCAAGGTGCCAGCATCATTTTTTAAACGTCAACATCAAATATATTAGATGCTAGCAAGCTGTTCACAGGACTTGAATAAACCTAAGGGTCATATTGTCTGCATTGCATTAGAACTATAGTACTGTATTGGTCCGAATATAAGCTCCACTTTTTTTCCAAATTCCGAACGTGAAAAGTTAAAGTGCGGCTTAAATTTGCGACTTTACAAAAATTGGCTTTTACGATATCGCTGCTGAAACAGACATACGGTAAAACGGAATGGCTGTGAGTACCTGAGGAATTTTAAGGGAGCAGCTTATATTTGGGTATTGTCTTCCCCCCTCCCCCCCCCGAATTTTAAAGGTGTGGCTTATTTGCGGGTGCGGCTTATATTCGGGCCAATACGGTACTTGTATTGTCATGTCTGGAATTCATTTTAATTGACTCGCAGTATACTTTTTACTATTGATGCAAATCACCTTGGGGCCTTTAGTGAAAATCAGCTTATAAATGTCTAGGAAAAATATAAAACAAGTAAGTATTTCAAATTACAGGGCTGCATTTTCCTAACCCCCATTCACTTCCACATCCTTCTGGGGCACAAGTAAGGCCAGATTTATCTGACTCTTCGCAATAATCCTTTGACTATACAAATCTTCCCAAATTTCGTAGTTTTGAAGGGTTTGCCTATAAGACAGCATCTCTTTCTAGTTGGTAACTGATATTAAAATACATCCAGAAGCCTCCCATGCATATGACTGCTTGTGGCGAGGGAAATCCTCGTAACAGTGTTAGCCAATGTTGTGCTTGCCAGATGAACTGGACCTCATCTCCCATCATCCCTGACTATTGGCCATGCTGGCTGAGTTTGGTGGGAGGCATAGATGTCCACGAGGGACCCAGGTGGCGCTGTGGGTTAAACCACAGAGCCTAAGGCTTGCTGATCAGAAGCCAGGAGGCGGGAGGGAGGAGGCGCTGCCGCCACCGTGTGAGGGAGAGGGAAAGAACGCGCGTGCTGGCGATCCATGCAGCGATTCCTAGACCGTCCATGGGCTGGATCCAGAAGGCAATTGGGCCTGATCCGGCCCACGGGCCTTAGTTTGCCTACCCACGGAGTAGGGAGATTAGAAGGTGAATTTACAAGCCTGCATGAACATTTGGTGAACCTGGCTGTTGTGCTAAAACTGTGCCTGCTGCTAATGACTGCTGCAATGGACAATACCATTGTCTCTGTCTTTTATATCTCACAAACGGAAAGCTCACACCCATCAGAGGGAAGTGGAGCAAGCTATCTATTATTATTATTATTATTATTATTATTATTATTATTATTATTAAGGAAGTTAAGGAAGTTAGATTAGCCTCAACCAGAGCCAGGGCCTTCTCAACACTGGCTCCAACCTGGTGGAATGCCCTGTCTTATGAGACCAGGGCCCTGCAGGATCTGATTTCTTTCCGCAGGGCCTGTAAGACAGAGCTGTTCCGCCTGGCCTTTGGCTTGGAATCAACTTGATCTCCTCCCGCCTCTTTCCTTTTTCCCTCCTCAGATGGAACTCCTATTTGGGGACTTCCCTGGCATTTTTCTGGCCCATGTAGGACCAGTCTGGATAGTCGGCCTTGGTGAAGATTTGACGGTTCCTTCCCCAAATAGTTTTGATTTGAGTTTCCACTGAAATGAGGCTGCACTTTAATGTTGTTTTTTAATCTTGTTTTTAAGTTGTATTTTAATCAATTGTTTTTATATTTGGTGTTAGCCGCCCTGAGCCTGGTCTTGGCTGGGGAGGGCGGGGTATAAATAAAATTTATTATTATTATTATTATTATTATTATTATTTGAATTTATATACCGCTCCAAACCCAGAGGTCTCAGGGCGGTTCACAGAACAAAATCAAAATATAATACCACAAAATAGATAATCAAAATAAAAACATCAACCCAATAACCCCCCCCCAAAAAAACCCCCATGTTTTAAAAGGGCATAAATCTGGGCAATGTTTGTACACACACGCCGCAAATGAAAATACCGAGAATACATTCCAGATCTTTCACAAATAAATATTTTAAAAAAAAAAAAAAAAAAAAAACCCAGCTGCTATACCACTATGAAATGTAATGGCAGAAATTGCCTAAGCTGAGAATTCAGCTACCTCAACTAGAAAGCAATTTTGTGCTTGCTGAGCATTTGAAGACAGTTGCTTTTTTCCCTTGTATTCAAGTTGGGAAGAAACAAGTTACAATCTGAGTGCTAGGGTGTTTATCCTCAAGTGACAGAAGAAAATAATTATACTATCAGGGTGGGAAAGTCAATGTGAATTCAAGATTCTGTGGTTGCTAGCTTCGGTGTGTAATCATGGAGCAGAAACTTAACTTAGCAAATCTCAATGAGTCCGTCTCCCCCCCCCAAAAAAAAATTATACTCCATCATTTGCTATCTGAAGTCACTCACAGATCACTGAGTCCTGGCTATTTTGAACTCCATTAGCCTACCCAAGGTTGTTAAGTAGCAATTACATAAGCGAGCACCAAGAATTTCTCCCGTGCGCTTGTTTGCAGGAGGGCAGTGCAGGAATTAAACAAAATAATCAATCCGCTAAAAACCACTCTATAACGCTTCCTAATAATGATATGTTAATGAAATATATTGGCTCAAATTACAGGGGTCATATGCAGCTGTTGAACTCAATTTCCAAGGCTATCTATGTCGCCACATTTCTGGTTTATGAAAGTTTTCAGGACAAGGTGATGAACACTAAACGCTAATGAAAGTAATCATCAATGACAAGATTGCAGCTTTGTATAATGAAGCAGAACAAAACAATGCAAGTTGAATTCTTTTGGAGACTAAAAGGATCTGCATGATGGCATGGTATGAAAGCCACAGTCACATTGGAAGAGCAATTCTATACATGTCTATTCAAAAGCAAGTCATGCTGAGTTCAATGGGGCTTATTTCAAGATAAGTGTGCATAGCCTTAGTACACTACTGCTGCTCTATATGAAAAAGCATATTCTATTCTTAAGCCTACTATCATGATGCATTTTATGTTAACACAAACATCTTGTCAATGCTGAATGCTAACAGCTTTTACATCACCAGCCTGGTGGTTGGAACGGAAGGGAAAGCTCATGGAGCAGAACCCCTGAAATACGTTTCGATCACACGCTACAGCCATGAAAACTTTAAGAAGTTTGCAGAAAAATCCCAGACAACATACATTGCACATTCAGTCTTCAAAGTAAATCCTGGTGCTGCCAACAAGCATAAAGCTAGACCTAGCAGGCAGATTTCACAATTCAAATTATGACAAACTAATATTATCAAGAAGACAGCCCAGGCTAATTATTCTAGTTCCCACCACCACCTCAGTCCTACAAATTCACAGCACCCAGATCTGCATAGCATAATGAAAGGTGGTCTACAGGCACGTTTGGCAAATCCTCAATGTCATCAACTCCCACCCAGAAACCTATGTCCCCACTGTGGAAGGATGTCCAGATCCAGAAATGGCCTCCACGGGCAAAGGTAAAGGACCCCTGGACGGTTAAGTCCAGTCAAAGGCGACTATGGGGTTGCGTCGCTCATCTCGCTTCAGGCTGAGGGAGCCGGCGTTTGTCCACAGACAACTTTCCGTGTCATGTGGCCGGCATGACTAAAGCACTTCTGGTGCAACAGGACACTGTGACGGAAACCAGAGCGCACAGAAACGCCGTTTACCTTCCCGCTGCAGTGGTACCTATTTATCTACTTGCACTGGCGTGCTTTCGAACTGCTAGGTTGGCAGGAGCTGGGATAGAGCTACGGGAGCTCACTCCATTGCGGGGATTCGAACGGACGACCTTCCGATCGGCAAGCCCAAGAGGCTTCATGGCTTAGACCACAGCGCCACCCGCGTCCCTGTCACCTGTGGACTCACTGTTAAGACCATATTCATGGAAGACAACCTTATTCAGCTACGAAGTAAGAGGAAGACAGTATCATCTACTTTGAAAGTGGAACAGTTACCCAACTATTCAAAAAGCTTCTGTTAAGTCACCAATCCAGCTCAATTTCCTTCACCTGGGACAATAAATGAAGTAACCTTACAATGCTGTGTAGGTGAGGTCACCTACCCTGCAATTAGCTCAATAGTTCACAGCAACTTCCTGCAGCAGCAGTGAGTCACATAGGCTGAATTGAACCTTTGTGAATGGCAAGCTGAGACAGTTACACCCCAGTGGTGGAGTCTTTGCCACCTAATCATTCTGGAAATGGAGGCCATTAGGCACCAAAACAACAGTCAAACACTTAGTTAACAACAGATGCAATTCTAGTCTTACATATTTGGAAAACACCTCAAAACCCCCTGGGAAGAATCACACATCCTTAATGATGTAACCTGGTTTTGCAAAAACTGCAAATCCAGCAACACAGAATTTCAAGGAATTTGTACTGTTTTAATTAAACCCGAATGTGATTTCATGAGCCAAATTATTACAGGAGTGCTTTAACCATGCACCGCTAATGTGTTTTTGACCAATGATAACCTGCCAAAATGACAAGGACAAATGCTCTTAATTGTTTATACCTTTGCCATACTTAAAGGTAGCTGGCAAAAGCTTTGGTTAAATACTATATATATATAGAGAGAGAGAGAGAGTACCTAAAAGGGACCAAACGATCATTAAAATATGCTGAGCATTTCACATGGCGTTCTTTTCACCCTTGCCAGAGGTTTGGATACTACATTCTGTTGCATATTTACTTCATTTATGCAGCAAGTATTTGGCCTTTATTCAAACCCACATAATTTACTGACCAGTACTCCACCACAGAATGTCATTTGAAAGCTCTAGAAATTTATTCAGAATTAAAAGGCAGTTACCATTGTGTGAATACACTGTTTTGGTGGTTGTTTGTGTGTGTGTGCAAAAATATTATTTAAAAATTATTTAAAAGCCTATGCCGACATTCTAAAAACATTTACAAAAATAGAAAAATAAAATCATAGTACTATTTACTAACTGTGCGAGGTCACTAAGAGTCACAGTATGAAAGTGAAAGAAATAAAAAGGGCTCCTCTCAAAGTTAGACTGTCATCACCCCATAAATAAATATCCACCCCATAAAGATCAAGCAACAATGAGTTTCAGAAGCCATCATAGAAAAGGCTCTGTCTGGCATTAGCCCTACATTCCAAACAGAGGGAATCTGGAGCAGGGGGTAACCACACCATTTAGGCTATACAGTGGACCCTTGGGTTACATTACCTTCGGGTAATGTAATCCTGACGTTGTGAACGTGGCACCCCTGGAAGTGTATACTTCTGGGTTTTGCCGCGCGCGCATGCGCAGAAGCGCTCAATTGCGCCGTGCGTGTGTGCAGAAGGGCGCCTCCAGTTACGAAGTTTTCGGGATGCGGCCGGGCCTCCGGAACGGATCCTGTTCGTAACCGGAGGTACCACTGTAATCCTATGCACACTACAATCCTATAATCCTAGTTTCACTGAACAGGATTTGTATCTTCTCTCTCTCTCTCTCTCTCTCACACACACACACACACACAAACTTGCATAGCTAGAGCACTGAACTTAAAGACCGCCACCTTGAATTGTGCCTGGACGTAAACTGGCAACCACTGTACTTCACGTAAGACCAGTACAGTGGTACCTTGGTACTCGAACGGCTGGGCTCCCGAGCAAATCAGCTCCCGAGCGCCGCAAACCCGGAAGTGAGTGTTCCTGTTTGCAAACGTTTTTCGGAAGCCAAACGTCCGCCGCAGCTTCCAACTGAGTGCAAGAAGCTCCTGCAGCCAATCGGAAGCCGCGCCTTGGTTTTCGACCCGTTCTGGGAGTCGAACAGACTCCTGGAACGGATTGAGTTCGACAACCAAGGTACCACTGTATTGTACTGCCCTAGTGGCCCACCCTACATAGGAGCTGGGGGTTGAGTTCTTCACCAGCTGCAGTTTCCAAACCTTCAGCCTTGCTAATGTGCACACTTGTCATCCTCCATAACTGGAAAATGTATCTGAAGAAGTGTGCATGCACACGAAAGCTCATACCAAGAACAAACTTAGTTGGTCTCTAAGGTGCTACTGGAAGGAATTTTTTTGTTTTGGAAAATGTGAGTGAACGGAAAAGTCATCGTTCAGCTTCACTTGTGATATATGTGACTAATCAGAGCCCTCCTTGTGCGAGAGAAGCAAACATGTACAGTATAATGTTGCTCAGACTCCTATCACGACAGCTTTCTCCAGCTGATTTGAATTCTTTGGGCTCAATCATATAATTTTTCTGCAATCTCTGTGGAGGAAGATGACCTTTCTTATCCCACACTTGCTTAGGACAAGTGAATATAATTTGACGAAATATAGATGAGGATTTTTTTTTTTTTTTTGCAAATGCATTGGGGAAATGCAAATTCCCTGACTCTGTTCTGCTGGAGTAAAGGCTGCTTTTGTCCAAAACAGCTGACCCAGAAAGTGGCACATTTTCATAAAGCATTTCCAGCACATTTGAAAACATTGATTCAGAACTGAGGGTGGCTGGACCTTACCTGAATGGGATTTACATAAAGATAGTTATTTTTCTTCCTAAGTAGTTCCCAATTTCAGAAAGCCAACTTTTGTAAATAATAATAATAATAATAATAAATGGAAGCTCAGATTTCTGACTGGGATGGTAGTGGTCCTTTCTGTCAACTTTTCTAGGATTGCTGATAGGAAAGAAGAATCCAAGATCCATGCATTCTCCCTTCTCTTTCTGTTTAGTTACACAAGTTGTAAATTAAATTAAACTCAGATTAAAAAGAAACTTCTGCAAGTGCAAAACGGTTAAAAATACCAAGACACTTCACAAAAATGGCAAGAAAGACACTTGGACATTGCCTTATTCAGAAATCTCTACTTCAATAAAATGCTTGTTGTTATTCAGGACTTGGCAAATGGCACTGCCATCAAATATTTGAAGAAGAACTGTGAAGAATAAATGCTAACTGGGGGAAAAAGGCTTGTAGTTATGCGGTGCTAATGGCCATCTAAAAGGCCAATTTGGAATAGCTATATATCCTCATTCACATTCACAGCAGCAGTTTCACTGGAAGAACCATCTTAAGAAAACCTGAAGTCTTTTGCCATCTGAGCAAGGAAGAACTGCTAATATGAGAATTTTAAAGAAGTCAAAGTTTATTTTAAGAGCGGTGATTAGGGAGGACATTTTCAAATATTATTACAAAATTGCGCAGACTACCATGTGGCGTGTTTCAGTAATAAATGGGTGAGGATGGAAGAAATCTAAATACACCAGAAGTCTAAAGAATCCAGATCAGGCTATTTTATGACATTTTTCACTCCATTTATCGCATGGGAGGGCGTTTATTTTTTAGGACATATAAGGCTTTAAAGGCGGCAACCCCAAAACACTTGTTAGGGAGCAAGATTAACTGAACACAGTAGGACTTACTTCTGTGTAAAGATGCATCGGATTGCATCACAAGGAGGTCATTGACTTTGGGAGGAAAACAGCATATAATTTTATTGTCGCTTGAGGAATTTTCCATTAAAGAGTTCAAGCCGGACAAAAAATGTTTGTCTTCTGAGTTTGGGGATTAAAACCGCACCCAGCACAGCAAACAACACCCTTGTCTTTTCAAATTACGCATTAATTTTTTAAACTAAGTAATATATGAAATGAAAATGACAAGGCATGCATTCTTCTGCTGCGTCAAACCGTCAAAACTCATTTCCCTCCCTCGACTAAAATCACTTGTCAATCAAGGCCACTTAAACCAGGAGCGAAGCATATCTTCTGCGCAGTGAAAATGATATCAGTCATCACTCCGGTTAACTCCCATAATTTCTCTCTGTAAACATTTAGAGGGGAAAGTTCTAGAATGTCGTGATGGGCTTCTGCCAGTTGAAACTGTCAAGTTCAACGGCAGGTTAACTGTAAGCCGCGAAGGGAGGGAACTGTCTTTTGTTTCATCTGAGACTTCTACTGTGTATCTCTTTCCTGTGTCAATACACACAAAGGGGAATAAATTAAAACAAAGCAAAATAAAACATTCTTGAGTTTGAAAGAGAAGCTGTAATTCTATACCAACTCTTCTGAGCAGAAAACTGCGCGCCCTGTTGCCAGAATTGGCAAAAGGTCATAAATAGTTTAACTGCCAGACATCGCTGCACATAAATTCTGGTGCCAGCCTTTATCTTTGCAGAGTTTCACAATACAGAAACTGGCACAGGCCTACTACCCCTGATGACTCAAAACCCTCCGAGCATCTTTAATATAGTTGCATGATAAACATCTAGAGCGGCCTCCTAAAATGAAGAACGAGAAAATGTTTTCAACAGCAGCCCAACATACATGGGCTGCTGTTGAAAACATACATACAGCAGCCCAGATCCTGTTAACTACATGCCAGGAAATTTGGCTAAATTTCTAGTAGGCTGCTGCTAAAAAGGCAGAGAAACGGTCCCAATTAAAAACTGGGCTTCACGAGCCCCTTAATTTAGGCAGCTTTCTTGTACGGATTTCGTATCAAGACCTCCTATTGCTCTTCTTGCCCTCAACTCAAATCCCTTTGACGCCCCACAGAGGATGTGGGGCACAATATTTCCCTTTCTGCGACACACATCACACTGATGGCGTTTAAAACGGTGACATCTCAATTCAATATTTGCACTCGAAATCTTACCTCCAAGAGCCTCATCTTTCCCCCCCCCCCCCCGAGACTACAAATGCCAACTGACAGTCAGACAAACCAACTGATCTCTCAGGAGTGCTTGCAGAGTCACTGGGAAATGAAGAAAGAGGGACTGGAGTTTACAGTTTACAGTTGGTCAGGTTCTTTCTCGTTCTCTCTCTCTCTCTGTCTCTCTCTCTCTCTCTCTCCCTCTCCCTAAGGTTCTTTACTTCACGAGCTGCAGAATACGCAGCCAGTCTAGATTGCACAGCCGCGGAAAGGCTCTCCGGGCACTGCTCTTAAAGAAAGTGCATCCCCAAATTCTGTAAAAAGGGTGTGGGACCAGGCAGGGACAACGTCTCTGCCTGCTGCACCCTCACCTTCCTGCTTTGGAAGGGAAGATCACATGCTCACAATATTTCCTAGAAGCAGGAACCCGCACCATCGGAGTTCTCAGTCACACCAAAACTTAAAATTCCCCCTTTGCAGGTCTCTGGCACAGACAGAAATATTGGGTGTAGGGCTTGCTTGCACGCATGACCCTGTGGCACTTTTCAGTGTTCACAGCAAATACCCGAGCGGGGCTAGAGGGGGGACACCTATTGCTGGCCAACAGAAGGAGTGTTCTATGCAACTCTTGAAAAACCATCCGGGATGTCAGAGAAACATAAACCAAGGTTAAAGAAACTTAACTTGGCTAGTTCAAATGACAACCTTGAGCTAGGTTAAGAATTTTGAGAATTTAAAGACGAAAAGTCACTTGATCCAGGGATAAAGGTAAAGGGTAAAGGGAGCCCTGACCATTAGGTCCAGTCGTGTCCGACTCTGGGGTTGCAGCACTCATCTCGCTTTATTGGCCGAGAGCCGGCGTACAGCTTCCGGGTCATGTGGCCAGCATGACAAAGTCGCTTCTGGCGAACCAGAGCAGCGCACGGAAACGCCGTTTACCTTCCCACCAGAGCGGTTCCTATTTATCTACTTGCACTTTGACGTGCTTTCGAACTGCTAGGTGGGCAGGAGCTAGGACCGAGCAACGGGAGCTCACCCCGTCGCAGGGATTCGAACCGCCAACCTTCTGATCAGCAAGCCCTAGGCTCTGTGGTTTAACCCACAGCGCCATCCAGGGATAGTCTACATATATTGGCCTATTCCAACCACTTTTTCTTAATGGCGACTCCTCCTGCTGAGGCTGCACAGAAAAAGCAATCTGGCTCCAGAAATTCATTCCAATTGTGCAGATAAAATATAAGTGATAGAATTCTACAGGATGGGGTATTAGTGTGTGAAAACTGGTAAGAGCCAAAGATCCCCAGGCATGCACCTCCAGATGGTGGAGATGTCAGGCGTCATCCTGGCGCCCAGGCATCTTCACTTAGGTTGCAAGTGGTTGATAGTCAGGTGCAAAATGCGCCTAGCTAATTTCGAACATTGGGTTAGGTCCAGTTTGCATGCTTCCCATGCTTCCCAGAAGGTAAAGGTAAGGATGGTTAAGTCCAGTCAAAGGTGACTTTGGGCTCATCTCGCATTCCGGCCGAGGGAGCCGGCGTTTGTCTGCAAAAGCTTTCCAGGTCACGTGGCCAGCATGATTAAACCACTTCTGGCACACGGTGACGGAAACCAGAGCGCATGGAAACACTGTTTACCTTCCCGCCGCCGCAGCACCTATTTATCTACTTGCACTGTGTGCTTTCAAACTGCTAAACATCCTAAAATATGTTGATAAGCCAGAATTACTATCGAAACAAAGCGAGTTGCAAAAGGAGAAGAAAGGGGAAAGAGGGGAAAATAATAGCATTAACAAAATAACAATATAAAAGTAGGATAGAAAAGGAGAGAAGGTGATAAGTCTAGAGTATATAGTTAAAACAAAGAGAAGAAGGAGAAACTGTAACTGATGAGATTGGAAGTCATGCACAGGGTAAAGGGGGGGTGACGTTGGTGGAAGGAAGATAGAAAGTGAACTAAGAAAGATAAAAATTGGAGAAGGCAAACGTAAGTTTGTATAAGTAGGCATGTGTTAGCTTGTATGATTATATAATAGTGAGTAAGAATGTATTATGTATTATGTATGTAGGTATGTATGTATGTATGTATGTATGTTTGTTATTAATAAATAAAAAGTTTTCTATTAAAAAAAAACTGCTAGGTTGGCAGGAGCTGGGACAGAGCCATGGGAGCTCACCCCATCGCGGGGATTCGAACCGCCGACCTTTCGATTGGCAAGCCCAAGAGGCTCAGTGGTTTAGACCAGAGTGACACCTGCATCCCTATGCTTCCCAGAAGCATCTGGTTGGCCATGTGAGAACAGGATACTAGACTAGATGAGCCACTGGCCTGATCCAGCAGGTTCATCTGGCGTACTTATGTATAGAGGTCATAGCCATCCTTTGAGTCCTGAAAGACCTACATTGGCTCCCAGTACGGACCCCCATTGTCCAGCCCGAACACTGAGGTCCTCCTCCCGAGAGCCTTCTGGAGGTTCCCTGACTGTGAGAAGTGAGGTTACAGGGAACCAGGCAGAGGGCCTTCTCGGTAGTGGCGCCCGCCCTGTGGAACGCCCTCCCACCAGATGTCAAGGAAATAAACAACTACCTGGCTTTTAGAAGACACCTGAAAGCGGCCCTGTTTAGGGAAGTTTTTAATGTTTGATGTCTTATTGTGTTTTTAATATTCTGTTGCAAGCCGCCCAGAGTGGCTCGTGAAACCCAGCCAGATGGGTGGGGTATTAATATAATATAATATAATATAATATAATATAATATAATATAATATAATATAATATAATAATAATGGCCTTAAACCACTATGGCTGCTTAATATGCTGGACAGCTCCTTTCCCAACCGCGTTATGGTGTTGCATGGTCTTATCTTATGTGTCTTCCTAAACACGGCTCCATACGTATGTTGTGGTGTGTTGTAAAACTTTATTATTTCAGGCAGTTGGAAGAGAAGAACAGATGGAACACCATAAATCTGGGGAGAAGACAGGGGGGAGTATGGAATCTGGGGAGCCTGTATAATATGATCAGCACAAAGCATAAGTTTGCATATTTAATTCATGTAATTGTATATAATCGAAATCAAACATTGCAAAGGACTCACACATATTGAAAATTATTCTCACTGATTTTATATCAAAGCGTATGCTGTTATATAAGGAAATAAATTCCACTGATTCCCATGAAATTTTATTAAAAGTAAATGTGCTTAGAATTGCGGTGGTACATCTTAAATATTAAAATACATTTCAAATTGAGACTTAAATGATAATTTCAAACAAGTCATCAGTAAAATGTATATTCCTAAATTCTTAATAATAAAATGCAAAGTAAGCGATCCGCTCTATTACATAACTGTTGTAGATGCTGGTTGTTCATGACAGGGAGATTGTAGATTTGAAATTTTTACAAGCAGGCACTGAGATGAACTCCCAAGGGTTGATGAAGCCTTTTAAAAACAAAAACAACTTCGGAAATAATTATTTAGGGGAGACTTGCTGCTCCTCTTATCTCCCAATTCACTCCTTGTGCCCAGATTTGTCTTCTGATTTAAGGCACCACACAGATAGGTATACAGTGGTACCTCGGAAGTCGAACGGAATCCATTCCGGAAGTCCGTTTGACTTCCAAAACATTTGGAAACCAAGGTGTGGCTTCCGATTGGCTGCAGGATGCTCCTACAGCCAATCGGAAGCTGCACCAGACATTCAGGTTCCAAAGAAAGTTTGCAAACTGGAACACTCACTTCTGAGTTTGCGGTGTTTGGGAGCCAAAGTGTTCGACTCGCAAGGCTTTTGGGATCCAAGGTACGACTGTACTTGCCTTCCAGCCAAGCTATTTTCTGCAATTCCAAAGAAAGATAAAAGCTATGCCATGGCAGGTGGGACCCACACATTCACCATAGGTAAATCTCATTCCACAGAGCTATTACAGTTGCGCCCACAGTGTCCACAACACAGGTTGAAAGCTCAAACTCGCTTACATGAGAACAAGCCCCACCAAGATCAGTTGGAACTTGCTTTACAATTGCAGGACAATTGCAACAAACTAAAAAAATAAATAAAAATCCTTCCAGTAGCACCTTAGGACGCGGGTGGCGCTGTGGGTTAAACCACAGAGCCTAGGGCTTGCTGATCAGAAGGTTGGCGGTTCGAATCCCCGCGACGGGGTGAGCTCCCGTTGCTCTGTCCCTGCTCCTGCCAACCTAGCAGTTCAAAAGCACGTCAAAGTGCAAGTAGATAAATACCCTGTTTCTCCTAAAATAAGCTGTAGCCATAAAATAAGCTGTAGCAGGATTTCTACGCATTTGTGAAATATAAGTCATACCCCAAAAATAAGACATAGTGACACGGTGCCTCTCCCTTAAGACGGCCTGGATAGGCGTGGTATCCCCCGAAAATAAGCCATACTGTGTTTTTTTGAGGGGAAAAAAATATAAGACGGTGTCTTATTTTAGGAGAAACACGGTAGGAACCGCTGCAGCGGGAAGGTAAACAGCGTTTCCGTGCGCTGCTCTGGTTCGCCAGAAGCGGCTTTGTCATGCTGGCCACATGACCCGGAAGCTGTACGCCGGCTCCCTCGGCCAATAAAGCGAGATGAGCGTCGCAACCCCAGAGTCAGTCACGACTGGACCTAATGGTCAGGGGTCCCTTTACCTTTACCTTTAAGTTTGTTATTGGTATGAGCTTTCGTGACAATTGCAGTCTACTATCTTGAGCAAGAAGTATTTTGTAAGTGTGGGATCTCCAGTGGCCATACAGTGCTCCAACACAAAAAAAAAACCCTGAATTATTTCTCAGTCACTCCTTCGTCTGTATATTCGATTATAAACACAGACCTTGACCTTGCAATCAGTGGTGAAGCCTATTTTGTGATAGAGCTCTGTGGGAATATAAAGCTTTGAAATTTAAGTTTAAATATGTATTTTAAAGATGTTTATTGTGCGTGATCACCTTTTCTCTGCTGTCTTAAATAGAATCAACATGCTAGGCTCCTCCTGGGAGTTCAAAGGAACTAAGCAACTGCAGACCTCTGGGTTCAAGGCTGGTTCAAGAGAGATTTTATATTTGCAGAGACAGTCGTGTCCCTGCCCCCCACCCCAGTCTATTTTTAAAGAAACCACTGCTCTATTTATTTCACACTGCAAGAGAACACTTTGCAACATATAATTTAATGATTATAATCTGCAAAATATGCAAAACAGAGGGGAGAAAGATGACTATAATTTCATTTGTTCCAATGGCTTCCATTCGTTATAGTATCAGGAGGCTTTAAAAACGAAAAGGGGGAAAAACCCCCCACAAAGACAGGGCTCAAACACCTGTCGAGATAAAGCTGGTGGAAAGCTGTAATTGCCCAGAGATAAATGGCAGTTATCTATTTACAAGTCAATATTATCTAAGTGACATATCCAACCAGCAATCAGCCCACAATATATATTCACAATTCAAGGGGACAGCTTCCTTGTAGGGCAAAGGCTCTGTTGAATCTCCTTGCAAAAATAATAATAAAAAAAAACGCGCTCAATGATAAATCAAAGTTAAGTCTATTTCCAGGAGCATTTCTGAAAATACTGCTCCAAAAATATAATATTGACAGCAATAAAGTCCTGCTGAAAAGGGACTGGCTTGCAGGGTTTTTGTATGTATGTGCTTCCGAGCTCTTCCTTGCCACTAATTAGCTAGGCTAGTGGAACAAAAGTCAATTTATGCAGTTTCCTCCTTCCTTTGTTGGGAGGTGGAGCTAAGGGGAAGGAGGGAGGTTTTGCAGGCAAGCCAAATTGCATTTCAGAGAGGCAAGTTTGAGTGAACGCATTGTTTGTTCTGGTTAACAGCAGTCTTCTCTCCCCACCCCCCTTCTCTCTCTCTCTCTCTCTCTCTCTCTCTCTCTCTCTCTCTCTCTCTCTCTCTCTCTCCTCTTTTTAAATTCAAGCCAACAAAGGATGCAAACGCCATTTGCCAACAACTGGTGCCCCTGAGTTGTCAGGCTCCTGTCAGGCAGCAAAAGCTGGTTGGTGTTTTTTTAAAAAAAAAAAAATAATTGTGAACACTTCCCACCCCCACCCGCCCAGCTTTTCTTGCTTTCTCAAATATGCACTTTGCTCAGCAGTCCTCGCTATTAAACAATTCACTTTTCTCTCCCCTTGGCTACTCTGCTTCGGGAGGGGGTAAAGAAAGCAAAAAGACCCCAACAACACGTGGTCAGAAAATATAAAGCTAGACATTCATTTCCTGTACCTCAGAGTCTTATACTTTCACCTCCTTGTCCATTGGATTTGGCTACCAAATAGGTCTTAATCTGTAAACAAATGATTTGCTCTACAATTAAATCATTCATCTTTTCGTCCCCCGCTTTCTCCGCCTGCTTGGCTGCAATCCAACGTACAGGCTCATAGATTCTTCTATTATTTAGTGCCCGTGATGTTTAAAAGCAATAAGCTCGCGGAGAGTTTATAAAAACTATGAGGCATCACCAAAAGCATTTTATGCCTCTTAGAACCCACATGGCTCCTGCTGAATGTTTTGTTTGTTAGGGTGTGTGTGTGTGTGTGTGTGTGTGTGTGTGTGTGTGTGTACAGTACTCTAGGCTCTAAAGCAGGCATATGCAAACTCGGCCCTCCAGCTGTTTTGGGACTACAACTCCCATCATCCCTGACCACTGGTCCTGTTAGCTAGGGATGATGGGAGTTGTAGTCCCAAAACATCTGGAGGGCCGAGTTTGCCTATGCCTGCTCTAAAGTAAATTTAAAGCATGCAAAACGATGGCCCAAAATACTAGGTTTATGGATTCAGCTCTGCGCATGAAGCTTCTGGGGGCTGTTCATATGGAGTCCTGGCAGGAAAAAACAGCAATAATGTTGATTTGCTGCTCAGCTGGTTAAGGGCACTTGGCAAAACCAAATCTGCGACACCTCTCTGCACACCTTGTTTAGGGCTGCTTTAGGAGAGACGCATGGGGTTGTTTGTGCTTTTCCCCTTCAAACTGCTTTTGAAAGGACCCCCAGTTTTAAAAGAAGCTTCTCGTGTGACATTTCTCCATTTGAGAAATATAAGCACTCCCTTGGGGATACAGAACAAGTTGGGCCGTTCTTTGGTTCCACATTCCGTAAGGGATACAGCCTATTGCTCTACAAGATTTGCCCCTGGCTAGAAGAGAGAGGGAGGGTGAGAATGTGTATTTTAAAACCACAGTGTGGAGTGCTCCTATTCAGGCCTTCAGCCATGTCCTCTTCCAGGATACTTCATTCCAGTCCCCCAGCCCATGGGAATAAAGAGGTGGGAGACGCTGGTGGCGCTGTGGTCTAAACCAGTGTTCCCCAACCTTGGGCCTCCAGCTGTTTTTGGACTACAACTCCCATCATCCCTTGCTAGCAAGATCAGTGGTCAGGGATGATGGGAATTGTAGTCCGAAAACAGCTGGAGGCCCAAGGTTGGGGAACACTGGTCTAAACCACTGAGCCTCTTGGGCTTGCTGATCGGAAGGTCGGCGGTTCAAATCCCCGCGATGGGGTGAGCTCCCGTTGCTCTGTCCCAGCTCCTGCCAACTTACCGTAGTCATGTTCATTCATTTCAATGGATCTACTTGGAGTAAAACTTAGCTGCCCATGCCTTCATTGTCTTTTCAAATCTCTGCTTTCTTGGTCCCATCATTTCATTAAGCTCTTTTGTCTTTCATAATAAACACCCACCCAGCCCTCTTTTCTACATAGGCTGGCCGGTTGCAAAAGAGACCTGGACCTCTGCACCTTTAGCGATAGCAAGAATGTCAGCAGGTCTGTCATGCCAGCTCTGCCTGCTGAAATTCCCTCTTCAAAACAACCATTAAAGGTGCAGAAGCCCGGTCCTCTTTTGCATCTGGACAACCTAGTTCTACCTACCGGTACTCTTCCCGCAAGCTCCTGTGTCTTCATTCTGCCTTGTCCTTTCCCATTCTGGCTCTGACATTCCCTTCCCTGCCCTTAAAAACCTCTGCTTCCTGGAGCCTCTTCCAGCTTTCCAGAGCTCATTCTCCAGTGTGGCATAATGCCAAGGCTACTAGACTTAGAATCATCTAGGATCATCTAGCCCAAATCCCTGCATTGCAGGAATATGCAGCTGTCCCATATGCGGATCGAACCTGCAACCTTGGCATTATCAGCACCATGCTCTAACCAACAGAGCTGAGCTCCTTGAGCCAGGAAGACCTGGGTGAAAATCTACAGTTAGCTATGAAACTCCACTTGCTGCTGTTTGGGTCAACCACTAACTGTGGTTGTCTGTCTAGCCAAGCCTCATGGGGCTTTTAAAAAGTGATGTCCACTATCCTTGCCTCTTTGTTAGGAGGGCTGTGGAGAAAATATAAAATAACTGAATATATATATTCCTGTCAATGTCGGTATAATACGGTACCTCCAAGTCCTTTGGTCCCGTGGGAAATTAAATTCAAAGCTGAACTCACCCCCTACTTCCTTGGAAAAAAGCTTGGCTGTTTAGATAAATGTTCTTTGTTGACAATTTCATTCCTTCAGTGGCTAATTCCATGTATGTGTGAACACTCTAGCACTATATAATAGCAGCATATTCGGTTGCTGCCACGGACTTTGCTACCACAAAATCACAAAGCGTTTTAAAACCTGGATAGGAACTTAATGAGGACCTTAAAAACTTTTCAATTTAGCTTAACACTCCACATTGTTGGACAGCTTAGCATTAAACTCAAGCTTTCCTTAAAAAAATATTGATATACATTTAATGAAAGCACTGCAGAGTTTAGTGAACAAACACCTGTTCGTTTGTTTCTAATAATATATCTTCTGTTTTCACAAGATCACTTTTGAATGTGATCTTAAATGCTTTCCCAGAAGCTAAGATTGTCTCCATGGCCACCAACTGCATGAATGTAAGTCTATTCTGGCGGGAAAGTATTGCGATACCATCTACCATGTCAGTCTAGGGTGGTTTTTTTGCTGTTTTTTTGGGAATTCTTTCCCCCTGTATATAAATAATAGAATTATTGATGACACTCCCAATAACTAAATGTACAGGTGGAAATCTCATTTATAAATGACAGGTACTTAACAATATCAACTTCAACCATTTACTTTCAATGAAATTCTGCAAGCCTATTTAAGCTGCTGACATCAATCTGCCAACTCACAGAGCTGTATGAAAAATGTACACCCCTTAAATTTAGCCAGTGTATACTTAAATGCACATCTTCTCTCCAGATAAGCTACTTGTGTTAATACAATGCAGGAAAAATGCAATCTTCCCAGTAGATGCTAAATAGAATCCTGCAGTTCCCACAGACTTGTCGCTCCAATCAGAGCCAACTGTTTGCAAGCTGCTAAACATCTCACTAATGGTTACTTCCCATGAGAATATATATATATATATATGTGTGTAATGCTGCAATGAATTCAAATTTTCTATATCACAGTGTATCCACTTAAAATGAATAACAGTATTACAATATATATGGCACGCCTCCGTAATAGCCATGTTGCGTAAGGGCTCATTTGTAAGCTATAAGAGCCAATAAGGAAATAAACATGGAGCTGCAGTAACAATCTACCATCTTACTGCCATTATGGTAGTGGTACGGGGAAAACTTTACGGAATTGTACACCATGGTTCCACCCCCCCCCCTTCATGCATACTCTACAGGAAAAGGGATATTGAATCCCAGTTCACTGAACCTCCAGGTCTCAGATTCTACGCAGCATAGCACCAACTATCCGTAAAGTTGTGGTTAGATTTGATAGCAACCTAGTAATAAAAGTCATAGTTCCTCTCCCTTGCACTATGGTTCACTATGGGAAATTGCCAATGCCTCATAAAAACACATGTAATGAACCCATTTGTTCAGATCCTTAAGAGCTCTGTTTGCATTCCTAAGAAGCTTCCACTTGGGCATGAAGGAGGTTCCCAGTTCCCTCTTTCTGCTGCAAATTATCACACACAGAATTGAATAATAATAATAATAATTATTATTATTATTATTATTATTATTATTATTTATTTATTTATTTATTTATTTATACCCTGCCCATCTGGCTGGGTTCAAATTTTCAATATTTTTTTTTACTACGGTCATAGACCAACATTTAAAATCTGAAAAGTGCTTTACAGTGCTAAAGAAGATTAAAACGCAGAATGAATATAACAGTCTAAAAATTTAAAAGGGGCTAAAAATATCCAAGAGGAGGGTCCAGCTTGCATTTTCCCAGCTTCTGCTCAAGGTCTTCATTCCATTCCCAAACAGAAGAGCTGCTACCCACAGCCCAACACCAAGTTCAATACTCTGGGGAGGTCAGGGACTGAACAAGAGATCTTCTACATACAAAGCCACTGAGCAGTGTCTCCTCCAAAGTAAATGGGGGTGTGGAGCCAGAACTGTTTGACCTCCACTGTGCTTCGGAGCTTTCTGCATCCATCTGGCTGGGTTTCCACAGCCACTCTGGGCGGTTTCCAACAGAACATTAAAATGCAGTAATCTATTAAACATTAAAAGCCTCCCTAAACAGGGCTGCCTTCAGATGTCTAAAGTCTGATAGTTGTTGTTCTCTTTGACATCTGGTGGGAGGGCATTCCACAGGGTGGGTGCCACTACTGAGAAGGCCCTCTGCCTGGTTCCCTGTAACTTGGCTTCTCGTAGTGAGGGAACCGCCAGAAGGCCCTCGGCGCTGGACCTCAGTGTCCGGGCAGAATGATGGGGGTGGAGACGCTCCTTCAGGTATACTGGACTGAGGCCGTTTACCACTCAGAAAAGCGCAATTTTGTGGGGGCACCAGGTCCTGAACAGGAAATGGAGCTTTGGATTCCGACCATTGTATATAAAACATACAATGAATATGAATACATGTTGTCTAAGAGGGGCAAAGATGTTTCTGCAAAGAGGATGCATGTTTTTCCAACAGCTCAGCAAAAAAAAAGGGGGGAGTATAAAATGTCCCCATCCATAATAGCTTTTCAGTAACCTCAGGATGCCAAAAATATTTTACTCATAGGAATTTTTTTAAAAAAGCCAAACAGCATTTCCATTTTAAACCTGTGGTAAATATTCGAATGTGAGCCAAAAAATGTAGCCCTTCGAACATCACTTGAAAACATTTGGCAATTTCCCTCCTGAAAGTAAATCCAAGGGCTCAGAAAATAAATATTCAAGAGCATTAATTTGTTTCTAGATATGTTCGTGCAAGTAAAACAGCAGTCGTAATGTGGAAATTTCAGTCACATTTTGCAACTAATTGGAAGCAGATTAGAATTCTGCCTCAGGGGAACATTGTCAAACTAGAAGCTGGAGCAAATGAAGAAAGAGGTGAAAGAATCGTGAAGAGCTGACAGATTTACAGTGCTCAAGGCAATAAACGGGTACTAGATGAAAATGAATGTGCTTCACTGTACTGAAGGCAGTTCCCTCAGTCATATCTCAGCAATAACAGCATACAGCTATGAAACTATTATTTTCAGCGGAGGCGGAGAAGGAAAGTATAAAAATGCAAAGCAGCTATTTATGCTGCATATATAAAAAGCCCACATAACTTGATCTGTTAGAGTAATAATCAGTCAAATTATTAATTTAAGGCCCTTTCTGCATCCTTTATTCATGGTGAGTAGTATTTACTCATGCAGGTTTATTCTAGAACTATTTCCACAGCTACCATTCAGGGTTATAAAGAGATAGAAAACCAAGGGAAATGACCAGTATATATTTCTCAAGGTTATGTTGCCAGAGAGGGTAAAAAAAAAGGACATTGCTAGTAACAGACAGTCCAAACAGGCCATCTGTGACTAGATGATGCATGATGCGAGCTTCGGGCACATGACTTCTACAAAGCAAGTACTTAGCTCCAGCTGCTTGTTTCAAAGCAAACAGTCAGCATGGAATGAGGCAAGTAAATTCCATTTTGCAGGGGAGAAGCATGAATATTATAAGGTTTACAAAACACGCTGCCTTCAGGAACTGAGACTGCAGGCCACAAAGTTTACAGCGCATGCTACCTTCCTTTGACAAAATACAATCTGGAAAAATGAGTTGCATCCTTTGAAGTGAGAAATAAAAGATGAAGGAGACACAGCACAGACTGAGGAGAATATCAGGCCCCAGACGGATGCAGAGCCTGAAGTCTTGGTAGCCAACAGTGCTCAAAATCAGCCAGGCACCCAGCGCATTTCGAGACTGGCATGGATCAAATTGCAACCACATGGAGATCTCTGGATGCCAGGTTGGCGGCTGACATCTCCATCTGGCTGGCCCCTCCAGTTGTCTTAAGCAGGTAAGCAGAAGAGCTTATCTACTGCATTTATCTCCCACCTTTTCCTCCAAAGAAGTACATGGTTCATGACCCTACGAGACAGGTTAAGAGGCTGTGGCTGAACCAAGGTCACCCTGTGAGCTTCAAGACTGAGAGGGACATGAACCCCGGTCTCCCAGGTCCTAGTTCATCACTCTGATCCACTACACTGGCTTCCTAGAGTCCTTCTGCTATGGGGCAATTATATAAATTAATTAAGTAAGTAAACAAATATGGGGAAAGCAAAATGTCACTTAGAGAAGGATATGAAATATTTTCCTTAAAGCTTGAATTTGTGTTATTCTGCATTGTCTTACCTGATGTTTTAATGTGTTGTAAATCTGCTTCGATGTTTTTTCTTTAAAATATAAAGCGGTATAGAAATGAAACTAACAACAACAAGCCCCACTGCGGGGAAAATGACGCCCAGGCACACTGTTGTAGCGACTGTAACTTAGGTTTAAGGTGCCCTTTGGTAGATTAGCTTATATATCTGAGTTTCTAACACGGGTAGTCAGTACAGTGGTACCTTGGTTTTAGAACAGCTTAGTTTATGAACAACTTGGAAACAGAACGCTGCAAACCCGGAAGTAAGTTTGTGAACTTTGCCTTGGAAGCTGAACATGTTCCGTTTCCTGTCGAGTGTGTTCCGTTTGTAAATTGAGTCTTCTGCTACAAATCAGAGGCTTCCTGTTGAGTCTGTCGGCTATTGAGTCCCGAGCACCCATGCAACACAGAGGTGATATTTTGGACTATATGGAACTCGCAGAAATGACCCGGAAACTACGCGACCAGAGGGAGGAGACGGCGGAACAAGATTGGAAGAAATTCAAAGTATATTTAAAGAACTATTGTAAGATTTAAAGATAAGAAAAAGTTGGAAGAAATGGTAGTTTACAGATTAGAAATTAAGATTAAGTAATATAGGTGTTAGAAATTTGTTAAGAAGACTATAAAATAAGAATGTAAGTAATAATAAGAAAAAATAGTTAACGATGAGAGGAAATTACTAAAGATGGGAGACAATGAAACACAGCAGGGGGGACGTAAGGAAGTCATCCCAATATGATTTGGCAAGATGAATGGGAAATATGATATAGCTGTGTGTTTGCATATTGTATTTTGTATTGTATTTTGTTATGTTTTGTTTGTAATGTTTTTATGTTTTGTTGAAAAACCCAATAAATATAATTTTAAAAAAAAAACACAGAGGTGATATTTGGAGCTTTTGTTTTTGCTATTTATTTCTTTTTTTTGCATTTTTGTTTGTGTGGCTTTTTCATTTTTTTGACTGTGACTTGTTCTTCGTTTTACGGGACTGACTTATGACTGTGGCTTGTGACTTCGTTTTTGTGACTGTGTGGAACCCAGTTCAGCTACTGATTGATTGATTGTGTGACTGCAGAAATGGATAAAAGCCCCACATCCAAACAATGACTATCATCAGTGCATGTTTTAGGGGTTGTTTTTAAAAGTCTGGAACAGATTAATCCATTTTGCATTACTTTCTATGGGAAAGCATGCCTTGGTTTTAGAACACTTTGGTTTTGGAACAGACTTCCAGAACGGATTAAGTTTGGGGACCAAGCTACCACCGTAGTTCCTGGCTATAAGTGGTTTTCACAAAGGAAGACTGATGTGGACAAGGGGTGGAACAAGATAGAAGCAATTGCCATCCAACGGCAAATGTGTTCCAAACGCCTTCAGGGCCAATTCAACCCTGGCAGTCTAAAGGGACACTGGGATACAGAGCTCAATTATGTTGGGCAGAGAGCTTGTGTTGCCCGGCTGAATAAAGAAATCCCTTTACACTGAAGCATTATGCACAGCCCCCCATGCTGGCTGACGTCGGTGGGAGCTGGTAGTCCGGAACATCTGGAGAATTCCAGGTTGGTGAAGACTGATACAGAGGGTCGTTGCCGAGTGTATACAAAGCAGACTTAGTAGAATACTGAATTGAAAAAACCAGACTGGCAGGAGACCACACAAAGAAGATGGAGGCTTTCTGAGCCGGAGAACAACAGGAGCAGTATACCCGCTAACATACACCATGCTGAATAGGGTGCTTCATGCAGATTTCTAGGAAGAGGGAGACGCATGCAAGCCTGCATACATTGGATATGGTCTGCTCTCCTTAAAAGAACAGTCTTGTTATTCCAGATCTGCACTGCAAGTGTATCCTGTTTCCATGCATGGCTAGCAGCACTGCTCAACTGGGAAGACGGGCCATTGTTTTATATTAGAATACCACCACGATTGGAGTTTTCTCCTTCGTAATTTAGAAGGTATTTATGGCTGATACTACACTTTCTGAAAATGGGAATCGCATTCCTCGTCCAAGTGTACGTCAAGTAACTGTAATTAAGGGCGAGAAGTAGCCATTCGTCAATATATTCTATGGGAGCTTTTCTGTGTGTACATTTTAGAAAGAACAAAACGTCCCGAAGGACTAGCCTTGGAACACTCCCACCAGAGGAAGGATGCCAAACCTGGATTACTTTTTGCTCTTTCCATCAAAGAGATAAACTTGTTTCTCTCTCTTATCTCAAAAGGAAAGAAACAGAACACATAAACCTCATAGACATACAAGTAATGTTGTTAAGAGACTACAGTAAAGCTACTGGATTTGATTGCATTATCCCTGTATTGTGGCAAGCTGAATGTCAACAAACATTTTGCATCGGAGACAAAACTTAAAAACCCAAACTTTCCTGTCAAAACATGATTGCTTTAAATATGAGTCACCCATGCAAATCAGTCAAGAAGGTGATATAAAATCCAAACGTTATATATTTTGAAATGAGGTTATAAATAGGTTGTGTGTGTGTGTGTGTGTGTGTGTGTGTGTGTGTGTGTGTTTACTTTTCTTACAAACTGAGGTAAAGGAAAAAGCAAATTTATTAAATTCTTAGGGATGAGGCATGGCATTTCCTCCTCATGATATAGCTGCGTAATGTAGCTGGAGAAAATAGAAGTGGTTTCTAAGAAGTGACTAAGAATAGGGTTCTTTTAAAAGAGAGAGAGATGAAATCAATAACTAATATGAGGATGTACAAATGCAAAATGTACCATGAACTGCTAGTGACACCAGATGTTCTAAGAAAAACACCTAGGGAAACTCGCCTTTTAAAAACCCATGTGTTTACTTTAATCAAAGGGACAAAAGGAGGCCAGTTTGAAGAGCTTTTTCTTCTGTTGCTAACAGAAGCATAAAAATACAGTCAGATTCTTCAAGGAACCTACTAGCATACACTTTTAATAGTCTATTGCGACATGATAAAAACCAGAATCAAGCTGACTGGTATAAAATTGACTGGCAACCAAAGACCATGCTATTATTTGAAGCTGTCATGGGAAGGCAATAAAATTGCTACCAGGTCTCCTCAAGTTACCCTTCAATAAAAAGAAGCCATCGGGGAAATAAGAGGGAAAAGAAAAACATCAAAACCTTTAAGGTTCTTTTTAAGTAAAATTATACTTTGTGGCACAATGCCATCTGCTTCCTGCTTAACATGAGCCAATTCTACAACTTAAGTATCAGCTTTCTAAAACTACCAAGCAAAACAAAATAAATAGATTCTCCTTTAAAAAAAATATATACATTGCTTTAAGCTGGATTCATGTGGAATAGGCTTAAGCATCCCTGTGGACCATTTCCTTCATGTTACTAGCTGACAATGAAGATTCCCAGGAGGCAGGAATACATAGTTGGCAGGGATCTTTAAAGCAAACACCATTCATACTGAGAACAAAACAGGGGGAATAGATGGTAAAAAACCAGGATGAGTACTTTCAGTAATTTGCCTGCAATCCTCCCCAATGCACCCAGTAAAATGATTTGCAAAGAATTATCCTTAGGAACAGAAGACTTGGTTCAAGTTATCCTTTGTTCATTGCTACTGTCAATCTACTAGTGAAAATTAGAGACACCTGTTATTTTATTTTAATCGCACCGTTCCTTGTAGGAACTTAGAATTACATGCATGGTTGTTCTCCTGCTTATCTACAACTACAGAGACTGGCTATAGGTGACCCAGTGAGTGGGATTTGAATTCAGATCTCCCCAGGCCCTAGCGCTGCACAACAACTACTACACCATACCGATGCTTAAATGCTTAAACTGTTCAAATGCTGAAAATGTGAGATGATTATATACAAGGACACATGTTAAACCAAGAGGAGCCACATCAGGTGTGGCCAACAGATTATATCAGAGATAGAGGCTCCCATCCAGCCTGATAGCTCAGTTGGTAAAGCATGAAACTCTTGATCTCAGAATCGTGGGTTTGAGCCCCACATTGGGCAAAAGATACCTGCATTGCAGGGGGCTGGACCAGATGGCCCTTGTGGTCGCTTCCAACGCTAAAATTTTATGATTCCTGAGCAGTGACCACGCTGGGTAAAGGGATCTTTGAGTCCACACCATCTGAAGCCCATCGTATTACCTACTCCTGGATTAAATCCATCTCACATTTATTTAGAAGGTTCAATGTGGAATCCCACAACCATGTATTTCCTGTCTACAGGGCATCTCTCTCAAGCCATCTCTCAGCCAGCTGCGTGTCAAAATAGGTTGCAAGACGTGTCTAACTTCATATGCATACCGCAGGCTGACATGAGCGCCGCATGCCTGATTTCTGAGGCTTGCCAAACGCTCTGTCTGAATGCCACTTGGACCATTGCCCAAACTCATCTCCATGTGGAGTTCATCATGAGACGGGAGGCATCTAGTTATGGGAATCAACCAAGAGGCACCAGAATTATGGGTATGGTATGAACAGCCTTTGTTCCTAAGTCAGCTTTTATGCTTCACGACAACACACAATTTCACTCTTCCATTGACAAACCTATTTTGAGAAAAACTCAATATAGGTTTGGATGCAGGGGAGAAGTGCTAACTCCCACCTCCTGAATAGCCTTTCAACTCAAAATTACAAACCAAATGTCTTTCAAGTCACTAGGAATAGATTTACAACCCTGCATTCAAATCTAAAGTGCTTTCTTCCAAGCCCAGCAATTAGGAAAAACAAGTCAGCAAAAGAAAAAGGAGCTGATTTAAACTGGCTTTCCTAAGTAGTAATTCATGGCTTTACAGAACTACTGGTTTTCCATTAGTTATATTAAAGGATGCATCTAATTCAAAATAATAACGGTTTATGATTGGCATCTGTTTTAAACTAACACTGTGCAAATAATGGACAGAAGCATAAACCTGAATAAAATATAAATTTATGCAATGAGCGCTCATTTCAATCAAGAGAATCGGTTTCAGTCACCGAGAGAGAAAACCGGTTTCAATCACTGATTTAAAATCAAGGTTTCCATTCAGAAGTTCACAAAAGAATCATCATGCAACACTCTCATTATATGCCATTACAATGTATTAGTTTGCATCTAAGCAGAGTTCTTATACAACCAGAGAAGTTAATCTGCAATTTTTTGCTCATGCATTCAATGTATTTATACACTTACTATTAGTATTAATTTTATTAGTTATACCCTGCCCATCTGGCTCTATAATCTATACAACCTCTGTAAGTTGTTTACATTTAAAATACTACTAATAGTAATATTGCATCATAATAGAAAGCAACGACAGAATAACTTTCGAAAAGCTGGATATACACATATTTCTAGAAACCTAAAGTCAACAAGTTTCCTCAATGACTAAATTCCAAAAACAGATGTCTAGAAAAGACCCTATTCCACCTTGCCTAACTTACCGGGTAGATGACACAGAGGCCCATAGAATTACCTCTGAGGAGGATCCTATTATTACCCAGGGAGATGTCTATAGTCAGAGGTAGTCTCTGATGCTCCGAAGCCTTTTAGAACTTCAAAAGTTAAAAGCAGAATCTTGAAATGGGCCTTGAAACAGAAAGTACAGAAATTTCAGACTGGCAAGATGCATTTGGTCCCAGTGATGACCTTGCTGTCATTTTCTGCCCTAAATGTAGCTTCCAGACCATCTTCTAGTGTACTTCCACACGCAACACAGCACAAAATTCCAAACATGGTGCTACTAGAAAGATTATCTTTCTGTCTAGGACAGGGATGTCCAAGCGGTTGATCGCGAACTACTGGTCAATCATGGGGCGTCCGTGGTTGGTCGCGAGAGCCTGTCCCCCCCCCAAAAAAAGCTCAACAACTTGGTCAATCCAATGGGTAGATCACTGCCAATTTTTTATAGTGGGAGTAGATCGCAGTCTCTTGGAAGTTGGACATGCCTGGTCTAGGAGATACTACAGCTAACACAACAACATAAGTGACTGCAAGGTGCTTCGTGTCACATAGGTTGGGCAGAATCTAATATTGTCCCTAGGACATGAATAGGATTCTTAAGGGGAGAGAGCAGCCTCAAGCAAAAAAAGGATGCACTATCATCTTCTAAATCACACAAATCACCTGCCAACAGAAGCTCAGGCTTATCAGGATTGAGTTAACTGGCCTTTATCCAGTTTATCCCAGGAATCAGTTCAACACTCCAACAGTAACACAACTGAACATGATTAAAAGAAGCAAAGTTGGGTATCACACTCCTGCTAAAGGTAAAGGGGCCCCTGACCATTAGGTCCAGTCGTGACCGACTCTGGGGTTGTGGCGCTCATCTCGCTTTATTGGCCAAGGGAGCCGGCGTACAGCTTCCGGGTCATGTGGCCAGCATGACAAAGCCGCTTCTGGCGAACCAGAGCAGCGCACGGAAACGCCGTTTACCTTCCCGCTGCAGCAGTACCTATTGATCTACTTGCACTTTGACATGCTTTCAAACTGCTAGATTGGCAGGAGCAGGGACTGAGCAACGGGAGCTCACCCCGTCGCGGGGATTCAAACTGCCGACCTTCTGATCGGCAAGCCCTAGGCTCTATGGTTTAACCCACAGCGCCACCCGCTACCACAACCCAAACCCTCAAATGTCTTCACTTAACTCTTTTCTGGTCCATGTTTAACATTATGAGGAGTTCTGTATACAGTGGTACCTTGGTTTGCATACGTCTTGGTTTGCATATGTTTTGGATTACAAACACGTCAAACCCGGAAGTGTGTGTCCCGGTTTGCAACCTTTTTTTGGATTACAACCTTTATTATTATTATTATTATTACTTTTTTTTTTTTTTTTTTGAGGCCCCATTGGCAAAAGCGCGCCTTGGGTTACAACCTGTTTTGGTGTACAAACAGACCTCCGGAACGGATTATGGTTGTAAACCAAGGTACCACTGTATATTGCAAAAGTATTGCTCCTTGCAGAAATGATAGAATTATTATTGGCTCTCCCTATGCAAGTATCTAAGATCATTCGTATTTGAAAACTAGGTTCCATAACTTTCCATAAACTGGGGCTGGTAGTTTCTGAGCAAAATAAGTCCTATTCAGGCACACTACTGGTGTGTAAACCTTGCATGCAAGCAGGGATGAGGGCACTAAGCGCCACCTCCACACTGAAGGTGACCCGGAAACAAGTAGTCAAATATTGTGTTCCCCGCCCTCAGAAGCAGAGCAGGTCTCAATATTTGTAGAAGAGTCCAAAACCCAACAGCTACACCTGTGCTACAGCAGCCTAAGGAAAGACAGAAAGTAATGCATTGGTGTGAGATTTTTTTCATCTGCTTGTTTTAATACCGTATTTTTTTGCTCCATAACGCGCACTTTTTTCCTTCTAAAAAGGAAGGGGAAAAGTCTGTGCGCGTTATGGAGCGAATGCATGGTCCCTGGAGCTGAATTGCCCAGGGACCAAAAGAAGATCGAGCTTTTTCTTTTACAAAGAGAGAAGGGGGTGTTGAAAGGCTGCCGCTTTACAGCTGATCAGCAAGAGATCGGGAGGAGAGATAAGGTCGTTCCTGCAGAGGAGGCTGTTGGTTTCCCCAGCTACATGTGACTGGCTGATTAGATTATCTGTTTGGAAACTGTAGAAAGGGCTTTGAGCTGCTCCTTTTGCAAATGTTTATTTTCTCCTTTGCCAAAGCAGCAGCACAACAAGTTTGAGCTGATCCTTTTGCAAATGGGGCTTTTCTTCTTCCAAAAGAAGATGCACAACTTTGAACTGATCCTCAAAAAGGGGGGCTTTCCCCCTTTCCTCCTCAAAAAACTAGGTGCGCGTTATGGTCCGGTGCGCGTTATGGAGCGAAAAATACGGTAATAGCAGTATTAATATTAATATTACAGTGGTACCTTGGTTTACAAACTTAGTCCGTTCCGGAAGTCCGTTCTTAAACCAAAGCGTTCTTAAACCAAGGCGTGCTTTTCCATAGCAGCGGGGAATTCAATTTACAAATGGAACACACTCAACAGGAAGCAAAACATGTTCTGCTTCCAAGGCAAAGTTCACAAACCAAAGCACCTACTTCCGGGTTTGCAGCGTTCTTAATCCAAGTTGTTCATAAACTAAGCTGTTCTTAAACCAAGGTACCACTGTACTATAAAGTTTTGTATGTATTGTTGTTAAATAAAATGTCTTTGAGCATGAAATGCTGGGGAGCAACAATGGCTTTGTGTATACGCCTGATTCTGGGGAGAAAAGCAATGACAAACCTAGACAGCATCTTAAAAAGCAAAGACATCACCTTGCCGACAAAGATCCGTATAGTTAAAGCTATGGTTTTCCCAGTAGTAAAGTACGGAAGTGAGAGCTGGACTATAAAGAAGGCTGATCGCCGAAGAATTAATGCTTTTGAATTATGGTGCTGGAGGAGACTCTTGAGAGTCCCATGGACTGCAAGAAGATCAAACCTATCCATTCTTAAAGAAATCAGCCCTGAGTGCTCACTAGAAGGACAGATCCTGAAGCTGAGGCTCCAGTACTTTGGCCACCTCATGAGAAGAGAAGACTCCCTAGAAAAGACCCTGATGTTGGGAAAGATGGAGGGCACAAGGAGAAGGGGATGACAGAGGATGAGATGGTTGGACAGTGTTCTCGAAGCTACTAACATGAGTTTGGCCAAACTGCGAGAGGCAGTGAAGGATAGGCGTGCCTGGCGTGCTCTGGTCCATGGGGTCACGAAGAGTCGGACACGACTGAACGACTGAACAACAACAACATGTCCCAGAGGCCCCAAACTGGTCATTGTGGGCAACAGAATACCCAACTAAATGAACTTTTCATCTAATGCAGAAAGGCTCTTTTTGTGCTCTTATTTTGCCCTTGCACCAGAGTTTGGGAATGTCCCAATATTTGCCTAACAAAAGCTCCCAAGATAATAACTAACTAGAGGTCACTATTGTTTCAGCTCTACGTAAACTTATCGGAAAGCCTCTCCATTCCAAGTCCAACGCTCTGAGCCTGACACAACACTGCATGTAAACAAACACGTTAAAGATTACACTTGCATGTTCTCATGACTGATTTTATGACCCATGTATTAAACACAATGAGATAAAGTTGACTTTGCAAGTTGTAAATCAATGTCTTTTAATGGTTGCATCAACTAATTGCCATGCACTTTCATTTAGAAAACAACTGAAGTGGAAATGGAAGACTTCTCCTCTTGAAGTTTCCAGTTGCTGATTTCAACTGCCTTGACTGAAGATCCACTGTGCAGAAGATCTACAGAGTAATGCCAAACCATAGTTTAGGGCTTTGGGAATAACCTGTCCTCGCCTGCTTTTCCCTCTCACTTCTGGGTTAACAGCAAACCATAATTTGTCAATACATTCAAAGTAGACAAACCATATTGTTTTAGGCCAAATTATAGTTTGTCCGTTTTTAATGCAATTATTTGCACCTACCTGAAAGCGATAAAAGGTAAAGGTACCCCTGACCGTTAGGTCCAGTCGTGGACGACTCCGGGGTTGCGGTGCTCTATAGGCCAAGGGAGCCGGCATTTGTCCGCAGACAGCTTCCGGGTCATGTGGCCAGCATGACTAAGCCACTTCTGGCGAACCAGAGCAGCACATGGAAACGCCGTTTACCTTCCCGCCGGAGCGGTACCTATTTATCTACTTGCACTTCTATGTGCTTTCCAACTGCTAGGTTGGCAGTAGTAGAGAATTAGTTAATGGACTAATTTGAAGAAGGGCCATAGCTCAGTGGTGAAGCACATCTGTTGTATGCAAAAGGTCCCAAGTTCAATCCATTACATCTTCAGATAGACCTGAGAAAGACTTTTGTCTGCAAATGTCCGTCAGAGTGTAGACAATACTGAGCTTGATGGTCTGACTTGGTATAACACAACTTCCCAGAAGATTTGATTCCAATTTGATTCCAATTAAAAAGCTGTAAGCTCAATGAGCTATGAACTGGGTGTTCCTATTTCAGCTGAGCCTTTAATCACTGGTCTCAGTCCCACATCAATGATTAAACCAAACCATGGTTAATAAACCATGGTGTAATTTGATCATCAGTCCCTGAGCCAGTAACTTAACCATAGTTTAGGGAAGGGTTTCCCAAACTTGGGTCTACAGTTGTTTTTACTACAATTCCCATCATCCCTGATCACTCGTCCTGCTAGCTAGGGACGATAGGAGGCATAGTCCAAAAACAGCTGGAGACCCAAGCTTGGGACACCCTGGTTTAGGGTTATGTGTGAACCAAGCCACTGGGTGGCTAAAGACAAACTGCAATTTCTTAGCTGCAGTCCTCCACCTGTAATATAATAACACTAGTGGGCCCGGGCCACGCGTTGCTGTGGCTCATTTTATGCTTATTACTATCAGTAGCAGCCGCAGCCAAAATAAACCCCCACCTACCCCCGCCAGCGTCGTGTGCACTCTGCACGCACTCAGGTGCCCTTGCGGCTTGTGGCAGAAAAAGCCGAGGAAGGAGGCCTCTGACGCCGTCTGAGGGAAAAGCACTATGGAAACGCACAGATAAAAAAAACACATCGGGAGATCACTGAGGGACGATCACGGTGGCCATTTCCCGGCGTGCCTTGCCTGTGGCCTTTTCAATGGGAAAAGTGCTAGTAACCCTCTAGAGAGGATTTGATTCCATTTCCCAGAGTGCCTTGAGCGTGCGGTTGGTTGGGATAATAAGCCCACCGTTTTCCAGCATGTTTTGCGGTTTGGGCGAAAGAGTTTAGTTCTCCCACAGGGCGCCTTGACTCCATTTCCCAGCGTGCCTTGCGGGACCGGCCTAGTTAACTGCGAGAGGCGGCGGCCTCCATTTCCCAGCGTGCCTTTGACAAAAGAGATATTTACATTTCCCTGTTTCCCAGCCAAGTTAATCACTCAGGTATCAGAATCACTGAGACAATCACTCCCTCCTTCCTTGCAGAGAAACAGTTTGTCAGTTTGGGAGTAAAAATGGAGACAGGCCTGCGGCCTGTCTTCAGACGTGGCCTTGTTTTGCTTGGCACACTATGAACAATTATTATTTATATAGATAAGACCTTGATATTCTTACAACACCTTGCGGTTCCGGCCTAGTTAACTGCGAGAGGCGGCAGCCTCCATTTCCCAGCGTGCCTTGCAGCTATTAAAGGCTTATTAAAAGCCGAGTCGACTATCAGGGAAAGAGGCAGGCCATCGCTTCTTTGAACTCTATTTCCCAGACATCCTTGCGGCTCTGGCCTGAAGAGTCCATTGAGATATGATGCTGCCCTGCGATGAGCCTTTCTATTGGAAGCTGATGATTACATATAATATGTGCGCCATTTTTTAAGCGTTTATTCTATATTTTAGGTATGTCAGGTGTGGTTTGTTTGAATTTTTATTATGCCAGATCCTTCCTTGATGGTCATGCTACGCTGTGTCCTAAATTTGATGCGATTCGGTCCAGCGGTTACGGAGCACGGTGGTGTCCGCCGCACACGCAATGGGAACATTTCTATATATATAGATTGCCGGGGTCCTCTGCCCTCTATTGCAATTATAAGGATTATTGAGATTGATAAATATGAATTGCTTTGAACACTTAAGAAACTGCTCTATAAATGTATAACTTGCCATTCTGCATGTGCTGTCACGCTGCTTAAAGAATGATATAAGAGTAGACTTTTATTGCTGCTTATACGTTAGAATTTGTGCATAAGTCTGTTGCCATGGCTCATCAGGGTCCATTATTTAGCAGCTATGGCAGTGTGCTGGTCTCGCAAGCTGACTCTTTGCTATAGCCTACATATTCTTTTTCCAGAGAAATGGATTGGTCGGAAGCAAATTCTAGTAATGAGCCCCTTTTGCCTGACACAGATATTTTGTCCATACTGAAAGCTTCGTCACCTGAATGTAGTGCACCTGGGTTTAATGGTGATGTTGAAATGCTTCACAAAAGCAGTGCAATACCGTGGTACCTTAGTTCTCAAACTTAATCCGTTCCGGAAGTCCGTACCAAAACCAAAGTGTTCTAAAACCAAGGCGTGCTTTCCCATAGAAAGTAATGCAAAATGGATTAATCCGTTCCAGACTTTAAAAAAAAAACCCTACAACAGCAATTGAACATGAATTTTACTATCTAACGAGACCATTGATCCATAAAATAAAAGCATTCATCAATGCACTGTACTATAAAATAAATAAAGACAGTATTGTAGATGATAAAAATTAAATCTATTTTTTTCCTTACATGCACTGATGATAGTCATTGTTTGGATGGGGTTTTTTTTTCATTTCTGTAGACACACACAGTCGATCAATCAGTAGCTGAACTGGGTTCCACACAGTCATAAAAGCAAGTCACAAAAACTAAGTCACAAGCCACAGTCACAAGTCAGTCCCATAAAACGAAGAACAAGTCACAGTCAAAAAACCGAAAAAGCCACACAAACAAAAACGCAAAAAGATAGCAAAGACAAAAGCTCCAAATATCATCTCAGTGTTGCATGGGTGCTTGGGACTCAACAGCCGACACAGTCAACAGAAATCCTCAGATTAGCAACGGAAACCCAATTTGCAAACGGAACACACTCAACAGGAAGGCAAAGTTCCAAAGCCAAGTTCACAATCCGGAACACTCTTGTCTGTACAAAAAGACACTTCTCGTCTGTCCCATTGCCGGCAGAAGCTGCCAATCGCCCGCCCAATTGCCGCAGCATCAGCCAATCAACACCAGCCATTGACGCTGCAACCAATAACACGCCCAATAGCCACTGACGGCCGCAGCACCAAACAATCAAACGTCCACCCTAGGCCCTATCCACATAAAAGACGACCCCCACTTTTTAGCATAAATTTTAAAGAAAAAAACCTTGTCTTATACACGGAAAAGTATGGTACTTCAGGGTTTGCAGCGTTCAATTTCCAACTTGTTCATAAACTAAGCTGTTCTAAAACCAAGGTACCACTGTATATAGAAAGGCCGAGAACCTCAAATTTCTTATTTCAGTGAAATGGCTTCTACTGAAAGACTAGGTAGCTCAGCTGGCTAGAGCGTGGTGCTGGATAACGCCAAGGTTGCAGGTTAGATCCCTGCAAGCGACAGGTGCATATTCCTGCATTGCAGGGGGTTGGACCAGACGATCCTTAAGGGTCCCTTCCAACTCTACCAATTCTACAATTCTATGAAACTGACTTGAACCTCCAACAGCAGTTTCTAATGAGGAGATTACAAAGCAGGATGATAAAAATAAAAATCCATTGCTGTTTCTAGTGTTAAGGGGATCCTTCCAGAATCTTTTGCTTTTCCTGTTACTAAAGTGCTTGCTTATGTTAAACAAAATAAATAAATAAATAATCGTTTCAAGTGGAGTTTTAAGTCAGGGATTCTAAGCAATATTTATTATTTGAAATACATATTCAAGAGTGGGAATTAATCTACATGAATTTTAAACAGAGTATAAGAGTTTGAACCTATATAATATTTATGATTTCTGGGTCGTACCACCATTGCCCATAAAAGATTCCAGAGTCTTATCTTCATGAAATTCAAGTACCCTAACCCTTAACCCCTTCAGAATACAATGTACCGGTAATTTCCACACATTTTTTTGTGTTTTGTTTTCGATGTGGCAACAACTTGGTTCTCACCCAGTTGATGCTTTTAGACTAGATTAGAACAAGCCAGCTGGTTCATCACATTTTACGATGCGATATTATAATGCCCCATTCCCAATTGCTAAAAACCTATTGCTTCATCTCCAACACAGTATGTTCATTTCATTATTATTTTTTTAAAGGCTCCTGTAAATATCAGAATGTAATTGTTGATATTTAAATAGTGTTCCTCTTTTTCCTAACAAAAGGTTCACAAGTTTTTGCAGGCAGAGATATATATACTGGAAGATCGGTTTTGGGGCTTAAGTGATTGTTGGAAAAAAGTAGCTCTTTCCAATTATCACAGACCTGCCAGGAAAAGCAGAAATGCATTATGTGTTAATGATCACAACCAGGGGTCCACGCTTAACTCTTTTGTCAGAACTACAGCAGATCCTCCCCGCAGCTTCACCATTAACATGTCTGTTTCCTGTCAGCCTACTCAAGAGATAATGCCATTTATCTCAAGGCAGCACAAGACCAGTCATTAGCTTCAATAACAGACCTCAAACAAAGGCAGGAAGATGTTTTTTTTCCAAGGTGCACAGTCTGCAGCCAAGAATCCTATTGCCTAACAGTTCAGAAATTCAGCTTTTGTCTTCCAAATGATTTTCTGCACCTAATGCAACAATTTCAGTTAACTTTCTTAAAAGAGTCTGTTTCCTGGAAATTTCAGTGAACAGCTTTTATCATGTATACCATTAGGTAATTGGTAATAACCTACTAAAATTATCCTTTGGGAATGTTTTTCCCTCCTGCCCTCCCATTTCCCTTTTTTCCTCTCTCTTGCCTCTGGGGGTGGGAAATGGACAGAATAATTCAAGCACTTGCTAAATAATGAGATCTTTGAAAAGCTGGCCCTTGTTGGGCTGGCCTGCTGGAAAGAATTCCCTGTTCTCAATTCTTCAGCGATGAACTAAAACTAAGCTTTTCTTAAAAGTATAGAGGTTTGAAATATACGTATGGACATACATTGCTCCTGGCTTTCTTGTATTCTAGAAATTCACTGCCTTTCTACAAAGTTACAGGTGAATGTTTTAAATAAAAAAGGGGGGGAATGTTAGCAAATCTCAGTTTGTTCAACTCATGTTTTTTTATATTGCAAACTGGGAACAGATGGTACATTGCGTGTTACTTGAAATCAGGTTATTGAACCTATGTGGTTACACAAGAGTTTTGCTTAGCACTTTTAAAATGCGTTTCATTTATTGGGCTATAAACTGCTTCTTCGCTCAAAAAAGTATTTATATACTCCTAATTAAAGCACGCAAAACAAGCTGAACCTAAACACATCCTAATATTCCTTTCATATTTTTTTTTACTGGGCATTCATCAAGTTGTGCTGTTGTTTTTAATGGTAAGATTAAGTAATGTCCTGTGTAAAATTTACATGCCCCCCCACCCCAAGTGGTTCACAACAACCACATTCCTTTAGATGCTCTGCTTTATGCATGTCCCAGGACCGCTCTCCATTGTTTCTGTGTTACTTTAACCTTGTGGAGGAATTCAATACAGAATGAATCTGGCCTGAGAGGTCACTGGGTTCATACAGAAAGCTTTCGTCAGCTAAAGGCCACCACCTCTTCACCTAGACCCAAAAAAACGCCGTCACACTACTAGACAGCGCTATAGAGCATTAAGAACCCGGAGCAGCACTGATTATGAAGCCCCCAAGAGTTATCAATGTTTTCAACAGCTAAATCCCTTATGTCGCTTTCAAAACAGTTTGCTGTCCAGCAACAATGGACTTTGTTCCTTAATTACAACCAGTGACCTTTCTGCCCTTTGCATCTCCCGGCAGTGAATAAATGGCCCAGGGATGCGGGTGGCGCTGTGGGTTAAACCACAGAGCCTAGGGCTTGCTGATCAGAAGGTTGGCAGTTTGAATCCCCGCGACGGGGTGAGCTCCTGTTGCTCGGTCCCTGCTTCTGCCAACCTAGCAGTTCGAAAGCACGCCAAAGTACAAGTAGATAAATAGGTACCGCTCCAGCGGGAAGGTAAACGGTGTTTCCGTGCACTGCTCTGGCTCGCCAGAAGTGGCTTAGTCATACTGGCCACATGACCCGGAAGCTGTACGCCGCTCCCTAGGCCAATAAAGCGAGATGAGCGCTGCAACCCCAGAGTCGTCTGCGACTGGCAGTTCGAAAGCACGTCAAAGTGCAAGTAGATAAATAGGTACCGCTCCGGCGGGAAGGTAAACGGCGTTTCCGTGCGCTGCTCTGGTTCGCCAGAAGTGGCTTAGTCATACTGGCCACATGACCTGGAAGCTGTACGCCGGCTCTCGGCCAATAAAGCGAGATGAGCGCCGCAACCCCAGAGTCGTCTGCGACTGGACCTAATGGTCAGGGGCTCCTTTACCTTTAAACAGCAGCCTTAGCTGGCATATTAAAACACACACATCTTCATAATCTCATAGGCTAGTGTTTGCACATCACGTTAAACCTGCTGGTGTGCACAGAGCTTTGCTCCTGGCTGCAGTGCGCTTGGAAGTACCAACCCAACCAAGACCCCCAAGCACATAGTGTTGCCCTAACCTGGGCATTTGGGTTTGCCCCCCCCCCCAAAAAAATCAAACTGCAAGCAGTAAGAAGAGAGAAAAATTTGCCTACCACTTGTGATCGCCTGGAGCAGAAAACTCTAGGAGCGAGAGAGGAGGACTTTGGAGAACTGTACATTAGCTGGTTCAGATTATACCATAGTTTCACGCTGACTGTGGTTTAATATGACGTGCGAACCAGGCCGTTAAGTGAAAACATATTCTTAAGAAAAACGTGTCAAGTGTCCCATGACGGTACAGAAAATGCGAAAAGCTGGCCACAATAATCAGCCGCTAGCAAACGCATGTTAATAGGCTAAGGGTGTGTTTTTATACACACTCTATACCAGTTTTGGTAAACGTGCACAATGAACAATTATTGCACATATAAATCAAATGTGAAGTTCTTGCAGACGACTTAAAATTTTCACAGGGTAACAGCAGCAGAAACAGATAAACTATAATTGCTGATTAGCAATTTCTGTAACTTCCTACAGTTGGTATTTGGTAATGATGAAAGGGACCAGATTTTAACATTCCAAGCCTGACATGAGTATTTGGCCTACCTGTCACAACTAGACACTCAAACCTTTCCCATTGTTTTACTTATTTACACATGTCGGTGGTGTGTTAACCACCAAATGGGCTGAACAAATATGTAACCTCAGACGTTTTTTAAATTCCAAGATACTTTGCTTCTACCTACACATCAAGGGAGTGGCATCTCTTAAGAGGAGAGAGGAATACACTCACTGGATTCAGTTGATTTTGCATGACTTTCTGCAGTACAGAAGCAGAACAGGCAAACCCCCAAATAGACTCTTTAAGCAAAACGTTAAAATTAAATAGCAATTATGCCTCTTGGGAATCTGCTCTCGGCTTTCCACATTGTGGCTGTTGCTTTTTAGAGAGCTAAGCGCTGTCACAGACGAGAAGACAAAGGTTTTGAATATTCGGATATTAATAAATTTGAGAACCTATTTAAAGGAGATGCCAGTGTGGAAATTGATTTAGCCACCCACTGCTGGAAAATCCATGCCAAGTCCAAGAGGGATGCTATTTATGTGCTGGTCACGTATCTACTACATCTTTGGACAGAGGAAAGATTCGATTTTAATTTCCCAAATATATCTTCTTCTTTTCCTCAGCAAGGACTACGCTTGGTTATCTTTTTTAAGGGGGGGGGGAGAGAAAACAGCACCACAAAGTGCCACATCCTTTTGCAGCAAGGTTTCACATTCAGACACATAATATTTGATTGAAAGGAATTTCTCCCCGAAGTAAAAAAAAAACCTGAGGGATGCTTTAGACAGTAAGCCAACACACCAGTGTGACAGACAATGGGCAGCACTGCAGGGCTCTAACAAGTGAAGTCATTAAAGTCAGTTTGAGCCAACAGCAGTGGGTGTTACTGGTAATTCAAACTCCACCAATTCTCTAAAGGCAAGTGCTGAAATGAGAAGTGCTCCTTTGGCACACACAGACACACATACACAGACACACACACAAAAAGCTAAACCAGACAGGTTTCTTCCTGGTTTACACATTACCTCATTTACATCACACTGGCTGAAATGTACTTTGCTTGTATATGAATTCATTCCTCATATAATTTCCTGTGTGACTGGAATGAAAAGGAACACACACACAAGGGGTGGGGGGTGGGGGAAGGAGGGAGAAACCCACACCACTGTCTAATCTCTTGTTGCCATGACAGCAGCCTTTGAGATACTGAAATGTTCAGATTGCCAGCTAAACAAAATTGTTGAATGTGAACATTTGGCTGAAAGATTAAAAGGCTAAGGAGGTTAGGAAAGGGCAGGCACCCTCCCACATTCCAGGCAGCCAGTGAATCCAATCAAATGGCTCTGACTCTTTAACCACAAGCATTGTGAAGACTGGATTAGGGCAATTTATCTAGATAGTTAAAGCAGATTAGAGAACTGCAATTTGAAGGCTATTGGCAACAAAAGCAAGTGCCTACTGTACTGAGTTAATAAAAAAAAAAGAAACCTGGAGCCTGAGATTTTAGGGCAGCTTTCAGAGCACAGCAGAAGCATTTCACTAACCCAGAACACAGGCTGCACTTTATACCTTAGGAAGTCAAGCAATCTGGGTCTTGCTCGCTCGCTCGCTCGCTCTCTCCCCCCCCCCCAAACTCCCCACACATCTGCAGCTAGGAAAGAATTACACAGAGACCATTCAGAGCCATGTCTGCAAGCGAAGGACACAACCAGAACTCGACACTCTAAATGAGAGAGAGGCAAATGGGATCTTGTCCAAGCTGTGATTTGCAAAAATCAAACAGCCATTTGCTACAGCAAGATCATTTTGAGCATGTCTTGGGGGTGGGGGTGGGGAATTAACAAGCACAGGATCCGCTAGAGAATTATGCGCCGCAACAGAGTCACAGACCTGGCCAACACAGCCAGTGCTCCTGAACACCTGCACACAACTTTTGTGCCCTGAAAGTTCTCCAGCTCTGAAACTTGAAATGGGAATAATGTCTGAATGATTATGTGCAATCATGTCGCCAGCTCTTACCCAGCAGGGCTCTTTCTGGAGTGGGTGGGGGTGGCGAGGGGTTGTCTTTGTTTAAGCAACCTGTAGAATTAATTTGACTCTTAATTATAAGCCAACAATAGCTCCCTAGATGACAAAGGAACCTTCTGTCCCCTGGACGCAGAACAATCCTTGCTTACACCAAACGCTGCCCCAGTGAGCAATAACAATAGCCCAGAGAAACCAGTTCCCTCCACCTCCCTTCACAACGCAAAAGCCATTTATCCTCCTTCGCACAGAACATCCTTCAGACTTCAGTGGGGAGGAAGAAAAACACACACATTTTTCAACGACTCAACAAACAGGCAGCTCGCATGAAGGAACTCCTTGAGAATGCAGATAAGAGAAGGAGACTGCTGGGCAGAGGACAACATGTTTTCCTATATTTGGAAAAGAGGGTTTTTGCACACATAGATCTGGGTACGGCGCAGCCCCCCTCCCCCACTGCCCTCCTTCCAAACAGGTTATCCCCACACCGCATGCCTGCTGACAAAGCACTCCTTATGGCCGTTTCTGAATTATGTGGGGCTCCCTGCCTTTGCTAGGAGCAGCAGTGACTCTCCACCTTATTATTCCACCCCCCTAAAAAAACACACACACAATACAGGGGACTCCAGGAACTCTTTGGGATTATTCTTCAAAACCATGGCATTGGAAGATTCCAATATCTGCTCTGCATCCTTTGTTGCTGTTGTGGGGATAGGAATTTCTGGGCACCTGGGGAGAAGGGACACCAACACTATTTTTTTCCTTCGAGTGTAGGATACAGGCAGCGAAGAACACACAAAAGATATGCACTTGCAAACAACACGGTTAACCAACGCCGAAGCCAAAACTAGTAAGAACCACAATGCATTGGAACAACAACAAAAATACCCAAACAAACTGCAAACAGGTAAGATTTACTCCAGGGTGCAAAGAGGTGGCTGGGGAAAACCGAGAAAGGAGTTTGAAATGTTATATGCAAACAACCGCAAGAAGCTAGGCAAGAGTTGTGGGAAGTTTTCTCAAACGACAAGGAAGGGGCGGGAAAGCACATGGTCCTTACCTTTTCTGTTTTCAGCTTCTTGATCCTCCTGTGGCTCTCCTCCTCCTCCTCTTCTTTCTTTACCAAGAGAGAGTTCCCCATTAACCCTGAATCTGGGGCGCTTTTGCTCACATCCCCCACAGTTGAGGCGGCACAGTTGAAAGGGCTGTTGCTCCCAGCGCCACCTCCCTTGGTCCCAAAGCCATACAAGTGCCCAGGGGGAGGTTGGCTCCCGTTGTTGGCGTGTCCCTGCTGCAGGTCCAGCTGTTTGTCCTTCCTGGATTTCCCTCCATCCTTATCCCGCTTGGATCCTCTGCTGCCCTGGGCTTTACCTGGTTTCTCCTCTTTATTATTTTTCCCACAGGAGGCAATAGCATTGTTGTTGCTGGTGTTGTTGTTATTGCCATTTGAGTTGCCGCTCACACTTTGACCCAGCGCTGAATTCATGCCAGCCGCCTCGCCTGAGCGCCCTTGGGCTTCCTGCCTCTTGCCAGCGCTGCTGATTTCAGGAATCCCATACAAGGCAGAAGAAGGCAGAGATTTACTAGCATCCTTCGAAGTTTTACTCCTTTTCACTTTTGATTTGCTCATTTCTTTGTGTGAAGAATTCCCCTGCGGGGCAGGGGGCTGAACGGAAGCAAATTTTAGGCCATCGGCTAAGGCGGAGGTAGCGTTAACCCCACTAGAAGCGAGACCCCCACAATCCTTGGAACTCGAGGAATTATTCATCTCAAATTTCTGTCTGTCCTTCTCCAAATCAGCATCCAAATCGATTATTAAATTCCCAACCCCAATTTCCCAGTCATCACCACTGTCATAAGCATCAACCGTGTTTGGATCCACACCTTTGCCTGCAGCGGAAGTGTTCAATGACATCCTGAAGATGAAACCTCTTGAGTAAAAACCACACGAACTTTCCTTGGGAGAAGAGGGGACATTCGGTTATCTCCGTGGGCCTTTTTAAAATGTAATTCTTCTCGCCTTCCTTCCCCAGGTATATCTGGGTATATACCCTGAAGTCCAGGTCCACCTTTTCCTGCGAGGAAGGGGAAAAGTCGAATATTTCTTGGCTGGGTGTTACCAGAATATAATAAAATTAAAAATATAGAGGCAAGGGAGACAGAAAAGACACTCCATATATTAATTTTTAAGAGGTCTGATAAACTGAAGGGAGCATCTTCCCTAGAGTTGTATCCCATCATCCAAGATCAATCTTTAAAACGTCATGTACCAAAAACAAAAACCACAGCAAAAAAAAAAAAACCCTTTTAAGTTGACAGATTTAAATCCACACAAAAAAACAAGCTGTTAATGTTATTCTGGATCACTTAGGCACAAAGAGAGAGAGCAGCTACCCTCCCAAAATGCATTCCAATATTTTTGTTATTTTAAACCAGCCCCCTTCAAGTTTTGTGACTTTCCTCTAGATTAGATTATCTTGTTTCTGTGAGGGAGGCGGGGACAGAGGAGGTTACTGACACACACAAAAAGAGCCAATGAAAGTGCATATTCATTTTAGCATTTTTTTTAATTTTTTTTTTGTTTATCTGAGGGAAGGTGAATGCACCATTTCTATTTAAAATGCACAGAAGATAACATTTCTTAAAGTGGTCCTAATGTCGTCTTAGGTCACCTACAGCTCCATCTGTTAAATATAGTATTACTGACTGTACAGGAAACTGATTAAGACATACACTTTAAATGATCTACTTCCAAGGCGGCCTCTAACCGCAGATGAGTGTGTGTTTGACACAGCTTAGCTAAAATTATTTTCAAAGGAATCTGCCCATTTCCAATGGCTGAGTGTCCAAATATTTACATACATATTACGTACATTGCTTACCTTTAATCCTTTATCATTATTTTTATTTAAAAAAAATTAAGCCAGCAAATCAAAATTCTCTCCTCACTCGTCACAGCAAAAAAGTCAGGTCCCCCATTTCATTTTGCTTAAAAGAGCAAGTGATCAAGTAGAAGGAACCGAAGTAACATTTCTGCCAGAGTAATCGTCGAGGAACATATTTCCACTTTGGCAATGAGGGGGAAAACAGAGGTCCTCCCCCCCCCCTCGCGCGCACACACACACACACACAACTAAACCACCACCTTTTCTTTGGAGATTTGGTTTTTTCCTCCTTAAAATATTTGGTTGTTCACAACATCAGAAGCCTCAAGCACCCCAGGAAAAAAAAAAGAAAAATCCTTTTTCTCCCCTCCCTCGCTCGAGCAAAGCACCAAGATGATGTGATTTGTAGCAAAAATAAAAAATAAAAAGGTTGCAAAATGTTTTTCCTCCAACTTCACATCCCGTCTTCAGTTCCAGATTCTGCAGCCATCCTGATCAGTAAGTAATGATCCCATGAAAGAAACCTACAGGCGTCCGGGTTGTTACAAGGCAGAATGTGCTAACATCGGGGAAAATTAGTGAAAGAGAGGGAGGGGGGGCAAAGAGAGGACTGAAAATCTGGGCTGGATTCCGCCTGTTAGTCGGGAAGTGGCATTTCTCTCTCCCCCCCCCCCCCTCCCGTCCTGACAGATCTGACTTCTTGAACTAACTTGAGGGGGAAAGAGGGAGGGAGAAAGAGAGAGAGAGAAGGAAGGGGGGAGGGAAAGAAGAGGAAAAGGGAGGGAATAAAAGCAAGAGCCTGATAAACCAGTTATCAGAAGATTTGGTGGGAGTGCAGATGCAAGGGAGCCTTTGCAAAAAAAAGGAAGCAAAATATCCCCAAAGTTTAAGGGGGGGGGAATCGAATTGCAAATGCTTTTCAGGGTTTTGGTGTTTGCAGGAGTAAGTCATGTGGTGGGTAATTCAGTAATTAAGAGTCCAAAGATATAAAATGGGCGACCTTGTTTTCAGGACAGAGGGTTTTTTTCCCCCTCTCTCTTTTTCAGAATCGTTCCAGCAAACCCTGGTTCATCTTTTTCATTTATTCCTTCCCCTCCTCCTCCTCCTCCTCGCCTTGGCTGGGTATTTTTAATTAGCTGCCGCTCGGAAAGCTAAAAGCTGTAATGAATTGCGGAGAGGTTGGAAAGCGGAGCGTTGCATCGCGGAGAAATGTATGTTCGGGGAGGGGGAAGGGGGGAAAAAAGAGGCAGGCGAGAAAGAAAGAAGGAAGGAAAGAAAGAACGCAGCAGGCAGGAAGGAGGAGGGAGCGGGGGATGGGCGAGGGAGAAGGAACCACCTAAAAGGAGCGATTTTGTTACACTTCAAGCTTTTCACATCACGTGAGGATCAAGGGCTCAATTGGTCGTCGTGAGAACAAAAATGGGGGGGGGGAAAGAAGGGTGACAACCGTATCAAGAAAATACTGATCTGGTCTTTAAAAGGAAAGAAATGCGGTGGGGGGGGGGTTGGAAAGAAGGTCTATTTTTCTCTCCCTTCCCTCGAGGGCTGGCACAGCTTCCAGGTACGAAGCCCGAAATGCTGCAAAGATGAGGAGGGTCCTTTGCACGGCGATCTGTTTTATTTCATTGTAATAAAATGCCAGCACAACAAACCACTTCGCGGATCTCTATTGGGCCATGGCAGTTTTGGGGGGTTGCATTTTTTATTTGTTGGTTGTTTTTTTTACACGGGAGGAGGTGGGAAGAGGCTTTTTTTGACTTGCTCACTGCGCCAAAAAGCACACGGGCTGCCCTGGTTTTAAGCATTGCAAACATTTGTTCCAATGTGGCAGAAGGACATCTCTCCCCCACCCTCCCCCCCCCCCCAAAAAGAGAGCTTGTTCTGTATTTTAACACAAGCTCTCTCCGATCTTCTTTCTTTTGGAGGGGGGGGGGGAGGTGTGAATAACAGGCAAGGTCCATAATTATGTCAATCTTTATTCTCCCTATTTGGTCATTAACCCCCCCTCCAAGAAAAAAGGTAATATATTTAACGCGTCCCCTCCCCTCCAGTGCACGTTAAGGATGATTTGTGCGACGCTTTCAGCGCTCTCCTAAATATTCCTCACCGTGATCGTGGGTTTTTATTTCTAAGCCCGAATACACCAGGTTGCACACATTTCTTAACACTCACTCCCCTTTCATATGAATATATATAAATATATATCTAAATATATGTTCATATATATCCCCTCTAAAGTGCTATATAGAGACACCACGCAGCCGTACTTACGGTCTGTATTGAATCGAGTTGACCTTTTCCTTCTACAACTGCATTGAGTGTGTTTTTGTTGCAGCCGATTTTTATGTTGGGAGGAAAAAAACATTTAAAAAAAAGAAGAAGAAGAGAGAGGCTAGATTTCTTCAACAAGATTTATGGGTTTTTGGTTTTTTTGTTGTTGTGTTTGTTGGAAGAAAACAGCACCAGATGTCATGGACATCTAAAATAGGATTTTTTAAAAAAATTTAAAAATAAAAATTCATGCAAAACACACAGCCTCTCGCCATGCACACATGAGAGAGAGAGAGCACACTGCACAAACCAGCTCGGCTGCAAATAGCGAGCAGCAGAAATCAGAACTGCAGGGAAGGCAGAGAGTGTGAAGCAAGCATAGACTCTGTACCTGAAAAGGGACTTTTCTTTGTTCCCAATGCCCTTTCCCATCCGTCCAATCAGAGGCCAGCTTTTATGAAACCGGGCTCTCTGATTGGACAGCTGCTCCTCTAGGCTGCCGGAGGGGGGGTGAGAAATGCACGCGCGCACTCACACACACACACACATAGCAAAAGCCTTGTATTTTGCAATCGCCCGGCTGCGCTGGGGGCTCCAATAGGCAGCCTCCTGCTACAGCAAGATACAAATCATGTTTCCCATTTCAATTACGGCATTAGCCTATACATTTTATTTAAATTAAAGGAGCAGCAAAGCGAGTGAGGAGAAGCGCATGCCGTGTCTCCTGCAGGGAAGCGAGAGGGAGACTCCACTCATTTTTTTTTTGTGTGTGTGTGTGTGTGTGTGTGTGTGTTGTTGTTGCTGCTGTTTGCAAAACCACAACTAATGGCTTCCCTATGTGTTTTTTTCCAAGGAGCCATTGAAAATCTCTCGTCTCGTTTCTCCAAATGCCCCCTCGCTGAATCTTTGCAACAACACGGCGCTGCCTGCGCATTATCCTTTTAATAATAATAAATAATAATAATAATAATACAGATGAGAGAAAGGCTTTTGAGCGACGCTTGCAAAAGGAGAGCAGAGACCCTGTCCCCTTCCCCCACCCGCATTCAGCCGACTCGCCCTTTCTCAGCCTCCCCCACCCCCCATATTTTATATTCTGCTCATTTTTACAATATGACTTAAGTAGGACAGTTCGATATTTATTGCGCAAAGGAGTTGTAACCCTTTTGTTTCCAGCTTGCTGATTTACTGCCGCGAGCACCGAACAAAAAAAAAGCCACACCACTTAACGACCACGTGAACACATCAGTGAGAATACAATTATTTTCCAGCTACCCCGCCCCCCCCACCGCCCGTCACTCCGTTTAACCTCCTTCCAGCGATTGCAGCTCATCAACAATTGCATTTTGCTTTGGATTGAGAGCCAACCACGGATGCATTGAAACAGCAGCGCCTTCCAATATCAGGAAACTGGAAAGAGACCGCATTTGCAGAGCACAGCCCTTCCCCCATCCTCGTTGCACAGAATGCCTTCTTTTGCTGTAGCCAAAGGACTGCTGGCTTGAGCAGAGCTGGGGGGGGGGCATGCCATAATTAAAATGCCTGATTATTGGGAGATAGTTCTGTGGCCATTCATTAGAAACCATTAAGCATATACATGCGAGTTAATACTAATCATTGTTTCATCAGGCACAGTAGATTCTAAACAGTTTTGTTTTGGGTTTTTTCCTACTCTTAACATCTAACCGGTGGGAACCGAGATTGCATTTCTAAAAAAAGAAATATTTGAGCGGATAATAGACAATTTTATCCAAAAGTTAAAGCATGAAATTTGCAATGTACTGCTCAAAATGATAAATGGATTGAGCCACCGGAACATCAGAAGGGCACTCTGTGTAAAAATTTGTGGATGAGTAAACGTTACATGAGCCTCCTCATTCTTGAAAACATTTGCCTGACTAAAGATTGCTTTTGACTTGAGTTACCTTGCATGCTCATAAATCCTATTGACTTCAAAAGGCTTATAAGTGTGCAGAACATGGGCATTTAGTATTACTGACCACATTCGCTTATCCAAACCTTACATTTCACCCCCCCCCTTTCCATTGAAAAGCTTAATCAAGATGTTAATCTGCCACAAACATATTGTTGCATTATCCCTTGTGGTTAAAACAATGGCTGGGACACTTCTGCACTATTGTTAGAATCTCGTTAAAAACGAATTTGATTTTTTTTTTTTTTTTTTTTTTGGTGATCAGTCCTCGCTCATTAATATTTCTCAGTCAACTGTTGGTTTAAAATGTGCTGATTACAACCCATGCCATGTCTGCCAATTAAGGACAGTCATTTACCAATACCTGCCTTTATTTTAAAGTCATTTTTCTCTGGTGACTTAAGAAACACAGTGACTTAAGATGGGCTTTGCAAATGAGCTTTAGCTTTTATGTGTGTTTTTATTTAGCTTGGCCTGTTCTGTGCCTGAGGAGTATGAAGCTTTTGGTCCAAGTTAAAGTGCAATTTTGCATATTGTAACCTTATATGGATGGGGAACCAAATGTGACACTCAGGGCCAAGGGACTCTCTCCTAGCCACCCACCCACCCACCCACCCGCTGCTGCTCCAGCCTCCTTGACTGTTTTTGCCAGGCTGAAATGTGCGCTTGAAGCCTTCTGCTTGCCTGGATGGAGGAAAGTATGTGTGTGAAGAGAGAACGCATATAGGAACAAGTCTAATGCCCTGCCCTCTGAGATTTCTCCAATGAAAATAGGGACGTTGTGGCGCTGTGGGTTATACCACAGAGCCTAGGGCTTGCCGATCAAAAGGTTGGCGGTTCAAATCCCCGTGATGGGGTGAGCTCCCATTGCTCAGTCCCTGCTCCTGCCAACCTAGCAGTTCGAAAGCACGTCAAAGTGCAAGTAGATAAATAGGTGGTGGCCCCCCTTGTGCAATGCTCTTCCCAGGGAGGCTCACCTGGAGCTTTCATTACATATTGTTGGGCATTAGGCAAAAACATCCCGATTAGCCTTTGGCTAATTAAACAACCCATGGCCTTTTAAACTGGGTGGGGAGTGTAGTTTTTGTTTGTTACGATGTTCCGTATTTTTGTGTTTTTATATTGTAATCCTCGGATGTAGGGTGGTATAGAAATTTAATAAATAATAAAGCAAACAAACAATAGTGGGACCTCTGTGTTGTTGTTTTCTTTAGTCTTTTAAGCAATGCTAGTGATGTGTGAGGACGCGGGTGGCGCTGTGGGTTAAACCACAGAGCCTAGGGCTTGCCGATCAGAAGCTCGGCGGTTCGAATCCCCGCAACTGGGTGAGCTCCCATTGCTTGGTCCCTGCACCTGCCAACCTAGCAGTTCGAAAGCACGTCAAAGTGCAAGTAGATAAATAGGTACCACTGTAGCGGGAAGGTAAACAGCGTTTCCGTGTACTGCTCTGGTTCGCCAGAAGTGGCTTAGTCATGCTGGCCACATGACCCAGAAGCTGTACGCCGGCTCCCTCGGCCAATAAAGTGAGATGAGCGCCGCAACCCCAGAGTCGTCCGCGACTGGACCTAATGGTCAGGGGTCCCTTTACCTTTATTCTACATCAAGAAGCTTCTCCTGCCTTTGATCTCACTGCAAACATAGATGTCATAGGCACATCTACATCAGTCACCTTGAACCCAGTGCAACCTCTCCACTGAACCTACCTCACAGGATTGTTGTAAAGAAGAAATGGGTGAGGGAAGGGATTGTGTGCAACATCTTCCACAGTGGGCTACACATGTATGAATTAAAATTCATGCATTGGCTCAGACTTGTTGGTTGGACTGAGAAGAGGACAAGAGGAGAAAAATTTATGGTGGCAAGTTCCTAAGTTTGGGACGCACGTCTATGAGCAGTTTAAACAACTGTACTGTTGCGAAACTTACCGGGAAAATAAGAAAACAAGATAACAAACTTTTTATACAAGAATGGAAATGGTTTATTGAATATTTACAAACAAACTGTAAACAGATAAGAGCACAGGCAGGATTATTGTAATAACCTGCAGTTTTATAAGAGCATACATTTAAAGTAGACGAATAAATGATTTAATCTGGAATATGCGGAAAATATTTAAAAGAATAAATTTAAGGAACCGCAGAAAGAAAGGGAAAGCAAGTTGAGTTTTGAAGTGTTAACATATTTGTATAATTATTGAAATGTGTAAAATTGAAAATCATCAATAAAAATTACTTTAAAAAATAAGCAACTGTACTGTTTGCCTCTCTACAAATGGATTGTTTCCTGGGAGCGAGAAGATGAATTCTTTAGAAGAGTTCTGTTTATAGCCGCACAGTTTCAATGTAAATAAAGTCTGTTGTGTCATCTCTTCAGAGATCCTCCCACACAGAGAGTCTCAGAGTGTACTGCACATTGCTAACAAAACCGAATGCTTGCAAAGTGGGTGTTACCCAGGCAGCAGAGGCTACCATTTGAGAAACGCAGAGCACTGTAAACATTAATCATAAACTCGAGTTCTGTGCATTGCAAACTATTTCTGAATTGCTTTGTGGTGCTAGTTTTTTTGGCTTAGTTTTGGAAACAATGCATTTGGGGGGAAAAACAACATGGGAAAACACACCATGCCCCATTGATTTCACTGCGACTCACTCCCAACTGAGTGTACATAGGATTATGTCCTTACAGTATAATCCGATGCGTGTTTTCTTGAAGGTAACTTGAGTTTGCATTGGCTTATTCCCAAATGCACATAAGATTTCAGCTCCAATCCAGTGACTAAGGCTGCAGTTCCAACCCCTCTAATGTGGGGATAAACCACATTGAATCCACTAGGACTTACTTTTGAGTCGACGTGGTTAGGATGTCCTGTCGCCACGCAGCCCGGGTGTTATGTACTAAGCTTGGATCCTAGAACAATAGGCAAGTAGGATCCTAGAATGCAACAACTGATTGGCTTGCAGGAGAAGACCAATCAGGCTCCAGGAGGAAGTTAATCAGCCTATTAGGCTCTTAGGATCATAGAATGCAACAACTGATTGGCCTGCAGGGGAAGACCAATCAGGCTCCAGGAGGAAGTTAATCAGCCTACCGTATAAGCTGGTAGGATCGTAGAATGCAACAACTGATTGGCTTGCAGGAGAAGACCAATCAGGCTCCAGGAGGGAAGCAGAATCAGCCAATCAGACGGAACTCATTGTGTAAATAATGTATATAAAAGCCTGAGGTTTGGGGGGCAATCCAATCACTGTTTTACAAGCTGCAATAAAGAGCATGAAATCACTACAGGACTCCGAGTATATTTCACCGGGGCAACTTCCCGGCAAGATATAGGGGGACTGAGCCAGTCGGGGGGCGGGGCTGTAGAGGCTTTGAGTACATAGAGTTGGTGTGTCTGGTTAGGTTTGTGTTTTAAGACTGAACTATGAGCCCCAACCAATTTGCAACATGGAATAGTTACACTGGTCTATAAGACTTTTGTAAGGATTAGAGAAGCAATGTATGCCAGGTGTGAATTTATTATTATTAGAATCATTTCACATCACGGTGATTGGAGCAAATTATATCACTGGCAGCTCTTTGTCTGACGAATGTTTGCCAAAGCAACATTCAGACAAAAATTTTCTGTGGTGACATCACCATCCTGGATTGACAAAGTCTACTACCAAAGACGTTTCAACTACAACAGCACGTGTCAACACATTTCGTACATTTATGCAGCTCTAATCATGCTTTCGCCTGCAACTCCAGAGCCTGTCTATTCCCTCTCATTAGCCATCAACGCTTGGCCCATATATTAACGAGAAAAGCAAAATTAAGGTAGTTGGGTGTTTATTTCCCTTTGGGGGGGAACTTCTTGAACTAACATAGGCCTCTGTTGGATTCCCCACCCCCCTTTTTAACAATATATATTTTACTTATTTGGTTAATAGCTCCAATTTTTCAAAACCGACCTCTGTTTAGACACGTTTCACTTTAGGCCGTTTCATGTCTGCAAAATTACAGTCATTTGCGCATTATTATTACAGTGAGTGGGAGACAGATTGTATTTAACGCTGGGTGGGGGGGAAGGGTTATTATGGGAAGTGATCTGCTACGGTCAGCACATAAATTCAGCCTGAAGAAAATTGCTTCTGAATAGTTAGTCTGTTAGCTCGCCAAGGAATGGTCACTGGGTGAGATTGCAAACATGCCGCTGCTTTATCAGTATTATACAATCCTAATGTTACAGAAGGATAGTCCACTGAACAAATGTTTTTGTAACTGAAACTGACAGGGGTGAAATAGCATCACTCCACCCCACCACATTCAGAAAGTATTTAATGAAAATCTGTATGTGGTGTTTCTTTTTTCCTTGAAAAAAAAGAGGCCTGCTTTAATAGCTGTGGATTTTGAGCTGTGCTGTTTTCTAAAAGGTGCAATTACCCGGAGCATATTAGCAGGGGCATGTGGTTACTGCATATTTAGCTAGCAACATGTTGTTAATAAAACATAGATGGCTGTCTCCTCTCCGCTCCTTTTATTGTGGGGGGAAGGAAAAGAGAGAAGAGTGTCCAAATGCAACCAGTATGGTTGCAACTGGGTGGCTGTGATCTTCGTTTTCATGCTTTCATGCGGCTGTTGCATTGAAAGATAACAATGCTGAACTGACGGGCATTGATTACCGCTGCCAAAATAAAAATGATAATTAAAATCAGTTGGTTGTGAAAGCACTTCCTTTACTAACTAGGCACTATTATCAATAATATCAAATAACTGATAAGAGTGCTTCTATTCCATATTTCCATTCCGCAGTAGCTGTAAAAAGCAGTCTTCCTCAACCAGGTGTCTCCCAAGATGTTTTAAGTACAGTGGTACCTTGGTTCTTGAACTTAATTCGACTCTCAAAACGTTCGAAAACCAAGGTGCAGCTTCCGATTGGCTGCAGGAGCTTCCTGCATTCAAATCGTAAGCAGCATCGGACATTCAGCTTCTGAAAAATGTTCGCAAACCGGAACAATCACTTCCGGGTTTGCAGCATTTGGGAGCCAAAACGTCCGAGTACCAAGGCGTTCGACAACCAAGGTACGCCTGTATAGTAATTTAATGCACTGAAATAGTAAATCATTGTATGCATTACTGTGTGTTTAAATTTGATTGGATGGTAACTGAATTCTAGAAAGTTCTCATGTGTGATTGGCTAACATTGGTCACATGGGAGGTATCTAGTAAAGGAGAGACTCCATTTTATGTAAAGCATGATGACTGTGTTGGAATCCACTGTGAACACTGCTAAATTGAATAGAGTGTTGGAGTGTTTCTTCTCTGCTTGAAAGAAAACAAAGCTGCAGGAGAAGATAAAAGTGGAAATCTCTCATAGGAGCTGTAAGGCATGGCCTAATAGAGATACAGAAGGCTGAGTGCTGATCTCTGGAAAGAGGAAAATATAGTTGTTTGGAAGTTAGAAGAAGAGACTCTAAGCCCATGCTTGGATGAGCATGTGATTGTAAATATTATGTTTTAATTCGTCTCTAACTATAAGTTTCTGCACATAAAGTTTTCGAATGTTGAAGTCTGCACATTGTTTTAATTTCTAATGATAATAATAATAAAATAATAATTTTATTATTTATAGACTGCCCATCTGGCTGGGTTTCCCCAGCCACTCTGCATATAAAAAAAATGTAAAACATCAGACATAAAAAAAATTCCCAATACAGGACCAAAGGGTGTCGGTCATATATATGATTTGAGCTTCTTATCTGCGATTTCGCTACCCTTACTACAAGAAGATGTTGTTGGACTCAACCTCCCATCAGTTCCAGCCTACATGGCCAAAAGGCAGGGATGATGAATCTGGAGTCCAAATGTCTGAATGGCACCAGATTGGAGAAGGCTGGTGACACCGACAAGCAGAGATATCTGTCCAGAGATTCGCGCAGGAGTCTTTCTCAACCCTGCCTGGAGATGCCAGATATCAATCCTTGGACCTTCTGCATCCAAAAGCATGTGTGCCATTACCAAGCGACAGATTTTCTGCTTCCTCTGAGACCACAACTCCCATCATTGGGTGTTGGAGTCCATCAGATTTGCCTCAAACACACAGAAGACCCAAATCTAGCTAGAGGGCCACAGTTTCCCCACTCTGGTGTACACAATCATCTACAGGCTCTCCAAGAGTCCCTATTTTCCAGGGACAGTCCTGGATTTACAGAAGATGTCTCAGTTTCTGATTTGATCCAGGAATGTCCCGCTTTTCCTTAGGATGTCCCTGTTTTCATCAGAGAAATATTGGAAGGTATGCATTTATTGTGTCCCACTAAAACCTTCAAAACCTATTTGTCTAGACCAGGCATGTCCAACAGGTAGATCATGATCTACTGGTAGATCACTGGTAGATCTTTGGCTCCCCCCCAAAAGAAGCTGCTGAACAACTGTGGCTCCTCTAAAAAAAGCTCAACATTTTACCTCCTCCCTGAAAAAGCTCAACAACTTTGACCTGAACCCAAAAAAAGAAGGGGGTAGATCACTGCCAGTTTTTAACTCTGTGAGTAGATCGCAGTCTCTTGGGAGTTGGCCACCCCTGGTCTAGACTGCATGGGTAGGCAAACTAAGGCCCGGGGGCCGGATCCGTCCCAATTGTCTTCTAAATCCGGACCGCGGACGGTGCGGGAATCAGCGTGTTTTTACATGAGTAGAATGTGTAAGAGCTGTTCGACAGTGGAATTTGCTGCCAAGGAGTGTGGTGGAGTCTCTTTCTTTGGAGGTCTTTGAGCAGAGGCTTGACAGCCACCTGTCAGGAATGCTTTGATGGTGTTTCCTGATTGGCAGGGGGTTGGACTGGATGGCCCTTGTGGTCTCTTCCAACTCTATGATTCTATGATTCTATGATTTAAAATCCATCTCTGGGTTATTTGTGGGGCATAGGAATTCATTCTTTTTTTTTCAAAATATAGTCCGGCCGCCCACAAGGTCTGAGGGACAGTGGACTGGCCCCCTGCTGAAAAAGTTTGCTGACCCCAGTAAATAGCGAGGCAGGAAAAAAACAAGATACAACATGGGAAACAATGGCCAGGCGCAGACTTTGGTAATATGGTAAGGTTACCAGACGTCCCCGTTTCCTGGGGACAGTCCCCGGATTTACAAATCAGTCCCCATTCATCCACTGAAGTTGAAAAGTGTCCACAGATTCACTGAAAAAAAATCTGGTAACCTTATAATATGACGTCCTGAGCAATGACAAAATTTTGCCTTCCCCAATATTTCTTTATTTTCATGTCCTCCTCCCTCTCATCTTCCATTCTGCTCATGCTCTCAAGTGCACTACATCATACTTGTAGCAATTCAGTTTCTTGTCTGACTGGGGTCTAACTTTGACCAAGTAACCATATAAATATAGGCTTTATTAATAATAATAATAATATTTTGCACCTCCTTAGTTCTGCACTGTGTGCTGGGGAATTGCCCACATTGATATGGATTATGTCTTAGAATGGTATTGAGGGCCTTGGGGCCATAGCTCCTTCTCATCCCAGCATGAGTGTGTCTACTCTACACTATGTGTATAGCATAGAATTGTCACAATTAGTTCATTCATGTTTTGCATCAATGCATTATTAAGTCATAGAATCATAGTATTGTAGAGTTGCCCAGCATATCTGAAGAAGCGTCTCCACCCCCATCGTTCAGCCTGGGCACTGAGGTCCAGCTCCGAGGGCCTTCTGGCGGTCCCCTCACTGTGAGAAGTGAGGTTACAGGGAACCAGGGATAGAGCCTTCTCGGTAGTGGCGCCCGCCCTGTGGAACGCCCTTCCATCAGATGTCAATAAAATAACCAATATCTGACTTTTAGAAGACAGCTGAAGGCAGCCCTGTTTAGGGAAGTTTTTAATGTTTGATCGTTTATCGTGTTTTTATCTGTTGGGAGCCACCCAGAGTGGCTGGGGAAACCCAGCCACATGGGCTGGGTTCAAATTATGTTGTTGTTGTTGTTGTTGTTGTTGTTGTTATATAGAGTTGGAAAGGGATCCAAGGGTCATCTAGTCCATCCCCCTGCAATGCAGAAATTCTGCCCACAGCCATCCCTGGGTGGGATCAAACCACCACTTTCTGGTTCACAAACAGATGCACTGACCTATTCTGCTACAGAATCATCCTGGGTTTTCTTGTTGGTTCTATCATCTATTCTCAGGGAGGCGGGGGGGGGGATGAGTTTTTATTTTATTTTATGGAATGGCATTGCAACCTTGGCAGGTGTGAATCGTTCTCGGCTCGTCTTTCTTCGTGCGATTTCAGAATCTACCGTAATGTGTCAGATAGACATAGATATCACCGCTTCCAACACTTTTACTCTTAACCATTTTATCACTCCATTTATTTATTTTTAAATAAATCTTCTCATTAGCACTAAAATACATTTTTGGTCTATTTTAAAAGTGTTTAAATATTTGCACAACAGCACTTAAACAGAAGAGTGTTATAGCACTAATTAAACAACTTGCTTTTATTTTTGATGACACCTCTCTAGCCTCTGCAATTTCAACAACATGCTTCCCCCCTAATGAAACCACACCTTAAGCGCTTTCTTTTTTGACATTTCGGTTTGACAGTAATCGGGCAATCACGCATAAATGCTAATTACATTATGGGATTTGGGGGTCCACCATGGCTATTTCACGACTGGTGGCATGGATGGCAAGATGTACCTAAGACAGGAAAGTCAATAGCAATGATTAGCAGCACTAGGAGTCCTCTATCTTGAAGCACACCAAGAATTGGCACAGAAGGCTAGTAAGCTTTGGATATTATCCCACCATAGAACCATAGAATTGTAGAGTTGGAAGAGACAACAATCCAAGGGTCTGTTTTGTTTTTGCGTGGAGTGCCCTATCTGGGTGGATGGAGCAGCCAAGTAATTTCGTTGCCCCGAAGGGGACAATGACAATAAAATATATTCTATTCTATATATATATATTCTATTCTATCTACTCCAACCCCCTGCAATGTAGGAATCCTGCCCACAGCCATCCCTGGGTGGGCTCAAACCACCAACTTTCTGGTTAACAGCAAGGCACACTAACTGATTGGGCGAAGCACACAGAAGACCCAGATCTACAAAACATGACCTCCACTGGTAACGTTCTTTTGTTTCTGGGTGCTAATCAACATTTAAAGACAGTTGCTATATTAAAAGAGAGAAAAACCACAACCAGTATAAAAGATTAGCTGGTAGCAAAGTTGTATAGTTGTTAAATGTGTGTGACCTATTTTAAGCACCTTTTGCTTACAGGGCCCAAAAACTGCAGCAATACTTGTTTGGTGGGTTCGTTTTTCAACTGGTTTAAGCAATGTAGTCCCGCAGGAAATACGTTGCACTTTTATGCTTAATCTTTTCTTAACGTGAGCCAGCCATCAAACGTGAGCTACCCATGGTTTTTGGGTATCTCCTTTTTTGAAAGGGGAGGATCTTGCCAAGTCAAAATTAAAGACTGCAATCTAATGCGGTTTAACATTTTCTTACATGCCACTTTTTAAATGGAGGACTGTTTTTGAACCAGTCGATGCATCCACTATTTAAGAGAGTAACTTACACCCTATATTGAAAGAAACATATGAACGCCGCAACCCCAGAGTGGGTCACGACTGGACCTAATGGTCAGGGGTCCCTTTACCTCATATATTAAATACATTTTAAAACAAGGTTACATCCCAGTTTTGTTAACCTGTTTCAAAATATTTTTTTTCTCAAGTAGTTGCATTAAAATTGGATTCCATCATAAATAAAATCGTTGTCCTGCCCTAGGCCAAATAAACACATACTCGATAGTTGCTTTGAAAGCAACTGTATGGGAGTTGGGCCGCCTTCCATGTTAGACCTTTTGTAACTAAGCTAGCCTCTGTGGCGAAGCTTATATTTTAGTGAGGTGTATAGGATTTCTTCTTCTTCTTCTTCTTCTTCTTCTTCTTCTTCTTCTTCTTCTTCTTCTACTGAGTAAACATGTTAGGTATTTGTGTTACACATTTTTTTAATGGCCTGGTTTTAATTGTTTGTATATGCTGTATTTTAGTCTGTTAAGTTGCTTTGAGACTTCTGTAAAAACTAACAAATGTAATCAATAATGATAAGGCATCAGTTGGATAGCTCCGTTGGTTAGAGTGTGGTGCTGATAATGCCAAGGTTGCCGGTTCAATCCCTGTATGGGACAGCTGCATATTCCTTCATTGCAGGGGGTTGGATAAAGGAACCTCACGATCCCTTCCAGCTCCATGATTGTATTCTAGTATTGGTGGTTTTCTCTGAGGTGTAGCAGATCCACCATTTTCATCATGGTATCCCACACTCCAGTATTTGGAAAGTTTTCTTCCTGTGCAAAAGGAACACCCACTTTTCACACTCATTCTCAGAGCCCTTTAGAATTACGGTGGGTGCAGCATTTAGAGTGCACCTTGTTATTGTGAGGCGGTAAACTTTTCTCTGTAGCTTTGCTGCCTCCTTGACTGCCCACAATTCCTGGTGTTAAAAAGTCCAAAGGAAGTGGAAAGGGAAAGCAGAATATAGAATGGAAGAATGGTATAAAGAGGTGAGGGATGTAGCTATTAATGATAAATTAACATGTGCCATTAAGGTAAGATGGGGAATATGCAGGAGAAATGATTTTGAGGAGATATGGAGGGTGTCCGTAGAATTTGTACTGTTAAAATGGAAAGGGGTCAAACCATCACAAGAGGTGTTGAAATTTCGGGAGGTTGGATAGTTAGAATGGAATGGTCTCAGTGTTGGGGTGCACATTTTTATTCTTATTTATTAAAGTCTTTTTATTAGATTTTCAACAACAACCACATACACTAACACATTCCAAACACAAATACACACCAACGAACGAACAAACAAAATTTCTTGCATAACCAAAGTTACTTAATACGACAGTTATCAAACATATAGATATATGCCTGATACTATTCTAACAATTCCATTCATTACAAAAGAAAAATTACAATATATGTTAATATATTTATAATAGACTTCCCAAATACATTTTTATTCTTATTTATTTATGATTATTGCTTTGTCAGAAATTTTAAAAAAGAGGGAATGCCGACTACAGGGGAGATGGCCTGTAGAACGAAAGAGAGGACGCCAATGAGAAAGTCTCAGCTACCTCAAAAGTACGGCAAGCGCAACAACAACAACTGCACTCCATCCACAAAATTGCAACTGAAATTCGTAATGTCTGAATGTGATTTCTTTGGGCATTAAGTGATGGCGAATGATTGGAGGGAAAGCGCCAGAAATGTTTGGCACGGCACTCATTTGTGGTAGTGTGGTGAAAACTGGAGCATATGACACTGCATATAACAATATTCCAAGGGGCTTTTAGCCCTCATTATGCGTTACAAAAATGGGCAACATGGATGGGCAGTGGGGAGAAGCATGCGGACTCCAGCCCCATTTTCGCGGTGTCCCGCAAGTTGGAAGGCGGTTGTTTGCAGCAGCGAGCTCCCTGCCTCCATGCTCAATCTAGTCAGGATTGCTAAAGAGCTTAAATCATGGTTTGTTGTTGGCCTATGGATCCTTGTTAGGGAGAAATAAACCACAATATTGCGTTCAGACATGCCACTAAGTTCTTCCCTTCCTGATTCGTTTATTTGCTCTCATGAAGGAAGGAGCAACTGGGCTGTGCACACAAGGAGAAGAAGAGAAGAAGAGTTTGGATTTGATATCCCGCTTTATCACTACCCGAAGGAGTCTCAAAGCGGTTAACATTCTCCTTTCCCTTCCTCCCCTGCAACAAACACTCTGTGAGGTGAGTGGGCTGAGAGACTTCAGAGAAGTGTGACTAGCCCAAGGTCACCCAGCAGCTGCATGTGGAGGAGCGGAGATGCGAACCCGGTTCCCCAGATTATGAGACTACCACTCTTAACCACTACACCACACTGGCTTAATAAGGAGGGCTTATTAAGCCAAGGTACTTGGGTTCTTGTTACATGTGAATGTGACCATTGTGTGGCAAGTGAACAACGCTCAGTATAGGGCGTCTTCCTGAGGGTTGCTGGAGAAACAGCCACAGTTTAGCCACCTGTTTGTACAGAACAGGCATAGACACAGATAGCACAAAGTGTCATTTTTCTCCCACTGAAGCAGCTTGAGGGAAATGGGCATCAGAGAAGCTTAAAAATTGAAGCACTGCTCATTCTATGCATTTCCTTCTTCTGACTCAGGCTGCGAGAAAATATTTCGCTGAGGAAGTAAACATGTGAACAGCACATTTCGCAAGGGCAGTGGAGTTTTGAGGATGGTTGGTAGATGCCAACCCCCTGGTCACACGTGGTGTGGCTATCTACATTTTACAGGCACTGAAACTCAGGGCCACCTCTTTGGCTAACTTGCCCTAGACCTAGACCTATGTAACTTCCTGACATAATCACTGTCAACATGCCCTGTTATTGCTTCTTATTTTATCTGTTTCATTCAGCATGATTTTATACTTAAAGTTTTTAAATGTATTTGTACAAAATGTATAAAATGTATCTGTCGTATTTTATGTACATTCGCGACAGGTTTCCGCCTGGTTTCTCATTATGTGCTATGGCCATAAGGCTAATGCAATAAATAATATTTGAATTTAATATTTGAATTTGGATGGTTCCTTCTAACATGATTCTGAACAAAATGTGGCTCTTATCTCCATTTTTAAAAAAATGTCTCCTTGTTTTATCATTATTCTTTAAAGGGGAAACTGCGCTGAAAAAGAAAGCATGAAGAGGAAAATGCTGGGGTGTTTGTTTGGAGTGGTGAGGGGTGGTGGTTTAAACACCCACACCCACCCACCCACACACCATCAGTCTCAGTTTTACTGCTACAATAGTCTTTTATGAGTTGGATTAGCTATGCCTAGAACTGGTGCCGTTTTCATTGCAGCGCTGGCCAAAAACCAGGGAGTGGGGGAGATAGTGCGTTGTAAAGTTAAATCACCACGAACTTGTTCGATTGGATTTTCATATTTGCTTTCCCCCCTCCCTTAGGATGGAGAAATTTGGCCTAAAAACTCACTCTGCTATATTTCTCTCTCTCCCTCTTTCTTTATCTCTTTCTTCTGCATTCAGAAAACATGTTGAGCGAGCTGGAGCATAAAAAAGATCAGTCCTTGGCTGTTGAACGAAAGCCTGTTGTGTGTGTGACTCACATACTAAATGGAAATCTGCCTTCAAAGACTATTTTACTGCCTAATTATATATACACAAAATGTAGCTGTCTGTTTCAATCAAATCATAGGAAGAGAAATAAAACTCCTCTTAAGATGCAATTTTCATGGTTCGTCATAACCTCCCAACACACACTGGCAACGCAAACTGAGAGAAGTACAGCTGCGAGGTCCAGATAAGACTGCCGTAATTGTTTCTTCCCCCTTTTAATTATTGCATTATAAAGACATTATACCTCCTATTCGGAATCAGGGGAACTTGTGTCCTTGGGGTTTTTTCAAAAAAGAAATATTTCGCCTTTTCAGAGAAAGGTGGTTGATATCCATCTGTGGGACAGTCAGTCAATGGAAATCTACTTCCAAAGAACTTTGAACAGTAGTGCTCAAGATAGTTCATCCTCAGACTTAGATTATGTTAGGAATCAGATACTTCTACCCAGGCAGCATATATTGATTGGGAGATGTTTCTTATAAAACACATGTTGTAAAATTTCATGTATAGGCTTGTTGAAAATTTTTGTTTGTACAACATGCATTCTTCAAACCATGCTGCTTGATTTCTTGCTCTATACTTGTACAAACACCTAAAATGTTTATTCAGAGTGGCTGAGGCAACCCACTCAGATGAGGGGGGTATTATTATTATTATTATTATTATTATTATTATTATATAGGACGTCTCTATTTTCATCGGAAAAATATCAGAGCATGTATGGCATAGGAAGCTTTTAGGTATACTCAGCATCCATGGGTTTGTTAGCAAAGTGCTTCGTTTTATAGACATTCTTTTAATTCCTGTTGAAACAATGAGGCTGAGAGGAGAGACTGTGTGATGGGCCGAGACACAGAAGGTACACAGGCTATTTATGGTGGTGAATGGGCTTAATTTAACAGCAGCTCTTATTGATTTAAAGGGAACCTATTTCCAGGCTTGGAGGGAATATAGCACAGAAATAACTGCATAAAATCAGTGTGTAATATTTTTAAATCGGCTTATCCCATGGGCGTACCCGGGGGGGGGGCAGAGGGGGCAGCTGCCCCCCCTAGAAGGCAGCCCTAGAAGCAAAAATGATCAGCGTCCATTCAAAGCAAACCTGAACGACCATGGCTTGCCCCCCCCCTAGTTTTGATCCTGGGTACGCCCCTGGCTTATCCTGTGGACTAGGCCAGAGGTGGGGAACTTGTAGCCATTCAGAAGCTGGACTCCCATCATCTCCAGTCAACAAAGTCAATGGTCAGTGATGATGGGAGCATCTAGAGCATGGGTAGGCAAACTAAGGCCCAAGGGCCGGATCAGGCCCAATCGCCTTCTAAATCCGGCCTGCGGACGGTATGGGAATAAGCGTGTTTCTACATGAGTAGAATGTGTGCTTTTATTTAAAATGCATCTCTGGTTTATTTGTGGGACATAGGAATTCGTTCTTTTTTCTCTCCCCCCCCCAAATATAGTCCACCCCCCAGGTTCTGAGGGACAGTGGACCGGCCCCCTGCTAAAAAAGTTTGCTGACCCCTGATCTAGAGGGCACCTGGTTCCCTGTCCATGAACTAGGGGTTGAACTCAAAAAATAACCATCAAGACCTTTTATTTTAGAAGGTCTAGGAAGCATTTATTTTTTATGCCAAACACCCATCCCCATTCATATATTGGCATTTCAGAGAAAGGGTGACTGTTGCACGGAGTCGTCAGGGACTAATGATTCACCTCTTCCTGGCCAGAATCTGGAGCACTTATGGGACATCTTTTCTCATACCCTAGTTTGGCTAAATAGAGGGGAGCCTTTGGGCTGCTAGTTAGCCATTACATTGCCAAACCTAAACTTCAGCCATCATGACTCAAGACACTCCAATTGTCCTTATTTTTCAGGGACAGTCCCGGATTTGCAGAAGGCATCCTGGTTTCTGATTGGCTCCTGCTTTTCCTTAGGACGTCCCTCTTTTCATTGGATAAATAGTGGAGGGCATGGAGTTATCCAAACCCTGTGCCATATGAAGGCAGCCTTGTATAGAGAAGTATAAATAGTATTATTATTATTATTATTATTATTATTATTATTATTATTTTATTATTATTATCATCATTATCATCATCATTATTATTGAATAGGACATTCCTATTTTTATCGTAGATTTAGGGATTTATCATATTTAGGGATTCTTCCTTGACTGAACTAGACTTCTGGCACATTTGGCCACTCACTCTCATGTGAACTAGGCCAGTTCAAATTTAAAGCTATCTGGAATTTAGTGTTTATGTGTCTTCCTGGTCTCTGAATATGCTATTTCTGAGCCACCTGAACTAAACATGCATGAAGTAACCAGTACTGTGGAGTTTGCCCAGATATATTTTTCTTCCAGAAAGGCCCTTTCCACTCACAGCTGGCTAGACGGACAGAAGGGTTTCTATTAATCTTTTTTTTTTAGTCTAATGGTCACTTAATTTATTGTGCAATTAGATCCAAGTCTTTTGGGATTGTTCAAATAATACTCGGAGCAGCAAACCACCATAACCTCTTTGAGCTTAACTGTGTTCGTGCTATAATGGTTCGTTAAAGAACAAGACTAGGACCCAGTTGGCGCTGTGGGTTAAACCACAGAGCCTAGGGCTTGCTGATCAGAAGGTCGGCGGTTCGAATCCCTGCGACGGGATGAGCTCCCATTGCTCGGTCCCAGCTCCTGCCCACCTAGCAGTTCGAAAGCACGTCAAAGTGCAAGTAGATAAATAGGAACCGCTCTGGCGGGAAGGTAAACGGCGTTTCCGTGAGCTGCTCTGGTTCGCCAGAAGCGGCTTAGTCATGCTGGCCACATGACCCGGAAGCTGTACGCCGGCTCTCGGCCAATAAAGCGAGATGAGCGCCGCAACCCCAGAGTCAGACACGACTGGACCTAATGGTCAGGGGTCCCTTTACCTTTACCTTTTAAAGAACAGGAATTTCTCAGGAACAGAATTAAACTAGGTTAGCATTGTTTCACTGCGGCTGATTTTCTAATAAGAATAATGGGAAAACCTGACATTGGTAAACTATGGCAAAGGAGAAGAAAAATCCTGAATGCTTGGTAAAGCCACAAACATATTTTGTTACACAATTCTCTCCCTCTCTCTCCTCCTCCTCTTTCTCTCTTACCAAATGTCTAATTTCAGATCCCTTTCACGTCCTTCTCCTGCAGCGTTTAATGTACGTGATTAATCTTGACTCGGCTTAATACTGCTAGGAATGTGGCAATGACCTCAGCTGAACACTGGGAAAGTGATTAATGTGAGATGAACGGGGGGATATTTCTTACTCTGGATCCTGAATAAACACAGACATGCAGTATTCAGTTACAGGCCTTTGCTCAATTGAAAATGGACCACGGATTCAAAGAATAATGTTTCAGATGCAATAAACAGTGTTCGAGGAAACATGGCCTTTGTTAAAGAAAATGCTGTTTCAAGCTAAAGTTCCCCTGAACATAAAAGATATATGATGCAATAAACAAAACGAACCACAGGCAAGACACAGCCGTTCAACCACTAACCACTGATTGAATTTTCCAACACTCCTGGACATTTCTGCGAGATAAACTTTTCACAAAAGGTCCGTGTTAAATATAAGCTTGTCATTTCATCTCCCTTTCCTGCCCCCTTTCAAATTCCGAGGTCCAACCCCTGTATATATTCTCAGTTTTAGGTTGTTTTGTGGTTTTTGAATTTTTTATGATGTGGGAAGACAGGCAAACAGTTGCTATGATTGTCAAATGGCTTAAATCAAGTAGAGAAAATGCAATAAAACACTGTTTCCATGGCAACACATTGTAACCTAGTACCTCTGGATTATGAGCCAGCTCACATCTATGATCATTATTTGTTGACAGACATAAATTCAGCCTAAAAGCATTAATTTTACTGAGGAGGATGAGGGGAGGGGGCTGGAATGTTCCGCGACGATATAATACTGCTTAAATATTTTCCAAGGCAAGGCTGGCATCTCGACACCCATTTACAGAGCCGTTTTAATACTCTGGTGTTAATAAAGCAAATGAAAGCACTGTTTTAATTTTTTATTTTGGGGGGCATCTTTAAGACAGTGCAAGAAATATATACGTCTCCCTACAGCAATTGACATGCATTCTGCTTGAAGAAACACAATAGGAAGGATTCTAAATGGCGAGCTACAATTTGATTTCTACAAAATCAAATAATGTGCCTTGTCAGTGGCTGAGGAAAATAATAATCCCAAAACAGAAACATTTCAAATAAACAACATGTGGTAGGACAGCGAGCCTTCATATATTTTCAAAAACCTCCAGTTCCCATCTGCCACACTGTTTTATATCAATACGGTGGGGGGGGGGAGCAAATGAAGCGAATCCATTTGTTTGAATAATTTTGACTTTCCTAAAAATAAACACACAAGCTTATACTTCATGGTAACAAAAGTGATTCTTCTATTTATTCCCAACCTGTTAATTATTAATCAAAGCAGTCAACTACAAGAAATAATTCTAAAAAACTTTCCCCCCCTTCGTTCTCCCACTAGTAAACTGTTACTGATTTAGGAGGAGCTGTGGTTGAAAGCAATGACAAACCTAGACAGCATCTTAAAAAGCAAAGACATCACCTTGCCAACAAAGGTCCGTATAGTTAAAGCTATGGTTTTCCCAGTAGTAATGTACGGAAGTGAGAGCTAATCCATAAAGAAGGCTGATCGCCAAAGAATTGATGCTTTTGAATTCTGGTGCTGGAGGAGACTCTTGAGAGTCCCATGGACTGCAAGAAGATCAAACCTATCCATTCTTAAAGAAATCAGCCCTGAGTGCTCACTGGAAGGACAGATCCTGAAGTTGAGGCTCCAGTACTTTGGCCACCTCATGAGAAGAGAAGACTCCCTAGAAAAGACCCTGATGTTGGGAAAGATGGAGGGCACAAGGAGAAGGGGACGGCAGAAGATGAGATGGTTGGACAGCGTTCTCGAAGCTACTAACATGAGTTTGGCCAAACTGCGAGAGGCAGTGAAGGATAGGCGTGCCTGGCGTGCTCTGGTCCATGGGGTCACGAAGAGTCGGACATGACTGAACGACTGAACAACAAAGTGGTTGAAAGAGAGACTGAATTGCAAAACAGCTGCTTAGGAAAATCCATATCTCTGAATAACATTGGCTAATATTCGTATCACTGCATATTGGAGATAACAAATCTTATAGGTTATACCTTGAACACCCTGGGATAGCTCAATTGGTAGAGCATGAGACTCTTCATCTCAGGTTCATGAGTTCGAGTTCCGCATTGGGGAAAAGATTGCAGGGGGTTGGAGTAGACGGCCCTCGTGGTCTCTTCCAACCTTAAAATTCTATGAACAGAAACAGTGTTGCCTATTTTAGATTGTGTACATCAGGCATGGCCAAACTCAGCCCTCCAGCTGTTTTGGGACTACAACTCCCATCATCCCTAGCTAACAGGACCAGTGGTCAGGGATGATGGGAATTGTAGTCCCAAAACAGCTGGAGGGCCAAGTTTGGCCATGCCTGGTGTACATCTCTTTGTGTCGAAACAAAATAAAAAAATTCCTTCCAGTAGCACCTTAGAGACCAACTAAGGTTGTTCTTGGTATGTGCTTTCGTGTACATGCACACTTCTTCAGAAGTCATTTTGGACTCACAGCTGTCCATGGAGGCGCAGGTCAATACTGTGTCCAGGGCAGCTGTCTACCAGCTCCATCTGATACGCAAACTGAGACCCTACCTGTCTGCGCACAGAGGCGTAGGAAGGTCAGGTGGTACCTGGTGCGAAAAATTTCTTGTCACATGACCCCACATTGTTTTGTTTTGTTTTGCCTGCAAACATGGTTTTACGTTATTTCATATTTTCTTACAAAGGAATGTGGATTCTGGGCCTCTGATAACAAGTAGGTGACTGTGGACAGATACTTAAATCTACAGGATGGATAGTGTTTTGGCTGTACTGAATTGAAATTTCAGCCTTCACGACATATGAAAACGGCCAAGTAAACAGTTTTTTTCGTGGAGGAGGGTCAAGATATTAACTGATATGCATGAAATTTCAGATATAGCTATATAATCCCTAGTGTAGTAAGATAAGACCTTTGGAGCAGGCATTTTCAAAAAGTTTTTTTATGAACCGCCCTAGTAGGGCAGTAATTGTTCCTTGATCATTAGTCACCCCCCTCCATGATGGCATACGGGGCGCCCCACCCCCTTCCTACACCCCCTTCCTGCGCACTGTCTCACCAGAATGGTACATGCTCTAGTTATCTCCTGCTCGGACTGCAATGTGCCATTGTACATGGGGCTACCTTTGAAGGTGACCTGGAAACTACAACTAATCCAGAATGCGGCAGCTAGACTGGTGACTGGGAGTGTCCGCTGAGACAATATAACACCGGTCCTGAAAGACCTACATTGGCTCCCAGTACGTTTCTGAGCACAATTCAAAGTGTTGGTGCTGACCTTTAAAGCCTAAATGGCCTCAGCCCAGTAGACCTGAAGGAGCGTCTCCATTGTTCAGCCCAGACATGGAGGTCCAGCTCCAAGGGCCTCCTAGCGGTTCCCTCACTGTGAGAAGTGAGGTTACAGGGAACCAGGCAGAAGGCCTTCTTGGTAGTGGCGCCCACCCTGTGGAACGCCCTCCCATCAGATGTCAATGAGATAAACAACTATCTGACTTTTAGAAGACACCTGAAGTTTAGGGAAGTTTTTAATGTTTGATGTTTTATCGTGTTTTTAATATTCCATTGGGAGCCATCCAGAGTGGCTGGGGAAACCCAGACAGATGGGCAGGGTAATAAATAAATTATTATTATTACTATTATTAATTGCATGAAGCAATTTTTTGCCTGTGCACATCACATCCAGCAAACATCTTTGTATGCACAGAGCATACTTGAGTGTGGCATGGGTCACGTGAAGGATGTTCAATGCATGACAGAATCAGGGCCACCCTGCATTCATAAAGCAATACAAAAAATCTGTCTTGCCAAAAGCAACCAAGTGTCACTTTTGGGAACTGCATAGCCTGTGACATCAAGAGTAAACAGGTTTCAATGGGCACAGGGCCACACAAGTACCAAACATTCATCATGACATGGGTGCTGCTTATTAAGACAAATACATAGTGCAACATCAGCTTTATAACTGAATGCCGATGTACAAACATACTTAGCTATGTGCCTAAGAAAACTCATTTTATTAAATGCATATCCAGGAGCTGGTGGAAGAGCTACAAATAGCTTGTAATATTGGTAGAGTTCATAATTGTCTATTCAAGAATATGGATTTGCTCAGGTAAATAATGTTTGGTTGTATCATGAGTCTCATATCAGTGGCCCGAGAAGCTCTTAATTAGACAAAAGTGTAAAGTAAGACATTGAAGATGCACAGTGTTGTGCTTTCCTGATGTCCAAAGGTTCTTTTATGCTACTCTCTTATTCTCAGCAAAATTCTCGTTGAATGCTATTGACAAGATTGTAAGCCCATCCATAGAATCGTTTGTGCTGATCCCTTACTTTCATGAAAGTTCCTGTGAAATTCTCATTGACTCTCTTGTTGATGGTTGTGAAGGTACAGGACCAGAGCACCCAATCTTAGTGGTTTTTTGTTTGATGAGTATCTTCTAAATTTGGAAGATAATCTCTCAAATTCTTTATTTGTGCCCTCCTTCCAAAAACAAACAAGCCCTACCCCACCCCCTGGTCTTATTTATGTGCTGAAAACTTTATTTCCAGAAGGTGGTATGTTAAGATGGATGCAAATGGCATTATCTCTATGTATGCATCAAAAGATCAGGAGAAAGTCAGAAAAAAAATGTTAAGGAAAATGTGTTCTTCCCCCCCCCTCTCCAGAGCTGCTGAAAAAGCTTTTAATTAATGAGAAGATTCCAAGTCAAATGGAGAAGAGTTTGTCCTATAAATAGCACAAGTTGCATGTTTTCATGTTTAAGGTGCGATATCATATTTAGTCCCTACATCATAGAGATTAAATGCAAGGAGTTAACTTGCATATATCATTACTTCCTAAAATGATTTTCCACCTAAAGTCAGCAAGTTAAGAGAATTTCTTTTTGCAAACAGCTGATAAAGATCCCCATTTCTTAATGCAGGAAGAAGTAAACCTTGCTTGATAGACTATAATACCTCTTTCATTGTGATTATATAGCAACTAACAAAAAATAGCTTGGAAAGAATATAAATATATTTTCTTGGACATTTTCCAAACTGGAAACTGGTTCAGCCCACTGAGTTGCGGTTCTCTCCAGCTCCGTAAGTGAGATGAATACGAATGGAAATTGCACAGAAGGCGTGACTGGTGGTTTTCGCACCTTAATGGCTATTTATAATGCAGGCAGGATACTAATTCAGCCATTTTGGATTTATTTGCTCCCTGTAGAAAGAGTGCTTTATTTTTATGCTCTCATAACATGAAGCTAGAATTCTTCTTGCATTCTTACAAAACTTTTAGGTACTTGAAGAAAAGGACTCTGCTTGAAGGAGACGTGGGAAAGTTCAGAATGGCCATTGGTGTATAAATATTTTTGAAGCGAAGAGAATGTATATTTGCTCATAAGGCATGCTCATAAGTGCTTTCAGCAATCAACTGAGCAATAAATCCTTACAAAACAACATTCCCATTGTGCTGGGCACACCCTGACATTTGGCATCACACTGCTGAAGGAAGTCTCGAGACCAGATTTTGAAGGAAGAAAGCCCACAACTTTGTTTCCAGCCTTTCAAGTTCTCTCTGGTTAAGAGAATTCAACCACATTTTACCTCTTCTCCCATCTTAGTTTAGTCACAAAAAATTCAGATCCTGATGTGCCCCTAATAAGTGGGAGAAATCTAGGTCCTAGCAATTGAGTTGAAATAAAACTGTTCTAGCCTCATGGACATTGAAATGCCCGAAAGCAAAAGAACATAGGAGCTCTCTGTTGGATCAGACCAAGCCCATGGGAAGCCTGCAAGCTTTGAAACCTGTCCAGTGTCCAAGCTGGCGACAGTCACAGACCCTCCAAGTGTCCCGGTTGTCCCAGTTTCTGATTTGATCCCAGAATGTTCCACTTTTCCTTAGGACATCCCTATTTTCATCAGAGAAATATTGGAGAGTATGGAGTTCTGCGACCGCCAAGCCAAGGAGATAAGTAACTCAACAACCTTTAGAAGACATCTTAAGGCAGCCCTGTGTAGGGAAGTTTTTTGATGGTCCCACAGAGATCCTGGAGCATCCAAGCTGAAGTCCATCAACATGGGCAGCTGTGCAGACACAGCACCTCAGCTCTGCTGTCCTTTCATATTTTGCATGCTGACTACAGTATCTGGTCTTGATGAGGCAGGTGACCCTCACCTGCTCCAAGCCTCTTCCAGCTGAGGAATCACACACCTCTCCCCAGAGCTAGCAAGCCCCACCTGGCCTGCTAGTGAGCTGGGCTGTGGGATCCTGGCCTGTCTCAGCTTTGTGTAGCATCCCACCCGCTACTCCCTATGCCTCAGAGCCTGTCGTGTACATGGAGATGAGCTCTGGCAATGGGTCCTGCTGCTCTGGTTCCTGTGCACCGACTCCCATCCCCTCATCATCCTCCATCACCCCATCAGTACGTCCTACACCAACCTCTCCTTCCCCATCCACAGCTTGCCCTGGTGTGTCCCTACACCCATCACCGAGATCCTCTTCCTCCTCCCTGGTGTCCTGCCGGTTCGTGACACCGATCCGAGGCCTAGTGAGCAGCACCAGCCCACCCCACAGTGCGTGCATCTGTCATGTTGTGGCCTGTAGTCGACAACAGCTTATACCATGATGTATCAGTCAGTCTCAAGCTCTCCTAGTTGTTTTTGCTGCACGAAACCAACAGGGTTACCCTTCTGGAAATTGTTGCACGGAATCCGTGTTTATTTTCAGAGCCAAGAAGGGTTTTTTTTATAATAATAAAAAACCTGGTGCTCAGCAACAAATTCTCCACAGTCCTTAGCTTTGCTCTCAGGTGAAAGCAGCAGCTTAGCTTGACTATTCTTATTGGCTGAAGTGGAGCGAGCGAAGTTATGTACCTAGCAGTGCTGTATCGTTTCGACGGAAAACCTTAATATGTCTGAGAACTAGAGAGGATTTAAACAATGTCATAAAGAGATAAGTGTGTTTTCCAGACTGTATCTTCACTTGTCACAGCTATCAAAAAAATAATCTTTTTTTTATGGTGGGTATCTTCCGGTTTAGCGCGGTTACATCTCACCCGTTCCTGTTGTAGAAAGCGATGCCTTCATTAGAACATTCCCACTGATGTGAAAGCAAGCTGTTTGGGGATTTAAAGAAATGATGTTGCCGTCCATCCAAAGTAATTGGCTCTCCACCCTGTTCTCCTCCTCCTTCTGTGCTGTTCTCTCCCACTCACTGCCAGCTGAGGTGTATGCTACAAAACCATAATAATGAGGCAGAAATCTCTGATCAGCAGCACCTGAAAGCTCTTATAAAGGCTGCGTTGCTAACTATGGCTGAGGATCCTTTTCCCTCCTCTCTTCCTCGCCTGCCCAGGCTGCTTGGCCATGACTGACTTGCTGACGATGAAGCCTTTTGCTGGCAGCTTGCCCAGAGAGCTGCTCTCCTACAGATTCCAGCCTCTCTCCAGGAGTTGCCTGCCTTCAGCATAATGGGCAACATTGAAAGCAGCAAGGCATTCGGTCGACAAGGTCAGAGTGCCTTTCATTCCTGCAATAATCAACCAGTGTAGCTCTTCCTCAGACCTGGGGAGAGAGAAGATAGAGGTCGAGAGAGCAATTACATTTCACATTGACTCCAGGAAAGACTTGCAACACACCACTGAAAAGGGGAAAAATCCGAAAAAAACAGCACAGAAGACTGTATTCTCTCTCTTTCCACCCCCCACAATTCCTTTCCCGGCCATTATTAATATGGGGGGTAAAAAAACAACAACGTAGCAGCTATTTCTGCCAGGAGCTTAAAAAATAAAAAGACCGGGGGGGGGGGAATCGGGGTTTTTTTTGTTCCCATTTATGAAATCTCTGTCCAACCCCCCCTCTTCTTCCTTTCCCTGAGACATTTAGCACTGTCAGCATATTACAAAGGAATGTAAATGAGATACACCATGTTATAACCAGATACACTGAGCAAAAGCTATTAATTATGTTAAAAAATGTTAACCCTAGCAGACTGTAGAACAAGCAATTGTGCTAATTTTCAGGCTGTAATCAGTCCCCGCATTAGCATAACAGTATTTATTTAGCACTAAGACAACAATTTGGGTGAATATAATTTACTTGGAAATGTCAGTAATTTTCCGCTGGCATATTGTTGTTACACAGCTACCTTTATTTGACCTCACAAGCTGCCAGCCTTAATTACTTTAATGGTATTAACTGTATTGACCAGTCTGATGCTTCATGGTGGAAATGGCTCTTGCCATGCAGCTGAAAGCAGCAGGAATGGTTGCTTCTGTGCTTTGTCTCACTGGAATTTTGATATTTTTTTGTCGGCTTTTAGTGTTAAAGAGTCTGCTTTAAAGAAAAAAAGAAAGCAAAAAAGCCCATCTGCACCAAGTCTAAGCATTAGGGCTGTGTAAAAAAAATAAATCACCAGAATTTGTGTCCCTGCCCTCCCCTGCAATTTTCTGTCAGTTAATGAGGAAAAAAAGTTGCCCTGGTAAATTATCAAAGGGGACACAAAAATTTTGTGAAATTGGTGGAGGGAGGTGTCACATGTCTTAGTTTCTTGATGTCTTGAAACTAAGACAAGTGTCTTGTCTTAGTTTCATGATGGCCGATGGGTTTTGTGGGTATCCTTTTCTTCAATTCTACAAACCATATCTTCAGGGGTCTTATTTTTGCAGTCTTCCCAATAGCCCATCCTTCATAAAAATCACATGACAAACCCCTCAGCTGGGCCTCGGAGGCTGTGTAACTAGCAGCTGCTGTTGTTATTATTTAAGCGAAGTTTTCTCTCTTTTTAATTTTTAAAGACATTTGCATATACATGGTTGTTGTTTTTTAAAGAAAAGGTAAAAGGAAGGACTTGTCTTAAAAAGAAAATAAGTCAAGACACCAGACTCAGGTGAGCTTCCCTTCCTTCAGTTGAAATCCAGGGGAAGAAGAAGAAGAGAAGAAGAGTTTGGATTTGATATCCCGCTTTATCACTACCCGAAGGAGTCTCAAAGTGGCTAACAATCTCCTTTCCCTTCCTCCCCCACAACAAACACTCTGTGAAGTGAGTGGGGCTGAGAGACTTCAAAGAAGTGTGACTAGCCCAAGGTCACCCAGCAGCTGCATGTGGAGGAGCGGAGACGCGAACCCGGTTCACCAGATTACAAGTCTACCGCTCTTAACCACTACACCACACTGGGAAGGTGTCACAATGCAGTTTCTTGGATGAGGCTTTTTAAAGAGAAGCTGCAAAGCTTTTTGTTTAAGGCCGAGAAACACACACGAATGTCACCTTCAGCTACCATGCGATGATAGAGTAAGCTCATCCCAGCAGCTACTGAAAATTGCTAATGTGACCTAAGAATGAGGAAGAAAGATGGAAGCCACTTTCGCCGGGGGGTGGGGGGACTTTCAAAAAATCGTAGGACAGACTTTAGCATACCACTACTTGAAACTGGTCCTGAAAGACCTACATTGGCTCCTAGTATGTTTCCGAGCACAATTCAAAGTGTTGGTGCTGACCTTTAAATCCCTAAACAGCCTTGGCCCAGTATACCTGAAGGTGCGTCTCCACCCCCATCGTTCTGCCCGGACACTGAAGTCCAGCTCCGAGGGCCTTCTGGCGGTTCCCTCACTGCAAGAAGTGAAGTTACAGGGCAGGCAGAGGGCATAGCTGTCAACCCTCCCTTTTTTTGCGGGAAACTCCCTTATTCCAATGCTGTTTCCCGCTGCTATCCCGGATTTCAAAGGAAGCAGCTCCTCTTCCTCCCTGCTGGCCAGGGTGGCTCCTCAGCTGCGTTGCTCAGCTGCCAATAAGGAGTCTGAGACTGACTGGGGGCGGAGCTTGCATGCCTTGTGCAGCCAGACCTTCACGCCCAACCAGACAGACAGACAGCCTGCCATCTATGCGCTCGCTCTTTCGCTCACCCGTTCGCTCGCAGCCTCTGGAGCACAGGGTGGCAAGGCTACTTGGTGCCATTGCACCGCCCTCGCAGCATCCCTTATCTTCAAATCCGAAAGTTTTGGGAAATCCCTTATTTTCAAATCCGAAAGTTGACAGCTATGGCAGAGGGTCTTCTCGGTAGTGGCACCCACCTTGTGAAACACCCTCCCACCAGATGTCAAGGACATAAACAACTATCTGACTTTTAGAAGACATCTGAAGGCAGCCCTGTATAGGAAAGCTGTTTAATGTTTTATTATGTTTTTATATGTGTTGGAAGCTGCCCAGAGTGGCTGGGACAATGAGTGATCTGCAGCTGCTGAAATTCCCTATTCCACACCATGATCCAAGCTAATATGTTCCATTATACATTGGCACCAATAGGATCTTCCCTCCTTGGGAAAACAGCAGGGAGGAAGCAAGAGCCTTTTATTTCCTTGCTGTGATCTGAGGCGCCATCTTGGCCAGTTTTGAGGGGCCCCAACGCAATGTCCTGACATCACACACGCAACATCGCAAGGAACCAAGGGATGGAGCCAAAAGCACGCTGAACATTGAGGGGGCCCAGCCCCTCGAAAAAACATTGGGGGTCCCCAAAACTGCCTTGGTTCCCTATGAGATGGTGTGTATGGCTATGACTATTTAATTTTTTGTTATTGGGCAGGTTAATCGATTATGCCCCGTGAACTGGGCTTTATTCATAAGCAGTCCATCAGAATGTTCTTTTTTTTCATAATAATTTTTATTAAAGATTTTTGCATACATTCTTTTAAATAACATTTAACATTCATATATTGTACACTTTTTCTGACTTCCACCAACCCTTCCCGAGATTTTCACTTTTCTTAATTTCCTCTTGTATTTCATACTCCACTATTACTTTAAATAATCAGATTCCAATATTACTTTCCAAAATTATTTCTATAATATTTCTTAAAATTAACCTTACAAAACTTCTTGCAAGCCTATTAGCGTGATTTGTTGTTTACAGTTATCTTTCAAATATGTCTCAAATTTAGTCCAATCTTTTAGAAATTCCTGGTCCCGTCGGTTTCGAATTCTTCCTGTCATCTTATCCAATTCTGCATAATCCATTAACTTCAAGTCCATCAGAATGTTCAGAAGTCCTCACAGTCCAATATGAGCTCAGTGAGATGTTAGACGAATTTAGCTAACCCACTTCTTGCCTGCCTAATCGTAAAAAAAGCAAAGAAATAGCTCAGTGTTGACAGAGGATTAGGAAGCTTCGTGGTGACATTCTTTCGAGTAAACGAAACCTCCCTCATTTTGCATTTCATACTTGAAGGCAGCCACTTCAAAAATAGTCACTCCTCATTGCCTGCACAAAGGAAATGTGGCTTTCTTCCACTGTTTACAGTGAAACAAGATGCAAGTACAAATGCCTCTATCCCGCAGAACAGCGAGTATTATTTACTCCGTGCTCTGAAACATGGTTTATCGCTGGAAGAATTAAAAAGCAAATATATTTCTCCATCCTTCCTTAACCTCAGTTTAACTGAGGGGAAACCAGTGAGTGATGAGCAGGACCTATTTGATCCAGTTGTACTTGCAGAAGGACTTTTGTGTCTGTAAACAACCTTCTCCTTGCCCCCCAATCTGCTCTGCCCCCAAACCTCCTGGAGCAGAGTTGAGGTGCAGGGCAGAGGAGGGGAGGAGAGGAATGGAAATTTCCTCTGTGTGAGCACAGTGACTTCACTGGATATATCGATAAGGCTGCCAGGTGGTCAGCTGAATCTTCTGGTCTAATGAAATGCAACATGGCTTTTTCCAGCTGTACAAGAGAGTTTACTGCTCTCGGCAGCCAGTCCATAACATTACCAGAACAAACATAACCATTAGCATCAATCACACCCACAGTTACACTAGCAACTCTCCCCCACTTTTATTTAGAAAGTTATATACCGACCATCCACCATCACCACTGCTACTTTCAGGGTAGCATTTGAGATTGTTCTGTTGTTGTTTTTTTAAAAAAGCTTAAAACCAGTAAAATAACATATCAATCAATGAAATCATAAATGAGCTGAAGAGTAAAAACACAGGGGGAATAACTGCAGCTGAATAGGAAACAGTTATGCACCAGATTTAGAAGACTGGAGAGGAGGATCTGTTGAGAAAGGCGCTTTAAAAATCCATTGCACCTGGCACAATGGCCTGGTGTTCCCGTTTCATGTCAACCTGCCAGTCACATTTCAAGCAACAGTATGGGTAACCCTGACCAGATTATATCAGGTGAAAGTGGATTGGGTCTCCAGTGACAACAGGGGACACATCATGCATAAAGCACATGTTCCCCCACATGTTCTGGCCTGAGACTCTGCCCCAGGCCTTTCCTCATCAGGCCTCCTTAGCACCCTCCTTTCAGTGTTTTCGCGTGCTTTAAATATGTCTTTGAACTGTGATAAGGCCTCTGATAATGCTTGCCTGGATGCAGAATAGAGGAGGCCTGTGTGTGTGTGTGTGTAACTCGCCTCTGACTTTGCCCATTACTCACACGTGAATATACCTGACCAGTATGGCTAATGGTCAGGAATGATGGGAGTTATAGTCCAGCAACATCTGGATGGGTGGCACCACGCTGGCTACCACTGATCTAAAGGTTAGAATCATAGAATCATAGAATCATAGAGTTGGAAGAGACCACAGTTCAACCCCCTGCCAAGCAGGAAACACCATCAAAGCATTCCTGACAGGTGGCTTTCAAGCCTCTACTTAAAGACCTCCAAAGAAGGAGACTCCATCACACTCCTTGGCAGCAAATTCCACTGTCAAACAGCTCTTACTGTCAGGAAGTTCTTTCTAATGTTTAGGTGGAATCTTCTTTCTTGTAGTTTGAATCCATTGCTCCGTGTCCGCTTCTCTGGAGCAGCAGAAAACAACCTTTCTCCCTCCTCTATATGACATCCTTTTATATATTTGAACATGGCTATCTATCATATCACCCCTTAACCTTCTCTTCTCCAGGCTAAACATACACAGCTCCCGAAGGTTGACAGAGGGAAGATACAACAGTGGCCGGGGTTGTGCAGAATTAGCTGCATCCCTTTTAAATTCATTGCTTGTTCCATGAAGCCCTCAATGAACATCTAATGACTCACCTAGCATATGCCGCCATATTTTCCATGGGTTCTTTTTGCCCTTCTGATGATGCTCTCACCTTCTCTATTTAACCACCTCTTAAAAGTGAGCACAGCAGCACATACACCCTGGTTCCATTTTATGCTTGAACTTTTATGTCTTGGTGGTTTAGCTACCAAAACAATCAAATAACATAACATGGCAGTCGTCCTTTTAAGCCAACATTCGGGTCTTTTGTGCAACCACAATTATGTGAATTGCTTAAGCAGAGCCTGTGACCTTCTTACCTTTGAAGACAACAAAATTCCTCTTGATTTCAGAAGTGTCATATTTAGACCATTGTATCATACTGTTCATACATAACACTTATGAAAAAGTTCAGATAGGAAGTCTTGTATTATAGCAACATGACAATGAGCTGCTGACTCTGTAACCTAAGGTTGAATGATTGCTTATTAAGTTCCATTTGAAAAAGTTCAATAAAAATATTATAAAGGGGGAAGGAGCAGACAGTGAGTGATACAGGAGACAAAGTAATTTTTTGTGGTTTTTAAGCACCTCAGTTTTCTAGTTGAATTTCTAAAGAGTTTTTGTTGGCATCTGTCTGTCTCAAGTGACAATGGAGCCATGGGGGTGGAGTCCAACCACTGCATTAGCAGCACCGAAGTGACCCCCCAGGGCAGTTTCAGGTTAAGAACGGACCTACAGAACGAATTAAGTTCTTAACCCAAGGTACCACTGTATTCTGCAACATAATCTTGACACAATGACAGTGCATTAGTGGCGGATTTATTTTGCTTTGGCTTGTTCTGTGATGCTTCCTCAGTGATACATCATGGCTGTCCTGAGGATGCTAAAGCAGGGCAAAATGGACCAAAACCAGGGATGGCTGTGGGCAGGATTCCTGCATTGCAGGGGGTTGGCTCAGATGACCCTCAGGGTCCCTTCCAACTCTATGACTCTATGACTTTACTCAAAAAAGTGACATGATTTCAGCAAGAAGCTACAGGAGATGCACTGATTGAAAAGGAAGCGGTGTAACCATCCCAAAACTGTTCCAGGTGCAAACAGTATTGAAAGCACAAATCATCACAAATGCACAGTGAAATGGACATTTGGAGGGGCCCTTAATGCCCATTGCCCACGGTTTTGAGTGAAGGAAATACAAAAGTCCTCCTTGGGGACTCGCCCCCCCCCAATAACCAGGGTTTGTTGCTTACCAAATTTAGGTTGTCAGTTACAGGGAAATACACGATTGTGATACTCTAGTGAGCGTACCTAGTATCTTTATGAGAATAAAATCTATCTATGTAGATGCCGTTTTCAGTTTGCTGTTTTATTGCCATCCGAACCAAGCCTACAGTTTCCTGTACAGCCAAGCGGCAGTTGCAACAATGCCCTCACGGCTACAATGCATGGATTTGCTGCGGCACCATATAAGTTACCTCAAATTGGCACTGGCTTCCCTTTCAAGTTACAACCAATTTTGAACTCTCTTCAAACAGCGCAGCCCATCGGAGCAAAGGCCGCCTGAGAGAGCAAAAGGCCATTCCATTATGTAGGCTTGATCTCTTGCCATGCTGGGCCATTGTTTGACATCAAAAAACACTCAACCCAGAAAAGGTCATTTTGTTAGTGGAGTGGTGGAAGGGAGGGGGGGGGCGAGCGGGAGAGTGCGGCTTAGCCTGAATAACGTCGTGTCATGTATCTTGGGAGGTTTCACCCAAGCCTGCTAAACATTCTCTGCACAGCCAGACCAGACAGTGCCTACTTTCCATCTCCACGTACACTTACGGTCGACACAGAACGCGCAGCAATGGGACAAGAATGTCCATCATGCAATAATTAATGCCATTTTAATTCCCACTCCGATCGCTTCTGTGAAGGATGAACTCTGTGCACCATCAGTTAATACGCCAGACCTCTAAGGCTTAGAGTCTAAGACAAGGCAAAGAGGATAGAGGCAGGTCAGTGTTTTTCACCCCTTTCCTTGACCCTTCCTAAATTATTCCATGGTAATCTGGTAAACGTAGCTTCCTTCTTAAACATATGTCTATATCTGTCTACGAACTGGAACGTATTTTCTTCTTTATCCAATGGCGAATGTAGTTTCATGATAATATATTGAGACTACGTCAGTCTTCGCCAACGTGGGACCGATGTCAGGCCAAAGGATCTGAAGGGCACCAGTGTTTGGCAAAGACTGTGCTGATTTTAAAGACAATTTTAAATAAGCAATGTGAAAACCTGAGGGTAGGTGAGAGAGAGAAAGCAGCAAGAAGAGGGGAGGAAGCTTTTCTTGCTCTTCCCTCATGCTTCTGTGGCAGGCAGCACATCCTAATAGCTCTCGGGACAAGGCACCAAGTCTCTGATGAGTCCCTTCATCTGTTGCTTTCATGGAACCCTGAGGGAACAATGATAATGCAGAGGACATGTTTGAGAGAAAGAATCAGTCAAAACAACACGCACACAGGACATCAACATACTGTCCTCTATATACTCTCTGACACTGGAGGTATAATAATAATAATAATAATAATAATAATAATAATAATAATAATAATTTATTTATACCCCATCCTTCTGGCTGGGTTTCCCTAGCCACAATGGGCGGCTCCCAACAGATAAAAACACGATAAAACATTAAAAACTTCCTTAAACAGGGTTGCCTTCAGATGTCTTCTGAAAGTCAGATAGTTGTTTATTCCCTTGACAACTGATGGGAGGTGCCACTACTGATGGCAGGTGCCACTACTGAGAAGGTCCTCTGCCTGGTTCCCTGTAACTTCGCTTCTCGCAGTGAAGGAACCACCAGAAGACCCTAGACGCTAGACCTCAGTGTCCGGGCTGAATGATGGGGGGTGGAGATGCTCCTTCAGGTATACTGGGCCCAAGGCCGTTTAGACCATAGTCACTGTGGCTGGCAGCCATTGAGAGCCTTATGCCCCATGAATTTGTTTTATGTTCATATAAAGCTCATAGCTCATATAAAGATGTAGATTTGATATAAAGATTTGATGACTAGCCAACACTGGAAGAATGTGGCCAGTCTTGAAAACTGGCCCATAAAGTTATGTCATATGGGGAGCTATGGATCATTTGACCCACGTTTCCTTCTTGGCTACTTTCTGAGGGCCACATAAGAACATAAGATGAGCCTGCTGGATCAGGCCAATGACCCACCTAGGCCAGCATCCTGTTCTCACAGTGGGCAACCAGATGCCTGTAGTAAACCTGCAAGCAGGACCTGAGCACAAGAGCCACCTCCCCTCCTGTGGTTTCCAGCACCTGGTATTCAGAAGCATTACTGCTCCAACTGTGGAAGCAGGGCATATTCATCGTGACTGGTAGCCATTGAGAGTCCTCTCCTCCAAGAATTTGTCCAATCCTCTTTTAAAGCTATCTGGGTTGGAGGTCATCACAGCCTGCTGTGGGAGACCTTTCTCCAGGTTTTTACGTTCTTGTTTTGTTTTCTAATTGTCTTGGATGGCTGTATAGAGCTACATAACTAAAATTATGTGTTCAGTTTGCAATTACTGAGGTGTGCTTATGACGACTGCCCTTAGGCACTGAAGTCTCTCAAAAAAACGTGGATTGAAAATTTTCCTTTTTTGACGAGGTTGCTTAACTGTTTGATTAAATCTGTTACCAGGTTAATGAGTTAATACTGTATAACAAGTAGTAAATGTAAGTTTACATGGAAAAAATTAAGGAGGCAGTGTGGTGTAGTGGTTAAGAGCGGTAGACTCGTAATCTGGGGAACGGGGTTCGCGTCTCCGCTCCTCCACATGCAGCTGCTGGGTGACCTTGGGCTAGTCACACTTCTTTGAAGTCTCTCAGCCCCACTCACCTCACAGAGTGTTTGTTGTGGGGGAGGAAGGGAATGGAGAATGTTAGCCGCTTTGAGACGCCTTCGGGTAGTGATAAAGCGGAATATCAAATCCAAACTCTTCTTCTTCTTCTTCTTCTTCTTCTTCTTCTTCTTCTTCTTCTTCAAGAAGTACATATGATTTGCTGTATTTTTCTCATTTGGTGCTGCTTGAGACCATTGGTTAGCCCATTGACCATGTGAAATTACTTCCATTGATTATTAATACAATTTGTATTTGCTTTATTTCTCCATAACAGCATTTTTTTAAAAAAAGAAAATGAATCTGACTAATATTTATATAGGAAAATGTGTTTGCGCAAACCACATCCCAGCCTTGTTGGAAATTTTTGCCCAAGGTAATTGATTGTCTCTTCCCCATTCTTCTGCATCCACAAACAGATATGTAGGGTCACATATAGATATGTACACATGCTGGTCACTACCACTGAATTGTTCATCCATTTTAAAGAAAAAAGACAGTATATGTGGTGGTTTTCTGTGTAATGGACCTAGCATGCTTACCTGATTAAAAATAAATCAACTAACCGCATTTCAAAGGCATTTTCCATCCTTTTTTCACCCTGTAAAATTAGCTCAGAGTGGGAAGGCCAGTCAATCAACCTACTCAGAAGGGAGGTAATAAAGATGCTTCAGGACTGGATCAATGTCTAGCCAATCAGTGGTGTACAAATCCAACTTTTCCTAAGGTAGGGAATTAAATGTTTCATCCCTCATTCCCTGGGAATAAGGCTGCATGTATGTAGCCACTGAGTGCATTTCATGAGAAACGCACTGCTGAATTTATGCACATCTGAACACAGCTTAATTTGATGTTTTGCCTAAAATGTATAGTGTTGCCTTTCCCCTCTGCAGAAAAGAATCTTCTACTGGCATAAATCAAAACCGTAAGGCTAATGTTTGTTTATGCCAGCAAAGAGGCTTGTTCGTCTTTAAAATGGTCATTATGCATTTTAAATAAGTGTTGGATTTTTTTCTTTGTTTAGTCTAGTGATATTATAGTTATTAAAAAAAATGTGCAATAGCCTTTGTGTTCCCAAAGGATGCTTCCTTTTTCATTTTAAATATTCAGTGAAAGTGTTATCTAGGATGTTTTGGTACTTTCTGTTGTGGATAAATCTTCAAGCCAGCTAATTTGGTTGATTTAACCTGATAAAAGTTTTAACTACAACTCTGAAAGGGATGTCAGTAGGCAAAATATACCAGTATAAACATAAAATAGCTCCGTTTGTTATGTAAGTAACAAGGTCAGTGACTGTTCAGCTGTAGGAGCAAACTCGATTAAGATGGAGGATAATCTTTTGAAAGATAGCAATTTATCTCTATCTGAAGGTTATTATCTTGGTTCTACAGCTATCACAGACAGCAAGGTTAACAAATATTCAGTGATGAATTTTTGAAAGCTTGAGTCTGATCTTGTTCCCTTAAACCCCTCTAAGGGTCCGTCATATCTTACAAAAACGACTGTCAAATTTGTACACGGGATTATTTAATGGGCTTTCTTGGAGAAAATGCTTGCTATTCACCCTTTATTTGCAATAAATTATACTTCATAGCAGAGTCATTCTTAAAGGCATTCCTCAGATAAGAGAGATTACCGTAGCTTGAAAAGCGATTGTGCTGAAATTCAAAATATTCCGTGAGAAAACATAAAGCTCATGGTATCAGTTTCTGCAAACAGTCATTACACTTTGCTGATCAAGATTAGTTAAAAGTACATTCTATGGTTTAAAGTTATCCTGGGTTTAAAAATATACTATTTGTATGTTCAAAAAAGATTTGAGTCCAGGGAAAGGTTCATACAAGGTGCCTCCACCTGATTTTAATTCGAAAATGAATGAATGAATGAAGTAAAATCTCATTCCCTGCAGCTGCAATTTGCTTCCAGAGGGAAGTTACTGTTTGTACACTTGAGAGCTTTTCTCCATAAACAAATAGATGCCATGGAGTGGAGATGGACAGAAGTGGACTTAGGGGAGCGTGACTAGCTGGGTTGCACTGGGTGTGGAGCCTAGGGGGGGGGCTGCAGGGGCATCACAACTATGATGTAGAATGGAATGCAGGGGGTGCTGAATTTTGGCATCGCACAGGGCACCGCTGAACATTTGAGACTGCTAGGTCTGCCACTGAGGTGGCAGTGGCCATTTTTGCTCAAATTGTGGTGGGTGAAAGAGGGGTTAAATCTGCTCTCCCCAAGTACCCTGATCTCAATACAGATTGGGGGGGGGGTCTGCAGAGGCAGTGCTACTTACATTAAATGCGATCATATCAGTATCTACTGGCAGTGGCGCAGCGTGGGTTGCCAGTGCCCAGGGCTGCGCAGAGGGAGAAGGTTGAGATGGAGGGAAATGGACAGAATACAGAGGCCCATTCAACTGTCTAATGGCGTCTGTGTCACTCAGGAGAGCACAGCCATAGAGGTAAGAGCTGTTCCGTTGTCTGGAGAGGTCACTTCCTCGTTCGCATGGGGAAGGAGTTTTCAACAGAGCCCTGCGAGGGAAGCACACAGCTGTATTGAAGCAGCACTGTGTGTTGAAATTTTGCACCCCGGGTGTCAGGGACTGGCCCGAGCCAGGAGGGGCGGTGGAAGGGCCAGGGGCATCAGGAGGCTACCCATGGACGCCGGAGGAGGTTTTGCGCGCATGGGATCGGGAAGAGGCAGCGCCCAGGCTGTCTCCAGAGGCAGGGAAGGAGGTGTGGAGAAGTGGGAGTGAAGGGCTGTCTCCGCCTGTGCTGACGGAAGAGCGGGTGGTGAGGGAGCCTATGGAAGCAGAGGAGAACATGGAGACGGGGGGAGAACGAGGGCTTGAGGACGTTGGGGGAGCCTCTGCAACAACCTCTAGGGAGGATGAAAGTGAAAGGGATGAGGGGAATGCAGGGGCCAGCAGGGTCAAAAAGCGGAAAAGGAGGAGCGAAAGGAGACGTTGGAGTTTCAAAAGGCTTTTATGCTGGGGGGAAAAGCGGAAGCCCTTACTTGGAGAATCTGAGTCATCGGAGGAGGATGAGGAACTGTGAACTTGTCTGGTGAAATAAACTTGTAAATAAATCAAACGGACTGCCGAGTCGCTTACTCCTGAGGAGGACCCTTGACCTCCTCACAGCATTCTCCAAGTCAACGTAACCTCCTCAAGGAGTGAAAGGTTGCCGGGATGACGACTGGCAAGGAAAGTGCAGCAGGGCAGCCGCAGTACGTCGATTGGGAAGAGAGGGCGAGAGACCTATCAATCAGGTATGAAGTGGCTCAAGCTCGTCTGGAGGAGGCGAGGCTGCACGTCGGCGCAGGGAGAGGGACGATGGGAGGAAGGAGGATGCCCTCCCACGGCAGTAAATTTTATGGCAGACCAGAGGAATACTTGGGTTTCAAGACAGACATGCTGTATACCCTGGACTTATATAAGGAAGAGTTTAAAAGCGAAGCGGAACAGATTGGTTTTGTGATTGGGCATTTTGAGGGCGCTGCCAGGGATTGGGTGCGTCCTTTGATTTTGGCCAAGAACCCTGCCTTGCAAAATGTAAAAGCCTTCTTTGAGGGCATGGACATCGTTTATACGAATCGCAGTGCCCAGGACATGGAGGCTAGGGAACTTTTATCGCTAAGGCAAGGGAATATGTCGGTCAGAGAGTACCACGCTAAATTTTCGCTGCTTGCACATCGTTTGAACTGGGATTTGAAGTCACCCCCAATGATGGCCATGTTCAAAATGGGACTGGCGGATGAGGTCCAGGATGCGCTAGCGAAATCAGGACCTCTGGAGGACTTGGACAGTCTAACGCAAGCTGCCATGGCAATTGGGGTGCGCATGGAGTGCAGAGAGAGAGCAAAGAAGGAAGGGAAGCAAGGGAGGTGGTTCAGCCTCCGGGTCCCGCCCCCAGCGGAAAGGAGCGCAAGCGCTCAAACGCCGATTCAGCAAGAAACGCCCATGGAGCTGGGGGGAGCCCGCGCGCGCCCTTTTTCAAACCCAACGGTTGCTAGGAGCAGTGAGACGCAGGGCGGGAAGGTCGTGAAACGCTGTTATATATGTCAAAGGAGCGACCATCTGGCAAAACACTGTGGGCAAAAGAGAGTCTGGCAGGGGATGGCAGGGGCGATCCTCAAGGAAGGGGGGGCAGAAGAGGCTGCGGTCTCGGGAAACGGAAATGCCTGGCGGCAAAGCGAGGGGACAAGCAGCCAGGCACACCCACAATAAAGAGTCCCCCAAGCAGCACGCCCCCAAAGGCCCCGCCCGCCCAACCCTCCCACCCACCCCCCAACGCACCGAAGCCCGGGATAGTGCTGGAGATATCGCTGCAGCTGCCAAATGGCTGCACCTTGCAGATCCCAGCCCTGGTCGACAGTGGGGCGTCGACAGATTTTTTTGATCGGGACTTTGCCATGCAGCATCAGATCCATCTTTTGGAGGTGGATTTTCCGCTCCAGGTCACCACCATAGATGGAAGAGAATTAAAGGGAGGGGCAGTCACTCACAGCACACCCCCCATGAAAATGCAGATTGGCAGGCATTCAGAGGTGCTGGCTTTTCATGTCACCTCTTTGGCAGGTCCGCCCATCATCCTAGGCATGGGATGGCTCACGCAGCACGATCCCGTCATAAGCTGGAGCCAGCGCTCTCTAACGTTTGGATCGGCTCATTGCATGGAACACTGTTTGCAGCAACTCCAACCCCAACACCAAGCAGCTGCGGTACTACAGGCGGGGGAGGTGTCACTGCCTGAGCAGTACGCAGAGTTCCAGCAGGTGTTCAGCAAAAGAGAGGCTGACAAGCTCCCACCCCACCGCCCCTACGACTGCCAAATCGACCTGCTGCCAGGAGCGCGGTTGCCACCTGGCAAGCTCTACACAATGTCGGAGCAGGAGATAGCGCTTTTGCAGGACTTCATTGACAAAAATCTGGCGAGGGGTTTCATCCGGGAAAGTAAAGCAGTAGGGGGCAGCCCCGTGTTCTGGGTGGACAAAAAGAATACGCATGAGAAACGCCTCATCTGCGATTTTCGGATCCTGAACCAGCTGACGGTGCCTATTTCTTACCCCATGCCGAGAATAGATGATCTACTAGCGGCTGTGCGGAAGGGCAGGATTTTTACGAAGTTGGACCTAAGGGGGGCGTACAACCTCATCAGGATCAGAGAAGGTGATGAGTGGAAAACCACCATGTATACACCCCTGGGAGCTTACGAGTACCTCGTTATGCCTTTTGGACTTCAGGCTGGCAGCCAATGTTTTCAGGCATTTATGCACCACGTGCTGGGACCCCTGCTGTTCAAACACGTGGTGGTGTATCTTGATGACATCTTAGTGTACTCCCAAAACCCGGAGGAACACGTGACACATGTCAAGGAGGTGCTCCAAAGGCTCCAGGACAACCAGCTGTGTGTCAAGCTGGAGAAGTGCCAGTTTCATGCCAAGGAGGTGGACTTTTTGGGCTACCGCCTTTCGGATAAGGGCATAGCCATGGACACTGACAAGGTAGAGGCAGTCCTACAGTGGAGGAGCCCCAAGACCAAGAAGGACGTTCAGCGTTTCGTAGGTTTCGCAAATTTCTATCGCAAGTTCCTACCGGCTTTTGCTCACATGACGGCCCCAATAACGGACTGTTTGAAGGGGAAGAAGAAGTTCCAGTGGACAGAGGAGGCTCAGCGTGCCTTTGAGACGCTCAAAGGAGCCTTTGCATCAGAGGGGCAGCTATTGCATGTGAACACGGCCAAACCCATCAGGATAGAGACGGATGCCTCAGACCGGGCCATCGCAGCGGTTTTGCTGCAGCAGGACCCTGCAGGCGAATGGAGGCCCTGCGCATTCTATTCCAGGAAGCTCAGCAAGTCGGAATCTCACTACGCGATTTGGGACAAAGAGCTGTTGGCGGTGGTAGCGGCATTCAAGCATTGGCGTCATTTCCTGGTTGGCGCACGGCATCAGATTCAGGTGCACACGGACCACAAGAACCTGGAGTACTGGCGCACGGCCAGGATCCTCAACCAGAGACAAATGCGCTGGGCAGAGTTTTTTGCGGACTTCAATTTTCACATCCATTATGTTCCAGGTGACCAAAACGTCAGAGCTGATGCCCTGTCCAGGAAGCCGGAGTACATGGAAGAAGAAGGGCCGCCGGTGGCGAGGGCGGTCTTCAAACCTGAACAATGGCGGTGTGGGGCAACACTGGGGGGACGGGAAGAGCTGGTGCGCCTCACGCAAGCTGATACTTTTGCCCTGAGCAAACTAAGGGAACTCAGGGAGGGGGATCCCAAGGCCAAAGGTTTTGAGGAAAAAGAGGGGTTGTTGTTGTTTAAAGGGGCACTGTATGTTCCAGGGGAGGAAATGCGGGCCAGAATCCTCAAACAGTTGCATGACAATCCCACAGCAGGGCACTTTGGGCAATTCAAAACCATGATATTGGTCACGAGAGAGTTCTGGTGGCCCAGAGTTAGACAGGAGGTCAAGGAGTACGTCAGGGGGTGCGAAATCTGCCAAAGGGCCAAAGAGGGAAGGGAGAGACCTGCGGGGTTGCTGGAACCCCTTCCCACCCCCAGCAAGCCCTGGGAGGCGGTTTCTCTGGATTTCATAACCGACCTCCCCCCATCCAAAGGTAAAACCGCAGTGCTGGTCGTAGTTGACCTTTTGACCAAAATGGCTCACTTCATTGCCTGCCCCAAGGTGGTATCGGCAGAGGAGACGGCCAAGCTGTTTGTACAGCATGTTTTCAAGCACCACGGCCTGCCAGAAAGGTTAATTTCAGATCGTGGAGTTCAATTTACCTCACGCTTCTGGCGCAAGCTCATGCAAATTTTGCAGGTGCAGGTAAATTTATCTTCCGCTCGGCATCCTCAAACCAACGGGCAAGCAGAGCGCGTTAACTCGATTCTGCAGCAGTACTTGCGTTGTTACGCATCTCAGCGACACAGCGATTGGAGTGACAAACTGTCCCTTGCAGAGTTTGCGTACAATAATGCTCAGCAGGTGTCGGCTGGTATGTCTCCATTTCAGGCAAACTATGGTAATCACCCAAGAGCCTTTCCGGCGGGGGGAGGCGAGGGGGAGGCGGGAGACGTGCCAGCTGCGGAGCATTTTGCAGAAGAGATGCAGGCCCTGCACCAGTTGCTCAGAGACAATCTAGAAAAGGCAAAGAGTGCATACAAGAGGGCAGCAGACCAACACCGCAGGGAGGGAGAACACATCCAAGTGGGAGACAAAGTGTGGTTGTCCACGCAAGGATTGCCCATGCAGGGCAGGGGGAAGAAGTTGCGGCAGTGCAGGATTGGGCCTTTCGAAGTGGTGGAGCAGATTAACCCAGTGGCATTCAAATTGCAATTGCCAGAATCCATGAGAATCCACCCAGTCTTCCATAGGTCGCTCCTCTCCAAGTTTAGAGAGCCACACAGGTATCAGCAAGGGTACCAGCAGGAGTCGCAAGAAGTGCCGTTGGTAGATATGGAGCAGTTCAATGAAGCCACGGCAATCTTGGACTCCAGGTGGAGAGGGGAGGAGTTGCAGTATCTGGTGGCATGGGAAGGGGAGTCAGCGTCGGAGAACGCTTGGATCCCGGCGGAGAACGTCACCAGGGAGCATCTGATATGGGAATTCCATGAGCTGTACCCCAACAAGCCGAAGCCATACGGATGGCCAGGGAGAGAAGGGTTTCAACCCACAGACTCAGAAGAAGGGGAGTTCTGGGTTTTTTCGCCGTCTGGTGAAATGGGCACTGGTGGGGACGACGAAAGGCTAGAAAGTCCCCAGTCAGCAAGGAGGGAAAGGGAGGAGGAAGGGAGCATCACGGAGGGGGAAGACGCACCGTGGCTGGGGTACCCCACTCCTCCCTGGTGTCGACAGGATTGGGAGGAGATGTTCCAATCCTCATCGTCATCGTCCAGTGCAGACACAACAGTCTTTTTGGGTTTCCCTTCGTCGCCAGGGACGGCGGGAGAGAGTGAAGGAGGGGAATGGGATCCAGCAGGGGATCTTGGATACCCCAGAGTCTCACCCACCGAGCCGCCTCAGGAGGGGAAGGGGGGCTTGGAAGGGGGGATGGATGTCAGGGACTGGCCCGAGCCAGGAGGGGCGGTGGAAGGGCCAGGGGCATCAGGAGGCTACCCATGGACGCCGGAGGAGGTTTTGCGCGCATGGGATCGGGAAGAGGCAGCGCCCAGGCTGTCTCCAGAGGCAGGGAAGGAGGTGTGGAGAAGTGGGAGTGAAGGGCTGTCTCCGCCTGTGCTGACGGAAGAGCGGGTGGTGAGGGAGCCTATGGAAGCAGAGGAGAACATGGAGACGGGGGGAGAACGAGGGCTTGAGGACGTTGGGGGAGCCTCTGCAACAACCTCTAGGGAGGATGAAAGTGAAAGGGATGAGGGGAATGCAGGGGCCAGCAGGGTCAAAAAGCGGTAAAGGAGGAGCGAAAGGAGACGTTGGAGTTTCAAAAGGCTTTTATGCTGGGGGGAAAAGCGGAAGCCCTTACTTGGAGAATCTGAGTCATCGGAGGAGGATGAGGAACTGTGAACTTGTCTGGTGAAATAAACTTGTAAATAAATCAAACGGACTGCCGAGTCGCTTACTCCTGAGGAGGACCCTTGACCTCCTCACAGCGGGCAACCACCCCTGTGCCCCACATGCTATGCCACTGTCTCCCATCTCGGTGGTTTTCTTTTCATCACCTTTAGCAGTAGCAAAAAGTGTTTGACGAAAGTAGAAACGTTTTTTATCTAGTACTGGCTTTGGTAATCTCTTTCCCTTTGGGAAAACTGTTAAATTAAGGGTACATTCATTTTCGCACTTCACCATGGATTTAGCACAGTAACTGCCATGGGATGTGCCCTTGCCATAATAGGGTTCGCACATCCTCAGCTGTAGGTTTGTGTGATGATGACTGATTTATTAACATTGGAAGATTCCACAGTGGTTTCATTCCCAAAGAGCTCACATTAAATTGTCAAGGCTAACTGACATTAAAATGACAATGCTCCCTAAATCTGTGCTCCTGTTCATGGTGTTACTTTTATTAGCAGATCACGGAGAGACAAAGGGCCAAGAGAAATTAGGAATGAAATTTGCCTTGGATAAGATAAGACTAGGATAAAACTGGACCTTCTCATATAGAGTGGGGGAATTGGCTTTCAATTGTTTGATGTCTTACCATGAAGCAGTTCCACTGTCCTGGGTGGAATTTTGTTTCCCAGAGGATAAGCCCAACGAGTAATATATTTCAGAGCAGGACTTTATACTGGTACTTTCAGATGCCCTCACCTGATTAGAAAAAAGATGTGGTAGAGAATGTAATTGAGTTAAAATGAAACAGCAAGAAAAACATTGACCAAATTTGAGAGGGAATTCTACTTTCTTGTGGAAGAGCACAATGTCATTTTTCATTTTCTTATAAAAACAGTGATTCAGCCACTCCTGAAAAAAACCAACTCCAGTTCCATTGGTTTATGACAACTACCACCTTTTTAGGAAAGCAGATCAAGAGGGTTGCGCTGCAACAGTTTCCAATACTTTGGGATGAAACTACCGGTAATTACCTTCACCCATTCCAAGCCGGATTTAAACCTCGGTATGGGACTGAATCAGCCTTGGTCACCCTGATGGATAACCTTTATTGGAGGACAGAAATCATTGTATCCTCTGGCACCAGCTGTGTGAGATGGGCCCTGGGAACACTGTCTTCCAATCCCATCTTGACGGTCAGCTTCAGAGAATAGCACTGGGTGATTATCTCTCAGGCCCCTGGCAGTTGTGTTGTGCGGAACTTCAGGGTGCCATCTTGTCCCAAAATGCTGTTGAAGCCACAAGAAGCCACTGAGAGCTATCAATAGGAGATTTGGGGTATGTGCAGGGCTGCCAACTTGAATAAAATATTGCAGGGGGGGGCAGGCAAGCCCAGCCCTGTATATCAATCCCATGATGCAATGCATGCAACCATTTGAATGGCAATGCCCATCAACTTTTTTTGGGGGGGGCAGTCCCCTCAAATACTTTATGGGGGGGCAAATACCCCTTGGCTCCTAGGAGTTGGCTCCTATGGGTATTTGCGTTAGATTTGTTTTTATATATGTACAGTGGTCTCCTGCCAACCTAGCAGTAGATAAATAGGTACCGCTCCAGCTCTGTGAGGGGAACAACTCTCAGTACCCTTAACAAGCTACAGTTCCCAAGCTATGGGTGTTTAAAGTTCTTTAAATGTATATGGTGAATGGGGCCTTTAGTACCACTGTATTCCGCTCTGGTCAGACCTCACCTGGAATACTGTGTCCAGTTCTGGGCACCGCAGTTCAAGAAGGATACTGACAAGCTGGAACGTGTCCAGAGGAGGGCAACCAAAATGGTCAAAGGCCTGGAAACGATGCCTTATGAGGAACGGCTTAGGGAGCTGGGTATGTTTAGCCTGGAGAAGAGAAGGTTAAGGGGTGATATGATAGCCATGTTCAAATATATAAAAGGATGTCATATAGAGGAGGGAGAAAGGTTGTTTTCTGCTGCTCCAGAGAAGCGGACATGGAGCAATGGATTCAAACTACAAGAAAGAAGATTCCACCTAAACATTAGGAAGAACTTCTTGACAGTAAGAGCTGTTCGACAGTGGAATTTGCTGCCAAGGAGTGTGGTGGAGTCTCCTTCTTTGGAGGTCTTTAAGCAGAGGCTTGACAGCCACCTGTCAGGAATGCTTTGATGGTGTTTCCTGCTTGGCAGGGGGTTGGACTGGATGGCCCTTGTGGTCTCTTCCAACTCTATGATTCTATGATTCTATTCTATGATTCTATGACTCTGTTGGGCATGGTCTGCTAGGGCCTTTAAACTGCGTCTGGGTTTCCTGCACAAGCTGCCAGCCTTAGGATTGCACAGTTTAGTACCTACTTGATAACAGCACATACATTTGTATATCTTTAGGAACAGTGACTTAAAAAAAGAGAAACCGAGTAGCAACAATGTTTTTCAAAACCCCAAGGAATAACAGCGAGAGAAAAATATAACAATAAGAGGACAAGGATAGTGAGATGGAGAGAGAAAGAGTCAGAGCAAAGGGACAATAAAGTGGTAGAGGCAGATGAAACCGGTCTTTAAAATTACTGCACAGCCATGCAAAATGTAAACTGGGGATCATCAAAATGGAAATGTGTATGGGGACAAAATGTAACATCTTAAGTTACCGTAGAACTTAAAAATCTGCGGTAAAGAGAGTGAGCATTAAAATGGTGCACATATACCGGTACAGAACGAGTGATAAGAAGAAGAAGAAGAAGAAGAAGAAGAAGAAGAAGAGTTTTGGATTTGATATCCCGCTTTATCACTCCCCTTAATGAGTCTCAAAGCGGCTAACATTCTCCTTTCCCTTCCTCCCCCACAACAAACACTCTGTGAGGTGAGTGGGGCTGAGAGACTTCAGAGAAGTGTGACTAGCCCAAGGTCACCCAGCAGCTGCATGTGGAGGAGCGGAGACGCGAACCCGGTTCACCAGATTATGAGTCTACCGCTCTTAAGCACTACACCATGCTGGCTCATAAGCCAAACAACTACAAAAATAAATACAGTGGACCCTCTGGATACAAATTTAATTCATTCCAGGGGTCCGTGTGCACCCTGAAAAATCCATATCCAGAGGCGCCGCTTCGATAGCGCTCTTCTGTGCATGCCTGTGGCATGCAGAGGGCTTCTGCACATGTGCGAGCGGTGAAACCCGGAAAAATACTTCCGGGTTTGCCACTTTCGCAACCCGAAGTTTACGTTACTCGAGAGTAACATAACCTGAGGGTCTACTGTATTTCAGTCATATCTCACATGGTCTTTCTCCTCTTCCTCCCTTTCTCACATATAGCTCCCTCTTTGAATTCTGTACTAGAATGTTTTACTGCTTGCTGCCCTGATTTCATTGCAACAATATGCATATTGAAGTTGTGCTTTGTGCTTTGATGCAGGGCAACATGCGTTCTCACAACAGCTACAGGCACCGTTAATTGATTACATTTGATCCCCATGTCATTGGACAGACGATGCCCACAAAGGAAGTCACACACTCTGGCTATATGCCGCAAAGACTGAAGCTTTGCCTACATTAACTGGGATGGTCTAAGGGCTCATGGCCGAGCTTGTACTGGCTCAGTTTGAGGTTTTGGCTGCAATGGAAATGCAAACTGCCCATTAAAAGCCACTAAGCAAGGTCTGGTGAGGTGTTCCTTCTTTATTAATAAAAGAGAGCATGACAAATTAATTAATGTTTTCTCCAAGAGAGTCATTGTTGACTGGAAATGTTTAATGGCTCTTTTGTTTGGAAGAAGATTGTTTGGGAAGAACAGGGGTATTACTGCCAGAAGCTATTTACAATGTCATAAAGCTTTGCTCGAATGAATATAGAAAACAGTCATACCAAATCAGACCATTGGTGTCCATCTGGTTGTGTACTGTCTGAACTGACTGGCAGTGGCTATCCAGGGTTTCAGTCAGGGGTCTTTCCCAGCCATCATTGCAGATATGAATATTGTGCAGCTTGAAGCGACTGGATGCATAAAAAAGGCCTCCTTTTGGAATGAAGCATTGTCCAGACCCATTAAATATTATTCAAAGCTTCACTTGCAGAGCTTTCCTCATAACAGAACAAAAACATCAAAGGCACATCCAAATAATTCCATGCAAAATCTTGTGCAAGTCCAGCACAGGTTCATCTGCTTAGAAATGAAAGAAACTTATAATCAGAGCTGACAAATACAGCTCTCTCTCTCTCACACAGGCACCATAAGCCCACATTCTAGTCCCTAAGGCTGTTGAGCTCCTGGAGAGGCATCTTACTCCCACAGAACATGAGAACAAAAACCCAAGGCAACTCCCTTTTAAAATGGAGACTTGCAACCAAATACCTTTGCCACCTGATCTAAGGTTAAACACTCATGTGTTAGCTAGCAGAAAACAACAATAGTTACTTATCAACCCATCATGGAATTCAGAGACCACTTAGGAATCTTCAGTGAATTTTCCTCACTTTAAACCCTTCAGTAATACACATCTAGGCAGTCCCCATTTCAGTGTCAATTAAACAATTATACTTAACAGACCTTCCTGGAGATGCTTAAGGATAGTATCTCTTGCATGTAAAGCAAGTGCTCTTCCACTAAGCAATGATGAATAGTCCAGTTTGTAGTTCGAGAAAACTGGGACCTTGCTAGTACTGAGGACTTGAAAAGGCTTCAGTTAATAGGTACATTCAAGGGTGTCCACAGGGATCATTTGGGGGAGTGGGAGAGCAAAGTATACTCATACATACTAGCATCAGAATACAGGCTGAACATTTCTCAGTGGAGCTGAGACCAGAGCACCAGGTCTACTAAGCTGGGTAGACCTAGCCTCATGAGAGACATGTGTTCTCAATATGTAGATCTGCTGTCCATATTGGTGTAGACCTGCTGCTCAAACAGCTTCCAGTCTGGGAGGGGGGTTATTATTTTGTTATTTTTGTTTGTAATTTTGTCATTGTTTATTTGTGTTTTTATGTTGTTGGTGCAGCTCTAGAAACAAGCACTGAAAAGGCTTTGTTGTTGCTTAGGCTTAGCAAGAAGCATAAGGAAGCAGAACTATTAGTGTCTTGTATAAAGAGCAACATTGTAATTCCCCCTCTAAGGTTGCCAAAATATCTATCTAATGCAGAGGTAGTCAACCTAAGGCCCGTGGGCCGGATGCGGCCCAATAGCCTTTTCAAGCCGGCCCGCAGACTGTCCGGGAATCAGCTTGTTTTTACATTAGTAGAATGTGCCCTTTTGTTTAAAATGCATCTCTGGGTTATTTGTGGGGCCTGCCTGGTGTTTTTACATGAGTAGAATGTGTCCTTTTATTACTAATGCATCTCTGGGTTATTTGTGGGGCATAGGAATTCGTTCATCCCCCCCCAAAATAATCCGGCCCACCACATGGTCTGAGGGACGGTGGACCGGCCCACGGCTGAAAAAGGTTGCTGACCCCTGATCTAATGCCTTGATCTCTGGTCCCTTTCAGAACCAGAGATACTACTTTGTGGTTGAGGAAGAATGGTTCCACCTTCACAATCTGCTTGACATTCATTGTCTTCTTATCCTATGTTTGACTTCATTTACCTTGCTTGGCTTTCATGCTTAATCATGAATATTAATGTCAGCTAGTCTTTGGGTTGATGCTCAGTTGCAGTGGGGTCAGTATAACCCCCAACAAGGCACAATGATAACCCTCTACAGGTGTTACATGAGCCTAATGCTAAACATGTGAGGAGGCAGGAATGAAGGTGCTAGCTCTATCCTCTCTCCATCGCCATTCCCATTATTTACCAACTCATGGCTTGAACTAGATGTGGTCCCTCCCAACTCTACAAGTCTATGATTCATGGAAGGCAACTGTCTGCAGCAAGGAGTTTTCGTCTCTGTGGAGACTCCCTGTGTTTTAGAACCAGGGAAATTAGAATTCAAGACTGTGTGGAAGTCTCAATGGGTATAAAAGGCTTCATAAACTGGAAGGCAACCAGGAATGGTGATGAGGACCATCTCACTCATCTCTACTGCTTCCTCACATGTTGTAGGCTATTGTAATGCACAAGGAGGGCTTATCTGCCATCCAGTTGTTAAAGTCAGTGATCCAGAACACAGCGGTGAAGTTCTAGAGCACAACAGGATGGCTGTATACAGTGCTATTTTTCTAGGAAAAGAGTTGCTGCAACTCACCATAAATGCCTCCCTTGTTCTCTAAATTGGCAATGGTGCCCACCTTTTATTCTGGCTGAATAAAAGCCCTGGCTGTATAATGATTCTTTTGTGTTATTTGTGTGTGCAGTTTGACTGACATAATTTGACCGACATAACACATATTAGATATGTATACAGTTTGACCGAAATAACAAGTTAAGGCTGAAGACTGCTGAAAGCGTAGTGATCTAAACTGACACTTGTCCGTGTTATTTTTCAGATGGTAAATCTGTATAAAGATGGCAGGGGGGAAAGTTGGTGAACAGGCATAATCAGTTTGCCTCCAGAGAAGCCTTTATAAGCCAGCCATTAATTCACTGCTATCTGTGAATCAGCACTGTAGGTAATTGATCAGGGAGTAAATACTTTATTAAAGAGAACAGTCTCTGACATTCTAGCTTGGAGGAAAAATAATGCAACTGTACTTTGGGGGAGGGGGGAGATTATCATTTGACTGGACAGTTAAATGTTTTATTATGGTGTTTTCTGATTAATTCCTATCAGAAAATGTGTAAAGCAGTAAATATGACTCAATTTAATTTTCAAGCTGATGTAAATTCCATTCTCTAGCCCTTAAACCCTGCAGCTGTTGTTAAAAAACTCAATACATTTTTTTTACCAAGGACAGAATCCTTATATATATGATCTTGTGCATTCTCTTAATCTCAAGAAGACCCGATAGAGAAAAAATTCCTATCAGATTTGCAAATTAAAATGAAAGTTGGAGTCAGTAAAACCAATAATTTTTTTTAAATTTATTTTTGCTAGTCACTCCTGTAGGATGTGGATCATACTTATAGTTTCTTCTGTTTCACAGAATTATGGACATGGTGACTTTGAACCTGTATATTTAATAGGTTTCCTAGTAAACACCAATGGAATACAAATTACACAACAGCATTCAGTGGTAATTTGTCACATGGAACAGGTTCATACAAAATTCAAAAAGAGGCAAAATGATACTCCTTTTTCCCTCACTTGAGCTTTTTTCTCAGCCATTGTTAGCCTGACAATGAGATTGTGATCCTGAAGAGGGGTGTTGGGGGGTGGACACAGAGAGAATTGAATTGGGTGGGGGAAACTGAACAGTACTCAAAATCAATGACTGTGGCTCTAAAGAATTGATTTAGGAATATTTAGGTGCTATAAAATGTACCATCTTGTATTGTCAAATGAAAAAGGCAATTTATTTTAGTTTCAACTAATTTTTTAAAAAGGAATTCCCTTTTGAATAGTAATCTTTTTTGAAAAGCTGATAAAGCCAAAGAAGGGAAAGAAGAGGAATCTTAATTTATCTAAATATTATTTCCCTGGAGGACTCCCCTTTTTTCCTTTTTTAGAACCTATTCTGATGTCCCTAGTTATGCACATTTGGGAGGGCAAGCATATGGACAATCAGTAAGTTAACATACCCTCCAACATTTCTCCAATGAAAATAGGGATGTCCTATTGCATCATCATCACCACCACCACCATCATCATATTTATACCCTGCCCATCTGACTGGGTTGGCCCAACCACTCTGGGCATCTTCCAACATATATATAAACATAACAAAACACGAAACAGTAAAAATGCTCCCTTCAGATGCTTTAAGCAACTGCTTCATGGGGCCAAGACCTGCCGAAAATGAGTTGCTATGCTCATTAGGCCTGACACTCCTGTGCAGATCCTGTTTTTTTTGCTAATGAAGAGTTAACTCTAATTTCCTGGGTGTGATTTACTGCTGGCTTACTCCTGTCACCAGGATGAATTACTGATACATCTTACTTGTGTGATGTGTCACAGAAACTGGAATATGTCCAGGAGGAGGAGCTGGGTGGTGCAGATGCTCTGGCATATCCCAAAGGTCTTGGTGTTCCTCCTGAGAACATGGCTTCACCATGTGATCTGTAGTAAGCATAGAGGATATGTCCGCCTCCTCCTCCTGCTGCTTTAGTAGGAACAGGCTAGTTGCATTCTCTTATCGGCTGTAAGATTCACTGACTAAGACCACAACCCAGTACAGTGGAACCTCAGTTTTCGAGCATCTCGGAAGCCAAACGTCACAGGGTTGTTGTGGGGATTAATTGAGGAGGGGGAGAACCATGTATGCTACCTTGAGCTTCTCGGAGAAAAAGATGGGATATAAATGCAACAAACAAACAAAAAAATACAGTATATATCTGCCCTAACCAATCTCAGAGATTTGCTGTAAACTCCACATGTGGTGGGAATGCCCCAAAATCCAACCCTTTTGGACAGCAGTCCTACCGGTACAAGAAATTGACTCGGGGACAAATAAAAGAGGACACCTTCACCCCAGTATGGCTCCCCTTTATTATATACACAGCCCAACAAGACAACAACAAAAACTCACCGATTCACATATGTGGCTAACTTGACCCAACAATCCTCTCACACACGCAAACAAATCTCATGACAGCCAACTAAAGACAACCAGCCATGACCCGGGCCCGCCAACAATCTCTCTCACTACCAAGAAAATATAATAAATGAATAGAAAGAGAATCTACCCAAGTGACGCTGACAAAACAACAACAACAACCAGCAACAACCTCACACATACACTAAGTAAAAGTTTGTGAGTTCACCACACCTCCCCCCTCTCCTGTTATCTATCACATGATGGTTACCTCCCCCAACTGTATACAACATCAGTGTCTCACAAGGAAGTAAATGATTTGTAGAATAGACACTACAACCTGAAAAAGAGACAATGCACATACTTTGATAACCCAAGAAAAACTTTATTATTATTATTAAAAGATTTGCTATGAAGATAAAATAGGATAATTGCAAGCTGCTTTGAGGAAGAATGGAATACGAGTGAAATGAAATAGCTGCACAAAATGAAGACAACAGGACTTTTGTTGAGAAAAGAGGATCAGAATCAGACCTAAAATAAATCCTAACTAAAGCCGGAGCTGTTCTATGCTGTTTAATGGACCCTGTTTGTTCAGTTCCTTTTTGTCGTTAATATACCACTGTGTCTTTTTTGCCCATTGGCCGACTGACTTTTGGGCAGCTTCCAAGAACACTGATTGACATCATTCTGGGATGTGGTATGCCAATGGGTGTCGCATGAATTATCTGTGTTCCTCTGCCAACTTATTCTCCTCATTTGCTCTTGTGTTTCTGAATATTCTCCTGTACTAATGCCGCTGCTCGGATTACATTTTCTCCAGTTTTGTTTTCCTGATGATGTCCAAAATCACCTCTCTGATGAAATGTCATCACCGCCATTGCTGATGATCGATGTGCTGCTGGCAACGGATGCTTAGGAAAATTCGGCATGCTGTGCTACTCAATACCTCTGTTATGTTTCCCTTGTGTTTCCTTTCACCCCAGTACCACGGGGATAGGGGGGAGGTTATTGCCGCATGGCTGGTTCTGAAGTTTGATCACACCAAAAAAGGAAAACAATTGCTAATGAAAAGAAATCCAGTGGTTGATGTTAGCTCAAGTGCTTTACTCCTGCAAGGGCTTGGCATATTGGCAAGAAATGTTCTTGTGCGATTCAGTTATTAGAGCCACACGCTATCCTGTTGATCGACAGATCAAATATTTATCAAAATTTTGTGGGAGCAGCCCACAACCAGTCAAACAAGTTTATATTTACATTTATGCCAGTTAGGACAAAATAATCTTCAGTCTGAATAATAATAATAATAATAATTTATTATTTATATCCCGCCCATCTGGCCGGGTCTCCCCGGCCACTCTAGGCGGCTTCCAGTAAACATTAAAATACATACAAGAATACTATCTTAAACTCAACTGTGTACTAGGAAACATAATTAGAAGCCATCTAGTTGGTCTCGGATTCTAAGCATCTAACTACACATTATATTAAATGTGTAGTGTGCAGCTTATCTTTCTGCCAAGACTAATCATAGGAGGTAAGATAATGATTAAATCTCCCCCTGCCTGTTTCTGTCTTATTGGTGGCCCTATGCTTAAAGGTAAAGGGACCCCTGACAGTTAGGTCCAGTCGTGGACGACTCTGGGGTTGTGGCGCTCATCTCGCTCTATTGGCCGAGGGAGCTGGCGTTTGTCCGCAGACAGCTTCCGGGTCATGTGGCCAGCATGACTAAGCCACTTCTGGCGAACCAGAGCAGCACACGGAAATGCCATTTACCTTCCCGCCAGAGCGGTACCTATTTATCTACTTGCACTTTGATGTGCTTTCGAACTGCTAGGTGGGCAGGAGCAGGGACCGAGCAATGGGAGCTCACCCCGTCGCGGGGATTCGAACTGCTTACCTTCAGCAAGCCCTAGGCTCTGTGGTTTAGACCACAGCACCACCCGCATCCCTTGGCCCTATGCTTAGCTATACACTAAAATGAAAAATGAAAATCAACAGTTTTTTTTTATAAATAACATAACATGTACACCCTTGTGCAAATTAATTGAAACAAACAATGTAGTTTATTTTACAAAAGTCACAAAAAGTACATTAGTAACGGATATGACCTCTGCTATTTTTAAGAAGCATTTGAACATGGTTTGGCATGGATTTTGTTAGTTTCGAACAGTCACTGTTGATTTTCGGATCCCTGTACCACACTTGAATCAGCGCCAGAATGAGCTTCTCTATAGTCGTACAGTCTACAGCATGGAGGCAACTTTTGCGTATAGCCCACAAATTCTCAATGGGATTTACGTCCAGGGAATTCCCTGGCCAATCAAGTACCTGTATTTGCTGCTGTGTCATGAATTTCTTCACCACTTTCGATGTGTGACAGAGGGCTAGGTCCTGCTGCAATACCCCAGTACCGCCAGGATACCTCTTTTCCAGCTCTGGAATAACTCTCTTTCGTAGAACCTCAATATATTGTGGCGAGCGCATCGTTCCTTCTATTGGCTGCAGGCTTCCGACGCTATAATGATCGACTGACTTTTCGTGTTTGTTTTGAGTACGTGATTACGAGTAAGATAGAAAACATGCTTTGTTTCAATTACCGGTAATTTGCACAAGGGTGTAGTTAGAAAGGTTCAGAAAAATCACATGGCTCAACCCAACTAGGACTCTACTTCTTCAGACCGTAGCCAGTGAGTCGCATGTTTCAAAGCCCACACCCTCTTCCCATCCAATGATCTGCTAGTCTATAAGGAGGGAAGGGAGAACTTTCCAATAGGAGAGGACCATCTCATGCTGTCCAAAGTCTCCTGTCCCTCAGATTGGCCAAGGGTTCAATATTGGCTTCTTCCTACTTCATCCCGAAGCTAGACTTGGGATTGTGCAGTCCTGTTTTGAGTGTGGAAGTGCCCCTGGAGCACTTCCTAGCTGAATGTCACAGAATCCTCTTTGTAAAATATGAATCTATGACAGAAGCCAAGCAATGGCGCATTAATGCTTTGCCTCCACTGGACCAAACCAGTCATTTGCATCTCTGATCCACAGAATTCTCAGTTAGTGAAAATGAACCTCACAAAACTCAGTGTGAGGATATTTCCTTGCGGTCCTGTCAGTTTATTATTTGTTTTATTTATTGTTTTATTTCTTCCATTAACATACCACCTTTTTCTCCCAGGAGCTCATTTTAGCACTTAATGAACTGGATATTTCCTAATGCTCAAATTTTGTACGCAGACCTGAAAGCAAAGGTAAGCACCTGAACACACGCACGCACATGCTGTTTCATTAGGTTATGGCTTCTTGCTTTGTCTAAAGAGTAATTAAATGATTTTGAAGTTGTGCTCTTCATTACATCTGGTAAGCAAGTAGTGGAGGAATATTGATACATAAATAAGATATCCTGTGAACATACTTGTACACGTTCTGCTGCTTAATGAACTGGGAAATAAAGTCTCATTTAAAAGTCTTTAATATACAGCTTAGTAATATACCTGTGATGCTTGTCAAAAATATCCATCATTTGTGCACATGCACCCCTCGCTAATTATAGCACTGAACTGTTGAAAAATCACTTTTTGATAAAAGCTACTTAAAATTCTAAGGGAAGAAAAGTAAGACATTTTCTTAACAAGACTGGAGCATAGGATATTTAGGACATTACTCATTGTATGATACCTTTATACAATCGGACATTTCCATTTCATGGAAATGACTGACACTCATTTGCCAATTGGCATTAATACCTGCTACTACTCATATTACAAACCCAGGACTGGTACCAACATCCCAAAATGAAAGACTCAGTTGTGTGAGCTGTTCTTTTTTCTTTCACCAAGAATGGTTTTTGGACATCATCCCCTCTTGGTCTCTGGAGTGAAAATCACACCTACATTTCTGAGCGCTTTATTTATTTCAAATCTATAACTTGCCTTCCTCCCCAAAGGGAGCCCAGGGTAGCTCACAATAGAAAAATTACATTAAAAGTATTTTAAAAAGCACTATAACGCATTGCAGACAGCAGTTGAATCCACCAGCATAAAACCTTCATAAAACATTAAAAACCACATGGAAACGATCATGTCTGCCACTTCAATTAATATTCTTTGCTGTAAATCACAAGTCATACTTTCCCTGTCCTCTGCATCCAGAGCAAAAGAAGACATTCCCCTGTTTGGTGGGCATGGAAACTGATCCAAATCAGAAACTGGTCGAAATCATGTCTTCCTGATATTTAGTCGGAATCTTCTTTCTTGTAACTTGAAGGCGTTTGGTTCTCCAGAGCAGGAGAAAACAAGCTTGTTCTCTTCCATGTGACATCCCATGAGATATTTGAAGATGACTATCCTATCTCCTCTCAGTCTCCTCTTTTCCATACTAAACATACCCAGCTCCTTCAACCATTCCTCATAAGGCTTGGCTTCCAGACCCTTGATCATCTAGGTTGCCCTTCTCTGCATACGTTCCAGCTTGTCAACATCCTTCTAAAATTGTGGTGCCCAGAATTGGACACAGTATTCCAGGTGAGGTCTGACCAAGGCAGAATAGAGTGGTATTTAAGTTTTTATTATTGGTTTTTAGTAGTAAGCACATAAGAATGCAAGAAGAACCTGCTGAATCAGGCCAATGGCCCATCTAGTCCAGCATTCTGTTCTCACAGTCGTTCCATCTCCTTTATCATTTCGGTTGCCCTTCTCAGAACATTTTCCAGCTCTACAATATCCTTTTTGAAATGAGGTGACCAGAATGGCACACAATTTTCCAAATGGAGTTGCACCATAGTTTTGTATGACAGCATTATGATATCGGCAGTTTTATTCCCATTTCCTTTCCTAATGATCCCTAGCATGGAATTTGTGTTTTTCACAGCTGCCACACACTGGGTGAACAGCTTGCTTGAACTATCCACTATGACCCCAAGGTCTTGATCCTGGTCAGACAGTCCTGGTCAGTTAGTGGGACAAAATGATATCAGCGGGAAAGACTAAATTTACAGCCAGAACCAGTGTTTGGGTTATTCCTTCAGAGAAGCTGAGTACAGCTGGCCTAAACTGGTTCTGTTATCTCTTTCTGTCAAGGTCATGCTGACTAATAATAAGTCCAGAAGGAGCCTGGGTTTCACTTTCTCTTTCTATCTCCCTTCCTTCTGGTGTGGTGTTCTGTACATAGTATGCTTAGTGTTAAAGTTTAGACTTATTATAAGTTATTGTAAGTTTAAGTTAAGTCTGCTGCAACTGGATTTCATATGGACAGTGCCAATCCTGAATGTATTGGATTTGTGACCATGATGTTCATTTGCCTTCAGTAGCAGTAAAGGTCTGCTGGATGAAATACAATTGCCTCTGGTCTATTTGGGGGGGCGGGAATCCTGCAACGTCTTTAAGTTTTTACTCTGCTAACTATACATTGGAATCTGCTCTGGATCCATATTGAGTAGAATTCCAATGACAGAAACAATGGGTCCTGAAGAAGACTTTGCACTCCAGCTGAAGCCATGCATATGAACATGTGCCAGCAGAGTTTTGATCCCAGGCCTGATTACAAGAGCAACAAGCAGGTTGAATGCATGATCTACATGAGCAACAAGCAGGTCCCCTAATAGATCTGGGAATGGCCATTATTTACGTATTATCAGAGCAGCATCCCAGCTTCCTACAAGTGGAAGGAGATGAGCAGGACTGGACTCACGACTCTGGATGATTGCTTCCTGGTGGCAAAATAAGTCTCCCCCCTTTTCACCAGTGCAATCAGCACTGTTGAACTGTGACAACATGGTTCGGTCAATTAGGGTGGATATCTTAAAAGAAATAAATGAATCTGTATTTAAATAGACCTCCAGCTTCCCATAGATCAGAGTGCAGCACTTTTCAGCCTTTTCAGACCCAGGAAAAACCATCTTTAGCCCAAACTTGCATTTGGAGACCCATTTCCTACTTTTCATCCTATATTTCCATGACGGTAGTACTGCAGTTGCAACCCACTGATGTTGTACTGAGTTCCTTTCTTCTAGCTGAAGACCAGTGGGGCAGTGTATGCTCATACTGCTGAACCATCTGTTTTTCAAGACCACAATCTGATTTGTGAAAACAAAGAATAAATACATGAGATCATTCACCACTCAGTAAACAACGTTGTAGTGTCTTAGTATTATTTTCTTTTATTATTGTTGTTTTATGACTATTACTTTTTCTGTTTGCAATAAAAATGAAATATGACTTTTTCCCTATGTAATTTATTCTCCTACCTCCTTTTTTTGTTATTGCTTCTGACTTTGTGGTTGACGAACTAACTGGGAAACAGTAGCAGCTCTATAATCTTTCATGCCAACATTTCTGCTTTCTGTCTGTTTCCGAGAGCAACTTGCTTTGTTTTACAGGAGTTGGCTACTTATTCTGGTGTTTATTATTATTAAATTCCCAACTGGAGTTTAAAGAGGAGTTTTGTATGTGGGAAGTTGCAGTCAATTGTAACTATGTAGTTAGTGCATGAAGGGGTTAAGACCACAAAGGTCTGTTCCTAGACTCATCTAGGTCAAGCTGCCTTAACCTCCGTGAGGGAGGAAGTGAAGCTTCTTCTCCTTTCCTCACTCTCTCTTCTCACCGTATAATGTAGCAGGATGGACATGTCTGAACTTGCTCAAAGTTCAGACTGCATGTTTGAAAATATATTGTGTTTTCTGCACCGAGGCGTTCTGTGATGCTGCACGGAACAATGCATGAATCAGACCTTTGGATATAGTAAGTAAAGCTTTAAAAGTTACTTAACAGTTTGTGGTCTGTTCGTTGCTAGAGAGGTAGAGAGAGTGCAAGCATTTTAAGGCAGACCAAGCTATGGTTTTCCCAGTAGTAATGTACGGAAGTGAGAGCTGGATCATAAAGAAGGCTGATCGCCGAAGAATTGATGCTTTTGAATTATGGTGCTGGAGGAGACTCTTGAGAGTCCCATGGACTGCAAGAAGATGAAACCTATCCATTCTTAAGGAAATCAGCCCGGAATGCTCACTGGAAGGACAGATCCTGAAGCTGAGACTCCAATACTTTGGTCACCTCATGAGAAGAGAAGACTCCCTGGAAAAGACTCTGATGTTGGGAAAGATGGAGGGCACAAGGAGAAGGGGACGACAGAGGACAAGATGGTTGGACAGTGTTCTCGAAGCTACCAACATGAGTCTGACCAAACTGCGGGAGGCAGTGGAAGACAGGAGTGCCTGGCGTGCTCTGGTCCATGGGGTCACGAAGAGTCGGACACGACTAAACGACTAAACAACAAAAACAACAACAAATGGGATGTGCAAGAGGGTTTTACAACCCATATTCCACGCTATGCTGCTGGTTAACTCTGGGAGTGTTTTTAACTCTGCTGGGGGCTCTCTCCTGCTGGAGAGTGTGCAAACGTCCACATTTTGAATTAGGCCCCCAGCCAATTCTTTTGTTAATTACCCCCATGTGGATCAAATCTATTTCCCACTTCCACATTGTAAGCAAACAGTAATCTCATAGCTCATGATGAATGATCTAAAGCAAGATCTTTGGTGCCTTTTTCTTTTCTCTCCCACTCTCCCCCTGCCCAATTTCCAACCCCTAAACCCTCAGCTAGATAACACTTTTCCCTGCTGCGACAGCAGACAGCTCCAGCAATTGAGAGCCATCAGTTTTTGGATGAGAAAATCAAGTGCAGCTCACACAGATCTATGAGCTGATAGAAGTTAATTGACAGCTCACATGCTTTGGTTTCCAGGCAGAGTTAGAAGGAACAGAAGCCCTGTGGGGTTCATTTGGGCAGAGATAAAGCAGGCTTTTATTCAGTGCTCATGGAGAGAGCATAATTAACCTTTTAGAAGTTTAAGAATGATCAAATTGTTATTCATTTTTGCAAATGAGAAAAAAGAGCCTCTTTTCCTGCCAGCAAAATGCCAGGGCTGATTTCAAGGTCACTTGATCTGTGTATATATGTGTGTGTATATATATTCTCTCTCTCTCTCCACATAAATATTCTGAATAAAGAAAATGTGAGGCTGGAGAAACGTTGCCCCCAAAACATACATCAGTGTATAAAACATATTAATGCGCTTTTCTACCATCACCACCAATGTTTTCTTAATATTTATCACTCATGCAAATCAATCTGACACTATCTAGAGCCGCTGCAGTGCAGCCTCCATAGTGTAAATATGGTACTGGTCTTCTCTGTTTTTATTTTAAAGAAGGCAGTGCCAAGATGTATATGATATAGATGAGCATCTTTGAAATACAACTGCAGATGGAGATATGGGTAGCAAAATAATGCAATACGGTATTTTCTCTCTCTCAGTCTGGAAATTACAAAGCATTTTATAAAGCATGCTAAGCAAAGGATGGAACATTTTAAAGAGTATCCCATAAAAACAGCAAGAGCTTTCATCTTTCACATACAAAAATGGTATCTAACAAAGCCATTGCACAAGTGAAACATGCAGTTGAACTTCCCTTACTTCTCCTCTTATTCCTTAATTCTGCTCCTTACGTCTTGCACTCCAGGGAGTACCTTCAGGGGTTAGGGTATCAGTCCTAGGAAGTATGTGCCTGTTAGCAAAATATGCCCCAGGAAAAGCAGGGTTAAAGGAACAGCACAGGCCAAACAAGCCAAAGTCGGAGAATCAGTCTCTCCTACTTCCCCGTGAGTCATTGCTATGGGCGCTGAGAAGTGTTCTCTGCCTTTGAGCTCTTTGCTCTCCTACTTTCAATGCTTGTTGGGTTCTGGGAGATGGGGGGGGGTCTGAGATGCTTTCTAAAGATGCTGCATCCATCAGCTGACCCCCCCTCTGATGCTTCTTCTTCCTCCTCTCCCATTATTTCCCAGCTTTTCCCCTCATCTTCCTCTGAGCTGTGATCTCCCTCAAACCCCTGTTGTAACTCTGAGCTGTCTTCTTCTTCTCTGGAAGGGTCAGGCTGGGGGAGGCTGCCTCCACCATTCCTTCTCTACCCAATCCCTGACATCAACTGTGGTCTGTTTGTCCTGTAATGGAAGGACCAGGGTACCCACTAGATCATTGTAAGGATTATGATAGAGCACAGTTTCGGTTAGTACACCTTTGAGTACTTTTGAGTTAGCTGTTGTTAATGGTAAGCTGATGCAGTTCTCAATAGCAGATAGCAACAAAGGGCATCAACAACTTGGGCCCTCCCTGCCCACTCAAATATTTTATTGGGGGCTTCAGCCCCTAGGAGTTGGCTCCTATGGTCACTCACATAACCTAACAGAAGCTTCTTAGGCTTCCCTCACGCTGTTTAAACTTGACTGCATTTGCTCACTTGGCCAGCAGCCTGATGACAGCCATAGAAAAATATTATATAGTAACATATGCATATATGATTTTTTTTTTTTTTTTTGGATCCACTGTTTTCATGGATCTAATAAGACTCATGGCACTCGTGCTTATCCTGTTCTGACCCTCCGTGCCCTGGTAGTCTACAAAACAGGTGATGAATATCATGTTCATTTGGGTAAGCACGACGACTCAGCCAAAACGTCACAAAACCCAGCTCACAGTCAGTAAGAATTGGAACTCTAATTATGCGATAAGTTGACAAGCTGGGAATGCAGAAGGGAATCATTATGGATAGGCATTAGCGAAAAGAAACAAATATTATGTCCCATTGCACCTTGAATGTTAGTGGAGCAGTAGAAAAGCATGACAATGAAGACCTATAAGGTTTATTAGGTATATCTTTAGATAGTGAATTATCCCTCTTCTCCTGTAGTACCAAGTGAGGAATACCCGCATAAATGCCACTGTTGCTTTTCTGTATTACCTGCCTGTTAGCATCAGTTGAAATCAAACAAAAAACAACACAGAAATATAACGACAGCTTGCGTGTCTTCAAACCTAAAGCAGGACTTTAGGTTTCCTCTTAAAAAAACTTATTTCATTTTCACAGTATGGAAATTATAGACACGCTGACATTTAAACCTTTGCTTTTCATAGCATTTCACACTTACACCATTTTAAAAGACAGCTATTAACATTTGCAAAAAACCAAATGTTCTAACATACAGAATTCCAATTATACCGCGTAAGAGGGTTATCAACCATTCTTCTACAAGACTACTTTGAAATGTTTGGTATTAAACCAAGAGCTAAAATGTCAGTTGCACATAGACAATAAATTAAGGTTTATAAAACCATGTAAGATTTATTTAATATTACAATTTTGACCTTTAGGCTCCCTTTACGGTAGCCTGTAGCTTGTGTAACTTTTTCCTTACCGTTGCTTTCTTTCTTTCTTAATCTGGCTAATCTTGCTTGAATGTTAAAACAAAGGTTGTAGTACCTACTTTGAGAAGTCATATATGTGGTATTAGCCCTTCCGTATTATGGTCTGTTGCTAATGTCATGCAACATTTTTATTTTTCAGCAAACGATTGACACAGAGCCATTCCCCGGTTAAAGAATCAAAGGTCTTCCAAGTATTTTATCTTCTGCCCTAAATTTAATACAAAACACAATTAGCGATTTTCCTTAATATATATTATACATCCAATCCTTGCACCTATCCTGTGAAAACATTTTCATAATTTGCACTGAAAATGAAAAATCTACAGCAGAAAGAAAAGAAAACCCCAGAGACAATTATCATTAAAGTCCCAAGAACATAAGAAAATAAAAGCATTGCTGGATCAGGCCAAGGGGTATCTAATCCAGTATTCTATTATCGCAGTCGCCAACCAGATGCCTATGCCAAGCCTGCAAGCAGTGCTGAAGTAAGAGCAGTGAAATTACAGCTAAGAAGCTCAAAAGCACTGGAAAAAGCTAAAGGCTTTTTGGAAATGATATATAATGAAATGAAGAAAATGCTTACACGAGCTATTCTCCAAAGATCAGAAGCTTTCCTTATAGGCATAATAGGGACAGAGGCTGCAAAGAACATGACTAAACTATTTAAGTATGTGCCAACAGCAGCTAGAATATTATATGCACAGGATCAAATCAAATCAAATCTTTATTACGGTCATAGACCAGCATAAAAGGATAGGATATAGTCATTTAAAATCTGATAAGCGTTTTGGATAGCTAAAAGATATTTAAAACAGAAGGTGAATATAAAAGTCTATGAGAATTTAAAAGACGCTAAAAGAATGTAAAAGAAGGGATAGGAACATTGGGTGGGTGTGGAAGAGCATAAAAGGTTGATATATCTTCTCATCCGTATGACTGAGATCTGGACTACCATAAAAAACTGATCCTAAAGGGCTTTAGCTTTTCCCTAGAAAGCTATTTTATTCTAGACTAGAGTATGATCTGAGCTTACAAATCTGGGCACAGAATCTGGCTACCAGCCAGGTCGTTTTATTATCTTTGCCTGTGAGGAGTGAGTTTAATTTGGACTTGTCTGTGAGATCGACAAGCCTCTTCAGCAAAGGATCGATGGTTTCTCTACGAATCTCAGCATAAAGAGGGCATCTAAAAATATATATGTTCGGGGCTTCCTATTTCCCCTAATGGGCAGGTGCAAAGTCTCTGTGCATACGGGACTCTTCCATAGGAGCCTTCCAGAACCGGTGAGGGCAGGGCTGAGCTTCTGGCAAGAGTGAAAGCCCTTCTTTATGCACAGGATGGAAAGAGCAGGTTCCAATGGAGAAGAAAAAGTGGCTTTTGAAAGTAAAGGACTATGTATAAATGGCAAAGCTGACCGCGGAATAAGAGATCAAAATGATGAACTTTTCATAGAAGAATGGAGCGCCTTTTGTGGGCTATTTTTAAAAATACTAACGTCAAATGAAATCGCAGGCAGGATCCGAGCGGAAGAAAAATGATAAAATAATTGTAGTAGAGAATTTTTTTGCAATAGATAAAGATATAATGCAGTAGAAAAGGTTTGAGGAAAAAGCACTACGGAAGTGGAGGGTGGGAAGTCAATTTAGGCAACAATGTAACTGTTTGATATGCAGATTATAGTGAAAATGTTTGAAAAAACCAGTAAGAATTATGAGAGAGAATAAGGAGTTGTGAACCTAGCAGCTGTGGTTTCTTGAAGAATGTCAGTGGTGCCCCTAGGCAGATGTGCCAGACTCTGAGCTGTCATCATTATTATTATTATTATTATTTATTTATTTATTTTAAAGAAAGTCTCTAGCCCTCCTAGATAGAAAAATGTGGAGGGGGAAATCTAAGTGATCCCTGTGAAATTAGAGTGGTGTATATTTTTTGTGGTATTGAGGAATGCTCCCTGTAGTTATTAGACAGCAACAGCAACAGTGTTTGTGTGTGTGTGTGATCTCTAGAGGACATAGCTGACTTTCCATGGTAAGCCTACGGTTGTCAGGGCCGGTTGTCTCTAATTTGGCCACAGTCTCCATGGTTGCCATTTTGTGTTATGCTATGCCCCTTGTATGGCAGCCATTTTGTGAATGGCGCTTCCAGCTAAAAGGCTGGCAACCCCTATCTTAAAATGCGAATCCTTCATACAAATGCAGCCTTAGATGTCTTCCCACTGGTTTTTTTTTTTGGGGGGGGATGTTTTTTAAACAAAGTCTGGCCTGATAAAAAGGCAAAACCGTGTTTACAAAAACAGAACTTCGTTTCTAAAAATCTCTTAGAATCAACAGGAATTTGAAATGACAAGGATTAGAAGCATGAGATCTAGTGAGCATCAGCCAAAAGCTTGCTCCTGCCAATAGATGCCTCCTCTTTCCAAGGTAGATGATATTGAGAAAATAATAAAGTCAAGCTTGTAGATCTGCCAGGGGGATTGATGGAACAGATGCAGAAAACTACACTAAAGGTCTGTTTCAGAAACAAGATGTACCGTGGAAAATGATGTGAAAGGGCACTCAAATGCCAACACAAACTACCACCTGGGAGCTTTTTCTAGACACTTCCTTTTAGATATCTCAGCTACGGAGATAAGGTTAAAATGTTGAAACTTGATGGACAAATTTAAAAAAAAATAGCATTCAAGTTTCTGTTCCACTCAAGCTGCAGTTCTAAAGGGGTCGTTCTTATTTTCCAAAAGGGATGAAGATCTTGAGAGGTCAAAATTTTAAGTGGGGCAGTGTTGCTTGTTGTAGAACGTCAGAGCCTGAAGTATATTGAACGGGAAACACAGTTCACCACCGAAGAACAAACTGAAAAGAAGGTCACAAGTTTTCTACTAATATCCCAAATAATGGATTGTGAGTGGGTGGAGGTGATAAGGAGAGCAGAAGCCTATTCTCTTAAAAGTGAAATATTGGCAACTGAACAGAACATGGCATCAAAGATTAATAATTATAGTAGTAATAGTAGTTGTAGTAATTCTGATAATGCTGACGACGACGACGACAACAACAACAACAACAACAACAACAACACAACACAAGGATACTTGTCAGTGTTCTGCTGATTGAGGGCCAAATATCTTCCACTCTTATTAAAAAGTTGTGCTGACCTGTCTGCTCCTAATTCAAAATTTCTTATTTGGATACGATGCTCAGAAAATCTCCCTCAAGTATAATGTTCTCTTTCATGAAGTTTTCACAAGGAGGAATATTTCGAGGAGGAAATGAGATTCTTTAACTTATGTTCTAAAACGCCCAGATTGTATACAGCAATATTTAATAGCCTCTTCAACTGGCTGAAGTAATTGGCTGTAATATGATGACCTTTTCAGCTTTCCTTAGCATTTTGACAGCCAATGCATCTTTGATATTGATTTCTTTATTATTATTTTGTACGTTTATGGTGTTTATTTTATGTTTCCTTTCATTTGCCTCTGGGATCTCAGACAGATTTACTGAGTTGCAGCAGTGTGCATGCTGTTAAGGGACATGAGGGTCAACTGGAAAATCCTACAAGTGGGTGCATCTAGATTCCTACTTAAACACTTCTTTTTGTAGACGCTTCACCTTTCAACTCCCACTGTTTCTGTTCCAACCGTGGAACCTTGGAAACTAGCATATTTAGTGCCGCATAAGTGTTCATAGAGAAGAGCTCACTTTATCAGAGACATGAATGGTTATCCTCAGTTGAGAGATATGTATATACACTTTTTCGAAAGGCAGCAGTAGGTATGCAGAACCCAAATGTAAGAGAAGCGACTAATTCACCGCATCCATCTGCTGTGTGATGCTAATTTAACATGGTTCCAATTAAGTCCAAATGGAACTAGCTCAAATATGCTGATAAATTTTCATTCAAAAGTTTCATCCTGGTGCTTCCCTTTAAAGTTAGTCTGAAGATGGGAAGCTACTTTGTACCCAGTGCTTTTTTTAAATTAAAAATGTTTAGGGGTATTCTCAGTTTGGCTGCTCCCCTTCCCTCTCACCCTCTTCCTCCCCCCAACCCCCGGACGAGGGACTTGAGGCAGAGGCTGTGGCGCTGAGAGGACGAGAAGGCCCCCGGCAATGGCGCTGGTGGGGTCGGCTTGAGCGAGGAGGGATGAGCGCTTGCCGGCTGGCTCTAGCCCATCAAGAGGAGGGGGGGGAGAGCCATCGCCTGCACCATGGCCATCCCAGACCCCCCTCCCTGGGCACTGCAGAGACAGCTGGCATGTCGGTCCATCTGTCCTTCGGTTGGTTGGTCGGTCAGGGCAACACAAAATGTTTAGGGGTATGCGTCCCCCTGTGTCCCCCCCCCAGAAAAAAAGCAGTTTGTACCTAGTCAGACTAGTCTAGCTCAAGATTGACAGCAGCTCTCCAGTATCTCAGGTTACGAGGTGCCTTTCTCAGCACTTGCTACCTGGGATACTTCTAACTGGAGATACTGGTTCACTTGGAGTAAACCAGTGACCACCTGTGTACAAAGCAGAATATCTATCAGTGAGCTATGGCCCCTGCCCAAATTACTGGTGTAGAATAATATAATCCTGGAGGATGAGGAGGTGATGAACCACTGATGATATGGCTAATGTTGGGTGTTTGTTTTTTTTAGTCTACATCTTGTTTATTTTGCTATCTTCACCCATCCCCTATCCCAAGGGGTAGGGGGTAGAAGGGAAGAAAAGAAAAGAAAGGGGGGGAGAAGAAAAAAAAAGAAGGAAAGAAAGAAAAGAAACCAGACACACACACACATCTACTTGTACACCCACCCCCCAAAATAAGAAGAAAAAGAAAAAAACCACACCAAACCGACTTCTTGTCAAATCCCTTTGCATCTGCGTATCTTAATACTGAATGTAATTCAACCAATATACCTTCATATATTCTTTTTCTAATACATTCTTAATAACTTATGCATCTATAATTCATGGAGGCAAAGGTGTTGTTATATTTTTGTACATACTTCGTATATATATCCCATTTTTCTGCAAATTTCTGCCTGGAGTTTCCTCTTAGATCATTCATCAATAGAGCCATCTCCGCGAATTCCTGTAACTTACCGGTACATTGCCACTCTGGAATTTTTGGTAATTCTATATCCTTCCAACCTTTTGCTACCAACATTCGGGCCACTGCAATTGCGTATAAAAACACCTCTCTTAATTTGTTCGGAATTTCTTTATCCACCATGCTGAGTAGAAAGGTCTCTGGTCTGATATGGCTAATGTTGATAGGGCTTGTCTAAGTAGAGCTGGAGTTGGTAAGTCGAAGTCAAGCCAACAATCTGATTTGTTGCTGCTAGTGAGTAGCCAATAAAGGACTGTCTCTGAGTAAGGCGACTCCTACCAGCCCAAGATTGCGCAAGAGACTCATCATCCAGAATTAGCTGTAGAGCAATCGCTTTTGATATGATGGAGTGCTTTGAACGGGCACAGCGTTCGAAATTCACCAGGCGCCAGGTGCATTTTGCACCTGGCTATCGGCCGCTTGTGTCCAAGTGAAGATGCCCGGGAGCCAGGACAATGCCTGATGTCGCCACCATTTGGTGGTGCATGCCTGGGGATCCTTGGATCTTGCCTGTTTTCACACACTACCAACGCAACCTGTATAATTCTATCCATTATATTTTATCCACAAAATCGGAATGAATTCCAGGAACCAAAAAGTTGGATTGAAAAATGCAACTTTCAAGCTGTCTGGTGTTCCGTTTTGGTGACTGTAACCCTGGTTTAAGGAGCCACGGCACCTTGCTTTTATATCTGAGTTTCTAACACTGACGGGCAGCTATAGGTGACAAATGACATTGGCTTCATCTTCACTTTGGGTTCTCCATTGTTCACAATGGAGATTATTTGTTGACTTACTTGTTACCCAAAAGTTTCCAAGCAACTTATAGCACATTTAAAAATATGAACATAAATATACCATACCATTAAAGAGTGCATACAAAAGCCTACTATTCATTAATATGTGTAATTAATACATACACAAACACACAACTAACAGCCACAGGAAGCTTTGGCAGCACATTAATAGCACATGAGTGAAGTAAACACATGAGGAGAGTAGTTGGGACAAGCAAAGCAGCTCCGGCCACATCACCTTTCCAGCTGCCCCCCACAAGTTAGAGGGCAGAATCATGGAGCATGTATTTATGATCCCCGGAAAACCAGAGGTCACACCCACCCATGTCACATGTTGATTTAACCTGCTTAAAGCAGACCCTATTTTCCAGGGAGAGTCCCAGATTTACAGAAGCTTTCCCAGTTTCTGATTTGATCCTGGAAAGCGGGTTCTCCTTCATGGAGAGCACGTGTTGCGGTGGGGGCTAACAAGTCACCCCACTGTTGCTGGGCAGGTTAGGATAGATGACCATGGCAAGTGATTGGGCCCTGCGGGTTGCTGGGGAGAATGTTATGTAGCAATGTTTGATGGACAGCTCAGAGGTTATACCGGTATATTCTCAGTGCACGCAGCACGTGGCCCTCTTTGCTGCGTGCATCGGATCACCCGCCCTCCCTCCCTCCCTTTATTTAGGCTTGTGCGTTGACCTTGCTATGCCTGTCATGGGGTCATCTGCTTTTGGGGCAGGGGCCTGGTAGGAATTTTTCCATCTGACTGATTGGCTGTTGCCATTTGGTTTTCGCCTACTGCGTAGCAATTAGTCACAACTTGTAAGGTTGGCGGTTAGGCATTGGTTATGAATTTGGTTGGTGGAGGGGTAAGGATTGGCTGTGCCTGCCCCTCCAATGCTGCTGCTGCGCGGGGAATTCTGTTAAAGGAATCCAGGGGCTCATCATGCTTTTGTCCGTACCCCCTGGTCAGGGGTTAAGGCCACGCATTAGGGAACGCATTAGGGAACATTTGGGGAGAGGCGAGTGCCCGGGCCCCTGACCCCCATTCTCTCCCCAAAGTGTTTTCCCTCTACTGACTTCCGCTAAGCGGGCGGATGTCAGTCTGCCCCCAGGAGGGGACAGATAGTTGGAACCAATGCCTAAGCAACCACTCACATTTTTGTATTTTAATAAAGTTGTGGCCAAAATCATGCCGAAAACCTTTAACTTAAATTACTGTGTGCAGTGTGAGTTATTTTGGGGGGTGGCTTGGGGGACCTCGACACGCAATGTCCTGGTTTTCCTTAGGACGCTCCTATTTTCATTGGATAAATGTTGGAGGGTATGGAATAGGACGTCCCTGTTTTGATCGGAGGGCTATCACAAGCTCTACTCCACAAAACCTGCAACCCTCTACACAATTACCTGAGAGTAAATCCCATTGAAACAAATGAGGCTTAGTTCTGAGTACATACCGGTACTGCATGTAGCTTTGCATTCTTAATCTCCGAGTCTTCAAGTGGCCAAAACAATTAGTTGTTTTTCTCGTAACAGACTAACATGGAGTCTCTCGCTGCCCCCCAGGAATCTGTCTAGTCAGTAGGTTTTCTGACTTTGTGAGCAGAACACTTCTAAAAAGCAAAGAAATCTAGAAACAGATGCTTCTAACTTATATTGTCTTTTCAGCTGCTGAAAATAATATGTACGGCCATTTGGATCACCTCTCTGTAGAAAATAGACGAGTGATCTAATTTGTGCTAACTGGCATCTGGGCACCAGCGTCCAGATATCATCTGTTTGTAGCTGTTTTAGAAGTTATATGGACTATGACTTAATGCGCATCTGAGAGATAGAACATATGGTCTATTGATGCTGAGATCTGTGCATATTACAAGATCCGCTTATTGCCCCTGGTTTTTTTCCAGATATTGGATGAGACTGATTAAAACTGATAAGAGGTCTTTGAGGTTCTTAATGTCATTTTGACATATTTTGAACATACGATTGCTCTGTGCTTGTGGCAGAGGGCAGGAGGGTTGGAGGAATGTTTGTGCATCTGTATTGCCACTGAGAGATGTAGCGTATTGATCAGATTAACAGAAAACAATTCTCTCTACCTTGACTTTTATGCACGTTTTAGTAACAAATGGGATATTTTCAAGCTCAGAGAAACAACATTGTTTCCACATAATGAGGACATCATTTTATTTAAGTGTGCTCAGTACAGGCCCCTGCGGGTTCCATATGTCTGATCATTTCCTTAGATAATCCCTGAGGCAGGAGGTCACTGAGACGAATAAATAGCTATTCTTTTCAAGCCAAACAATATTTGCATCACTGTTGATTAGTGATCGTAAAAGGAATGAATTGGATCATAATTCAGGAATGTAAATTATTTTGGCCATTTAATAATCAGGACATTAATGAACAAGGGGAAGAAGAATGCTCATAATGATTATGAGCTACATCTCTGAGCTCCACAGTCCCGGCAAGTGCTAGTATTTAATATATATTTTCAGCAATTTGGCAATGAAAACAAAGGTATTAATTTTGCTTTATGGCACTGTGGGGAAATTAATGAAGTGGTCTGAAAAACGGTTTGATAACAAGGGACACTAAATGGCAGGAAAGGGAAGAGAGCAGAGTGGATGGCAGGAGGGAGACCTGGCTCAGAACAAAAGGACAGAGCTTTGATTTACATACGGTATTAACAAAATGCCCATCTTTATGACAGCCACAATGCCTATGTAAGGGGCAGACCTTAAAGTGCACCCCTTTGGGGTGCAGGGCAGCTCTGAACTATATCCTTTGATGAAGCACACAGCTCTGTGGAGGAGCATGCCCAAAAAGGTTCCAGGTACAATTTTTGCCATTTCCAGGGATTCATCTGAAGTGGCAGGGTCCCTGAGACCCTGGTACAACACTGTGCTGGATGGACAGATGGATGCTGCCTTTAAGGCAAGTCACGTTATGTCCTTTGCTGGATTCCACGTCAGGAGTAAAGGGCAGGCTATGCCTTCCCTGCAGTGCTCACACATCCTGAATGCAGGACTCAACTTTTTCCTTCCGGAAAGGATCACAACCTTTAATTTACATAGGGTTCTTTTGAGCTCACCATTGTTACAGGAGCCCAGGAACTGCCACCTGAGACTTCAGGAATCTAGTCAGTTTTAACCGCTCACTTTATCTCTTTGGAGGATGGTTTTAGGTAATAATAATAATTAATAATAATTTACCCTATATACTCGAGTATAAGCCTAGTTTTTCAGCACATTTTTTGTACTGAAAAAGCCGCCCACGGCTTATACTCGAGTGAGGCAGGCAGTGGCTCCTATGAAGCTTTCCCAGGTTTTTTTGTGGTAAAATTGGGTGCCTCGGCTTATATTCGGGTCGGCTTATACTCGAGTATATACAGGTATTATTTGTACCCCGCCCATCTGCCTGGGTCTCCCCAGCCACTCTGGGCGGCTTCCAGCAAAAATTAAAATACATTAAGACATCACAGATTAAAAACTTCCCTAAACAGGGCTGCCTTCAGGTATTTTCTAAATGTCATGTAGTTGTTGATTCCTTTAACCTCTGCTGGGAGGGCGTTCCACAGGGCGGGCACCACTACCGAGAAGGCCCTCTGCCTGGTTCCCTGTAGCTTTGCTTCTCGCAGTGAGGGAACCGCCAGAAGGCCCTCGGTGCTGGATCTCAGTGTCCGGGCAGAATGATGGGGTGGAGACGCTCCTTCAGGTATACTGAGCCGAGGCCGTTTAGGGCTTTAAAGGTCAGCACCAACACTTTGAATTGTGCTTGGAAACGTACTGGGAGCCAACGTAGATCTCTCAGGACAGGTGTTATCTGGTCCCGGAGGCCACTCCCAGTCACCAGTCTAGCTGCCGCATTCTGGATTAATTGCAGTTTCTGGGTCACCTTCAAAGGTAGCCCCACGTAGAGCGCATAGATGGTCGTTTTTATAGAACTCTGGTTTTTAAATGTCGTAAACCATTCTGCGTGATGCTTTTGCACCAGTAGGGAAGGGTGTCCTTTTAAAAACACACACCCAACAACCTCTAAAAGCATTCCCAAGATGAGAGCCTGGACTTGTAAGATGCTCACACCAAGAACACCTGTAGGTCATTCTCTCATATATACACACATACATGCAGTTTGTGTGTGTGTGCTTAAATGGTAATTTATCTAAAAACACATCACTGTGAACATATTGAAGCTGGCACTGCTTCATTTGAGTCTTTTTCAAGAGAGCTGTAATTGTGTGGTTATGTGCTGGAAAAGGTCTGTTGAAAATTGGACACAGTGCCCTAAACATTTCTCTCCCCCCCCCCTGTGTATCCCTCCCTCCCTCTCTCCCTCCCTCCCCTTTTGCATAACCATATACTTTGAGGACTGCAAACTGTATAAACAAGATAGACTGAAGTGGAAATCACTTAACATCAGCCTTGTGCATTCTGCTTTGAAAACAGCACTTTCGACTTATGTCTGTGTTTACAGAATCACCAGTAGACCAGTTCATTTAATGAGCTGTAACTAAGAGCAGATTCACAGGGAACATCAAGTACTTTCTCAAAATTCAGCCCAGTAACCGAATGCATTTGATCTTTTATTGGCATGGCAAGGCTGTTGTAAAAAGAAAGAAATGCACTGAGTATACTCAGTGCTGAATAACTGCAGATGGCTTCCCCCCGGAGCTATGCTCATACTGTTAGTCTTATGATCTGACTAATAACCAGTTTCAGGTCAAGTCAACATGTGAGCGTGTAGATAGATTCAACATATGTACACACATGTATCTATATGGTGTACACACAAACACAAAATACCTTTGCACAAACACAGCGATCAACGTTTCTCTAGCTGTTTTGTATATACACACACATTTGCCTCCATAATGATTTGCATTCTCCAGTATCTTTCTTCCCCATGGGGCATGTATCCTCCCGTCTTCCAACCCCAAACAAACACGCTAAAGGTTAATGGGACACTGCTCTGGTATCACACATCTCACAACCGGATTCTTTCTAGGGGATTCTTCCATTTTATTTGCATGTAGACAAACAGTATGCAAATCATGTACACAGATGTCTCCTATCTGGAATGGAAAGATGCATTTCCACTCCAAATGTGATTTAGTTTGATAAATGCATGGATGGGGCTGCAACAAGATACTTTAGGCTATGCAAAATGCAGTACGGGGGCCTGTGTTTAGTCATGGCATGGCAAATCTACTTATGAGTCCCCCGAGACAGGCCTGCTGGGCTAGAATAACAGCTCCATTATTCAAAGCTTCATGTCTATCACCCTACACTTATTAGCATAGTTTCGAGGTTAAACAATGGTGTGAGTTCCTTCTGTGTATCCTCCTACTTATTCATTATCAAATTACTTTACAATGTTTATTTAGCTTCCCATCAAGTAGATCAAGCATGCAAAGTCTGTAAAGCATCACGTTCTCAGTAACAGGGGCACCAAAGTGTAGAACATTAAAGGAGCTTCAGCCCAAAATTAGTGTCCTGCAGAAAGATAAAAGGAGACTTGGAGGAGAGGGTTCGCTTTCATTTTCTAACTATGCTAGAGGTGTATATTTTGACCTATTTTGATCCTCTCCCTTTAGTCAATTTGCATCTTGCTCCAAAATGCCCTATTTACTATTTTATTTTATTGTATTACTAGGATTACTCTGGTTCACCAGAAGCGGCTTAGTCATGCTGGCCACATGACCCGGAAGCTGTACGCCGGCTCCCTCGGCCAGTAAAGTGAGATGAGCGCTGCAACCCCAGAGTCGTCTGCAACTGAACCTAATGGCCAGGGGTCCCTTTACCTTTACCTTGGGATGCAGGTAGCACTGTGGGTTAAACCACAGAGCCTAGGGCTTGCTGATCAGAAGGTTGGCGGTTCGATCCCCGCGATGGGGTGAGCTCCTGTTGCTCGGTCCCTACTCCTGCCAACCTAGCAGTTCAAAAGCACATCAAAGTGCAAGTAGATAAATAGGTACCGCTCCGGCGGGAAGGTAAACGGTGTTTACGTGTGCTGCTCTGGTTCGCCAGAAGCGGCTTAGTCATGCTGGCCACATGACCCGGAAGCTGTACGCCAGCTCCCTTGGCCAGTAAAGCGAGATGAGCGCTGCAACCCCAGAGTCATCCGCAACTGGACCAACGGTCAGGGGTCCCTTTACCTTTACCTTTACCTTTAGGATGGCCTGTCCAGCCCAAGTGAATCGTTTAATAGAACAAAGGATTTGCTCTCCAATTCATTTTTTAAACTCAGATTTACAAACAGTGACAACTGCCCCAAAGCGACGGTATCACGTGCTTGAAGATCTGCTGGCTGGGGCGAGCAGGAGCTGGGGCAGACCCCCAATGCTCAAGCTGTAACACACTCTGATCCACTGAGAAACAACAACCTTCTGGGGTGGGGGGGGGTGGGGGTAAAGCATTTCTCTATTTACTTAAAATATGCTCTTGATCCAAAATACCCCACTCATTGGTGGACCTGAACTATCACATGAATAGGTCAGGGTACAAGTTTCAGTGGTACCTTGGTTCCTGAATGGCTTAGTTGTCGAACAAATTGGCTCCTGAACGCTGCAAACCCAGAAGTCAGTGTTCCGGTTTGCAAACGTTTTGCGGAAGCTGAATGTCTGACGCAGCTTCTGTGGCTTCCGATTGAGTGCAGGAATATCAATTTCTGAACAAACAACACGTGAACAACTGATGTGCGATCACCTAATCTTATCTCTCAAGGACGTGTGTTACCTTTCCCTTATTCTCAATGGAGTTTCCAGACTACACAGCAGCAAATCCACACTTGTGGAATCATTCGCTCTGGAATTCTCGCAAATATAAATGCACAGCCCACATATTTTCAAACATCCATCTCTCAGATTTCCAGTTTGTATTTTTAGGTGTATGTTTTACAAAGTGAGTTCTCCTTCATGGAGAGCACGTGTTGCAGTGGGGGCCAACAAGACACCCCTCTGTTGCTGGGCGTGATCGTTTAGATGGCCAAAGACTGTGATTGGGTTCTGCGGGTTGTTGGGGAGAATTTAATGTTGCAAGTTTTGATGGACAGCCCAGAGGCTATATATGTTTCTGGCACGCAGCGTAAGCCCCTCTTCGCTGCGTGCATCAGATCACCCTCCCTCCCTCCCTCCCTCCCTCCCTCCCTCCCTCCCTATAATTTAGGCTTCTGCGTTGACCATGCTATGCCTGTCATGGGGTCGTCTGCTTTTGGGGCAGGGGCCTGGTAGGAATTTTTCCATTTGGCTGATTGGCTGGTGCCATTTGGTTTTCGCCTACTGCATAGCAATTAGTCACAACTTGTAAGGTTGGCGGTTAGGCACTGGTTATTAAATTGGTTGGTGGAGGGGATGTGGTTGACTGTGCCTGCCCCTCCAATGCTGCTGCTGCACGGGGAATTCCGTTAAAGGAATCCAGGGGCTCACCATGCTTTTGTCCGTACCCCCTGGTCAGGGGCTAGGGCCACGCAAGAGCCCCTGGGAACATTTGGGGAGAGGGAGGGCCAGACCACCCAACCCCCATTCTCTCCCCAAAGTGTTTTCCCTTTTCTGACTTCCGCTAGGTGGGCGGATGTCAGTCTGTCCCCAGGAGGGGACAGATAGTCGGAACCAATGCCTAAGCAACCACTCACATTTTTGTATTTTAATAAAGTTGTGGCCAAAATTATGCCAAAAACCTTAAACTTAAATTTCTGCGTGAAGTGTGTGTTATTTGAGGGGTGGTTGGGGAACCTCGACACGCAATATTTAGGTGTGCACCATATTTTAAAAAAATTGTGAAGAGGCCCTGAGAGCCTTGGGAAAGGCTTTGAAACTCAGATGATCTGCAGAACAGGGTATGAAATCACACATTCTCCTTCCTTTTGTCAGGCCATTGTATTGCTGTCTTTCTGCAAGTTACAGGTAGATACCGGTAGCCGTGTTGGTCTGTCATAGTCAAAACAAAATAAAAAAATTTTTCCTTCTGCAAGTGTCCAACTTTATAAAGCATAGGGCAGGTTTAAAGCCCTGCGCAGAAACCTCATTACATTACATTAATTCCTGTTTTCAGCTGGACGTAGACAGTTGATGGATTTCTGTTGCTTGCTTGCAAAACTGCCATGTGGTGAAAACCACAACTCCTTAATAATATGATTGTCACCTGTCATGTTTTACTGATATATGTTTTTATAATGCATGTGGGTGATTCCCCCCCTCCATGTACGCATAGTAAATTGCAAGCTTAATCTGAGTCCTGAAGATGTACTGCATTCAAACACGGATAGAATTATTTCATTTTTATATGTTGCCTTGAGATCCGAGTTCTTGCTGCAAAGGAAACTATATTATGCTTAAAGTGTCTCCAGACTTAAATAAATCTATGCAAAGTGTTTCATTTTGTAGGCATGGCATCTTTGCCCATTTGTTTGGGAGCTGTGTATGCAATAAAGAGGAGAGGGTTTAGCAACAATATAATGTTTTTTGTATGATGGATCGCAACAGCCTGGGAATATGATACTGCACTCTGTTTATCATGCTGCAACCACAGCAGCAGGCCAATGTTACACTTTTATAACCTTCTGTTTATGGTAGAGAGGTAGGCATCCTTAATGGTAGCTAGCTAGGAAATCATAATGGAGAAGTCTTACTCTGTGCATAATGCCGGTGCCCCAGATGAAGAAAATCGATGAGGACAAAGCATTGATCTTCTCGCAGAGTGCAAATGCAGTTAGCTCTGAAATACTCTGCTGGGGATTTTGTTATTAAAGCCATTTGATTGCACAACATGTTTGCTAACCAAGTTTTTATCATGCAGCACCTTACTAGGCTAAGCTTGGATTCCATGTGTGTGTGTGTGTGTGTGTGTGTGTGTGTGTGTGTGTGTGTGTGTGTGTGTCTGAGAGAAAGAAACATATTTTTCTCCCCAAAAAGAAAAAGAGGGTCGGGTTTTGTGTGTGTGTTTTGGCATATGCTCCATTATACTTTTTGCATGTTTGCTCAAGGCTAGACCAAATTGCATTTTCTTCAATGACATTTCACAATGTCACCAAATATATGATCATCTCTCTGAAAGCAGTATGAATATGAATCATTTCAGGAAAAGAAAATCTCCTGCTGTGATGAATTTTATGTTATTCTGTGTGAGGTGGTCAATTTATTTTCTTTTCCCCCCTTCCACTGTTGTTATTATTATTAAAGTAGTAAATGTGACCACGCATAACCTGAAGGGCTTACCATATAGACAGATGCACCTTTTTATTTATATGTGGTCTATATTTCATGCTTGTCAGTGAATTTTTTTTTATATACGTATATAATGCACAGCCTTCCCAACGGTGGGAAATAAATCAAGTATTTTAAAAGTGATTGCAGATGATTCATTTAGTGCTGTCATAAGAGAGTGTTTTCTTTAATGAAAATTTATATCATTTCCTCTCATGCTGAAACTCCAAGGTATACATTTATATTGAGAGGTGGGAAAGGACTGACATGTTCAGGGCTAAATGCTGGCTGATCTTTGATAAATATACTTGTCTTGACTAGTGAGGTATAGTCTGACATCACTGAATTCACTAAGCTAGGCTTTTCCACGTTGAAGCGTTGCTTAAACAGGGAGCAACTGAAGGTGACCTTTGTAGAGCACAGTAGCCTGAGGGAGGAAAACCTCTGGGTTTTCAAATGTTGCTGGACTGATACCCACTATTTCCCTTGCCATCCGCCATGCCACCCCTCAGACAACCCAACAAAAGCGTAAAACCATCCTACAATCATTAGGCATTGCTTGTTATAATCACCACTAAAAGCTTTTTTAAACTTTGCCCTTAAGAGCGTACACATATATTTAGTTGGTTTTTATTATGCTGCCATCCCAAATGCCATCCCAAAGCGACTCACAATAAGATGATAAACAGCATTGTTAAGCACACAGTCAAAATCAATACACTATTTAACTCCTTAAATATAAAAACCAAACAAGCGGCAGGTAATAAAACCATATAAGATTACCACAGCCAGCCCCCCTCAATCCCGGCACAGGATCAATATACCAACCCAGCTTGCTTTAACCAAAGGTTGACTGGAAAATAAATAAAGGAAGCAGGGAGCTAAAGCCAGTTTTCAGGGAAGGGAGCTGAAAAAGACCTATACCACATGCCCACTGGTCTGATTGTATCTTCCATACCCTCCAGCATTTCTCTGATGAAAATGGGGATGTTCTATTCAATAATAACAATAATAATACAATGGGTGTATTAATATTACAGTGGTACCTCTGGTTATGAACTTAATTCATTCTGGAGGTCCGTTCTTAACCTGAAACCGTTCTTAACCTGAGGTACCACTTTAGCTAATGGGGCCTCCCGCTGCCGTCGTCGTGTGATTTCTGTTCCCATCCTGAGGTAAAGTTCTTAACCTGAGGTACTACTACCGGATTAGCGGTGTCTGTAACCTGAAGTGTTTGTAACCCAAGGTGTTTGTAACCCGAGGTACCATTGTATTATGGTATTCTTTTTTTTTTCATTTTCTTTTCTCTCCCCCCGCCCCCCGGGATATTATTTGTATTTCTGTCTGTGTGAATGATCATTGTTTGTTTGTCTGCTTATGAAATAAATAAATATTTTTTTTTTAAAAAAAATACCCCACCCATCTAGCTGGGTTGCCCCAGGCACTCGGGGGGGGGGGGCTTCCTATATATATATATATAAATAATAAAACATTAAACATTAAAAACTTCCCTATACAGTTCAGACGTCATCTACAGGTTGTACAGTTACTTATCTCCTTGGCTTGGGGGGGGGTCGCATAACTCCATACCCTCCAAGATTTCTCCAATGAAAATAGGGACATCCTAAGGAAAAGTGGGACATTCCAGGGATCAAATCAGAAAACAGGACAGCTTCTGTAAATCTGGGACTGTCCTTGGAAAATAGGGGTAGTTGGAGAGTCTGATCTTCTGGCTGTTTCCAGATCTGTTTCTGCACCTGTATTCATGCACATGTGGGCTTGTATCCCACACACATGTTCACACAAGTACTGCTTCGGATATCTCTACTGGAAACAATTGCACACCACATATGCTACAGTGACACCTCGGTTTGCGAACATAATCCGTTCCGGAATACCGTTCGAGTTCTGAAACGTACAAAAACCGAAAACTCAATAGCCAACAGCTAGACCTCCGGATCTTGCACTCAGCAGAAGCCGCATGGCATGTTCTACTTCTGAGGCGTTTGAAAACCGAAGCATTTACTCCCGGGTTTATGGCGTTCGAAAACCGAAATGTTCGTCAACGGAGATATTCGAAAACTGAGGTACCACTGTATTGCAATGGACACAATCACTTTAGACACATCAAGAATAGCTGGCTTATGGTGGGGGGGGGGAATTACCAAAAACAATGAATACATGCCAATATTATCCTGCTGTCTTAGAGGAATTAACAAGAACCACGCAATTTCCTATGACTAAGACATGTATTTATGCAAAATGGCGAACGGTGAGCAAAATAATGTTGTGGCTATTTTACAAAAATGCAAAGTAGTGATGATGCCTAGGCTAACCACCCCACAAGGCCTGGGCCATACATAAGCTTTAGCAGTTTTCATCAGTGATATAGAGATGAGCAAATAAACGCCTTATATGGAGTTTTGGAGAGAGCGTGCTATTAGTCCACTTGCCTTCCTTTATTAAGAGAGACGGTAGTCAGAGTGTTGGGCTGGGTGACCTGAGAGACCCCAGTTCAAATCCTCAGTCAGCCACGAAGTTCCCTGTGTGAACTTGGGCTAGTCACAGTCTCTCAGCCTAACCTATCTCTCAGCCTTGTCATGATAAAATGGGGTGGGGTAGGAGGAAACCACATACACTCCCTTGAGCTCCTAGGAGGAAAAGTGGAATATGAGTACCGGTATATAAAGAAATAAAGAATAAAACCAGTGTGTTTTTTTCCTTGTGGACACGCAGTGGTATGCATACCCCTAAACATTTTGTGAATCTAAGTTTGGCCTCATTGAGGGGCAGTATTTCAATATGAGTAGGAAAATGAAAGCACCCCTAAACATTTTTTTAAAGAAAAAAGCACTGAACAAAACAAAAAGAAATCTGTTCATTTTGTTACATTTTCCCCAGTAAACCATGCCATCATGCCAAGCTTCAAAAATCGCTCTTTTCTAAACCAATATAGAGTGTTGTCTTGCCCTTCATGAGGATAAAGGCAGCAGACGGTTACAGAAAGACACACTCAGCATCCTCTTAAATTCGCGAGATCTGTGCTAACGTCACTTGCTGAATCACCTCTGCTCTGTCTCTTCTTCGCCCCCATCCTTTATCTCTCTTGGCTCCTGTATATGACCATTTGTCAGTAAGGTATAATATTGTTACCGCTTCTGCAGTGTTAGTAAGAATATAACTGTGAAGAAGCTTCTTAGATTCCTGGTTTAGTGCTTGAGTGGTGAGCTGGGATCTTACAAAGCAGCTCCAAGGCAACCAAAGAGCACGATTTCTTTGGCTGCTCTGCATAATTTATCTGTGTGGATAAATTCACATGTGGTGAATTTGGAAAGCCTCTTCCGCTCCATATCTTTGCAGAATATCAGGGGACTGGCACAGTTTGTACATTGTATTCTTCCTCTTTTATTCTTTGGTGATCACTTGTAGCCAAGTAAGATTGTCTTCCATGAACACGGTCTTTACAGTGAGTCTGTAAGTGACTGCGGAGGTCAATTCTGGATCCACACGTCCTTCCACAGTGGGGACATTGGTTTCCGGGCGGGAGTTGATTACGGTGAGGGTTTGCCAAACATGCCTTCCTCTTAGCTCGTTTCTCCTTTTCACCCTGAGTTCGTGCTTCCTCTTCTATCTTTCTTTTGAAATTTTTTTTATTTGATTTTACAAATACAGTGGTCCCTCAACTTATGAATTTAATCTGTTCCGAATGGACACTCGTCGGTCGAAAAGTTTGTAAGTCGAAAAAAGCGATTTCCCATAGGAATGCATTGGGATAAAAAATATTCAAAAAAATTCGTAAGTTGAAAAAACCGCATCTAAAACCGGCAACAATTTCCATTCGGATGTCGAAAAATTCATAGGCATGCAGCCACTTTTTTCATTCATAAATCGAAAAATTCGGATGTCGAGTATTTCGTAAGTCGAGGGACCACTGTATAAGATTATAATGATCTAAATACATATCCATATACAGAGATTCCTCCGAATCACGGGACTTCCCCCCATCCCCTCCATGGGGTCCCATTTTGAACATCTACAACTGCATATTATTCCATACTCTAAATTTTATATCAATCCATATTATCCATGGTATTTGTTACATTACAAGTGGAATTAAAATCCTGCTAATGTTTCCATCTGCTTACAGTGGTCTCCTAAATAACTTATAATTTTCCCCCATTCTTTTTTAAAGTTTTTGTCCTCTTGGTTCCTGAGTTTTCCATTCAGCTTTGCCATTTCTGGTAGGGACTTTGTCTTCTTTCCATCTCTGGGCTGGTAACATCCGAGTGGCTGTTGTCCCATACATAAAAAGTATTTTATGCTTCTTTGGGATGTTAGTGCCTGTAATTCCTAATAAGAAAGCTTCTGGTTTTTTGTTTTTAACAAAGATTATTTTAAACTCCCCCCCCCCCCACATTTCGTTATATATCAATAAAAAGCTTTTATTGCCTTACAGGTCCACAGAGTTCATGCTTCTTCAAAGTCCATGACACCTTTGGTAAAGGCTGTTCTCCAATTGGAGTGCATGCAGGACAGTGTTCCTCAGTTATCAGTGCTTATACATTTTAAAAGATTTGCCTTGAGAGCATCTTTAAACCTCTTTTGTTGTCCACCGGTATTTCGCTTTCCATTCTTGAGTTGGGAATAGAGTAGTTGCTTTGGAAGACGATAATCAGGCATCTGAACAACATGACCAGTCCAACAAAGCTGATGTTGAAGAATCAATGCTTTGACACTGGTGATCTTTGCTTCTTCCAGTACACTGGCATTTGTTCGCCTGTCTTCCCAAGTGATGTGCAAAAATTTTCGGAGACACCGTTGATGGAATCTTTCAAGAAGTTGGAGATGGCGTTTATAAGCACATTGTATGGCATGGCTTGTGGGAATCAGATGGGCTCAACCAATTCATCAGAGGCATGACAAACTTCCAGAAGCCCACACTATATGTAATCCCTGTAGTGACCTGTCAAAGGACCCAGTTTTGCTTGTGGACAATGACTTTCTGCACCCTCTCTGTCACTTGGCTGATCATTTTTATAGTCTAGTATAAAGAAGGGTTGTTAGTGACGAATAATAAGAGTGCATACCAGACCTTTACATTTGTGCAAGAAAGTAGAATAAACTGCTCTGACTCCCTAGCACAACACATCCATTAAGAAAAGAGAAAAGAACCAGACTTTTTCCAGTTTCAAAAGTGACTGGGAAAATGTGTTAAAATGTGTGGGATTAATTAACATCAATCAATGGGATAAACAGCCAACAAGCAGATCAGGATGAATGCAGGATAAATAGTCATATAACTGCCCCGTAAACAAATCAGAACAAATGTTCCGTAAAGATCAAACAGAGTCCAACCACCATGTAAGTTTTCTGCATTCAAATCAGGGTGAATGCTGGATAAACGTGTCTTCTAGAGGAGTCCAGTTCCTTCAGCATTTGTTACCAAGTGCTGTTTCCTGACTTTTGGGATTGCTACTGTAATAGCCCATTTTCCATGGATGCTATGAGACAGTGAAATTCTATATGCTTATTCACACCCTTGGGTAACTTTCCATATAGCACTGCTGTCTTGCAGCCGAAATGGAACTGTGTGCTTTTCAGAAAATAAACCAACTCCACCCCCTGCCAGCATCTCAGCATTTCTCCGCATCCCTACTGGAGTCAGTTTAATTATTCATTGTGAACTATCTGAATGTAGCTCTGTTCTTCACTCGTGAATTGCTTGAGAAATGATCCCAATTTTAAGAAAATAGACCTTATGCATCTGTGCTGAATAGTTTAATGTGAACAAATTTCAGCCTATGGCTTATTCACAAAAGGGCACTTAACACTGTTTGCTATTCACTATTCATGGTGTCTGTGTGTTTGCTCATCTATGTGAGATGTTATTATTGCTTCTGCTTCTAGGTAGAACGAGAGCACATTTTAAAGGCAAATATTAACCAGATAGATATACATTATAGGAAACTAGTGGCCTCCAGTTTAGGATTTCCAGATAATTTACAACCTGCCTTTTACTGAAAGCAACAATAACATGATAAAACAAAGCTATAAAATATACAATATACAATTAAAGGGTTGTTTTTTAAAAAAATCCTATGGGAAGGATATGATTTTTGTCATTACTTCAGTGACCACTAATGCTGGTTTAACATTTGTTTGCTTCAGGCATTTAGAAAGAGATTGTGCTTTTATAAAGTGTGGTCTTGCCCACAACATTACTCCCTGGACTTGCTCCATCATGGGTTACCTGGGTTTTCTTCTTCCTCCTTTTTGACGATGGGGACAACATTTGCCTGCCTCCAGTCTGCAGGGATCTCACCTGTTCTCCAAGAATTCTCAAAGACTGTAGGCAGAAGCCCTGAGACTACACCCGCAAGCTCTTTTCATACCCTTGGGTGCAGCTCATCAGGCCCTGGAGATCTGAATTCATTTAGAGTTGATAGGTGTTCCCTTACCACCTTTTTTCCTATCTAGGCTGCAAATCCCTGCTTGCATTATTATTCTGTTATCACCAAGCTGGGCACTGCGTTCCTTTGGGTGAAGACAGAGGCAAAGTAGGTGTTGGAAGAGTTCTGTCTTCTCTCTGTCACCCAACAGCATTTCTCCGTCTTCTCCATGCAGAGGACCTACCACTTGCTTGTTATTCCTCTTGAGAGCCAGTGTGGTGTAGTGGTTAGGAGCGGTAGACTCGTAATCTGGTGAACTGGGTTTGCGTCTCCGCTCTTCCACATGCAGCTGCTGGGTGACCTTAGGCTAGTCACACTTCTTTGAAGTCTCTCAGCCCCACTCACCTCACAGAGTGAAAGGGAAAGGAGAATGTTAGCCACTTTGAGACTCCTTCGGGTAGTGATAAAGCGGGATATCAAATCCAAACTCTTCTTCTTCTTCTTCTTCTTCTTCTTCTTCTTCTTCTTCTTGTTTCAAACATGGCTGAAGAAGACTTTTAAATTTTTATTTTTAACCTCTTTTGGAAGTCTGAGTTCATTCTGAGATTTGGCCCGCCTGACCTTCTCCCTGCAACTGTTGGCTACTTGTGTATACTCTTCCTTTGTCATTTTGCCTTTCTCCCATTTCTTACACGTGCCCTCCTTAAATCTCATCTTATCTGTAAACTCCTTATGCAGCCACCCCAGTTTCTTTAGATGCCTCCCACTTTTCTTTCTTCTTGGAATTATCTGCATTTGTTCCTTCAATATTTCCCCTTTAAGTAGGCTAGTTTCTTCACATAAACACACATCCATCTCTATCCACCAAATAGGCAAGGAAGAGGGGAATATCAGAGTTCAAAGACATATTCCAGCCAGTCAAGAACACACAGGGAGGGTGCAAAGCAGGGCTGGTGGGGCTTGGAGAGAGTCCTGACACAACTAGCAGCACAAAACTAATACATTTGCAAAGGTGCTACACTGCATTAGCAAGCATCTAGTCCTCATTGTAGCGGAATAATATGCACAACAACTTCTTGGCAACTTTTCTGTTTTCTATACCGCCAGAGCTCTTTTGCAGCTTTCTTCCTTTTGCAGAAGATCCAAATTCTGCAGGGAGGAAACGTGTGCCCTTGCTGCAATTCCGTCAATGTCATGTGTTTAATCTAGTCTTCAACTTCAAGTCGGTGCAGTCACCTGGAGAGAGTGCTTCAGGACTTAACAGGATTACAGCTTTAAATCTCAGATATTGTATATTCTGAATCTTCAAGGTGTTATGGAAATATAAATATGGGCACCTCTGCTGCCGCCGCAGCTCCTCCCTGCAAAAGGGATTTGATCTGAGTTCTCCATTCCCCCACCCCTTTTCTCGCTGATATATGCATGACATCATTGTCTATTTCCAGCTTGTTACATTAATCAAAACCTATCCTGCTTTGTAAAAAACGGGTGTCCTGCGACTGAGGCATTTGAAATGCAGAGCGCTCGCAAGCAGCTGCTAGGTACCATGAAGGAAAAGAGGGTAGGCTTGAGCGAGGCACAAATTGAATTTCAAGTGACTGAGCAGCCTCTTTATCTTTTGGTGACACAACCAGGAATTGTGACTGCGTTCTTCAAGGCGATGAAACTTCGGGCCACGGTTCAATCACTACACAGTCACTATAGCCTTCCCAGCAGTCTTTCCGGGACCACTGATGAGTATGACCTTTGGGTGTGGGTGTGTGAAGAATACACAAAGCCTTGATTTCTGCACAGTTAAACTCGACAAAAAGGAACCGTCCTGTGGAACTGAACCACAACAAAGAGGTTACCTCTGACTAAACACACACATGTACATTTAATGAAAGATGCACAGCGCAACCCTGGGCAGGTTGATGCTCAAGGAAGCCTTTCTTCCCAGCTCATGCTTTTGAGATTGTGACCCTGCTGGCAGGGACTTTTATTTACACTGTCTTGTAAAGTGCCTAATGCATATTTTGTGCTTTAGCAATAATGGATAAATAAACGATTCAGTTCTTTGTATTCTTACTTCATCACCATGAAGTGCAAAGGATTGCAGCCTTTTTTTTAAAAAAGGACTCTGGATAAGCTCACTGCATATTTTTCAGTTATTCTGTTGCATTTTTGGGGGGGGGTGTCTTGTTCCAAGAACAGCTTCCTCCCCCCTCAGTGTTTTCAAGTGACTATCTAAGACCCCAATTTAACAACAACAGATGCCTAATACAAATTTGGCCCTTTGGAAATAATAGATCAATAAAAGCTTCAATCCTTTGTACTATTATTTCTTCATCATTACCATGAAGTGCACAAAGGATTGCAATATTTCCACCCTTTTTTGAAATGGATGTCAGATAAACTGACTGGATATTTTTTCAGGTTTTCTGTTGCATATTTTGGGGTGCTATTCAATATTCACCTGCCCTTCAGTGTTCTCAAGTGAATAGAATCATAGAATCATAGAGTTGGAAGAGACCACAAGGGCCATCCAGTCCCACCCCCTGCCAAGCAGGAAACACCATCGAAGCATTCCTGACAGGTGGCTGTCAAGCCTCTGCTTAAAGACCTCCAAAGAAGGAGACTCCACCACACTCCTTGGCAGCAAATTCCACTGTCGAACAGCTCTTACTGTCAGGAAGTTCTTCCTAATGTTTAGGTGGAATCATCTTTCTTGTAGTTTTGCATCCATTGCTCCGTGTCCGCTTCTCTGGAGCAGCAGAAAACAACCTTTCTCCCTCCTCTATATGACATCCTTTAATATATTTGAACATGGCTATCATATCACCCCTTAACCTTCTCTTCTCCAGGCTAAACATACCCAGCTCCCTAGAATAGCTGTCTAGGACTCAAATTCGACAACAACACCTGCCCTTTTCTAGTGGACAAAGCGAAATACTGGTGGACAACAAAAGAGGTTCAAAGACTCTCACAAGGCAAATCTCAAAAAATGTAGTATAAACACTGACAACTGGGAAACACTGGCCTGCGAACGCTCCAGTTGGAGAACAGCCTTTACCAAAGGTGTAATGGGCTTTGAAGACGCTCAAACTCAGGATGAAAGGGAGAAACGTGCTAAGAAGAAGGCATGTTTGGTAAACCCTCACCATGATCAGCTCCTGCCCGGAAACCTATGTCCCCACTGTGGAAGGACGTGTGAATCCAGAATTGGCCTCCACGGTCACTTACGTACTCACTGTTAAGACTGTGTTCATGGAAGACAATCTTACTCGGCTACGGGTGATCGCCAAAGATAGTCCATGCAAATTTGGAGTTCGCACTGACACTACCTATTCTTGGCCAGGCAGCAAAACCATGAATCTTAACAATGCCTTGGTGATCAACATACATGACTGGTACGATCTGTTAGTGCTCCATGAATTCTGCAGGCTTTGCCTAGTGTGGGCTGAATCTTTGCACCCGGATCATATACATGCAGTCTGAAGCTTAGTCAATACTCTTCATTGCTTAGGATTCTGCTTCTCTAGGCAGATTTAAACTCTAGACCACATTTGTAGGCTGTCATGCCTTTGTGCTGTTCTTATAAACTAGGTCTCCATAATTCACTAGTACAGGGTTTCCCAAACTTGGGTCTCCAGCTGTTTTTGGACTACAACTCCCATCATCCCTAGCTAGCAGGACCAGTGGTCAGGGATGATGGGAGTTGTAGTCCAAAAACAGCTGGAGACCCAAGTTTGGGAAACATTGCACTCATAGAAGGGCCTGTTTCTTTTCCTTTCTTTTTTTTTTTTTGCCTTTGGAGCATTCCCATGTAGTTGAGCCTCGTTGTTGTTGTTCAGTCGTTCAGTCGTGTCCGACTCTTCGTGACCCCATGGACCAGAGCACGCCAGGCACGCCTATCCTTCACTGCCTCTCGCAGTTTGGCCAAACTCATGTTAGTAGCTTCGAGAACACTGTCCAACCATCTCATCCTCTGCCATCCCCTTCTCCTTGTGCCCTCAATCTTTCCCAACATCAGGGTCTTTTCCAGGGAGTCTTCTCTTCTCATGAGGTGGCCAAAGTATTGGAGCCTTAACCTCAGGATCTGTCCTTCTAGTGAGCACTCAGGGCTGATTTCTTTAAGAATGGATAGGTTTGATCTTCTTGAAGTCCATGGGACTCTCAAGAGTCTCCTCCAGCACCATAATTCAAAAAAGTTGAGCCTCAGCAGGGAAAAATACTTAAATTCAGATGGGATGACCTTTTCATTGAGAAGCAAAGCACCACCCTAGGGCTACTTAGGTGTGCATCCTTCCATTCACTGTTATGAGATGTATATTTATCCGTGCTTTTGTGTGCTTTTAAGACCGCGGTATCAGCTTCTCCTTTGTTACTGTTGCTGTTGTTGTTTGTCTTTGGCTCTCATTAATTGGTTTCAAGTTGCAGCTTGCTGGAAACTAGAGTGTAAAAAATTCAGTCATAACAAAACGTTGTCAGTATGATTGGGTAAGCAAATATTCATTAAAGCCTCAACACTCCACTCGATTCCCCGAGAACTTGTTTGGTTTGGTTTAAATAGCGAACTTAATCTCGGCTGAAACAGTGTTACATTCGCGACTTGTCAGCTCTGGGAGACTCGATTCTGGATCTACATATGTGGGAGTCAGTACCCTGGGGATAATATGTTAATTACAAAGCCAGGAAATCATGTTCTGCATCGGATTGGTGAAAAGTCTTTATTAACTGCTTGGAAATAGTTAATTCTTCATTAGTCAGAACACTGAACCAGAAGCTGCTACCTATGAGCCATTGATTGGAGTTTATGGAAGCAATAACTTTCCTGGAAAAACATTTGTTACCTCACTTAATGACCATATTTTAGACGATTAACCTTTCAAGGGAGGTCAACCAACAAAATGGATGTTAACTGCTTGTAACAACCGATATCTTGGCAATGAATATTCAGATGCCTTTAACGTTATATGCTCTCTCTCTCTCTCTCTCTCTCTCTCTCTCTCTCTCTCTCTCTCTCTCTCTCTCTCTCTCCTAACCCCTGCAAATCTTTTAATGATAATGGCAAACTTAGTGTGATAAGTTTTTCTCATCCTTAAAAACTTAGGACAGCATTTTGCAGGCTTTGAGGCACATGAAATGCTATGAAAGCTAACGGTGCCCTGTTCTTTAAAATGTTAAATGTTCACCACTTCTGAGAGTGAGTGTGAATAGATTTTTAGACTAGGAATGGGGAAACCCATCTTAAAATCCCAATCCCATCCTCATGTTGATAGTTGAGATGGTTCAGCATTGCATAATTCATTTTGGGGTAGTTGTACTCACTGAGTTGTTGCTGCCAGAAGGGTGAAAATGTAGTGGTTTTTTAGGAACTGTACTCAAGGGTTACGTTATATTACTGGGGTGCCTCTCGCCTGTCATAACTTTGTGGGAGGGCTTCAAGTGCAACCCAGAAAAGTAGGCATACTCCATTAAAGTAGATTAAAGTTTCCCTCATATAACAAATCCCACCCCTTTTTAAGAAAACAGACCTTTTGTGGTTCCGGTTACAGGTAGGTAGCCGTGTTGGTCTGCCATAGTCAAAACAAAATAAAAAATAAAAAAATTCATTCCAGTAGCACCTTAGAGACCAACTAAGTTTGTTCTTGGTATGAGCTTTCATGTGCATGCACACTTCTTCATGTGTCTGCATGCATCTTCATGTATCTGAAGAAGTGTGCATGCACACGAAAGCTCATACCAAGAACAAACTTAGTTGGTCTCTAAGGTGCTACTGGAAGGAATTTTTTTAATTTTTTATTTTGTTTAGACCTTTTGTGGTTAGGAAAGTGATGGCATAATGCACTGAAATGGGTGGGAAGAATGGAGACAGTGCTTTTTTCGTGTGTGTGTGTGTGTATATATATATATATATATAGTATGTTTAGGGACCCAGGTGGCACTGTGGGTTAAACCACAGAGCCTAGGGATTGCTGATCAGAAGGTCGGCGGTTCGAATCCCCTGTGACGGGGTGAGCTCCTGTTGCTCGGTCCCAGCTCCTGCCAACCTAGCAGTTCGAAAGCACGTCAAAGTGCAAGTAGATAAATAGGAACTGCTCCGGCAGGAAGGTAAACGGCGTTTCCGTGCGCTGCTCTGGTTCGCCAGAAGCGGCTTTGTCATGCTGGCCACATGACCTGGAAGCTGTACGTCGGCTCTCGGCCAATAAAGTGAGATGAGCACTGCAACCCCAGAGTCGGACACGACTGGACCTAATGGTCAGGGGTCCCTTTACCTTTACCTATAGTATGTTTAGGGGTGCTCTCATTTTGACTAAGGAAAATCATCGGGAAAGGAAAGGAAGCTGCCATCGGAGGTGGTAACAACGAAACTGACCAATCACCATGCTGGATTTCAATTCCTACTTCACACATTAAACACTCGCTTCCGTCTAAGACTCAGGAAACTCCATGACAGGGAATGAGGCCGCCGTCACGCGTAGCAACGGAACTGTCAATTCACGGAGCTAGAGAAGAAACTTAAAAAATTAATTTTTTAAGTTTCTTCTCCCGTTAGATTCACCAAATGTTTAGGGATATGAGTACCCCTGCATCCCCCCAGAAAAAAAAGCACTTAATGGGGAAATGTGTAAACATACCACAGGCAAATCAGAATGAATGCAGAATAAACAGGCCATCTGGAGGAGTTTTTGTGCCAAACCTTAAAGCGTTGTGATCAGCCCCCACCAATCACCATGCTGGATTTCAATTCCTACTTCACACATTAAACACTCGCTTCCGTCTAAGACTCAGAAGCGAATCAGAAGCAACGGATAACTGCTCTGTAATCCGTAACTGAGAAATAAGGATAGTTTCAGCTTTCTATATTTCAAATATGGATCAGTTTGTGTTCTTGGATCTTTGCCTTCCATTGGATGTAAAGAGTTTCAGATGTGTTTCAGGAATTACTGTACTTTTCCGTCTATAAGACGACCCCATGTATAGGACGACCCCTATTTTGGGGGGCTTAAATTTAAGAAAATGGGGGGAGATGGCACAGAGTTGTTGAGTTTTTTTTTAGGGGGGGATTGGCCAAAATCGCTCAGCCGCACGCATCGCTAAATCCGCCTCCCGTCTGTCCCATCCAATCAACACCACCCACCCAACAACACTCAGCCAATCAACACCGCCCATTGACACAGCAACAAATAGCATGCACAATAGCCGCTGACAGCCTCAGCAGCAACCAATCAAACGTCCACCCTATGCACTACCCATGTATAAGACAACCCAGACTTTTTAACATGATTTTTCCAGAAGAAAACATAGTCTTATACACGGAAAAGTACAGTATGTAGCTGTGAGCTGTGTCAGTAGACCTGCACATGTGTAGCAGAGGATTTGAATAATTTCTCTCTCTCAAACTTAAAAAATAAATAAAATTCTTCTGTAATGGCATTGGGAGGAGGATAGCCATCTAGGCAGACAGAACTCTGGATCCCAGACCTTTTCCCCATCCTGCTGCACGGCATAACCAGAACACACACGATGCCATTTGATTTAAATCAGAAAGGCTTTTGCCTCTGAGTAAGAGAAATAATGGTGATGATATTATTAGCTGTGTATAACTATTTACTAGCTTAACTGAAGGTTAACTGAAGGAGATCTAACTAAAGGAGTTTGAACAAAAACAGCACATTCATCGAGCAGAAAATAAATAAATTACTTACGCTGGAACTATAGATCTAGTCATAATATTTCATTAAATACAATATGTTTTTGATTATAGTGTGTAATAATTAGGACCTACATGAGAGACATGTTTTAATTTGTTGCTGGGATCCCCCCCATTCTATCTATTTGTATAAATTTAAATTAAACATCTCTTGGATCACAATAATAATTTATTTTTCATGTTTAATACTTTCCCCCCTTCAAAATCGCAATGACAGCGGTGCCCTAATTGTTTTTAAAAGCTCCTTTCCGTGATAATAAACTAGCAAGGCACACATGGTTGTTAGATCAATAACTGTAATGATGCAAAATGTATCTGCTAAAGAGCTTCATTATGGCTTCTGTGTCTATTGACAGAGCAGGCACCAGATCCACTTCATCCTAAATAATTTCCCTCACTGATGGCTGCTTCTCCTACTGTGGGGCATTTCATATGTGCCTTGCTTTTTAAAGCAAGAATTCTTAAAGCATTCTAAGTTTTCATCCTGTAAACAAGCTAGAGCGAATTACGGCCAGGCTCAAGTAATAAAAAATATTATTAGCAGCAGCAACATGAAACATCATTCACAGCAACAGGATTTCTTATTGCTTTGAGGATGCATATTAATGGTAAGGCTCTATTCCAGGGGTAGGCAAAATAAGGTGCGCGGGCCGGATCCGGCCCAATCGCCTTCTAAATCCGGCCCGGGGATGGTCCGGGAATCAGCGTGTTTTTACATGAGTAGAATGTGTCCTTTTATTTAAAATGCATCTCTGGGTTATTTGTGGGGCCTGCCTGGTGTTTTTACATGAGTAGAATGTGTGCTTTTATTTAAAATGCATCTCTGGGTTATTTGTGGGGCCTGCCTGGTGTTTTTACATGAGTAGAATGTGTGCTTTTATTTAAAATGCATCTCTGGGTTATTTGTGGGGCCTGCCTGGTGTTTTTACATGAGTAGAATGTGTGCTTTTATTTAAAATGTATCTCTGGGTTATTTATGGGGCATGGGAATCCGTTCATTCCCCCACCCCACCCCAATATACTCCAGGCCACCACATGGTCTGAGGGATGGTGGACTGGCCCACGGCTGAATAAGGTTGCTGACCCCTGCTCTATTCTGTCTCTCTAGTTTATAGTGGATGTGTATTATTTATTTATTTTTTATTTTGCAATGTTCTTGTGTGTTCTTCACGTTCACCTCTTTTTGTATGTTATTTGTGTTTTGAAATGTTTTTTTTTTTTTAATTTTTACATTTATTTTCAATTGTATTGTTTTGCTGCTTTGCTGTTTTTCCTCCCTGGGCTCTTCCAGGGGGAAGCTTGGCATAGGAAAGTTAATATTTAAATCGTTTTTATTTAAAATATTTCTGGCCCATCTTTTCAGATCGTGCCCATCTCAGGTGGCTTACAACAATAAAAATTTATTGGAGGCACAGAAACCCTCCCCTCCCCCAATAAAAACCCAGCTTTTCACCACACTAACTATCCATAGTCCAAGCTGGAAGACATTCATCAAGGATAAGCAATCAGATTTATTTATTTACTGATTTACAGTATTTCTATACCACTTTTCAGGCAGATCTCACAAAGTGGTTTATATAAGATTATTACAATAATAAATGTCCAGAAGGAGCGTCTCCACCCTCATCGTTTAGCCCAGACACTGAGGTCCAGCTCCAAGGGCCTTCTGGTGGTTCCCTCACTGTGAGAAGTGAGGTTACAGGGAACCAGGCTTCTTGGTTGTGGCACCCGCCCTGTGGAACGCCATTCCACCAGATGTCAAAGAAATAAAAATCTATATGAATTTCAGAAGACATCTGAAGGCAGTCCTGTTTAGGGAAGTTTTAGGGATGTTTTATTGTGCTTTTACTTCTGTTGGGAGCCGCCCAGAGTGGCTGCGGAAACCCAGCCAGATTGGGGGCGGGTAATAATAATAATAATAATAACAGAAAGAAAAACTGACAATAAGTTGGCTAAGATAATTTGTTTGTTCAGAAAAAGCTGTTACTCTTTCCCCTCAGGGAAAATTGTGGCAGCTGAAGGGTAGGAAAAGCTACAACCAGAGCCGTCAGATCTTCCTCCATCCTATCAACACCTCATAGGTAAAGGTAAAGGGACCCCTGACCATTAGGTCCAGTCGTGTCCGACTCTGGGGTTGCAGTGCTCATCTCGCTTTATTGGCCGAGAGCCGGCGTACAGCTTCTGGGTCATGTGGCCAGCATGACAAAGCTGCTTCTGGCGAACCAGAGCAGCGCACGGAAACGCCGTTTACCGTCCCACCAGAGTGGTTCCTATTTATCTACTTGCACTTTGACATGATTTTGAACTGCTAGGTGGGCAGGAGCTGGGACCGAGCAATGGGAGCTCACCCCGTTGCAGGGATTCAAACTGCCGACCTTCTGATCAGCAAGCCCTAGGCTCTGTGGTTTAACCCACAGCACCACCTGGGTCCCTTCAACACCTCATAGTAGAACATATAATAGCAGCAATATTTAAGCAATGTTTTTCTGGCATTTCTGGTGCCCAAAAGTTTTCCATTAAATTCCATTTCCAGTGCAGCCATACACCACACCTGCCAAGTGCACCAGGAAATCCCGTGTGTGTGTGTATTTTGGCGTGAGATTGTGACAGCCATTTTGGGTGCTCCGTTCTTGCCCTGGAAAAAAAAACACTTTTTTTCTGGGCAAGAGCGAGGCGCAGGTCATGCGACTCCCCCGGGAGTGCGTCCCGGAAGACAACGTGTCCCAGTTTGGGGTCTCCAAAAGTTGGCCGGTGTGCTATACCTGCCTACTCAGAAGACCCATTGCATTCACATTCAGTGGTACCTTGGTTCTCGAACTTAATCCGTTCCGGGAGTCCCGAAATGGTTCGAAAACCAAGGCGCAACTTCCGATTGGCTGCAGGTTTTGCAGCGTTCGGGAGCCGATTTTTTCGGGAGCCAAACCATTCGAGCACCAAGGTACCACTGTACTTCCAAGTAAGTAAGCGCAGCAGAGACTGTACTTCCTGAGAATTCTAAGGAAAAACCATCTTCCACAAAAGCTGCTGCTTGCCTTCTATCACTGTGCCATTGAGAGCGTGCTCACTTATGGCTTATGTGTGTGGTACGGAAGCTGTACTACCAAGGACAGGATGGGGTTGTGCAGAGTTGTTAAGGCAGCAGAGAGCATTGTTGGCTGCTCACTCTCCACCTTAGAGCAGATTTATGCCATGAGGTGCCACAGAAAGGCACTGGACATAGTAAAAGATCCATCGCATCCTGGTCACCGTCTCTTTGAGCTCTTGCCATTGGGACGGAGATACAGGACGATGACAACAAGAACAAGCCGTCTTAGGAACAGCTTCTTCTCCAGAGCGATCTCGGCCTTGAATGGGAAGCCTGGACTTTGAAAGTCATCTAATCTTACCTGTTATGTTGTATCATACTGTATGGTTTTAATCCATGTTTTTGTAGTTGTTTTGTTTTTGCGTGGAGTGCCCTATCTGGGTGGATGGAGCAGCCAAGTAATTTCGTTGTCCCCAAAGGGGACAATGACAATAAAATATATTCTATTCTATTCTATTCTATTCTATTCTATTCTATTCTATTCTATTCTATTCTATTCTAAGTGGATATAGCAGGGATGGGGACCTCCATTCCAGGGGTCTGTAACATGCAGAGGGCTGCTGAACTGGGCGCGGTGACCCAACAAAGGTGGTGGAGCCAGTGGGTTAGTGCCTCCTATACCTGTGGAAATTTCTTCTGCTACACCACCATGTCCTTTTTTATATCTGAGCACCCTACCGTGAGGGTGATCCTGCCCTCAGAGGAAGGGTAGGATATAAATAGAAATAACACGGTTACCCTTCTAACGATGAGATTCTTTGTTCTTCTAATGTGGTGACAACTCTCATCAATTAGTAAAATGCAAAATATATACATGTAAGAGTTATTAGTGTGTTTTAAAACTGGTTGGTGATTATTAGTGTTCAGTGAGTAATGAACTTCTATGTCTTGCTTCTGAAAAAAAGAAGCCTTTCATGGTTTCTGTTCATCCCATATGGCGCTCTGATGAGCTTACACTCCTTCTTAAGTACTTGGGTATAGCAAAACAAGAACAAAGCTGAAACAAAGTGAGTCATATGTGTTTGTCTTTACTTTCACTGCATGAGATAATGTGGAGGTGTTAATTACAAGACTTCACTGAGTCTTGACTAATAACAGTGTGCAAACAAATGGATGTCAGCCTCAGCTTCAGAAAAGCTTCTACTAATAAGGTAAAACTAGCAATTAGAGCTGACAATGAAGTAATACTTTGCCTTGAATATTCATGTGTTAAGTTCTCCTTTTGATTTGCCTCTGCCTGTCCAGATGGAAACTAAGAATAGGAACCCACACTAGTTCCCTTAAAATGATTTAAATATCACTCGGCGTACTGGCACATTGGATTAATTCCCTCTTTGTACTAATGCACTGACCCCTGGCATCGAAGCAGACGTACCATGTTCGCGAAGATTTCCCCAATCTGTGACCTTGCAGTAAGAGAAACAAATTGAATTCCTAGAAGAAAGACAACAGTGAACGGATAAAATCACTAACTGTGTGTATGAAATGCAATTTGTTGTATTTACATTCTATACTTGCAGCAGCTTGGGGTGCAATGGGGAGGTGCAAATATGATTATTCGACATCCACCAGTATCCATTCCTACCAAATCAGTTCTGATATGCTTCTTGACGTTCACAAGTTATCTTCCCATGTTAGATGAATACACACAGAAACTGCCTACTCATCAAATCTATTTCAGGTTCCTGAATTAAGAATTAAGAACAAACCCAACGATCCGGTGTCTCCTGACTGATTATCAGTTAAGGGTTCTAATTTTATAATCAAGCTCATTTCTCAATTTCCATCCCTTTTTTTTAATAAAAAAAATCCTTTAATACCATTTTCTTTCACTATATTCTAATATTCCTTCAAGCTGACTGCTGATAATAGCCTCAGATAGTACTTTGTAAGTTAGGGATAGATTTATGATACATAGCTTGCAATCCTATACCCACAGACCTAGGATAAGCCTCATTGTACTCAATGGGAATCATGCCCCAACTTCCTTTCCTAATGGTAGAAAATCAGAGTACATCTAATGCATCTGCTTTATCTATGCACTACCAGGTGCTTCCTCCACAACACACACCTGTATCAATTGTATCTGTGCAGCCAGAAGTGGAGGAGATATATGTCTACATTGCTCTAAGCAGGAATCTAAAATCATGTTCTCTGCATCAACTGATTAGAAGGGGGAGCACAGCACTTCTACTGAATTCTACTCAAAAGTAAGTCCATTTGAGTTCCACTGGGTTTACTCCACAGATAAGTAAGAAGAAACAGCTTATAGCATAGCTTTTGGTGACTGCACATAAACTACAGTCAGGTTGCAACAATTCCCAAAGTTCCCTGGGAACTAGCATTGGTTGTTAAACCACCCTGGGAATTGAAGTCCTATGAGGGGAAGAGGTGTCTGCTACACCCTTAAGAAACTAGTTTCCAGGGTTCTTGGGGAGAAGCCATGAGTCTTTCAAGTTGGCGTATGCTGTTTTAAATGTATAGTACACACAGGGCCTGAGATTTGTTGAAAAGTGCCCGATTTTCCTTAATGAACCAACCTCCATGGGAGCTGGCACACTAGATCACATTCAGATTGTATTCAGACATGGGGACTATTGTGTTTGCTTCTGGGACGCGGGTGGCACTGTGGTCTAAACCACTGAGCCTCTTGCCGATTGGAAGGAACTCCTGCGACGGAGTGAGCTCCCGTTCATAGCTGTCAACCTTCGGATTTGAAAATAAGGGATTTTTCCAAACTTTCAGATTTGAAAATAAGGGATGCCGTGAGGGCGGTGCAATGGCACCAAGTAGCCTCGCCACCCTGCGCTCCAGAGGCTGCGCGCGAACAGGTGAGCGAAAGAGCGAGCGTGTAGATGGCAGGCAGGCTGTCTGTCTGGTTGGGTGTGAGGGTCTGGCTGCACAAAGCATGCAAGCTCCGCCCCCAGTCAGTCTCAGACTCCTTATTGGCAGCCGAGCAACGCAGCTGAAGAGCCTCCCTGGCAGGAAGGGAGGGAGAAGAGCTGCTTCTTTTGAAATCTGGGAAATTTAAGGGATATCAACAATCCAGGATAGCAGCGGGAAACGGCATTGGAATAAGGGAGTTTCCCGCAAAAAAAGGGAGGGTTGACAGCTATGCTCCCGTTGCTCTGTCTCAGCTCCTGCCAACCTAGCAGTTCGAAAGCACACCAGTGTGAGTAGATAAAAGAGGTACCACTGTGGCGGGAAGCTAAACGGCGTTTCTGTGCGCTCTGGTTTCCCTCACGGTGTCCCATTGAGCCAGAAGCGGTTCAGTCATGCTGGCCACATGACCCGGAAAGCTGTCTGTGGACAAACACCGGCTCCCTCGGCCTGAAAGCGAGATGAGCACCACACCCCATAGTCGCCTTTGACTGGAATTAACCATCCAGGGGTCCTTTACCTTTACCTTTTGTATTTGCTTTCCTGTTTATAATGTGAGTGCTTCTATCCCAGGTTCTAAGGTTCCCTCTACACTACGTTACCTGCTGCACTGCGGCTTTATGGTGAATATACTGTCATGTCACGCTAAACCTCAAATGGTGGGAATGAACTTTATGCTGGGATGCCAGTCCAAATCTTGCCATCTATTCCAGTGTAAAACACACACCTCACACAATTTTCTGGTTTCATAGGGTTTCAAACTCCCCACCCCCCACCCCCGAAAGCAAATAACACAGAAATGAGCACTAAGCTTCAGCTAACATTGTGCTAGTTTTCCAGAGCTGGTTTTTTATGTCATGTGAAAGATCACATAAAAAGTGGAAATTATTGAGTAAGGAAACATCAGGGAAATGGAAAAAAGTGCTGTCTGGGTGCAGCCTAAAATCCAGTGCTCTGTGCAAACAAGCTCTCTATATGACACATTTTATTTTATTTTATATGGTGCTTTTCAGTATGCAACCTCTCCGAGCAGTTTATAAAATTGCAAAATGTGATGGTCACAGTTCAGTTTGATACAATGCAACAGAGCAACAGTCCATTTAGAAAACCACCTAACCTCGTCTGCCTAAATATCCTAATGAGCCTGGTGCCGGTAAATTTAATACTTGTTGGTTGTCACTGAACTCAGCGGCTCTGCAGAACGTGGTAGCTAAAAACCGGACTTCAAACGCACAAATCCAGCAGTCAAATATTTAAGTGGATGCATATAAATAAATATATCTATATATAAAAGAAACAGCCCTTCCGTTAATTATATCTTGCAGCAGGTGAAGGCTGTCGAGGTAATGCATTACTACACTATTTGGAAAAACTACAGTTCTAATTAGATGAGCAAATAAATGTTCAGTTCAATTTATTAATATAGCTGTAGGCCTTGTTGCAATTTATCTCTCATTTCTGAGACCAATCCATCTCGGGCTGGAAATCATTGTGGTGAAGTAACAGGCTTTAATAATGGATACGGGAGTGAATTATTCATGCGGAGGGGAGCAGGCCTTGATGCTTTCCACTCACTCCTTTAATTAACTGTGAGATGCTGAGGAGTCCTAGAGTGAGCCTAAGCTTTCCTGGCTTAGCTTCCCTGGAAATGTGAATCTCTTGCAGCCACAAAGAGCGTTCTGTTTGTCAACAGCTTAATCACCCCCAGCACAATCTTCTTGCAGAAGTTACTCAGCAGCTGTTCCTTCATTTACCCCAAATTTATTTGCTGCTTGCAGCAAGCGTCTCTGAGAAAAAGAAAATGTTTTGGAATGGTAATTAAATTCTGTGCTAAAGTAGTCCCGCTCATTATATTGCAGAGGTGGCATTTTTCCATCTTCGACGTATCAAGCAGTTGGTCCCTTACCTTTCTCGCCCACAGTGATTCATGCGACAGTCACCTCCAGGCTTGATTATTGTAACTCGCTCTACGCGGGGCTGCCCTTGAAGCTGACCCAGAAACTCCAGCGGGTGCAGAATGCCGCGGCGAGGCTCCTTACGGGGTCCTTGCCATGGGACCACATTCATCCAGTGCTTTACCAGCTGCACTGGCTCCCGGTGGAGTACAGGATCAGGTTTAAGGTGCTGGTTTTGACCTTTAAAGCTCTATGCGGTCTAGGACCCTCATACCTACGGGACCGCCTCTCCCGGTATGCCCCGCAAAGGACCTTAAGGTCCACAAATAACAACTTTTTGGAGGTCCTGAGCCACAAGGCTGTTAGACTGGGCTCAACTAGGGCCAGGGCCTTTTCAGTACTGGCGCCAACTTGGTGGAACACTCTGTCACAAGAGACCAGAGCCCTGCGGGATTTGACATCTTTCTGCAGGGCCTGCAAGACAGAGCTGTTCCGCCTGGCCTTCGGGTTGGACTCAGTCTGATGTTTCCTCCCCTTATGGTTTTGATTATGGGCGATAAATGAAGTGGCATTTTAAATTTTAAATTGTATTTTAACCTGTATTTTAATTAACGGTTTTTTCTTTCTTTTATACTTTATTGTAATTTTATTAGCCGCCCTGAGCCCGGTTTCGGCTGGGAAGGGCGGGGTATAAATAAAATTTATTATTATTATTATTATTATTATTATTATTATTATTATTATATAAAGGAAGAAAATGTAGCCATAAACACAACTTTGCTTTGGAACTTTGGTCTGGTTCAGACGTAATGGGAAACCATGGTTTTCTGCTATGTTTCTGAGAGCCATGGTGGGCCTTGTGTGAACCACCTTCCCCTTTCCTTTGTTTCTCAGTGGAAGAGATCAGAAGCTTCTGCTTCCAGTTCGTGTACTACTACTACTACTACTACTATGGCAATCACTCGTAGCCAAGTGAGATTGTCTTCCATGAATATGGTTTTAATGGTATGTCCGTAAGTGACTGTGGAGGCCAATTCCGGATCCACACATCCTTCCAGTTCGTGTACTACTAACCATAGTTTCCTGTAGCATCCAAACTTGGGTAGCTTTGGGGTTTATAAACTGGTTTCAGAACAAGCCAATGTGATCCTGGCTTATTCTTCTGGCTTATGTCATCTCGGACCATTGGCCATGCTGGCTGGGAGGGACTGATGGATGGAACGGTAGCCTGAAACATCTACCAGGTTAGAAAAGGCTGGTCTACAGTTAAACAACAACAACAGCCGGCATAGCAACAGCCATAGCAGTTGCTGGACACATAAGGATATCATTAAAGGCTTCGGTGATGAGTTAATCCTCTATGTGATATGGGTACTATATAACCTTCCTTACGACATGGGCTAAAGTTAATGTAGTTATTTTCCAGTCATTTCAGAAGTTAAGCCAGATTGCATTTCTGAAAAAAGCAAGAACATATTTGCAGTTGTTTTATAAGTTCACAAAACATTTTAATTTCGTCCTTCCTTTAAAAACCGTTAAAAGAACTTCTATTTCAAGTTGTTATTTTGTAGTTAACGAGTTACCAAAATATTTCCAAGCCTGCACTTGATGCAAGGTCAAATAAAATCCTAAACCTTTCCAAATGGGAGTCTTTTCCAATTTGTGGTGGTTCAGCACCACACTTAACTATTTCTTATAAGGATTCTCTCCCCAGCACTAAAGTGAGCATGATTGTTCAGATGGATTTCTCCACGCTCCTTCCCCCGCTGCCCTGAAAACATTTTGTTGCAAATACAGGTTTAATGCTTCCTTTCCTTTCTCTACCCCTCTCTTTTCCTTTTGAGTCATGTCTATATTAGCTCGTGAGCTTGCAGGTACAGGACTGTCTTATTTCTTAATAAGTGTACAGCGTTTGAGAAACTTTAGGCACGTCATAAATATTATTGTTATGTGAGCATGTAATACTTGCATGCAGTATAACATAAATGCATAAATAATAACGTGAGAAAAATGCATTTCTCTAAGACTTTCCTCCCTGGTATAAGTAATGGTTTGCTGCAAGCACATAAGCAACCTGTGTAGGTGATTTATCATCCTTATCTAGCAAATCTACACAGCTATTACCTGTTACTAACAGAGCATCAGAAATGTAGCACACATGAACATTTATAGAGTCATATTTTGCATTGTGATGACAAGAGCTTTCCTCTTTCAGCTTTATTGTGTGGGGAGCAATAAAGACTGTGGGAGAAGTCTTAGCTGACCACTTCTTTGTAGAAAATTGAATCACTATTTCTATAAATCATAAAATGATGGAAAAGGGCTGTGAAGTAAACAATGATGTATATTAATTAGTAGCTCGACCTGAGTCAATACAAATCAAAGTGGCTTTATGAAAGTATTGATGTTCTTGGGTTGTTTTTGTGTGTGTGTGTGTGTGTGTGTGTGTGTGTGTGTGTGTGTGTGTTAAAAGCTCTTACTAAGGTTGAATTTATTTATGAATTTACCCCGGGGGGATTGTTCAACGAAATGAATCTATTCGCTTTGAAACCAAAATCATGGCAGACAACAGGCATTTATATATAACTGAGCTAGGGCGATATTTGTATGAACTGTGGGTCATGTCTATTTTTGACCTAACAGGAAGAAATACAGAAGCACTTGATTAAATATATAGTATGTATTATAAACCAGCATCCTTATTATGCTTCATTTTAAGTGAACATTGACAGATCCCATACAACACTGCACAGGAGAACTAGAGCACCCCAAATGACTCTCTTCGCACATCATGGCAAACCATAGCTAATGGTTTCCTGTGAAAGCACCAATCTGGACCCCTTTGCCCCTCCCTGCTAGCTCACGGGAGAAACATACCGCCACCCCTGGCTTAGGGTATTAAATATCACATGCCTGTTTGATATGGATGATAAGACCTGTTAGGCATTGGAACGACAACCACAGGAGATGGAGCATGATCATGTGACTTGGGCAGGGCACAATACAGAAAGTCTTGATTTATAAGGAGAGCTACACAAACAGGGTTCCGTACCCTCCACTATTTCTCCGATGAAAATAGGGACATTCTTCTTCTTCTTCTTCTTCTTCTTCTTCTTCTTCTTCTCCTTCTCCTCCTCCTCCTCCTCCTCCTCCTCCTTCTCCTTCTCCTTCTCCTTCTTCTCCTTCATTTTATTATTTATACCCCAGCCACCTGACTGGGTTGCCCCAGCCACTCTGGGCAGCTTCCAACATATATAAAAACATCGTAAAATATTAAACATTTTTTTAAAAAACTTCCATATACAGGCCTTCAGATGCCTTCTAAAGGTTCTCCTTGGCTTGGGGTTCACATAACTCCATACCCTCCACCATTTCTTAGATAAAAATAGGGACATCCTCCCATACCCTCCAACATTTCTCCAGTGAAAATAGGGACATCCTAAGGAAAAGTGGGACATTCCAGAATAAAATCAGAAACCGGGGTGGCTTCTGTAAATCCAGAACTGTCCCTGGAAAATAGGGACACTTGGAGGGTCTGACACTGCTATCTGTGGTAAAGGTAAAATGATCCCTGGGTAGTTAAGTCCAGTCAAACTTGACTGTGGGGTGGGGCGCTCATCTCCGCATTTAGGCTGAGGAAACCAGCGTTTGTCTCCAGACAGCTTTTCTGGGTCATGTGGCCAGCATGACTAAACCACTTCTGGCGCAACGGTACACCGTGACGGAAACCAGAGCACACAGAAACACCATTTACCTTCCTGCCACAGTGGTACCTTTTTATCTACTTGCGCTGGTGTGCTTTCGAACTGATCATTTGGCAGGAGCTTGGCAAGACTAGAAAAGACCCTGATGTTGGGAAAGGTTGAGGGCACAAGGAGAAGGGGACGGCAGAGGAAGAGGTGGTTGGACAGTGTTCTCGAAGCTACTAATATGAGTTTGGCCAAACTGCGAGAGACAGTGAAGGATAGGCATGCCTGGCGTGCTCTGGTCCATGGGGTCACGAAGAGTCGGACACGACTGAACGACTGAACAAAATGGCAAGATGAGCTCAACTATCTACCCTCCATCGAGGCAAGCAAGAAGCATGATCACCGTTCACTCAAGGAAGGAAAAAAGCAAGGAGATGAGGGTTGAGGCAGGGGAGGGAGTGTCGCCTGGTGGGATGAGGTGGGGGGCCCTGAAAACGAGAAGTGCCATATTGGGGCTCAGGGTTCCCCATCTCTGCACCCAATCCTGCACCCTTTAAAACAGACATTTTCAAAGATCTGCAAATGTCATGTGCACGGGATCCTGTCTCCTTTCCCCGTTTCTTCAAAAAATAGTGTCATAGGCAAACGCTAGGCCAGTGCATCTCCTAGCCCCAGAGAGAGCAAGAGCATCGCAGCAGAAAAAAGAAGGGAGGAGAAAGGGGAGAAATTAATACTGATCAGGCAGTGTGTTAATGAAACATTTACACAAGCAGTTTATGTGGTAGTAATAAAAAGGCATCATTCATCCCACTCTTTCATTACTTAGCACAATCCTTAAGAGGATTACCTTTTTAAAAAAAGGAAAAAGCCCAGAGAGAATGAGAGAAAGAGGGAAGAATGTACTTATCAGTTGAGTCTCAGGATTGGTAATGCTGAGTTCTTAATAGATTGCTCTTGGATTTAGGATTACTGCCTTGCATGTTCTTTCAGGCATTGCTATAGAATAGAATCCTTCCCCCCCCCTTCCCTCTTCCATATGAAGAGCTCTATTGACTTTGTGATGAAATGACCTAAACTGTCCAGTTTATGCATATACTAATCCCATCTGCTGAAGCCCGGCCTCTGTCTTTTCAAATGTAAAGAGTTTTATTTATTTATTTGGGGGGGGGGAGATTTGACGGGAGGCTGCACTGAGACATGAGCTAATTCCTCAGCTAATATGATTAAAAGCCGCTGAAAGCAGGAGTTGGGGGCCTAACAGCAGCTAGCTGCATTTTTGAAATTTGGCCGTCTTCCATCCCACTGGGCCCCTGGTTGAAGGCTAGAAAAGGACAGTGTGGTTGTCTTCAGGCTTTCAGACTCTTTTAACTCATATCTGATTAGTTGGTGCACCGGTATTACAATTACTCAGTACTCCCGTCCCCAAATCAATCCTGTGTTTGGACCAGAGTCATAGGAAGGTCAGGTGGTACCCGGTGCTGAAAATTTCTTGTCACCCCCCCCCCCACACACACATTGGTTTGTTTGTTTGTTTGTTTGTTTTTGCATGCAAAAATGGTTTTACGTTATTTCATATTTTCTTACAAAGGAACAATAATAAGTAAAAATAAACTTATTTATATCCTGCCCTCCCCAGCCGAAGTCGGGCTCAGGGCAGCTAACATCAGATACATAACATTGATATAAAATCAAACCATAATTAAATTACCTCCTAAAAACATGTCAAAAACAAATTAAAGTCTAATTAGATGGCTTTCCGCAGGGTTAGGGTTGGGAACAGTAAGTGCTCCACTGAATTGAAATTTCAGCCTTCACGACATAGGAAAACAGCCAAGTAAATAGCTATTTTCGTGGAGGAGGGTCAAGATATTAACTGATATGCATGAAATTTCATATATAGCTATATAATTCCTAGTGTAGTAAGATAAGACCTTTGGAGCAGGCATTTTTTTTAAAAAAAGTTTTTTATGAACCACCCTAGTAGGGCAGTAATTGTTCCTGGATAATTTGTCACCCCCTCCATGATGGAACCTGGGGCGGCCCGCCCCCTCCGTTCCCCACTTCCTACGCCCCTGGTTTGGACATCATTCAGGTATCTAAAATGTCATTCTAAACATAAAGAGAGTCCCATGCAGAAGGAGTCCCCTTTCCTGAGAAAGAGAAAAAAAAATAAAGCATGTTCTCTCCACTCAGCCTTGCATCTTCTCCACTGTGCATGCAGACCAACCTTCCTCTACGTCTCAGAAAAGAACAGAAAAGCTCTCTTTGCACATCTGGGAATATGGCTCACGGTCATAATTATGAATTGATTCTCTTAGCACGGACCCACTGGGTAATAGCTACACTATTTTATATGGACATTTTAATAACAGTATCATAAAGCACTATCTGAGCACAATAAAAAAGGAACAATTAACGACCCATTTTTTTAAGAAACATCGGTTCCAACCATGGTGTTGTTGTTTTTTTACAAGACACTTTGCATTTTGAATGCCTTCATAGAAAAAGGCTTTACTGTTCATCCACTTTCTGTTGAGAGCTTTGGTAAGTCTTCTGAAACAAGCCTGGAGCAAATTCCCCATAAGTAACCTCTTTTTATTTTATTTTAAAAAGTATTTTCAGTTCTTTTCTTTGTCGGAAGAGGAACAAAAGATTCTTGCCTCAAGGAGAAAGCAGAGAGAAGAGCACTGAAGTGTGTCTAGCTTTCATTTGTTTTCTGCTTTATTTTGATACGGGAGATCTTTACTTACGGTTTTTCTCAGGCAGCATCCTCAATGAGCAAGGCTTTTAACCCTGTGTATGATAAGACTGCAGTGCAGCAGCTTTCCCTGCATCCCTTTTGTTCTGTCATAAAGCTTGGCCAGAAAGTGTCATCTCTTCCACCAACACCCAAAGCAGCCCTTGTTGTCCACCTGAAATCTTTCTGTTCTCCTCAGATGGGAACATGTTTTGGTTTGCTGTGGCAAGATTTTTTGCTTTCCTGTTGGGAAAAACATTCAGAACAACACAGCTCCTATTTAAAAAGTTTATTGAGTGCTAAAGCACAGTCTTGGGGATGCGGGTGGCGCTGTGGTCTAAACCACTGAGCCTTGGGCTTGCCGATTGGAAGGTCGGCGGTTCGAATCCCTGCGATGGGGTGAGCTCCCGTTGCTCGGTCCCAGCTCCTGCCAACCTAGCAGTTCGAAACATAGCTGTCAACTTTCGGATTTGAAAATAAGGGATTTTTAAAAACTTTCGGATTTGAAAATAAGGGATGCCGCAAGGGTGGTGCAATGGCACCAAGTAGCCTCGCCACCCTGCGCTCCAGAGGCTGCGCGTGAACGGGTGAGCGAAAGAGCGAGCTGATTTGGTGCAAATCATATTTCAGCTGTGAGCTCATGGTGCCTGTTGGTGTTCACACACCCCCGGCACAGCTTGCACAAATGCTCTTGATGCCCTCAAGGGTCCTCTCACCACCCCCAATTGAGGGTGCTTTGGGAGGCATTGTCAACAAAGGAGAAGATTGTTCCCAGTTTGGAAGAAAGCTTTCTATATCAATGCTCTCCCATTCAGTGTTCGGCCATTATGTCATAGCTGTCAATTTTCAGATTTGAAAATAAGGGATTTTTCCGGACTTTCGGATTTGAAAATAAGGGATGCCGCGAGGGCGGTGCAATGGCACCAAGTAGCCTCACCACCCTGCGCTCCAGAGGCTGCGCACAAATGGGTGAGCGAAAGAGCGAGCGCATAGATGGCAGGCAGGCTGGCTGTCTGGTTGGGCGTGAGGGTCTGGCTGCACAAGGCATGCAAGCTCCGCCTCCAGTCGGTCTCAGACTCCTTATTGGCAGCTGAGCAACGCAGCTGAGGAGCCTCCCTGGCCGGCAGGGAGGGAGAGGAGCTGCTTCCTTTGAAATCCGGGAAATTTAAGGGATATCAACAATCCGGGATAGCAGCGGGAAACGGCATTGGAATAAGGGAGTTTCCTGCAAAAAAAGGGGAGGGTTGACAGCTATGGACTTCGAAAGCAAGTCAAAGTGCAAGTAGAAAAATGGGTGCCACTCCGGCGGGAAGGTATACGGCGTTTCCGTGCACTGCTCTGGTTTCGCCAGAAGCAGCTTAGTCATGACCCGGAAAAACTGTCTGCGGACAAACGTTGGCTGCCTCGGCCAATAAAGTGAGATGAATGCCTCAACCCCAGAGTTGTTCGCGACTGGACTTAACTTTCAGGGGTCTTTTACCTTTTTTTTTTTTAAAGCACAGCCTTAGCACATGATGCACAGTTAATGCATCCAATGCATTTCCGTGGGATGTAGAAGTGCCTTTGAGAACTTAGAGCAGGCTTCCTCAACCTCGGCCCTCCAGATGTTTTGAGACTACAATTCCCATCATCCTTGACCACTGGTCCTGCTAGCTAGGGATCATGGGAGTTGTAGGCCAAAAGCATCCGGGAGGCCGAGTTTGAAGAAGCCTGGCTTAGAGAAACATTTTCTATTTAGTCTTTTGAGCTGGTATCCTGGTTCTGTTAGGTCAAGGATTTATGCTTGTGCAAGGGAACTTTCTTCCCTTCTCCTCGCTTTGTGCATGCTTCATGCCCTCTCTGGATCTCCTCTGGAGGTGTGGGGGATAATCCCCTGAACAGATTTAGGAGAAGCATGGTGGGAGCAGAGGAGGGGAAGTTCCACTGTTCAAGGGTAAATCCTTGCACTAATGGAAAAAGAGCCTTCTTGCTACTTTGGATACATGCCAGGTTATAATAATTTATAGCAGGGGTCAGTAACTTTCCGTATCTGTATTTGGCTATCCAATTGATGCTGCCTTGCCTGTACAATCTCTCCCCCCATTCATAGCACCATAGAATCGGAGGGTTGGAAGGGATCCCAAGAGTCATCTAGTCTAAGTCCCTGCAATGGAGGAATCTCAATGAAAGTACCAATAACAGATGGCCATCCAACCTCTGCTTAAAAACCTCCAAGGAAGGAGAGTCCGTCACCTCCCGAGGGAGACTGTCCCACTGTCAGACAGCTTTTATTGTCAGAAAGTTCTTCCTCATATTTAGTCGGAATCTCCTTTCTTGTAACTTGAAGCCATTGTTTCGGGACCCAACCCTCTGGAGCAGGAGAAAACAGCCTTGCTCCATCTTCCATGTGGAAGCTCTCTAGATATTTGAAGATGGTGATCATGTCTTCTCTCAGTCTCCTCTTTTCCAGTCTAAACATAACCCAGCTCCCTCAACCGTTTCTCATAAGGCTTGGTTTCCAGACCCTTTTAACCCTCCATATGAAGAGTGCTATTGGCCAGGCATCCCCAAACTCGGCCCTCCAGCTGTTTTGGGACTACAGTTCCCATCATCCCTGACCACTGGTCCTGTTAGCTAGGGATGATGGGAGTTGTAGTCCAAAAACAGCTGCAGGACCGAGTTTGAGGAAGCCTGCTGACTTTGTGATGAAATTACCCAAACCATCCAGGTTATGCAAATCCTAATTTAATGTGCTCCATTTCTTTTTTCAAATGCAAAGGGTTTATTTGGGGTGGGAGAGATTTGGCGGGAGACCTAAGTGATGCTCCCTGGCCTGTACACTACAAACTTCAGAGGGAACAGAAAGTTCTGGATAAACAATAGGTGCCTGGGGCAACAGGCCATTTGAAGGGGAGTTGTCTCCCCGCAACTTCCGAATCTCTTGTCGAGAATTGCTTCTGACTAGAATTTTATGTGGTGAAATATAGAAATTTCAGGTGGCAGTGATAATATATGAACTGATGGATTAAAAAAGTGAGAGAAGTAATACAGAATGATGTACATTTGCAATTGTAATACCCGTGTTTCTCCTAAAATAAGACACCGACTTATATTCTTTTTCCCTCCCAAAAAACACAGTATGGCTTATTTTCGGGGGATGTCTTATTTTTAAGCCCCGTGCTTCAAGCGCCGCGTGCTGCGGCTACTGCTGGCTCCCGCCGGATCGGGGCTTCAAGCGCCGCGCGCTGCGGCTGGCTCCCGCCGGATCGGGGCTTCAAGCGCCGCGCGCTGCGGCTGCTGCTGGCTTCCGATGGATTGGGCCTTCATGGCCGCGCGCTCTTTAATCCAAGCCCTGATCGCTCGGAAACCAGCAAGAGCCGCAGCACGTGGCGCTTCATCCCCCGATCGCTCGGGACGCAGCAGGAGCCACAGGGCACGGCTCTTTATTCCAAGCCCGGTGCGCTGCGGCTCCTGCTGCGTCCCGAGCGATCGGGGGATGAAGCGCTTCATCCCCCGATCACTCGGACGCAGCAGGAGCCGCGCGCTCTTTAATCCAAGCCCCGATCGCTTGGGACGCAGCAGGAGCCGCAGCGCACGGCTCTTTATTCCAAGCCCCGATCGCCAGGGGCTCTTCCACTTCCTTTGTGCCCTCCGGAAATGCGCCCACTTTAGCAGGTATCACCCCGTCTTATTTTCGGGGTATGGCTTATATTTTGTTACCGCTAGAAAACTCTGCCATGCCTTATATTTTAGGCATGTCTTATATTATGAGAAACACGGTATCTAAATCCCAAAGCATGGATGCCAGGAGATGTGCTGCAGTCTGGCACACTCAGAAGTGCAGTGATGCCTTGTGAGGGCAGAATTTTATTGGGAATAAAATTCTTAACAGAAAAAGCAGCCGCAGAGAACAAGTTGCTCCATGTGACATTTCATTTCTTAGCAGCTTGAGAGATTAACGCTCTCGCCTGCATTTAATGCATTACAATTCCCAGCTATACAGAAATGAAAACTCATTCTTTATTGCATAAATGTTATACAGAGAAAATGAGAATTTGCATTGAGGCCTTCCCTTCCTGCAAAAATCAGACTATCCTGCTAACTTGAAGGAGAAAGCGAGATTGGCACATCTCTCTGCCAAATTGAAACAGCATAGTGCAGTACTGTGTTTTGAAAGTGGAAAATAAGAGGCTACAGTTGTGGAAATATGTGTGATTACTTGGATATGAATAGTCTGAATTTCATAAAATAAAATAAAAACATCTAGGCAGATATGCCTCTTTTGTCCCAAATCACCAAGGAAACAACCAGCTTGTTATCAATGCATCCACCCACTGAATTGTCGAAGCGGCTTCAAATAATATTGATAGGTGCCTTCAATGGTACCTAACTGTATGCTGAAATGAAGGATATCACCACATCAATGAGGTTTCTCTCTCTCTCTCTTTTAAAAAAGCTGCCAAGACTTGTTCATTTACAGTCAATGACACGTGACTCTGCCTCAAACAGATGCCATTTTCTCTTGAGGAACAGTGGTGTATTCGAGGGAGGAAAGTACTTCAACTGTGTCTGCCTGGCAAAGAGACAACTATGTCATGTCAGTGGAATAAGTGACAGCCGTGCTTGGCAGAGTCAACTGTTGTACAGATGAGACAACTATTGATTAATTTGCAACTGGACCCAGCCACCTAGGCTGAAACGTATTTGCTCAGAGATGCAGAGTCGAGATGATGAAGTGGCCCTGTCCTTTTCGATGCCAGCGAATCCCTTTGGGGGCGCGATGCTGTCTTCCCATATCTCTTGGCCCATAAAGTCATCAGTTTCCTAAAGCTTTGGGGAGCGCTTTTGGTTCTGCGCTCCATAAAAGTAAAACGGGCTAAAAGAAGATTCCATGGCAGGAGAGGAGGAGGAGAGAAAACTCTGTCATGCAGGAGCAGTTCAGCCTTGAGGATAAAGGGCTTGTTGGTTTTTTCCTACCTGTGTGTTCATACCAGGCAACAGTTGGATTCAGTTATGTTTTTCTTGCGAAAGCTGCAGCATGGCGCCTTCTAGATCTTGTAAGGCTACAGTTTCCATCATCCCTAACCATTGGTCGTGCTGCCTGTGGAGGATGGGAGCTGCAGTACGATCTGGAGGTCCTAATGTCGGGGCTGCCTTGCCCAAATTGCTGATATTTTAACAGCACCACCCTATGCAGATCCCCAGATCATAAAGAGAATTACTCACACGGGTGGCGCTGTGGTCTAAACCACAGAGCCTAGGGCTTGCCGATCGGAAGGTCGGTGGTTCGAATCCCCGCGACAGGGTGAGCTCCCGTTGCTCGGTCCCAGCTCCTGCAAACCTAGCAGTTCGAAAGCATGTCAAAGTGCAAGTAGATAAATAGGTACCGCTCTGGTGGGAAGGTAAATGGCGTTTCCGTGCGCTGCTCTGGTTCGCCAGAAGCGGCTTAGTCATGCTGGCCACATGACCCGGAAGCTGTATGCCAGCTCCCTTGGCCAGTAAAGCGAGATGAGCGCTGCAACCCCAGAGTCATTCATGACTGGACTTAACTTTCAGGGGTCCCTTTACCTTTACCTTTTAACGCTGAACAGGACTGTGGCCTAACAGTGCAATTCTAACATATCTGTGCGGAAGAAAGTCCCATTGAGCTCAACTTGGCTTACTCTCGAGTAAGTGGGTACAGAATTAGAGACTTAAATCATGTTTTTGAGATGATCAGTGATAATAAACGATTTGCATGAATTACTTTGAATGCCGAACAAATAAGATTAATTTCTTATTGAATGATAAAGGTGAGAACCTGAAAGGCAAATCTGTTTGTTGAGTTATTTGGACTGTAATAACTGTAGAGAAAGAGGCAGAAGGTTTATTTCAGAATAAGCCGAAGAGTAAAACTTTTCTTACTCCTATAACCTATAAGTTGAAATTGTTAGTTTGGGGTTCTCATCAGCTGTACGCCATAATAATCACAATTATAACAAATAAAGGCTTGACATATCTCGCTTTGCATGTCATGAGTCTATCTCATATATTAGTTTCACCTTTTAAGTTGAATTACTCAAAGAAATGAACCTTTCCACGATATTCTAATTTTTCGAGTTTCACCTGTATATATAATTCTCATGCAGGAATTTAAGGGGGTTTATTTTAGGATAGGCTGTTCATGGTACCTAGCTACTCCTGCATAAATTCCATTTAAGTTTACAGGATTTGCCTTTGGATAACCAATGACAGGATTGCTCCCTCAAAAGTATACAATATGCAGCTGCTGGCAGTTTCAGCTCTACAGACAAGAAATGGTTAATTCCATTTGGCTCCAGAAGTTATCTGCCACTGAGCCCTTCATTCTTCCAGGTATGCAGTACTTGTAAAGACATCTGTTTGATTAGGAGATTAACCTATCTAACACAACACCCGGTTAAGTATATGCCTATCCTGAAAAAAGCCACAAGATAAATTGCAACCATGCCATGTTAATCTTTCTCAGTGGGGGAGAGGGAATCTTGGACCACTGCTAGCATCAGAGCAGAAGGAATGATGCATTTGATATGTGGAACATCAGGTGCACAGAAAGGGCACATCTTTATAATATTGCCCCAAGGGTGAAAATTGGTCAACCGGTGTCATCGTTAATCTTGCAGCAGTGTCTAAAATGGTGCAGTCATTTAGTCCAAGAAAATTCTGCTTAACAGCCAGAGTACATATTTGATTTGGATCCAGTGACAAATGTATTTTGAAGGCTTCCTGGCTGGCCAATGACATATTAGATCATGTCTGTAAAACAAGATTTAATATTAGAATAGTCAACTAAGAGGACACCGTCTTCCTCCCCTCAAATTCTTTTTAAGAGTCGAAATAGAATTTACAGGGTGTTTTTTCTTCTTTTTTTTAGTGTCACGCAAACTGCTAAAAGTTACTGCAAGGCGGCTGGAATAAAATATACATTATTGAGTTTATATTTTATTGAACGATTTCCCCCGCTCAATTTCGGAAACAATGCAGATAACTAGTAGAAGCAGGAATAATGAATGCCTGCTAGATGGAGGAAGTGGAGAGGAAATAAGTTTATAGCATTGCATTATGAAGGGTAGGATTCAAGCAGAGGTTGAATTTGATGGGCATTAGAACTCGATTGCCTAAATATTAGTTACTCGGAAACCCCATTGTATAAAATCACTGTCATAGCTTGTGCCGCCTCAGTTTTAGCAAGCCTTAAGTAATAGCACTTCTGCTTGTTCTAATGGGAATGTTTGGGATTCTCTAGGGCTTTCCCCATGAATCAGTTTCTTAAATCACTTTTGTTACACAGAACCAGGAAATGAATCCGATAGCTTTGCGTGTGCAAGGCTCCCAGCCATACCCCCCAATAACTTCAGACAAGACTCATATTTTTTGGTTTGGGTTTTTGGCATAATTTTGGCCACAACTTTTATTGAATACAAATCAAGTGAGTGGTTGCATAGGCATTGGTTCACGCTGTCCGACGGGACAGAGCTGACCCTAGTCAGCAACCGACTAGCTGTCCGGCGGGACAGAGCTGACCATTGGGCAGCGCTGGGAAAACCATTAACTGGGGAGGGTAGCGGAGGCTGGGTGCATGATAGCCTTCCCCCTCCCCATTGGCTCACAGGGGCTCAAGCTTTTCGGCCCTGCAACCTACCGGGTTCGGACAAGCATTACAGAGCCCCTGACTTCCTTTAACGGAATTCCCATTACTCACAGCACATCATGGAGGCTACCGGCCTCCCATACCACTGAACCAATGCCTAACCGCCAACCTTACAAGTTGTGACTAATTGCTGAATAGTAGGCAAAAACCAAGTGGCAAGAGCCAATCAGCCAAATGGACAAAATTCCTACTAGGCCCCTCTCAAGCGGAGACGACCCCTACCCGGCTCAGCAAGGTCAACACACCGTCCTATACCAGGGAGTGGGGGGTGGGAGATCCGAAACTCAAGCCAGAGTGACCACTGGGTCACATGCCTAGGCTATATATACTGCTGGGCTGTCAATCACTAGCTGTGGCCAAAGGCCCCTCCCAAAACCTAGAGGTAATGGCTTCTATGCCTGCACCGCAACATATGCTCCCTTTGGGAACTCTTTTTGCGTGTGCAAGGCTCCCAGCCATACCCCCCAATAACTTCAGACAAGACTCATATTTTTTGGTTTGGGTTTTTGGCATAATTTTGGCCACAACTTTTATTGAATACAAATCAAGTGAGTGGTTGCATAGGCATTGGTTCACGCTGTCCGACGGGACAGAGCTGACCCTAGTCAGCAACCGACTAGCTGTCCGGCGGGACAGAGCTGACCATTGGGCAGCGCTGGGAAAACCATTAACTGGGGAGGGTAGCGGAGGCTGGGTGCATGATAGCCTTCCCCCTCCCCATTGGCTCACAGGGGCTCAAGCTTTTCGGCCCTGCAACCTACCGGGTTCGGACAAGCATTACAGAGCCCCTGACTTCCTTTAACGGAATTCCCATTACTCACAGCACATCATGGAGGCTACCGGCCTCCCATACCACTGAACCAATGCCTAACCGCCACCAGAGCCAAAGGCTCACCGCCAAACCACTCACAAACCCAGCCAAGTTTTGAGGGCCCCCCCAACAGCCCCTAACCACAAGTCATTACCCTCGGGTGAAAGATGAACACCATCTGGGCGGAAGACAGAAACATTCCCGAAGGAAATATTTGGGTGAGCAATCTCCAACCCTCCCATTTCCAAGACCACCCGAATTGCAGCACTGTTGGTGCGCCTGCGTGCCCTTTCAACCGCCACAGCTGAGCGCGCTCCTCTCCAGGAGCGGCGCTGCAGCAGGTGAGACCAAAACACTTGCACCTGTGGGAATAAACAAGCAATCTCCCTCAGATCATGCTGAATCTTATAACGCAGCACTTTACATGGAGTGGCAGGTAAGTCATTTTCACCCAGTTGAATGATAATGGCATCTGGCGGACCCGCCCCATCCATCTGGGAGCAAAGCAACGGTATCAACTCCTCCCACAGCATACCCCTTCTTCCCAACCAACAAACTATAACATTAGGTGACAGTCCAAAGTTGGGCATAAGCCCTGCCTCCCGAGCTCTGGCGCCGGCCCAGTGTACAATGCTGTGCCCGACAATCCACACTCGCACGGGTGCAGGACCTGAAGAAAACAAAAACAACAACGATGAAAATCAACATTAACGACGTACATAAGCTTTATAGGCATTGGACCTCCACCGCCCCAATTCCTTGATCCTCTCAGTGGAGAGCCCCCAGCGAGCCGCAGAAGTAGCCGCGCCGATCCTGAAAGAATGGGGGGCGTAACCTGTGGCCTCACGACCACAAGCCGTGATGGCCTTCCGCATGATCCTGGCGAACTGCTGCCTGGTCAAAGGCGAGCCATCCTCATGCATCAAAAAATGGCCGTTTCCCGCAGGGCGCACTGCCATATAGCGCGCAGTGTCCTTGACCGGGCACGGCCCAGACCCACCCGTAGCTGGCAACCGGATAACCACACCCCGGCCCAGCTGGTCGGTCTTGGAATTCCGAACGGTGATGACCACCTCTGAAAGAGAGAGATCTACATCGTTTAACAATAAACCCCGCGTTCCAGCGAGATGGGCAGCCTCAAGGACTACCTCCCCCACCCGCAGCGCCCCGTAGAAGGCCAGGGAAAATGCTGCGGAAAACAGGCGCGCCTCAAAGCGCGACCAGCAAACTACCCGTAGTTTGGTTCGCATCTTGGTTAACAGTGCTAGGGAGATAGGGCGCCTGGCCTGGGCCTGCGACGGGTGCATCCTAGCCCACCCCTTTAACGTCTGCCTAATGTAAAAGGTGGAACAGGGGTCCATCTCAAAAAAGAGCTTAGTAAAAAAGGAGATAGCCGCTGCCTGGATCCGAATGGTCCGGGGAGCACGGCCTGACGCAAAGAGGTGCGTCAGATATTCTAGCGCCATATCCGACGTCGGGGGCGAGGAAAAATGGCCCACCCCAGACCGATCAAAAAACTGAAGAAAATCAGACCAAGCTTTCTTATAAGAGCGGAAGGTGGACGGGGCAACAGAAGAGGCTACTCCCTGCATCGCTAGTTGCCTCCAAGGCTCCACAAGCTGTCTGGAAAGTGCTCCGGATGCTCTCTTGCCTCCGGAGCCAGGGCTCTGAACCGGGCCATCTGAAAACGGGATAGAGCATCGGCAATTTCGTTAGATAGGCCCGGAACAAAGCGTGCGGAAAAAACAATGTTAGCCCGCAGACATTGAAGCACAAAAGCTCTAAGTAAAGAGGATACCCGGGGGGAACGGGATGACTGTCTCGCAAGGACAGCTACCACCGCCTGGTTATCCGTCCAGAAGCAAACACGCCGGTCCCTGAATTCCTCGACCCATATATGCACTGCCACTGCAATGGGAAAAAACTCGAGAAAAGTCAAGTCCCGCGTAATCGCCTCCCCCTGCCATGCCTCCGGCCAGGGCATGGCACACCAGCGACCCAGCCAATAAAGCCCAAATCCCAAGGAGCCAGCAGCGTCTGAATGGACCTGGAAATCATTGCGGAGGTTCAGAGTGTCCTGCCACAATGAAACCCCGTTGTATTCCTGAAGGAATAACAACCAGTTCCTAAGGTCCTCCTTTACATCCTGGGGCAAACGTGTATGGTGGTGAGGAGCCCGCAAGCCAACAGTGAGTCTTGCTAGGCGGGAGCAAAAGGGCCTCCCTGGTGCCACCACCTTACAGGCAAAATTCAAGTGACCCAGCAACGACTGAACCTGCCGCAACGTCACCTTGGCGAGGGGGAGCACTTCCTCAATAACCCTTCTCAAGGTGACGAGTTTTTCAGCCGGCAGACTAGACGTCTGAGCCACCGTGTCAAGCAAAATGCCTAAGTAGACCAACTGGGTAGCTGGGCCCTCCGTTTTGGCCGATGCCAAAGGCACACCCAGCTCTTCAGTAAGTGCCGCAAAGGCCTGCATCAGGACCAGGCAGTTGCCTGAGTCACTGCTAGAGGCCAACAAAAAATCATCGAGATAATGCGACACCCCCTGCAGGCCCGTTCTGTGGCGCAGGGCCCAGTCCAGGAACGTGCTGAAAGCCTCAAAAGCTGCGCAGGCTACAGAACAGCCCATGGGCATAGTCTTATCAAAATAATAAGCCCCTTCAAATTGAAAACCTAGCAGCCAAAAATCCTGAGGATTAATCGGCAGCAAGCGGAACGCAGATTCAACATCACATTTTGCCATCAGGGCCCCCCGGCCGAATTTCCTAACCATTTTTACAGCATCATCCAGGGACGCATAGCGCACCGAATAAAGCTCTGGGGGGATAACGTCATTAACCGACGTGCCCCTGGGGTGAGACAGATTATGGATCAGTCGGAATTCACCTGGCGCCTTCTTAGGCACCACTCCCAGGGGAGAAAGATGCAGTCCAGGAAAAGGAGGAGCAGCAAAAGGGCCCGCCATGCGGCCTAGAGCCAGCTCCTTCCCTATCTTCTTCCTGGCCACGTCCGGCAGCTCACGCACTGATTTCTGATTAACAGGCTTGCCCGCCACAGGAGGCGTTGATACGGGAATCCTGAAACCCTGGGAAAAACCTTCCCTCAGATACTGAGCTGCTTGCTGATTAGGATACAGGGCCAGCCAATGAAGCAACGGCTGTAATTTTATGGGAGTCGGGGCTAAGGAATGAACACCTTCATTTGGAAGTGCTTGCCGAAGGCTGGGAGGGGGCCGATTTTCCAGACTGCTGACCTCCCCCCCTTCCCCCTCGAAAGGGCCGATTGCCCCGGGAACAAGCCAAGGCCTGATGCGCACCTCCACACTTTTCACAGATGTGGGGGAAATTACATGAAGACCTTGTGCAGTTACCCTTTTGATAGTTCCAGCAACAAAACCTCCTAGTCGCCTTTAACGGCTGTGACTTGGAGGCCCGCTGCTCCGGAGCCCGTTTTGTGACGTAGGGGGCCACATGGGTGGTCCAAACATCCACGTCCTTCCTATCCCATCTGGCCGTGGTAATCCTGCTGGCCCTAGTCCTAAATTCCCTATCATAAGCAAGGGCGGCAAGTTCGCCGGCAGCGGCATAAGCCGAGCGAACTATGGACAAATAAACAAAAAGGTGAAGCGAACGCTGAGGGTAGCAAGCGCAAACTACACTGGCAAATACCTGAAAACAGTCCATCCAGCGTTCGAAAGACCTATCCTTCCTGCCCCCAGACCGCCTCCTGGGGGTGGAGCCTGACCCGTCACCCTCAGGGCGGTCCACCTCCCTGGGGGCCAATTTAAAAATGTCGACATAGCGACCTTCCAGGATTCTATTGCGCATCCTGGAAGATAAATGACTCCCCGGAATGATGTCCCTGGTCCTGTTGGTGGAAACCTTTGTTTCCGGGACAGGCCTACCATGTAGATACTCCAGAGGGGCACCATACCTAGCCCTGTGCGCATTGGCGCGACGCTGCCACGCCCACCTCGGCAAACCTGAAACCTGTTCTCCAAAACCCCAGTACAGCTTCAACTCGTCCTCGGACTCCGTGTCCGAGGACCGCGAAGTACCTGAACTGGACGACGTCTCGTGTCGCCATCGCTTTGCCCGATGGGCGCAGCAGTCATGCTTCCGCCGACGCCTGCCCCCAGAAGAAGCCTTGGCTGGAACCGGCAAGCTGTCGTCAGGCGACGTCTCCGAATCCGGCTCCCGGCGAGACGACTTCGCAGCCTTCTTGGACACCCTCCTAGGAGAAGCAGCGCCTTCAGTAGCCGAAGATTCCGACGAGCTCAGCCGACGGGAATAGGCAACCTCCCTGGATGCAGCCGCCGAAGCACGCCTAGGCCGCCTCTTAGCAGGCGCCCGGTGTGTCTTGCTTCCGGACCTCCCCACTGCCGGAGATCCCTGACCAGGGGTTGGGCCACCGTCGTCGGAATCGCCATCACCTGCCATCGCCTGACGGGAAGTACCTGGGGCGGCTACAAAAGACACCAAACGTAAGTGGCCTGCCTTGCCCTTCCTATGCGCCTGTCGCTGGCGAGGGGCACCCACCGGAGTGGCAGAACCCTTAGCCCTTTGCCCCCTGGCCAACTTCCCCTTGCCTGCCCCCGCTCCCTTAGCTTTCTTCCTGGCTGCCACCAGCGCAGCAGCCTGGGAAAGGGTAAGGTCCTCATCTATGCTTGTAGAATCAGACGCAGCAGCCTCAGCGACTTCACGCTGAGCGGGTGCAGCTGACGTGGTACCCTGAGAAGAAAGGAGTGAATCCAAATTTGATTCAAATCGTGCCAACGCTGCAGGGTCACCTGCCAGGTTAGCCCTGACATTGCTAATCCTTTCCAACTGCGAGGCTGGATCCGCAGCACGCAGAGAGAGAGACGCATCACGACTGGCTCCCCGCTCTGGAAGCGCCACAGCTACCTGCTGAGCGTCCTCCATCTGGGATATCCTGGATGCAGTTGACAAGACAACAAGTTATATGCAGGCAGATATACTCTTTATGAACAAAATTAATATTATTATTATTTTAATAATACCAAGATTAATAAAATAAACTAAAATAAGTTTAACAACTCAACCTCCTGAAGCAACAAAAGGAAGAAAAACAAGTTCAAATACCAAAGCAAGCAAATACCTAAGGAAAAGAAAAGCCCACAGCAGAGGCAACAGTAAATAACAATCAAATAAAACAAAACAAAATAACTTAAAATAAAATAAAGTAAAATAAAATAAAATAAAATAAAATAAAATAAAATAAAACAATTAACGACTTGAAAATAAAAAAGGAAAATTATACCGAACTAAACAAAATACTCCGCAGCCCAATAAGTACCAACCACAGATAGAAATAAGGCCAGTCAGGCCACCACTATTGCTGTTAAATGGGAATCGGTAAATAATAAATTTTTAAAAGAGCCGCAATTACTGCAAGCCACCACTAGGTGGCGCCAAAACCTCAAGGAGGGGACTCAGGCAGCAGCAAGAAAGGCGGATTCCCGCCAAAAGGTCCCCCCGGAGACGCAGGGGAGGGCAAATAGATGCCCCCAGAGGCCCAGCAAGCCCGGGCCGGCTGCTAGGCCCGCACCAGAGGGCCGGGCGCTGGCCAGAGGCGGCCGCGCGGGAACCAGGCCCTCGGCCCTGTGAGGAAGGGTGGAGGCCGCGCGCCGCCCCCAGCCCTCCCGGCGTTCGAATCGCTGGACGCACGCCGGGGAGATCGGGCTGCAACGGGGATGAGCCGTGCGCAGGCCCCACGGGCCGAAAAAGAAAAACACACCGCCCTCCCGGCAGGCCGCTAGCCCGCTGGACCGAGCCGGAATGGGCGAGGGACCACGCGCAGGCCCGCTGCCAGCGGCGAGGGCCTCAAAAGCGCCACGGATCCGGCGCACCAGGGGCGTACAACAAAGGAGCGCCACGCGAGGCCTGCAACGTCCCCCGGATCCCCGGCTGGGCCCACAGGCGACGCGCAGCAGCCCAAGCCGCCCGGTAAGATTCCCTGGGACCCTGGAGGTCCGGACCCGGGCGGGGGTGCCCAGGGGCCCAATCGCCCCAAGCTCCAAGCTGGGGGGGGGAGACCCAGGGGGTGAGGGGAGGGAGGGGAGGAGGGGGGGAAAGGGAGGGTGGGGGAACGCTTTTAAGAAAAAGGGGGGGGAATTAGCAAGAAAAGGGGAAGGTGAGAGTGCAGGGCAAAGCAAACAAAGTAAAAGGGGGGAAAACAATTTATATGAGCAGGATTATAGTAAAGAAACAAAGGTAAAATCGCCTTGTAATACAACCGTACAAGCACCCTCTGCCAAGATCCGAAACTCAAGCCAGAGTGACCACTGGGTCACATGCCTAGGCTATATATACTGCTGGGCTGTCAATCACTAGCTGTGGCCAAAGGCCCCTCCCAAAACCTAGAGGTAATGGCTTCTATGCCTGCACCGCAACATATGCTCCCTTTGGGAACTCTTTTTACAGGATGCTCACAGAAGAAGCACACAAAGGAAATAGTCTTTGGACAAATCAATGGAAGGAATAACAGCAAGTAATTGGAAGAGTTCTGAAATGCTCCAATTATCTGATTTAAATTATGAAATCTAGGCAGTGACAGAAAGGTTGCCACTGTAACACCAACTGTTAAAAAGTGCTCTCTCTCTCTCTCTCTCTCTCTCTCTCTCTCTCTCTCTCTCTCTCTCTCTCTGTGTGTGTGTGTAAACTAGTGATGAGTGACATCCTTCCACTCACATCACGTTATAATAATAATAATTTATTATTTATTACCCACCCATCTGGCTGGGTTTCCCCAGCCACTCTGGGCGGCCCCCAAAGCAATATTAAAAACACGATAAAAGAGCAAACATTAAAAACTTCCTGGTAAGTGAGTTACCGGTATTTGGACTACAGCAGGGGTAGTCAACCTTTTTATACCTACCGACCACGAATGCATCTTTCTTGATGGTAAAGTTTCCTTACCGCCCACCAGTGCTCGATGGAAGGAGGATTCAGCTTGTGCCGTAGAACCCCCTACCACCCACCTAGAATCCTGAAACACCCACTAGTGGGTGGTAGGGACCAGGTTGACAACCCCTGGACTACAGAAATCCCTCGGATCCTAAAGAGTTGCTGTTTTCCCATTATTATTATTATTATTATTATTATTATTATTATTATTATTACTAATACACCGCCCATCTGGCCAGGCCTCCCCAACCACTGTGGGCGGCTTCCAACAGAACATTAAAAACACAATAAAACATCAAACATTAAAAACTTTCCTAAACAGGTCTGCCTTCAGATGTCTTCTAAAAGTCAGGTACAGTGGTACCTCGGGTTAAGTACTTAATTCATTCCGGAGGTCCGTTCTTAACCTGAAACTGTTCTTAACCTGAAGCACCACTTTAGCTAATGGGGCCTCCCGCTGCCGCTGCGCCACCAGAGCACAATTTCTGTTCTCATCCTGAAGCAAAGTTCTTAACCTGAAGCATTATTTCTGGGTTAGCAGAGTTCTTAACCTGAAGCGTATGTAACATGAAGCATATGTAACCTGAGGTACCACTGGTAGTTCTTTATTTCCTTGACATCTGATGGGAGGGCATTCCACAGGGTGGGCGCCACTACCAAGAAGGCTCCCTGTAACCTCACTTCTCGCAGTGAGGAAACCACCAGAAGGCCCCCGGAGCTGGACCTCAATGTCTGAGCTGAATGATGGGGGTGGAGATGCTCCTTCAGGTATATTGGGCCGGGGCCCAAAGTCATTTTCTTTTCGACTTCCGAGGTGCGTTCGAAAACTGAGGCACTTATTTCTGAGTTTTTGGCGTTTGAGTTCTGAAACGTTTGACTACAGAGGCATTCAAAAACCGAGGTACCACTGTATATTGCAATATCACAATGTTTAGCTGCTGAAATATCACAATATTGAAAACCAGGTATCGCTCAGCTCTAATCTGTTTTTTTAGTATACCTAAAATAATTTGCTTATTAGGGGCTACCTCACATTTTCTTCAAAAAATTGCTTTGCAGAGGTAACTACCACTGAGTTATGAAAATTTTCGAAAGTAGGGGGTCTGTCGCTTGGCTTTTGAAAAATAGGGGGTCCTCAGTAATTAGCTAATTGGGAACCACTGTGGTAGAGTATACCTCTTGTGGCATATTTGCAGCAGGGGGAGCCATGCTTTCCCATTCCTGAACAGAACATGGTCTGTTCTGTACATAACATGACATGAGCTATAGAGCCTACTTTGTTGTGGATTACAGGGCATGGGTCCACAGGATTTGTGGAAAGCATAAAATGCATTTGGGGAGCACTCTGGGTGATTGCACGGATAAGCAGTTTTCAGTTGCGAAAACTGAAACTAATTCTGTTTGCTTTAATGAAACCATCTGTTTTAGCAACCAGCGTTCAATGGAAGTAGCTCTGAGGAGATGTAGCTTTCTTTTTACATGCTTTCCCCATTTGATCAGCGGCGCACGCATACTGTGGTCGGCTTTGTGCGACATGACTGGCAACGTTATTTCTGAGACAGAATGAACTTTAATGTTAAAGACACAGACGCTTCACAGAAGGTACCTGTCTTGTGAAGCTTGCACACTGCCTTATTCATGAACAACTTAAGAGTGACACTAGCTCGACTTCAGCCAGCTATGACTTGAAAGACCATGCTTTTGGAAAAATAACATTATTTATGTTGTACATGAATGGGTACATTTTGTATTTAAGTTTTGAATGTCTCTTTCTGGTTGTGCACCAACTGGAACCTGGAATATATGATATCCAAGTTGCCATTATGCAGAGCGGTTGGAATTACATTTTTTTTAAAAAAGAGAGAATGTGGGACAGTCTTGTGAGCATCACAAATGGTGCATTTATTCATTTGGCCAAGCTGAGTGGAGAATGTGTGCACGCCAGCCATGCGTATAGCTTTTGGAAACCCACAAAATGGTGTGGTGTAACCGGAGACAAGCGGTGAGGTGCTTGCGTATGCTACAGTTTGACAACAGCCAACATCATGGACCACATGTTGAAAAAAGCAGAAGGCCTTCGGCGTAGAGGAATATCTAAATCAGCCTCCACCAACCTTCCGATGTTTTGAACTACAAGTCCTATCACAGTGTTGGCTGATGGTGATTCAAAACAGGACTGCACCTGGAAGGCTGATCTAAATCCCTTCACTGATTCTGTCTGCATGGCCGATCTTGCTCTGATTCATGGCTTTGAAGTATTTAAGTAAATATATCTCCAAGCAGAAAAAAAAATATGTAAACACTGTTCAAACTTCATTTCATCTGTTTGCGTGTCGAGGTCCCCAAGCCACCCCCCTAAATAACTCACGCTACACACAGTAATTTAAGTTTAAGGTTTTTGGCATGATTTTGGCCACAACTTTTATTAAATTACAAAATGTGAGTGGTTGCTTAGGCATTGGTTCCAACTAGCTGCCCCCTCCTGGGGGCAGACTGACATCCGCCCGGTTAGCGGAAGTCAGTAAAGGGAAAACACTTTAAGGAGAGAATGGGGGTCAGGGGTCCGGGCCCTCGCCTCTCCCCAAATGTTCCCAGGGGCTCTTGCGTGGCCCTGGCCCCCGACCGGGGGATACGGACAAAAGCATGATGAGCCCCTGGATTCCTTTAACGGAATTCCTCGCGCAGCAGCATTGGAGGGGCAGGCACAGCCAACCACGTCCCCTCCACCAACCAAATCCATAACCAATGCCTAACCACAACCTTACAAGTTGTGACTAATTGCTATGCAGTAGGCAAAAACCAAATGGCAACAGCCAATCAGCCAGATGGAAAAATTCCTACCAGGCCCCTGCCCCAAAAGCAGACGACCCCATGACAGGCATAGCAAGGTCAACGCGCAAGCCTAAATAAAGGGAGGGAAGGCGGGTGATCCGATGCACGCAGCAAAGAGGGCCGCGTGCTGCGTGCACTGGGAATATATAACCTCTGAGCTGTCCATCAAAAATTGCTACATAACATTCTCCCCAGCAACCCGCAGGGCCCAATCACTTGCCCTGGTCATCTATCCTAACCCACCCAGCAACAGTGGGGTGACTTGTTAGCCCCCACTGCAACACGTGCTCTCCATGAAGGAGAACCTGCTTTGTTAATGGGGCACACTTTGCACCAATAGGACTATGGCTGGGGTGGCCTCTGTTATGTGTATATTCAGCAGCAAACTATGGCTTCTTGTGATGTAATGCGTGAAACAGCCCATAGTTAAAGCTGCCATCCTTTGCCCACTTATATGCAAACAATACAGTCTGTGTATGGACCATTCATTTAAACCACATGATACCCCTGAAGAATCATGGGAACTGTAGTTTGTTAAGGGTGCGATCAACTATAGCTCTGTGCAGGATAAAGTACAGTTCCCAGAATTCTCAGGGATAAGTAATGTGTGTTAAATGTGCTTTAAATGCAAAGTGTGTACATAGCCCACGTTAAAACTTGCATACACACAGAACAAGTGTGTTGTGTAAAAAGGTAAAGGGACCCTTGACCATTAGGTCCAGTCGTGTCCGACTCTGGGGTTGCGGCGCTCATCTTGCTTTATTGGCCGAGGGAGCCGGCGTACAGCTTCCGGGTCATGTGGCCAGCATGACTAAGCCGCTTCTGGCGAACCAGAGCAGCGCACGGAAATGCCGTTTACCTTCCCGCTGGAGCGGTACCTAGTTATCTACTTGCACTTTGACATGCTTTCAAACTGCTAGGTTGGTGTGTTAAATGTGCTTTAAATGCAAAGTGTGTACATAGCCCACGTTAAAACTTGCATACGCACAGAACAAGTGTGATGTGTATATATCTTTAATCTGCAGGGTTTTCTTCCCATCCCTGCTCAGAGCCCACCTTGAAATCTCTCTTTCCCCATGCAAGAGACCTTTCTGCATAGGTAACAAAGGCCAGTGTATTAAGTCAAATGGGGCCGGGAGACTTCAGGTCTAGTCAAAAAGTCCTCCCCAAGGATTTAATGTGTGAACAGGCCTCTCTGCTATATATTCTGCCTCTTGTTTGTTTAACAAAGCGGAGGTGGGGGATTACATGATAAATCACAGTCATTTTTATAATGTAAATGAAGGAAGGAGGAAGCCTTTCCCAAAAAGCAGATTTGCTTCATTAGAATTTGGGAGCTTCCTTTGCACAAGAAAGAAAACCTTCTGCTCTTCAGTTACCAGCTGTCTCACCACAACAAAGTGATGTGTTAGGGAACTGCGTAGAGAAAAGGGAGTAAATGAAATTCTGAGGTAAAAGTTCTTGGCATGCTAGTGCCAGCTACATCTGAGAAACTGCTACAGAGCATTAGTGGCTGAAGGAATAAACACTGGAAATAAGGGTTTATTGGTTTTACGTATGCCATACTCCCAAGCCAGCTGCTGTTGGAACCTAACACTCATACTAGATACATATATTTTAAAATCTTTAAATGAACTGCAAAGCCCTACTTTCTACAGATCTCTCCAGAAATAACCATCTTTATTTCCCAGATCAGCTTTTCAAATCCTGGCTAAACTTTTATACTTATGGATGGTGTCTTGCGCCGTTGTGGCCAAGCGTATGAGAATCTCAGTCTAAGGAATCCTGGGCTCATATATCAGTATAATAAAAAAGTGTATTAAGGCTGCAGTGTGATATACTTACCTGGGTGTAAGCAGAGGCGGAGGAAGGTCAGGTGGTACCCGGTGCGGGAAATTTATTGTCACCCCCCCACACACACACATTGATTTTTTTTTTTTTGCCTGCAAAAATGGTTTTACGTTATTTCATATTTTCTTACAAAGGAATAATAAGAAGTAAAAATAAACTTTTATTTATATCCCGCCCTCCCCGGCCAAAGTCAGGCTCAGGGCGGCTAACATCAGATACATAACATTGATATGAAATCAAACAATAATTAAATTACCTCCTAAAAACATGTCAAAATCAAATTAAAGTCTAATTAGATGGCTTTCCGCAGGGTTAGGGTTTGGAACAGTAAGTGCTCCACTGAATTGAAATTTCAGACTTCATGACATAGTAAAACAGCCAAGTAAACTGCTATTTTTGTGGAGGAGGGTCAAGATATTAACTGATATGCATGAAATTTCATATATAGCTATATAATCCCTAGTGTAGTAAGATAAGACCTTTGGAGCAGGCATTTTTTTAAAAAGCTTTTTATGAACCACCCTAGTAGGGCAGTAATTGTTCCTTGATAATTTGTCACCCCCTCCATGATGGAACCTGGGGCAGACCGCCCCCTCCGTTCCCCACTTCCTACGCCCCTGGGTGTAAGCATCACTGAACTCAGCGTGGTTTGCTTCTGAGTAGACCTGTAAAGGACTGCAGCTTAAGTAGCCAAACTCAAACCACCAATCTCAGCCAATGCTGCTGCAATGTGAGAATGAAAAGAGTGGTCTACCTTACCTTAGTGACCATGTAAGAATGACCGTGAGAAGGCAGGCGTCTCCCCACTTACACGTGACCACGTATATGTGCGTCTCTGGAAAATAAATAAACAGATCCAAACCAGGAAATGGTGGGAGAGAGCTGGCGGGTCCTTCTGGCTCACAAAGAGACCTTCCCTGGAGCCCGAAGAGGACTTCAGGGAAGGCAGAAAAGAGACAGGAGGCACAGTGGGGCTTTGTTTAGGTGCAGGGGTCAGCAAACTTTTTCAGCAGGGGGCCGGTCCACTGTCCCTCAGACCTTGTGGGGGGCTGGACTATATTTATTGGGGTGGATGAACGAATTCCTATCCCCCACAAATAACCCAGAGATGCATTTTAAATAAAAGCACACATTCTACCCATGTGAAAACACCAGGCAGGCCCCACAAATAACCCAGAGATGCATTTTAAATACAAGGACACATTCCACTCATGTAAAAACCCAGCCAGATGGGCGGAGTATAAATAATAAATTATTCTTATTCTTATTCTTATTCTTATTATTACTATAATAAAAATACGCTGATTCCCAGATTTAGAAGGTGATTGGGCCGGATCCGACCCCCGGGCCTTAGTTTGCCTACCCGTGGTTTAGGCTGCTCAGCCTCCCTGCCTAACAGTTGATGCAAGCGTGAGCGCAGCTGCTGCCGCCACTTTTCTGCGTGTCCACCAGCTGGTCTCAGAGCTTCAACAAGAATTGTGTGGAAAGAGCTTGAGGGAGAGAGCTGGAGAGGAGAGAAAAAAATGGGTGTTTAGAGTCTTTTTAGAAGGTGCTTCCCACTTACAAGATATTTGCTTATGTGTGCGGGCCCCCCGAATGTAACCCCTGTGTAAGTGGGTGGGGGAGATGCGGGGGTTACATTCCGGTCCCCTACCCAATGCCTGTGTGAATGGGTAAGACAGATTACCTCTGTGGTTCGCACTTTGCTCGGTTACAGCAAATGATAGGCTGAAAGGCTTTGTTAGGTGTAAAGCAGGGGTTGGACACCTTGACATAGCTGTCAACTTTCGGATTTGAAAATAAGGGATGCTGCAAAGACGGTGCAATGGCACCAAGTAGCCTCGCCACCCTGCGCTCCAGAGACTGCGCGCAAATGGGTGAGCGAAAGAGCGAGCGCATAGATGGCAGGCAGGCTGTCTGTCTGGTTGGGCGTGAGGGTCTGGCTGCACAAGGCATGCAAGCTCCGCCCCCAGTCGGTCTCAGACTCCTTCTTGGCAGCCGAGCAACGCAGCTGAGGAGCATCCCTGGCCGGCAGGAAGGGAGAGGAGCTGCTTCCTTTGAAATCCGGGAAATTTAAGGGATAGCAACAATCCGGGATAGCAGCGGGAAACGGCATTGGAATAAGGGAGGGTTGACAGCTATGCACCATCTTCCAGAAACTGCTGTACTCCCAATGCCCACATCCCTAACCACTGGCCATGCTGGCTGTGGCTGTGGAATTCAGACTCCAACAATATCTGGAGGGCCACAGCCCTCCCGCACCCCAGTGGAAAGCTTAGTGTTTGTCATGGGAACATGCGCATGGAATCAGCTTACTGAAAAAAAACCCCTTTAAATCCCATCAGTTCAATTTGACCTTGATTTTGAATATGACGCCGCTCAACTTGTTTGTGCAGATTTAGAGTTCTTTTATGAAATAATACATAATAAAAATGACTCAATTTCCCGTTGAGCAAATCAATAGGTACGGAGCCGGGAATCTCACAACTGACAGAGATAACTGCATTTTGTTTTAGCTTTAATAAATTCTTATTTGTCTGGATTTTTCTATCTGTTCCCCCGATTGTTTAATACTCGCCGTGCTTTAGTCTGCCTGCTTGTAAAACTATTCGTTCCATCTGAAAAAGCGACATAATCCATCGAAGAACAAATATGTAGGATTAGCACATTATGAAGAATAAAGAGCAGCTTTCAGCTCTCTGCCATAGATGGTGTTTATCACATTTTTCACTACCCAGCTCGAATAACGCAGAGATAAAGGAGGCTGAATACATCTACCATAATAGAGTGTTTTACAACAACAACTGGAATGCACATAAAAAGATGATGCACGTCTTCCCATATTTTCTCCCTTTTTCTTCTCTCTTTCTCTATTTTTTAAAAAGAAAGAAGTTACAAACACACACACACACAGATTCTCCACTTGTACAAAAGTCAGTTTGGGCTTTTTCCTGTCTCTTATGTTAATGTATTCATGGAAAAAGCTGGTGTTAAGGGTGGCTCTCCAATTAAGACAAATGAGGCACATTGAATAAGTCCCCCAGGGCACTGCAGGGGTGCTGGCATTAATCGACTTTATTCTTTTCTGTCAGGGCTGAACGGGGAAACAAAAGCATGAAAATGCAACACATCCACTTACAGAATAATAAAGGCTGTTGTTTAAAAGCGTGAAGAGTTTTGGCACCCTTCTGGGGCCTTATGCAAATGAGGCTTTCCCTGTGCTGCTACCAAGCCATCGGTCTTGGAAATTAAAGATGTACTTGGTCGGTTAAGAGCTGGAAGGAGACACGCAGTCTGCAAGTCAATTAGATATGTATTAAGCAAATAAATCAGGGCTGACTGATATTGGCTGAACTAAAATGCCTTCTTAAAGGCTGACAGTAATTCTAATTTGATTGACAAATCTGTGTGGCCTTCTATTAAGCTAAATGAAGATGAGAAAATCCTGATTATTTTGGGGGTTCTAGCCAAATGAGCAAAACCCTCCCCTTTGTCAAGAGAAATCGCAGACACCAGGCCCCACCCTGTTCCTTCGAAGGATAGCCGGCCTGCTGATGAGAAGGCAGCAAACTAACAATTTTTAAATGCATTTTTACTGCCAGCAAGGGGGAGAGGCACTTGTGGGATTTCTTAGGTGTCAAAATACGTCTTGCGCAAGATCCCGTTGCTCTGTCCCAGCTCCTGCCAACCTAGCAGTTCGAAACACACCAGTCCAAGGAGATAAGTAGCTGTGGTGGGAAGGTAAATGGGGTTTCCATGCGCTCTGGCTTTTGTCACAGGGTCACGTTGCGCCAGAAGCAGTTTAGTCATGCTGGCCACATGACCTGGAAAGCTGTCTGTGGACAAACGCCAGCTCCCTCGGCCTGAAAGTGAGATGAGTGCCACATCCCATATTCGCCTTTGTCTGGACTTAACCGTCCAGGGGTCCTTTACCTTTTTACCTTTACCTTGTGTAAGATTATCTGTTTTAGATATTCTTATTATTGCTGCCCACCCTTCACCAGCAGGTCCCAGGGTGGGTATGCTCATACTTCTATTAAAAGTCTACAGATCCTCATCTCCCCCATCACCGCCATTATAGCACAAAACCACCATATTCAATACTGTCACAAATGGTAAAGGTAGCGGTGTTGCCCCATGAGAAAAATCCCGGAATCCGTTTTACTGCAATACCCTTGTTAGACCAACCAAAATATTACAAAATTCTACACACACTCTTGAGTTCTCTAGGACTTTTTGACAGGCTCACAGTATTTTTTCAGCCAGAACTCTCCAGAATGCCATTCTAGGTAGGGCTGGGAAAAGCTTCTGCCTGAAACCCTGGACAGCTACTGCCAGCCAGAGTAGACAATATTGAGCTGGATGGACCAACTCTCTCAGAATAAGGCAGATTTCTATATCCCTCTCTTCCTCTGAGGAAACCTGCATTGGTAGGTACTGGAGAAGGTTCCCCTTCCCATATCTGAGTCTTAAGCCACTAGGTCCAACACCATATGTATATATGATGCAAAAGGGAAGCCGGTGGTGCTGTGGTCTAAACCACTGAGCCTCTGGGGCTTGCCGATTGGAAGGTCGGCAGTTCGAATCCCCACGCCGGGGTGAGCTCCCGCTGCTCCGTCCCAGCTCCTGCCAACCTAGGTACCGTTGTGGCGGGAAGGTAAACAGTGTTTCCAGCGGTTTAGTCATGCTGGCCACATGACCCTGAAAGCTGTCTGTGGACAAACGCCAGTTGCCTCGGCCTGAAAGTGAGATGAGCGGCACAACCCCATAGTCACCTTTGACTGGACTTTACCGTCCAGGGGTCCTTTACCTTTACCTTTTATATATGATGCATAGATAGCAAAACAAACTTGAACATAATGCATAGCTGTCAACCCTCCCTTTTTTTGCGGGAAACTCCCTTATTCCAATGCCGTTTCCCGCTGCTATCCCGGATTGTTGATATCCCTTAAATTTCCCGGATTTCAAAGGAAGCAGCTCCTCTCCCTCCCTGCCGGCCAGGGAGGCTCCTCAGCTGTGTTGCTCGGCTGCCAATAAGGAGTCTGAGACCGACTGGGGGCGGAGCTTGCATGCCTTGTGCAGCCAGACCCTCATGCCCAACCAGACAGCCAGCCTGCCTGCCATCTATGCGCTCGCTCTTTCGCTCACCCGTTTGCGCGCAGCCTCTGGAGCGCAGGGTGGCGAGGCTACTTGGTGCCATTGCACCGCCCTTGCGGCATCCCTTATTTTCAAATCCGAAAGTCTGGAAAAATCCCTTATTTTCAAATCTGAAAATTGACAGCTATGACATAATGGCCGAACACTGAATGGGAGAGCATTGATATAGAAAGCTTTCTTCCAAACTGGGAGCAATCTTCTCCTTTGTTGACAATGCCTCCCAAAGCACCCTCAGTTGGGGGTGGTGAGAGGACCCTTGAGGGCATCAAGAGCATTTGTGCAAGCTGTGCCGGGGGTGTGTGAACACCAACAGGCACCACGAGCTCACAGCTGAAATATGATTTGCACCAAATCAGTTTTGCTCACACGGATTAAAAGTTATCTGCATAAAAGAGCGCTGGATGTGAACCATAAAAGTGGTTCATAAGGTGGATTTATGATGTAACTAGAACACCCACATCTACATCGGCTTATTCACAGTCTTGGATTATGTATCTGCAAAGGATTCACAAGCTTTTCAAAAGGCAAACATGTCAAAAAGCCTCTTTGCCTCAAGCTTTCCTGCATACTTGTTTTTGTACGAGTCTGTCGGCAAGAGATAACGTGGGAGAAAAGAGGGAAATGGTATGAAGAGAGCAGGAGGAAAGATAGAGAAGATTTTATAGCTGTGACTTCAGGGCTGTAGGACTTCCAAGGTTACTTTGAACAACACAAAACTACCACTATTTTTTTTCTCTCTCTTCACAATGCAGGGAATAGATTTGGGCCACACATATATACAACTAAATCCTGCTAATATTAAGGGAACACAACTAGGCCAGCTGCTAATTGTCATGCTTGGTGCACACACAGCAGAAGACATCTTAGGGGATGATAAAAGACATCTATGTTTGTGCACACATTACAGCTTTCTTTGGCTCTAGCCAGAGGCACCGAGTTGTGCCCAACACTGGGGGGGGGGAGCTGTCATGTGCACATGATGTCACATATGTTGCGCAACGTGCATTGGGAGGAGGCTGATAGTGGGAGAAGGCCGAGTACAGAGGCAGAGCCTAGGGCTTGCTGATCGGAAAGTCGGCGGTTCGAATCCCTGCGACGGGGTGAGCTCCCGTTGCTCAGTCCCAGCTCCTGCCCACCTAGCAGTTCGAAAGCATGTCAAAGTGCAAGTAGATAAATAGGTACCACTCTGGGGGGAAGGTAAACGGCGTTTCCGTGTGTTGCTCTGGTTCATCAGAAGCGGCTTAGTCATGCTAGCCACATGACCCCGAAGCTGTACACCGACTCCCTCGGCCAGTAAAACGAGATGAGTGCCGCAACTCCAGAGTCGTCCGCGACTGGACCTAATGGTCAGGGGTCCCTTTACCTTTACCTTTAAGAGAGCCCCCCACCCCAACCTGCCCCACACCTGCTTAATAATTTTAATGCCATTTACTAGAACGGCATAGGACTGGACTGATTCTCCTGACCTACTTTAAAACTCAGATACGTAGCTTAATAATTTATAGTGCAAAGGGGTGTTATGGAGCGAAGTTCTTTAAATAGCCTTTAAAATGTCCTTAAAATAAAGCGGGCGTGAATTCTGATGGTCATTGCACACCAGGGTGTAAGTCCCATTGAAGTTACTTCTGACTGAACTCACATAGGATTAGGGCTCCTTGCCATTTAAATGTATTAAATGTATTAAAACAGTAATCTTCCTTGGGCGTAAGGCCCATTGAACCTAATGGGATTTGCAACTGAGTACGTAGCTTTAGGATGCAACTGGGATTCTGTAGCCATTTACTTGTGTGTAAAGCTCACTAAGGTCTGTGTGGCTGACTCCCTACTATGTCTTTGTAGGGTTGCAGTCTTTGCACGTTCAAAGACACAGACGGATGAAGAGTGGTCCCCTTCCAGACTAGGATTGCGGAGGGAATAGATATGTCCTAAAGTGTTTTCCACCGGATGTGGGGTTCCAAAATAAACAAGTACAGTTCATTTAGTAAAACAGCAATTAATGTTAAGGGGATTATTTCTGCCTGTGGGGCTTTGAGGGATTTTGAAAGATAATCTAAATAATTTGTTTTCTTAAAATAATATCCTTTTAGAAAGTACATTTATGTTTAATAGGTTGAAGACTTGCAATTTGAAGTAAATAATACAATAATATGAAACGTGGGAGACCCAGCGCTGCTCTTATAACTGCATACATAATGCATGATTTCATGATTACATTTTAATGTAATCTCCCATTTTTGAGCTGCGAGTCAGACTACTGTGGAATCTCATCTATGTTTTATACATTATTCCTCCCAAATATCCTTTAATTTCCCAGCCAGAGGTTTATGGATATATATTTTTGTGCTTAATTTTTTCAAATTAGCATTTTGTATGCATTAATATGGAACAGGAGAAAGCTAGGAAATGTGCCTAATCCCGGATCTGCAAGCTACCTATGTAGTAATTAGTAATTACAGAGTTAAATATTGTCTACCATCATTATGGGCTGGAGCTAAGGGTTCACCATTGGCTCGTTCTTACGATTACTTTCATTTTCCTATGTAGTTCATCCACAAACAGCCTCTTGTCCCGAGACTACAAATGGAGTAAACTCACTTTATAAATAAGAATTTAACAACCTTCTTGAGGTCAGTCTCCGGGAAATCTATTTGATTATTTCAGGATTGCTTCAGAATGAACAGTTCATGGATCTAATCCAGCCTTCCTGAGCCTTGAGTCCCCAGATGCTGTTAAACCACAATCCCCCATCATTGCCTCCCCAGTGGAGGTTGTTCCAAACTGGTCCACCAAACTCAGTCTGCCTTCAACCAGTCACTGCCCGCCATCTTACCACCAGTGAAAGGATGGCTCTATCTGTGATTGGTTCTGTCTCCACCTACTGTTTTAAAATTTTATTATTATTATTATATTATTATTATTATTATTATATTTGAAAGCATTTCAAAGCAATCTACACAACATTCATACATGGGCGTAGCCAGGGGGGCAGAGGGGGGCAGGTGCCCCCCCCCTAGAAGGCAGCCCTAGAAGCAAAAATGATCAGCGTCCATTCAAAGCAAACCTGAACGACCATGGCTTGCCCCCCCTAGCCATGGCTTGCCCCCCCTAGTTTTGATCCTGGGTATGCCCCTGCATTCATATGATGAACCATAACATGTGACAATGAGTGTCACATGGGACAACCAGAAGCCATTCCACATGCCATTGGCAGTATAACTTGTAGACAGCTGTACCTTGGAAATTGAACAGCATAATTCCCGAACGTTTTGGTTCCCGAATGTCACAAACCCGGAAGTGACTGTTCCGGTTTGCGAACTATTCTGCGGATTCTAATTGGCTGCAGGAGCTTCCTGCAGCCAATCCGAAGCCATGCTTTGGCTTTCAAACATTTTGGAAGTTGAACAGACTTACGGAACGGATTCCGTTCAACTTCAAAGGTATGACTGTATTGTGTTGCTTTTGATTTCCTGTGTAGGGTTTTTAGGACAATGTGTGGTTTGCAAGAATCTAGCGATGCTGCTCTGAATTAGTAAAGGTTGCCAAAATAATTATTCCAAAATAATTTAACTTTTCATTAGGCTAGATGGTAAACATAGCAAAGTGGGGGAAAGGGGAAAGTTATCTGATGTTGAAGCCATGGAGTCCACATCTGGTCACAGTCTTAGGATGGAATGGGATAGACATGCAAATAAGGCTGCTTAGGTGCTATGCAGAATGCATTTGTGTCCAGTCCTTTATACCTACTCAAAACAGATCAATATCAATTGATCTCTAGAAATATAATGGTTGATGGAATTTTCAGATTTGGTAATAGGTAGGGAGCATTCTTAGCACAGTAGCATTTGAGACCCCATTGTGTCTGGCATAGTGGGATGACAAATCATCAATAAAGATGAAGTGGTTTGGTTACCACTGGTTTTCAAATGGAGGGTTATTTTGCAAGTAATATCCTTAACAAACATTGGCCTATGTCATTGGTCCAGCTATGGTGGGGCCCTCCAGATGTGGTTGGTCTACAGCTCTCATTGGCCTCTCAGTGAGCATGAAAAACAGGCAGGGATGATGGGCATTGTAGTCTAGCAACATCTGGCTCTCATGGTGGCCACCAATGCCCATGGGAAGCCCACAAGGCGTGTTCCCCTTCATGGAGAGCACGTGTTGCGGTGGGGGCCAACAAGTCACCTCTCTGTTGCTGGGCGGGATCATATGGATGGCCACAGTGGATTGGGCTCTGGGTGTCGTTGGGGAGATTTATATGTTGCAATTTGTTGATGGACAGCCCAGAGCCTATATATTGCAAAGCACGTGGTTTAGGAGCCCTCTTGGCTGCGTGCATCGGATCTCCCTCCCTCCCTCCCTCCCTCCCTGTTTTTAGGCCTCTGCGTTGACCTTGCTATGCCTGTCATGGGGTCGTCTGCTTTTGGAGCAGGGGCCTGGTAGGAATTTTGTGCATTTGGCTGATTGGTGGGTGCCATCTGGTTTTCGCCTACTGCATAGCAATTAGTCACAACTTGTAAGGTTGGCGGTTAGGCATTGGTTTTAAATTGGTTGTTGGAGGGGCAGTGTTGGCTGTGGCTGCCCCTCCAAGGCTAGAAGGGGCGGAGTTGGCTGTGGCTGCCCCTTCTATGCTGCTGCTGTGCAGGGAATTCCGTTAAAGGAATCCAGGGGCTCGTCATGCTTGTCCGTATCCCTCGGTAGGGGGCCAGGGCCCACGCAAGAGCCCCTGGGAGCATTAGGGGAGAAGGGCGCACATTCTCTCCCCAAAGTGTTTTCCCCTTTACTGACTCCATAGGCGGATGGATGTCAGTTCTGTCCCCAGCGGGACAGATAGTCTGAACCAATGCCTAAGCAACCACTCACATATTTTGTATTTCAATAAAGTTGTGGCCAAAATCATGCCAAAAACCTTAAACAAAAATTCTTGTGTGAAGTGTGTATCATTTGAGGGGTGGTCTGGGGACCTCGACACGCAAACCAATTTTCAACCTAAGGACAACCAGAACTAGCATGTTTTCCAAACAGTTTTATGAGAAAAAGTGAAAAGTGATAGAAATTTCAGATAGCCTTCAATAATAATAATAATAATAATAATTTATTATTTGTACCCTGCCCATCTGGCCGGGTTCCCCCAGCCACTCTGGGCGGCTTCCAACAAACACTAAAATACATTAAAATATCACACATTAAAAACTTCCCTAAACAGGGCTGCCTTCAGGTGTTTTCTAAATGTCAGGTAGTTATTTATCTCTTTGACATGGGATGGGAGGGTGTTCCACAGGGCGGGCGCCACTACCGAGAAGGCCCTCTGTCTGGTTCCCTGTAGCTTTGCTTCTCGCAGTAAGGGAACCACCAGAAGGCCCTCGGCGCTAGATCTCAGTGTCCGGGCTGAACGTTGGGGGTGGAGACGCTCCTTCAGGTATACAGGACCGAGGCCGTTTAGGGCTTTAAAGGTCAGTACCAACACTTTGAATTGTGCTCGGAAACGTACTGGGAGCCAATGTAGATCTCTCAGAACCGGTGTTATGTGGTCATGGCGGCCACTCCCAGTCACCAGTCTAGCTGCCGCATTCTGGATTAATTGCAGTTTCCGGGTCACCTTCAAAGGTAGCCCCACATAGAGCGCATTGCAGTAGTCCAAGCGGGAGATAACTAGAGCATGCACCACTCTGGCGAGACAGTCTGCGGACAGGTAGGGTCTCAGCCTGCGCACCAGATGGAGTTGGTAGACAGCTGCCCTGGACACAGAATTAATCTGCGCTTCCATGGACAGCTGTGAGTCTAAAATGACTCCCAGGCTGCGTACCTGGTCCTTCAGGGGCACAGTTATGCCATTCAGGACCAGGGAGTCCCCCACACCTGCCCGCCCCCTGTCCCCCAAAAACAGTACTTCTGTCTTGTCAGGATTCAACCTCAATCTGTTAGCCGCCATCCATCCTCCAACCGCCTCCAGGCATTCATACAGGACCTTCATTGCCTTCACTGGTTCTGATTTGAAAGAGAGGTAGAGCTGGGTATCATCCGCATACTGATGAACACCCAGCCCAAACGCTCTGATGATCTCTCCCAGCGGCTTCATATAGATATTGAAAAGCATGGGGGAGAGGACGGAACCCTGAGGCACCCCACAAGTGAGAGCCCAGGGGTCTGAACACTCATCCCCCACCACCACTTTCTGAACACGGCCCAGGAGGAAGGAGCGGAACCACTGTATAACAGTGCCCCCAGCTCCCAACTCCTCTAGACGGTCCAGAAGGATGTTATGGTCGATGGTGTCAAAGGCCGCTGAGAGGTCCAGCAGAACTAGGAAACAGCTCTCACCTTTGTCCCTAGCCCGCCGGAGATCATCGACCAGCGCAACCAAGGCAGTTTCAGTCCCATGAATTCAAGCTATTACGAGATAATGGTAATGCATACACATGCACAAAACAACCCATATTCGGTATCATTTCATTTTTTAAAAAAACTTTTTCTATGTTTTCTCTTCAGTTTACACATTTCCCCTGTCAAAAGACATTTAGTTTTGTTTTCAGATCTTTGCCTTCATGATGGGCCTGTACAGTCAGGCCTCAGCTCCAGAAAGTTTCAGAACGCTGGTTAAAGAGACATTATTCCAACACATTTCTATTATGATAAAAACCACAGAAAAGAATGTGGGCAGAAAGATTGCCAGAAAGCATTTATGGAGTTTGGCTCAAAAACTAAAACAACAGTAGGCTGAACTTCTCCCAAATAGAACATTGATTCTTGGTTGCTAGTGTCTGCTACCATTTCAGTTAAAATAGCTGCAAAATGAAGATTCTTTTAAACAAATGCAATGATACTTCAGGGCGACCTCTTCTCAAACAATGCTCCACTTTCTGTGGTTTGGTACAAAGCCAAGGCAAAATTTAGATTCCTTTGCTTTTCGTAGAGGGTCCCTACAACAAAGCAGGATGACAATTTAACAATTGTGCAAGGTTTAGCAAGACTCTGTAAAAAAAATATTACACGGGACAAAATTCATGCCGCTGAAAATACAGGCTGCCAGCAGCTCGAGTAATTACAAGGGAAGGCAGTTAAGTAATGAATTCTTTTACACAGAATTCAGATCTTGGACTGAACGTTGCCCATTATTGCAGTTCAAAGGCAACTATCTCAGGAATTGTTCTTTTAATGTTTGCTCGATGGTTTTAGTTGTTCTTTTCTTGTCGGAGCACAATTGTTGTCTTGATCACTGCGATAAAAAGAGCTACACTGCAGCTTTGTAGTGAATCCAGTTGGCTGGGTAATGTGTTCTTTGAAGAATTCCAAAGTAGGGAAACAAAGGCTAAGGAAATAGAGGGCCCAGAGCTATTTGTTGAGGGCTGTGGGAATCTAACACATCCCAATGAAACAAAAACACTCTCCATTACATCCACATTCATACGTGATTCCAGGCTCTTTTATGTCTTCCAAACCAGGATTTTAGTTGTGTGGTGTTTTTTTTTTTAAAAGGAACATAGACTCTTTTGTGAATTCTTCTAGTCAGATTTCCAGTCTTCTACAGCTCTCTTCAGTTTCTATCCCCTGAGAGACTAATTCAAAGTCACCATTATTGCCATAATAACTACGCAGCTGTGAGAAGGGCTTTGACTAATGAAAAGGCCAAAACTGGTTTCTATCAGGACTCAAAACTTTAATTGATTAATTGGGGTGCTTATACAAAGAAAGCTTGAGCGGTTCAAATCTGGACTCCGATTCACTAGAGGGGTTGATGACAAGCAATGGCTGTTTCCAGATTCATCCTTTTCTCTGGAACTCCCATTCTTATTTACTTTTTATAGAATATCCAAACAATATCATTGCCAAATCTTCACATTCCAGTGTTTCATGAGTTTGTCTCTTGTGTGTTTTGAGGCTGGATTTGCGGCAATTAAAAACTGAAATACATAAATAAAAGAGCTATTAAGTCTACAGTGGTTCCTCGACTTACGAAGTACCCGACATCTGAATTTTTCGATTTACGAATGAAAAAAGTGGCTGCACGCCTATGAATTTTTCGACATTTGAATGGAAATCGTTGCTGGTTTTAGATGCGGTTCCCTCGACTTACAAATTTTAGATGCGGTTTTTTCGACTTACGAATTTTAGATGCGGTTTTTTCGACTTACAAATTTTTCCGAATATTTTTTCTCTCAATGCATTCCTATGGGAAATCGCTTTTTTCGACTTACAAACTTTTCGACCTACGAGTGTCCATTCAGAACGGATTAAATTCGTAAGTCGGGGGACCACTGTATTTGATTAGATTCCGACACTTTTCTTGCTTCCCACAAGTGTGGCAGTCGAGTTCTTGATAACTAGCATGTTACTTGCACACTGAAGAGCCTCTCTTAAGGGTTCCTTATTGTCAGTTTCTGTTCCCACAAAGCAAGACTTCCATTACTGTTTCCTCCAGGAAAGAAAAGCTTTTCAATTTTCGTAAAATTAAAAATATTTTATTATTATTATTTATTAAATTTCTATAGCACCCTTCATCCGAGGACCACAGGACATTTTATATTATAAAAACACAAATATAAATAACATAGTAACAAACAAAAACAATACACTCTCACATAGTCTAAAAGGCCGTCGGTTTTTTAATTAGCCAAAGGCCTGGAAGAAGAGGAATGTTTTTGCTCGGTGCCTAAAGAAAAGTAAGGAAGGCTTCAGGCAAGCCTCCCTTGGGAGAGCATCCCACAAACGGGGAACCACCACAGAAAAGGCCTGTTCTCGTGTTGCCACCCTCTGGACCTCTTGAAGGGAGGCAACTCAAGAAGGGCCTCAGATGACAGACCCTCCAAGTGTCCCTATCTTCCAGGGACGTCGCTGATTTAGAGAAGCTGTTCCGGTTTCTGATTTGATCCTAGACTGTCCCACTTTTCCTTAGGACGTCACTATTTTCACTGCCAGAGATGCAGGTAGCGCTGTGATCTAAACCAGCGTTTCTCAACCGGTGTGCCGCGGCACACTAGTGTGCCGCGAGACACCGGCTGCTGTGCCGCGGGAAAACCGTGGTTCGGGACCCCACGCCGCAGCCGCAAACGCGTAGCAGGGAAAGGGAGCGCAGAAACCCACCGCCGACCTACCGCGCATGCGCCAGCTTGGAGCTCCCCGCCGATTCTGATTGGTTGCCAGGGACCAATAGGAAGACAGAGGAAGGAGACGCAAGGGCTGCCGGTAGCCGCCGCCATTTTTCTGTTGGGCACACCAGAAGAAGCCGCCTCCGCTCGCCCATGAGCACCGCGGCTCCGGAGTGCCGCCGCTCTGGCAGGGGGCAGCCAGCTGCAGGAGCGCACCTGGCGGGGGCGGCAGCATGTGGACCCCGACGGAGGATGAAAAATACGGCGTGGGTAGGTGCCGCCGGGGCACGTTTGCTTCCCTGGGCCGTTAGCTCCGTGATTTCCGTTGCCATGGCGACGTTGCCGCCGCCATTTTGTGGGTGGTGTGACGTTGCCGCCGCCATTTTGTGGGTGCTGTGCCGCGAGATTTTTTTCAGGAGACAGGTGTTCCGTTGCCCAGAAAAGGTTGAGAAACACTGATCTAAACCACCGAGCCTCTTGGGCTTGCTGATCGGAAGGTTGGAGGCTCGAAATCGTGCGATGGGGTGAGCTCTCGTTACCTTGTCCTAGCTCAGGGGTTGGCAACCTCCAGCCCATGGGCCGGATCCAGCCCACGGAGAATGTTTTACTGGCCCACAAGCCGCCCCTGAACAGAGCTGCCCGCTTGGCGAGTCCCCCGTGCTGCACTAAACTGGTGCAGCGCGGCGCGGGGACTTGCTGAGCTGCGCCGGAACTTGATGAGCATGCGCGGATACTGGAAATTGTGTCTGCGCATGTCCAGACGCCGAAAATCACTTCCGCTCAGGTGTGATTTTTAGCATCTGGGCATGCGCAGAAGTGATTTCTGGCGCCACGGACATGTGCAGACGTGATTTCTGGCGTCGCGCTGCGCCAGTCCGACCCACAGACGAGCTCCGAGGGACTGATCTGGCCCATGGCTGGTAAAGCTTGCCGACCCTTGTCCTAGCTCCTGCCAACCCAGCAGTTCGAAAGCACACCAGTGCAGGTAGATAAATAGGTACCGCTGTGGCGGGAAAGTAAACAGTGTTTCCATGCACTCATCACAATGTCCTGTTGTGCCAGAAGTGGTTTAGTCATGACCCGGAAAGCCGTCTGTGGACAAATGCCAGCTCCCCTGGTCTGAAAAGCAAGATGAGCACCACATCCCATAGTCGCCTTTGACTGGACCTAACCATCCAGGAGTCCTTTCCCTTTCCCTTTATCTTACCTGGCCTGCCCCACTTCCACACCGTACCCACACCCTGAACCACTGTGATTAAGCCCCCACTGCTCTCCTCCCAAGCACATCTTCCCTCCTTGAATAAAAACAAACAACAACAAAACCACACAAATAAAAAAGTTAAAACAGTCATAGGAGTGAAGCTGCCAGATGCACCAATATGACTTGCACAGCCGTTCCGTCAAGAGAAAGCTTTAGCGCTTGGCCTATAATCTTATTTTATTTCATACACCATGATACATACACAAACATTTCCCTCGTAACATGACATTCTGCACTCACCATTAACTCGAACAATCTAGACACTAATGTACTTTAAAAAAAAATGTAATCATGACTCAGTCTTGGACTACATCTTTATGGTAATCGCCTGCTGAAATACTTCTGAAATCAATTAACAAACAAAACAAATACAAGCAAAGCAACAGTAGGATGGAAATGTTACTCTGCAAAGGAGACGATATCTTCCATAATCAAAGCCCCCAAAATGCGATTCATCTTTCCAGTCCAGCTAATGTGTGTTGTCCTTCGAAATAAATCCACCTGAAGCCTGTTTGCATTTATGGTCCATTGCTTACAGTATATTCAAATTTGTTATGCTCATTAAGCATTTCCTTAGTTCAAATGTAAGCTTTGAAATAGCCCCATATGCTGAAAGTGCTCCGAACAGGTGGTTCAAACATGTTTGCATTTTTAGCTGTTGCACATTTTCTGATATGGGGACATAAAATTCAAGTTCCCTGTTTTTAATATTTTTGCTCAGTGTGACTCACATAAATCTGTGTTGCTGCCAAGGCAGATGCAAATCTAGGTGCAGATCTCTCTGCCTCTTAAGATGTTCCTCTGAGCTCTGTTGGACTTGTGGTTGTAAGCATCTTTTGATAAATGTGGGGGTGCACATCTGCCCTGGGGGAGAGGAAGGAGGAAAAACACCAGCATAAAAGCAAAAATATGATGGGGAAGGGTTGTAGCTGTGCACCCCACCTCTCGTTATCTCATTTCTTATTATGGTACTCTCCACCTCTCTGTATCTTATTACAAATATCCGGATGACCAGCATTTTCATTTCATGTTACATCCCATGTGCCAGTCTTGGTTTGGTTCAGTTTAGTTTTTATCTGTTTGTCTCGTGAAGTTACCTTTTGTTATTTGGGTTACCGGTATATGGATAAAATGCAATAAAAATCCTTCCAAAAATAAAGAAATAAACAACTTGGGACCAGGGAAACTGAAGGAGCACATTTTCCCTTACTTCATTGCATGAATGGTGCTCTCAGCTGATGAAGCCCTCTGGGCTGGGCTGAAGCCCTTGGGAACTCAGTTGGGGGCAACCAGAAATGGGGGGTGGTCTTCTCTGTGGTGGCACATTTTTCTCTCTGAGCTTAGGCAGCCCATGACATAAGCCCAATCTGTGCAGGGCATCTGACCTGCATGTGGCCCGGTGGAACAGTATAGTCTACCCAGACATGTGCAAATGATGTGCATTTTAATATTTAATAGCTTACAATGTGTGCTTTTATTCATTTTATAACTTGTTTTTATTGACGATTTTGACATATGTTTTATATTCTTTGTAGACCTCTTAGACATTTTATATACAGCTAAACAGTATACATTTTATTAAATAAAACATTTATTATTATTATTATTATTATTATTATTATTTTACTCCAGGATAAAATAGCATTCAAAATATAAATCATAACTGGATAGTTATAATAACTGCATAATTACGGAACACCAGAGGAAACAATTAGTGACCTTATTAGCAACATTGATCTTGAAGACACTGTGAAAAATGTAGCATATTTTTTGCTTCAGTTGCTGCGTGTGTGTGTGTGTGTGTGTGTGTGTGTGTGTGTAAAGTTTAGAAAACAATCTAAACAAAGATAGTGTCCCAAATCCAAACTGACACTTATTGTAACCCATGGCTATGAAAAAGCCTTTTCAAAAAAGCATTAGAATAAGCTAATTTCACTTCTCCTAGCTGCCTGTCTTGCCATTCTTTATCCTTGCTATCAGGTTAGAATAAATTTCATCTCTCACAGTAGAAGTAATGAGCAGGCAATGACTTATGAAGCAAAGAGACCAAGCTGAGGCAGAATTAGAATACAATTTTAATGAGACGGAACTGAGAAACTGGAAGTGTTACTCATTTGACAGACTTGGCAAAATACCCAACATTATTTCAAATGCTCTTTCCTCTCTGTAGAGGGAACTGTCAAATATTAATTTTTATTTTTTTATTTTTTTATAAAAAGAGGCAATGCTCTAGAGGATCCTTTCAGAAATATATTGTTAATGTGATGGAACTCAAGAATGAGTTATTCGAGAAGTTGCTTAATGATAAGACCAAATTAAATTGTACTGTACTCTGGGTTGCACTGAATGGTACTGTAGCTTAGCAGAAGTATGTAGTCATGTGCTACGTATAATAGCCCCATTTTGAGCTTTCATTTTGCTTGCTTAGGAGACTCTGCCTCAAATCCAGAACATCAATGGTCACTATCCAAAGCAGGAACATGGAATGTTGTGTGCATGCCCTATTCTCTTCCTTAATAATGTCTGCAAACCATACCCAATTCTGGCAGAAAACAAACTTCCCATTGTTTAAGAAATCAAACTTTAATGCTGCCCTGCATGAAAACCTCTGGACGCATCTTGCCTACAATTTGGAAGGCTTAACCCAGTCTGGAGGGGCTCCTAGACCCTCCATAGCCATTTTAAAGTTGTGGGCATTAAAAAAAACCTACCCATTAAAAGGAAACTGTGAATGAGAAAGGATTGAGCTTCGAGTTGTGTTCAGTGCAAGTCCTACGAAGTGTAGATCCATTCAAATTAATAGACCTGACGAATGTAGGACCAGTTTCAACGAGTCTTCCTTGAATGCAACTCTTCGTTTTCAACAGGTGTCATTCTGTCTGAAATAACAGACCAAATGTGGGATGTGATACATAAGTGGCAGTCAAGTACAACATTCCTTGTTTTCCTAGAGTGGACATGCAAGGGGATGTTTGGTCCAGCCAGTCGGAACTTCCTGTTTCCTCCTGGGCTGGGACATACTTCCTCTGCATGTGACTAGAGGTGAGCGTGATCTTACCTATCCAGGTAACAAAAAAGGACAAGGCACGCAGCACTCTCTCTCTTTGACTTCCTCCATCGTTGGAGCAGCTTTTTAGCTAGAAATCCTCTGTTGGCTTTCAGCCAATAGAGGACACTGGGATTATCCCCATATGGGATAGATCCACATATATACTTTGTAACTAAGTCTGCCTTCAGGGATCCAACTGTGAACTGATGATGTGAGTAAACTTCTTTTATATATGGTACTTTAATCAAGATTGTGGCATGTTTATTCTTTTAAGAGGGATATAAGGGAATGACCAGGAACTTAACAAAAGGCTTACACGAGCCTGCAACCAGCTACTTGCTGTGCATTTAAAAGGGGAATGTAAAACTCTGCTAAATAAAGGGACTTGCTAGCGCAAGTTAGGAAGGATATTAATACTATAGCCTCTCCTGCCTCCCTGAACATTCCCACACCAAATAGGAAAGAAAGAGTGGCTCTTAAACAGATCAGGCTACTTCTCAAAGCATCTAAATTATCACAGTTACTCCTCTTGCTTTATAGTTGTCAAGGCACTAGATGCCTTATCAGGGATTAGGGAAATGTGCATGAGGAAATTTGGGGAGTTAATACTGGTCCATGTATCCTAAATATTCAAATGCTGGGAAGTGGGGTATAAATTGCAAATAATAATAATAATAATAATAATAATAATAATAATAAATAATTATTTTTTATTATTTATACCCCGCCAATCAATGTTTGCAAAGCACTGTCCAACTGATCTAAGAGAACAACTTGAGCAAAGGGAACCTATCCAACCAGCTGGATAGAAGCTTTGATAGCTCACAGGCAGGTCATCCAAGTGGTCGATTTCCCCGAAGGAAAGGGGACTTTCAGAAGAAGCCTTGTTACCTGTCCAGCATCTATTACACTATTAGCGTTAAAATATAATGAGGACCCACGTTCCTTTTTTTTGTTCTCCCTAAGCTTTCTTCAGCTCAGCTCAGTTCAGCTTGCGATTTATTTCTGTCAGTTGTTTCCACCATGTAGCACATCTATGATTTGCTTAAAGCAGTCTGCAGTTATATCGAGATGATCACAGCAGGTGTCACTTAAAAATATATAGCACAAATCCATAAGTGTTATTATCCCAGATGCTGGAGGGTAATTTTACTTGTTACTGCATTAGGGGTTGTACAAAGATGAGCTTTTACGAGAGGTCTGAATCAAGGCACCATTCTCTTATCCCCTTTTATCAACCCTTAAAATGGTTGATGCATTCATTGCAAAATGTGACTTGGATTCAGGGAAATTTAGCTGGCTCTTTCCCTGCCATTTTTCCAGGAGATTTTGGAGACCATTCCCCCCCCCCCTCAATCTGCAGATTAGTTAAGGTGCCATGCTGAGTATTTTAGCTGTTTAAATGGTTGGTTTCTCTTTTTCTTACAAAGTCCTTTAATTAGTTACTTTGGCCCATAGAGTGTTTTAGGCTGTTGTAATTGGAAATATATTATTCTAGTTGTATTTCATTACATATGTGAATCATCTTGGGAGGGGTTGTCCTGGAAGGTGGTTTAGAAGTGGTAAAAGGTAAAGGTAAAGGGACTCCTGACCATTAGGTCCAGTCGCGGATGACTCTGGGGTTGCGTCTCTCATCTCGCTTTACTGGCCGAGGGAGCCGGTGTACAGCTTCCGGGTCATGTGGCCAGCATGACTAAGCCGCTTCTGGCGAACCAGAGCAGCGCATGGAAACGGCGTTTATCTTCCCGCCGGAGAGGTACCTATTTATCTACTTGCACTTTGACATGCTTTCGAACTGCTAGGTTGGCAGGAGCAGGGACCGAGCAACGGGAGCTCACCCCGTCACGGGGAATCCTTCCAGGGCCAAACACAATGGTCTGGTTTGATGAGGAAAAAACACTTGGGAGCAATCCTACACAGGGGCGTAGCAACGGGGGGGGCACCCCGGGTTCCACCCCAGAGGGGGGTGACACTTAAAAAAAAAATTCAAAATTTTTTTTTGATTTTTTTTTAAATTTTAACTTCATTGAAAAAAAGAGATAATACACACACACACACACACACACACACACACACACAACCCCCACACCTCACAAAGTAGCGCCATCAGAGGGGGGTGACAGTTTTTAATTTTTTAATTTTTTTTTAGTTTTTTAATTTTTTTTATTTATTTTAACTTTATTGAAAAAAAGAGATAGTAGACACACACACACAAAACCCCCACACCTCACAAAGTGGCACCATCAGAGGGGGGTGACACTTTTTATTTTTTTTATTTTTATTTTTATTTTTTTTATTTTATTTCATTTTTTATTTTTTATTTTTTTATTTTAACTTTGTTGAAAAAAAGAGAGATAATAGACACACACACACAAAACCCCCCACCTCGCAAAGTGGCACCATCAGAGGGGGGTGACACTTTTTAATTTTTTTTAAAAGAAATTAAATTAAAGTGGTGGTTGGGGGGGTGACAAAAAAAATTCTGCCCCGGGTACCACCGGGGCTTGCTACGCCTCTGATCCTACATTAAAAACGAAGTCTTTCTGAGGAGGCAGAGAAATAGTGGGAAGGGAAAAGGTTATTCTACTGATCTGTCTGCTGTTTCTCCACCAACCCTCCCACCGGAAATGGCTTTTCATCTTCTGTCTGGCCCATCAAGCTACCATTACACACCTTGTGGTTAGATGTCTGAATAAACACTGCAGTTCACGGGTGGAATTCTGATAAAGAAATGCATTGAATGGGGGGGGGGTATCAGTCCCTTCCAACTTAATTTCCCCTCTGAGACGTATTTATCAGTGTTGTTAGAGGGAGTCCACTAAGAAACTTCCCTGTTATTTAAAGAGCTCTCTTAGGCTTTTCTTCACCCTTTCCTGGAAGGAATTTTCACTACATTTCATTGTGAAAACTTTATACTTTGAAGCATTAAAGTCAATGTACTAAGACAATGCAATAGCTTAAGCCTCCGGGGCTGCTAAGATGCACCCTAACTGCCTTGCCAAGTGTAGCGAGGTAAATCTTGGAGTGCCAAATCTAAATCCTAGAGCACATTTAACTCTGACAAGCTTTTAAGCTTGATGTCATTCTTGGAACTCATTTTATTTGGGGGTGGGGGAGTGCAGATCAAACAATATGGTTTATTATTACTGCATAATAACTGCAGTCTAATATCTGCAGTATTCTGATATATTATTGGTGCCATATGCTAGAGTATGATGCATATGTGTGTAGTTAGCTGGTTCAGCCTTGAAATACATAGACATGGGGAAAAGGAAAAGATCAGCATCGATGCCCATGTAGCCTACTTTAATAGGCAACAGAGGGCTTTTTAAAAAATATATAAACCAGTTCTCCTTTCTAATAGGGAAAATCCACAGTAACATCTTAACTAAGCTGGCAAGAGCTGTCACTTTTAGGAAGAGGAATATGAATAGCAGGAGTTAGAAGGCAGCGCTAGGGTCATCTAGTCCAGCCCCTGCAATGCAGGAATCTTTTGCCCAACATGGGGCTCGAACCCATGGCCCTGATATTAAGAGTCTCATGCTTTACCGACTGAGCTATCCCAGGTCTGTAAAAGCTCTATGATGCTACTTTAAACATTCATGGCTTCACCCCAAAGAATTATGGGAGCTATGGTTTGTTAAGGGAGTTAGAGAAGCCCCTATTCCCCTCTGAGAGCTACAGTTGTGTAATTAAGAATCAATCCCTCTTCACAAGGAACTCTGAGAATTGTAGCAATGGGAGAGGAATAAGGGGCCTCCTAACAGCTCTCAGCCCGTTTAACAAACCACAGTTCCCAGAATTCTTTGAGGGAATTGAATGAGAATGGAAGACAGAACATAATGTTAAGGCGGACAAATTAACTCAAAAATTACACACACCCACACCCACACACAGACACACACCCACACACCCACACACCAGTGGGTTAGGTGAACATTTAAACGGAGCAACTTCGTTTTTGCCAACTATGGAAAAACTATTAAAATTAACAAACATTTTAGTAACAATTGTAGAATTCATTTCAGGGGGGTTTTAAGTATGAAAAAAAAAATCAGAACTGAATACGTTTCTCCACTAATTCTGCAATTATCTGCACACATACTTATGCTGGCCCCACTGAACAAACAGTTGTAATAATAATAATAATAATAATAATAATAATAATAATAATAATAATATTTTTTTATTTGTACCCCGCCCATCTGGCTGGGCAGGAATAAGCTGCTCGTATATATACCTAATTATTTCTAAAAGTAGAGGTCCATGGACTTCAGTAAAGCTCTACGGTGAAGACATGTTTGTTTGTTTGTTATTTCATTTATATCCACCTCTCCAAGGAGCTCAGGGAGGTGTACAGTGGTACCTTGGTTCTCAAACGTAATCCGTTCCGGAAGTCTGTTTGACTTCCGAAACATTAAAAAACCAAGGCGTGGCTTCTGATTGGCACAGGCGCCCCAGAAACAGTAGCCGACAGCCGGGTTTTTGGCGTTTGGGAGCTGAAATGTTTGAGTACCAAGGCGTTCGAGAACCAAGGTTCCAGTGTACCAATCAACACTCCCCTTCCTCATTAATCCCCGCAACAAGACTGTGAGGTAGGTTAGGCTGAGAGGCAGTGAATGGCCCAAGTTCACCCAGTGAGCTTCATAACTGAATGGGGATTTGAACCCTGGTCTCCCAGGTCCCTAGCCCAACACTCTAACCACTATACCACACTGGGTCTTCCCTCTCTTCTTCAAATATTTATTCCTATTCCTCTTCCTAAAAGAGGAGGTACATTTCCGAGCACAATTCAAAGTACCTAAAGGAGCATCTCCAACTCCATCACTCAGCCCAGACACTGAGGTCCTCCTCCGAGGGCCTTCTGGCGGTTCCCCTCACTGCAAGAAGTGAAGCTACAGGGAACCAGGCAGAGAGCCTTTTGGGTAGTCGTGCCCACCCTGTGGAACGCCCTCCCATCCGATGTCAAGGAAAGAGAGAACAATCTGATTTTTAGAAGACATCTGAAGGCAGCACTGTATAGGGAAGTTTTTAATGTTGGATGTTTTGCTGTGGTTTTTATAATTTGGGGGAAGCTGCCCCGAGCGGCTAGGGCAACCGGGTCAGATGGGTGGCATATTGTGTGAATGTGGCTGTAATCAGGTAGAAAGGAATGGGAGAAATGGACATCGTTCATTGGTGGATTGCATGCAAGAGCTCCTGATTCAACCCTTCACATTTCCAGGTAGAGCTGGAAAGATCTCTAGTGAATGTACCGGTAGATAGTTCTGAGCTAGATTGACTGAGGTGTGACTCAGTATAAGGAAGCTTCCAATGAGGGAATTATCATCTAGTGGAGAGAGAGAGAACTCAAGTTTTCATGTATACTGAAATATACTCGGAGTCAAGTGTGAATTTCATGCTCTTTATTCAGCTCAAAGTAGCAAGGAATGAATCTTTCCCCAAAACACCTGCTATATATACTGTACATTATTTACACAATGGGCCCCACGTGATTGGCTAATTCCGGGCTACTCCTGTAGGCCAATCAGGTTGCGCATTCACTTCATCCAGGAGCCTGATTGGCAATCAGGTCGCTGATTCACTTCCACCTGGAGTTGGATTGGGTGGCTCCTGCGGACCAATCAGACTGCTGCATTCTGGATCCTATTGTTCTAGGACCAATCCGACTGCTGCATTCTGGATCCTATTGTTCTAGGATTCAGCTCAGTACATAACATATACTATTACTTACATCACGTTATGCCGCTAAGTACTGGGAATGTACTCTCAACATTCCCTGCCACAGTTTTTAAGGAAAACGATTAAAAATGCCTTCAGATAGGACACCACTACGAACACTTAAGACTGAGCCTCAAGGGCGGAAAAGCTCCATTTCTGGATTTCGTAAAGTCGTATCAGCCTGACAAGCTAAGGTCATTGAAGTTCAGTTCCAAAATGTGCTCATCCCTTAGGAGAATAGGACATTATTAATATTTTTGTAGAGAAGAGCTCATGAGTGATGCCGCCGTCTCTCTCAATGATGAAATGAAAAGGGTATTCCACTGTGTGCTGTGAAATATATAATATATCTTCCACATAGTTGGTTGGGGATCAACTGCCAATTTCTTCACGGTTGGAGCTCCTGATTGAACTGCCAGCTGTGTTCCAAGGATTGAAAGAGACCTTGAAAATGGCAAAGCCAGGCTCGGAATACTGAGCTGACAAAACAAAACTGACAAGAACAGCAATAGCTATTCTTTCCAAGTACTCATCATAGGAAATGTCACTGCAAAAGAAAGGAGGGAAAACAAGAAAGGAGAGAAAAGGGAAATAGAAACCAAACAGTTTTTAAGCTGGACTTAGAAAAGATGCCCCACGTGTCTTAAGGAAAAACAGCAATACCTAATTTTATTGCAGTATCAAATAAAAATACAATAAACACACACACACACACAGAGAGAGAGAGAGAGAGAGAGAAAGAGAGAGAGAGAGAGAGAGAGAGAGAGAGAGAGAGAGAGAGAGAGAGAGAGAGAGAGAGACTCTTCTTCAATGACACTGAAATGATTTTTTTTCCCTCTGGTCGTGGTGGAAATCCTTATTCTCTCTAAGTTTAATACAGAAAAGACAGAAAAATAAGGAAGGTCCTTCACGCAGTGTGTTTTCTGGCCACAGAGTAAGACACTCTTAAGCCCCATTGATTTTAATTTGGAGCTCCCTGCCTAGGCATGGTCTCCAAGGAAATCTTAGGTAACCTTCTGAAGGAAAAACCTTCTCATTTAGGAATGCTTTTGGATCGTGAGGTGTCTGTAGGTGTGATTTATGGGATCTCTGGTTTTGCTGAATCTTTTGCTTGTCTAATGGTTGTTTAAAGCTGGTTGCTTGTTATAATAGGTACTTTTATGTCCATGGATGTTAGTTCTAAGAGAAACTACTGCTAGCTAGACTGGCTATGTCCATATCTACCAATATTTATAGCTGTGTCTTATTGATAACTTTTCTCCTCGACCTTTTATTGCCAAGTAATCTCAGGGCTAGTTATGTAATAAAGCTAACACTTGCAAAAAATCAGCTGCACAGTTGATCTTACGATGGCCGTAAGTCGGCATCTATTTTTTATTACAATAATTTTTATTCCACCATTCTAAAAATAATTAAATAACATAATATGAATGCTAAAACAATTAACTTCAAACAATGTTGCTCTAAAACAGTGGTACTCAAAGAGTGTTGCGCACCACAGCAGTGTGTCAGGAGAAGATTGCAAGTGTGGCAGAAAGATTCAAGGACAATCAAAATGAACTTTTGAACATTTTAGCATAGTATAGTATCAATTTTATAATTTTTTTTTTACAGAATATGCAGCTGCATTGTTTTATACTTTTGAACATTTTAGCGTAGTATAGTATAGTATAGTATAGTATAGTATAGTATAGTATAGTATAGTATAGTATAGTAATCAATTATTGATTTTTTTTTACAGAATATGCAGCTGCATTGTTTTATACTTTCCCATAATCATATTATAAGGTAGTTGCTAGGAGTTTTTTTCTTTTTGTTTACCAATATGTTTCTTATCAATAAAAAAGTTGGTGCGATGCAAGCAAATTTGTATTCTTGACAGGGTGGCCCAGATAAAAGTTTGAGAACTATGGCTGTAAAACACAAAGCAGAAGTCAATTCCCCACCCCATTTGTGGTTTGCCAAAACTTTCTGCCCCAGGTCTTCACCTTTCAAATGCCACTTCTTATTCATTCACTTCTTATGGAACATCTACATGATGTCATCATCAAATAGTTGTCTTATGCCTTCCCCATGGATCTCCCATCTCTTTTAAGAGCTCATGGAAGCTTGTGCCCTAATACAATGTTACCTTGGTTCTCAAACGCTTTGGTTCTCAAACTCCGAAAACCCGGAAGTACAGTAAGTGTTCCGGTTTTCAAACGTTTTTCGGAAGCCGAACATCCGATGCGGCTGTTGGCTATTGTTTCTGGGGCACCTGCACCAATCAGAAGCTGGGCCTTGGTTTTTGAACATTTCGGAAGTCAAATGGACTTCCGGAGCTGATTGAGTTTGGTGCTTTTGTTTTTGCTATTTATTTTGAGTTTTCGTTTTTGAGGCTTTTTTGGTTAATTTGTTTTTGTGACTGTGTGGAACCCAGTTCAGCTACCGATTGATTGATTGATTGATTGTGTGACTGCGGAAATGCATAAAAGCCCCCCATCCAAACAATGACTATCATCAGTGCAGGTAAGAAAATAATAATAATTTTAATTTTTATCATCTACAATACTGTCTTATTTATTTTATAGTACAGTACATTGATTATTGCTTTCATTTTATGGATGAATGGTCTCGTTAGATAGTAAAATTCATGTTAAACTGCTGTTTTAGGGGTTGATTTTAAAAGTCTGGAATGGATCAATCCATTTTGCTTTACTTTCTATGGGAAAGCACGCCTTGGTTTTGGAACGCTTTGGTTTTGGAACGGACTTCCGGAATGGATTAAGTTTGAGAACCAAGGTACCACTATAAATCTATTTAAGGTGCCACTAGACTATTTATTGTTATACGTTTGCTTACTCCCTCTGCAATTGTACAGAATGTATCTTAAATGTAGGGATATTAAGTGGTAGAAAGGTAATGAAGAAGAAAGAAAACAACAGTGGGCTTTTTTTCATTTCATGGTGGGAAAGAAAACAATTCTAGGAGTAAATGATGCGTTAAATAAGTAAATCTACAGTATACATTTTGACTGTAGATTCTCTGAAAATCAGATTGGTTGGGATACATGGTATAAGGGACAGTAAGAAAAATTTCCAAACCCCCACAAATATATCTAAGTACCTGAAGTACTCATCTGGACCCCAGCCATAAGCAATGATAGGCAGGGGAAAAATGAATTTGTATGACATTCTTTGCTCCTCAATAATTGTACTGAATTATAATTGTCTTTATCCAAACCTAATAAATGATAAAGTCTTCTACCCATTTCTGTGATATGTGCAGTGACTTGAATGCCGCCAACTGTCTGGTCACATTGTAGTATGATCACAGTGTTGCATCAATACAATGGCCTAAGCCTGATCGCATTGTTGGCAACATACAACGAGCTGTGATGTTGTACAGGCACAGACCTTCTTCTCCTGATCCTATAGAATTGTGAAGTCGCATAGCAACTCTCAAAACACGGCCATATGGTCCAATTAAAAATGGGCTGTATACATTCTGAGGCTGTTTTGCATTGTGTGTCACAGCAAGAAAATAAGACACTTAAAATAATTACTTTTACCTTCCAGGAACTAACAGCTTCAAGATACTTTTAACAGCATTTCTCCTAACTTCACTGTGGTTCCCTCCATCTTTTTTTATTTGATAGCAAAAGTACTAACGTGTCAATTGGGATCCCCTGGAGACATCATTTCCACTACCCAAATTATCAAACTGTTCAGGGTTTATCTCCCCTACTGCGACTCAGTTGGAAGGTCTAAATCAAAACTGCACAGAGGGCAAGCCAGAGGTTGATTACAATCAAAATGAAGATGTAGTTTGTACTTTAAGATCTTGCACTGTGGCTTCCAATTTTCAAACAGGGTGCAAATAATAGTGTGCATTCTGTCCGAACTCAATATAAAAAGCGATAATCAAACAGTTGGCAGAGAAAACTGTAAGAGTGGTAGGTATCATCAAAGGAACAGGACTATATTGCACGAATAATTCTATAAACATAAGTGTAATGATTCATATTTAATGTCATTTTATAACTCTTAATAAAATTGAAGCAGCAAGACCAGAGCACAATACTGCTGGTGCTTATTATTTGTTTTTAAAAAAATGAATGAATGAATGAGGACCATTCTTGCCTGTAGTTGTGGGACTACAAGAGAGTCTGGGGGCAGGAAGGCCTCCCTACTCACCATAAAATGAGGCCTAGGCTTTGGGGATATGTCTTGTCATGCCTCTTTGAATGGGCAGAGTTTCATACCCCACAACTGTCTCTGAAAACCCAGGACATCCCATTTTTATCATGAGATCATGGTGGCCATTTTGGTTCCTGTGATTTTGTGCCATTTGTCTTTGCTTCCCGCCCAGCCACGATATTGTGTTGGGATGCCACGCCTCAACAAACATTTTTTTGGGGGGGGGGGCTGTGGCACGAAATCATATGAGATCACGGAAACCAAAATGGCCTCAGTGCTCTTGTGATTAAAAAAATGGGAAGATGGTGTCCCAGATTTTGGCTTCAAAGTGTTGGAGCGTATGGTGTTTGGCTCACCTAGGGGTGAGGCTTAAGTAGGCTTCCCACACTTCTGATTTCTCCTTGTTGTCCTAATTCAATCCATCACTTTGGTCTTTCCTATTTATTCCTGGGTCCAGTCACAAGGTAGGTTTTCTGTGAGTATTATTCCTATACCATCAGCAGCACAACATGGGAATGTGCAACATGTTTACTACATGTTTTGTTGTTGTTTAGTCGTTTAGTCGTGTCCGACTCTTCGTGACCCCATGGACCAGAGCACACCAGGCACTCCTGTCTTCCACTGCCTCCCGCAGTTTGGTCAGACTCATGTTGGTAGCTTCGAGAACACTGTCCAACCATCTTGTCCTCTTGTCCCAACATCAGGGTCTTTTCCAGTGAGTCTTCTCTTCTCATGAGGTGGCCAAAGTATTGGAGCCTCAGCTTCAGGATCTGTCCTTCCAGTGAGCACTCCGGGCTGATTTCCTTAAGAATTGATAGGTTTGATCTTCTTGCAGTCCATGGGACTTTCAAGAGTCTCCTCCAGCACCATAATTCAAAAGCATCAATTCTTCGGCGATCAGCCTTCTTTATGGTCCAGCTCTCACTTCCGTACATCACTACTGGGAAAACCATAGCATTAACTATACGGACCTTTGTCGGCAAGGTGATGTCTCTGCTTTTTAAGATGCTGTCTAGGTTTGTCATTGCTTTCCTCCCAAGAGGCAGGCGTCTTCTAATTTCATGACTGCTGTCACCATCTGCAGTAATCAGGGAACCCAAGAAAGTAAAATCTCTCACTGCCTCCATTTCTTCCCCTTCTATTTGCCAGGAGGTGATGGGACCAGTGGCCATGATCTTAGTTTTTTTGATGTTGAGCTTCAGACCATATTTTGCGCTCTCCTCTTTCACCCTCATTAAAAGGTTCTTTAATTCCTCCTCACTTTCTGCCATCAAGGTTGTGTCATCAGCATATCTGAGGTTGTTGATATTTCTTCCGGCAATCTTAATTCCGGCTTGGGACTCATCCAGTCCAGCCTTTCGCATGATGAATTATGCATATAAGTTAAATAATGTTTTGAGGGGTATGCAAATGACCTTCAAACAGTAGATATAAAATGCAGGTGGCCCTCAGTGATGTCAAGAGTGAAGCCACCATATGACTTTTCCTAATCCACCTAAGCAGCATCTTATGACAGGAAATTCTAGAAAGCTCCACGTCTACAAGACTGCATCATCTTCCTTGCAACGTGGTACCACTCCGTCCCCACCCTTTCCTTTTCTGTGAGCCCCTTGAGAAGAAACTTCCAACACTCCTATGCATTGTCTACCCCATACTGCTGATATCAATATGCCTAAAACCACACAGTGAGTCATAGCTGAACTGAGGCTTGCATTAGGGACTAACAGCTCCGACCTGAGATTTAATTATACAAACAGATGAATGATCCCCACTTCTGTCTTAGTTCAGGCAGCACAAACTCGCAATCTAGCTAAAGCTAATTCTCAGGGTAAATGGGTAGGGTCTCCTTTTTAAAGCTCGTAAGACTTATCCATTGCTTTTTAAATAATAATAATAATAATAATAATAATAATAATAATATTTTATTAAGAGAATTTCATTTATAAAAAGATAGAGGGAGAAAAAAAGTAAAAAAGAGAATGAGAGTGAAAAAAACTGTTACATTACCATACATTAATATACAGGTGTATATATTCTTATTATTCTAATACACATATAATTGTCAGTAGCCTAATATATTTGGTATAAACTCATTCCGAATATCCTTGCATTTATCCAAAGAAAGTCTGCGTCTATAAGGTGTCCATACATATGTTGCCAATGTTGTCATGTCAAGCCATTGATTAAGGGGAATTGTATCTCTTTTCTTCCAATTCAGCAGTATCAATCTCTTTTCATTGTCCTGTTGTCAGTCTACACACAATGGGTATATCGTTTAAGAGGATATTCACCTCTGAAAATCTTACTTTTTTCCATAGTGTCTTGTTTATATATAGTCCAGCATTTTCTCCTAAAACTTAGTGTGGGACACAGTTTCAAAGAAGCATTGTCCATATTACATCTCCAACAAAGAGCTACATTAGATAGCCCTTTCTTGTACAAACTTATTCACTGCTTGATGAAGGTCCATGAACTCTGATGTTCCAAAATTATCCATCGCAGATATTGTAGCAGCTGCCTTTTTCAGAGTGAAAGGATTATTTTCTTCATGCTGGGGAGATGAGCTTAAAAGTATCTTTTTGCTTCCCCCTTCATGGTGCTCTGGTCAGCGGTTCGAATCCCCGCGACGGGGTGAGCTCCCGTTGCTCGGTCCCAGCTCCTGCCAAGCTAGCAGTTTGAAAGCACATCAAAGTGCAATTAGATAAATAGGTACCGCTCCGGCGGGAAGGTAAACGGCATTTCCGTGCGCTGCTCTGGGTTCTCCAGAAGCGGCTTAGTCATGCTGGCCACATGACCCGGAAAAACTGTCGGCAGAAAAACGTCGGCTCCCTCGGCCAGTAAAGCGAGATGAGCGCCGCAACCCCAGAGTTGTTCACGACTGGTCTTAACTGTCAGGGGTCCTTTACCTTTACCTTCATACCTAACATTCTGTTGTTTTGTGTCACTGGAACTTATGTTCCATCCTTCTCTCTCTCACACACAAATGACAAATGTTCGACGTGTTCCAAGTTACACTGGCAGCCGTTTGAAAAGCCCAGACTTATGGGGAGTCTGGTGTCACTCACCACTGTGGGCCAATTCCTCTGCTTCAAAAGCTTCCAGCATCACTGAGTAAGACAGCCTTACAGCTCCCTGCTTTGTGTCAGGTTTCCATTAGAATATCCTACAAAGCACCTGAGGTTGGAGAGGAACGTTGGGAGGGGGAGGGGTGAATGGAAATGGGGGGGGGCGGTGTGGCTTCCTTAGCATAGCTTTAAGTCAACCACCCCTTTCTGCAATCTTAGCAAGTCTCCCTCATCCTTAGCAGAGGGGAATTCTCCAAAATGGCTCTCCTAATAAATCCCATCTGGTTTTAATGGGAGGGTTTATAGGCTACTTCCAGGCGAATGAGGATCGTATATCCATTGTGCTCCAGCAGAAATTGTATCCTGCATCATAAGACTGTTTTCACCAAGGGCACAAGTTAGCCCCTGTTATATGATCCATAGCCGTCCCTTCTCCCCCCAACCCTGAACATCAAAAGAATCCTTAAACCCTACTATTCCTTTCATTCCCCAACACTCTCCTTGTATTGAAAGACCATTTCATAAATGCATAAATTACAGGGTACAGAAGTTGCCTTTCATTAGCGTGTTGTGTTAGAGAAGGGCTTTTTCTTCTCGTGACTCGGAATGCAGAAGGCATTGAGTTTCTGTTTATTGAGAGGAGAGGACACCCCTGTTTTAAACACATATACTTTAAAAGCATATACTTGGCAGCATATTCCGCTGACCCTAGACGAGTTGTTGACTTTCAAGCAAATTTATCTTGGACAACTTCAATGTACAAATTCAATACTGCAAGTATACAAATTCATGGAGGAGAGGGCTTTCAATGACTGCTGGCCATGAAGGCTATGCTCTAGCAATGCTTCCAAATATCAGTTGCTGGAAACAGCGGGAGAAGAGAATGCTCATGCTCCCTGGCGCATTTGGTGGGCCATTGTGAGAAAAGGATACTGGATCCTGGAAGACACAAGAAATACCAACAGTGGAAGATTGGCAAATGAAGATGATTGACTTTATGGAACTCGCCGAACTGACAGCAAGACTGCATGAACAGAGGGAGGATGTGGTGCAAGAAGATTGGAAGAAATTTAAAATGTATTTTAAAAAATATTGTAATATGGAAAGTATTTGAAAAACTAGGGTATAAACTAGAGTTTACCGGATCAAAATTGGGACTGGAAAATATCTTTGAGGTTAAAAAAAAAAGGGTAACATAATGATTAAATGAATAAATGGAAAATAAAAGGTTAGATAAAAGGTTAAATTTGAAGATGAACTTGCCTGAAAATAAGAGTTAGATGTGAAACCAGGAAGGGAGGATAGGGGGAAGTCCCAACAAGATGTTAAGGAAAATAGGTGAAAAATGATATATTTTATTGTTGTGTTTATATGTTTATGTTATGTTTTTCTTTTGTCGTTTATGTGCTTGTTTTGTTTTATATGATAAAATGAATAAAACTTATTAATAAAGAGAAAATGATACTGGATCAGATGGGTCTTTGGCCTGATATAGCAGACTATTCTTATGTTCTTACACTTGGGCCACAGATCCAGTCCCTTCTCAGCACACATGCGATTCCACACACATGCACACAGCTCTGCACTGCATGGGGACAGTGGGGGAGAGGGGCCACTGGTATGGGACTCCCCTCATGTGCAGTTCTGCATATGTGTGGGATAGATTAAGCCAGGGGTCAGCAAACGTTTTCAGCAGGGGGCTGGTCCACTGTCCCTCAGACCTTGTGGGGGGCCAGACTGTATTTTGGAAGAAAAAGAAAAGAACAAATTCCTATGCCCCACAAATAACCCAGAGATGCATTTTAAATAAAAGGACACATTCTACTCATGTAAAAACAAGCTGATTGCCGGACCGTCCGCAGGCTGAATTTAGAAGGCAATTGGGCCAGATCCAGCCCCCGGGCCTTAGTTTGCCTACCCATGGATTATGCGATCCCTGTTGCTTTTTAAAAAATGTAATTGTTTTATTGTTGTTGTTTTTAAACAGTTTTACAAAAACAAAACAGTTAAATGAGGTCAGGTGTTAGGACAGAACCCATAACTCACCATATTTTGAAGAGCTGCCATTGGCCATGTTGGATAGGGCCAATGGAAGTTGCAGCGCAATAACATCTGAAGAGCCAGAGGTTCCCCACCTATGTTTTAGGAGGCTGGCTACAGTAAGTGAGATGGGAAAGAAGGTTTCTTCTCGGTTGGGTGCGACTATTATTGAAGCTATGTTTTGTTGCCCTCTTGATTAATTTTCAGGTCCTGCTTAGCTTCCCAGGTACAATCAGTAAGCGTTTTTATTATTCTTAGGGTCAATTCACACAACCTCTTTGATAGCTAGCCACTTGTTTTGTCAGACTCCATGAAGCATGTGGCAATGAGTTTTCTGACCTGTTTATGAATGTGAACAACAGCTGTTGACAGTTAATAAAACATGTATTTCCATGGCAAATTGGCATTTGTTGTTAGAAGAAATGATTCCAGCAAACCCATTCATGTAAGATGATTATGTGAATTGGAATCTGCCGAAGCTGCTTTACAGGAAGAAAGGTTTTCAGTGTCACTAGCAGAATACTGCAGAGTCAACTGCATTTTAAATATATAATGTCTGAATTTGTTTTATGCTCATGTTAACACAAGCTTCTAGAGTGCCTTCAGTTTAGACGATAAGTAAATTGTGTTCAGAAACAAACTTATCTGGACATCAGATAAGGCCAAGGTCTCACAGTCTTCCAAATAAACATTGAGGTCATTGTAATAGTTAGGAGCCCAATTGGCTTAAAATAAGAAACCCAATGGATCCGTCCTTTTAAGTGGGCTCCATTCCGCTTTGTGTTTGATCAGATCTCCTGCCACAAATTTATTTTGGTGGATCAAATAATGCTCTTATTGTGCTTTCCTCATTTTAAACTCAGTTTTGCGACCCCCAAGCCAAGAAGATAAGTAACTATGAAACATTTAGAAGACATTTGAAGACAGCCCTGTAAGTTTTAAAATATTTAATTTTTATTATGTTTTTAAATATGTTGGAAGCTGCCCAGAGTGGCTGAGGCAACACAGGGTGGGGTATTATGGTGATGATGGAATAGGTAAAGGTAAAGGGACCCCTGACCATTAGGTCCAGTTGTGTCCGACTCTGGGGTTGCGGCGCTCATCTCGCTTTATTGGCCGACAGCCGGCGTACAGCTTCCAGGTCATGTGGCCAGCATGACATGGCAAACCAGAGCAGTGCACGGAAACGCCGTTTACCTTCCCGCCAGAGCGGTTCCTATTTATCTACTTGCATTTTGACGTGCTTTTGAACTGCTAGGTGGGCAGGAGCTGGGACCGAGCAACGGGAGCTCACCCCGTCGCAGGGATTCGAACCGCCGACCTTCTGATCAGCAAGCCCTAGGCTCTGTGGTTTAACCCACAGCGCCACCTGGGTCCCGATGATGGAATAGGACATCTCAATTTTCATTGGAGAAATTTTGGAGAGTATGCATTTATACAGAAGTCCACAAACAGTGGAGGCTGGTCTATTAGGCCAATGGGGCACTACCACACCAAGGGATGCAGGTGGAGCTGTGGTCTAAACCACTGAGCCTCTTGGGCTTGTTGATTGGAAGGTCGGCGGTTCGAATCCACACAATGGGGGTGAGCTCCCACTGCTCTGTCCCAGCTTCTGCCAACCTAGCAGTTTGAAAGCACGCCTGTGCAAGTATATAAATAGGTACCACTCTGGCGGGAAGGTAAACAGCATTTCCGTGTGCTCTGGTTTCTGTCACGGTGTTCCGTTGCACCAGAAGCGGCTTAGTCATGCTGGCCACATGATCCGGAAATCTGTCTGTAGACAAACGCCGGCTACCTCTGCCTGAAAAGCGAGATGAGCGCCGCAACCCCATAGTCGCCTTTGACTGGACTTAACCGTCCAGGGGTCCTGTTCATTTTACCTTTTTGCCACACCAACCTAGTATGTGCATGAGGATTATGGGGAGTCTAAGAGACTTCATGGGCACCCGGGCAATGCTTGGCTTATGGTCTGGAAATAAATGCACAAAATATTCAGTCTCAAAAAACCAAAACAAAAAAAACCCCCACACCATCCAGACAACATTTCCTCAAGTCCTCATTTTAGAAAAGAATAACATTCTTCCTTTGCTTTTTAACACACACGAAACCAGAGCCAATTACTCCAGAAGTTCAAAGAAACTTGCATTGTGTCCTCAAGCGCAAAGGAAAAGAAAACTCCTCTGGCAGCCCCTGTTTTGAGAGTAGCATCTTTCCCAGGATTCATTATTCAAGGAAAACCATTAATTATTCAAAATAGTTTACATACGAAACCTGACATTAGGATTTCAGGATGCTCCAAGCTAAAAAAGGTCTCCCAGAGTGACATGATCTTGGCTCAGTTGCACATTGCCAACCAGGTTTATATAAAACCGCTTCCCTGGTCAGCAGGAAAACAAGCTGGTCCTGGATATTTAAAAAGTCAAGGAAGCATTTTCCTGGCCAGGTGCCATTGCATTTAGTTAGCTACGGTAGCTGCAGAGCTCTTAAATAAGATTAGACATAGTTGTCATGAATATAAAACTATACCCTTCCTTTATTTATGGCTGGCTGAACAGCTGTGAATAAGTCACATAAATAGAGGAATGAGCAGAGATTGGTTAGGGGCAACAGTGGAAACTTGCCCCGAGTTTTACTCTGGTTTAGAAATCTTTGCAGCAGAGTATGCAGAAAGGGGTGGAAACATTCAGGGGCAAATTAACCCCTCTGTAACACACATACCCCAAACCAATCTTCATGTTTACTTGCTTTTTGAAGGTATGTGTGTGTTGACACACACATCAGTTTACCATTCCACTACCCCCACATCCTCTAACACAGTGTTTCCCAACCTTGGGCCTCCAGTTGTTTTGGGACTACAACTCCCATCATCCCTCACTAGCAAGACCAGTGGTCAGGGATGATGGGAATTGTAGTCCCAAAACATCTGGAGGCCCAAGGTTGGGAAACACTGCTCTAACACAGCTGTTCTTTGGTTCCTATATGTTGTTGGACTACCACTCCCATCACCCCTGACTGCTGTCCCTGCTGGCTATGGATGATGGGAGTTGTAGTCCAACAACATCTGGGAACTCAAGGTTGAGAATGGCTGCTTTAAGATGACCAGGAATCGGAGGCTATTTTAAATAGCCAGTCTACTATTCTATTTCACGGCAGCATTCTTTATTCCCAAAGTAGATATTTCTTAATAGGTAGGAATGGGTACTTCTTGGTTAGAAATAAGATTACAATTAAAGTAGTAACCTTTTTAAAACAAACAGACAAACAAACAAACAAACAAACAAACTGGCCACCAGCCTCTTCATTACAATGGAAATTGTTTCTTTCTCTTCCTCTCTCTGTTCCTTAGACTAATCCCAGGAAACAAGAACATAAGATTCCCATCTAGTCTAGCATTCTGTTTCCCACGGCAGCCAGCTGGCCAGGACCAGCCCAAGATATTTTGCTGCCTGATGCAAAGGCCAAGATGGCACCCACCCACCCCATTCAATATACAGAAGCTGATGGGACTGACAGTTGACTCATATTTCAACGTTGGCAACAGGACAGCATCATCAGCAGCACCCAGAGGCAGAAGGCTCATTGCTACAATTATATGGTTAATATTGTACAATTAACAAGGAGGATAAGATTTTCATTGGCTCCTAGGAACAATGGCTATGTTCTGCCTTCACTGCCGGAGGGCAGTTTGCCTCGGAAAACCAGTCGCTGGGATTCACAAGTGGGGAAATTGCAATAGCACACAGTCTTTCTTTGAGTGCTTCCCATAGACATCTGGTTGGATGCTATGAGAACAAGATGCTGAAATAGATGTTCTTTCAGCCTGATCCAAAAGAGCTATTATTATTATTATTATTATTATTATTATTATTATTATTACCACCGCCATTTTTTCCTTGGTAGCTTAATAGGGTTGCCATACATCTGGAATTTCCCAGACATGTCCGGGATTTAACCGATGAAAACAGCGTCTGGGGGGAATTTTTGGGAAATCTGCAAAATGTCTGTGATCGCCTAAAAAAGGACTCAACAACTGCCATGTTTAAAAGTTGATATAGCCAAGCCCTAGTAGTGGGACCGAGAGAGAGGCTTCTCCCGAAGACCTCAAAATCTAGGTAGATTTGTATGAGGGAACACGGTCTTTCAAATAGCTTGGACCTAAGCCATGCAGGAGGGACGCGGGTGGCACTGTGGTCTAAACCACTGAGACAAGGGCTTGCCGATCAGAAGGTCGGCGGTTCGAATCCCCGCGACGGGGTGAGCTCCCATTGCTCGGTTCCTGCTCCTGCCAACCTAGCAGTTCGAAAGCACGTCAAAGTGTAAGTAGATAAATAGGTACCGCTCCGGCGGGAAGGTAAACGGCGTTTCGGTGCGCTGCTCTGGTTCGCCAGAAGTAGCTTAGTCATGCTGGCCACATGACCCGGAAGCTGTACGCCGGCTCCCTCGGATTATAGAGCAAGATGAGCGCCGCATCCCCAGAGTCGGTCACGACTGGACCTAATGGTCAGGGGTCCCTTTACCTTTAAGCCATGCAGGGCTTTAAAATTCATAACAAGCATTCTGAATTGTACATGGAAACAGATGATTAGCCAGTGGAACTGTGGTAAGAAGGAAGCCGTATCCTTCCTAAAACCTTATGTTCTTATTCCACGAAATGGCTGAGTCACCCTTAATGCTTCTTAGACAAAAAAGTATTTAGTGGCCAGGATCTGGTATTCAGAAATAAACAGGTTCTGTACCTTGAAGTTCCACTTAGCAACCCTAGTGAAGAGCCATTGTCCTTGATAGTCTGATTTCTCATGCAGTGGAGATCCTCTTCAAATCGTACAAGAAGCAGCACAGTGAATTAATCTCCTTAGCCTTTAAGGATTTCTGGACCAGGGCCTGCACACATATTTCACAATAGCAGGGCGCTAATTTCATTGTAAATATCAAGAAAGCAGAAAGGAAGAAAAAAGAAACCACTGTGGTGCAGCTGCAAATAAATGAGCCGAGTATTTTTTATTTTATTTTTCGAGGAAAAGTTAACGTTCTCCTTGTTCATACACATGCACACACTCATATCCTCTTGGTTGTAATTTCAGCAGCCCTACATTCTCGACTTCAAACAGAGGTTAAGTACTATGTTATTTAAACAAGATGGAGGTATTTGATAATGACCGAGTAAGGAAAGTGGAGTTGGAGGAATGCAGGAATGGAATGGAACTTCTATCAGCAGGGCATGGGAGAGAACCTAAAAACAACAGCCCATAAATCTACTTGGATAAAAATATTGCTGTCACAGCATAGTAATTCATCTCTACATTTTTATGTTCCCCACTTTGGAGGACAACCATGTCTACAGATATTATTTCACCTTATTTTATTGTGCTATTCGAGGCAGTATCCAAGACCAGTTAGATTTAATTATCCCCATTAACTTTTGTTATATGTCAGGCGCAGCCAGAATTTCACAAGTGTGATGCAATTTGGGAGACTTGTTATTAGGATATAGGGGATTTGCTGGTCGACCATCGAACCTCTTTGTGACTCAAGTGTTTTTGTTTTTGACTCTGGTATTTACTTGCTCAAGAACAGGATAAAGAGCTTAAAAAGATTAAAATTTGCTCTTCTTACTAGATTCTTTAATAGACTGAAAACACCCTCTGGCTGGGTACAATTGCTAGGAAGAGGCTATATGTCTGCAGAGGTGGCTTCAAGCTGAATAATCCTACCTGGATGGGGAATATGTATGATTTCTTAACTTGTTGCGTGTCGAGGTCCCCCAACCACCCCTCAAATAACTCACACCACATAATTTTAGGTTTGGTTTTTGGCATAATTTTGGCCACAATTTTATTAAAATACAACGTATGTGAGTGGTTGCTTAGGCATTGGTTTAGACTATCTGTCCCACAGAGGACAGAACTGACAACCGTCAGTATTGGGGAAAACACCCTGGAGAGAGAATAGGAGCCAGGGTCAGGGCCCAACGACTCTCCCCAAGTGCTCCCAGGAGCTCATGTGTGGCCCTGACCCCCGACCGGGGGATTCGGACAAAAGCATGTCTAGCCCCTGGATTCCTTTAACAGAATTCCCCGCGCAGCAGCAGCACTGGAGGGGCAGACACAGACACACTTTTGCCCCTCCATTAACGAACACACACGAACCAATGCCTAACCGCCAACCTTACAAGTTGTGACTAATTGCTACGCAGTAGGCGAAAACTAGAAGGCACCAGCCAATCAGCCAACTGGAAAAATTCCTACCAGGCCCCTGCCCCAAAGGCAGACGACCCCATGACAGGCATAGCAAGGTCAACACAGAGGCCTAAATAAAAGGGAGAGGACGGGCGGGAGATCCGTTGCACGCAGCAAAGAGGCGTGCCAAAGGCTTTATACCCCCATGGCTGTCCATCACAAATTGCAACACTTAATTCTCCCCAACAACAACCCAGGACCCAATCGTAGCTATGGCCATCTATACGATCCCGCCCAACACCGGAGGGGTGAATTGGCTGGCCCCCACCGCAACACGTGCTCTCCATGAAGGAGAACACGCTTTTTCAAAGAGAAACTGGAATTCTACTCTTATGAGGGACTGGATCCAAGCTTTTCTGTTTTTTCTTTTCCTGCCAAATAGCTGACTGTTGGGATTCCATTTACAGTTTCTATGTACTTCTTTTTGTCACCAAGCAATCTCAAGATGGCTTTCATAAAAATAAATAAACCGTATCATTAAAAGACGCTGTATTAGTTTTTGAGGCTGCATGCATGTTCTGCAAAGACTAATAATTTTGAGAGAGCCATAGAAACAATACCAGTTCTGATCACGATTGGTAATGTTTTAAATGGTACCCAGTGGAACAGCTGGACGCAGAGGTGTTCCATCAGTGGGAAGAAAGCCTTGGATGCCTCATCTCCATATTACAGCAGTCTCAGCTTCTCAAAATAGCAGGGAGGTGGGAATTGTGGAGTATATTGACATCACGTGTCAATGTAGACTCCAAAACTGACACGGCCCAAATCCAGGACGCCATTTTCCAGTTCCTGCATAAGTCATGTGACCTGTGTGAGATCGCAGACTCAGAAAAAGCACTTGGGGGAAGATCTTGGTGCAAAATCGCTCAAGAGCAAGGCACCCAAAATGGCTGCCATGCTTTCGCAGGAGAAAATGGAATGTCTCATTTTTCCCCAGGGCAGTTAATGGGTATGACAGAAGAAACACTGATTGGTGGGTGGTAGGTTAATGATTTCTCTTAGTGTGTCAGATGACCTATTGGGGGGGGGGATGCCTGGATTCCCTCCAACAACAAATGAGCAAAAAAAGTTCATTTATTGTGGGATCAGTTGATCCAATTGAAATGGCCTTTAGGACAAGCTGTCTGAATATTAGCAATTTCCTAGATCACAGAATATATGATTTGCAGAGGAATAACAGTACAGGCAATGATCTATTTAAAAAGGTAAAGGACCCCTGACAGTAAAGTCCAGTCGCAGATGACTCTGGGGTTGCGGCGCTCATCTCACTTTACAGGCCAAGGGAGCTGGCATTTGTCCGCAGATAGTTTTTCCGGATCATGTAACCGGCATGACTAAGCCGCTTCTGGCACAACAGAACACCAAAACCAGAGCAGCGCACGGAAACGCCGTTTACCTTCCCACCGGAGCGGTACCTATTTATCTACTTGCACTTTTTTGTGGGGGGGGGCGTGCTTTCGAACTGCTAGGTTAACAGGAGCTGGGACCAAGCAACGGGAGCTCACCCCAACACGGGGATTTGAACCGCCGACCTTCTGATCAGCAAACTCAAGAGGCTCAGTGGTTTAGACCACAGCACCACCCATGTCCCCATGATCTAGTTAGGTGTGCCCTAATGACACATGTGTAGATGAGCTTTATTGTACTAGCCAAAGCCCATGAAAAAAAAATCATACAGACACTATCAAAGAAAGAAAACTCTATAAATCTGTATATCTCTATATAATATATATATAAGGACAGAACCTCTCTATATAAAATCTATATAAAAGCAAAACACAGAGATATATACATACACACAGTGCTATTTTTTATTTTATTTTTAGAAAAAAGAGGTGCCAGAATTCACCATAGATGCCTGCCTTGTTCTTTTATACAGTGGTACCTCAGGTTACATATGCTTCAGGTTACATACGCTTCAGGTCAAGAACTCCGCTAACCCAGAAATAATGCTCCAGGTTAAGAACTTTGCTTCAGGATAAGAACAGAAATTGTGCTCTGGCGGCGCAGCGGCAGCGGGAGACCCATTAGCTAAAGTGGTGTTTCAGGTTAAGAACAGTTTCAGGTTAAGAACGGACCTCCGGAACGAAGTAGGCTACTTAACCAGAGGTACCACTGTAATGGCAATGGTGCCCACCTAGGAGGTGACAGAACTCAATTCTGGTGAGTTCTGGCTACAACCCCCCCCCCACACAAAACAATCCCACATATCAGCCAGAAGAAGCTTCATTTGTAACAAAACATCGGACCATCTCAGTATATCGTAAGCCAAGTGAAAAAGGAAAATCTTTGCTTGGCGCCGAAAAGATTTCAGAGAAGGTTCCAGGTGAACATTTTGGGGGAGAGCGCTGCACACAGCTGGGCTCCCCACCTGCTAATTTGCGATTATCTTGCATATATGAACCACCACCTGATGCCAATTAGCATTTTTTGTACCTGAATAGATATTCTGCCAAATATTTTCCTTTTCTTTCATTTGGATTTCCCCCTGCTGCCTTTTATTTTTATTTTATCTATTAAATGTTTATTCCGCCCTTCATCCCAAGATCTCAGGGCGGTTTCATGTACACCAATGTTACTTCATTCCATCAACCCTTTCCTTCTCTACCCATCAGCGAGGTGTCATTAAGGTGTGACGTTTTCAAGGTTGAATCGTATGTTTCATAACTTAGAAAACGACATCAAGGCTACTTTCACTACTGATACGGTATTGATCTCACTGTTGAACTATAGTTTATAGCATGATGGTCTTTTTACAAAAGACCCGAGTATCTGTCAAATAAAATCGATACCAATTCCTTTGCACAAAGCATCATTTTTCTCCCTCGTACATTGTCGCTTTTCCACCTCCAGTGCACTCCTAGGAATAATCCATCCAACTTATTCCAATGTACTGACGGGTCTTCTAGTTTTTTTGTTGCTTTTTTTTTTAAAGAGAGGGGAGTAAACAGTGCTTTTTTCCTGGGAGTACGCAGGGGTACGCATACCCCTAAACATTTTGTGAATCTAAGTTTGGCCTCATTGAGGGGCAGTATTTCAATATGAGTAGGAAAATGAGAGTACCCCTAAACATTTTTTTTAGAAAAAAAAGCATGGGGAGTAAATCATTTGGGGGAACTGAGGAACGTGGCGCCACATGTCTACTAAGCTCTCTGCTGAGACACTGAATTTTAATATGGCCATAACACAGAGGTAGAAAAAGAGATTTTGTTTAGAGCTGGTCTTCTTGAGTGGGGCTCTGGAGGACACCCCAGACCCTTTATTTTCTCTAGGAAGAGTTGTCAGTTGTCAATATTTTTCTCGAGTGATTTCCACCATGGAAGTCATGCTGGAATTCGTGACATGTGAATTCAATCTTTTCTTTTCTTTTGTAATGAGTGTTGATCTTGGATTGCCTTTTGCTGATCGTTGCGTATTGTTTTGTTTTTAAAACCAAGAAAGCATTAAGGATATATATACCGGTATATATATATATATATATATATATATATATATATATATATATATATATATATATATTTCTCAAGTGTAGAAAACTTAGGGGGGGAAGTACCTCTGACTTTCTCAGAGGAATAATGGCAGAGGAGACATTAACGGACATAGAAGAGAAACTTGAAATTGCCTTGGGAGTTTTGACCCAGGTGTGGGAGAGAGTATGTTTTTTAAAAATAAAAATAAAAAAAATTATTATTGAAGGTTTTAAACATTTTGAGCACTAAAATCCCAACGCATTCATAAAAAGATAATGAAAGGCAATATATCAAAGAACAAGAAGAAAGAGAAATAAAATATAAAATGATCTTTACAGAACACAGTTATATATTAAAAAAAGAGAAAGGGGATATGTGATGTATTTTTTGTTACTTCCTTGGGGGATCTTTTGGAGAGAATTTGAAATATGGATATTGTGATGAAGGTTGATGTTGTTCTTCCTTTATTTTTTTTAAGAAGGACACTCCCATTTGCCTCTTCACCAAAGTTGTTCCGCCTAGCTTTTTGAGTCCGATTCAGCCTGGCCCTTGTATTATAAGATTCTCCCCTATTTGTTACAAATTCATGGGCTGTTGCATTAAGGTGGTTTTAAATCTTTTAAATCTTTTTATCTGTATAGTTAATTAATTGTTTTCTTTATGTTTGATGTTTTATTGTGATTTTAATGGTGTGAGCTGCCCTGAGCCCGGCTTCGCCGGGGAGGGCGGGGTATAAATAAAAATTATTATTATTATTATTATTATTATTATTATTATTATTATTATGTAAAACAGGGAACTGTTATCTGCATTTCCACCTCAGATTTGATGATAATTGTCAGGGGGCTGCCCCCCCCTTCCAGCCCGGTGCTGAGCGAGTACCGTGAACCGCCCCCTATCTTGGAGACAGATTCCAGCTCCGCGTCTGGAGGAAGCTCCGAGAAAAGGAAAGCAGTGGGAGGGCTCCCGTCAGCCACACAGAGCCCTCGCAACGTGCCAGGGGAAGGAAAGAGAACACGGACTAGATGTTTCCGTCTCCCAAGATGGGCTTCCTGGCGGGAGAATCGCAAACCGGTAGTTCAGGAATCTGATAGTGACTGAACCTGACGTATTTACGATGTACTCCGAGTTGTAAAGTAATTAGCCTAGATTAAAGCTTAATAGCTTAATGGCTTCAAGTCTTTCTTTGAACGCTCAGCTGGGGAAGGGACCCCACGAAGCGTGACAATAATTTTGATAATTTTGGGTTACCAATGTTCATCTTTGTTTCCAGGCATCCAAAATTGGCACATTCTGCAGTCTAGTGTCTTCCTAACATGGCACAAAACTGGGGAAAGGATGCTGTGCCCAAGTTGTGCGTTCAGTGTCTCTATTTCTTCATCAAAATCAATGGGAGGGGAGAGACTGAGAAGGGGAGAGACGAATGGCAGGATAAGATTCAAAGGGGCGGGGGGCTGGAACTGACAAGACCATATGGTCCTTTCCTGTTCTGAATTTTACATACAGAATTTCCAGCTTGCCAGATGGAAGAAAATGGGCTTTTTCCTTTTTTTTTTTGCAAAGCACACATGGGTTCCTTTAACAAAGCTCAGCAATTATAAGTTGTCAGTGTAAAAACCCATCTGACTCTTATAAAATATGTTAAGGATAAGTTCTGCAGAATGCTGGGGAATTTTGGAGAAGAAAAACTCAGCCCCCTCAAGTTATTGGCGACTTTTCCTTTAAGGGTCAGGCTGAAGCTGTAAGATTGGTATTCGCTAATCCAGCAGAATGAAGGAGCAGATCTCGTCCCTGGCTTTTATGGATGTTCTGTGTTAGCAGTCTGTATGTTGTTAAATCTTTAAAAAATAAAATAAAATACAGATAGTAACATACACCTTGGTTTTGTGCACAGCTGATAGGATTTGATCAAGATGGCAAGTTTTCCTTCACCATAAATCCTGGGGCCAGCAGGTTGATGGAAGCATTTTGAGAGATAATGTAAACCGAAACTATTTTTTTTTAAATAAACTCATCAGTCAAAACACTCTGGCATGTAACGCTCTAGGAAGAACTTAAAAAATGCTGCATTCCGTTTGCACATCAGTATCTCTTTCTAGGAAGCTTAAGAAAACACCAGCAAAGATACCTTTTATTAGGAGCTGGAGGAGGACATGTGAAGGTTAAATTTAGTCGAAGACCAAACAAGAGCTATATTCACAGCACTATCATTAATTCGCTGTTTCCCTTCCCAGAGAAAGCTGGCTGCCTTCCAGTTTATTTCAAAAAACAACTACAATCAAAAGCGGATCTTCCCTCTGTACACAAAATGAGTCAAGGATGGATTGTTTACTCAAATAGTCTTGCTCACTGAGGTATAAAAACCATAAAGGCCAAAAAAATGCATTTGGGAAGAAATTGCTGTTTCATGAATATTGCTACAGTCAGGCCAATGTCAACAGGGGACCATTACCTTTGCTTTAGATCTCTAAACTATCCAAGGTGGACCAAGCTAATTAATGAAGGAACATCTTCCTGAAGCAATAAGCTCTCAAATGTTGTTTTTCTGGCTGAGCCTCAAAGTGTGTTCAGAGTCCTCCGAAGGCTAAAATAGACAAATTCCACTTGTGGGCTTGTTTTGGAGACAAGCGACACAATCTAGCCAAGGGAGTTAAGCAGGTGCTGAAACTGGCAGGCCTTAAACTCATTTAACTTTGGCTGGATCATGTCCATAGATTGGGACCGACTGTTGTGCAGGGAGACAGGCTTGGAAAAAAACAGATGGAGAACACTTTGCTTGTAAGACTTCTGCATTTCCATGTTTAGACCTTTTAACCCCACCCAAATAAATTCAGACAAGACTCAAATTTTTGGTTTGGTTTTTGGCAGAATTTAGGCCACAACTTTATTGATTACATCAAGTGAGTGGTTGCATAGGCTCTGGTTCGACTAGCTCACTGCACCGTGGCAGGTAGTGCTGTCCCAGGGCACCAGCATAGGTCAGCCTAGGGTAAACACCTGGAACAGTGGAAAGCCGGGGTCATGCTAGTCCACCACCCAGATAACCCCCTGGACTCGGGCTTGGGCACAACCCCTCTCAGGGTTGGCCAAACCATTGAGTCCCTGGATTCCTTTAACGGAATACCCCATGCATAGGGATGGCTAGAGCGTCCTGCCACCCCATCACCAGAGCCTATCCACAACCTTACAAGTTGTGATGATTTGCTACGCGGCAGGCAAAACCCAAATGGCAACAGCCAATCCGCCAAGTGGGGGGAATTCCTGCCGTGCCCCTGTCCCAATAACAGACGACACACGACGGCATAGCAAGGTCAAGCGCAAGCCCTAAATATAGGGAGAGGTGGGCAGGTGTTCCAATTCACTGGTCCAAAGAGGAAGCTCAGGGACACATGCATGGGCCTTAAGTAGGTCCCTCGTTCTTAATTTGCTAGCGTCCCATTGGTCAGAATACACCCCAGCATCGAGGGACCTACCAATAGGGTGTTGTGACTTTCCAATAGACCCCACCCACAACACAGGGTTTGGTTGCCAGGTCGCACCGCAACACGTGCCCTCTTTGAGGGAGGACACGATTTGCAGCTGAACCTTACCCATCTGCCCCTTGCTGGTCAATTCTTCTCAACCTGTACATTGTAAGGAAACAGAAGATGCAATTCATTCCTGATTTTGCATTATTATGCATTCCTGATTTATTATTTATACCCCACCTATCTGGCTGGGTTGCCCCATAGAGGGGTGCACACATAGAGGGATAGGTTTGAAGATCTCTGAACACCCAAAGAGAACCTAGGGGCACATAAAACTCTATTCCTCCCCACCCAGCTTCACAGATATGCCAAACTTCGGCATTAGAAACCATGTGAAGCATTTTAAGTTGATCATGTAAAGTAGCTAATCCAATATTAGTTTGGCACATATGATAGCAAAGGGTGAAATTCAATGTCTTGTGAATGGATATCCATTCACACAACAGGATTTCGCCTCCCTCTCATTCCCACCTGCATCACCCAAAATCTGCTCTAGAGGGTCTCCCAACCCTCTAGTAGATTTGGGGGCACACAGCAGGCTGAACAGAATGCGAAATCCCATTGCACAAGTAGGCACTACTGGATGCAACCCAAAATATATGCAGCCTATTTATACCCGAATAAATGTATGACAAGAGAGAGAGAAAAACAATATAAATTCACTTGCATACCAGTACACACAAGACAAATTAAAGCCATTGAAGGTAGGTATAGTGTATTTTCTTTTTATTCTGTATTGTGACAAGTCCTGAGATGCTTCGTGATGAGGGGAGGGATAAAGGTCCCTCTGAGGGCCTTCTGGTTGTTCCCTCACTGTGAGAAATGAGGTGACAGGGAACCGGGCAGAGGGTCTTCTCAGTAGTGGCGCCCACCCTGTGGAACGCCCTCCCATCAGATGTCAAGGAAATAAACAACTATCTGACTTTTAGAAGACATCTGAAGACAGCCCTGCTTTAATGTTTTATTGTGTTTTTAATATTCTGTTGGGAGCCACCCAGAGTGGCTGGGAAAACCCAGCCAGATGGGCAGGGTATAAATAATAAATTATTATTATTATTATGTTATAGAGATACTATAAATCTTTGTAAACTGCCTGGAGGTTTTATTTGCAATTAAGTGGTATGTCAATTTGGTTAGATAAATAACTAAAAATAAGTAACAAGGAAGTCATTGGGACTCCATTGTGGTTCAGAAACGCGCACTTAGGCATGCACATTTGGATTCCTGGTGCTCCTTTCCCCGGAGCAGGTAAAACGCCAAAGGTGTATTTTATGAGTTGCAAAATGAATTCGTTCAAAATGTATGTCATGCTTCCTCCAAGGAGCTCAAGGCAGTGTCTATTTTCGTGGGCTAATGGAAAGGACTTCTAAACCCCAGTGTTGGAGCTCATACTATGTAATGTGCTAAGTCTCTGACACAGTGAATATTCACGTATACATATATTCTTCACTGTTTAATAGTTCTTTAGAATTATGGCCGTATTATGTTGACCTCAGGATGTGGGATTCAGGTCCTGCCTCCTTAATATTAGAAGTAGGAGCTACAGGGCAAGATGCTATGCAAAAAGAAGAAATAGATGAAGAAATAGATAGTAGATTTGAACGGGTTTTGTTTTACTAAATGAAATAGCTTATGGAAGGGAAAATATTTCTAATAGGTTGAGTTATTGTATGTAGCAAGAAAGAAAACTACCCATATCAAGACTAAGTAGAAGGATTTACTTTTCAACACACATGGATAGGATCAGGCCTCCTGATACATTTGAGCGAATTTTGAAGCACAAGAGGTGGTAAACAGTTTACAGATCAATGGTTTTGCTCGCTTCCTCCCAATGGCGAGCTTCCCAAGACCACAGAATTCCATGTGTATCATCTGTCCCTAGTTAAAAACCCTTTACATTGGCTTTAACACCTACAATTACTCATCTCGGGCTGTAATTTCAGCGTTAAACAGCACTGCTGTGTGCCCAAGAGGCAGTCGAGAGATGTAAGACAAACAGACTTCACACTGGAAGAATGCCTCTCAGTCAGCTGAGTCCGCCGGAGGGAAAACTGTCTCTAAAATCTGCTTTGTTTGCAAGGCAGCATTTTGTAAACAAGCCTTTGATAATGACACAGTCATATTGAATTGGGGCTGTGTGACTGAATGGCTATTGAACTTCTAAGTTATGATTCAGCACACCACTAGGAGAACAGAGCACAAAAACATTAAGCACCACCAGATGGTAGTTCAAAGCCCATCAGATACACAGATCCCCTTTTCTTCTCTACAAAAGATTGGCAAGGCTTAATATCTGGGATGTGGGGGAGGGGGAGGGGGAGACAAGCCCATTAAGATAAATGGAGCTGATTTGGTTTTTTGTCTTCCTAGGGTATTCTAGGAAAGCCATCCGAACGGGTCAAATTACAAACAGGCCCAGATCAAAGGGCTCTACAACTGCAGTAGTAGGTCAAAGTGATTCACACTATGTCAACTGGATCAGCGTGAGATCCTAAACTGCAGTGCAACAGCCCTAAGAAAGAGGCTTGACCAAACTAATTAGGTGAAGCAATTTTCTTTTTTTCTGCTGCAGGTAGAAACAACAACAGCTCAACCTTTAAACTGGTGGACTCATCAGAATTCAGTTGGGAAGATGCAGTTTGCAGGCAGAGGCTCAAGATTCCTCGAGGTTTGGGGAAGGCATCCGCAGAGAGGGTGTCTTGACTCTCTGAGGTTAGTGGTTCGGCCCTTCCCTCTAAAATTACAGGACGTCCAAGTGACGATCATGTTACATTCCCAGCCAGAATTCTACCCTCTGGTTTCGCTGATAGAATCAGTGTCCCCAATTCCAGAAAAATATCCATCTGATCTATTTTGCTGCCGGTGCACATGCATGCACTATCGCAATGACGTATGCGCACACTCACTGGCAAGCCGGCGTTTGTCCGCAGACAGCTTCCGAGTCATGTGGCCAGCATGACTAAGCCGCTTCTGGTGAACCAGAGCAGCACACGGAAATGCCGTTTACCTTCCCGCCGGAGCCGTACCTCTGTCTTCTAAGTTGTTTATTTCCTTGACATCTGCTGGGAGGGCGTTCCACAGGGCAGGTGCCACTACTGAGAAGGCCCTCTGCCTGGTTCCCTGTAACCTCACTTCTCGCAGCGAGGGAACTGCCAGAAGGCCCTCGGCGCTGGACCTCAGTGTCTGGGCTGAATGATGGGGGTGGAGACGCTCCTTCAGGTTTACAGGACCGAGGCCGTTTAGGGCTTTAAAGGTCAGCACAAACACTTTGAATTGTGCTCGGAAAAGTACTGGGAGCCAATGTAGGTCTTTCAACGCTGCAAGATGATACCCTTCCACCTACAGTTAGAGCCAGGGCTTCCCCTCCCCCCAGCCAGAACTCAGTTCTGACACCTTTCAAGTGGGTGCCATTACCATTATAAAAGAGCAAGGGAGGTGTTTGTGATGAGTTCCAGCACCTCTTATTTCAAAGCAGAAAAATAGCATTGCCAAATATCCAAATTGCTTCAGTTTCGCTTCAAGGACTAAAAAAAAAAAAAAAAGCAATCAAACTCTTGGAAAAGCACATCATAGAATCCTGCCATTAGCATCATTGTGTAAATCTCACTGTCCTCAGTGAAGATGCTATTTTAGTGCAGAGTTAAGTGGAAATTCAGTGCCTTGTTTTTGGGACGGTTACCATGACGCAAGCTAGACTGTTTCATTCTTCTTTTGAAAGCTGTTGTGTGAGTTGCCCTTGTTTACTTTTTCACTTGATCAGCACAAGTCCTGTACAATTGTCTCCGCACATCTTTCTAGCAGCCAGCAAGTCAATCAAAGCACTAATTATCCCAGGTTCACCATTAAACATGTTGCATTCTACCGCACGGGATTCCCAAGACACGGCTGCTCTTTCTCTTTAAAGTGAGCAGAAGTCCCAAGCTCTGAAAGCTGAACGTGAGTGTCGGTGGCCTACTCTGAGAAGAATAAGTAGCTTCTTAATAAGTGATGCATAATATATATACAGTGGTCCCTCGACTTGCGAAATACTCGACATCCGAATTTTTCAACTTACAAATGAAAAAAGTGGCCGCACGCCTACAAATTTTTCGACACCCGAATGGAAATCATTGCCGGTTTTAGATGCGGTTTCCTCGACTTACGAATTTTAGATGCGGTTTTTTCGACTTACGAATTTTTCCGAATACCTTTTCTTCCAATGCATTCCTATGGGAAATCGCTTTTTCGACTTACGAACTTTTTGACCTACGAATGCCCATTCGGAACGGATTAAATTCGTAAGTCGTGGGACCACTGTATATATATTCCAGCTGCAAACATTTCCCCTCTCTCCCTCACATCTTTCTCTGGGGTTAGATGGAGCGAAATGCCAAAAGCTCTTCAAAATGCTGAATCTATCAAAGCTTCTGACGATTCCTAACCCGACTCTGGCACATCACACAAACAGCAGTCACACTGGTGGGGGAACAGAGCAGGGGGGACGGACTCTCCTCCGCCTTGCTTGGCACTGTGCTTCTATTCACGGATAAATCAGCAAACGTTACAAATGCCTTGGCTGAGTAATGAATGGGTTCTGGGTTCGTTACTGTGCTGACAGCAGGTTTTACATTCTATTGAGTCAGGCAAGGGAGAAGGTGAATAGGGTAGAATTTCAGGAAAGGATTAATGAAGGGTTTCTTGCTGAACATACTGCTGCAATGTTCTCTAAGTCGCTATACCAAGCAGTCGCTGATTTTCTTCTTCTTCTCCTCCCCCCCACCCCCCCAGCCTTAAGGCCTGCACTTTAACAGCTTAAAATAAGCTTCCTTAAACAAATTCACATCAGACAATGTGTACGGGAGCCACTTCATTGGTTTCAACAGAATTACTTTCCTAAATGCTCCCCCCTTCTTTTTCCCGAAGCAATTTCTGTACTTGAAAATGCATTACAAGGAACATTGGCTGTGGCTACAGTACAATGATGTATATAATACGACAAGTGGTGTTTTAATCAGCTTGAGCCGTAACAACGACTATACAGTGTACAGTGGTACCTCGGGTTGCAGGCGCTTCAGGTTACAGGGGCTTCAGGTTACAGACTCCACTAACCCAGAAATAGTACAGTGGTACCTCGGGGACCCAGGTGGTGCTGTGGGTTAAACCACAGAGCCTAGGGCTTGCTGATCAGAAGGTCGGCGGTTCGAATCCCTGCGACGGCGTGAGCTCCCGTTGCTCGGTCCCTGCTCCTGCCCACCTGCCCACCTAAAGAGGAACCGCTCTGGCGGGAAGGTAAACGGCGTTTCTGTGCGCTGCTCTGGTTCTCAAGAAGCGGCTTAGTCATGCTGGCCACATGACCCGGAAGCTGTACGCCGGCTCTCGGCCAATAAAGCGAGATGTGCGCCGCAACCCCAGAGTCGGACACGACTGGACCTAATGGTCAGGGGTCCCTTTACCTACCTCGGGTTAAGAACTTAATTCATTCTGGAGATTTGTTCTTAACCTGAAACTGTTCTTAACCTGAGGTACCACTTTAGCTAATGGGGCCTCCCACTGCCGCCACGCCGCTGCCACACGATTTCTGTTCTCATCCTGAAGCAAAGTTCTTAACCTGAAGCATTATTTCTGGGTTAGCGGAGTTCTTAACCTGAAGCGTGTGTAACCTGAAGTGTCTGTAACCCGAGGTACCACTGTACCTCGGGTTAATAACTTTGCTTCGGGATGAGAACAGAAATCGTGTGGTGGCGGCGCGGCGGCAGTGGGAGAGGCCCCACTAGCTAAAGTGGTACCTCAGGTTAAGAACAGTTTCAGGTTAAGAACGGACCTCCAGAACAAATTAAGTTCTGAACCCGAGGTACCACTGTATTGTGCATATGGCTGCTCTGTTTCTCCATGTCCTCCGACATTTGCTTGGTCGTTCCTCTAGAATTGTAATTAAAGTCCACCCATTTTGGCCCTTCTCATATTTTGTCTGCTTTTTATTAGTAGGTGTTAAGAGCTTGCTTGCAAAGATTGCTGCTCCTGCATGGGATTCAGTGGCAGATTTAGGATGACGGCTTGATGGATGGGTGTTTGCCGGTATTACATTATGTCTGCCCATCATGGGTGCCTTGCCAAGTACGCTATAAGAACATTTTGCTAGCACAGAAAAAAAATATGTGCACATGTCTGCACTCTGCCAAAAATAGCCAGCATGTCTTCATGAGCAGCTGGATGCTACACATTGGCTTTAGTCTTTGTACTTTTTTCTTCAAAACCAGACCCAATTCCAGGCAAATGGGGGGTGTAGGCAAAAGTCATCCTTGTTTATTTATTTTATTTCATAAAATTTATGCACCGCTCGAAAGTAGGGAAAACCTCAAGCAGTTTACAAGAAAGATAAAACAATAAAATTATCACTAAAAAAATTGCAACCCCAGATTAAAACATACTGAAAGTTAAAACCCCAATAGTAAAGGTAAAGTGACCCCTGACCATTGCGGCACTCATCTTGCTTTATTGGCTGAGGGAGCCGGCGTACAGCTTCTGGGTCATGTGGCCAGCATGACTAAGCTGCTTCTGGCGAACCAGAGCAGCGCACAGAAGAAGAAGAAGAGAAGAGTTTGGATTTGATATCCCGCTTTATCACTACCCGAAGGAGTCTCAAAGCGGCTAACATTCTCCTTTCCCTTCCTCCCCCACAACAAACACTGAGTGGGGCTGAGAGACTTCAGAGAAGTATGACTAGCCCAAGTTCACCCAGCAGCTGCATGTGGAGGAGCGGAGACGCGAACCCGGTTCACCAGATTACGAGTCTACCGCTCTTAACCACTACACCACACAACACCGTTTACCTTCCTGTCGGAGCGGTACCTATTTATCTACTTGTACTTTGATGTGCTTTCGAACTGCTAGGTGGGCAGGAGCTGGGACCGAGCAACAGGAGCTCACCCCATCACGGGGATTTGAACCACCGACCTTCTGATCGGCAAGCTCTAGGCTCCGCCACCCGCGTCCCTAAAACCCCAATAGAATAGACTAAAACAAATTAAAATGCATGAAACCTTCTAAAACCAGGCAGAGGGCCTTCTCAGCAGTGGTGCCCTCCCACATGAATGCCCTCCCATCAGATGTCAAGGAGATGAAGAACTGCACAACTTTTAGAAGACACCTGGAGGCAGCCCTTTTTAATGTTTGATGCTATATTATGTTTTTATGTGTGTCAGAAGCTGCATATCTTTAAGCCCATTGATTTCAACAAATTCAGGTGTGTCTAACTGCACAGGATTGGGCTGTAGGACAGAACCTTCACTTGTCTGATCAATGTCCCAGCTGGCCCTCTCTGATCAAATGCTGACACAGTATATGTACTCCCAAAAGTGTGTGCATTGAATGGCTCTTTATTCAAGTGGACAGCTTGATCGAAAAGGACAAGATAAACCCTTGGCGCAACTCCACTGATTTTAATGGAACCATGTCATCCAGGAGCAGCATCACAAATTACAAATAAGATATTTGTTCGAAATGCTTTGCTTTAATTATCGGTTAAGCAAAGCTAGAAGTCAGTTGTGCTGTGGAGTGGAATCCTTTGTTGCAGCCTTTTAAAACCCTGACAATGCCAATTCAGTTTTGCTTAGCTCATTTACTCTGCGTCTGAACTTGTAAATTAATCATCGCTGGCAACCTCAATTTAGTTGTAATTAATCATACAGGGAGGGGCAAAGAAATTGCACTGATGTACGTCATATTAACAACATTATCTGATTGCTCTCTGTGCAATTTACGAGTAGCCTGATGCGTGTACACAAGGCATCTGCTGGTTCTTTGGCACACAAGGAAATGTGTAACACGCAGAATACAATAGAATGAATAATAGATAGCCAAAGTGGCTGAGCGTATATATTACTCATTGCTTTGTGCTTTTGTCCCATTGTTTACATGCAAAGCAGTGTGTAGGATTCCACCCCCCCCCCAGCAATTTTATAAATTCCCGTCCTGTGGCGAGATAAAGACGTGATGGGCAGAAGCCCACTGGGAATTCCCTCTGTAAAACTCAACTGAAATAAGTGGGAGCAATGCAGGACCAGAAGAATGCAGCTCCCGTTCATTCCAATGGAGGCAACTACAGAATTTCACAGTGAAGATTGCTCTTTCAATAGATGATCCCGAAAATCAGCACAGGTGGCTTCTATTCTCAGTTACATCCAAGATCATAGTGCTGATTCTGATAGTTCAGGTGCTTAGATGATCAAAGCAGCAGAAATGGTCTGCAGAACGTTGGAGATGGAAAACGTGGCCGTTCAGATAGTCTGCAACTCCCATCATCTGTCAGGGAGCCGACAAGGAAAATTGGGTGTTCACAGATCAGAGAAAGAGAACACATGGAAACTTATAATGGCTGCTCCTATCCAGATGAAGCAGTTGCTCAGATTGGTTTGCAACTCCCCCTTCACTCCTATCCCTCTGTGTCAGGGCTCTCCCTTTGCCTATGGTGAAGAAGAGTTTGGATTTCCCACTTTATCACTACCCTAAGGAGTCTCAAAGCGCCTACAATCTCCTTTCCTTTCCTCCCCCACAACAAACACTCTGTGAGGTTGAGAGACTTCAGAGAAGTGTGACTAGCCCAAGGTCACCCAGCAGCTGTATGTGGAGGAGCGGGGAAGAGAACCTGGTTCACCAGATTACGACTCCAACGCTCTTAACCACTACACCACACTGGCACTGGTGAGCCCCAAGGGACCCACTCTGTGTCTGCCTGGCTGTCTGCTCTGTTACATGCAGCAGACACCTTGTTCTAGGGGTGGGGGCTTGCAGGCTGTCAGCAGAGAAGCTGTCAGGGTGCCTCTGTGGTGGAGCTGCTAAGGCTGATTCCTGGCTCTGCTCTGTCCTGGGACACCTGCCCTTTTCCTCCTCTTCATCATCATCCTCTAAGCTCCCAGCCTCCAGTACATCCCAGCTCTTCCCCTCCTCTGGGGTGTGGCCAGTTTCCCACCACCAGGATCCGCGATCCAAATCTTCTCCCCTCTGTGCTTTTCCTGGGGGGCCCTTGGTCAGGTGGCATCTACCACTCTTCCTCATCCAGCTAGTCTCTGACATCATCCCAGACTGTAGCAGTTGGCTGGGCTTGGTGTGTTGCTCTCCCAGCTTCCCAACAGTGCATGCCACTGCCGCTCTCTGGGATGGGGAGGGGAGGGGCAAGGCAGCATAGAGAGCATTCTTACATACTGTATCTGTGCTTGGTTTGCCAGTCGCACAGTCACTGACAGGAAAATGCTCTAGAAGGTCATAACCACAGCCCAAAAGATTATCGGTCATCTTCTCCCATCTTTGGATGAACTATATAGCTCCTGTTGTCTCAAAAAAGCAAACAAAATTTTACAGTATTCATCTCATCCTGGATATAGTCTGTTTGCATGGTTGCCTTCGGGCAAGAGATACAGAACAATTAAATCAAGAACAAATAGACCAAAAACAGTTTTTATCCAAGAGCTATAACTATTTTAAATGCTGTAACCAAATGATATGATCTTTGGGGAGTCGTGATGGATGGTATGTATGTGTATGTGTGGTTGTAAATGTATAAATGCATACCGTATATGTGGCTGTAAATGTGGGATGGCATTCAATTTCGTTGTACTACGTACAATGACAATAAAGTATCTATCTATCTATCTATCTATCTATCTATCTATCTATCATCTATCTATCTATCTATCTATCTATGGTTTGGGCATGACAGCAAGCACATTGGATTGGCTCTGCCACTGCACCCATCCCTGCTGCCCTCCCAGCCACCTTGCTCCTAACCCTTCCTGGTAAGTGGCAGCAACATGCAGGGTTGGGAAGTCAGGAGAGCAACGGAGCCCCCCATTCGCAGCCCAACCAACCTCGACTGTCTGGGATGATGGGAGTTGCCAAGTCCAACAACAGCCGGAGGGCCACAACTTTTGCCCACCCCTACAGTATGCCATTTTTGCTACTGTGGTGTTGCAGATGTGGGAATGTTAAAGATAATAGGTGATGTAAAGTGATGTAGCAGAGCAGATTCCCCTCAATGTAGCTGGAAGCTAGTTTGCAGATTCACTTGAATCTCTTAGTTAAGTTTATTCCGGGTGTCCCCTTTTGATCCCTCTTAAAAGAATAAAGACACGAGAGTCTTTCTGAGTAAAGTAACAAAAAGCTTACTCACATTTCAGTTCACGATATGATCCCTGAAAGGCAGGCTTTACTTGGTAGTTACATAATAAACAGTGAGTTCATCTCATATGGAGACTGAACTCATGTGCTGCTGGCTGAGAGCCAGCAGGCAGCAAAATTACATAAAGACAAAGAAATGGCTGCAGGAGAGCAGCATGGCAGCAAAAGAGCAGAAAGCAAGAGCAGTAAGTGAAGACTGAGAAAATGGCTGCATGACTTGGCTCCTTTGTGGAGTCAGCCAGGGCCATGCCCATCTCCCAGGTCACATGCAGAGGGAGGAAGCTCCAGGCCAGTGGAACAGGAAGTTACACTGACTGGATGTCCCCCTGCCTGTGCCCACTCTAGGGAAATAAGGAATGTTGCATTTGACTGCACCAATGGCTTATATCCCACAGCAGATTGGGAACGGAAACCTTTTATTGCTACCTTGAAATCAGTGGTACAAAATGACTTGGTGATCATTGGGGCTCTGGAGGGTTTTGCCCAGGGAATAGGTTTGCATAGCTGAACATGTAGAAAGTGAACCATGTTTGTGCTGCTGCTGCTTTCCCAGTTTGCACACAATGAGTAGAGAGTCTGTGAACAGATTCTATCATTTGAATGCGAAATGCTGCAGACAACGGATCCTACCTGCCCAGACCTTCCTCTGAATGTGTGAAGGTCAGAAACAGAGGAAACAATCCCAATCCTTCCTAGAAATGTTCGACCTACTGTGGCAAAGAGCTTTAGGGGAAAAAGATAGGATAAATACGCTGTAAAAACCTAAACGTGTTTACTCGGAAGATCCCATTTAATTTAATGAGTCTTGCCCTCAAGCATAGGAGTGCAGCCTGCAGGGGCCCTAACCTGTGTCAAGTTTAAGAGGCCCCATGGCATTGACAGAAAATATGTGCATTATTCTAACAGACAATGAAAACAGAAATAATAATGTTTTATATTTGCATATATGCTGCTACGTAGATGCAGCTAAAAGCTTTCAATCCAGCTAATATATGTATCTTGCAATAGGCTTATTTATTTTTTAACGAGTTATTTAATACTTGAAATTTAGTAAAAAGGTTAATTTGTCATCTGAAGCCCTAACACACGGGTGTCAAACTCCGGCCCTCCAGATGTTTTGGAACTACAATTCCCATCAGCCCTAGCTAACAGGACCAGTGGTCAGGGATGATGGGAATTGTAGTCTCAAAACATCTGGAGGGCCGGAGTTTGACACCCCTGCCCTAACATGTGGTTTATTTTGCCTGCATTGGCAGCCTGTGAAGCTCAGCACTCAATAGACACTGGGAAAGTCTTCTATAACTTTAGACTCATTTATAGATTCACAATTTACTGCAGCATAAACACACACACACACACACAAACATACACATATACACACATATATAGCTGTTTTCCTTAGTGCCAACCACAGTCTAAAATCCAGCTTGTTTTCCATTTGTGTTCTGAAAGTTGTCTAGGAACTTTAAAAAGGACTATACAGGCTTTCATAAACTGACTCTGGCCCTCTTGAGGCTTGGCCCTAGAAATATGAATAAGATTTAAGTCAAACCAACACAGATGTTGGTGTTGGATGAAATCATATCAAAAGTATGCTTGCAATTTCATTAAAATTACACATTGGCTGGTACTAAAACTACCAGACCAAAATAGTGCTTAGCAAAAGAATGTCGTCTTCAGACATATTCTGAGTTTCTATGATTGCTGTGTAGAGCTGAATGCTTAAAAAAAGAAAAAAGAAAAAGAAAAACCACACAACCACACACACAACCAAACATCCACAAACTCTAAATTCTGCATGAAATGGCTGGCACCAGCATCTAGCTAGGTTGGGCAGCTGCTTGGAGCCAATATAGAGCCTACGATGCCAAATCATGCTCTTGCAAAAAATAATAATAATACTCCCATTCCCTAAGCTGCTCTTGAGAGAAATGAACAGGAAAGGTGAATTAAGGAATGCTGAAGTGATTGTGCTCTCACTTGCAGAAATGGTGCAGGTTTCAAGTAGTCTGATAGTGGAATAAGCCTGTATCATCAACTTTGCATTCAGAAGCTCCTGGCATCGGTTCCTGGCATCTCCAGGACATGTCCTATGTCCAAGCACATACCAGGCACGACCCACTCTGAGGATAGCGTCAGGTGTGGAGTTTGACCAGGGTAGTACATCTGTTGAACTGTAACCCAGGTATCCTAAGATGAGCTTAAGGAGGACAGAAACCTCCTGTGGAGCCAAGACTCCCTTGGTCTTGATTTTCAGTATGAATACAGACCATGAAAGCAGGGCCTTGCAATCCTTCTGCCCCATAACTAGCGGGGGCAGAACCTATCCTGAGCTCCTAAAATTGGACATGTAATCTCTCTGGAGTTGGCATCTCTAGTAGGCAATGGGTTCCTTTGGGCTCGAAATGGTTCGTCACCATGCTAAGAGACTCAAACCATTCACTTTCTATATTCAAATTGTGCTACAGGATGTTAGGAACGCACTAACACTTTATTATTAATAATAATGCAAAATGATTTTTGTGTGTGTGTGTGCTTCTGACCATACATTTTAATAGGACCAAATACTGCAAGCATTTTAAAAATGTGTGTGTGTGTTTTCTGGGCTGATAACATGTTTGTCAAGTTTTCAGCGCAAGGGACATTTAAATAGGTGAGTTATAAAACTCCAAATAAAATGTTGGTAATGGAAATGCTGACAGAATCTCAGCGTTTACTGCCCTGGAAGGCAGAGCTCTAATAAAGTACCAAAGCACAGGAGAATAAAGAGCGTATCTTGGAAAATCTCCTAAACACTTGGAGTTTCCAAAGAGGAACCTGGGATTATCTTGTTCCAATTCGTGCAGTTAAAATTGCAGTTTGCAACCTTTACTTGGCAACCTCTCACTAAGTGTGCACTATAGATATATGTAATTTAATTACAGGGGGGAATTAATGTCTTGGATTTATTTTTTTGAAGAAGTGACCAGGATAGGACATGATGACTAGGAACTGATCCTTCACAATCAGACATAGTATACCTTTGATGACCAGATGCTCTGGGGTCAAACAAAGATGGCTGTGCCCCACATGCCATACTTATTAATCGCTGGCCACTGTCAGAGTCAGATTGCTGGTTTAGATGGGTCATTTGTATGATCCAGCACAGTAATGTCTGAAAACATTTTTTTTTTTTTTTTTGGGTAGAATTAGATTCCACTGATTTCAAAAGAATGTACTGCAAAGTGTGCTAAGGATCATGGACCAAATTTTTAAACAGTGTGTACATCATGCATCCGTTGTGCCCCACTGCAGGGTTGAAGAATGTTGGATGAAGTCTTGAGTGGAGCGAGAAGAAGTTTATTGCTTGTAGTTGGCTACAGACATGAAATAAGTATGAATAACAATAGGAATATTATGGTGCTTCAAATCACAAGCCAGCACATATATTTGTGTGTTGCATTCATTGAACAAGGATACAGACCATGATCCAGGAGTCAAAGCTCAGTCAGAAAATCAGCAATTGTGTTGAACAGCAGGGAAAAGGAAACAATAGAAACAGGATCGTAAATCTAACCCCTTTTCTCCTCCTAATTGTGATGTGATTGCCTGCTTTCTGGCCAGGGATAGATAGATAGATAGATAGATAGATAGATAGATAGATAGAGATATAGAGATATAGATGATAGATAGATAGATAGATAGATAGATAGATAGATAGATAGATAGAGATATAGAGATATAGATGATAGATGATAGATAGATGATAGATAGATAGATAGATAGATAGATAGATAGATAGAGATATAGAGATATAGATGATAGATGATAAATAGATAGATAGATAGATAGATAGATAGATAGAGATAGATGATAGATAGATAGATAGATAGATAGATATAGATAGATAGATAGATAGATGATAGATAGTTAGATAGATAGATAGATGATAGATAGATAGATAGATAGATAGATAGATAGATAGATAGATAGATATAGATATAGACAGACATATCTACAGATAGATGCAGATTAAGGACTGTGCCTGAGACTCAGATTTATTTGTTTTAATCTTATGGGTTGGTCGGATGGTTTTCTGTAGTACTCCAACATTCAAAATGAACTGGTTCGTTATAGGGATTCAGCCAGGACCTTTCTTATTTATTTTCACTTTACAAATTTATAGACTGCTTCACAGCTGGAGGCCATCAAAGTGGGGTACGACAAGACAGAGCGGTGTACGAGATAAAGCTGTGCGCAGCCCTCTCATAATGCTCAGCCGTATTGCAGTTGGTGTGCCATTTCGTCTAGAAGTTTGTCTCCAGGCTGGGATGTTAGATGAGAACCTGTGCATTGGTGGTCAGCTGATCAGATGCCCAAAGTCTGTTTACTGATGAGGAAGCTCTCGCTGATGGCAGGCAAAGTGTAAAGACAGGTTCTTTTTAGGTACATTTGCAGGAATCATAGTTCTTTTCCCTCAACGCAACTCTTGATGACTGGTGTGCACTGTGCAAACAAGCTCCAGAGCAAGCTGTATATTTCCCCCTGATCAAGTTGCCTTTTGTTTGAAGACACTGGGTTCTCTTGGTTGCTGCTTGCAAATGTTTCATATGGTTGTTCTTTGAATCATAGAATCATAGAATCATAGAATCATAGAATCATAGAATCATAGAGTTGGAAGAGACCACAAGGGCCATCCAGTCCAACCCCCTGCCAAGCAGGAAACACCATCAAAGCATTCCTGACAGGTGGCTGTCAAGCCTCTGCTTAAAGACCTCCAAAGAAGGAGACCCCACCACACTCCTTGGCAGCAAATTCCACTGTCGAACAGCTCTTACTGTCAAGAAATTCTTCCTAATGTTTAGGTGGAATCTTCTTTCTTGTAGTTTGAATTCATTGCTCCGTGTCCGCTTCTCTGGAGCAGCAGAAAACAACCTTTCTCCCTCCTCTATATGACATCCTTTTATATATTTGAACATGGCTATCATATCACCCCTTAACCTTCTCTTCTCCAGGCTAAACATACCCAGCTCCCTAAGCCGTTCCTCATAAGGCATCGTTTCCAGGCCTTTGACCATTTTGGTTGCCCTCCTCTGGACACGTTCCAGCTTGTCAGTATCTTTCTTGAACTGTGGTGCCCAGAACTGGACACAGTATTCCAGGTGAGGTCTGACCAGAGCGGAATACAGTGGTACTATTACTTCCCTTGATCTACCGTAGATGCTATACTCCTATTGATGCAGCCCAGAATTGCATTGGCTTTTTTAGCTGCTGCATCACACTGTTGACTCATGTCAAGTTTGTGGTCTACCAAGACTCCTAGATCCTTTTCACATGTACTGCTCTCAAGCCAGGTGTCACCCATCCTGTATTTGTGCCTTTCATTTTTTTTTGCCCAAGTGTAGTACTTTGCCCAGACTGAGACCCCTTTCCTGTTCCTGGGTGCACTTGGAGGAAGTGTGGGATGTAAGAATCAGGTGCAGTCAAACACAACATTTGCTAAAGTAGACATGAAGGTTGTCTCAGTCCTCCAGCCGGAACTTCCTGTCTTCCTGGACTGAGACAAAACTTCCTGACTGTATGTTACTTGAGATGGTTGTGGCCTCTCCTGGTTAGTGAAGAAGAACCACAGGCCAGGCCGGGCCTCCATTTTTTTGCCTCTTCTGTCTTCTCTCACACACCATGCCATCTTAACAACAGCAACAACTAAGATGCACTCTTCGCTTCAGGCTAAGATAAGCAAAAGGGCTTTTTCTCCTATAAGGGGATAGTGTTGTGATGTTTACTGTTTAGTAACTTTTAAGTCTGCCTCTGGGATCCTTTGTGTGAACAGATGATTTCTTATGAGTAAACGTTTTATACTTTACTGAAGACTGTGTAGTGTCTTATTTGAAGAGGGATTAAAAAGGGGAAAGCACCAGAATAATATTTCTAGAGACTCTAGCGAGTCTGTGGAAGCTATCTGCTGCGCGTATGTTTAAAAGGGGAATGTTAGCTCTGCTGATATTGTTCAACTTGTAAAGACAAGTTGGGGTAGGATATCTTAAACAATATATCCTCCCCCACATCCCTAAACATTCCCACAAAGGGTTAGTGGCCCAGCATTCCATATTTTTGTGTATTTTTCAAGGATTGCATCGGACTGTGATTTTTGAGTTGAGTGGAATTTTCCTGGTGAGCACATGGCCTATTGTATCCATTGTGCTGAAGGGGGATTAGCTACCCCTCCCCTCCCTCGGTGTTCACAGTAACCCAAGGCAGTGAAGATTTGTTTAGAGATTTTTGCATTTTGAGATTTTTGAGGTTTTCAACATTTTTCAAACTTCTGGATTTTAAGATGGCTACTGCAAATTTTGATAGTGATGCAAAACTAGGCATGATTGTGCTGAGTGAGAATAATTTTATGCACTGGAAGCAGCGCTTAATAGCATATCTAGATGCAAAGCACGTTTTGGAGGCTGTTGAAGAATCTTTGCCTACTGGCACAAGTAGAGAGGATTTAGCCAAGATAGCAGCTTGGAAACGCAAGAACAGCGAAGCCAGGCATATAATTTTGAGTGCACTTCGCAATGAGCATCTATCATTAATAAATAGTAAAGATGATGCATCTCAGATCCTGAAAGACATTGAACGCATGTATGGAGAATCTTCCAGGAACTCCTACAGAACCTTGATGTATAAATTGACCAGATTGAGAATGAATTCTAAAGGAGAATTCACAGAGCACATCAGCAAGTTTACTGAGATTATTCAAAAGATTGATCTCACTCCTAAGCCTTTTGATGAAGAGACAAAGGTATCATTCTTGCTATCGTCTCTTGGACCACGTTTTGATGCTTTTGTCAGTCTAATGGACCATAGAGAAGGTCTAACTTTCAAAGACCTGACCAGTCATTTAAGAGAAGAATGTAGAGAGAGAGTTGAGTCCCCAACAAGAAATGCTAGAAGCAAGGACAGTAATTATGCGTCCAGGCAATTTACAAAGTCCAGAGAAATGCCCAAGAAAGTAATTTGCTACAATTGCAATAAAGAAGGCCATATTGCAAAGAACTGTAGAGCTCCTAAAGCAAAGAATTCCCAAACCTCTCAGCCGAAATGGCAGAAGAAAGGGAAATTTGAACGCACCTTGCTACTGCAAGAAAGGAATTTAGCTGTCCAAAATTGTGAAAATAAATGTAATAAGTGGATTTTGGATTCAGGAGCGAGTTCTCACTACTCATTTCAAAGGGACTATTTTAATGAGATAAATGAAGATGAAGGATCTGAAATTGAGATTGCAGATGGCAACGTTATTAAAGCAAAAGGTGCAGGTTCCATGGACTTGAAATTCAATATAAACAATGAACCTGTTAAGACCAAAGTGTCTAAAGTTTTGTACGTTCCAGAACTAAGCTGCAATTTACTTAGTGTGTCCAGTTTGGACAAGAAAGGTTTCCAAATCACATTTGGAAATGGAGAGTGTAATGTGACTAAAGATGGTGAAGTGTATATTCAAGCAAGGCTGATAAATGGTGTTTATGAGGTTGATATTTCAGAGAACCAGTCTGCAAAAGTTGCGCATCCCAGCCAGAAAGATGAAGCAGATTTGCAGCTGTGGCACAGAAGATTAGGACACAGAGACACCACCATCATTATGAACCTACAGAAAGGTGATCTTGTAAGAGGTTTACAGGTAAAAGAAAGCAAAGAGGCTCTGACAAAATGCATAAGCTGTATTACTGAAAAGGCTGTGAAACCTTCTTTTCCACGTTGTGCAGAACAAAGAAGCACTAAGGTGCTGGATATCATATATTCGGATCTATGTGGTCCAATTAATGTTCCATCACTTGGGAACAACAGGTATATTCTAATTTTTATTGATGATTTTTCAAGATATTGTGTTGCATATTTCATCAGAGAGAAAAGTGAGACAGTGGAAATGTTCAAAGAATACATTGCCATGGTCAGAAACAAGTTTCAACGCGCTCCAGCTGTGTTGATGAGTGACAATGGAGGTGAGTACTGCTCACATGAAATGCAGGCTCTCATGGCCAAGGAAGGAATCGTACACGTAACCACAATTCCTTACACGCCACAACAGAACTCCATTGCAGAGAGAAAATTTCGATCCATTATGGAAATGACAAGGTGCATGCTAAAGGAAGCATCCTTGCCACAGAAGCTGTGGGGAAATGCAGCTGACACAGCAGTTTATTTGCAGAATAGATTGCCAACAAAAGGAGCAGAGCGCACACCATTTGAACTTTGGCATGGCAAAGTGCCTAATTTGTCGCACATACGAGTGTTTGGAAGTCTGTGCTACTATCACATGCCCAAAGAACACAGACAAAAGCTAGACTCCAGAGCACAAGCAGGTGTTTTTGTTGGATATGCATCTGGAGGGAAAGGCTACAGAGTGATGGACTTACATAGTGGCAAAACCAGTGCGCACCATGCAATTTATTTCGATGAGCATGCAAAGGTTGATACAAAGAATACCGTTATTGGCCGTTCCAAGGAGTCAGAATGGACTCAAGAACTTATAGACTTTCCTTCTGAAACCCCAAGAAGTACTAATCTGCGTTCTAATGTCATAGCACCCCCTACAGGCAACGCACCAGAAGACGCAGAGTACCAGACTCCTGGCGGCTCCAGAGATGAAGATGACGACTTAGACATGCCACCGTTGGAGGAGGATGAGAATGCTGATGCGGTTCCAGAACCAGAGGTCAGACGCTCATCCAGAACCAACAAGGGTGTTCCAGCACCACGGCTGTCCTATTTTGCAGGGTCGGCGTCTCCACAGGAACCTTCCACGTGGGAAGAGATACAGGAAATGCCACCTAAGGAAGCCAGTCTCTGGAGGAAAGCCACGCAGGAAGAAATGGATGCATTGCATCAAAACAAGACCTGGACCCTCACAGAGCTACCTCCCGGTAAGAAGGCCATTGGCTGTAAATGGGTTTTCAAGGTTAAGAAGGGGTCAGAAGGGGAAGTGCAACGCTACAAAGCTAGACTTGTGGCACAAGGATTTTCACAACGCTTTGGTGAAGATTACGATGAAGTCTTTGCACCCACTGTAAGGTACAGCAGCGTAAGAATGCTTTTAAGCATTGCAGCATCCAAGCAACTGAATGTAAAACACATCGATATTGCTACTGCGTTTTTACACGGGGAGATTTCCGAAGAAATTTACATGAGACAGCCCAAAGGTTTTGTGAAACCACATGAGGCACATTTAGTGTGCAAGTTGCAAAAGGGACTGTATGGTCTAAAGCAGGCTGCTAGAGCCTGGAATCAGAAATTGCACAAAATGCTGACACAACTTGGGTACAAGCAAGGAAATGCTGACAAGTGCTTGTATAGTAAGTCAAGTAATGGACAATTCTCATACATTTTGGCATTCGTTGATGACTTGATTATTGCCACAGCAAGTGACAGAGACTATGCTCAAATAGTACAACACCTTAACAAAGAGGTGGAAGTCAAAGAGCTAGGAGATGTCCAGTACTACCTTGGAATCCAAGTGGAAAGAGAAGAAGATGGCTCATTTCTTCTCAGTCAGCGGCAAAAGATCAACGAACTGATAGAGTACATGCAGATGCAAGACGCAAACCCGGTTGCCACACCTATGGCCACAGACTTTTTGAAGAATCAGCAAGATTCAAAACCATTGCCAGACAACAGTGAATACAGGTCAGCAATTGGTAAACTCTTGTATTTGGTTACCACATGTAGACCTGACTTAGCAAGTGCTGTGGGGATTCTTAGCAGAAAGGTGAATTCTCCCACTGAGCATGATTGGGCGGGTGTGAAGAAGGTGGTGAGATATTTGAAAGGTACCATGAATTGTAAACTTAAGTTGCCAGCTGTCAGAGACCCTAAGTTGGTTGGGTACACTGATGCAGATTGGCTGGGGATAATGCTGACTATAAATCAACAAGTGGTTATGTTTTTATGTTTGGGGATGGACCTGTTGTGTGGGGCAGTTATAAACAGAGTTGTGTAGCATTATCTTCCACAGAATCTGAATACATTGCAGCAGCAGAAGTGTGCAGAGAGATTGCATGGCTTGATCAACTCATCAAGGACTTTGGGTTGGTGAGAAAAGAACCTGTCAGCTTGTTGGAGGACAATCAGAGTTGCATAAAGCTGACGCAGAGTGAGAAATTTCTAGCCAGAACGAAACATATTGGAGTCAGGTACCATTATATACGCCACATGATCCAGGATGGACTTGTAGAACTGTCTTACTGCTGCACCAATGAGATGACTGCTGACATCTTGACAAAACCCTTGACAAGAGAGAGTTTCCAGAACCTACGTGTCAAGCTGGGACTCTGGGTGGTTGATTGAAGTTTTCTATATTGTGTATGTTGTATTTGTCTGAGAAGGGGTATGTGGGATGTAAGAATCAGGTGCAGTCAAACACAACATTTGCTAAAGTAGACATGAAGGTTGTCTCAGTCCTCCAGCCGGAACTTCCTGTCTTCCTGGACTGAGACAAAACTTCCTGACTGTATGTAACTTGAGATGGGTGTGGCCTCTCCTGGTTAGTGAAGAAGAACCACAGGCCAGGCCGGGCCTCCATTTTTTTGCCTCTTCTGTCTTCTCTCACACACCATGCCATCTTAACAACAGCAACAACTAAGATGCACTCTTCGCTTCAGGCTAAGATAAGCAAAAGGGCTTTTTCTCCTATAAGGGGATAGTGTTGTGATGTTTACTGTTTAGTAACTTTTAAGTCTGCCTCTGGGATCCTTTGTGTGAACAGATGATTTCTTATGAGTAAACGTTTTATACTTTACTGAAGACTGTGTAGTGTCTTATTTGAAGAGGGATTAAAAAGGGGAAAGCACCAGAATAATATTTCTAGAGACTCTAGCGAGTCTGTGGAAGCTATCTGCTGCGCGTATGTTTAAAAGGGGAATGTTAGCTCTGCTGATATTGTTCAACTTGTAAAGACAAGTTGGGGTAGGATATCTTAAACAATATATCCTCCCCCACATCCCTAAACATTCCCACAGGAAGCACTTGACTTTTCCAGAAACTCCCTGCCATAGTTAGTGCTGTGGGGCAAGTGCTCTGCAGAGGAAACCAAACCATAGCTCCCAAGGCACAATATGACAATGTATAGTGTTTGTATGAGGTACGTTTTTCTTTACATTGCAATGTAGTCGAAGCAAAATTCCAAGTATGATTGATACTTGGCCAATAAATTATTCCTTCCTTATTCCTTATATGGAGCATGGCAACATCTATGCGCCCACATTGCTGGCCAAGAGAGAACTACTGAAAAACAGGCAAGCCTTTTCCAGACTCACAGAAAGAATGGGATAAAACAGATCTGATTCTGAATCTAGCCAACAGCAAGTTGGCCCATCCCTTGTTTCCAGCAAGACTTCTTGGGATATATTGTCCCCTTCGAAACACTCCCATTTCAAACGTGCCTATAGATCTTCAGTACACAGGTTCCTTCAGGATAAAGCTCCTGAACATAAAACAATTGTTTAAAAAGAAATTGCTTTACTAATACATCCAGGGAGCTATTCAACCCACCCATATTAGGGTGCCATTACAGAAAGAATAAGCTTTTTATAATACAAAGTAGTATCATTTTAAGGCTGTTCAAGCAGAGCACATACAATCATTACAGAAACATTTATTTGAATTGTCCTTGTATCACCACATAATCCATCAATCTGATCCCCATTCTGCATTGCTCCAATCATAATAAAGTTGTAATATTGATGGCGACCGTTCTGTGATTATGAATGGCAAAAGCAGGTGCTTTTCTACTGAGGCATTTTTTTATTATTATCTCAGTGTTCCTCATTCAGTACTTTTGAGATTGAAAAAGTGACAAAGTAATCACCCTAATCCCACATTGAATCATGACTTCCAACTACCCAACATTTGGGGGCTTTTCAGTTTCGAAAAAAGGAGGAAACACGAGGGAGGTGTACAAAATCATAAAAGGAGGAGAGCTTTTCTCTGCCCTCTTTATTATAACACTAGAACCGGGGAATATCCAGTGAAGTCGAGCATTGGAAGACTCAGGAGAAACAAAAGAATGTACTTCTTCACACACACCGTAGTTAAACTATGGGACTGGCTTCCACAAGAATCAAGGATGGCTACCAATTGGATGGTTTTAAAAGAAGATTAGACAAATTCATGGAGGACAAGACAGTCACGGGCTATTAGCTATGATGTCTATGTACTATCACCATGGCTGGGGCCACTGTGCTTCTGAATACCAGTTTCTGGGAATCACAAATGGGGGAGAGTGCTGTGTACTCAGTTCTTGCAATCAAGCTGCCCATGGGCATCCGGTTGGCCTCTGTGATGTTGGATTTGGTGGTCCAGTGGCCTGATCCTGATCTGGACCAATCGAAGTGTGGAAGGTGCCACTTCTGAGCTACCTGAATGTCCACCAGTCCTCTCAGTGCTGAAGGCAAATCCTGAACTGCATTTAGCATGGAGTCGTGAAACAGTGCAGCCCAATCTAAATAAACCACTGGCTGCCCCTTGCCATTCCCACTGGAAGAACCAAAATTCACCCCTATTCCAGCAGCGACAGCAACGACAGTGGAGGAGGCCCATAGAGGATCTCTTTCTTCATACCCCTCAACTGTCCTGATTAAATAGGGACACCCCATTTTCTGGCTCTGTATTCTCGCATATGTCATGTGACTTGCCCGGGAGTGTGGCCCGAAAGACATGCGGCCTGGTTTTTGGCTGCTCCATTTTGGAGGGCATGTTTCTTCAGAAAGGATTGAGGTTTGGTTGGACAACCAGCTTGGAAGAAGAAGAAGAAGAAGAAGAAGAAGAAGAAGAAGAAGAAGAGGAGGAGGAGGAGGAGGAGGAGGAGGAGGAGGAGGAGGAGGAGTTTGGATTTGATATCCCGCTTTATCACTACCCAAAGGAGTCTCAAAGCGGCTAACATTCTCCTTTCCCTTCCTCCCCCACAACAAACACTCTGTGAGGTGAGTGGGGCTGAGAGACTTCAAAGAAGTGTGACTAGCCCAAGGTCACCCAGCAGCTGCATGTGGAGGAGCGGAGACGTGAACCCGGTTCACCAAATTATGAGTCTACCGCTCCTAACCACTACACCACACTGGGAAAGGGCGTCCCCACTCCATGACCCTGGCAGCTGATCCACATAGTGTGCTGCCCTGCTTTTGAGAAGGAGAGCCAGTGACCTTTCTATTGACAAAGGAATCAACCAATCAGCATTGTGAAAATCTAGAGTCTTTTAAACCACACGAGTACGTTTCTCCCTAACTTGATCTCTGCAGAAGACGCGACCAAGATGTACTGAGAGTGCATGCCAGACAAACTCAAATTTTAACAGCAGTTTGGATAGCCGATTTGTTTGTTTGTGTTATAAAAAAGACAGAAAACTGCAGACAGAAGTGGGGACATGAGAGGTGTAGTAGAAAAGGAGCCACTGTGAAAATCTTGCATAATCTGACAGAAGAAAAGCCCAGACATCTCATCTGTCTTCTTGCTACATTCAAAGCTACAACTGAAGTTGGCGTTGAATATTTTATGACTATTTACATGCACAAATGATGAAAAGGAACCGAGAAGCAAACATCACACTTTGTACTGTAGTTATAAATTAGTTACTTACATTTTGTTTAGTTTTGTTAGAATTACTGGAAGCTTCGTTCTCAGTTTCGATTCATTTCAAAAGAGAAAACCCATCTATAAGAACATAAAGTCACACCTATGTCTTTAAACAGATTGCTTTTGTGAACTAGAAAGTGTATATGGATGGTATTTTTTTATTTTACAATATTTGCATTTTCAATGGCAGGTTGATGCATGGAAATCTATTATATTTATGTCTGCCGTGTGTCAAACAGTGTCGGATTAACTTGACAAGAACCCTCTCTGCTGTAACCAGGAACTTGGCCTCCTACAATGAAAATTTATACCTAAAGGACATTTTAAAAAGATATACCCCTGATCCCAATGCAAAACAGGATTTGGGTTCCCCAGTGTATTTCATTAGTTCATTGTTGCTGCATTCTGTTACATTGCTAGGCCATTTTTCTCCTTGCCCATATAGCCAAGCCATCTTTGAGCTTTCTGAAATGGGCATCTGCTTTGACCATTTCATATTTGACTCATTTCATACGCATCTTCAGCACTGTGTTTCCTACTCAAAACTGCTTCAGCATCCCTGGGAGTCCATGGGATGTGTGTGTGTGTGTGTGTGTGTGTGTGTGTGTACATGATTGTTGTGTTCAGTTGCATGAGTTCAAGTAAGGACAGACCAGAGTTGACCAGCAAACTCTGAGGCAAAGGGTGAATTCAATCCCAATTCTGAATCTCCCGCTCTCAGCCTCAGGCACCTTTTATTAACCTCAAACCATTACATCACAGAATTCAAAAGAACCAATGAGAATCTGCCAACAGCTCCCAAGGAAATCCCACGTGGGAAACAAGGTCAGAACAAAGACTCTTTGAAGGTTGCAGAAACTGGTTTTTCCCAGGAACAAATCTTCCTACCTACAACCTACTGTATATGCATTCCAAAGATGAGGCAGAAGGAAAGGAGACAGGAGATTGGGGGGAGGAGGAAGAGTAAACATCCATTTGGCCAGCTGATACTTTTGCACCAGGCCCTCAAGGATTTTAACATATCTACTTCAAAGGAAAAAGATACTATGGGGGTTATCAAAGAGAAACATTCTTACCAGCCAGTTGTTAATTGCATTTACAGTAACAGGTCAGCAACACTGTTTTTCTAAAGAGATACGTGACTATCCCATCTCAGGGTTATGGAAGCAGCAGTAGCCAATTTATTGCCAATTTATGCCATGTAGAATGATCAGAAGAAATCATGCTTTCCTGGACCAAAGAGGGACCTTGCACTCATCACAACCTTATGAAAGGTATCGGAATGATCCAGCTCTACTCCCACATGAACAGGAATACATCATTCCCTCATCAGAATTCTCCACGAACACTACACACAATGACTGAACTCGCTTCCAGTGTGGGTTAGCTGCATCACATCCAAGCATGGCTGAAATGTGGAAACCCAACTCCAATCTACTGACAAAATGGATCTGTATAAGAGGGTGGGTTAGATTTGCTGACTTGTCTAATCTTCAGCATGCTCATCTGAGAAGTGTTACGTCAATCATTAAGCTGGGTTAGTATCGATATATTGCCTGATTTTATTATTTATACCCCGCCCATCTGGCTGGGTTGCCCCAGCCACTCTGGGTGGCTTCCAACACATATAAAAACATAATAAAACACCAAACATTAACAATAACAATCCGATCCAATTCAAAAAGACACAATAACTTAGGGTCAGAGTTCTGTTTTGTTCCAAGTGCAAGATGGCAAGTGTTCTGCGTTTAGAGGGAGTAGGTGAAATGCTTTTTGTAATGGCACAATTACGATTTGTAATGTTTCTCATCCTGCAGTTGGAACAATTAAAGGGCATTCATGGGTAAAATTCACAGATTCAAAAATGAAACAGTTTGATGTCAAATGCTTATATCAACACAGCAGAAGATAGACACTGTGTTTCAAAACATATCCCTCAGTGCCCAACTATTCCTATTGAGTGGAGCTCATTTGCGCTGTTCGATTGATCCAGATCCAGATCCATATTTATTGTTACGGTCCTCGACCAGCACACACAGATATACATAAAAACAATCCAAAATGCAATCTAAAATATATACTAGAAATATAAACTTTAACCATTATATGAAATTATTAGATAAAAGGATATCACTACTTTAGAGGATGGGCTACCGCTAATAGTGGCACTGATTCTTCTTTAGCTCTATCCTGAAGTTATATGGATACTGCTAATTAAAACGGACCGAATTTTTATGGCTCTAGCGCAGAATTTAGCTACCTTAGCTGTCACATTAGAGTTAACATCTGAAAGAAGCCATTCTATATAAAAACTGTCCGAATGCCCTGGAAGATTGGCCAGCGTTGTGTGGATAAGACCGCCTCACACATCCTTGTAGAAACAGCATCGCAGGAGCACGTGGTCAATAGTCTCCACCTCTCCGGATCCGCATGGGCAACGTCTCTCGCCCAATGGGACCCGATTGAACTTCCCTTGCAAAACAGCTGATGGCATAATGCAGTTTCGGGCTAGGGTGAATGCTCTTCTATGCGAGGGTGTTTCAAGATGGAATAGATATCTAGCTGGGAGGGACAGGTATCTCCGTTCCTCCTGGATAAGAAAATGAGGGACATTGCTCAAATCCTTCTGTCTTTCCATATCTGTTATCCTCTGTTTGACAGTGATCTTTGCTGAGTTATAACCACGCGACATAAGGATAGATGGATGAAGGCCTATACTTAGCAGCTTATGGCCTTGCTCCAAGAGAATTGATGTTTGTCTTTTAATAGCAGTGGGGTTAGGCCCTGGGGATTCAGATTTAGTTTCAGCCAGAGGTTGCATGCCTGCATCCAGACCCTGGCCTCCACACAGATCATGCCTGTTTCTAGGCGGCGATTGATCCAGTAGAAATAGGAGTATTTCCTCTACCAAAGATACTAACTGTTCTCTTAATCCATACAGCCTGCTTAAATTTAAGCCAATCTTTCTATGATATGGAGCACTGGAGCAAGCCATTTAAGGAGGAAACATAAGCCAATAGAAACATGCCATCACATCAACATGTAACTGAGCTGACAGCTGTGCCACAGAATCTTGGCTGTAATATGACAGCTTCCAAACACCCGATGTGTAATTCAGAAACAGACATTGTTCTTAGTGATTCACATTATTGTTTTCTTCTGCCTGGCATAGATGGATTTCCCATCCGGTGGCTGCTTCCTTATCCCCCAAAGTTCTTTGCTGGCTGAATTGAACTGAAATAATAGCATAGACATTTACCTATCTTCCTTGTAGGTTAACAGTAGCAAACATGTTCCAACCAATTTCCCTGCCCCTCGCGCCAGGGTTTGACAGATGAGGTGTGGCATGCTCATTTGCAAGATTCTCTACCCACATGGGAACAGGCAAGCAAGCACTCCACCAGGGTTGCTGGGTCTGCTCCCAACTGTGAAGGCAGCACATAATAATGAATAATCATTTTATTATTTATACCTCACCCATCTGGCTGGGTTTCCCCAGCCACTCTGGGCAGCTTACAGCACATAAAAAATGGTAAAACATTAGACATTAAAAAATTCCAAATACAGGGTTGCCTTCAGATGTTTTCTAAAAGTCAGATACAGTAGCACCTCTGGTTATGAACTGAATTCGTTCCGGAGGTCTGTTCTTAAGCTGAAACCGTTCTTATCCTGAGGTGCACTTTCGCTAATGGGGTCTCCTCTGGTGTACGATTTCCGTTTGCATCCTGGGGCAAAGTTCGCAACCAGGAGCAGGTACTCCTGGGTTAGCGGAGCTCATTACCTGAAGCGTTCGTAACCAGAAGCGTTTGTAACCAGAGGTACCACTGTAGTTGTTTATTTCCTTGACATCTGATGGGAGGACATTCCACAGGGTGGGTGCCACTACCGAGAAGGCTCTGTGCCTGGTTCCCTGCAACCTTACTTCTCGCAGTGAGGGAACTGCCAGAAGGCCCTCAGAGGTGGACCTCAGTATCCAGGATGAACGACAGGGGTGGAGACATTGGTTCTAGGTGACAAGACTGCACCCTTCTGTTCAAGCTCATGTCTAGTTGCTGCCATCTCCTGTTGACCCTTCCCCATGGTTTCCTCATGGCTGATCAGACCCATCCCCAACGTCCACTGAGGGCTCTTTGTTGTCCAGGAAGTCCGGAGGGGAGAGCCAGCAGCTCTGCTCCCCTTTCCAAAGCAACAGGTCAGGGTGGAAAGGGGAGATCTCCCCCCTTCTCCAACATGGGTTCCCACAATTTAGCTCTCCCCTCTATTTCTTCCTCCTAGTCTTCCATCACACCCTGCCTACTCATGGCTGGTCCCAACAGCATTGTGGGGCTCAGGGGACCTATTAGGAGTGACTCTCCCAAGGGCTGAACAGAATGCGCAGGATTATTCAAGGTAAGGTGTTCTCTGAGGTAACCTGGTTACCTCCTATAATATTTTGGTCTGTTATGTAATCAGATGACGTTCAGTATAATCCATGGTTGTTATGGTCTGTGCTTGCATTTCATAATATCTTATTTGGTCCGCTGATTGACTCTTGATTACTTCCATATTGTTCCAGATTGAATCAACATCCCAAAAGACCTTCCCCATTCTGCACATCACTTTATCTTCACTTCTTTTCTCTCTTGCTGCTAACCGATAACAGACTGTCAACATTCCAGTCGCATTTAAATGTGGCAAGAGAATGGATTTCTCAAAACCGACTGTTAGAGGTTTTGACCGTAATTCTATATTCTGCTCGTGACATCTTCTTTGAAACACAGCTACACAATAGACGGTGCCAAAAACATTCAGTGTGTTTTAGCAACTGAAAAGGCAACTCCAGAAATTCAGCGTAACCTTTGGGATAGCATTCTTTTTCAAGACATTCTTGGCAAACTGTGCTACATGTGAAAAGGCGTGTTCTTTCCCTATTCATCTCCATCTCTCTTTAATGGAACTAAAAGTGCCAATGGCTATTCAAGAAATGGAAACCCTTCGCAAAATACTAGCCGATGAAATACTGTATCTCGACTGGGTGTTCTTTTTTGACCCTGGATACCAAAGGAAAGGAAGGATGTATCTTGCTGTGGTCAGAATTCTCTTACTGCAATCTGCAGTGCAGAAACTCAAAAACCTGGCTGTAAGACCCAGTGATCTAAGTCTAAAGTTTACAGCCTGAGAAAGTGAAATATACTCAGAGTCAAGTGTGAATTTCCTGCTCTTTATTCAGCTCATACTAGCAAGGAATGAATCTTTCCCCAAAACGTCTGCTCTCTATATATTATTTACACAATGGGCCCCATGTGATTGGCTAATTCCGGGCTACTCCTGTAGGCCAATCAGGTTGCGGATTCACTTCATCCAGGAGCCTGATTGGCTGCTCTTGCAGGCCAATCAGGTCGCTGATTCACTTCCACCTGGAGCTGGATTGGGTGGCTCCTGCAGACCAATCAGACTGCTGCATTCTGGATCCTCTTGTTCTAGGACCAATCAGACTGCTGCATTTTGGATCCTATTGTTCTAGGATTCAGCTCAGTACATAACAGAAAGTATGATGGGGATTAGGTCCCAAGCAGTCAGATTTGAGAATCTGGAGAGTAGAGAGAATTCTGACTAAAATGGAAGCAAGAGCAGAAATTGTCACTGGTTGCTTATTTGCCCCTTGCCTAGAATTGAAATCAACCTAGTGAAGACAACAGCAGCAGCAACAACAATTTAATTACATTATTTATATGCCAGCCATCTGACTGGTTGCTGTAGTCTAGCCACTCTGGGCAGCTCCCAACAAAAAACAATACAACCACAATACAACACCACACACTAAAGACTAGACTAAATAAGTATTCTCTTCAGACCATCTAAAGCTTACAATCAAATTTTAAGTTTCAACTTCCAGAATAAAATTATTTAAAGCAACACAAACTTGGTTTGATGCCATTGTGATTTATATCACAATGTTAAAATGCAGGATGTAATACAAGAAAAATGACAAAATTGCTTTGCTGCTGTTGTTGCTTTCAGCCTGCAAACAATACACAATTGATTGCATTCCCCCCCTCCTTATTTACATTGCATTTCTTTTGTATTGTATTGAAACAAATGGGGTGGGATAAAATGGATGGGATGTCAATAACCTTCATTTACATAACCTTCATTCAAGTTACATAACTTTTTAAGTTACGTAATTAAATGTTTCAACTTGCAGGATCAAGCCACAGTGGACAGCTACACAAATACTGTGGTTTTGGCAGAGGATGAACTGCAGAGGAATGGAAATGGTGCTCGTGGGACAAATACAGGGCAGAATGGATAATGATGCCTTCTAGCCATAGCTGTCAACTTTCAGATTTGAAAATAAGGGATTTTTTCAAACTTTCGGATTTGAAAATAAGGGATGCTGCGAGGGGGGTGCAATGGCACCAAGTAGCCTCGCCACCCTGTGCTCCAGAGGCTGTGCGCGAACGGGTGAGCGAAAGAGCGAGAGCGTAGATAGCAGGCAGGCTGTCTGTCTGGTTGGGCGTGAGGGTCTGGCTGCACAAGGCATGCAAGCTCCACCCCCAGTCGGTCTCAGACTCCTTATTGGCAGCCGAGCAATGCAGCTGAGGAGCCTCCCTGGCCGGCAGGGAGGGAGAGGAGCTGCTTCCTTTGAAATCTGGGAAATTTAAGGGATATCAACAATCCGGGATAGCAGCGGGGAGACAGCATTGGAATAAGGGAGTTTCCCCGCAAAAAAAGGGAGGGTTGACAGCTATGCTTCTAGCATCTCTGCTGGATGCGTGGCTCTCTGTCTGATAGGGCCAGAGACAACTAACACAGTCCAGGATAATCTCTAGGCTCAAGTTTCAGAAACAGTAAGTGGAGATCAGAGGAGTCAAAAGCAGGTGGGATAAGCAAGTCAGGCAGGTGTTCCAATGGAATTCTGATGGCAACAATGCAACTAAGCTAACCATTTTAATGAGGCAAGTTGCTGAAACTTAAGACCACACTCTGATCCACTGCAGCCTATATGACAGACCCTCCAAGTGTCCCTATTTTCCAGAGACAGTCCTGTGATTACAGAAGCCATTCTGGTTTCTGATTTGATCCTGGAATGTCCCGCTTTTCCTTAAAACATCCCCATTTCCATCAGAGAAATATTGGAGGGTATGGAGTTATCTAATCGAGCCTTCTTAAGACAGTCCTGCAGGGCCGGATTTAGGTTTGATGAGGCCCTAAGCTACTGAAGGTAATGGGGCCCTTTATATGTCCAGCTGTCCTTTGACAACAACAAATTGTTGCTGTTTTTTGTGTTGAATATATGCTATATGGCAATTTATGGACCATAATATTTTAGGGAGCAGGCTAGCAGGTGGGGCCCATTACTTACATCATAGGAGCCTACACAACACAAAACACTGTTGCTGTATGTAGGTTTTATTTTATTCGTTTTTTATCTTATATTTTGGAAATGTACATCCAGTTTTTCCCTTTTAAATTTTTTGGGGGCTCCCAAAAGAGGGGCCCTAAGCTATAGCTTGTTTAGCTTATATGTAAATCCGGCACTGCAGTCCTGTATAGGGAAGGTTTTTTTTATATAAAAAATGTTTAATGTTTTTATATACGTTGGAAGCTGTCTAGAGTGGGGCAACCCAGTCAGATGGGCATGGTATAAATAGTAAAATTGTTGTTATTATGGAATAAGACGTCCCTATTTTCATTGGAGAACTGTTGGAGGGTGTGATATGATGCCCTGAAAAGCACATTTTAGTTTGCAAAGCCTAAGGCATAAATGCTGTCATGCCCCTCCTGGTGAAAGAAATGTACTGGATCTTTAGATTTGGCTCTTTGGCCCTGTCAGGCCTCAATGCCTGCAGACTTTTAAAGAAGAGCAATCTGAGTGAGAGACTGCTGGTGTCCTTCTACCGAGGCTCCATACAGAGCATTCTTATATACTGTATTTGTGCTTGGTTCTCCAGCTGCACAGCCAGAGAGAAAAAGGTACTTCAGAAGGTCATAACCACAGCCCAAAATATTATTGGTCATCCTCTCCCATCTCTGGAAGAACTATACAGTTCCCGTTGCCTTAAAAAGGTAAACAATATTTTAAAGGATCCATCTCATCCAGGATATAGTCTCCTTGCACCACTGCCTTCGGGTAGAAGATATAGAACAATTAGATCAAGAACAAATAGACTGAAGAACAGTTTCTACCCAAGAGCTATAACCATCTTAAATGCTGTAACCAGATAATATGACCTTGGAGAGCTGTGATGGGTGTATGTGTGTGTGTGTGTGTGTGTGTGTGTGTGTGTGTGTGTGTGTGCATGTGTGGCTTTTTTTGGTGTGTGTGTGTGTTTTGTGCTGTTTTTTTTCCTTTTCCTTTCTGGTTTTTATGGGATGGCATGCAATTTCGTTGCACTTGTATAGCGTTGTGCTTGTACTTGTGCAATGGCATAAATAAATTATCTTGTCTTATCTTAAACTTTAGTTCTTTTTTATAATTGTTTACAATTCCATTCAACATCTACTTTCATTACCCTTTTCTCCAAACTCTATCAGCCCCGCCCAACATTTGAAAAAGATGGCCTGTCACTTAAAAAAATCCTTTCACCACTTAGTATATAAACCTGTGATTGGGAACACCTTCCAGCATTCTTTACCAAGCAGCAGTAACATCTAGACCATGGGAGCGAGTACAGCCCTATTCTTGAATTTGTTTAGAAACTAACTTAGCTTATTTTGTTTTTCTTTTGAATTTGTGCAATTTAGGTTTTCAAACCTTTTTTGTAAATATAGTATTAGAATTTTTACATTTGAGTCCTCAACCCTTTATTATTGCGCACTGCTTCCTTTACGTCAAATCAGAATTATAATGCCTCATAGTTTTTGGTTTTTCACCTTCTGCTTTTGAATCTTGGTCATTTAAAATCTTTCTATTTCCTTCTGAGGAAACTGATTTGTTCAGTGAAACGAGGTTTTGTAGCCGACACCCCGTCAGGGTTTTTGCGAATTTATTTAAGCTTATTCCTTAAGTATTTTGATTTTCCTATTTGTTTACCTTATTTTTCACAAAATTTTCATTATAGTCGATTACCTCTCGTTTCAGGGATTTTCATGGTATCTTATTCAGTTTGTGCATAACTTCATTCCCGTGACTGTCTTTTTTTTACTATTGTCTCCTGGTGAATTATGCAAGGCACAGAAGTCTTGCTTCCTACCAGTGTTTTGATTCATTCCAAATAAGAGGTTCATCCATTTGGGTTTTGCTTCAGCCCTGCTTTCGTTTTATGCCCTGCCAGTGAAATGGCAGTGGTTGAACTTTATTAGCAGTGAAATTATGGATGTGATATTACAATGCCCTAGGGCAGCCACTCAAGAGACATGGCTGTCTAATATTTAATTATATTTAACACACATCCAAATTGCCCTTGAGTTGCAAAAGGATGTAAAAAGCTCACCAACACCCGCCGTTTCACTTCAACTTGAAAGTAGAAGTATTTTTGATTCCAGCACATGTTTGCTTATGAAAGGTCTCCTTGGCTGAAGTATCGTATAAAGATTCTGTAAGTAATTTTATTAGAGAATTATAAGCCCCTGTAAAGAAGGTGTGAAATGAAAATATCAACAGCTGTGCTCATTGGCAAATGCATCATACCCTTTAAACAAAATGCATAGCCAGGAAATCGCACAAGTTCCAGACTTCCAAAAGCAAACAAAAGCATCCAGGGGGAAAAGTCATATTTTCTCTAGAAGTATTAATGCTACTTTAGAACTCCCAGTTTTGAATCATGCCAGTAGAAGACCTAGAAGAAACTGGGTGTGTTGCTAGATTATTGTACAATATCTTTTCAGAGCTACTCGGCTGCATGCCTCTGCTGGAGGTTTAAAAAAGGACCCCTGACCATTAGGTCCAGTAGTGTCCGACTCTGGGGTTGCGGCGCTCATCTCGCTTTATTGGCCGAGAGCCGGCGTACAGCTTCCAGATCATGTGGCCAGCATGACAAAGCCGCTTCTGGCGAACCAGAGCAGCGCACGGAAACGCCGTTTACCTTCCCGCTGCAGTGGTTCCTATTTATCTACTTGCACTTTGACGTGCTTTCGAACTGCTAGGTGGGCAGGAGCTGGGACCGAGCAACGGGAGCTCACCCCGTCACAGGGATTCGAACCGCCGACCTTCTGATCAGCAAGCCCTAGGCTCTGTGGTTTAACCCACAGCGCCACCTGGGTCCCTAGAGGTTTAGCCTCTAGCTAGAGGTTTAGCCTCTGCTAAACCTGAGAAATTTTCACTGAGATTATGGTAGGGGAGGGGCAGCCAGCTTGGTCAAGGCTCCCAGCAGTGGTGCCACTGCCTCTTACTGGGACAAGGAGGGAAAGCGTGGCAGTGAGGTCAGGGTGGCATGGGGGCATCAGCAAAGCCAATCCAGTGGTCTCACTGGTGCTTCCACACAGCTTCAAATTGGTTGCTACCCAATCCCAGTCCCATACCATACCAGTGCAGTAGTACCTCGGGTTACAGACTCTTCTGGTTACAGATGCTTCAGGTTACAGACTCTGCTAACCCAGAAATAGTACCTCGGGTTAAGAACTTTACCTCAGGATGAGAACAGAAATCACATGTCGGCAGTGCAGTGGCAGTGAGAGGCCCCCATTAGCTAAAGTAGTACCTCAGGTTAAGAACATTTTCAGGTTAAGAATGGACCTCCGGAACAAATTAAGTTCTTAACCCAAGGTACCACTGTAACTTGTGATGCTCTTGCTGCCAGTACCCCAGACCATCCAGCTCCACCTGCCTCCTCACCCACTGCAGTAGAACCAGGACCCAACGTTTCCCTGTTTGTTTATTGAATTCATATACTGCCCTGTACCCAGGGCCGGCGCGTCCATTTAGGCGAACTAGGCAATTGCCTAGGGCGCCAAAATGGAGGGGGCGCTGACCAGCCTGCCCCCCGCCCCCCGGTGCCGCCCCAACCAGCGGCGGAGCAAGCAAGTTGGGGCGAAAACCGCGGCGGCAAGGGCGCCAAAATGGAGGGGGCGCTGGCCAGCCTGCCCCTCGCCCCCCGCCGCCCCCGCCGCCCCAACCAGCGGCAGAGTAAGCAAACCGCGGTGGTGGGGGCGCCCGGCCAGCCAGGGGGCGGGGCACCGCTCCGCAACATGCGTCATACGCAATGACGTCACGTGGCCCGCCCCCTCGCTTAGGGCGTCAAAATGGCCAGCACCGGTCCTGCCTGTACCCGCAAGTCTCGGGGCAGTTCACAGGATAAGATCGGAACGTAAAACCACAAAGTACATAATCAAACTAAAAACAGCAACAGGATGCGATTGGTGTTGATGCAATTGGTTTCCCATGTAGTCAAACTTGTAATCTGTAAGAGGAGCCAAATAGCATTGAGGGATTTTTTTTCCTTTTTCTTTTTTCAAGTGTATTAGAACATCTCTCTATTACAGAAAATGGAACCAGGCCACCAATCCGTCTCCTTAATAAACTATACAACAGCTGTTGCACCGAAAAGATTTTTGGTCAAACAAATAGTTTGACAGGCTGCAGCAACTGGCAGAAAACAACACAGGTCTTAACTTGGCAGGGAATCTGAGGGCAGGTGATAGCTGACAAAAAAGAATGGCAGATGGATTTTCATTCTGGCCGATCCTCATATGAGACAGATTCTCCAGCATCCTTCAACAGCTTGTTGAATGCCGTTCGGCGTACTGAAAGCTGGTTTTACTCAATCTTAGCACCTCGTGGCAGATTATTGTAACCTAGAGATACATACCAGAGGTATGCCAGAGACATCCGAAAGATCTGAACTTGGCACACTTGGGGCAAATCAATTTGTTCGGATTCATTCATTTGGCAGGAATTTGTCCTCACATTTGACTCTGATAATAAATGGTAATAAGCTACTTCTTTCACTCAACACAAAATCAGAACAACCGGCTATTTATGGGTCAACACAGCCCTACTCCAGCCAAATTCATAGCATCTGAATTCTCCCCCCTAAGAAATGCAGAAAAGCTATTTGAAAAATGGTCTTTTTTTTTTTTTAAAGGAAAGTCACTGTTCAAGAACCAATAGTCAGCTCAGTATTTATCTTACTGATATTCGAAATTTCATTTGCACTACAAAAACATAAAGTAACTAAAAGAGTTAGAAATAAAACAAGCCAATAAATGCAGAGCCAAAAAATTAAATAAGAATAGATGCAAAAAATGTGCACAGAATATTTTTCCCACCAGAATAAAATAATGATATTGAGGGAAGAACATTGTTGAATGGACCCTAGCTTTCTAGATTATTGTTTCATACTAAAGGTAAAGGTAAAGGGACCCCTGACCATTAGGTACAGTCGTGACCGACTCTGGGGTTGCGGCTCTCATCTCGCTTTATTGCCGAGAGCCGGCATACAGCTTCCAGGTCATGTGGCCAGCATGACAAAGCCGCTTCTGGTGAACCAGAGCAGCGCACGGAAACGCCGTTTACCTTCCCGCTGCAGTGGTACCTATTTATCTACTTGCACTTCGTGCTTTCAAACTGCTAGGTTGGCAGGAGCAGGGACAGAGCAACGGGAGCTCATCCCGTTGCAGGGATTCAAACCACCGACCTTCTGATCGGCAAGCCCTAGGCTCTGTGGTTTAACCCACAGCGCCACCCGCGTCCCCATTTCATACTTCTTTGCATTAGTTTTACCATTCCAAATGCAATAGTGACAAACACCATGGCAGTGGCAATCAAATGTAACTGTTTCAATAAATGATAGGTGATGATGGTGCCTAGGGAGGACAAAGCAGTCTAGGTGATACCTACAAGAGATAGAACAATGAAAAGATCTTAGAGCAAACTCATTTAGTTGAATTGCCAGATCACAGCAGATGGTAAGATCTGAAGGGAGACAAGCATAAAGGATTTAAAAGCAATCCTTTTATTCTTTCAGGTTTTAAAGACCCGGCGCTGCAGAAAACTCTTGACAAGTACATTGAAACTGTTGCAGTGGCGATGTTTGACAACAATAAAATAAGTCTGTATTGGGCAGATGACATGTAGAGCAGAGATAATGGACAGCTCCGAAGCCTATGCAGGTTCCCTTTAAAGTCAGATGGTTGCAAATGCCGCACAGAAATGATATTTAAAAAGACAACAGGTTGAATGATATGGCAAAGCATCAAGTGCAATGCTGAAATAGCAACACCTGGCAGGTAAGCCAATAAGCCATATGGAAGAACTAGGTCATTCTCTATTTTATGGCAATTGGCCCCAAGTGTATATTTTCTGGAATTCTACATTGATGAGTTATTTTAAATCATCTTCTCTAATAGCATGAGTGGCTACCAGTTTAGAATTCAAATGCAGGGCGATCAAAAACAAGGCTGTGATTTCTACCTATTTGGCAGACTCCCTAGTATGGAGAAGGTGCTTGTGAATTAGAAGCATTTTTAAAAGTTTGTAAATTGAAAGTTATTTTGTTAAAAAAGAAAACAGCTGCTTAAATGGCCATGTGCACTTCCAAAACCTGCAAACGTCCAAGACTTATGAAATAGGGACAGGGAAATGGTTAGAGTGACTCGTCTAATTGAAAAAGGAAGCTTTGGAACTCACACTGTGTATCTGTTTTCACTGCAACCTTTTGTTTTTCAAAAGGAAGTGGAACATAGTAAATGCCTTTAGCTCAGTTGGTAGAGCAGGTGACTCTTAATCTCAGGGTCATGGGTTTGAGCCCCATGTTGGGCAAAAGTTTCCTGCATTGTTGGGGGTTAGACCTTGTGGTGTATTCCAACACTACAATTCTGTGATGTCCAAACACAATCATGGATGGATGGATGGATGGATGGATGGATGGATGGATGGATCAGACAGTTCTCCTTTCTGCTGCCAGGGAGGAGGGAAATATTATAAAGAAACAGGCAACTAAGCAGAATGGAGCCCTTCCATTCACAAAAAGTTTCACTAGCATCCAAGCCAATGTACCTACAATTGCAATCAAAATGTCTGTGACCTCGACTCTTTCATTGGTGTGTTGACTTAAGTGTAAATCTGTCACTGAGGGGTGCCAACTTGAGTAAAATACTATGGGGGCAGGTAAGCCCTGCCTCGCATAATCAATCAAAAGACACAATTTGAATGGTATGCCCATCAACTTGGGGGGGGGGAACCCCTTCAGATATTTTATGGGGGGGGGCAAAGGGACCTCAGCCCTTATGAACTCAGTACTGCAGATGTTTCAAAGTTTTGTGGAGCATCTACACAACATTGTCCTCATCGAAATGCTGCCCCGTACCCCCACAACCAATTTGATCTGGATTTACAATCTGTATCTGCTGCTGCTGCTTTGCTTTGAATTTCTCCAAACATTGAGAAATCATATGGGATGGCATTTTGATGAGGCTGTTGTACACATGCTGTGCAAAAACACACACGAGCCACAGCAAGACCAAGTAAACAGCCATGTGGAAGCACCCTAAATCAAGGCAAGTGCTTCAATGCCCGTTCATATTTGCTAGTGCTGGTCTTTTGGGGTAGAGGAGAAAGCCACTGAAAAATAGAACTATTTGGGGGCAAGGTTAACTGTCTTCCTTTTTCTTAAAGATAATTTTTATTTGATTTTACAAGCATAGAGTTATAACAATACCAAATTAATATCCACATTTAGAGATTTCTCTGAATCCCTGGACTTCCCCTCATCCCCTCCATGGGTCTTATTGTCAACGTTTTCAACTGCATATTGTTTTGCGGTCCATATTTTATATCATATTTGTCCATAATAATTGTTACATTACAAGTGTTATTAAAATCCTGCCAATGTTGCCACCTGCTTACAGTGGTCTCCTAAATAAATGGCAATTTCCCCCCATTCTTTCTTAAAGTATCTGTCTTCTTGGTTTCTGAGCTTTCCAGTCAGTTTTGCCATTTTGACATAGTCCATCCGCTTGGCTTGCCATTCCTCTCTGGTCTGGGACCTTGTCTTCTTTCCATCTCTGGGCTAGCAACATCCATGCAGCTGTTGTTGCATACATAGTCTTTTCTGCTCTTTTCGGATATTGGTGCCTATAATTCCTAATAAAAAATCTTCTGTGTTTTTTTTTAAAAAAACAAAAGTTATTTTAAACATTTTTTTCCAATTCATTATATATCATTTCCCAGAAAGCTTGCATGACCAAAGGTTAACTGTCTTCCAGTCATTGCCACCTTCTGCACCTGCAATGTAAGTGTGAATAGAACCTCAGGCTGAAATTCAACCTGCTCCCAATGGGTTTTCCGGAACAACAGCCTATCACTGCATCCACAGCCCTGCCACACATCACAGCCAGGGCAGAAGGGGGTTGGACTGGGCAGATTGCTGCACCAATGGATTCTGAGCCAGCCTCCTTTGCCTCTTTCCATCTGGCTTGGGGCGGAGCTTGACAGGCTTCACAACGACTGCTCCTGCTGCTCCTGCTCAGCAGAGAAGGCTCCTCTTTTAAATTGTTTTTAATTTTTATCTGTGTTGTTTTAAATGAGACCATCTTGGCTGTGAGCCCTGGAAGACCTGCACCCTGCCTTTCTGGCCTTTCCCCATCTGGTCTGGGAGAATGGAGTGCGGACTGACTCCAGCTACAAAAACGGAGGCTGTTGAACAGATTCCTGGGCTGGAGTATTGTTTATGGGGGGGGGTTGAAGAAATCTTGTTGCTGTTATTGATATTCTTGTTGTGCCCTTAGTTTTAGATCTTACGATTTACATGGAAATTGTTTCCATTTGGTTGTGTACATTTTGATGTGTTTTACTTATTGTTTATGATTTCTGCTATGTTTGTAATTACAGTCATACCTCGGGTTACAGACTCTTCGGGTTGCGCGTTTTCAGGTCGCGCACCGCGCTGAACCCGGAAGTACCAGAATGGGTTACTTCCAGGTTTTGACACATGCGCAGAAGCGCTAAATCACACTTTGCGCATGCGCAGAAGCGCCGAATTGCGACCTTTGCATGCGCAGACGCGGCGGGTTGCGAACGTGCCTCCCGTACGGATCACGTTTGCAACCCGAGCATCCACTGTATGTGATTTTGTAATTATGTAAATCTTGTCATGTTGTAAGCCGCCTTGAGCATACAGTGGTCCCTCGACTTACGAATGACCCGACTTCTGTATTTTTCGAGTTACGAGTGAAAAAAGTGGCCGCGCACTTACGAATTTTTTCGACCTCCGAATGGAAATCATTGCCATTTTAGATGCGGTTTCCTCGACTTACGAAGTTTAGATGCGGGGTTTTTCGACGTACGAATTTTTTCGGATATTTTTCTCCCAATGCATTCCTATGAGGACTCGACTTACGTTTTTTTCTGATCTACGAATGTCCATTTGGAACAGATTACATTCGTAAGTCGAGGGACCACTGTAGTTGCAACTATGGTATGGTGGCATGCGAATAAAATGATGGTGATGATGAATAGTTCTGTTTGGGGGTTTCTTCTGTCCGCTTCCATACTTGGTCAGTGGAAACATGAGCTCCATGCCAGCTGAATGATGTCAGAGAGGCAACTCTGCCCACCCCCACCCCCCGCAGCCTGTTGAAAAAATGATTTGCATTGCTCTGTTAGCGACGGAAGTGAATATGAGATAAAGACTGGAGAGCCCTGGAAAGAAAAAAGTATGTTGCCACCACTCAGCTGCATATTTGACAGCGTTTCATTTTAGTTTCTCAGCACAGCTAAGCATAGTAATTGAAAATGTTCATGGCATCACAGTGCTAATGCAGTTGCATTGTACATCCACATATTTGGCTTGAATACGATTAAATTATTAGCTATAGCAGTCTTTCGATGCTGTTTTGAGTGTGGCACTTTAATCCAGAACATAATGCAAATCCTCGACATATTTTGTTGTTGTTGAAAGAAGAAAAAGAAGAAAAAGGGGAAAAAAAGATATATACATTCTCATCTCCCAAAGCTAATGCAATTTTCTAATATCCTAAAATTACTAATGCATTGGATTTTTTTTTAAAGAAAAGCTGGCACCTGTTAAACTATTCAGTTTAGAAATCTGTAACAAAAGACATGTCAAATGAAAGATAGATTAGAGTGGAATGAAAAGCATTTTCTTCCTGCAGAGTCTAAGTAGCAACACTCCCAAAGTTGCACACAACACTGGATTGTGTAAGGATTATTTGTTCTGTATTCTGTATTTGTATGGGCTAGGGAGAAAAATGGAGCCTAGAGAAAATTAGCAATTTTATGCTAAACTGTATGTAAGTTATCAAGAGATTCCAGCAGAGTTTGAAAAATGCATGTATTACAGCAACTGCAAATGAATAGAGTCGATATTAGAAAGGGGTTTAGGTATCTGTGTGATTCCAGACAAAACAGAGAGGGGTGTCTAACGCCTGGATTGCATAACTATATTTACTGCAAACCTGGGTTGAATTAAAAGCACAATCCTATACATTGAATTCAGTGGGATTGACTTCCAGGTAAGTGTGGGACACTGGTGGCGCTGTGGGTTAAACCACAGAGCCTAGGGCTTGCCGATCAGAAGGTCGGCGGTTCGAATCCCAGTGACAGGGTGAGCTCCCGTTGCTCGGTCCCAGCTCCTGCCAACCTAGTAGTTCGAAAGCATGTCAAAGTGCAAGTAGATAAATAGGTACCGCTTCAGCGGGAAGGTAAACGGCGTTTCTGTGTGCTGCTCTGGTTTGCCAGAAGCGGCTTAGTCATGCTGGCCACATGACCCGGAAGCTGTACGCCGGCTCCCTCGGCCAGTAAAGCGAGATGAGCGCCGCAACCCCAGAGTCGGTCACGACTGGACCTAATGGGCAGGGGTCCCTTTACCTTTTTAAGTGTGCATTAGTACTATTGCTCTGTGTCTATTAAATCTGTATCCGGGGTCTGGCCTGATCTCCCTCATTTTGGGCTAGATTAAAACAATCTGTGAGGATACAGGACTTTCCTGAAAACAAGACACCCACTGTTATGAATTCCCTGCCCATCTGTGAAGGTTGGAAATCATGTCTAGATCATATTTGAGGATCACTCGTTTATTTCATTGCACACGCCTATACAGCAAAATAAGCTTCATGTGCTGTAATTGTTATCTTGGATGGTTTAAATAAGTTTTCTGAAATATACTCGGAGTCAAGTGTGAATTTCATGCTCTTTATTCAGCTCATACTAGCAAGGAATGAATCTTTCCCCAAAATGCCTGCTATATATACATTATTTACACAATGGGCCCCACTTGATTGGCTAATTCCGGGCTACTCCTGTAGTCCAATCAGGTTGCGGATTCACTTCATCCAGGACCCTGATTGGCTGCTCTTGCAGGCCAATCAGGTCGCTGATTCACTTCCACCTGGAGCTGGATTAGGTGGCTCCTGCGGACCAATCAGACTGCTGCATTTTGGATCCTATTGTTCTAGGATTCAGCTCAGTACAGAACATTTTCCATGCTTGTTCTTACACCTAAATACATTCCAAACACAAACGCACACTTAAGATTTTATTTTTTATTTATTCCTACCCCTTCCCCCCCAGAATTGACCTTTTGTTTGAATGGACCCTTCTTCCTCTTTCTATTTGAGGCATACACCGGGGAATGCAATCAGGAGATTCCTATTGATTGTTCTGAAGCAATTTCGTGCTGGTCATGGTTGTACTGGATTTGCAATCATTCTGAAGAGAGGTGTTATTGACTGCACCTAGTAATTACCACACTCACATCTCAGCCTGCAATGTGCTCCTTGCTCAGGCTGCTCTAGTGAGAGGCCTTATTTTTCCAATCAGAGCCAAGGTTAGCGCTGAGTATTGGAAACCAATATTCTCCAACCTTGTTTCAGATCTGGGCCTTACCTTTAACCTCAGCCTGTAACATGAGACTTGCTTATTAACCATATATGCCCATATTTTCTCTCTCGTTCACATTCTGCTTCAAGAAAGTGGGCAGTGATGTCACAATGGGACCTATCTTGGGTCGAGGCATCCCTAGATGAAACCTAAGATCTCACGCATGTGCATGGCGCAAGATATATAACATTCTCCTTTTCACAATACTAGAAGTGTTGGGTTTTCTTATGGAACTGGTTGGCAGGAGATAGTCAAAAGAAAGTACTTCTTTACACAGCACATAAGTGAACTTATGGAATTTGCTGCCCCTGTTTGTGGTTACTAATATAGATGGGTTTAGAAGGAAAATAGACGAATGCTAGCAATGATGGCTGTTTGGACTCTAGAGTCAATGACTATAATGTCATTGAATTTGAGATACTGGGCAGCAAGAATAGGTGGGGTCCATGTCCATTAATTTCAATGGACCCACTCTGAGTAGCATTTGATACAACCTTGTGTCTTTAACAGCTTCATAGCAAGTAAATATATATATATATATATATATATATATATATATATATATATATATAAGATTCAGACTAGACCACCAATTCGGATGAGGGTTCAGTACTTCTGGTAGTGCACCTGGAACTTTGAACAATTCACTCATGATCCAAAGCATCCTTTGCTTTGGAAATCTGAAGCTTTGTTTGCCTCCCCATTGACTATCATGGGAAAATGGGCAACAATCCATAGACCACCTGAATCACTTTGAATAGGGCAGGAATAAAGCTGACACCCCTGGAAATGGGGGGACGGGACACACACATGTGTAATGCTGCCAAGGACTCTCTCAGTATTGGGTTTAGGACAACCTGGGTCATCTTTGCTGGTCCCAGGTTCTCCATCCTCCCTGTGTGGATTTGTTCCTGAAAGACCAACGGAAAGTGTAACTGCAAGGTGAAAAGATTGTAAGAAGAAGAAGTAGAAGAGTTTGGATTTGATATCCCGCTTTATCACTACCTGAAGGAGCGGCTAACATTCTCCTTTCCCTTCCTCCCCCACAACAAACACTCTGTGAGGTGAGTGGGGCTGAGAGACTTCAAAGAAGTGTGACTAGCCCAACGTCACCCAGCAGCTGCATGTGGAGGAGCGGAGACGCGAACCCAGTTCACCAGATTACGAGTCTATCGCTCTTAACCACTACACCACACTGTAAGCACATCTTGTGACTGTACACTACCTCGGTATCAGGCACGCCAACTCTAGGGGGCTGAGGTGTCTTCGGCCCCCTCAATATTTGTTGGAAGGGGGATCGGGCCCCTTCAATGTTGGTGGGGCCTGGCGCACGTTGTGTGTGCACAACGTCACACACGACACACATTGCAGCTTCAGCCCCTGGCTCCTCCAGAGCGCTCAGCTTTCTACAGAGGATGCGACATTGCGCATGTGTTGTACGTGTGATGTCACACACGCACAATGGACGCTGGGCCCCCTCAGTCTTGGTGGCAACTTGGCACCTCTGTTCAGTACTGTTTATGGAGTATATCTGTTAAGGAATAAAGCCCGAGATTCTAATTTCCTGGCTTTTGTGGAACGTGAGCCAAAATGAGATGGCCTTAACTCTGACCTTGAATGGGCAGCTTTAATCACTACACTATTCAATATCCTCTATATATCTATAACGGGTAGAAATTTACAACAATCCCTCAAGTTCCTTGTATATACTGGAGGGGGTGGGAACCAAGTATTGTTGCTCCATAATTTATTTTAACATAGTTCTAGCAGAGATGGCCCGTGAGGAAGGCTCACAATATATTTTTACAGTAAAAGACTATGATTGCACCTATTGTTGCATGTGGGGAGAAGGAGAAAAATAGGTGATACTAATTAGACCGAGAGCAACAGATCAATAAGCAAGAGTTCACTGGGAATCAATTAGGAGATGAATGAACTACTATTCTAAAGTATCTGAGCTCTATTTTTCTTCAGATAGTATAGTAGCGTACCACTTTCTTTTCACCTTCAATACACATGCAACAAACTGATACACAATTCTGAGTATGGCTAATCAATTATATGTCCTTTTATGGCCTTTATATTGCAGCAACGACTGGTGTGCGGGAAGGACCCAAAAATATACCAATCTCAAAACCGCTATGGGTATTTCTCCCCAGAGTTGATTTGGAAAATGTATTTGACATTTCCATGTGTATGTGCACATGTATTTCTGGATGAATGCATGCTGTCTAGTTATCAAAAAAAGCTTCCACAGTCTGCTCATTTAATTGCCTGCCTGGTGGTCAGATACTAGTCTTGTTAATCTCTACCTTTGCAGAATAATTAAGACTCTAAAAGAGACTCTTCTGTCTGTGACCTAAATATATCCATATAGCTGAGTTAAAGCTCAATCAGGGCTAGCTAGGAATATCTCTTCCAATACACTTGAGAGTTGGGGTAGATTTTCACAGGACAATCAAGGTTGTTGTTGTTGTTTTTAATAGTGCAGAGGAAGCTATAAAATGCTGGATGGTTTTGGCTACTGTTGCTACTGTAAAGTGATGAACATAACAACAATCTTTTTTATACTTAAGCATAATGCTTGTTCTAAAATGCCGCCTGAAACCTCAGCCTAAGCAGTCTCTTCATTTAATTCATCATGCATATGAATTAAAGGGGGAGAGTGGAGATCTAGAAGAAGCAGAGACCCGTGACTGTATTACACACCCCTAAATGGACAGTAAACCATTCCCTTTGATAAAGAGTGTCTCTGAAACCCATTGGGAGCCATATCTCTTGTGCTGCTGTGGGTATTTTGTTTTTTGTTTGTCTTGACTTTCCTATAGCTGTTCTAGATAGGGTAGGCAAACTAAGGCCTAGGGGCCGGATCCAGCCCAATCGCCTTCTAAATCAGGCCCACAGACGGTCCGGGAATCAGCGTGTTTTTACATGAGTAGAATGTGAGCTTTTATTTAAAATGCATCTCTGGGTTATTTGTGGGGCATAGGAATTCATTCATTATACTTTTTTCCAAAATATAGTCCGGCCCACCACATGGTCTGAGGGACGGTGGACCCTGCTGTAAAAGTTTGCTGACCCCTGTTCTATTTAAAAAAATAAATAAAAATTATTGGGTTTTAAACAGAAAAAGACAAAGAAACTTAACATCAAACATAATACATAATACAAAAAACACAATACAAAATTCAAAAACACAAACATACATCATAATTTCCCTTTCATTATATCTAATCATGTTGGGGTGACTTCCTCACGTCTCCCCTATTGCATTTCATTGTCAATCATCTTTAGTAATTTCTTGTCATCTTTAAATATTATTTGTTATTATCACTTATATCCTTTTCTTGTAATAGTCTTAACCTAAAATCATATATCTATATTACTTAAACCTATTTTTCTACTCTGTAAGCTGTCATTTCTTCCAACTTTTTTCATTCTTTAAATCTTACAATAGTTCTTTAAATATACTTTAAATTTTTTCCAGTCTTTTTCCACCGTCTCCTCCCTCTGGTCGTGGAGTTTTCCTGTCAGTTCGGCGAGTTCCGTATAGTCCATCATTTTCATCTGCCATTCTTCTATCGTTGGTAAATCCTGTGTCTTCCATTATCTTGCAATCAAAATCCTAGCAGCTGTTGTGGCATACATAAAAAAGGTGTGATCTTCCTTAGGGATTTCTTGGTTCACCATTCCAAGTAAAAAGGCCTCTGGTTTGATGCTTGGAGGTATAAACACCCACATGATAAGGAATATACCCATTTCTCACACGCTAAAAAATCGGCGGGTAGAATAGACGGAGTATGGACATCAAAAGAAATCCTTTTAGGAATAATATCAGTGGAGATCCAGCCAATCACCTTATCTGATCACAATTCAATTCAAATTAAATTAAGAAGTAGTCAGACAGGAACTCGAAGATGGAAACTAAATGAAAGCTTACTAAAAAATGAAAAAATCTTGCGAGCAGCAGAAACAACATTAAAAGAGTATTTTCAACTTAACTTAAATAATGGGGTTAATATTAAAAATGTGTGGGATGCGAGTAAGGCAGTCCTCAGAGGGTTCTTTATCAATCAAAACTCCTTCCAAAAAAAAGCCAAGGAAAAGAGAAAATTAGAGATATGGGAAGAAATTAAAAGAAATGAAAAAGAACTACACAAACAGCCAGATAGTGAAACAATCAGGGAGAAGATAAAGTATTTACAGACTCAATATGGAATGATAATCAACAATGAGGTAGAATGGAAAGTGAAGGCGATGAACCAAAGATATTTTGAACATGGCAACAGGCCCGGCCGGCTTTTAGCCTGGCAATTAAAAGAAAGAAAGGATCAGCGTATAATCAACAAAATTAAAATAGGAGAAAAAACGATCACAGACCAAAATATAATAAATAGCAGTTTTATGGAGTACTACAAAGAACTGTACAAGGAGGAAAAAGTTGACAAGGAAAAAATTAAACTTTATATAAAAAAGTACAAATTAAAAGAACTACACAAAGACAAATCAACAACCTTAAACCTACCTGTGACAGCGCCAGAATTACAACAGGCAATTAAAAAACTCCAGTTAGGAAAATCACCTGGTCCGGACGGTTTCATCGCCCTTTATTATAAAAAATTCGAAGAAATCCTTCTCCCACCTTTGAAGGATACGATGAATGAGGTACTGTTCAACGGTGAAATACCAAACACCTGGAAGGATAGTTATATAACACTGATCCCGAAAAATGATGTAGACCCTATGTTAAGATCAAACTATAGACCTATCGCACTGTTGAACACCGACTATAAGTTGTTTGCTGATATAATGGCTCAAAGGTTTAAAATAGTACTCCAGGAAATAATTAATAAAGACCAAACCGGATTTCTTCCAAAACAGCTTTTATATAACAACGTAAGACATATTATTAATATAATTGAATACCTGGACTTTAAGATAGATAAACCCGCTGCAATTATGCTTCTCGACGCGGAGAAAGCATTTGATAAAATATCCTGGGTATTTATGAAAGAACTGCTGGCACAAATGGGGTTTGGTGAAACCTTTTGTAAAGGAATCAATGCCATATACAAAGAACAAAGGGCTAATCTAATTATTAACGGCAGCATAACAGGAAGCTTACCAATATGTAAAGGGACAAGGCAGGGGTGTCCTCTCTCTCCTTTAATCTTTATATTGGTTATGGAGGTACTTAATAACCAAATAAGGGAAGATCCTGTAATAGAAGGAGTAAAAATATGCCAAAGGAGATATAAGATAAAAGCCTTTGCGGACGATTTGATTATCACCTCCGAAAATCCGCATATAAGCATGCCAAGGGCTATTGAAATTATTGAAGAATACGGAAACTGGGCAGGGTTTAAGATTAACAAAACAAAAACTAAACTCTTGGTTAAAAACATGATAAAAAAAGATATAGAAGCCCTGGAAAAAAGCACAGGCCTAAGGACCTGCCTCAAAGCAAAATACCTGGGAGTATGGATCAGCCCGAAAAATATAAACCTATATCAGGACAACTATGTACCAGTATGGAACAGTATTAAGCGAAATTTGGAGAAATGGAATGCTCTCAAACTCTCATTTATGGGAAGAGTTTCTACAATTAAGATGATGGTGCTTCCAAAACTTCTGTTCCTGTTCCAGACAATCCCGATACTGGGAGGGGTGGACAGGTTGAAGGAGTGGCAAAGATATCTATCAAAATATGTGTGGCAGGGACGGCGCCCACGAATAAAGCACCTGAACATGATAGACCTTCAAACTCGGGGTGGGCTGGCTATGCCAGACATAACATTATATTACGAGGCAGCATGCCTCATGTGGCTAGCAGAGTGGTGTCGCCTGGACAACCCAGAATTGTTAGATCTGGAAGGCGTTAACCTGAGATATGGTTGGCATGCCTATTTAAATTATGAAAAGCATAAGGTTCACAAGGATTTCTCCAATCATATTGTAAGAGGATCTTTATTGAAAGTATGGCTGAAGTACAAGCATCTACTGGAACAGCAGATGCCTTGGTGGAATTCTCCCTTGGAGGCCTTGACAACGAGACGAGGGAAGACGGGAGATAGCTGGCCCACGTACCGAGTGCTGTTAGAGGAAAGAGAGAACAAATTAGAACTTAAAACATATGAACAATTGAAAAATAAAATCAATGATTGGTTCACATATTACCAACTGTTTGAAAGATATAAAATTGATGGTAAGAAAGGATTTGGGAAAGAACCCTCCAAATTCGAAACAGAGGTGATCAACTCCAGGGTAAAAGTATTATCAAAAGCATATCGGCTACTATTAGATTGGGTGGTGATAGAGGAACAAACCAAATCAACAATGATCCAGTGGGCTCAGGATATAGGCCATAATATAATGCTGGTAAGATGGGAACATCTATGGGGAAAAAACTGGAACTTCACCACGTGTATTTCAATTAGAGAAAACCTTATAAAGATGTTCTACAGATGGTATACCACCCCGTATAAACTCTCGCGCATGTATAAAAATGTAAGTAATACTTGCTGGAGGTGTGAGGAGATTGGGAATATGTATCACATCTGGTGGGGGTGCAGTAAAGTTGAGTCCTTCTGGGACGAAATACATTTAGAATTGAAGACTATTCTCAAGGTTAAATTTGCTAAAACACCAGAAGCTTATTTACTGGGAATAACATCTCCCGACATACCTAGTAAAGTGAAGAACTTCTTTCTGTACGCCACCACGGCGGCAAGAATCCTGATAGCGACCCACTGGAAAAGCAAAACGCTCCCTAGTAAAAAAGATTGGCTCCACAAAACTCTAGATTACAGCGAACTGGCCTTCCTCTCTGAAAAAATCAGAGAAAACCCAAGGGAAAAATATATTGAGGAATGGAGTAGCTTTTTGTTTTATCTAAAAGAACGGTGTAACGCCAACACGGTGCATGTGTTAGAACAACTCACGTAAAATATCATAAAGAAATGAGGAATAATTACAAACCATAAGTTAAACAAAAGTTTAATAATTACAACAATATGGATGTCGGTGTCATCTATCTTTTTCATTTTTCGTTTATCAAAATAAACTGGGATTAATGGAGAGAGCTTTAAGGGAAGATCACAAGAATTATAATGTAGCACATTGTTAACTTATATATATATATATATATATCCATATACTTGACCAGTATTACTATTTGTTTATGTAATGAACGGATTTGTTTGAAAGAGTAACTTTGATTATGTTAAAAATTTTGATTTGTTTGTATGTATGTATTTTATGTATCTTACGTGTTGTTTGTTGTATGTACCTTATATGTATTTTGTATCTATCAGTATGTATCTGTATGTGTGTAAAATAAAATAAAAGAAAAGAAAAGAAAAGAAAAGAAAAGAAAAGGCCTCTGGTTTTTTAGTAAATGTGTTTTTCAACACCTTTTTCATTTCATTATATATCTTTTCCCAGAAAGCATTTATCCTTGGACAAGTCCACCACATATGATAAAATGTCCCTTCCACATTCCCACATTTCCAACATTTGTTGTCCTGCAAATGATAGATTTTAGCAAGTTTGACTGGGGTCAAGTACCACCTGTATATCATTTTCATAATATTCTCTCTCAACATATTACATGCAGTAAATTTTATTCCTTTGCTGACCCCTGTTCTAGACCTTCCGCATTTGCATAATAACTATTCACATTGGTCCACAAATTCGGGTGTGTGAACATTTGCTGTATCTTTACATCACATTAAGCCAAACTATGGCTTAGTGTGAACACGTTGGTTCCCAGAGAGTAGGACATAGCTGCTTTACTCTTTCACGGCCTTTCTAGGTCATCCAAACCCAGGATTATTGTCAACATCTGTCCTCCTTAACCACAATCTGTAGTAAGGATTGTGCTATGGTTATAGGTCACAGTTAAGGAAGAGACCTAAAAGAAACCACACTCTTCTAAAAAGCCCAGGGGAAGAGCAAAGGAACTGTGATTTTTCTCCTCGGGAGCCAGCATGCTTGCATAGTCATGGTAAGCTATAAATTCACATAGTCATGGTAAGCTCCATTGTAGGTAGGGTGCACCAAGGAAGCAAGGACTGTGCCGTTCTATTCAATGTCAAGGCATGCTCTGCACGCACTGCTGAGATTTTCATAAGCACGTCCTCAGGGCACTTCCTGGTTACATGGAGCTCAGTGTGTGAAATGAACTGATGTGGAACACTGGAAAATGCCTAAAATCATCTTTGGTTTGTGTTGACGGCACAATGCTAGGCTAGCTCCAGGTTGCGTTTTCTCACATATGCTTGACAAGTCAATGGAAAGAGGCAACAAAAGCAAATTCACAAGCCCTCCAAGTGTCCCTATTTTCCAGGGGCAGTCCCAGATTTTCAGAAGCCATCCTGGTTTTTGATTTGATCCCAGGTTGTCCTGCTTTTCCTTAGGTTGTTCCTATTTTCATCAGATAAACATTGGAGGGTGTGGAGTTCATATTTATTTATTTATTAAAGATTTTCTTGATTTACAAAGGTATGTGCAATGTCTCTCTCGTATTTTTTCCATGTAACATTTTTCCAGATCAGTTTTGTTTGTTGAGACATTAGGAAGAAAAGGGGGAAGGAGGTGGGTGGGGTGGGGTGACGATGTTTCTATTTTACTTGTTATATGTAGGGTTTGGTGTCAGCGTTGTTTGTGTAGGTTCTCTGTTGTTCGCTTGTGCTCCTTTGGCGGTGAGAGAGGTTGGGGTTGGAGTAGGGTGTGATTGTTCATTTGTGGTTGGCTGTTGTGATCTTTGGTTTCCTGTGTGAGTGGGGTGGGTGGGTGTTTTTGGTCAGGTTAGCCATATTGATTTGTATGCTGTCGGTAGATTTTTGTGATTGTTTTGTTGGGCTGTGTGTGTGATGAAGGGGAACCATACCGGGGTGACGGTGTCTTCTTCTGTTTGTCCCCGCGTCAGTTTCAGCTTACTGGTTAGCTTTTCTAGTAGGGCTGTTTCCCATACTATTTGATACCATTGGTCCATGCTTACTCCTGACAGGTCTTTCCAGTGTCTGGTTATGATGTTTCTGGCTGCTGAGAGTAGATGGGTTATGAGTTCTTTGTGGTGTAAGTGGGCATTATTGTCTTGGAAGATGTTTAGTAAGACCAATTCTGGGGTAATTTCTAGCACTTCCTTGGTTATCTTACATATTTCTCGTATGGTTGTTGTCTGGAGGGTGTGGAGTTATGTGTCCCCCGAGCAAAGGAGATCAATAACCTCACAACCTTTAGAAGACATCTGAAGGCAGCCCTGTATAGGGAATGTGGTTTTTTTTAAAATGTTCAATGTTTTATTCTGTTTTTATATATATTGGAATCCACCCAGAGTGGCTGAGGCAATCCAGTCAGATGGGTGGGGTATAAATAATGAAATGACAATGATGACGATGGAATAGATGTTGCTATTTTCATCAAAGAAATGTTTCAGGGTATGAATTCAGATGTGGCCAGCTTTTATTCCTCTCCCTCACAATGGACAACTTATGCATAGTATTCCCATTCAGTAAAATGCACCTTTAAAAAAAATATCATGTAAGATATCACAACAATTCCTAATAATCAGACGTTTGGGGAAGTGAGAGCTTTATTTACTGCACATCACACTGACAGAAGGCAGCATAGGAGGCTCTAAAAAAAAAAACCTGGATAATAAGGATATGAGAATAATCAAGATTTGAAAAACAGGAGGGGTGTTGTAATGTCATACCACGCTTCAGACACGTATAGACAGAATTTCCCTCCGCTGGTTAGACTTATAGTATAAACATCTAGCTTTAAATGATGGCCTGTGCTGTAAGCTGTAATGAGTGCTTATAGGCCTATCATAGGTTGAACATGAAACTGTGCTCATGTCATTAAAAACTCAACTAGGCAGAAAGCTCAGAATGGAGCCGTTGACAAAAGGAGAGCAGAGAGCTCTGTGGCTTATCCTTAATTAGGTGTTGGCACTGGTTCTTGTCAAACAAGAGGGAAGAAGTGTAGGCAGGAGCACATTGGTGCAAATACACAGCGCCAGTCGCAGCTGGAGGTAATACAAAGTGCATTCAAGCTGACATCGAAAGGGATTTAGGTAGATACACATGGTAAGAAAAAAGGAGGGAGAGAGAGAGAGAGAGAGAGAGAGAGAGAGAGAGAGAGAGAGAGAGAATGTTAGCAATGGAAGCTTTGGATGAATTGCAACCGAGTGCACCTTTACTCCAGCTTATCAGTCTCTCGACAGCAACAAACCAACTTTCCAAGTGCATTTCTCTTCTTAGTGTTCCAGATTAAAGGTCAAAGGAAGCCAGATTTATATCTTCTCTCGCTCTCCATACAGCACACATCTTGCCCTCATTGGTATGCTACGGATGCCACCCTCCACTCCCGGAATACAAAGGCTTTCCCCTCGTCAAAGAGCTTCTATTTCCCCCCCACCCCCAAACAATTATTTGCTAGAAGTGGTTGCAAACAATGCGATATTAAAAGGTCATAATAGGACTTCTGGCGTAAATACACATGTGGCAATCTGCCAGACCTAATTCCTCTCGTCCCCCAAGTACATTTATCTTACACAGTTATCTTATTCGCTTGGCATCTTAAAGCAGCTAATATGTGGATGGGTTTATTAAGAGGCTTCCGATACATATTCTGAAATATATACAAAGGCTGTGTGTTTTCACAATGTGTGTCATCTGCACACATTTAAGCTACCAGATGGCAGTTCTTATCATGGAAACCTTGTTCGCTTCCTGGCTGAATGTGTGTGTGTGTGTGTGTGTGTGTGTGTGTGTGTGTGTGTGTGTAGCTATATATCTATATATATCCTGCAAAACGAAAATGATAAGAAAAATTACCCTACATATCACAGCTTACATTACCCATCTACTTAGGCAGAAAACAGCATATGTTATACTGTTGAAGAAATGTGTTATATATATATAACACACACATATATATATATAGTGTGGGGTAGGGGTGGAATGATTGCAACAAAATGTAAAGCTGCGACATTAAATATATGCAAAATGAAAGAAGCTTTCAATCCAATAATGAAAGTTGATGTTTATGATGTTATTAATATAAGCAGCCGGAATCTCACATGGCACGGGGAGCAAGATTTACACGCCATAATTGCTCCTCTCCCTTCTGTTTCTTCCCCCAACCCCCTTCGTATTATTGCAAAGATGGCAAAAAAAAAATCACTTGTTTGAAAATCGAGTATATCTTATTTATAGGGGGATCTTTTCATTAGGCTCTCGGCTCCCATTGATTCAAAAGAGAGCAGGTGTTCTTAGAAATCCAGTTAACATATGTGAAATCTATTTGTACGGCTGTGATGGATACTTGCATGCTCATTGCAAAAGGTTGGTTAGTATCGTTCTTTTCACAAAACTACCTCCTTGTCTCTTTTTTGGCCTGGAAAGATTCAATTACTTTAAGAATGTGGTGTAAACATCTGCTGATGAGCACTCTTAAGCATATTTTTGTTCAGTATAAACTCTCTCTCCCCCTGCCTTCCCCCTCCTCCCTTTCTAGCAGCAGAGGAGAGTTTCAAGGCGTCTTGTCTCAGCTCCAGCTCATTCTGCCTCCGGCACTGAACTCTTGGCAGGCAGCCAACCAATCTCCATTTCCCAATGAAGCTCTGATTCCATCTGCTCCAGCAGTGCAATATATTCCACTTCAGGTCAAAAGCAGGGAGCCAACAGTATTAACATTACACTAATCTGTAAAGACATTTTCACTAGCCTAGATAGGCTAATGTTACATAGAGCTTTAAAAGCTTCTAGGATAAGGAAAGGCAGTAATTGTCAGAGAAATGTACTGTATAGCAGTTGAGGGTGTATTGCAAGCTGTTGAGGAACGAACCAAACAAGGCAGAGAGTGTTAGCTGCTTGTGCAATTAAAATATTAATATGGGTGGGATGGAAATCCACATCACTTTTTTCTGCACTTGAGTGCTAAGAGAAAGAAATGCCAAGGAAATATACTGCTGGTGCTAAAATAGAGGAAATAAATCAGCATTATTTTCAGCGGGTGAGATGGTAGCATTTGAAAGATGCTGATAAACTGCTTTAAAAACCAAGTTAATAACCACTATTGTTTCCAGAAAGATATATACCCTTATGCATTTTGTAGATGCAGAGGACTTATAATCAATTGCTTCTGAAATATCACATCCCATATATTTGGAGTTTTACAAAGATTCTCATAAAACACTACAGCAATTCATTCCAAATTGGTTAATGCATACAATAGAAATTCAATATTTGCCATAAAAGCCAGGCCTCCTTCATTTTGCTCCTTCAGCTCATCTCTTTAAAATGTAGTTTAAGATTCATGCCTTTAGGCACATCAGAAACCATTAAGAACTACATTTCCGGAAATAAAAATGTATAAAAATTCAATTTAAATTGCCTGGATTTCTTTTCCCCTTGTCTCCAAAGGGAAGGGTTAACTGAAAATTACCTAAGTGAGAAAATTACCATACTGTTAGATTTTTCTTTTCCTGTATCATTTGATTCAGATGTTTCAAATGAAAATAATCATGTAAGCAATTATATGTTAGATTATATGGAAATATAATGCTCTGAAACGGACGATGCAGTCAACTCAGAGCATTTTTTATGTTATTTTCAATAATGTATTTATTTTAATGCATATTTCCCTCAAACACACACACATACACACAAACATTGTTTGATTGGGGAACTGCACCACAAAATTCAAATACGTGTGAATTTTGAATGACGGTTAAGTTTCGGCTCTCGTATTGTTTCGGAAAATGCGAATTTGATAGTCAATTCAGTTTGTACTTAAAACAGAATCTTTCTCCCTCATCTCTACCTTTGACGCCTCCCTTTCCATGGAAGCGCAGGTTACAGCCACAACAAAGGTGGCATTTTTCCATCTTCGACGTATCAAGCAGTTGGTCCCTTACCTTTCTCGCCCTGATCTGGCCACAGTGATCCATGCGACGGTCACCTCCAGGTTTGATTATTGTAACTCGCTCTACGTGGGGCTGCCCTTGAAGCTGACCCAGAAACTCCAGCGGGTGCAGAATGCCGTGGCGAGGCTCCTTACGGGGTCCTTGCCGCGGGACCACATTCATCCAGTGCTTTACCAGCTTCACTGGCTCCAAGTGGAGTACAGGATCAGGTTTAAGGTGCTGGTTTTGACCTTTAAAGCCCTATGCGGCCTAGGACCCTCGTACCTACGGGACCACCTCTCCTGGTATGCCCCGCAGAGGACCTTAAGGTCCACAAATAACAACACACTGGAGGTCCCGAGCCACAAAGTTGTCAGACTGGTTTCAACCAGGGCCAGGGCCTTTTCAGTACTGGTCCCAACTTGGTGGAACACTCTGTCACAAAAGACTAGGGCCCTGCGGCATTTGACATCTTTCCGCAGGGCCTGCAAGACAGAGCTGTTCCGCCTGGCCTTCGGGTTGGACTCCCCTTGGTTTTGAGTATGGGCGATAAATGAAGCGGCATTTTAAATTTTAAATTGTCTTTTTAACCTGTATTTTAATTAACGGTTTTCTTTTATACTTTATTGTAATTTTACTGATGTAAGCCGCCCTGAGCCCGGTTTCGGCTGGGAAGGGCGGGGTATAAATAAAATTTATTATTATTATTTATTATTATTACTGGGGCCATTCCATGTGATATAAGACTTCCTTCCTTCCTCTTGTCTGCGCATGTGCCTGTGTTTGTACACTCTCATCATACTTCTTCTACATAAGGTTTCAAATCAAATCAAGAGAAAGATGGCTTACGAGATTTTGATTTGAGTGGAAAGGTCTGCAGTACGTTTACATAAAGAACATTGACTTCAATCCTCTCAGCCTTTCTGAATGCTTTACGGTCTAATCACTGTACTAAGAATCTGTCCCTGACAGGCAGCCTCTTCAGTCTAGCAGATAACAAATGTGGCTCGATGGCCGTTGGGCCTCGCCATTTGAAATGCACCAGAAGCAATAGTATTCCATTCCTCTGATTATACAGCCAGCCAGAAAATGCTCACAAAGCTATAATTGCCTCGGTTATGAAACATCTTCACCTGTTATCCGAAGCTAAGTTGAATCATTGGAAATTGGAACAGTGGCTGTTTTCATGCCAGCTTAATTTGAGCCGATACTGCTGTTCACTTAACACAGATGAATAGGTGTGTAGGATGAGATTTTAAACAGAGATGACACCCCAATGAATATTTGCTAGCAACTGCGCCGCAGAAAGCCGGCTTGAAGAACAACAGACAATTGTTACAAGCTAAAGGGGAGAGGAGGGTGGAGGTGAAAGGAGAGGAGATTGAAGTTCTGCCATGTGTATCTGTGCCCATAATAAAGTCTAAATGGGTGACAGCTTTTCGCAGCGAACCGCTTGATCTTCAGAGTGCTGGGGTAGGCAGGGGTTAGATTGCAATGAATAGGAAATTGTACCATGGGTAGGCAATCAAAACTTAAATCCCCCTTGTCTCCCCCAAATTAGCCCCCACAAGATGCAAATGCAAAGTGATTTCTGTGCATTTGCAGCGGAATGAGAAATATTACACCACATCAGACCTGACCAGCACTTCACTTCTTAGGGAGTCAGGATAGGCACTGAAATTTAATTGCCTTCTTTCATTTTCACCGCAGTATGGTTTGAAACAAGTGTACACTGAAACATTCTGAAGTCTTGTTGACTAAATAACACACATTTCAGCATTTGACTTAGAAGAGATACGTGCTGGACGTATGAAATAAATCAAGGGTCAGCAAACTTTCCAGTGTTCCTCAAGCTTTTTTCTCTGAGCTACACTTTGAGAATAAAATTTGCTTGCGCCACAGCAATTATTTTTTAAAAAAACATAGCTAGGATTTGCCCTCCCTATCACCTGATGCTCTTGCATTTTGAAAAAGTTATCTATCCATATTCTGCAACTGAAAAAACAATAATTTTGACACTATACTAATGCTTAATTTCCTTTGATCGTTCTTGAATCTCCTTGTCACAGTTTCCACCCTCTCCTCTGCTGCACCGGTGTGGATCGCCACATCCTTTGAGAACCACTGGTTGAGGCTGACATGCCAAAATGTGCACACAGGAAAAATTGGATCTGACTGATCCCATCAGGAAGCATTCAGACTTCCTGCCTTTTTTCAGCAGTTGGATTTGGATTTTATACCTTTTTAATAGTAAGATCACCACCATCTCCTTCTTTAAGAGTTTCCAAAGGCAATTAGGAAGCTGGAAAGCCTTCAACTGCCTGAGGGAATACTACATCCCTGGGGGAAGCGATATCCTCACATGCCTCAGCTGGTGCTTAAGGCTGCCTCTTCCCATTAAGGTTTCCTGGCAGATGGATCCGGCCCAAGCCGATCTCAGCCACTCATGTCCTTCTGCATTTCTTATCCCACTGTCCCTTTGTTTTGTTTTGTCCTGGGATTCAATAAAAGTTCTATTTGTTTCAGTTATATTTTATTAAATTTTCAAAAGGTTCACATATACACTAAAATACATAATATGTTTTGTTGACTTCCCACCTCGTTTTCCATGGTGTTTTTTATTTCTCCCCTTCGCTGCACCCTATCTTCTCTCTCTCATACCATAACAACAATACACTAATCTCTAATTCCTTCTCTTGCTCATACTTCAAATCCTGCTCCCGAATTCATCATACTATAATATTTCTTTAAATATTCTGAAAAAGGCTTCTGTTCTTCCACAAAACAATCGTCATTAATTTCTCTTATTTTAGCTGTTAACTTTGCCAATTCCTCATAGTCCATCACTTTACTTATCCATTCTTCTTTGGTGGGAACTTCTTCTTCCTTCCATTTTTGTGCGTAGAGAATCCTAGCTGCTGTCGTTCCATACATAAACAGCTAAATCGTTTTTCTCATACCGCTAACAAAAGTTCTCTAGGCAGTTTACAATAAAAATAAATGAAGTTGTAGCCCAATTTGTCCATGTCCACTGCTTCTTTTTGCAGGTTTCATAAAAGCGCAATCAGAATTAAAATTCACCAGTGACTTGTTCAACACATCACACAGAACACAGGTACAGTCTGTCAGTGAAAGAGTATACAGTATTTGATAACTATTTTCAAAGTTGTGCTCAGGAGTGTTGCAGGAGTTCATCTGAGCCAGCTTGGAAATGAACTCCCGGGGATCTTAAAATTCACCTGAGAGAAGAAGAGAAGAAGAAGAGTTTGGATTTGATATCCCGCTTTATCACTACCCTAAGGAGTCTCAAAGCGGCTAACAATCTCCTTTCCCTTCCTTCTCCACAACAAACACTCTGTGAGGTGAGTGGGGCTGAGAGACTTCAAAGAAGTGTGACTAGCCCAAGGTCACCCAGAAGCTGCATGTGGAGGAGCGGAGACGCGAACCCGGTTCACCAGAATATGAGTCTACCGCTCTTAACCACTACACCACACTGGAAAGGAAAGGGAAGCTTTTCTTTTCTAGCTTGCATAGATATCTGGAATGGAGAGGGGCCCCACCTCATCACCAAATTGTCTTGCTCACATTCCTCCTTTGTTTACCTTTAACTCAGGATGCAGGCTGGTTGTGGCATTGAGCAGAGAGGGCAGGGAGGAAGGAAGGAGGGTTATCATCTGTGCCAACACCACTGTGTGGTCCTGCAAAGGGAAAGGCAATTTGGAGATGTCGGGAGAAAGAAGGACAAGCAAGGATACAAAGTTCAGGAAAACGTTGTTACTCAATTATGGCTGAAGTGGAATAGGGGAAGGGAGCGTCTTATACTCCTTATGCAATAAGATTCAGTTGCCAGATGAGAGGGCAGAGCCAGTGCAGGTCCTGAGGGTACTTCAGTGACAAGCTGTCACCTGTAGTTCAGATCTTGGCAGGCTCTTGACACTCCTTAAAAGACCAGAGAAACGTAGACCCGAACTATGTAGTGTGAATGTATGCAACGGAAGCCTGGTGGTCATTTTTGAGGGGAGGAAGCGACTGACTGTATGCTTGCTCCGTGTTTTTTTCCAGCTCCAAATAACAGCCAGTAGTTTTTACCCGTAGAGGATTTCCATCATCAATGTTCAATAGGTAACTGCAGTTCCAAAGATCTCAGAAGCCTATGTCTCAGTCTAACCTGGTAAGAGAAAGTGAGGTGATGGCTGAGCCTCATGGAGCAACATGCATGTGTTTGGATCATGTACAAATGTAACAAACACAACAAAAAATCTTGTGCTATACATTATTGGAGGGAAAATAATACCCATTACCCATTCTGTAAGAATCAAGTATGAAAACCTTCTTGATTTTCATTCTTCTTAAAAAATAAAAAATAAACCCTCCCCTGAAAATCCAATTTTTGCTCTTTCAGTAGCAGACTCTAGATGCTTGGGCCAGGTTGCCTGGCTATTTCTAATCAATATGTGACCTTTTGTCACCTTTCCAGCTTCTGATCATGTCATGCCTCTTCTCTATCCATTCTCTCTCCAAGCCTCCCATTTCCAGAGACCTTCCCCCTGGCCTTCTCATCTTCCCAATTTTCCTCTGGACCACATCCTCTTGAAAAACTCCTTCCTGAGGTTCTCCTACCTCAGGCATAGGCAAACTCGGTCCTCCAGATATTTTGGGACTACAACTTCCATCACCCCCTAGCTAACAGGACCAGTGGTCAGGGATGATGGGAGTTGTAGTCCCAAAACATCTGGAGGGCCGAGTTTGCCTATGCCTGTCATTCTGGAAGAAATGAAGAACAGAATCACTGCAGCTTATTCGTTTCCATTTTGACAAATGCACTGAGGGACAAATACATTTGGTTTTCATTACCTCTTTTGTACTCATTTGTCATTTTTGGCAGAATACATTTCAGCAGTAGCCATTTTCCCTGAATGGCCCAGATGTCCCATCGTTCTGGGGCATTCTGTGGGGAAGTGGTGGCTACCAGCAGGAACTACTCCCATCCCCCTTTCGGTATTGTATCTCATTTCCCCAAAATGTCCCAGAAAAACGTGCTATCCAGGAAACCATTTTGCAGTAATAACATGGAGGCTATCAGAAACAACTGGCAAGATAAGCTCTGCCTGATTCTAGGATCACAACCGCTCAGCCAAGGATAGCCATTATCCTTTTGGTGGCCCTAGAGCTGCTCATTTAATCACTGCCAGAGGCTGTACTGCCAAGGTCACAGAACTTAGGGATTTTATTGCTTTGCTTACAGACATTTAGAGTCTAGTGGTTCTTGTAGCCAGACAGCACTACAGTGAAGCTGTACTGAGGGGGGGGAACCCCAGGGAAAGTGTTATTTGAATCCTGTGGTTATGGACAACCTTTTCAATTTGGTAGTAAATGGAAGAGTGAGCTGATTGCCTGCTAGATAGGATGAATTTTTCAGGAACCAGTTCAGTTTTCAACAAAAAACAACAACGGAGCATTAAAAAGGCTATGGTATTTTTGAAAGCATTGCTATAGCTTGACTGATGAGCCTTGCATTCTGCTTGACTCCCATCCTCAATATTTACATGCAGCCGGACTCTCTCAGCAGTTGTGACTTCATAAGGCATTTTGTTATTTCCCAGATTCCCCAAGATGACACCTCAAGAAGATACCAGTGGCTGGTATGATTAGTGCATGGGCAGGGCCACAGAGGCAGTTGCCCTGGGTGCAAAATTTCAAAAGAAAAAACAAGGAAGTAGTAACAATAAAGAAAAAATAACGTGCCTTCCCTCTCACACATAAAATCTCCCCATGTTCACATGGGCAGACCTGAGGAGCAGATTTGGGCAATGACCAGTTGCTAGGGCACCCTCTGGCTTTAGAAAGATACCTGCTCCCAAGCAATCCCACTCTCTGCCGTGCTTGACACTCATGAGGTGCCACTTGGGTAGGTCGCTGAACTATTTCCCCTTTGTTCCAGCCTATCAGTGGGTGGTGCTGAGGATACTTGCCATGCCCCGGTCACTGGCAACCCATGCTACACCACTGGGTACAAACCATTCTGCATTTGGAAGCACATTAGCTAGCACATTATAAAGGATCATTGAGTTGTTTAATTAGTAATTATAATGGATCTGAAATCCTCCTTTATATAGGTCTGCTCATTTTATATGACAGATACGAGGATGGGGAAATGTGCCTCGCCAGATGTTAGTGGATTCTACCTCCTACCTGCCTCAGCCAGCATAACCAATGGCTAGGGATTTGTAGTTCAGCAACATTTGAAGACCCACAAATCCATCACCTGTGGCATATTGTGCCAACCACAGGATTTTTAAAAAAATGTTGAATACTTTCTGGCTGAGAAGGTAGAATACTTCAACATTATGTAAATGTACCAATTAGGGATTGATCACTGCATTTTAAATTAATATTACAAGACTGAATGAGATGGGAGGAAATATATTTTACCTGCTTCTCGTAACTCAATATCAGGGGTCAGCAAACTTTTTCATCAGGGGGCCGGTCCACTGTCCCTCAGACCTTGTGGGGGGCCAGAGATGCATTTTAAATAAAAGGACACATTCTACTCATGTAAAAACATGCTGACTCCCGGACCATCCGCAGTTGTTGTTTATTCCATTTATATACCATCCCTTTTCAAAAGATTGCAGGGTGGTGTACAACATTAAGAACATGCTGTAAATACTAAGATGTGCTAGTGTGGTCTTGATAGCCCTAAGTCTACAATTCTGCACCCACCTATCTGGGCGTAAGCTCCACTGAACACAGGACTGTACTAGCAGTTTATTGGACCTATGTGCCTCCTGTGAGGAAACCGAGTCACTAATACTCCGCTCTTTCACAAAAGAGAAGGTAAGCATAAACCTCCAGTTTCTCAAAAGAAGACTTGGCTCTAGGTTACCTCAGGGCACTTTATTTGAAGCCTCTCACCACCTTACCACCAGTGGGGGGTCTCCCTCTCATGGATCCCTACTGTTCAAGTTAGCCTCTCACTCAGGCAACTTCGTGGTTTTCTTTGCTTCACTGTCCCGCCCTTTGTATGTCAGACTCATTCCTGTCTGCTTCTTAGCCACACAACTGGAGGAATTGACACACTGCTGGAGCCAGTTGGTATGTAAACACATTCAACTTTATTTATTAACCCGAGAACAAGGATTTCACTGGTATCTTAAAGCACTTCACTTTCTTTGTAAGACACAGACGTGATAACGCATTCCATCCCTCTAAACCTAACCTAACCTCCTCTCTCTCTCCTAACTCCCAACTGTCCTCTCCTCTCAACTGCCTCCTCCCAACGGTCGTTCCCCTTTTTGTCTTCCCACGCAATCTAGTTCCGCCTCCCAGAGAACACCTGCCTATCATTTGGAGAGATATTTTAACCCCCAATGTACCGGAAACCTCAGCAGGCGCTAATCCGTCACACCTCCTTGGTCCCATTTTTAGTTTTTCCACTCAGTTCAAATGACCGGTGTTCATAGGCTGTATTCACACAGCACTACCCACCCCACCCCCATTTTCCTGATGTTTCCCTAACTGTTAATTTGCGCGTTATTCAAGATTTCACATGACATAAAAACCACTTCTGGAAATCTAGAGGAATAAAGTTTTTTTGCTCCCTGAAAAAGTCTGTTTGCAAGCCTGATATCCACTTGCAATCCTGGAAGTTTGTATAGGACTTTGCCTTCAGTCATGGAGCCTTGCTCCCTGCCATTGCCCCCTTCCTTCAACAGATGATCCTGCAGGATCCAGCAGAGCTCTGCAATTGGGTTTCCTTACTGATCCACCTCACGATCAACAGCTGTGAAGGGGGAGGGGGAAATCTTGTGGGTGAGGCTGTGCAAATGGCTTTCTCTCACACACCCCAGAATCAAGAATAGGAAAAACAACAACAGCGTCATTCATGATATTTGGGGTTAAGGAGAAGGAGGGCAAGACAAACTTTCTAATATACTCAGAAGCTCCTCCTAGAACAACTGCAGAAATGAAATACAGCATTTTTCAGGAATTTAATGATTTGGTGATGTTTTGTAAGCATTATGCAACAATCCCCAAAGTTTAATTAATGACAATTGAAGAATGAGATGTGTTGGCCTCCCATTGCCCTCTCCACCTGCTCACTGTCTAGTGTTGCTCTTCTGCTGGTTTAGCTGACTGCTGACTGTTTGGGATTGGGTTCCAGCTGCCATATGCACCTGCTCAAAGTTGTCCTCCAAGAGACACCATAAATGCAATGTACAACCCCTCCCCGTCCCCAGTACACTCAAATCCTCCCTTAAGAATCTGTAGCAGTATCTTTGGCTTGCAAAAGGACTATCTATCTACAGCAACCACGGAGGAAATATATAGCATCCCAAGGTCAGGATTTATGTTACCTGCCCTCTGGAAGAATTCCATCAAGCCATCATTAAGACATTTCCCACTGATTCTAGTAGGGTACAGGCTTAATGATGACCATATAATTATTGTGATTTCTTTGGTCATAGAAATCTCTGGCCTTCAACAATCCTTAGCTGACACCCACGGTCCATTGTTTCTCTCTTCCATTCTGAAAGGATCATGATATAAGCAAAGAAGAGCATCCCACTTCCGATTTATTGGAGAGCTGAAAGGGACTGCAGTGTTAAGGAGCTCCTATAAATCTTCAAATAAATTCAGAATTGCAGGGCCAACGCTACCATTAGGCAGAGTGAGGTGACCATCTCATGCGGAAAACCTTGTGGTCAACCTCCCTAGGCTGTTTCCAAGTGTTGAAAGATTAAACAATCACATGGAAAGAGGGTGCTACCATGTCCTTTGACTCGGACAGCCCAATCCACTTGTCAATTTCCATGTGCAGCAATTGGTTTTACAAGAAAGCACAATAAATCCAATATCTCACCAAGCTGAGATTTAGCCGTGGAAAGTAATGTGTGAACAGAGTTTAATGTGATCACTCAGGGTCATTTTTACGACTGCTTTCCAGACAGGACTTCTTCTTCTTCTTCTTCTTCTTCTTTTTCCCCACTTCTGGTTTCTCAAAGCTAGTATCAGGAGCTGGCTAAAAAGTAGAAGTGGAGCACTGTTATTTTTTAGGAGAACTCAAACAATTTTCTTATTTGATTTGGGGAACCCAGATTTATCAATGAGCCTAATTCCCTTCCTAATCATTCCTATGAATTTTCTTTTTCTTACACTGGCATTGAGTTAGAATAGTGCTAATACCTAAGACAGCTCATCACTGAATGTATGTTAGGAATGGGTTTTTTCTCTCCAAGTACATCGCTTTGGACTTACAGTATTGATGCTGGTTTCCAGTTGCCGTTCTGTTGCTTGTTCTCACAGGGTCCTGGGATCCTTCTGTAAAAGCTGCATGGTCTGTCTTAATTATTGTTCTGCTTTCCCCTCCTCCCTCCAAGGCTGCTTGATAAACATAGCTTGCCGGTGATGATTTCAAGCAGGGACATGATATATTCCTGTCATCCTAATTGGCACCATAAGACATTCTCAGAGTATCTAACTACACTGGATAAAATACATTAGTTGCCCATATCTAGTATGCATCCTAGGCATGGAGCCATCAACTATGCTGACATCTCAATTTGAATACTTGGTAGTTAGATCTCCCAGATTAATTCCCTATTAGGAAAAAATGAAGTTCATGAGATGCTTTTTGCCTAGGAACTTTAAAAAGCAAGTGTTGCCCCACTACCACCAGTCCATTTTAAGGGATAATTCATTTATGGCAGTTTAAGAGATAACAGGATGAAGGATATTTCCAGCTCTTTGCCTTACAGCATCCTTTTCCCCATTGGTCTCATTTGCCAACTGTTTCCCACCGACTGAAAGGTGGAATTGTGTTTCTAACCTCCCAGTGACAACTGTCTTGGAAAAAAAAGAGAAAGAGATGGTGTTGCTCTTCCCGGCGCAAGAGAAGAAAATAAATCAAACATCAATAAATGCACTTCTGAGAATCTATTCAAAGCAGTTGTTGATTCCACATAAAAGGATAGAAATGTATCTGTGCTGGGAACTCTAGGAAGAAAGTGTGGAAATGACTTGTAACCAAAAGGATGTGACCCTCTGCATAATTCATAATCATTAGTCTAAGTGACACTTCTGCAGTACAGGCATTCGAGCCTTCCAGGGCGGCAGGTTTGAGTCTAAATAGCCCACTCAGCAGCAGATATTTTGTGATCAGGTTTCCCTGAAAGGCAACTCTCACTGCTGCATCTGCCGTGGATGTGCTTTCAGTTTTTTTGTTTTGTTTTGGGTTTTTTTTTTAAACCGAGAAAAGATGCTGGTTCAGCTTCATCATGTTTGCAATTTAAGGGTTGCTCAAATGATTCCTTAAAACTGCATAAAAGCAATTCAGTGGTGCCTTGGAGACAGCATTGCTTGCCGTAGTGCTCTGTGCATACATCTGCATGATTCCTCGGAGCTAATTCAAATTTAATGCATTGATAATTCCTCATCTGCAGAAGTCACCCAGCAGTAATCTGAAGGTTACACGGCAATATTCCATCTCAAATAACACTTCTAAAGCAGCATAATAAAGAAGGAGGCAGGATTATAATGGGCAGAATTAGAAGACTTTGAACAGCACATTTCTGCTCTCTTTGCAACCGTCACATTAGCAGCGGCTTAATGGCATAAGCAGAAACAGGCGGAATGGGGAACATTTCCCCCTAGTTTATATTCATGGCAAAACAAACAATAGCTTTGTAACACAGGGGATAATGGCAGAAATGGAAATCTGTTGGGAAGGACAATGGGTGGGTGGGACTGGGAATGTGTGAAGTACCAATCTCCTCTGTTTATTATTCAAATTTTTGAGATGAGAATGTTAAGATCTTGTTCTAATCCATGTGTCCTCTTTGCCAATTTCATCACTGTGGACTACATCAATGGCTACAAGCCATCATGCCTAAGTTCTGCCACCATTGCCAGAGGCAATATGCCTATGAATATCACTTTCTTGGGACCAGGAATGGGAAGACGGCTATGGTCTTTGGGTCTTGCTTGTGGGTTGGCCACTGTGAGGACAAGATGCAGGACTAGATGGGCTCTTAGGTTCTTATGTGGACAATCTGTGTGAATTTTTTGATCCAGGAAATGCATTTAAGATTATTTTCCACGCCAGGGATGGAATTCAACATAGCGCTAAGTGGGGTTTACATGTGAAGAATGAGGTTCACTCATGCAACAAGACTTGTCCCCCCCTCCTGCCCTTTGTCCCCCATATGCCTATTCTGTGGGGGGTCCCCCAACCCTCCATCACAGACATAGGGGGATGCAGGGGGGAGAAGGGGGGAGCCCATTGTGCTAGTGGACCTTGTTCCATGCACACAAGTAAGTTGAACCCTGCCTGATAGAATGCTATCAGTGGCTCCTACTCATGGTAGCTATTTGCTGCTTCACGGGGTACAGTAAGCATGGTTCTGATAACCAATTGCTGGGGAGCAAAAGCAGGAGAGGACTTGTGTCTTGCTTGTGGATTTCCCATAGGTATCTAACTGGCCACTGTGGGAAATAGGATACTAGAGTTAGAGAGGTCTTTAGTCATCTGATCTAGCATTGCTCTTCCGATGTTCACATCAATATGATGGCTCCTGGCTCTTCGGTCTTGGTGGTGTATCTCAAAGCAAGGGATGAGGTAGCATCACAAAGCCCAGGGACCTTCTCGGTCAGGGACAGCCTCAGCTAGGATGCCAACCAATTCACTGGTAGACCATTTCCAACCCTAAATATGAAGAGAACCACCCTCTCCTTTCAAATGAATGAGAAAGCATGCTTAGGGCAGGCACTGTGTCTTGATCTCCTGCTCTCCACAATTATTATTCTCTTTCTCAATGTATATATGTGTGTAGAAATAGATATACCATCCTTCAGTTTGCCAGGTATGTGGGGGGGGGGGTTGGGGGGTTGGGGAGGGGGGTGTTAAAGGGGGAAAGCCTTTAAAAGACTAATTCATTTCAAAGAAGTAAATACACTGTTTTTGGCTGTATATGCGTTTCACTCTTGGAAGCTAAAAAAATATATCTCGCCAGCCTTTTCTTGCAGCTTTGCAGTTTCGCCTTGAAGCTGGCCTGCATCTGTGCCCTTTACAAATCTGATATTAATTACATGACAGGCATTCTGCGTTGGTGGAAAAAGATACATTTTGTTGAATGACTTGTGAATGTCAGGGATGACTTATTACCTTCAGCAAGTTTAAAAGGAAAGCTAATATGATTTCTTATAGTAAAACCCTCTATGACAGCTGCTCCATAGAGTCGATTACACTGCTGTGAGCTTTCCAGCAGACTTATTTTTCACACTCATGGGGAATTGGGAACATGATGAACAAACATCTCCATAGTGATCAAGAGCTGGTTCCCCCTCCCACTCTCCTTTCCCTCAAGCTGGGGAATTACTCTTTCCCAACGTGTGTGTGGTGGGGCAGGGGGAGAGCAAATGTAAGCCTGGTGGGATCTGCGTTATTTTTTTATTTTTACTAGAAAGCGTGTTCTCCTTCTTGGAGAGCACGTGTTGCGGTGGGGGCCAACCAGTCTCCCCTCTGTTGCTGGGCGGGTTAATTAGGATGGCCACTACATTGATTGGGCTTCTGGCTGTTACTGGGGAGATTCATATGTTGCAATTTGGTTGATGGACAGCCAGAGCTGATATATTGCCCTGCACGCAGTTCTGGAGCCTTCTTGGCTGCGTGCTTTGGATCTCCCGCCCTCCCTCCCTGTTTTTAGGCCTCTGTGTTGACCTTGCTATGCCTGTCATGGGGTCGTCTGCTTTGAGACAGGGGCCTGGTAGGAATTTTTTCCATTTGGCTGATTGGCTGGTGCCATTTGGTTTTTGCCTACTGCATAGCAATTCGTCACAACTTGTAAGGTTGGCGGTTAGGCATTGGTTATAATGGTTGATGGAGGGGCAGGTTGGCTGTGGTTGCCCCTCCAAATGCTGAAGGGGCATGATTGGCTGTGTTTGCCCCTTTAATGCTGCTGCTGCGCAGGGAATTCCGTTAAAGGAACTCAGGGGCTCGCCTTCGCTTGTCCGTACCCCCTGTAGGGGGCCAGGGCCCATGCAAGAGCCCCTGGGAACATTAGGGGAGAACGGGCGCTCAGAACTCTCCCCGAAGTGTTTTCCCTTGTACTGACTCCATAGGCGAATGGAGGTCAGTTCTGTCCCCAGCGGGACAGATAGTCTTAACCAATGCCTAAGCAACCACTCACATCATTTGTATTTTAATAAAAAAGTTGTGGCCAAAATTAATGCCAAAAACCTTAAACAAAATTCCTGTGTGTATAGTGTTTTTCTTTGAGGGGTGGACTGGGGGACCACGACACGCAACCAAGAGGTTCACCAAATAGCCAGTTTTACAAAGGGAGTGAGGGCAGGAGGGAGACATAAGCAAAAAATTAGGAAGAGGTTGCCTCTGAATATGCATTCAATCCTGGGCAGATGTCTGCTCCTAGTTCCTTCCTTCCTTCCTTCCTTCCTTCCTTCCTTCCTTCCTTCCTTCCTTCCTTCCTTCCAGCAGCCAACTTTAGGGTGGGGAGCTGAAGAACCTTTTCCAGTCTTGAGGGCCACATTCCTACATATCTAGCTCCAAAGGGTGGGTGCACCACACTAAAGGCCTCATTCCTACTTTGCACAGAATGGATCTCCTGATGGGATGGTATCTGCCAGAGGCCCTCTCCTGCAAAGCACTATGGTCATTTAGGTATATAAGTCTGAGACAATATTTCAGGTAGCTTGGAAATATGGAGACAATAGTGAGGCAATATTTCAGGGCTGTATTTATATCGTTACCATGAACCATTATACATTCTAGGCCTGGGAATATTTTTGTTTGTTTGTTTGGGCGAACGCTAGTTTTTGTTTAGAAAAATGTGTAAACTGCTTAATCAAAAAAGTCCCTGAGCCATGGGTAGGCAAACTAAGGCCCGGGGGCTGGATCCGGCCCAATCGCCTTCTAAATCCGGCCCGCAGACAGTCCAGGAATCAGCATATTTTTACATGAGTAGAATGTGCCCTTTTATTTAAAATGCATCTCTGGGTTATTTGTGGGGCCTGCCTGATGTTTTTTACATGAGTAGAATGTGTGCTTTTATTTAAAATGCATCTCTGGGTTATTTGTGGGCATAGGAATTCGTTCATTATTTGTTTTCAAAATATAGTCCGGCCCCCCACAAGGTCTGAGGGACAGTGGACCGGCCCCCTGCTGAAAAAGTTTTCTGACCCCTGCGCCTAAGCTGTATACATAAAATAAAATAATTATCAATAATACACAGATTAAATCATATCTCTATCTCTATGTATAGATATATAAATTATACGTACCTAATTTTATGTCTGGGTAGGCCTTATGGGGGGAGTAGTTCTTAGCAGGTGTCTAAAACAGTACGATTTGGGTACCTGCTTAATGTTAATAAGGCAATTCAAACATCTCAAAAGAGTTTTAATACGTGCAGAATGGGCAACAAGGAAGCAACCTTACAGACCAAGAGAATGAACAGCCTAGCAACAGAAGATGGCTTGGCCATGTCCACAACACTGGAGGAGGTAGCAGCCAAATGTGGAATTAGCCCCATCTGTTTGATGGCAGCCTTAAATATCAGCAGAGCTTTCAGGCAGGTGGGATGTGGGAAAGACAGTACACGATGGTTCTGTGAGGCAAATAAATGCCGATTCCACTGCTAGCTGTTGGCTTTCTGTGGACTGGGACCCACAGAAATAATAGGCTTCAAATTTTGAACAGAATCCCCAGTTAAGGAGAAAAACTCCTCTTACACACAGTTCAAAGTAAGAAAGTGTTTACTGTCTCCAGAAACAAGACAAAGCTAAATACGACTATTTACTATATACATTTCTTCTTGTCTCTGAAGTAAAGATACGTAGGAACAGATCCGGTGACAGAATCACAGGACAGCGTACAGACATAACAGACATAATGAAAGCAATGCCTCAGAGGCTATTAGACCCATCTCTACACATAGTCATATTTTCTGAACCAAAGAAAATATGACTTGGCAAGTCATATACTCAACCTGGCTGGTGTTGCTATGGTAACCCAGTGCACCCGGTACCCTTATTCTCAGAGCATCCCGACGTGGGGGATGTGATGTGCACCTCAAGACATGGGCAATTTAACCCATTGCTCACATTACCCCAACATGGTGGGCCACACTTGGCCTCCTGGACACAAGGTTCCCTACCTCACCCGTAAAGTGACACACTTCCCAGGGACAGGTGAAATCTGGACTTCTCCTAGTTTCTAATTTTCCCACACCTATGTTCAGTTCTCACATTTCCAACACAGTTTGCCTTATTTGTTTGTTCCTTTTTAAACCTGTCCTCATGAAAGATAATAATGAGTTAAGATAAGGAAATAGGAGTAATAGTAAAAGTAAATTAGAATATTGGCAATATAATATTAAATGATGAGAGGAAATTGCTAAAGAGAATAAATATATATATTGAAACGCAGAGGAAAAGACAGGAAGAAGTCAAACCAAAATGTAAAGGAAAGAAGAAGGGAATTTTTGATTTTTGTATGTGTGTGTATTTGTAGTACTGTATTGTTTGTTGTGTTATGTAATGTTTGTTTTTATACCATTTATGTGTAAAACCCAATAAATATGAATTTTAAAAAATAAAAAATAAACCTGTCCTCATGAAAAATCATCACCATTTGAGTGCAAAATCCTTACACATTGCATATTATTCTATATTACGTATTTCCACACATATATGCATTTTTATACCCACACCTTATCTTGGTACATGCATTTATGTACAGATTACTTGGCTGAGAACGGCATTGGAAACTCAAAGTGCAAATTTTGAAGGGCGGATGAGCTTCAGTGCATATATTGTGTCACAAAGTGAGAATTAGCTAGGTTCAGATTTAAATGTGAAGTGAATTCCCGCCCGCCCCATCCCTGCCACCTTGACCCCACCCCAGTCCGGAACAAGCATCGTAAGTGAATCAGTGTTCCACCTGCCTGAAAGATATGACACTATTTCTTCACAGTCTTGCACATTTTCAACGTTCTCTGCTCTAAAAGGCTAGCCGATTTAAACCAAGCTACACTACCCCCCCCCCCAAAAAAAAACCCCACCCCCAACAAACATACAAAAACAAAATCCAGAGATTTCAGAAATAACTGCTGATCACAACAAGATATCTGCCCGAGAATTGCGGGCTAAGTAAGTATTATAAGCTTCTGTTTGCTTCTTTGGAACTGTTTTGTGAAATGGAACAATCAGTTCATTTCAGGTGAGGTAAAATTCCATGTTGGTTTAATAATAATAAAAAAGCTGTTGAGCAGACCTCTCCAGAGGCCTGTGGAAGTACTAGACTATTTACAGAAATGAACTGTGGGAGCAAAGAAATTACCCTTTCCTTAGCTGATATTTGCTCTGTATCTGCAATTTGGTTATAGCAGGCATGGCTGTCTGTTTGCATTAACAGCAGTAGCTGCTTATGCCTGTGGTGAGGGGCTGACAGGATTTAGGCCTGATCCGTAGAGGGAACCAGGCCAATATGGCTTTTGGGTGTTGTGGAAAAAAGACTTAAGGCATTAGAAATATTCATGTGAGATTTGTATCTCTCCAGTGACAGGGACCGGAGCCCTGTCTATTGACCTTGGATTGCTGTGGCATTTAAGCACCATCCATTTTAGCTCCTGAACTGCACTGATTAACTAAAGGCGATATAACCATGTCATATAGAAACAGTCACTGAGGCATCTAAGCCATAAATGGGACTGGAAAAGAACATGAACCGGTGTGTCACATTTTTAGCTGGGCGTAGTAGTTATTTGTGGGCGATATCTGGTGGCCGTTGAAAGTTAAATCGAAGGGTTTATGGCATTCTGAATTCGCTGCGTCTTATTTTGCTAATCCTGTTAAAATGTGACATGCTAGTTTATTTAAACAGCGCCGGTTAGAGCAGTCCCCATCCTGAGTTAGAGGTATAATAAGCCCTGCAATTTCCTTCAGGGCAGTTGCATTATCAGTGTTTACTGCAATATCATACCCTCCGACCTTTCTCCGATAAAAATAGGCTCGTCCTATTCCATCATAATAAATAATAATGATTTTATTATTTATACCCTGCCCATCTGACTGGGTTGCCCCAGCCACTCTAGGCAGCTTACAACAAATATAAAAACATAATAAACATTAAATAAAAATGTCTATACAGTCATACCTTGGTTCTCGAACGTAATCCATTCTGGAAGTCCGTTTGACTCCCGAAACCATTCGAAAACCAAGGCACGGCTTCCGATTGGCTGCAGGAGAATCCTGCACTCAAGCGGATGCCGCATCGGACGATTGGCTTCCGAAAAATGTTTGGAAACCGGAACACTCACTTCCGGGTTTTCGGCGTTTGGGAGCAAAACTTTACAAGCACCAAGGCATTGAAGAACCAAAGTACGACTGTACAGGGCTGCCTTCAGATGTCTTCTTAAGGCTGTATAGTTACCCACTTGGTTCAGGGGTCACATAACTCCATGCCCTCCAACATTTATCCAAAGGAAAAGTAGGATGACTTATGTAAATCCAGGACTGTCTCTGGAAAATAGGAACACTTGAACCTGATTGTTGGGAGTCTTGTGAGCGGAAATTGAGAGACAACAGTTGATAACAGCCAAATACCAGACTTGAAAAAGTCAACAAAAAAACCAGTATCAAAACCAGGTACTTCCTTTCCTCCAGTTAGGAACCGAAGCATCTGATAATTTCAGTTCTTTCAATTTCTTGTTTTTCCCAATCTTAGATTGTCTTCTCCGTGTTTCTTCATCAATCTCTGTGGGGTTTTTTTTTTAAATACCCTCATGAAAACTCAGCAGCATTTTAGTGCAAATTTATCCTAATATACAAATTTCCTGTCCAGTTTTGACCAATGTACACATTTTTGCTAGCAATTTCCCCTAACAGAATGCATTTTTGTATGTTATTTTTTTTGTAAATATATGTATTTCATGTACACTTTCTCCCAATGTATGCATTTTGGTACCCATTCTTTGGTGGGGGAACTGCATCAAATAATTTGGAGAAGTGTGAGTTTCAAATGCACCTGTGTTTTAGTCCCCATATTGTTTGGTCCCCATATTCACCTTCAAATGCAAACTGAATTGCATTTGTCCTCCATCCCTAAATAAAACCAATTCCTCATAATTCGGGCTTGAAGGGTCACAGAAATCTATTTCCCATTTCCATTACTCTTCTTTCCCCAGGGTATCATTCTGCAGTCCTTATCCTGGGAGTCAGGCTTGTCTTTCCAAAGTCCAGAGGATTCTCACCATTAAATTATCGTAGTATCCTGACCCACTTCATTTAACATGAAAATGGGTAAGCAGAAATGTCCATTTTGTGGCTGAGAAAGACGAAGAACGAACAAGACAGTGTAGCTAAAGTGAATGCGTTGGGAGCCTGTGAGACTGTAATAAGTGGAAGGTTTCTTTATTTGTTTAATTAAATATATGACTTCAAAAAAAGAAAATAGAAAACCCTACCCCTAAAGTAAAACAAGGAGCCAAGTACAATTAAAGCTGTTCTGATTTAGCACCACGGCAATTTTTTTTAAATCATTTCTACCGGGAGAGAACGGATTAATTATGTTTCATGTGCTTTGGTTTACAAGTACTTCAGTGGTTTCTGTTTGATGAAACAAATCAATGAGCATTCTGGAAACTGTGAGCATCTTACAGCAGCTGAATACATTAATGCACCAGAAATGTGTGTGCGCACACACACACAAATGTGCACACACACAGAGCGGGGTTGGCATTGCCCTTGTGAGCTGCAGCTTAGGAGTGGAGAGGACCAAATGGATGATGTTATTGAAGTAGAGAGCAACACAAGAGGAGCTGAGGGAGAAGTAATCTGGCATATTGCATGAGAAAATTACATTATTATCTGAAAGTAGATGGTTTACTTGCCCTGTACTCACAAACCCCTTTCTCTTGATAATCATCTTCACACTCAACTGCACTTCATAGCTTGTTTACCATGTTGCAATGATATTTGCTCCCTAAGTTTATTTGATGTTGGCCACTTGAAAACATTATCATTTAAATTAGTTCCTGTAACTAATGAGCATATGTTTCGTAGCAAACAAGTAAAGGAATTTTTGAGGCTTTTAAAAATAAATAAATAAAAATCACATTGCAAAAATATGCACTATATATTTTCAGATACTGCACAATGCAGCAATCCTGAAAATATTAACATATATGCTAAGGAAAAGGAATAATTGACGTCAGAGCTTTTTTGCCGGTGTGCTGAGGAGTGTAGCATGGCAGTGTAGTCATTTAGAAGCTCAGAAGTAAGCCCCAGTAAGTTCAATGGGGTTTATTCTCAGATAAGTGCAAATCTGAGACCCTATGAGCTCATTCACACTTCTGTTGATGCTGTGCCTAGAAAGGATGGGCCCAAGCAGTTTCCCCCTTGTCCTGCTCTTTTTGAAGGGAAAATCCACTCTTTAGCACTAGATCAGAACAAATGGCAATTCAGGGAAATCCCGAATTGCCATTTGTTCCAACTAAGCCCCAAAGAGCGTTTTCCCCAAGGAGGTGGGAAGCAGCAGGACAAGAAGATCTTAAAGACCTACATTGGCTCCCAGTACATTTCCCAGCACAATTCAAAGTGTTGGTGCTGACCTTTAAAGCCCTAAATGGCCTCAGCCCTTTATACCTGAAGGAGCATCTTCACTCCCATCATTCAGCCCAGACACTGAAGTCCAGCTCCAAGGGCCTTCTGGCAGTTCCCTTGCTGTGAGAAGTGAGGTTACAGGGAACCAAGCAGAGGGCCTTTTCGGTAGTGGCACCCGCCCCATGGAACGCCCTTCCATCAGATATCAAGGAGATAAGTAACTATACAACCTTCAGAAGATATCTGAACGCAGCCCTGTATAGGGAATTTTTTTAATGTTAAAATGTTTTATTATGTTTTCGAATATGCTGGAAGCTGCCCAGACTGGCTGGGGCAACCCAGTCAGATAGGCAGGATACAAATAAAACAACATCAAAAACAAGAAAGTAAGCCCAGTGTAGACTGGATTTTTTTTAATCTCCCAGTAGATAGGCTTTGTTTCCAAGGTGAATGGAGATAGGAAGATAAAGGAAGGAATTCAAAGTCACACTAAGGCGGTCATTTCGTCAGGCCAAGCATCTCAGAGTACCAGACATAACAATCCCCCCTCCCACCTGTGCTGTTCTGGGGATTCTCACATCCCTCAAGCCAATTTCAGGGGTACGCAGGACACATGCGTGAAGGAGAGGAGGGAAATCCTGTTGTGCAAGTGGAAGTCCTTACACGGCGATTCCGCTGACAAGACTCATTAGTTGAATCCCACCCAAAGGGCATATGCCACACATCACTGATCATTCCTGGCTAAATGAAATGGTAGAACTAGGAAATTAAAGAAAGACTAGTCAGAAGACTGCCAGCTCCGGGATCTGCTTAAAATCTTGAGCTCAGTCCATCCAAAATAATGGAATTGGTTCATAAAATATAAAGTAAGGACCACAGCTCAGTGCCTTGCAAGAAGAAGGTCCCAGGTACAATCCCTGTTGGCATCTACAGGTAGAATTGAGCCACTCCTGCCTGAGACCATGGACAGCCACAGCTGCCAGTCAGTATAGACAATACTAAGGTGGTCCAATGGTTGGTATATGTTCTTAACACCATTAACACCAGATGGGCGGGGTATAAATAATAAAAGAAGAGTGCACCTCCAATATTGCCAGGTACATTTAGGGTGCAGCACATACTGAGCTGTGCAGGTAATCTACACAGATAAGATCCAAAGGTTGCCATATATCCTCTTTTTCCAGGACATGTCCTCTTTTTCATGGGTAGAGTGGTCATAGCGATCCATAGCTAAAAATAGAAGTCGGCAAATGTGGCCTCTTTTTTGCTCTTCAAAATATGGCAACCCTACGAAACTGTATGGTGAAATCGTACAGTTTTGCAGCTTCTACATCCTCATACAATTCTGTAGCACATGTGGATGATAGTCAGAATTCAGAACTCAGATCTATTCTCTATGTGAAGGCGCATTGCTTAAGCCTTAATGTTCTAGCCTAGTCTATTTGAGATGAGCAAACATTTCAGTGATTATTACCGTAAATCTTGAGCAAATACAGAGTTTTGGGCAAATGTGTCCAGTCTTGATCTATGTCCCCCCCCCCAAAAAACCCGTTTAGGGGTGCTCTCATTTTGATTCAAGAAAACCACCACTTTATAGCTCAAATTGGGAAAAATAAATACAGCAAATGGACAAAAGTACAAAGATTCACAAAATGTTTAGGGGTATGCGTACCCCTGTGTCCCCCCAGAAAAAAGCACTGGTCTTGATTATATATTACCGGTATATGTGTATAGTATTTTTATATATGAAAACTCCGTTTCTTCCACAGCGTTCAGTCCCATTTGCAGTTTTAAAAAGCAGAACAGGCCTATAGCCTTAAAAAAATTAAGTGCTAACCTTTTTGGGCACTTGAGTTCATTATATTGTTTCCAATTAAATGCATCAAGACTGCATAAAGAGTTTATTATTTGTCAAGCTTAGTAAGATTTTACAAAGACATTTGCATTGATTTGTAGTGAAAGGGCAAATTCCAGCACTTATGAGTAATTAAAGGCAATAGAGCATGACAAGATCGGGATGTTTCTTGGCTGTAAGTTGACATATTTTTTTGGAACTTTTTTTTTAGTTCCATTGTCCAGTGGCTAGCGAGTGCTTATTTCACCTTAATCTTTTAAAACCCAATGGCCATTTTTACTGGCCATTTAACAAGCCTTTAAAACTTGCTGCACTATTTAATCAAGCATGTATTCAAAAAGCATAACACTATTTTTGAAAAAAGCATAACACTATGTTGAAAAAAATCTCACTTTTAATACACAATTCTGCACCGAGCACAATCTCATTTTGCATTTGGCTATATATGGTTATACAGGTATATTAGTAGGTTTGTTAGACCCTGTTTGTATTTTCCTTGTTTACTGCTTCAAATTATTTTAGGCTGCAATCCTATAGACACTTGGGAGTAAGTCCAGTTGACCTGAATAGTGTTTGCTTCTAATAAGTCATGCCCAGAATTGCATAGTCAATGTAGTTAAATATGGAGAATGGTTATTCAAGAGTAGAATCCCAGTTTAGCTAAGATGATTCACACATGGAAGCATGCTTGCCCCCCCCCCCCCGTGGCAGTAGATAAGAGATCAAGTGAAAGGAACGCCTTACCAGTTAGAATCTTTAATAATCACAGTGAGAGAACAAAAAGGGACACCCCCCCGCCCCTATTAATCTACATCACTCGTACGTCTTAATAGTCTGAGTTTGTACCCTCTGTGCTTTCTGTTCTGACACTTTCTGAGCTCTCTGTGACTTTGGGGAGGTCTGGTAGATACTATCCAGAGACTGTGAATCTGTTAACACTCTCTCTTTCAGTGTTTCTTCTCCTAGCTGTTCTATACCCAGTATTTCCCAGCTTCTGCCTTCTGAACTATGCCCCTCTGCAAACCACTGTTCCAAATCTATGCTGTCGTCTTGCTCCTGGGAAGATTCAAGATCAGGGGGAGGGGGTGCTCCCACCATTCTTCCTCAGTGCAGCCCTCCTCAGCATGGTCCCTGGCACTGGACCACAAAACATGGACAATTCAGATGTACATTCAGAAACATATTGGAATCCAAGTATGGGGGCCATCTTTCCATCATGCACTACCAAGAGCTTAGGGGGTGGGGACTGCCGGGGTGATCACCCCAGGCACATTTTTTAAAAGGGGGCGCTGCTCATGCCAATCTCCCTGAGCCAGCCCTGCGTTGCTTTGTGAGGCTGGGATCTGATCAGATCCCAGCCTTGCAAGGTAGCTTGGGGAAGGCAGCATGTTCGAAAGCACGCCAAAGTGCAAGTAGATAAATAGGTACCGCTGCAGCGGGAAAGTAAACGGCGTTTCTGTGTGCTGCTCTGGTTCACCCGAAGTGGATTAGTCATGCTGGCCACATGACCCGGAAGTTGTACGCCGGCTCCCTCAGCCAATAATGCGAGATGAGCGCCGCAACCTCAGAGTCGGTCACGACTGGATCTAATGGTCAGGGGTCCCTTTACCTTTACCTAACTTCTGGCTGGTCTGCTGAAAAATCCTCAGTTTCATCTAGGTAGCCTTCTTTCTGGGCATAATAAGCTGAAATGTTTTGAAACGTAAAGAGTGTACAACTAAATATTCCGGCACTTAAAAATGGGTTTTGAGATTGGGAAGTGATTGGCTAGCATGAACACAAACAATGTCCCGAGTGCAGAACTTGCTCCTTGGTGTTTTCATAAACAGAGGCAGTCATCCTAACAGATTCTTCTGTTCTTAATCACCATCTCCATGATGTGCTCATCTACCCTCCCGTTTGTGGAGGACGGGAGCCAGGTTGCTTTGATACAATTCTGGCTGTTGGCAGAACATCCTATTGCCACGGCAGCAGAGCCCAAACACTTGGCAGACGGAGGGTTTCGAGCGTGACAATGACATTGTATTCCTTTTAGCAAACGAGAGCCAATGCGTGCGGCTCTAGAGTGCAAAGCAGAGTGAGTAACAAAAACCAAACCAAGCCTCCAAACCCCACAAAAGCACAGTTGCCACCATTCACTCTCGGATCACAACTTGTTATACAAAACATCCAATTTGGCTGAGTGTATGTTAATCCATTTCTAATTGTGCAAACAACACTCTCCCGTTTGGTTATCAAGTCAAACAGTTCTTTAATCAATTTAATAAACATAATCTTATTAAACCAATGGCAGTTCCCTGTCCCCAATTAACCTGAGAGATGATACAGAATGGCCATTTCCCCCTCTTAAAATGCATCTGTTATGCTAAAAACTTTTTTAAAAAGAAAGAAATAGATTTGAAATTTGTTTTTAAGTTATCAGTTTTGTCTTGGAATATAAAGAGGAGGCAGAATGTTATATGTTTACATTTGTGAATTTTCAAATAGAATGAAGAATGGTCATTGCTTGGGTTTTGTATGGATAAGTGGTATTTGCGGCTTCAAAACAATGAGGATGTGAGGCCAGATCCAGACTCAGGAATTCAGAGCCAGCATTGAAGAATGCTGTTTACTTGGCCCACAGCACTCTATATTTCCTGGGTTAAGGATAGTTCACAACCTCCTCCTCTGCGGTCAGTGAAGAACTCCAGGGGGAAAAATGGGGGTGGGGGAAGGCTTTAAACCCTGCTATATAAGACCTTAATATACAGCAACTAGAAGCTGGGGGATTGAATGCGGTACAGGAAAATATTATGGGACAGTATGCGCTCCCCATGGGGTTATCCCGGAACTAACCCAATGTCAGAGTTGAAGCTGTGACTGATAAGTGAGTTATTTGGACTACAGCAGGGGTAGTCAACCTTTTTATACCTACCGCCCACTAATGCATCTTTCTTGATGGTCAAATTTCCTTACCGCCCCCCAGTGCTCGATGGAAGGAGGATTCAGCTTGTGCCGTAGAACCCCCTACCACCCACCTAGAATCCTGAAACCCCTGCTAGTGGGCGGTAGGGACCAGGTTGGCAACCCCTGGACTACAGGAATCCCTGGGATCCTAAAGAGTTGCTGTTTTCCAATAATAATAATAATAATAATAATAATAATAATAATAATTTATTACTAATACCCCGCCCATCTGGCTAGGCCTCCCAAGCCACTCTGGGCGGCTTCCAACAGAACATTAAAAACACAATAAAACATCAAACCTTAAAAGCTTCCCTAAACAGGGCTGCCTTCAGATGTCTTCTAAAAGTCAGATACCGGTAGTTGTTTATTTCCTTGACATCTGAAGGGAGGGCATTCCACAGGGTGGGTGCCACTACCGAGAAGGCCCTCTGCCTGGTTCTCTGTAACCTCAATTCTCGCAGTGAGGGAACCGCCAGAATGCCCTCGGAGCTGGACTTCAGTGTCTGGGCAGAACGATGGGGGTGGAGACGCTCCTTCAGGTCTACTGGGCCGAGAAGTCCATTAGAGTACTTTTCTTTCTTCCATCTCATTTCCTAGTCCTTGGAAACTCCATAGCTTGCCTTTCCTTTCCCCCTAGCAATTCCCTGCGCTGAATTCCTCTGAGATCAGTGACTCCCTCTAAATTATTTTCTGCAAATGCTACTATGGAATAAGTACAAGTGGGCAACTCCCTGCCCCCACAATGTGGCAAATGCAAAATGTGGATTTATTTTTGCAAAGAAGCTTAAATATGTTTTCTAGGCACTCATTTAGAACCCATTGTATAGTTGGCTTATAGAACAGTGCAGGGGCGGTCCACCCATGAGGCAAGGTCAGCGACTACCTCAGAAGGCAGGAGCCACAGGGGCAGCAGATCCAGCCTCCAATGAAGCCTCCAATGAAGGAGGAGAAAGATCCAGCCAGTCCTTGGAGGCTGGATCTTTCTCCTCCTTAGCATCTGACCCAATGACCGCTCAGCAAATAGGAAGCACTGCCTCTCACCCTTGTTTCCGGTGTCAATTTTTATCCCCTCCTTGTTCCTGATATAGATATTCACTCACTCCTTCTTCCCTGGCAGGTGGGGAACAAAATTTTGTGGTTTGCCTCAGGTGACAAAATGTCTTGGGCTAGCCCATAGTACAGTGGTACTTGTGTTTACACAGAAATAATTGTATGTGTTTAATGGAGATTACTCTACGGTAAGCGCATACAGAATTGCAACTTAGCTTTCGATTTACATTTGGCATTGTGAGAAGTTCAGCGGGTTAAGCCTTTTCCAGGTTAAGCCTGGAAATACAATCATGGGAAATATTCGCCTGTCCACATTCTGCCTGTCAGACATTTTATTATGCATGTGACCCCTAATTTATTCTTTGCATCTTCCACCTGCAAAAGAGGACACAAATTTGCATATTGCATAAAGTATACATACATGTTATGCAAATTTAAAAAACATCCTTCCAGTAGCACCTTAGAGACCAACTAAGTTTGTTCTTGCTATGAGCTTTCGTGTGCATGCACACTTCTTCAGATACATGCACACGAAAGCTCATACCAAGAACAAACTTAGTTGGTCTCTAAGGTGCTACTGGAAGGAATTTTTTTATTTTGTTTCGACTACAGCAGACCAACACGGCCACTTACCTGTAACTGGTGTTATGCAAATGTGTGTCTTCTTTGTGAGTCAGAGGACACAGTCCACATTTAGTGCACTGAGCCCAGCTATTATTATTATTATTATTATTATTATTATTATTATTATTAATTGAGGTGGTCTCAGGACAAGTCACAGAAAAGATCACAACATAAATAATCAGAATAAAAACAACAACCCAATAACCCCCCCCCCCAAAGGAGCCACATTTTAAAAGGGCATAGGATGTCAATCAGATCAACCAAAGGCGTGGTTAAAAAGGAACGTTTTTGCCTGGTGCCTAAGGGTGTATAATGAAGGCGCCAGGCAAACTTCCCTGGGGAGAGCATTCCACAGACGGGGAGCCACTGCAGAGAAGGCCCCGTTCTCATGTTGCCACCCTCCAGACCTCTCGAGGAGGAGGCACACGAAGAAGGGCTTCAGAAGTTGATCTCAGGGTCCGGGTAGGTTCGTATGGAAAGAGGCGATCCTTGAGGTATTGTTGGCACTCCTGAATCCTGAAAATCCTGTTGACACTCCAGAATATGAGTTGCTGTGTTTCCTTTCCACAGATTGGGGTGGCAGCAGCAAGCAGGGAGGAACAAGAGTATAAATAGTGTTACTTGTTTATTTTACTTCACAGCATCTACCTGTATATACCACTTGACCGTAATTAGAGGTTTACTAAAAGAGTAAAGCAATAAAATTATCGGGGGGGGACAGTTAAAAGCAAGTATGTAAACCAGGGGTCAGCAAACTTTTTCAGCAGGGGGCCGGTCCACTGTCCCTCAGATCTTGTGGGGGGCCGGACTATATTTTGAAAAAAAAATATAATGAACGAATTCCTATGCCCCACAAATAACCCAGAGATGCATTTTAAATAAAAGGACACATTCTACTCATGTAAAAACACCAGGCAGGCACCACAAATAACCCAGAGATGCATTTTAAATAAAAGGACACCTTCTACTCATGTAAAAACACCAGGCAGGCACCACAAATAACCCAGAGATGCATTTTAAATAAAAGTACACATTCTACTCATGCAAAAACAAGCTGATTCCCGGACCATCTGTGGGCCGGATTTAGAAGGCAATTGGGCCGGATCCGGCCCCCGGGCCTTAGTTTGCCTAACCATGATGTAAACCAATTAAAATCAACATTAGCCTGTACTTGGGAATCCATTTACAGAACCAAATAGGTGTCTGCAGAATGTAGGAGTTTCTGATGCAGGTGTTTGGCCCACGTTGACCCAGCCATTATGTGACTGGCTCGCAGCGCAGCCTCTCTTCATCACGCATTTGCTGAAGTCCTCCTTTGACAGATTTGGAGGCAAAGCTTCCTGGCAGGCTCAGTGCCCTCCTGCAGCACTTGCTCAACATGAGAAATAATTTTGAAAATCACAATGCAATTTTAGTTCTTCTGAGATCTAAGAGCTTCCTTGAAAGAAAGAGCCCTCAGAAAGGTAGTTAACATGAAGAGCGGCTTCTGGCATGAGAGAAAGAAGCCGATCTTACTCCCCTTTATCAGGGCTCAAGGCAATGTAGCTTGGATAATGAAGCTGGCTACTTTATCCTTTTACCCTTCCAGGGTGAACAACCAGCAAAGAGTCTTGATATTTAAATTGATGTTTTACACCCTAATAATTCTTCACTTTTTAATTCAATCGTGGTCCGTTAGATGCCCAGTAATAAGAGGGAAAATATAAGATAAACTGCTCTAATTACAGTGTCATGAAGGGAAACAATAAACATATTAAACTATGAAGGGATAATCGTTATCACGGCTTAAAGAGAAGATCAGGGTCTGAGGCAGACATTTCTAACAAGGTTCATTAACTGTCCTTACAGCTCTTGGAATATTTTAACGGCGGCAATTAACATAAAAATAGATTTAGCGACACCAGCTTCTCATTACTGTCAGCTTGTATTTGGGCTCATAAAATATAATTATAAATAAAATACACTTTTCCTTCCTAATGCTTATTAAAAGGGGATATTATACAGTTTTGCAGAGCTACTAATGATCAGCACTTTAATTCAATATTGTAAATTGCGGCGTTCGTGTGCACAAATATACACACACTAATTGCAAGTACATCTCATCATAGGATCGCTCTGTGTCACTCTGCTCTCAATTTACAGATTTCACTTGGCTGTTTTCTCCTTCACTTCAGTCGCTCTTTAAATTTAAATGGTTATGCTTGCTATATATATCTTTGCTCTATAGCGTGATCCACTGTGCAATTGAGCAATTTCAGCTTCTTTTATTACAAATAGGGCCAGTTTAATGTTTCTGTCTTCACCCTGCATAGTCGGTGCCTAGAATAGACCCAGTTAGTTCAATTACACTAATCTAGAGGAAGCAGTTTGAGAATTCTACTTTTCAAATGCTTGGGCCGTCTGAAGCTATTTATCCTGCAAGCACATTTTCTGCAGTGTAAAGGTAAAGGTAAAGGTAAAGGGACCAGGTCCAGTCGCGAACGACTCTGGGGTTGCGGCGCTCATCTTGCTTAACTGGCTGAGGGAGCCGGCGTACAGCTTGCGGGTCATGTGGCCAGCATGACTAAGCCGCTTCTGGTGAACCAGAGCAGTGCACGGAAACGCCGTTTACCTTCCCGCTGGAGCGGTACCTATTTATCTACTTGCACTTTGACATGCTTTCAAACTGCTAGGTTGGCAGGAGCTGGGACCAAGCAACGGGAGCTCACCCCGTCGCGGGGATTCAAACCACCGACCTTCTGATCGGCAAACCCAAGAGGCTCAGTGGTTTAGACCACAGCGCCACCTGCGTCCCAAGTTTGCAGTGTACCTGATCTGTAAATAGATGAACTCTGTATTCTGGATTGTGAAAGTACTCCTCTCAAGCTTATAAATGGGTTGTGTGGTTTGGCATAGAAGCTTCACATGCCTAATTTGAGAGGGCTAGCTTTTAGGATGCCAACAGAGAATCATGACATCAGGCTGTTTTCTTCCAGTCCTCCCTTTGCAGCTCCACACGAAGAAATTCCCCCTTCTGTTTCTCTTCTTTCCATTTCCTCTCCCTCTGATTCTTTCCATCGTTCTTCAGCCCCCGCCCATTCCTTCCATCTGATCTTCAATTGATTGATTGATTGATTTTTAAAAAGGTGCTCCATTTCAAGGGTTTAATTTCTCCCATATTACTTGTTTCCAATAAGTCATCCCTTTCAAGCATGTTCACTTAAAATAATCCCACAAATACAATCCTGTCCAGGTCTGAGCACTGGCAATCATTTCCTGTGCCGGAATACCTTTGATGTGAATGCAGTCTATAGCTCTGATATCATTCTGGGAATGTTATGTTGACCTAGTTGTAAATATCTATCTCTATGGCTATGCCCGGGATTAGACCCATCCCACAGGTTCAGTGGGACAAGATAAGCACATTCATTTCCATATCATGGGCTGGCTATTTTTTAAAACAACAACAACATCATCATCACAACTTGCAATATATGTGTATTTTCAAATGTATTAATAGTATATTATTAAAATATGTAGCCGAAACAACTTGCGATATCTAACATTTCAAAATTTAAAATGACATCACAGTTCTATGAATGTTTGCCCAGTGAGACTTACTTGTCTCACTGAGAAATGGAGCCTGATAAAACATATATCTTCATCCTGCTGTGAAGGGAGAGTTATGAGCACTTAGGACATATTATATAAATACTGTTTACTTGACCCTGTTTCTGAAGTTCCACTAGTCTGGATGAAGCCATTGACTATTACTGTTTGTTTAAAAGCAAGCCTGTTATTCAAGAAGAGGAGGTATATCTATGTCAGTAAACCTAAACGATTCTTGCAATGCAAATATTGAACAATGCTAAGAGAAGCCATTAAAAAAAATAGCATTCATGCCGCCTTTTGAGGCAGAGCTCAAACAACACACAACATCATAAAGACACAGTGATCACAACTATCTGGAATAATTGAGACTGATAAAGACAACAGGGAGGCTTGGCTGACACCTTCATTATACATATTTAGGCACCAGGCAAAAACATTCCTCTTCAACCAGGCCTTTGGCTGATTGACATCTGACATCCTTTTAAATGTGTTGTGGGAAGCGGTGGGCTTATTGGTTTGTTCTTGTTTTTATTACGTATTTTGTGCTTTTCGTATCGTATTTTTATGTTGCAAACTGCCCTGAGAGCTGCGGATGAGGGGGCGGTATACCGATTTAATAAACACCATCAACAACATGAATGGTGATTAAAAGCTCAGTTAGAACAGTTAATAAAAATTCAGGGTTCTTTCATGCACTCTGTTTATCAAGCACTCATCCTGATCTGTTTGCGTACACATTATGCAACATACGGTATCTCCGACATCACCGCTTCTAGACATCACCTGTTCGAGTTATTTGCATGGAGAAGGGATGCCCTGGGATGTTTGGCCACTGTAGGCAAAACGCACCCCCTGCAAACTACACTGCCGAAACCACTCCCGCACCCCCCCCCCCAGATCCAGGTCCCCTCCCTGTCCCTGCCATCGTGCCCACACTGCCGCCAACCCTGCCACCACAACCACAAGGGTGCTGTGGGGGCAGCGGGGGCAGCATGGGTGAAGCTGCAGCGGGGCTGGCAGTGGTACAACAGTAGAGGTAAATCTGCCACCTGAGGCAAATTGCTTTACCTCACCTCATGCAAGTGCCGGAGTTGGTGTGGAGGTTATATGGTGTTGCCCAACTCGCTGTCATCCCAAACTTTACAGTGCATTTCCTTACCATCTTTCTTAGCACAAAAAATCCACTCTGGGGCAGGGGCAGGAAGTGGGTTTGTTTATTTTCCCCTTATTACACACTGCTATATCAAAAATTACATTGTTTTTACTTCCTTATCTACTACATATTATTACTAATAAAGTTATGAGTGTTTATTTAAATCCTGCCATCAAGTCGCTAGTCTTCCTTTGTTTCTGCAAGTCGACTATAAATGGTTCCCATTCTCTTTCAAAGTCATTGTTTTTCTCACGAAGTCTATCCGTCAATTTTGCCATTTCTGCATAATTCATCAGTTTTTCTTGCCATTGTTCTTTAGCTGGTATTTCTCCAGTCTTCCAATTTTGTGCTATCAGGATTCTCGCCGCAGTTGTAGCATACATAAATAGCGTCCTCATCTCCTTCGGTATATCTTGGCCTAAAATGCGAAGAATGGCCTAAAAGGCGTTCGGGAGCCAAAACGTTTGCGAACTAAGCTTTTCAAAAACCAAGGTACAACTGGAAAACAACTAAGCAGAGCTCTAAACTGTAGTGCAGCTCTGTCAAAAAAGCCTTTTAAAGTACTGGTAATTACTATTACATCTAGAATAGACCCACGTGGTTTGGTAATGCAAATACAGCAGGATGTCCTGGTGCCAATAGAACATACAGCTGCCAAAGCTTTGCTAAAAAAATCAAATAAAATCCTGCTATCAGCTTTATATGCACTACATATTCCGGCCATATATTCAAATATTCCATATATTTGAGGCTAAACACACTAGTGCGTGTAACCATAATACTCAACAGCCATAAATAATGAGTGATGCTTTCCCATAGCATGTAAAATCTAAGATTCTCAAAACACTTTGTAGTCATTTATGTTTCTATGTTCTCCAAACCCAGCTGAATCTCTCTTTGGGGAGCACTAAATTCAAACACTGAGTACAGAAGTGATTTGTGTAAAGTGAGTCAGTGAGTCAGCAATCCTGCCAGGAACGCAAACAAGGGTTTCTGACTTTTAGTCCTTTGCTGAAACCACTGGCTCCTGTCTTTCTCCCTAGCTCCAGGGTAACTTGGCAAAAGAGATCAAGTAAGCACATAAAAACAAGGAAAGGAAAGGAAGAAAAGATATATATGTTACAGTAGCTTTGTTCATATTTTCTAAAAGCCAAACAACACTAGACACTTCTCAGGCATTGTCCAACAAATCGAGTTCTCCTATAGGGAGAGCACGTGTTGCAGTGGGGGCAGAAAAGTCACCCCTCCTCCTCCCTCCGGTAGCTCAGGGGGAGGAGTGGGCATATGGCCACAGTTGGGAGGGGGCAAGGTGCTGCTGGGGAAAACGGCATGTAGCAATTTTTGATGGACAGCTCATCGTCCTATATATTGCTCAGCACGCCATGTGATAGCCCTCTTTGCTGCGTGCTTCGGATCTCCCGTCCCCCCCCCCCGGTATAGGCCTTGGCGTTGACCTTGCTGTTGCCTGTCATGGGGTCGTCTGCTGTTGGGGCGGGGGCCTAGTAGGAATTTTTCCATTTGGCTGATTGGCTGTGCCATTTGGTTTTCGCCTACTACATAGCAATTAGTCACAACTTGTAAGGTTGGCGGTTAGGCATTGGTTCATTGGTGAATGGGCGGTCGCCCTTCGAATGATGATGGTGTGATGGGAATCCCGTTAAAGGAATCCAGGGGCTCGATATGCTTTTGTCCGAACCCGGTTGGGTTGCAGGGCCACGCATGAGCCCCTTGGGACCCCTGGGGAGAGGGACGTCTAAGCCCCCAGTCTCCTTAACTCTCCCCGGTTTGGTTTCCCTTCGCTGGCACGTGGTCAGCTCTGTCCCATCGGACAGCTAGTCGGAACCAATGCCTACGCAACCACTCATGTGATTTGTATTTTCAATAAAGTTGTGGCCTAAATTATGCCAAAAACCCAAACAAAAATTTATGTCTGAAGTGTGAATTATTTGGGACTTCCGGTTGGCGCGCCGAAGGGGAAGGTCGCTCCTGACATTCCCCGACCCGACCGGACAAAGGGGAGACCGCGACAGCGACGTGGCCCCCAAAATTTCCGGGAGAATGTTCCCGGGACCTTAGATCCGGCGGTAGCTCGGAACGCCGCCCTACTCCACGGTAGAACCACGCAGGGTCTGCCGAGAGCGAGTGGGGGTGGCGGAGCTCAACGGATCGCTAATTCCCGTCGGGTGGAAGCTGCAGAAACCTTCCCCCCTCGAGCGCGCTGATTCCTCCAAAGGACTAAGATTCGACCTATAAAACGTGAGTAACAAAGGAATCTGGACTCAATTTGGACTTAATTAGAGCGGCATTGGGATGTAAATTACGGAGGTCTGTCCCTCGCCATTGTAGCACTAAATCAGGAACTTTGTTACCGATGCGGCTGAAATGCAACTGGAAATTTAACTTTGTAACAGAGATTCAATCCTTCTGACACCCCTGGTCGAGGGGGTAACTAGCTGATCAAGTGGATATAAGAGGATTTGAATCGGAACTGTTGGACCCTGATTTTGAACTTGGACCTTGAACTTAAAAGTGGTTCTGTTTTTAACTTTGCAAAGCTACGTTCTTGAACATGGCGGATGATTTGTGTACTGGCGGCTGGAGGAAGGTCCTTGAAAAAATATGGGAAATAAGGAAGGAACTCCGAGCCGAGACAGAGAGGATAAGAGGAACTGTAAACAAGAGTGATGTTCAGCCAGCTGCACCAAAGATGGAAGGGGGAGTAATCCCCCTCAAGGTCAAAGACAAACCTCGTTGCAGGAAAAACATCTTTCGACGCAAGAGACTTAGATTGGAGAAAAGAAAGAAGAGGAAAGTACCAACAATGAAGGTATACTTTGAAAGAAAGGAGAAGGAGCTGCTGAGAAGACAAGAAGAAGAAAAAGCCCAAGTGCAAGCAAGCACTTGGACATGGACCTTAGAAAAACGGGGTGAGGGGTGAGGGGTGCAGAATGGTAGTTTTGGGGATTGACTATGTATTTGGGGTTTTTTTTGACAATAATTTCGGACATGGCTTACGTTATGATTAGGTAAAGAACCTTCGAAAGCTGGGAGCCTGGGGACTAAGGGGAGTCAGAGGGAAAACGTATAGATGACTTGGAAGATATACGCTGAGGTGTGAATTAAATAAGATTTAATAGATATATGAATATGATGTGTAATTGTGAATTATGAGCCTGAAAGGGAAATATGTTTTGATTTATGAAGCCAATGGGGAGGTACGGAGGAAGTCATTGGAAATATGTTGGATTACTAAGAATGGTCTACCCGGTAATAGGGTTAGATCTAAGCAAGATGATGTACTGATTAAGGTCAGGGGAAATAAGATAAGGTATTCCTCTGTGAGAGGGGGGGTAAGATTAAAGCCCTCCAAGGTGAGAGGTGGGGGGCAATGAAACCTGACCGAAATATAATGTGATGTGCTTATAAAATTGTAAAACTAATAAATATTATTTTTTAAAAAAAAGAAGTGTGAATTATTTGGGGGGTGGCTTGGTGACCTCAACACGCAATAAGTGCCTTGCAGTGCAATCTGTGAAGTGTCTACTAAGAAGTAATCCCACTGAGTTGAATGGGGTTTACTCTTAGGTTTATAGTTTCTTCACTCCAATCCAGAATCTGTATTTGCTCAAATGTGAATCTGCATTGCTTGCATGTCTGGGATGCTCTAGATAAGGGGTTCTCAAATTGTGGTCCGTAGAGGACCAGTGGACTTTGAGCTTCATCCTGGTGGCCCACAGCATCTCTGTGAAGATGCAATTAAAAACCATACAGCCTCTGGCAAAGCACATCACTAAATCTGAAATAGGCAGACCTGGAAGGCTGCAATCCTATATATACACTTACCTGGGAATAAGTACGAGCGAATGCAGTGGGGCTGATTTTTGAATAGAACTGTGTTCATTCATTCAATCAATTCATTGATGCAATCAACAATACAAATAGCATTGTGTTGTGAATGCATTCACGAAATTCAAACTAAGCATGCCGAGTAATTTTAACGAGACACATGCTTATATTTTGCTTTCCAGGCACATTTGTCTGATTCACAGAGTTCACGGGCCTTTTCATCTAAAGAGTTAAGTGTGTGTTTGTTGAGTACGTCAATCATGATCAGTCAGTCAATCATGCAACTAATTCCTTTAGGGGTCATGGTTTCAACAAGGACAACAGTTGACAGCAGAGCTGACAGACCGAGGCCTACCACCTAGATAACAGTTTGTTAATACTAAGTCTTTTCCTTGCACAAACAGATGGTACAGTCCATTCAGTATGAGGTACCGGTAATCCCTCAGGCAATTTTTGACATTCTAACCCAAACAATTCCTGAATGAGGGAGGGAGGGAAATGGAGCCTCTTAGATTTCACTGCTTACTATTTTCCTTAATAATTGCCACATTTCACACTTGATCCAGAGCCTTTGTTGACATATTTTAAAATTACAGAATCAGACTCCCCACAGCTATTTAAATAAAGTATTATCAACACAGATGTAAGAAACCTAGAATATAGGAAAATACACACATATTGTGCTTCGGGGGGGGGGGCAGTAACTTAACTTATCCTCTCCAGAATGCATATGCAGGGCAATGGGCAACAGCCTGGAAAAGTCTAATGTACTAAGTCCATTGAATAAAGGGAGAGGGTTAAGCACCCCCATAACTTTTCCCATAGAAATCTCTGGGACTTAAAAATATCTAACTTGCTCCAGATTGTGAATCTTGATATTAACAGTCTTGAAATTCCCCAGGCAAACCTGCCCATCAATTAAGGTATTTGTTGGAGGCCTTCCACTTAGGCAACTGGCTTTCAGAAAGAGGGTATTTTGTCTGGTGGCACGAAAATTATGGCACTCCTTCCCCCATGCATAAGGTAAAGGTAAAGGGACCCCTGACCATTTGGTCCAGTCGTGTCCGACTCTGGGGTTGCGGCGCTCATCTCGCTTTATTGGCTGAGAGCCGGCGTACAGCTTCCAGGTCATGTGGCCAGCATGACAAAGCCGCTTCTGGCGAACCAGAGCAGCACATGGAAACACCGTTTACCTTCCCGCCAGAGCGGTTCCTATTTATCTACTTGCACTTTGACGTGCTTTCGAACTGCTAGATTGGCAGGAGCTGGGACCGAGCAACGGGAGCTCACCCAGTCGCAGGGATTTGAACCGCCGACCTTCTGATCAGCAAGCCTTAGGCTCTGTGGTTTAACCCACAGCGCCACCTGGGTCCCTCTCCCCCATGCATACGTGCTAGGTAATTTCTTCACTGTCTTTTTGGAAACTGGGCAAAGTTCATTCTCTTCTCTCAGGCTGTGAATGGTATCTGATGGCTACATACTCTGCTTGTTTAATTTGATGATTGCTGTCTTGAAGTGTTTTCCTTGCATAACTGAAATGGAGACCCCTCTCCCTTTCCCGAACTTCAGAAATGTGGTCTCCAAAATATCAGCCAGCTCAAGAAAGATGAGGATTTTTGAGAATATATTTCAGCATTAATCCAGATCAGGGGTCAGCAACCTTTTTCAGTCGTGGGCCGGTCCACCGTTCCTCAGACCATGTGGTGGGCCAGACTATATTTTGAAAATGAATTCCTATGCCCCACAAATAACCCAGAGATGCATTTTGAATAAAAGGACACATTCTACTCATGTAAAAACACCAGGCAGGTCCCACAAATAACCCAGAAGTGCATTTTAAATAAAAGGACACATTCCATTCATATAAAAACATGCTGATTCCCGGACCGTCTGCGGGCCGGATTGTGAAGGCGATTGGGCCGCATCCGGCCCACGGGCCTTAGGGTGCCTACCCCTGATGCAGATCATCAATCTGTTTAGTAAATTAGCATGGAACATCCCTTACAGCTTTTAATTAATCATAGCAATGTGATTCTTATTATTTCTAGCTTGATGCCAGCTAACTGTATAAGGCCATACCACAGTGGTACTTGAAAGCCATAGCTGCTATATTTCATATATCAGCACTGTGAATAAGACATATTTAGAAAAGAAAATGAATCTAAAAGAGGATTCATCATTCTGAGGCAGCAAGACTGTAATATTAATGAATCTAAGTCAATAGTATAGTACAATGTTTGGCTACTCCCCCCCCCCCCAATGGGTCTGTTCTAACAAATAGGATTTCATGATATTCAAAAATGTCAACTTAAAAGGTAAAAGAGTTTTTATGGTTTTCAGACCACACACATGATTTAATGTGTTAGTAGAACGACATTCATATGCCTATTATTACAATACTCTAGAACTTTATAAAGATGTCTTTGTGTTGTCCTGTTTTTAAAAGAGCGAACCCCACAAATACTTCACCAAAAAAGGCAATTATGTGACTTGAATAAATGATGCTTAGGAAGCAAATTTGCATATTAGTCTTATCTGCCTCTGTGGAAGGAGCAATGAAGGCAGTGAAACCCTATGCCTGTATTTAGACTCCCCTAAATACCTGCTTCTTGGGAGAAAAGCAATAACAAACCTAGACAGCATCTTAAAAAGCAAAGACATCACCTTGCTGACAAAGGTCCATATAGTTAAAGCTATGATCTTCCCAGTAGTAATGTATGAAAGTGAGAGCTGGACCATAAAGAAGGCTGATCGCCAAAGAATTGATGCTTTTGAATTATGGTGCTGGAGGAGACTATTGAGAGTCCCATGGACTGCAAGAAGATCAAACCTATCCATCCTTAAAGAAATCAGCCCTGCGTGCTCACTAGAAGGACAGATCCTGAAGTTGAGGCTCCAGTACTTTGGCCACCTCATGAGAAGAGAAGACTCCCTAGAAAAGACCCTGATGTTGGGAAAGGTTGAGGGCACAAGGAGAAGGGGACGACAGAGGATGAGATGGTTGGATAGTGTTCTCGAAGCTACTAACATGAGTTTGGCCAAACTGTGAGAGGCAGTGAAGGATAGGCGTGCCTGGCGTGCTCTGGTCCATGGGGTCACGAAGAGTCGGACACGACTGAACAACTGAACAACAACAACAACAAAATACCTGCATTATTAAACTGGGTGCCAAACACTGAACGCCTGGATGCATCTCATGTTAAAATGTAAGTCAGGCCAGTTTCCTCATGAGGTAATTACGTGGGAGATGACCCATTAAACAAGAACAAAGAACAAGTACAAAGGGAACAAAGGGAAAGCAATTGACTATTAAGAAAGCTAAGGGGTGAGGAGGGTGCTCCTCCAGCTCTGAGTTAGTTAGGCTAGAGTTTGAAGCAGAGTAGAGTTTAGGGTTGAATTTCAGTGTTGGCCATGATGTGAGCTAGCAGGGAAAGTTTGCAGCCTGGTTGAGGCAGCAGTCTGTAAAACACAGCAATCTAGAAAGATGGCCATGGCCACGGCCACGGCTGAGGTCTGTTTGAATCCAAGCTTGATGGGAGAAGCAAGACCCTCTTGGGGTGTTAATGCTGTGAACCCCTCCATCATAGGCTCAGGTTGTAAAAGGTAAAGTTACTCCTGACCATTAGGTCCAGTTGCGGACGACTCTGGGGTTGCAGTGCTCATCTCGCTCTATAGGCCGAGGGAGCCGGCGTTTGTCCGCAGACAGTTTCCAGGTCATGTGGCCAGCATGACTAAGCCGCTTCTGGCAAAACCAGAGCAGCGCACAGAAATGCCGTTTACCTTCCCGCCAGAGTGGCACCTATTTATCTACTTGCACTTGACGTGCTTTTGAACTGCTATGTGGGCAGGAGCAGGGACCGAACAATGGGAGCTCACCCTGTCGCGGGGAATTGAATCACCGACCTTCTGATAGGCAAGCCCTAGGCTCTGTGGTTTAGACCACAGTGCCACCCGCGTCCCTCAGGCTCAGGTTGTACATATGTGTAAATAAACCATATATCACAAACCCACCACAGTCTCTGCTGTGCCTCATTTCCGAAAGGAAACACAAATCACCTGCAATCTTTGCACTGCTTAGAGATTGGCTTGCGACAATCTTATGCATTTCATCAACCTTTTGTTCAAACTCTACTGATATATAAATCACTAATTATATGTCCTCCATTGTTTCTAATGTACTTTCAGAGGTTGCCTATCATCTATATCTATCTATCTATCTATCTATCTATCTATCTATCTATCTATCTATCTATCTATCTCCCTCCCTCTCTCTCTCTCTATCTATCTATCTATCTATCTATCTATCTATCTATCTATCATCTATCATCTATCTATCATCTATCTATTTATCATCTATCTATTTATCATCTATCTATATCTATCATCACCTCATTCCTTGAAAACATTTTCAGGATGAAGTTATGATCAGGAAGCTTTTGCCTTCCAGATGTAGCCAGAATGAAGCTACCATCATCCATGACCATTAGCCATGCTGACTGGTGCTGATGGGAGCTGGAGTAACATCTTGAGGGGCCCTGGCTCTCCTCACTCCTTTTATAGGTAGATTTCACCCTTTCAACGTACCTTTTTCTCCATAGCAGCCGTGTGGTGCCTGTAATTCTGCCCAGGGTCAGCCTGCATAATAGCAAAATGAGGACAGGGTGATGCATCAAAAACACAATCTGCTGGGAGGTTCTCCTGCACATCCCCTAGGAACTGGAGCTGCACAACAGCCCAGCTTGGGGGCGTTCTGGCACAGAACGCCTCGTGAGTACGTGTCCCAAATTCCTTGTCTTATTGGGAGGCTGGGAGACATCACCGTACTCTGTACCAGATTAATTTTGCTATACAAACCTGGACAATAAAAATACTTAAACCTCCACTACAACTCTCTGGGGGTATGGCAGCTATTATCCCCTATTGAGTTGGTACTTACCATTCAGAGCCTGAACAATTCATACAGAAAAATAAACCATAACATTCCTGTTTATTATTGCTTTAGCTGAGAGGCGCTGACATTAAACAGTTCTGCACTGCTGCTATAAATCAGCAGGCTGCGGATGTTCGCAGCGTGAGACTGCAGCTCCTTGGAAACAGCACTCATCAAGGCAACCAGCTGCCAGAATTCTTCAAATTAAACTGTTATTACTGTAGTATTCATTAGTCAGTTACTGACTATTAAGATATTTTTATATCAACGCCATTGACACTGGATATTGCTTTTTAATATGCAAGTTATATATAAACATGATTAAGTGGTTCGTGTAGGTTGGACGGCTTCGGTTATAGCTTGCGCTCCCCCTCTGAAGGGGCTCGGCTGTTAAAGTGGCTGCCCTGGTCTCTGCAAATTAATTTTCTGTTTCGGCTGTGATTGATCGATTGTGCCCTCCAAGACAGGCATCTGTGTGCTGGGCAAGAGAGGAGTTTATTCTAGGCGGGGAGTGGGGCAGGAGATATTAATCTGAAGCCCTGTGAAAGGTTTTTGGGTTCAGCACCAATATACCTTTGAGGCCTTGTAAGGGTCCCTTGTGGGATAAAAGAAAGCTGTTGTTGTGAATCAATGGGTCCTTCAAGGGAGCCAGAGGCCAAAGAATGATCAACAGACAGCAAGAGGGGGGAGCTTGGTCACACACCCCTTTATTTACAACTGCATTGGTTGCCCAGTTGATGTCAGTGTTTCTTCCTGACCTTGCTATGGACCACAGTTGGTCGCCGTTGAGGGGCCTGGTAAGAATTTTCCCACTTGGCAAATTGGCTGTGGCCTGGTGGTTTTCACCTAAAAGGTAAAGGTAAAGGGACCCCTGACCATTAGGTCCAGTCGTGTCCTACTCTGGGGTTGCGGCGCTCATCTCGCATTATTGGCTGAGGGAGCCGGTGTACAGCTTCCGGGTCATGTGGCCAGCATGACAAAGCCGCTTCTGGCGAACCAGAGCAGCGCACGGAAACGCCGTTTACCTTCCCGCCAGAGTGGTTCCTATTTATCTACTTGCACTTAGACGTGCTTTCGAACTGCTAGGTGGGCAGGAGCTGGGACCGAGCAACGGGAGCTCACCCCGTCGCAGGGATTCGAACCGCCGACCTTCTGATTAGCAAGCCGTAGACTCTGTGGTTTAACCCACAGCGCCACCTGGGTCACCTGGGTAGTTTTCGCCTACCTCGTAGCAATTTGTCACAACTTTGGTTTTGGCGGTTAGGCATTGGATTATCTCGGGAAGGCTGAAGGTAGGGGGGGAGGATGGACCATCACCTCCCCCAAAATGCTGAAGGGTACTTCGTTAAATGAGTCTGGGGGCGTGTCCCTGTCCGAAGCCGTGGTAGGTGAGGGCCAAAGGCACGCCCCATATCGGTGACCCCAGGGTGAGTTCCTAGCTGATGTGCAGCAGCAGGGCTCACCCATCGGTGGTTAACCCTTCCCGGACTGCCAGCACGACATACTGGAGTCGGATACAGTCGTTTAGTTCCAATGCCTAAGCCAATACCGCTCAAACATCTGTAACCAATAAAGTTGTGGCCTTCTATGCCCATTAACCTTACTTATTGAGTCCTGTGTCTTTATTTCACCATGGGAGGGGTCAGGATATTGACAAGCAACTGCCTTGGTTGCCCAATTGATGGGGCGCTGTAGTTGAACATGTGCACTGCACATCCCTTCTCCCCGCCCCCCAGAGAATAGAGCCAAGGGTTGAGTCGCTCACAGCCTAGGTGCACCCTGAAGATGTCAGTACCCAGGGATGCCAACAGTGTTTTCTGGGCCCAGGACACTGTATATAGATTTGCCCCTCTGCTGCACTTGCCAAAGAAGGCACAATTAGTATACCAGTGTTTCTCAACCTTTTCTGGGCAACGGCACACTTGTTTTATGAAAAAAATCTCGCGGCACACCACCCACAAAATGGCGGCGGCAACGTCGCTATGGTAACGGAAATCACGGAGTTATGCGCCCAAAGCAGCCCCACTGGTATGAAAAGCCCGCCCCTGGGACTGTGAAAGAAAACCCGAAAGGAAAGACTTAGCTGATCCCAGGCAGCGAGTGAGGACGGCGAATGGAGCCGGGGAGGCTTCTCAGCTGGCTGGCTGGCGGTTGGAGCGCTCGCAGAGCGCTCCTCCTTAGGGTGGCGGCCATTTTGACCGGGTGGCTACCGGCAGCCCTCGCGTCTCCTTCCTATTGGTCCCTGGCAACCAATCAGATTCGGCGGCGAGCTCCCAGCTTGCGCATGCGCGGTAGAGCCCGGCAGCTTCTCCGCGGTGCCTCTTCTTGGCGGTGGCTTTCTGCGCTCCCTTTCCCCCACTGGAGCCGCTGCTACGCGTTTACGGCGTGGGTCCCTAACGGTTTTCCCGCGGCACACCAGCCGACGTCTCGCGGCACAGTACTGTGCCACAGAACACCGGTTGAGAAACGCTGTAGTATACGACTCATTTCACATGCAAGTTTGTACCCTCATTTGAAGGTGGGGGCAGAAAACCCCATAATAAATCAGGAGTCATACACAAGTACACGCTGTCCAACGGACAGAATATCAGCAGGGGACACTTCCCCCAAAACTGTAGCTCAACATTACAAAATGTGAAGGGCAGATCCACACAAGACATTGAAAGCACATCCAAAGTACATTGCAAGCACATGACTCCCCCCAGCACCGAAAACTGTGAAGTGTAGTTTTTTGTTAAGGGCACTGAAAGACTTTTGAGGGGAAACTGAAGCTCCCGGGATTCTTCGGGGGGAGTCATGCGCTCATAATTTGTGTTCAGTCCAATATATGCCTGCCACATAACTGTGTGTTGTTGTATTTTTTTTGTAAATAAAATTGATTTAAGATTCGACAATAACAATAACTCAACAGTAACTAATACATCAATTCACTACAGTTGACCATCTTTAACAATAGTTAACAAACTATAAATCATCACTTCGAGTTAGTTAACTTTTATTCCTATGCCCCACAAATAACCCAGAGATGCATTTTAAATAAAAGCACACATTCTACCCATGTAAAAACATGCTGATTCCTGGACTGTCTGTGGGCCGGATTGAGAAAGCAATTGGGCCATATCCAGCCCCCGGGCCTTAGTTTACCTACCCATGCTCTACTGACTGAGCTAAACAGCAGGCTAACCTGTGAGGTAGGCTGAGGAAAAGTTATTATTCCAAGGCAATCCTATGCGTGTTTACGTGGGAATAAGTCCTATGGAACTAACTCCCGAACCGACCTGTATAGGATTGCTTCAAATCTAAATGCGGAAAATAGCCCAGTCCAAATTTGCCACGCTATGTGAGTTGAGACCGCATTCAGTGCAGTGCCTAACTAGAAAATATCCACCATTCTCACCACAGCAATAAGTATAAATACGATGAGATGGTGTGTAAGGCCAGAGCGATGAAAGAGACGCTATTGGTCGTTTGTGCAATTTGTGCTCTCTTTTTCCTGCTCGTGTTTGGCAGGCGTTCCCCTCTTCCTTGGAGAAAATCATCGTGTGCTTTGTTGTTGCTCTTGTTGAACGGAAACAGAGTGCAAGGATGTCAACAATGTTTTCTTGTCCTTATGGAAGTCATAACCAACTGCTATGGCAATGCTCAAAGCTCTCTGCGTGCTCCGAGGAAGGCTAATGATGAACGAGGTAACCCAAAAAAAGACTGAGAAAGTAAGTAGAGGGTGTCTTAACTCCTTCCCAGATGAATGAAATTAGCCGTTAGAAACAGAAATGCTCTTGATGTGGCTAAAATTTTGGGGGGTGGGGTTCTCCTCTTTGATGGTTTCATTTGTTCATTCATATGTTTGGACCAGGGATGGAGAACCTCAGTCGCAAGGGACAAATGGCCCTTGGTACTCAGCCATACCACCTGCTGAACCACAGCCCATACTGACCCTCCTTCACAACCTCCTTTGTGGTGTAGAGCCAGTGTGGTGTAGTGGTTAAGAGCAGTAGACTCGTAATCTGGGGAACCGGGTTCGCGCCTCCGCTCCTCCACATGCAGCTGCTGGGTGACCTTGGGCTAGTCACACTTCTTTGAAGTCTCTCAGCCCCACTCACCTCACAGAGTGTTGGTTGTGGGGGAGGAAGGGAAAGGAGAATGCTAGCAGCTTTGAGACTCCTTCGGGTAGGGATAAAGCGGGATATAAAATCCAAACTCCTCCTCCTCCTCCTCCTCCTCCTCTTCTTCTTCTTCTCCTCCTTGAGCATTTTTCCATGGCTGATTCTTGCCCTGATCTCTGAGAATGCTCCTTGCATGCCTCGATGCTTCTTGCTCACCTGGAGAGCTTGCACGAGTGTGTCCAGAAAGCAGCCTACTGTACAAAGGTAAAAATCCACATCTTGTCTCCAATGATTGTTCTCCACTGCTTTTCATGAGTTTAAAAAATGTTTTTCTGTTGTTGTACACCACCCTGATATTTTAAGAGCAGTATAGAAACAGCTTTATACATTAATATTTCCATCAAACCATTCATCTCTCTTTGAGATATGTGCTTCTCAGAGAGAGAGAAATATCTGGATTATTATGAAGTATAGTTTTATTTTGCCTGTACCTTTTAAAGAGACGGTTGCATGTGGAGGTCACCAAGCCACCCCCCTAATAAATTCACACATGAGACATAATTTTTGTTTGGGTTTTTGGCATGTTTTGGCCACAACTTTTTATTCAAATACAAAACCCGCTCTGGGGAGAGTTGAATTGAGGCTGGGCTGCGGTCGCCTTCCCTTTCCCCAGAGGTCCCAGGGCCTCATGCACAGCCCTGCAACCCGACCGGGTTCGGACAAGCATATTTTGAGCCGCTGGATTCCTCTAACGGAATTCCCCACGCACCATGTTCACTTATGGAGGGCCACTACGCTCCATTAACACAACCAATGCCTAACCGCCAACCTTACAAGTTGTGACTAATTGCTATATAGTAGGCAAAAACCAGATGGCACGGCCAATCAGCCAAATGGACAAAATTCCTACTAGGCCCCCACCTCCACGGCAGACGACCCCAACAGGCATAGCAAGGTCAACGCACGCCTATACCAGGGAGGGAGGGTGGGGATCCGAAGTTCTCAGAAAGAGGGAAGTCGCACCACGTGCAGACTCTTTTTAAGGGACGCTGGGCTGTCAATCAAAATGGATACACGTGCTTCTGCCCAGCAACATGTTCCGGTCAAGCTGGCTGTGGCCAGCTAGCCAAACCCACAGGGAGGTGGCTTTTTGCCCCACCGCAACCCCAGCTCTCTTTGAGAACTCGCTTTTGCGCGATTCTTGTTTAAAGTCATATTTATTTTTGCCCAGAATTCCGCTCCCTCTATATCTCTATTTTTTAAGTGTAAATCAATGTGGCAAATGGGAGCAGTCCTTTATTATAAAAAAGAAGAAAAGAGGAGAATGAAAAGTAACATAATCAAATAAGTGGGAGGGTATTGTAGCCCTTACACAGAAACACACACACGCAGAGACAGACAGACAGATATGCACATGCATACAGACTTTATTTGGAGCGGCATTTTCTGCTCTAGGTGTGATTCCTACTCTGCAGTTAAATGCAGGTAAAGTCTTTCCGTCTCTGTGGACGCTGTTGATTTCCTCTGCAACTTCCTCATGTGATTTCAAGTCGTGAAGCAAAGTTCTAGGGTCTTCCCCAATTTTTAAAGAAATCTTAGGACTTCTCAGTTAACTTAAAAGGGATCCTTATATATCAGGTGCCCTCCATCATAGGCATTTTGCAAAAGAAATAATCTCCTTCCTTTTCCTAAACGTTGTAAGAGAAACCCCACCCCAGTTAAAATAAAGTCTCCTCTTTCCAACTCCACTTTAGGCTGCTCTGTGAATGATTCAAACACTTTGCTTGTAGAGGCCCAATCCATAAATTTAATTAGTATGTCTCTAGGGGACTTGTTTTATTTGCATATGTACTGTTAATCCTGAATGTCGTATCAATTAGAATTTCTACCCCTACATCTGTTCCCACACAGCCAACAAATTATTCAGTCAGACAAACTTTTATATCCTCTCCTTTGAGGTTCTCATTCAGGCCCCCAAGTCTAATGTTATGCTTTCTGATCTTATTTGCCAATGCATAAATTGTGACATATACAGAGTCAAGGTCTTGTTCTTGTGGTATAAAATAATATGGGTTAGATATTTCAGACAAGCACAAAGACTCATTAAAACCTTGGCATTTTTTTTTTTATTTTTTTTTGCTTATTGGCATAATAAACCAAAATATACACATACTGGGCAAGCGGTCTTAGAGGTAATCTAATAAAAAATCATTCTAAAGCAGATTTATGCAGAAGTATAAGTGTATACAAATGACATGCATTCTAATATTCTCTGGAATATCTGCAACAATTCTCTGCCCATTTCCCCTCCCCATTTCAATCTGTGATTATTCATTTGCTGATATTAATTCTTTTCCTGTTCATATTAAATGATGTATAACAAAGCCATTCATTTTTTTTATTAATTTAAAGAAGTTTTATAGTTTTTAAAAAAACCTGTTGCCAGTAATCAATTTTGATATTTCAATGAGCTATTTACAGCATCCTAAGGCTGCAATTCTAAGCGCACTGACTATGGAACAAACCCTGTTGAATCTGGTGCAGTGATTATAGTGTTGGAGTAATGCCAAGGAGAGTCGGGTTCAAATCACCACTCAGCCAGGTAGCTTCCTGTGTGACCCTGGGTTAGTCACTGCATTTCAGCCTAATCTACCTCACAGGGTTGTTGTGAGATGAAAATGGAGAGCAGGGAAGAACTGCCTTTAGCTTCTTTGAGAAAAGGTGGGCAAAATGTGTACTAAATAAACACAAACTAATAAAATGCAGTTTTCTTCCAAATAAGCCCCAAATTGCACTGTAATACCTTTGTATATAGGGACGCGGGTGGTGCTGTGGTCTAAACCACTGAGCCTAGGGCTTGCCAATTGGAAGGTCGGCGGTTCAAATCCCCGCGACGGGGTGAGCTCCCGTTGCTCGGTCCCAGCTCCTGCCAACCTAGCAGTTCGAAAGCACGTCAAAGTGCAAGTAGATAAATAGGTACCACTCTGGTGGGAAGGTAAATGGCGTTTCTGTGCACTGCTCTGGTTCGCCAGAAGCGGCTTAGTCATGCTGGCCACATGACCCGGAAAACTGTCTGCGGACAAACGCCGGCTCCCTCAGCCAGTAAAGTGAGATGAGCGCCACAACCCCAGAGTCGTTTGCGACTGGACTTAACTGTCAGGGGTCATTTACCTTTTTACCTTTGTATAATGAATATTATTTTTTTTTGGAAAAGAACTAATGGTTATTTAAGATAAACCATATGCACAATATGAATAGGATATATTTAGATGATACAGTTTAGGAAACTTCCATGATTTTAAATATCCATGTTTAAAAAGTCTGAGTATGTTGTCATAGACCCCTTTCCACAACCTGTTGTGGTACAGTCTACTACATTAACTCAGGACCTCATTTTGCTGTAGGTGAGCAAGAAACAAATACTTTTCTCCAGTGCTTTTTTTCTTTAAAAAAAAATGTTTAGGGGTACTCTCATTTTGACTCAAGAAAATCACCATTTTATAGGTCAAATCTGGAAAAAGAAATACAGTAAATGGATAAAGAACAAAGACCATGCATTTTACTCATATTGAAATAATGTCCCTCAGTGAGGTCAAACTTTCATCAGTAAAACACCACACATCCACATTCCACACTGCTTCACACATTAAACGTCTGAGACTCAGGAAACACCGGGAAAGGAAAGGAAGCTGCCATCGGAGGTGGTAACAACAAAACTGACCAATCACCATGCTGGATTCCAACTCCTACTTCACACATTAAACGCTCACTTCCGTCTGAGACTCAGGAAACACAATGACAGGGAATGTGGCCACCATCAGAGGTAGCAATGGAACTGACCATTCACTGAGCTAGAGAAGAAACTAAAAAAAATATTTTTGTTTAGTTTCTTCTCCCGTTAGATTCACAAAATGTTTAGGGGTATGCGTCCCCCTGCGTCCCCCCAGAAAAAAGCACTGCTTTTCTCTATCACAAAGCATGCCACTTTCAAGTTAAATATGTTCTTAGTGTCATAAGAAGTCAGCTTTGCCCCTGGTAATGATTAACAGGGGGTTGCATTGTCCTACATCACTTTTCCACTTTCTGGATGAGTCGTGATGACTTTATCACCTCTGGGTTCCTTTCTGTTGCCATCTGTCTTTCATCTTTCTGTTTGGTGGTTCTCTTGTCACTGGGAAAGTTGCAGCGAGGTTCTTCTCAAGTCTTGCTGTTTGCATTTGGCGTTTCTTTCCTCTGTTGAGCTACTGCAGCCTCAGAACATGAGCCTGTAGGATTTAGCCTTAATAAAGAGAAAAGCTGCAGAACATTGAATCTGATACTTTGGTAGTGGGGATAACAACACTTTGGATACTATTCTTAGAGTTCCCAGTTAACTTGAGATACTGTTAGCCCTCTGGAGATCATTCTCAAAGTCTAGATGCACAGAACTATATTTTTTTCCCAGTGGCTTGCATTCAGATACATAAAAGAGTAACCATCTCAGCGCAGTTGTCTTAAAGACAAACTGATTCAAAACAGCCTGAGGTTATTAATATTGTAAATCTTTTCATAAAGATTTGATCTGATATTCTGTATGAAATAAAACAAAATTAAGCGTGCTGTAGATCTCCCACAATGGGCATAATGGCAACCAGCAGTTGGCTGTGTTTGTGTGGAATAAAGCCATTCATTACATCTGGCCTTAAGAAGAGCAGATCATTATTATGTGATTTATTTAGTTTTAAATAACCAACTGAAGTTGAGGTTAGCAAATACCAAATAAATGCCAAGTCGATAATGAGCCATTGATTAATATCATTTGTCTTCTGGAACTGGGAAGATTATTGGAACTTCTTTGCATTCTTTGACTGTCAACCATTAGAATGATAAGAGAACAGTAAATGTTGAAAAGTGGGCCTTCCAGAAAACCTACTGCTATGGAGAAGGAAAATGATACTTTTTATATCAACTTAGGTAAATCAAGCTTCCACCATGAAGGGAAATAAGGTTTACTGGGGAGGGGGGCACAAATAAACAAGAAACACCAACTGCAGGTTTCAAGAAAAGGAGGGAAATGGTCTGGCCTGAGCTAAAAGACCCTTTTGCTAAATATGGCAACCAGTGAGAACATGGATAAAATCCATCCATTAATCCAGGCTGTTGCCTTTCTCCACAGTTCCTGGTTCCCAGCTCATCATAGCATACTCTCCAACAATTTGAAGCCGAAATCTGGGATTCCTTCTTCCCAGACGACACCTTCTTGTTTTTTATCACAAGAGCATGGCTGCCATTTTGGTTGCCATCATCTCACGCTATTTCGCACCGTAGTCTGCCCCCTCCCCCATAATGCCACCCACACAACAAACGTAACCGGCTGATAAATTGGTCACAATATAACATGTTATAATATTTACATGTAAACCACGCTAAACATATACATAACTACAATAAGATATATGGTATAAGGAAAACAAATCAAATTACAAATATGCAAGGATATAGGGACATTCTACCGAAAAATTACGACGTCAAAGTTCAACAAGTCCCTTGCAACCCACATGATTCTGTTGGAGGTTCTAAAGAGCGAAAAAATAATAAATATGGAGATAATAAGTATGGTCTTGCCAGTCCACAATGTAAGAGTGTAATTGCCACGAGGAGTGTAACAGATACTGTGGAGTCTGGCGATGGTACTGTGGTCTCGTCAATCCAAGAGATAAAGATGATATTGCCACGAAGAGATGAAGCAATCCAAGGGAGGACAAGGTTATCCGGATTATAGTCCTTGTTTCGCCAAATTAGCTTCATCAGCAAGAAATTATACAGTCGAATGAAAGGTGCAAACACAGACCATCAGGAGCTTAGAGAGTTTTAACTCTTTATCACAAGAGCATGGCTGCCATTTTGGTTGCCATCATCTCATGCTATTTCGCACCATAGTCTGCCCCCCCCCCCCATAATGCACCTTATCAGGCACGGCAGAAAAGTTGTTTTCTGCTGCTCCTGGGAAGAGGACATGGAGCAATGGATTCAAACTACAAGAAAGAAGATTCCACCTAAACATTAGGAAGAACTTCCTGACAGTAAGAGCTGTTCCACAGTGGAATTTGCTGCCAAGGAGTGTGGTGGAGTCTCCTTCTTTGGAGGTCTTTAAGCAGAGGCTTGACAGCCACCTGTCAGGAATGCTTTGATGGTGTTTCCTGCTTGGCAGGGGGTTGGACTGGATGGCCCTTGTGGTCTCTTCCAACTCTATGATTCTATGATTCTATGTTTTGGGTTTAACAACCATGCCCCGACTCTTCCCATCATGTGGAATGGAGAACTTGTAAGTTTAAATGCCTGACCTTAACATTAATGATGGTTTCAGCTGTTACATAAATAGGTTTTCTTTGCATGCCTAAATATTTACAGCTGATGTGGAGCTATATCCGTGTTCAAATTGCTTCTTTATTCATTCCTAGAACGAGAATGTTTTCCCCTTATGCAGCATTACACTATCATATATAGGAAGGAGAAACAATTGATTAGCCTTTGATACATCAGCAGACGACGGGAGCATCAGGACAGTGTGATGAAGCCGGCACAAAGTAACTATAACAATTTAAAAACAAATAGCTTAGAGGACCTTTTTGAGTGGTTTGTTAGACCATAAAAGTCTAATTCCCATACAAGAAATGTCTCCTACATAGCTCATAACCCACTGCAAAATGTGAAAAAGAGGAAGGCTATAACCTTTCAGTAACATTATCTGGACCAATAAAGTGTGCTTATGCATTTCATTTTATTTACTAGATCATAATGGCGCCCAGAACATCTGTTTGGTGTTTGCCCTTAAATCTGCCTCTGAAAGGCAGGCAGCTTTCACAGTAACATGTGTCACAAGAGCTGTGACCCCCAAACTCAAATGATCTGAAAAGCTTGCTTTTCCCACTGTTCACGTGCAAATCTTTTGGATTTTCTGCTTTGTGGAAACTCGAACTGAATGATTTGGAACAAATTATGTAGCGGGGAATATTTTTATTCTAATCTTGGGGAGCAATGTAAAGGTTCTCTGTGCATTTGCTTTTAAAAACTTGATTTCCACATGTTATTTACCTGATACAGTTAAAGTTTTAACGGGCTTTTCATCTGAGCTTTCAAGTGTGCGATTTGTTCTTAATCAACACACATCCTTTGTTTTAAGATTTTCAGCCGAAAGACATGCACAGAATTCAATGAGATCTGGAGAGGAAATTGATAGTGTGAGAATACAGAAGGTGAAATATTTTTGCATTAAAATGGGTTTCTATATTCAAGTCAGATTTAGTAAATAGGATTAAGAAGGGCTTTTTTTCTGTTGAGAACATTATTTTTCAGGCTGCAGGGAAAGCAAATAAAACATGGCTAGAGATAAGAATGTTTTTCATACATATCCATACTTTATAATCACAGGGCGATGGGAAGAACAAAATTACTCTATGAATTGAATACTAAGGAGCTAGCAACTGCATAAGCTCGGTGGCAAACATTTTCTGCCCACATATAAACCTTGTCACTCCTGTTTGCTAATTTCTTATGGCTGCTTGTTCACTCACTGTTTAGGCGGCCATATATCTGAAACTGGAGTAGCCAACATGGTGCCCCGCAGGTGTTGGGGGACTACAACTCCTACTAGCCCCAGGCAGCCCTGGCCAGTGGTCAGGGATGATGGGAGTTGTAGTTCAGCACCATCTGGAAGCCACCATCTTGAATGAGGGAGCAATTTCCCTATTATTTAGGGAAGCTTTTAATGTTTAATAGACTATTGTATTTTAATATTATGCTGGAAGCCGCCCAGAGTGGCTGGGGAAACCCAGCCAGATGGGCGGGGTATAAATAAATTATTATTATTATTATTATTATTATTATTATTATTATTATTATCATCATCACTATCATTATTATCATTATCATTATCATTGATATTAGTCTTCATCTTGCATCGCCAGGTTGAAAATTGTATAAATGTCATGGATGGTAAAGGAAAACAGAAAGATTATTGTGGAAACTTATTCTCCGGACAAGGCTGCTTTTAGAGATTAAGTGAGTGGTACTGTAGAAACCGTTTCCATGTGCTGCTCTGGTTTGCCAGAAGTGGTTTTCTCATGCTGGCCACATGATCCAGAAGCTGTACGCCGGCTCCCTCGGCCAGTAATGCGAGATGAGCGCCGCAACCCCAGAGTCGGACATGACTGGACCTAATGGTCAGGGGTCCCTTTACCTTTACCTTTACTGTAGAAAGCTGCCGCTTTCGCCATAGTGTCCAAATCGGGGGTAGGCAACCTAAGGTCCGTGGGCCGGATGCGGCCCAATCGCATTCTCAATTCGGCCCACTGGGAATCAGCGTATTTTTACATGAGTAAAATGTGTCCTTTTATTTAAAATGCATCTCTGGGTTATTTGTGGGGCCTGCCTGGTGTTTTTACATGAGTAGAAGGTGTGCTTTTATTTAAAATGCATCTCTGGGTTATTTGTGGGGCATAGGAATTCGTTCATTTTTTTTCTTCAAAATATTGTCCGGCCCACCACATGGTCTGAGGGATGGTGGACTGGCTCACGGCTGGAAAAGGTTGTTGACCCCTGGTCCAAATTATGGAATTCTCTCTAGGCATGCTTGCATGACAGTGACACCATTTTGTTTTCGTTTGTGTGCCAGGCAAAGTCTGTTTCCCCCATGCCTTCCATTGCTTTTAATTGAATTTAAGCAGGCAGGTGGGATTGGCAGAAGACAGACTCAGGTTGGTGCAGCAGTAACTCATTTGTCCAAATGGACCAGCCTTCGTTGTCTATGGCATTGCTCCAGGGCACAGTGGGTAGGAAGCAGAGGCGGTTGCCGTGTGTGTGTGTGTGTGTGTGTGTGTGTGTGTGTGTGTGTGTGAACAACTACACAAAAGTGCAGAAAAAATTGCAAGATGGCTTTTTCTTCTTCTTCTTCAGGAGGGAATAAGAAAAAGAAAAAAAACTTCACATATTTTCTCAAAAAAACCACCACCACACAACCAAACATGTTTCCTGTGAAATTTCAGCTTAGTTTTTAGTTCGAGATAATAATTGGAGGAGAAATGCAGACATTATTCTGGAGCACGGTTAAAACCGCCTTGTTCAGTTTAAGACTTCAGGGTCTTAGGCGTTGCCACTTTAGGCTGTTATTCTTAAACGAGAAGCGAGCTTCACGGCAGGGTAACTGATGGCTTTTTCATTTGCATTGTCAGCTTCTGCAGCCGTGCAATAAACTCAGAAATTGAGCATGGATACGTGCAAACAGACGCACATGTAACAAAAGGGGAGAAAATAAAGGAGGGGGAAAACAAAGGTTCTTGATAAGTGACAGATGTAACCATTGTTAATTATGAGAGACAAAAAATCAATATACAATGACATTATTCTTTTCAAGTATCATATTACGCTCGTGTTCTGCTGTTAAAAAAAAAAGAGCCTGAATCCCATTTCAAAAGGCATATGCTCATGTTTGCTTAAAACAAAGGGATGGTTGACTTAATGAATTATTTACAGGCATGCAATATGGCAAAAGTATCATTAAGAACTCTCTTCTAAGATCTCCTCTGGCTACTCCTGGCAGGGTGTCAATTTGCTTGTTTTTATTGTAGGTGGAAGAGATTATGGAGCTATTTTCTGAAACGAGATGCTGCTCTCCGACTTGTTTTCTATGTCAGCAAAGTCAGGGCAGGCTCAAAACAGTGGCATTGCCGCATCAGTGATAAAAACTGATCGTTTCCCAGAAGTTTTGACAGGGGAGAAAAACTCCCAAAGGAAATGCGTGACAGATCCTGTTTGAAATTCTTAAATGCATGGCGCCAAAGACATTGAACCATCCATAGAAGAAGTGAGAGGAGACAGTCTTTTAAAAACTGGAGCTGATAGATGTGGACCAGGAAGGGCAGATGCATAGCTCCATATCCTAGCTCCATGTGTTCACTCCAGGGAGGGGATATTTTAATGCTAGATGATGGGTGGGGTCCCCAGAACTCTTAATGGGGTGCACAACAGAACAGCCCATGTTTGGTAAACTGGGAAGAAGGTGAAAGGGCCAGTTGGACCAGATGTCTAGAGACCTCACTGTCATCATGCAGTCAGAAGGTCCTGAACCTTCCCATGTTCAGTTTTCCACAGACAAAAGTGTATGTCCCCCACCTCTCAACTACAGCCAGTGTTGTGCAGTGGTTAAGAGCAGTAGAATCGTAATCTGGGGAACTTGGTTCGTGTCTCCGCTCCTCCACATGCATTCTTCCTCCTCCTCCTCCTCCTCCTCCTCCTCCTCCTCCTCCTCCTCCTCCTCCTCTTCTTCTTCTTCTTCTTCTTCTTCTTCTTCTTCTTCTTCTTCCTCTGATAACTGGAGCCTGGAAGACCACTGAACTCTGATACAGAGTGATAGCATCATCTGTGCATGTTAGGATGCATTCATTATTGTTGCCGATCAGAAGGTTGGCAGTTCGAATCCCCGTGACGGGGTGAGCTCCCATTGCTTGGTCCCAGCTCCTGGCAACCTAGCAGTTCGAAAGCATGTCAAAGTGCAAGTAGATAAATAGGTACCGCTCCAGCAGGAAGGTAAACAGCGTTTCCGTGCTCTGCTCTGGTTCGCCAGAAGCGGCTTAGTCATGCTGGCCACGACCCGGAAGCTGAGATGAGCGCTGCAACCCCAGAGTCGTCCACGACTGGACCTAACGGCCAGGGGTCCCATTACCTTTACCTAAGCAATAATGAGACAATGGAGCAGGGTTGAGGGTCCTGCGGTCTTCCAGATGTTTCTGGGCTACATTTCCCATCATCCCTGATCCTTGGCCATGATGGCTGAGGATGATGGGATTTGGAGTCCAGCAACGTTCGGTAGGTCCCTGCAAACAGAGGGAAGGGTAGTTGATGGGGATGAGGGAGAACAGGAACGATAAGCTCAGCTCAGTTACATGTACCTAAGCACACTTTCAGTAGGGACAGGACTAAGGGATTGTGACAAATTGTTCATGGAAGAGGTTTTGAGGATATTTTGAAGGAGAGAGGAGAAAGGTTGCACCATGAGGATATTGCAGGAAGCAGTTCCTCCCAACACATGACACTGGAGTTAAGGAGGTTGTTAGTTATTCTTCAAATGCATTTCCTTTTTTCCTTAGAAACAAATGTAGGGAGTGAATTACCTCATTCACACTTACGGTATCTGCAGGGGTGCAGTGTTTAGTAACAGCAAATTTTCAAAGCTGGTCTTTCAAGCAGAACTGAAAATGTTGGTGATGCCCATGTACAATGCTGGCTACATATCAACTATCTCAAATATACTTCCTTCCAGTAGCACCTTAGAGACCAACTAAGTTTGTTATTGGTATGAGCTTTCATGTGCATGCACACTTTGTGTGCATGCACACGAAAGCTCATACCAATAACAAACTTAGTTGGTCTCTAAGGTGCTACTGGAAGGAATTTTTTTATTTTGTTTCGACTACGGCAGACCAACACAGCTACCTACCTGTAACTCAAATATACTTGTTAGGAGAGTGAGCATTTATTTCAGTGTTTCTAATAACATGCTTCCTGGCAGCATGCAGGTCCCCAAATATCCATCAAACATAGATGATATGAACATTGGCAGATATCTTGGGATCGTAAACATAGATGTGTGTGTCTCTGTCATACACTAACTTAGCAAGTTGGTATAGCTGGCTTCCTAGTGCTCGGTAAATCTTTTGTACCCCAAAGATATATTACTGCCTGGTTATAATGACTCCTGCCTTCACAGTGCTTCCTTTGGTTCAAAAAGTGATTTTGTTCTAAACAATGTCTGCTCTGAATTCTTTCACTAAGTTGGCTTCAAGGCTGAATGGGAGGAAGCTGAGGACCCTAATAAACGGATATATTGTTTGTTCTGGTGTACCTTTGTATTTTAAACACACTTCCAAACCCACTTAATGCAACTGGTCATTAGCTGAAGAAGCTAAAGTTGACCTGGCGGAAAGCATTATTTTGAAAATGGCTTTCTGGGTTTAAGTTGTATGTGGTTTTCGCTGTCTGAACTGGGATTAGTAGGAGAATGGTTGAAGAATCCAACAGCAGTATCCTCTTCTTACAGGGAATCTTTGTATAGGATCTTTGGTCTGTTTCAAAACAGACATGTTCTTGGTCCTGAAAGAGTGTTGGCTTTGTTTATGGGCGTGTGCGCCTTTGTGTATCCTTTATGTTGAGTACCATTGTTGCTGGAGGTGTGTGGTGTTTCCCTCCCCTGTAGTAGACCTAACTCCAATATGTCCATTTCTGTTGAAGGAGAAGATTCTCTTCTTAAGATGGACCTCCAAGTGAATTGCTCTTAGTGGATTGTTGAAGTGAGTAACTTAGAGATATTTTACAGTTGGGAGCCTGTGATGGTGGAGGTATCACCTTAATAAGTATCAGGCTTGAGTGTCCAGGGGTTGCAGAAAGACTAGAGCTATATCTTCAAAAGCCTAAGGAGAGCAGGGACATTTACAGATGAGTTCTGGCCCCTTCCTGCATTCAAGAACTGCTGAGCCACAGCAGCCATGTGCTATTTAATACAAGCCAACTACTTTAAAGCCAATTCCATAATCAAACTGTCCGCCCCAAATTCAGAACCGATATAATCAAGTAATTCAATATACCACTTTCATAGAGTTTGTGGAGATTTCACACAGGAGTAGATAACCTGAACATCAGGGTTGTAAATTGCACACAGGATTATTTCGATCACAAATATTTTCCAGGCTTTTGATTAATTCAGGCAACAATAACCAAAGGGAAATTAAAAGGAAGGCGATAGACAGGAGTGCAGATTTTTCATACAAAACCACCCACAAAGTTCGTAAACAAAATGATCTTGTTACATTATTGAGCGTACAATGCCACGGCAGTCTTCGAAGCCTTGTTGCGGCCCAAAATGACCCGGGAACAGCAGGGGAAAGACTTTTTGGATCCATCAGGCATAATACTAAGCCTCTCAATGAGTTTTCGCTTCAGGTTTTTGGGGGGAGGTATGGTGAACCCATGGCCCACAGGATGTATCTGGTACCCCCAGAGGCGCAGCCCCCAAATTGCTAATTTGAAAATAAAAAAATAATTTAAAAGCTTAAATGCACACATATGGTTTATCAACTGCTCCCATGGGCACTTGCTGTGAAGCAAATCGGGATTTTTGGTGAGGCCTCTGAAGCCCCACACCCAAGCTGTCCTTAAAAATAATAATCAACCAACCTCAGTATCATCCAACTGTCTGCAATGGTAGCAATTGGGTTGCTAAATTAATGTTGGAAGTAAGGTGCATAACCATCCCTGATAGGGCCTTTTCAGTACTGGCACCCTGCTTATGGAACAGGCTCTCCTATCACCATCTTTGTGGTCCCTTCAGCACCAGATAAAGATCCAGGTTTTTAAAGCTGTGTTTTCAACCTTGGGGTGTTGTGTTCTCTCTTTTTGTTGAATTGATTTTGTTGAACTTTGATTCCATGCTCTAAGGCAGGGGTCAGCAAACTTTTTCAGCAGGGGGCCGGTCCACTGTCCCTCAGACCTTGTGGCTGTCCCGACTATATTTTGGAGAAAAAAATGAACAAATTCCTATGCCCCACAAACAGCCCAGAGATGCATTTTAAATAAAAGCACACATTCTACTCATGTAAAACACCAGGCAGGCCCCACAAACAGCCCAGAGATGCATTTTAAATAAAAGGGCACATTCTACTCATGTAAAAACACACTGTTTCCCGGACCGCCCGTGGGCCTGAATTAGAAGGCGATTGGGCCGCATCCGGCCCACGGGCCTTAGGTTGCCTACCCCTGCTCTAAGGTTTTATTTTATATGTACATTGCTGCTGTTTTTCATTGTAAACCACCCAGAGAACTTTGTGTTATGGCAACGTGTACAAATGCCAAAAATAAATAACGAGGTATGCCTTGAGGTGCGGCTGATTTAGTGTTTGTTCAAGATTAGCTGCATGAAGGATGAGCTTGGGTGCTTAAGGTGAGAATGGGCTTATGATCTAAGGGAAATCTTTGGGTTGTGTATTAGGAGTCGACCTATTTGAATAGAGAGGGAAAAACCCTTTCACATTTATTAAGGGGAAAATGAACTTTTCGTTTCCTCTCCATTCCCAATGAAAGTCGTATTCAAGTACAGCAGTTTGTAGTTGCCAGTATAAAGACCATTCTGTGTTCCTGGGAGTCCCATAGGTTCAGCTTTGCCATTTGTCATTGGCACGCAATGCCTACAGTGGGAATAAAGGTATAAGGCTCATTTCCATTTCCTTCTGGAAACCAAAGAGAGAGAGAAAAAAAATGTGATTGTATTAATAAACGTATTTGCACTTCAAGATCTCTTCGTGGAATAGAAGAATTTCTGACATAAAAGAGAGAGAGAGAGAAAGAGAGAGAATAAATGAGTTGTTCACTCAGATTAGGTCTGTGTCTCTGAAACACAGTGTGTTAGAATGTTAATTGAGTTTGACATAAGCATGGATATAAAATGCTTGATGCCACTCAACTTACCAGCAGTGAAACTGATTACCAATTATAATCATTCTATGCTTGGTGACAGCATACCAAGATGGAGATGTTGAATATTTCAGTTGGCAATATTATCTGAGTTGTTTAAAGTACTGACTACGTGCCCTGAAACCAATAGAGGTAATTGGTATGCATGTAAGAAGTGGCAGACTGAACACATCACTTATTTATGGACTCTTTTGATGTAACTCTATAGAGGGAGGGGGGAAGTTAATGAAACATGCTTCAAAGGCAAATTTACACTCGCCATTATATTATGACAAAGTACAAATGATTGTACCTAAATAACTGTTTGCTGGTGAATAGGGTTCCTTTATCCTTCCATTGAATTGGCCCAATGAAAAAGGCCAGTTGTGGGAGACTAGGAAGTGCTGGATGGTTATTATCAAATTCGTCCTTCTTTTGTGCATATTGTCTGGCTGGAATGGTTAGAGGGAATGGCACGTGACCCGCTTTTGCAAACCTGGTGCCCAGTTTTAGACTAGAACTCCCACCAGCGCCAGCCAGCACAGCTGATGGGAGACACAGTCCCAGATATCTGGAGGGCATCAGATTGGCAAAGGCGGACGATACGACATTCCTTCCAGTTTGCTCTACAAATTGTTTTATGATCCTCTTAGGGCTCATTCATCAGCAGACTTCATGTCAACAACTGATAGGAAAGCTTGAACTGATCAGAAAACAGGATGCAGGAAGTGACACCCTGACCTTTACTGCACGGCAGCAGGCCAGCTAAATGAGCTTTAATTTAAACCCTTCTGCTGCAAGGATGCTGCAGTCCTTAACAGGAAACAGAATATAAAACCTTAACATAATATTTATAGAATGCTTTGTTTTGGCCAGTTCTGGCTATAGCCTGGATGGGATCTTGTTATAATGTCATTGGGCTGCAGACAAGCGAGAGAAAGAGAGAGACAGAGAGAGGGAGGGAGGGAGATCAAAGTTGTGCTGTGGATAGCATTCTGAAATGATGAGAGGGAAAGGTACAATATCTCCCAGTTTTGATACAAATTTATTTAAGGAGACTTCCGCTATGCTCTGGATTTCTTTCTGAACTAGGTTCCGTATTTTTCTGTGTATAAGACGAGGGTTTTTTATTTCAAATTTATGTTGGAAATCAGAGGTTGTCTTATACACGGATAGTACATGGGGGGGGGCATGGGATTGGTTGTTGCCGCGAGCCGAAAATTGTCTGCGGCTATTGGTCGTGTTATTGGTGTCTGTGTCTGTGGGATGTAAACACTAGAGCAGTCAAATACAACAATGCTAGAAGGTATCTCAGTCCTCCAGCCACAACTTCCTGGTCACCTGGATTGAGGTAACTTCCTTTGCAAGCTAGATGTGGGTGTGGCTTCACCTGGGAAGGTATTAGCCAAACCCACTGGCCAGCAGCCATTCTGCTCTTCTGCTCTCTTTCTGCCTCTCTGCTCCATCTTGCTCAGACTGCGAGGAGGATGCCCAGTTGGCTTTCAGCCTACTGGGGCCTGATGGACTTCTCTCCCACATGGAGAGATTCCTATTGTAAATATCTTTACTAAGAATAAGCCTGCCTTCTTTTGGGAGTCTTCCTGTCTCTGCAATTGAATGTCCGTGAGTAAACGTTTTATATCTTTTTCTAGAAGACGTGTGCTGTGTCTTATTTAAGAGGGACAAAGGGGAAATATAGTGACAAACCAGGAAACTAGATTAAGCTGATTCTAGCGAATCAAAGCAACTTCCGCTGTGTGTATTTTAAAAGGGAATGTTACTCTGCTGGTTAAACTTGCAAGCGCAAGTTAGGATGAGATATATTAAATTATAAATCATCCAAGTTCCCAAAACATTCCCACAGTGTCAAGGGCTGGTGTTGATTGGCTGTTGCTGCGGCAATTGGGTGGGCGATTGGCGGCTTCTGGCGGCGAGGGGACAGATGATAGGTGGCTTTTCTGACACGTGTGAATGGCAGCGTAGGTCAGGCAGGTGAGCGATTTTTGTCCCCTAAAAAAAAGCTGAACAAATGTGCCCCCTAAAAAGCTCAACAACTGTGGGCAATCCTTCCAAAAAAAATCTCAACAACTATGGGCAATCTCCCCATAGTTGTAAATTTTAGGGGGAGCCAGTGTGGTGTAGTAGTTAAGAGCGGTAGACTCGTAATCTGGGGAACCGGGTTCGCGTCTCCACTCTTCCACATGCAGCTGCTGGGTGACCTTGGGCTAGTCACACTTCTTTGAAGTCTCTCAGCCCCACTCACCTCACAGAGTGTTTGCTGTGGGGGAGGAAGGGAAAGGAGAATGTTAGCCGCTTTGAGACTCCTTCGGGTAGTGATAAAGCGGGATATCAAATCCAAACTCTTCTTCTTCTTATACATGGGGCCGTGTTATACACGGAAAAATACGGTATATGCCCTCAGAATTCATGCATGTACGGTATTGCAGAGGTGCCATCTTCCAAAAATAATTGAGGGGTGTGATGTGACATCCTGACAGCACATGCATTACATCGTGTGACATCCTGATTTCACTTGTGTCTGGCTCCACATTTGCCCTGAACAATGGGGAGACCTTTGCCCCCTAAAAATAATAATTGAGGGGGTCAAAAGTGTTTCGTCCTTTAGGAATCAGCGTCTATGATGTATTAGATGAAAGATGGGGAGGACCTTTCAATCTGAGGGTCACATTCTTTTCTGAGCAACTTTTTGGAGGCCACAGGACAAGCAAAAATCAGGGAAGAAATGAAGAGGGAAAGCTGTTGCTTCATCTTCTTTTGCAGCTACATCTTGAGTGATGTGAACTGCCAATTCTATCTGCAAGCTGGTCTGCAGAGGAAAACCATGTTCCTTTAAAGGGGGGGGTATATGTTTGCAGGTGCAATTTGCCTCTAAGCTGTGCTCCCAAATGGACACCTTCGGCTGATTGGTGCTTGCCAATTGTGATGGGGGAGAAATCCAATACAGTTCTTATTTAGAGACAAACTTGCTGAAACAATGTATGAATCAAAACATAGCCCTCTTTTTGAAATTCACACTTCTCTGAATTTTGTACTGCAATGCTCCAGCCAAGCCATTTGCATGAAAACGCATGTGCTAGGGTAAAACGTGCATATAAAAGCATATATTAGTGAATATGATATACAGAAGCATATTATATTAAGGAAAGCTGCTTTGAATAAAACATGTATATCAGTGGGAAATGCATATAAAAATGTTTATTAACAGAAATTTGCACTAAAATGTTGAGGAATTTTCATACCGTCTTTCCCCCTTTTAAAGACACCGTCTCATAATTTTTTTTCCTCAAAAAAAACACAGGGTGGCTTATTTTCAGGGGGATGTCTTATTTTTATTATGTCAGTATGGTATGGTACAGTCTCCCCCTGTGGCGGCACCACGGCTTACTTTTGGGGTACGTCTTACTTCTCACAAAGGTAAAAAAAACCTGCCATGGCTTACTTTATGACTACGTATTAAAAAAGGGGAAACAGGGTAAGGACTATTTGAAATTTTTTTGGGAATGTAGAGAACTGAACTTAAGATTTGAACAATGAAACACTGAGAGACATATAGATTTACCACTCCCTCCTTGCCAAGGAACAATTGGGAGTGCACTTTAAACACCCAATAGTTCCTTTGCAGCCATGTCTTTACCTGTGTCACACTTGACATTAAATTATTATTTATTATTATTATTATTATTATTATTATTATTATTAATACACCGCCCATCTGGCTGTGTTTCCCCAGCCACTCTGGGCATCTCCCAACAGAATTAAAAGCACAATAGAATATCAAACATTAAAAACTTCCCTAAACAGGGCTGCCTTCAGATGTCTTCTAAAAGTAAGATAGTTGTTTATTTCCTTGACATATGACGGGAGGGCGTTCCACAGGGTGGGCACCACTACCGAGAAGGCCTTGTGCCATATGACAGAAGATGTGGGGCAGGTGGTTATGGTTTGGGGAAAATGTCCACACATGCCCAATTAGGCTCCTTTTGCTTCTGTAAGCGATGCTTGATCCTATTGTTACTTTCCTGAAGTTGTTAAATTCAGAGATTCTCAGTCAGGAAAAAAGGTGGGATGTCTGCAAAGGGTTCTCATACTTCAAAAATCCAGCACTGTTTTGTTCCCGCCCCCTTCCAGGAACAGAATAGAAAGCACCTAACAGAAAGTGCATTAAAAGATTTCATTTTTCTAAAAAAAACACACAGAATGTTATTTTTTTCGGTGTCTCTGGCTCTAAACAGTGACACTCTGGAGCACTAAACAAGGCACTGCTGTTACTGGATTTAATGTGGCTTGATTACATTCTCACTATAATGCTAAAACTGTAATTGGAACAGCAGGTGAGTGCACTGTAAGGAGGCACTAAAACTGAAAACCTTCAAACAGAAAATATATCCGCAAGGACACAAGAAATTCATTAGCAAGTAGGGGGGAAAATGAAAACAAAGTTTCTGATATTGTTGTTAAAAGATGAATCAATTAAAAATTAATTAAAATGCTTTCACCCAATTATCCAATTGTTATGTTTCATTTTTAGCAAACTGTTGGACAGAAGCTACCTATTTTTTTTATCTGGTGTGCAAACCATGCTCAAATTTCATTTTCCTGGCAGGGAAGCAAGAAATTCACCTTCCTTACACAGTTAATCCCCTGGAATTTACTGGGTACATTGTTAGATATCTTGAGCGAGCACAATTAACTCTCTTTTGGGGAAGATCATTACTGGAAGCCCAGTAAGTAATCCAGTGCATGACATCAGCCGTTGCAAGGAAGACGCGAACAGAATAGGAAATGTGTTTCAAGTATTAAATCCCCTTATTTTGTACATTTAAAGGTTTCATCGGAAATCTGCAAGCAGAAGAAAAGTGTAAAGACTCATAACCTGCCCCTCCTTTTTCGTGATGTTCAGATAGTCAAACACAATCAACTGCGTATATCTTTTACCCATTATAAAACAAAGCAAAAGCAGCCTCGGAGGCTGCAAGTTTAAGTGGAGGAACATCTGGTTAATACTACTACTGCTACTAACAACAACAAAAAATTATTTGTCCCCCTCCCATCTGACTGGGTTGCCCCAACCACTCTGGGCGGCTTCCAGCGTATACAAAAACATAATAAAACGTCAAACATTTAAAACTTCCCAATACAGGGCTGCCTTCAGATATCTTCTAAATGTTGTATAGTTCTTTATCTCATTGACATCTGATGGGAAGGCGTTCCACAGGGCATGCACTAATCCTGAGAAGCCCTCTGCCTGGTTTCCAGTAACCTCACTTCTCGCAGTGAGAGAACTGCCAGAAGGCCCTCAGAGCTGGACCTCCGAGTCCAGGCTAAATGGTGGGGGTGGAGACGCTCCTTCAGGTATCCAGGGCTGAGGCTGTTTAGGAATTTAAAGGTTAGCACCAACACTTTGAATTGTGGTTGGAAACGTACTGTGTGGGTAGGAAGCCAGATTGCTTAATCCTTTTTCCTTCTGGCCAATTAAGTTGCATACACTCCCATGCATTTAAAGCACACATCTTCCTCCAAAGAATAATGGGAACTGTAGTTTACTCATCACTCAGCTACAATTCCCAGCACCTTTAACAAATATCAGTTCCCAGGCTTCTTTGTGAAGTGGGAACATTCAAATGAGGCATATTTTCTTCCTGTAAGCGAGAATGGTGCGGTTACCTAGGCTATGCCCCAACAACTTGTGGAAACCAACAAAAAAGAGACAATCACGGGATATTGTAACACAAAAAAAGAAGAGCCAATACTGTTCTGCCGTGACAATTACCTGAAACGGGGTATGAGTGATTTGAAAGTATGAGCGTTTACTTTAGTTCAGAGGCTTTTTCGCAAATTAACGCTCTTATCTTAGAGAGTTCTCTTAGGATATTATTCTTATGTTTTGGAGTTGCGTTTAGCTTAAGTTAATTACTTTCAAATCACTCATACCCCGTTTCAGGGAATTGTCACGGCAGAGCAGTATTGGCTCTTCTTTTTTTGTGTCCAACAACTTGTGGAGCAGCTAATGAACTTCAGGTATTTTCCCTCCTGTACTCAAAAAAAAGTACGAACAATTCTGATGGGCTCCCTCTTGCATTAATATAGACACCAAAACTCCACAGGTTGCGAGGAGCAACATGAGTCAGTTGCTTCCTTGGAAACAGTCAACCAACATAATCTTCAGTCTACAAAACCATTCCTCCGATGATGGCCCTAGTTGTCAGCATGGGATTAAGTAATGAAGCTAGGATCAAGTCTTCAGGCATTTCACACACAAACCGGGTTACTCTCATTGGTTTCCATGAGGCATGCATGGGAGGATTGTTTACTGGAGTGGATTCACTCTTATTTAGAGAGGAAACTCAGAGCCATGTGGAACTGTCCCTGGTTTCCAATTTTCCAGGGATGAATCCAGCTCCCTCCACTTCACCACACATCATGAGTCTTCAGAATCAGTATTCATTGTTAGGTACTCCTAAAACTCAGGTATTAGTGGAGTATATTTGCATCCTGTTGGCCAATACGGGTTGTACATTCAACACCTCATCCTAAAACGATTGTAACAATTATTAGGTCAGTTCAGGTTGCCCAAGAATAAAACAATCTAACCATATGTCAATCCCCCTCCCAAACATTCTGAATTCTGCTTTAATCCACATAATAAAATAATCACACAAACAGTCCTTGAAATATTGATGGATGGTTCATAAAGAATGAATATTGCACTTTTTATTTTGAAGGGCTGTCAATTGGGAGAAATGATTCTGCTCCTGCCTACATTTATTTATTTCTATTTTATTAGCTCCTGTTCAAAATACAGTATCTCCCCATGGTGGATTACAAAGTGTGATATATATCTGTATATCTGGCAAAAGCTGCAGGGAAATCCCCCATAGACATCAGAAAATCTTCCAGATCCGTCAGCCTGAGAGCTGGTCATAATAATGAGTCTTTCATCCCTGCAGGGGTTTAAAGTGTTCAGAAGATCAATCTGAATCAGATAGTGATCTGTCCTTGACAAAAGAGTCGCTACTGGCTCCCCTATGCACAGATAATCCCCACACACACACACACACCCGGTATAGAAAACAAGGTCCTGAGTATATCCTGCCCATTATCTGAGAGAGGTCCATGGTTGCCATGGGGAGCACAAACTCCTGAGCTAGACATATAAGTCCCTACCCACCAGGACCACTAATCTTGGGGTCCTCAACACCATATCCATCAGCTCAAGATGGGGGGCTGTTAGGCAGCAAGGTGGACAGAACTTTAACAGAATTCCTCCCTTCCTCAGCTTCCCTACACTAAGTGTATACACTCAAAATCTGTAGACTCCTATGTAGGGCATCTGAAAAGAGAGATGCTATCCTGACAGATTGTAAGCACTCAACACTCCCCTTGTCACTCAGACCACACCTACAGATTTACACAATCCCCACCTTCAAACATTTTCTGCCAAGCAAGCCATGTCAGCATGCCCTTCCTGAATGGCCAATAGCTTTCCATTCATCAACCTGGCACTGACCAGAAACACCTTCAGGATAGAACGGATTGGAACTAAGCCACCAATAATGCTTAAATTGGGAGGCAGGTCAAAAGTGGCCATGGTGCAGAGATGCATATCTTGGTTGACAACTCTGTCCCCACAGCCTCTGCTACTAGGGAGCCCTTTGGTGGCCCCCTCCCTCCTTGCACCTCCCAAATCTTGCCCTTCTAAAAGCATCCTAACTAGAATACCAAGACAGGTCATACCGTATTTTTCGCTCCATAAGATGCACCTGACCATAAGATGCACCTAGTTTTTAGAGGAGGAAAGGGGGAAAGCCCAGTTTTTTGGGGGATCAGCTCAAAGTTGTTGAGCTTACTTTGCAAAGGGGAAAAAAATCCTGTTTTTATGGGATTCAACTCACAGTTCTGCAGCTTCTTTAGGAAAGGAAAGGGAGCCGTTTCTACAGTTTCCAGACAGATAATCTAATCGGACAGTCACATGTCACTGGGGAAACAAACAGCCTCTGTCGGCAGAACATTCAACAATGGAGGCCTGGGCAAGGGGCCGGGGCCGGAAAGGGAGCCAGCAATCGACCACACATTCGCTCCATAAGACGCAGAGACATTTCCCCTTACTTTTTAGGAGGAAAAAAAGTGAGTCTTATGGAGCAAAAAATACGGTAATTAAGTTTCCCAATTAAGTAAGTACTTCAATGTCTGTGTCCCCATTGTTGCTCTCACCAATTTTCTGGCAGATCTCTTTTGCTGACTTGGGCACTAGTACATGAGTATTTAAAGAAAGACCAGCTGGGTTCCATCCCTTGTTTGTATGTTTGTTGGGGCTGGGGGAGCAGGCCAGGAATTAGGAAGCCTTTAACAGGTCTTCTTAAGTAGTGAGTTCTTCCCCTGGCTTCCTGGTGTTTCCGCACCCTGCTGCCTATCTACTCTCACCTATGCCAGCCCATGTGGATATCCCACCCTTTCCTGGCAACATTGTTCATATTCACTTGCTTAATAATAATAATAATTTATTTATTTATACCCCACCTATCTGGTTGGGTTTCCCCAGCCACTCTGGGTGGCTCCCAACAGAATATTGAAAACACGATAAAACATCAAACACTAAAAACTTCCCTAAACAGGGCTGCCTTCAGTTGTCTTCTAAAAGTCAGATAGCTGTTCATTTCCTTGACATCTGATGGGAGGGCGTTCCACAGGGCGGGCACCACTACTGAGAAGGCCCTCTGCTTGGCTCCCTGTAACCTCACTTGTTAGGGAACCACCAGAAGGCCCTCGGAGCTGGACCTCAGGGTCTGGGTTGAACGATGGAGGTCTACTGTGCTGAGGCCGTTTAGGGCTTTAAAGGTCAGCACCAACACTTTGAATTGTGCTTAGAAACGTACTGGGAGCCAATGTAGGTCTTTCAGGACCGGTGTTCTGTGGTGTCAGCGGCCGCTCCCAGTCACCAGTCTAGCTGCCACATTCTGGGTAGCCTCCTTCAGCTGCTCTGGGTACATTATTAAATTGGAAGTGGTACAGGACTGAAAATCTTTAAAAAGCCATTCTCATTATTTGTGATGTCTTTAATAAGAACGGAGGCAGCACAAATGTTTAAATAAATGGTTCAATGAACTGTCATTTTCTTTTACTAATCACAGTTATTAAAGGAAGCTCTTGGTGTTTTTATTGTGTTTTCAATGGGCACAGAAAATCTGAGTCTGATACTGACCTTTGTACATCATGCTGCAAATTGATTTTGATGACCTTTCACTCTGCTGTAATGAGGCAGGCTGTATGCACATTACACATCCTTCTGTCTCCCACTGCTCTCCAATTGTCTAGTTCCGTGTGCCTAAGACGCCTCTTGCCTTGCTTTTGTCTTTGTCTCTTTGTTGCTGATCAGTTGCCGTAGGGCTTGCTTTTCCAGCACGGTATCTAAGCTGAAGTGGAATTTGCTTTTGTGTAAAGGAGAGCTTGTTTTATCCCCGAAAGCTTTTCCAGTTTGAAATGATTTCAACAGGTTTTCCACTCGACTATCCTGCTTCTGAGTTTTAAGGCAAACGGCTTGATGGTATTATATTTGTTGTCGGATTTTTGTAAGTTGCCTTGGCTGTCTTACATGGAAAGGAGTCTGATGTGTGTGAGATTCACAGCGAAGCCACCATTGCACCCAGAACCCTGCCAACTCCTTTGGAGTCATGTTGCAGCTGTTCTCCATGACCTGCAGTGGCTGCCTATTAGTTTCTGAGTCCAATATAAGGGTATTCTCACTGAATTTTAAAGCCCTAAACAGTTCAGGCTCCAAATACTGTCATCAGCCATTGAGAGAATCATAGAGTGCTGTAACCCAGTGACTTGATTGAGGGCCTTCTCAGTTGTGGCACCCTGTCTGTGGAATTTCCACACTCTGGTGCTATAACAGCCATTGTCTTCACTCCAGTTTCATCAGACACACCTTAAAGACCATTGAACCTCCTTGAGGTTGTCTCCAATTGTTTTTAATGATATTTTATTCCTTCTGTTAATTTTGTTGTACACATTTTGTATGAGGTGCGCTCTCTCTCTCTTTTTACAAAATGAATAAACAAGTAAGGCACAGGGAAATTTGGTTTATAGGACAGACTGTGATATTGTTTACTTACTGCTCTTTTAATGTTTGGATAGGTTTTTATGGTTTGTTTTTACGTTTTGTTGTGTATTTGTGTGATTGGTGAACTGCTCTGGGATTTTCATGAAAACAAATTATTTACAGACTATGGAACTTACAAATGAGTTTTATATGTTTTGTTTTACAAGAACCAAGGGATTTAATGAAGGAAACTAAAATGAATCTGTGATCAGAATTTTATATATATATATAAAAAAATAGAAGACAGATGTAACTCATAAAATGAAATGCTGTGGGGGTTTTTATTTAAAAAAAAATTAGGTAGAAAGCAGCTCTAACATGTCCATGTGGTTAATGTGCAACGGACATACATTCACAGTATAACTGGCCAGAAGAACAGGCACTCCCCTGTATATACCTCCTGCCTTCCCATTCTGCCTCCTCTTCCACCCCATCTGGTAAAAATGAACAAATTTCTCTGCAGGCATGTGCCTGAAATGGGAAGCTTCCCATTTCCAGCATCTGTTTTCAAAGTGGTTTGCTAATTTTCCTCGGATGAAACAAGAGGAGAGAAGGGGGAAGGAAGTAGATGGGGAGGGACAAGACTGACAGCTTGAACCAGCACTCTGTCCGTCCGTTTAACTATAGACCAGAGCAGTTTGTTTACTGCCCTACTGAAGAACTAACTCACTCGATCCAGCCCCTTTTGAAAAACCACACCTTCAGCTTTAGTTGATACCAAAACCGAGATTTTTCTTAATCCACTATAGAGAAAAGCACTGCGTAAATAAACTCGAGTGTGTGATTCATTTTGCAACAGTTTTGCTAGCAGTTGCCCAAGAGTGACCTCCTATCTTTCGGGGCTCCTTATCATTTTCTCATCTGGAAAAGGCTGAGACATGTTATCCACAAGGGAGCAAGTGGCTTGGGCCAGCTGTATTCAGAGGCCATTAAGAACCATAATTCTTCCAAGCACCACCTTCTCTCCGACAAGGTTAACTGTAGTCTATAGAACACACAAGGCAGCAAGGCATTGATGTCCACAAAAATAAACTCCATGTCAGTTTCCTTGTTTCCTTGATACCAAGTACAGCAAATCTAAAACTGTATAGCCTTCCATAATGCATCGTACTCTCAGAGGCATAACTGTAATCATGGAAAACTAGTAGTAACTAGCCTTTCAATATACAGCTTCTGGATTTCTTTATTTACAAGTCCCACCCACAACAAAAATGCTTTTTATAAGTATTTGAAAGTATGGGGATTTTTTTCTTGTTGTCAGCGATTGTGCTGATCAACCCGAGATTTTAAAATCCCAGTTGGGTGTGTGTTTTTCATTTTCAATTTTGGGAGACGGGGGAAACACATAAATTTCAATGTTAGTATGATTTATCTGTCAACCCAGAGTTGTAAACTAAAAAAAAAAAAGTAGTTTACATTGAAAATAGCATTGAATTGACTTGTGTAAATTTATCAAGGTGACGTTTTGTTCGCTGCTAGATCAGATTAACAGAAGCATTGCAATTCTGAAGAAGATGTGCATCACCTAGGCATACAGATAGGTAGGGATGCGGGTGGTGCTGTGGTCTAAACCACTGAGCCTCTTGAGCTTGCTGATCAGAAGGTTGGCAGTTCGAATCCTCATGACAGGCTGAACTCCCATTGCTCTGTATCAGTTCCTGCCAACCTAGCAGCCCGAAAGCACACCAGTGCAAGTAGATAAATACGTCCCGCTGTGGTAGGAAGGTAAACGGCGTTTCCGTGCGCTCTGGTTTCCGTCATGGTGTCCCGTTGTGCCAGAAGCGGTTTAGTCCTGCTGGCCACATGACCCGGAAAGCTGTCTGTGGACAAACGCCGGCTCCCTCGGCCAGAAAGCGAGATGAGCGCCGCAACCCCAGAGTCGCCTTTGACTGGACCTAACCGTCCAGGGGTCCTTTACCTTTTACGGTGAGAGGCAAATGATGAACTCCAGGACAGGCGCAAGTCAGGGCCAAAGGGCAGGCGCAGACTTCATGGCTCAAGGGAATCAAATGGTGGCCTTCTTCAAGAACAGGCAAGGGAGTCTGCCTGGCTCTTTGGGTGACAAGTTGCTCAGGCTGAGGAACCAGGCATTGGGCAGCAGTTTTATTGATTCAGCCATGCCTCAATTGGCTGGGCCAAACAGCACCTGGTCATTTGATAGGTGGTGCTGTAGCTCATCAGAGAACAGGCTGAGAACTCGTTTTGCCCAAGAACTGCTTTGATTACGCTGGGATCAAGATAATAATAATAATAATAATAATAATAATAATAATAATAATAATAATTTATTTGTATCTCGCCCTCCCCAGCCAAGGCTGAGCTCAGAGCAGCTAACATCATAAAAACAACACAATATGCCTAAAAACAGACGTCAATTAATTAAAACACATCTTAAAATTAATTCAGACAATTTAAAATCTGGGCAGGTGGCAATTATCAGGGTAGAATTGAGAGTGGTCAGGGGGCGCAGGGGGCGGGCCGCCCTGGGTACCACCCTGGGGGGGGTGACACTCGCTGGCTAGCCCCTCTGCTCTGCCCAGGGAGCCCAGCGGCGAAAAAAAACGCTGAAAGGGGGGGGGGGAGGAAGACAAAGCAGGCGCTTGAAAGCACCTGCTTTGTTTTCCTTCCCCCCTTTCAGCAGCTTTTTCGCCGCTGGCTGGCCTGCAGAGCTGCGGCATGGAGGCGAGGGGCGGGTCAGCAAGGAGGGGCATCACGCCAGCCACAAGCGTGACGCCCCTCCTCATTGGCCCGCCCCTTGCCTTCGCGGCTCCGTGCACATACGTCGTGATGTCATGCACATCGAGCGTCGTGATGTCATGCACATGGAGTGACGCCCCGCCCCCGGGGGTGCCGCTTGGCTTGCCGCCCCCGGCAGCCAAGCGGCTCGCTACGCCCCTGAGAGTGGTTAATACTTGCCAGGAACAACTGTTTCCACTGATCATACAAGGACCTGTGAGCGGGTTGGGGGCCTCCTTCGGGCTTGTTTTATACAAAGGAAAGTAAGTCCAACGTCAACCTGCCTTGGCGGAACAGCTCCATCTTGCAGGCCCTGCGGAAAGATGTCAAATCCCTGGTCCCTCGTGCCAGAACCTTTGGGTACCTCCAGACTGTCACTATATTGCAGGAGGGTTTTAAACACATACCATAAATTTAGGCTTGCACAGTTCAAGTGAATTTAAATGCTCTGTCACCCTGGCACAACAAATCTACTTTTAAAAAAGAGGGGGGGGGTTGAGATTAGGGAAATGCACTGAATGATGAATGGGAAAATGTATAACCACCATGCAAGCAAATCAGGGTGAATTCAGAATGAATGTTCATTGTCATATAATCTCTTCTCATGGGCGCAGCCAGAATTTTTGTTCGGGGGGAAGGAATTTTCTGGGCGGGGGCAGGACTTGTGTTAGGGGCGCAGAACCAGTGTGATTGGCCAGTTAGTTAAGTATTTCTATTGTTTTACTTGATCTGGGGCAGGGGAGACTGTCTCCTCCCCCCCCCCCGGCTATGCCCATGCCTCATCTGTGGTGTAGTGGTTAAGAGCGGTAGACTCGTAATCTGGGGAACCGGGTTTGCGTCTCCGCTCCTCCACATGCAGCTGCTAGTCACACTTCTTTGAAGTCTCTCAGCCCCACTCACCTCCCAGAGTGTTTGTTGTGGGGGAGGAAGGGAAAGGAGAATGTCAGCTGCTTTGAGACTCCTTTGGGTAGTGATAAAGAGGGATATCAAATCCAAACTCCTCCTCCTCCTCCTCTTCTTCTTCTTCTTCTTCTTCTTCTTCTTCTTCTTCTTCTTTAAACACATGCTCAGTAAAGACTCGCAGAGTCTAACCTCTCTGAAAGATTTGTTAGGATGAATGCTCAATAAACAGATCATCTGGAGGAGCCCTTATATAACACATGAGATGTGGACACCAAACAAATATAGTGACTTGAGTATATAGAGCTACTTTGGTAAGCCTACAATATTTCAGTAATGCTGTTATTGAATTCTGTTTACTCTCCTCTGCCTTGGACAGCAGAGATTCTAGGCCATATCATAAACCATTTTAAAAGCTCCCCTCAGTTTTAAAAATAGTTTTCTATGTGACATAAGGAACTATTGTTCAGCAAAATAAATTTAAAGTCCCCTTGGGTATATGGAAGCAGTTTCCCGTGGGTGGTGGTAGTCATGGTTCTTAAAATGCAGCAAAAAGCAATGTATGAATTTGATGTTCGCTGGCATTGTTAGTAAGTGCAATGTTGAAGCTCTGTGGGATGGGGAGGAAATTGATTGACCTCATTTTCTGACTTTCCCTGCTATAGCTTAGACTCTGACTCAATATTGATAGATCTTTGGACAGGGAGAGAAGCCCTGGAATCGTTACTGAAATGCAAGCATGCTGCTTTTAAAATCTAAAAGTATAAAAGGACAGCTGCTAGCATGAGAGACTTACAATTTCTGCTCAATCCAATACTGGTCAGAGTACAATTTGAACATCTCTTATGGAATTTACATAGCGTAAATTCTCTATCAATAGCATCTTCTCCACTAACAATAGCAGTGGCCATCTATTATTTGATGAAGGGTACTTTTAAACAATACTTTAGGGGCTTTGGTCTGGCTATGCTGGTTGCTGGTGCAGAATAGGTTGTGCCCCAAGAGAAATCTCTCAAAACTGCACACAGTTCGAAATCCATTATGATTGTTCCACAGCCAAACACTTGATGCACTGATCAATGTTAAGGATTGAGAGTGCAGAGAAGGAAGAATCGTGTTTGCTGCTCTCAGCTGCTTTTTATTTGCCCCAAATATGTGGATTTTTAAAAGAAGAAAAAAGAAAAGGAGGAAAAGCAGTTTGGGAGGGGGAAGAGAGAGAAAAAAAGAGAAGCAAGTCTCAGAACTAAGAGTGTGTGGGGAGAGAAGAAAGTCTCAGAACTAAAAATTAAAAAAAACTGTTCCTTTGTCTTTAAGTCTTATGTGGTCATCTGTATAAATCAAAAACAGCAGACTAATGTTGCATGTACTACACACAGCACCCCTAAGGAACATTAACTTCTTTCAGCTTTTTGAAGGCACATGAACATTACTTTATGATTATTATATTTATGATTGTGGTTTTGAAGCAATTGAGGAAAAACTACTGAATGAAAAAGTACCTTTGGAAAGTTAAGTCTTTCATTCACTAGAAGCAGATCAAGGGGGGGGGGGAGAGAGAGAGAGAGAGAGAGAGAGAGAGAGAGAGGGAGAGAGAGAGTCAGGACCTTAGATAAACAGAATGGCTTTTATTATTTATGGACATATCCCACCTACAAAATACACATAAAACAAAAATATGATTATCAGAGCTTGAAAAAATGGGGTATATTAATATCAAACTGTGCTTCCTCATGAGCCACTTGGATGTATGCTGTGTGACTTTAAATGCTCAACAGTTTTACCAAAAACTTCATATGGTTATGTACAATAGACCCGACTCTGAGTAAGCCCTTACAACTTTTGCAGGACCTTTTTAGTAGTGGTGCCCTCCCTATGGAAATCTCTGCAAAGTTCTCTTTGGGGGACTTTTGCATACTTCCATTGTAGAGTCCAGGACATAAACAAAAACAAAGGGGGCATCTGAGAGCATGCCAAAAAGTAAAGGAGCTTTTCAGTGATAACCAAAGTGAATCTGAAAATAAAAAGGCTGTTTCAGGTCAGCTGGAATTCACTTTTGTCTATTGCATTGCCATGCAGTGTCCTGTTGGTATCTTAGTCATCTGTGCTGCACTCTGCCTACTAGACTTCTGTCTCTGGGGAATTTGTAGCATCTGATATGGTCCGGAGCTGGTCCTCTAACCTATAGGGCGAACCTTAATAACTAGCCTTCATTTAACTTTTTACTACTGGCCTATTTGACACCACTGCCTGACAATTTATTTGACACCAAGGCCAGCCACCTTCCAAAAGAGGGAAATCAGCTGCCGTGGTGTCGAGGGACCTGTGTTCAATGGATTGCTTTTCAGTATGCTGCAGTCTCTCATCTTGAACTGACATTATACTCCACTCGTCACTATCAGTGTCAGAAGTTATATCAGCATCTGTAGCGGCAGCTGCATCTTATGGATGAAAAGTCTCAATGTTTACCTGAAAATGCCAATCCTCCCACGCAATCGACATTCACAGAAGGCCTCCACCATTCATTTCTAGAGGCCCTGAAGATGTGTCTGGAATAAATGAGGCATGTGGAACAGTTTGAATGTGGGACAGTAGTCAAGACGCCAAGTATTTTGGTTTGGAAATAATTCGTCTTCCTTGGATGATACTTTGGATGCAATAAGCTTCTTAGCATTTTCCTCCCTCTCTACTGCTTCCCAAAGATTTGCCTTCATTAAAGCGAGATTCAATGTTTTTCCCTCCAATGTTCTGAGACATAGATTTTCGAAAGGCCAAGTCTCTGCCCTATGTGATGGCGATAAGGAGTCAGTGGAATCTCTTCAGCATATTATGTTTGTATGTCCCTTGTTTAGCGTGGCTCGGGCAAATCTACTGGGACCAATAATCCAGAAACTAGATAGTACCCCAGCAGAATCCCACCTTGCCCAAATTTTGCAAGATAAGGATATTCATATGACCGTGCAAGTGGCAAGGTATTTGGTGGCTGTTCTCTCCCAAAAGTGACGTAAAGGTTTACTGTATAATTAGTAAAGGCTTATTATGTTATCCCATTTATTATAAATACATATTCATTTTTATCTATTCTTTGTATTTTTAAATATCATTTGGGATGACTGTGGTATGTGCTATGTTATATCGACTGATGTACTTACCTCACACAAGTTTGTTATTTATGTGTGCTTTATTTTGTACGGGCCTACCGTGTTTCTCCTAAAATAAGACACCGTCTTATATTCTTTTTCCCTCCCAAAAACACGGTATGGCTTATTTTCGGGGGATGTCTTATTTTCATTAAGTATGGTACAGCGGCGCAGAGAGCCTCCCCTCTCCCCGCACAGGAGCCCGATCGGGCTGGCTCTTCAGAGCCACGCACTGCGGCTCCCGCTCAGCCCGATCGGGCTGGCTCTTCAGAGCCCGCTCAGCGGCTCCTGCTCAGTCCCGAGGGATCGGGGCTTACCGGTAAAGCAGCGCACGCGTCCTTGGCGCCCTCCAGAACTGCGCCTATAACTACGGCTTATTTTCGGGGTATGTCTTATATTTCATAAACGCTTGAAAATCCTGCCATGGCTTATTTTATGGCTACGTCTTATTTTAGGAGAAACACGGTATGGCTGTAAATAAACATCTCTCTCTCTCTTCTTAGCATTGCGCTACAATCTGAGGAACAAGTCGCAGAAGCTTTTTGACTTTTATTCAATAGGCACTGACTTTTTTGGCCAGCCTGAACTGAACAGACCCACAGTGAAGGCATCATCTGAACTTGCCACCAGATGTTCAAAGTATTGGCCACTGGGGAGTAAATTAGGCTTTGGTGGAAGAGTCAGATTGTTGCATCTCAACTTGCCCTTTCCATGTAGGTTCAATGGTACAGCATCTTCTTTGGATTTGATATCCCGCTTTATCACTACCTGAAGGAGTCTCAAAGCGGCTCACATTCTCCTTTCCCTTCCTCCCCCACAACAAACACTCTGTGAGGTGAGTGGGGCTGAGAGACTTCAGAGAGAAGTGTGACTAGCCCATGCCCAAGGTCACCCAGCAGCTGCATGTGGAGGAGCAGGGACGCGAACCCGGTTCACCAGATTACGAGTCTACCGCTCTTAACCACTACACCACACTGGCTCTTTGTATGCAGAAGGAGAAATGTTTGACTCCCAGTTTCTCCAGGTAAGGTTGGAAATGCTCCTGGTCTGGAACCCTTGAGAACTTCTACCAGTCAGGGCAAACAACGATCCAATGGTCTCGGTACACAGCATCTTCCTATTTCCCCAAGTTCACAAAAAGTCAGAGCAGAAGGAATAGGTGTCAAAAAGACAACAGCCCCTTTCCAGTTGTTCTTTACCTGTAGCTTCTCCATGTTGAAGAGGGCAGTGGAATAAAGGGAGAAGAGAACTAAATGGATATATAAGAATATGCAGGGATGGTGGGGAAATCAAAGGAACCAGGGAAGGAGAAAAAAGGAAGCTGTAAATGATTAAAAAATATGAAAAATATGTATGAGGGGAATGTTGATTTCAATGTGAATGTGGTTTTCAAAATTGTAATAATGAATTTTAAAATATATATATATATATTAAAAAATGAAGACAAATCATGCTTACCTTTCAGTTATTGGAGAAAGTGTCCGACCATTTGGCCATGATAAATAACTAAAGAAGTTGGAGTTCTTGATTGAAGCTCTCACGAAAATAGTAGAAGGTCAAGAACTCAGGCCACAGAAGTAAAATAATACTGGATAGTGGTTCAAATGATACAATTGTTTCAAATAGTCTCTTCTGTAGATGGATTTATTAAAGTTTATATGTCAGATGAAGTATATACACCAGGACAGGGCCCTGTTTCGGAAATTCTTCTTCAGCAGATAGTTTTAGAGTCAACGTATTATTTTACTTCTGTGGCCTGAGTTCTTGCCCTTCTACTATTTTCGTGTCGCCTTTCAGTTATAGCATCTGCTCCCCACTTTTTCCTCTCTCGTGGTTTATATACATCCAGAAATAATTCTATCTTGACTCTAAAAGAACATGCTATAGTCACTAAGGCTGTATAATGAGAGAACAATGGGATACTGGGGGGGGGGGGGGATATCGTTCATTCTGGTGGGATAATGTTAAGCAGCTTTATCTCTTCCATATGACAATATTTTTGTCTCCACTTTTACTTCTGTCTTATATGTTTGGGGAATGTAAGCATGTAGTTATGTTCCTGGCTGGTTTTTGTAATATTATTGAATGTTTTACAGCACCGAGTACACTTATCACCCATTTCAAAATGGAAAACGATGTGGATGACATTGCTATTCAACATTTCTTGTTCACTGGAAATCGGTCAGGTGCAAATACTCTTTCTTTTTCCTTTTTTCAGGCCACACAGATATTAGAAAATTAGACTGCAAATTCCCCACATCACCTATAGGACAACCTGGAAGACCAGATACTTTTCATTACCCACTGAGAGGATGAAATCTTCATCTATAATTGAGCGTAGCTTTCTGAAAAGCTTTGATAAGGCATTGTGTTTTTCATGCAGAAAGAAAGGAAATGGATTTTCCTATGGCAAATTGATAGCAGAATCGTTCACAGAGCAGGAGAAATGTATGCTGCCAAATAGCAATATATCTGTTTATCAGCTTATATGTATGTAAGAAATATCTAGGTACCATATCAGTGAATCCATTAGCATAACTGAATTAACAAAATAAAGAAATAAATCAAATTTAATTATGCATAAGAAGGCCCCCTTGTGAAATGTCTGATGTTTGACTCACTGTTGACATTCCTATCTCATTTCCATTTCCTCACTTTCCTTCTAAAATGAGCTGTGATTAGATTTCAAAGGAGCAGTTCTCCAACATTTCCCAAAGGCAGCCGTCACGTCACATAGCACGCTTCAGAGCCCATAACCTCTGCGTATGCACAGAGGTTACCCTCACATCAAAATGCTTTTAAAATAACTTAACTGACAAGAGAAGACAATTTCACTCGCAAATTAATCGTTGGGTTGTGTTTTTATAAGGTGTAATTTTTACATAGATGAGGATTTCATTTCGGGGGCCGAAAGGTAAACATTCCGCCTCACACGACTCTTGCTACATGCAGATAGAAAGATGGGTTCCAAAACAGACACTTCTGCATTTTGTATCTCTAAGTCCCAATGTACACTCCCTTTGACAGCTCAAGTACAAACTAAGTACCATATTTTTCGCTCAATAAGACGCACTTTTTTCCTCCTAAAAAGTAAGGGGAAATGTCTGTGCGTCTTATGGAGAGTATGCATGGTCCCTGGAGACAAATTGCCTAGGGGCCAAAAGCAGATGGTGCTCTTTTTTTTACAAAGAGAGAAGAGGGTGTTGAAAGGAAGCCGCTGAACGATCGGGGAGAGAGATAAGGCTCCCTTTCCAGCCCCGCCCCCTTGCCCAGGCCTCCGTTGTTGAATGCAGAGGGAGGCTGTTTGTTTCCCCAGCGACATGTGACTGGCTAATTAGATTATCTGTCTGGAAACTGTAGAACTAGAAGCTGCAGAACTGTGAGTTGAACCCCATAAAAATGGGGCTTTTCCTCTTTGAAAAAGAAGCTGCACCACTTTCAGCTGATCCCCCAAAATGCAGGGCTTTTCCCTTTGCAAAAAAGGCTGCACCACTTTAAGCTGATCCTTAAAAAAACAGGGCTTTTCCCTTTGCAAAAAAGCTGCACCACTTTGAGCTGATCCTCAAAAAAACCAGGGCTTTTCTCTTTGCAAAAGAAGCTGCACCACTTTGAGCTGATCCTCAAAAAAACAGGGCTTTCCCCCTTTCCTCCTCTAAAAACTAGGTGCGTCTTATGTTCAGGTGCATCTTATGGAGCGAAAAATACGGTACTTATTTGTACCATGTTTAAATGGGAAAATGCTGTATGGCACTGCCAATTATTAGTGGCACACATTGCTTTTTTTTCTAAAGCGTGTTCTCCTTCATGGAGAGCACATGTTGCAGTAGGGGCCAGCAAGTCACCCCTCTGGTGCTGGGCGGGATCATATAGATGGCCACTGCTGTGATTGGACCCAGGGTGTTGTTGGGGAGATTTGTATGTTGCAATTTGTTGATGGACAGCCCAGCGGATATATATTGGTGGGTATGCAACGTGATCTCCCTCTTGGCTGCGTGCTTCGGATCACCCTCCCTCCCTATATTTTAGGCCTCTGCGTTGACCTTGCTATGCCTGTCATGGGGTCGTCTGCTGTTGGGGCAGGGGCCTGGTAGGAATTGTCCATTTGGCTGATTGGCTGGTGCCATCTGGTTTTCGCCTACTGCGTAGCACATAGTCACAACTTGTAAGGTTGGCGGTTAGGCATTGGTTATTATGTTGGTTGGAGGAGGGGTTATGATTGACTGTGTCTGCCCCTCCAATTGATGCTGGTGTATGGGGACTTCCGTTAAAGGAATCCAGGGGCTCGATATGCTTTTGTCCGAACCCCCGGTCGGGGTCTAGGGCCTTGCAAGAGCCCTGGGAGCCTGTGGGGAGAGTCAGACCACCCGGCTCCCTTTATCTCTCCAGAGTGTTTTCCCCTTACTGACGGTCGTCAGTTCTGTCCCCAGTGGGACAGATAGTCTTAACCAATGCCTAAGCAACCACTCACATTGTTTGTATGTTTAATAAAGTTGTGGCCAAAATCATGCCAAAAACCAAAACTAAAAATCTGTCTGATGTGTGAATTATTTGAGGGGTGGTTTGGGGACCTTGGCACGCAAAAACAAATGTTGAGGGGTGCTCTCATTTTGACTCAAGAAAATCACCATTTTATAGTTCAAATCTGGAAAAATAAATACAGTAAATGGACAAAAGTACAAAGATTCACAAAATGTTTAGGGGTACTTGCGCCCCCCCCCCAAAAAGCACTGGTGGCATACATGATTTTCTGCAGGGTTTTCTTTTTCAATCAGTGTCCAAATTGGGGATGGGCATAATTAAACTCTCAGCCATATGTAACTAAAAATCACCCCCTCTATTAACCTTATAAAAACAGCAGTTAAGAGGGCTATCACAAAAGTTTAAGAGACAGGGAGACCCTCACTAACTCTTCTAATGTGCAGACCCCCCTATTTTCCAGGGACAGTCCTGGATTTACAGAAGCCATCCCGGTTTCTGATTTGATCCCAGAATGTCCCAGTAAATCTGATTTGATCCCAGTAACTAGAAAACCTTTAGAAGACATCTGAAGATACCTCTGTATAGGGAAGCTTTTAAATGTTGAATGTTTTATTATGTTTTTATATACCGTGTTTCCCCTATTTTAAGACACCGTCTTATTTTTTTTCCTCAAGAAAACACACTATGGCTTATTTTGAGGGGATGTATTATTTTTATTATGTAAGCCCAGCCCCGCCTTTTCCTTGGCGCCCTCCAGAACTGCGCCTATCACTATGGCTTATTTTCGGGGTATGGCTTATATTTCGCAAATGCGAAAAAATCCTGCTATGGCTTATTTTATGACTACGTCTTAAAATAGGGGAAACAGGGTATGTTGGAATGACTGGGGCATTCCAGTCAGATGGGTGGGGAATAATAATAATAATAATAATGGAATAGGACGTCCATATTTTCATCAGAGAAATGTTGGAGCGTATGTAATGGACTGCTTCTTCCTACAGACAATAAAATGGTGGTTTGGTCCCTGCTTAACTGTGCATGTGCCCCTCACAGGAAACAGTGCTGTCTATTTATTTATTTGAAGCCTGGTGCTTTTTGTGCCCTCCTGAAATGTAAACCAGATTTTTTCCAAAAATCTACCAATATTCCTCTTTAAGAAGCAGGATCTCTTTTCATAAGAATAGCTGGGAGGCTTCCAGGAGCACAATGAGTAGTGGAATCACAGTCCGAATGGGGGGGGGGGGAATGAAGCTTTTGTTTTAAAACACCAGAAGGAGGGAGGTGGGGAGAACCAGCCTCCTTCCCCCCACCCTTTCTTCCTCTGAAGCAGGCTAGAACTGAAGCTGTTTTGCCGTGAATTCCTAATTTGTTCCTATTGCACTCTCCCTGTGACTAGATCGAAAAGCAGTGTCAGATGCCCAAAGCAGCATATCTCAGTGGGGCTGGGGTCCCCCCACCCCCACATCCAGTGTCTGAATGGAGGAGAGCTAGGACTGTATTTCCAGAAGAAAGTATCGTGCTGGCAGCTCCTTGCTGAAGAATGAATACATGCCAGGAGCATAGACCATTTGTCTGCTGATTAATACAGGCCCCAGGGGAGCTGCTGTTGGCTCTCATTTCATTCCTCTTTCTCTCACGGCAAAATCTTCCCACCCACTCCCGTCCCTCGCAGCTTCAGAGTAGCCCTGGTTCTCATCTCCTGAGTTATTTAAATCTGCTGTACAAATTAAAAGAGGACTTAGATATTGTCTGAAATGTGTCGACTTGCCTTGAAGGTTAAGGCACGCACGCACAAACAGACACGCATACGGACTCACAACGCAGCCGTTTTCATCTGGAATGCAGCACCGCTCATAAAGAATGCACTTGGTATTCACGAGAAGCATGCACGGATTCCCATAAAGAGTGCCACTGTAATTTAACGCCATTGCTAAAAACAGTGACTGGAGAGAAGGGAGCACTTAAAGCAAAATGTCACGGTCGCAAAATGGATGGCGTGTCGTTTTGCCTGTTGTATGCAAGGCTCGACTCACAAGGCTTTCCCCTCGCGTTGGTCGACTCTCCCTCCATCAAAAAGCAGAGAGATATTTTACTGCTCTAAATACGCAGCGCCATTGATACAAGGCTCTCAAGGGTGGTGGTGGTGATGCATGCGCATTTTACACAGCTATTTTTCTCTGATATCGAATAAGAAATGTGTACTTACTGCAATAACCTTGCATTACTCATGCTACTCCTGTGAGAGACAGAACACTCTGAAAGAACCCAGGAACCGTGGTCACCTCTGAGCTATCTCTCTATTGTGTCTGCATCACAATACTTTCTAGGATTAACAAAGTACCTTGTGGCACCTGAAAGACTCCCAAACAAGAAGGCGGCATATATTTTTATGCTGCAAATATACAGTGTTGCAGAAGGAGAATATGTACGAGAGTTGCTCATTAAAGATTTCCCCTGACCCACTTCCGGTTATCGTAGGAGGATGAAATTGCATATATACACCTCTCCATAGGTAATGTGGTAACCAGTCCTACAAGAAATATGCAAAATAACAAAACAGGTTTTAGAAGCCATTCCAGAAGTTGCCCTTCTGAATATTTGCCAAGATGATAACACACACTCACACTACAAGAACTCATAAGCCACCAACTATCAGCAGCCAGGGGCATCATAACTAGACACTGGAGGGACCTGTCATGGAGTGAACATGAAGCAGTGGTACCAAACCATATGGGAAACAGCCTTACTACAATAGCTAACCAACAAACTGAAACTAAAACTGGGGCAAACAGAAGAGGACGCCTTTATGTGTGGCTCCCCTCTTTACATACACAACCCAACAAGACAAAAGCAACAACAAAAACCATGACAGCATATTGCTAGTTTGACGCAACAACTCCTTCCCCCTCACAAACATACATAACTCACGACAGTCAACTGAAGGCAGCCAACCATGCCCTGTTCCCCCCAACCTCTCTCACTGCTGACGAAAACTAATAAATGAATGGAAAAAGAACCTGCCCACATGACGCTAATGCACAAACTGCACACATGCACTAACAACAACAACAATTTTATTTATACCCCGTCCATCTGGCTGGGTTTCCCCAGCCACTCTGGGCAGCTTACAGCATATATAAAGGTAAAGGTAAAGGACCCCTGGACGCAACTATGGGGTTGCGGCGCTCATCTCGCTTTCAGGCCGAGGGAGCTGGCGTTTGTCCACAGACAGTTTTCCGGGTCATGGGGCCAGCATGACTAAACTGCTACTGGTGCATGGAGGACCATGACGAGTGCCAGAGCGCATGGAAACGCTGTTTACCTTCCTGCCACAGGGGTACCTATTTATCTACTTGCACTGGCGTGCTTTCGAACTGCTAGGTTGGCAGGAGCTGGGACAGAGCAACGGGAGCTCACCCTGTCGCGGGGATTTGAACCACCGACCTTCCCATCAGCAAACCCAAGAGGCTCAGTGGTTTAGACTACAGCGCTACCCGCATCCTACAGCACACACACACACACACACACACACACACACACACACACACACGTAAAACATAAAGCATTAAAAACTTCCCAATACAGGGCTACTTTCAGATGACTTTAAAAAGATGTGTAGTTCTTCTGACATCTGAAGGGAGGGTGTTCCATAGAGAAGGCGCCACTACCGAAAAAGCCCTCTGCCTCGTTCCCTGTAACCTCACTTCTCGCAGTGAGGGAACCGCCAGAAGGCCCTCACAGCTGGACCTCATTGTCTGGGCTGAACGATGGAGGTGGAGATGCTCCTTCAGGTCTACTGGGCCGAGGCCGTTTAGGGCTTTAAAGGTCAGCACCAACACTTTGAATTGCGCTCAGAAACGTACTGGGAGCCAGTGAAGATCCTTTAGGACCGGTGTTATGTGGTGTCGGTGGCCACTCCCAGTCACCCACTATGTAAAAGAAGAGAGGTTTTCTCCCCTGCTCTATCTCCCCACCTCTCTTCTCCCCCCACCTCATACTGTCTAACATTAGTGCGTCACAGAGAATGTAACTGATCTGTAGAAAGGACTCTATGAACTGGAAGCAGAGATGCTGTATGTACTTTTGTTACCCAAGAACATCTTAATAAAAACAATTTTAAAATACTGAAATAGAAGAAGGCTATCAGCCAATGTCACTCCCTGGACTGGATGTTACTGAAATTGGTGGAGCAGTGGCTAATTTGCTGTAATTCACCAATTTACCTTAATGCACTAGCTTTCTTTGGGGGCGAGGGATATTATTACAATGATGTCACAGCATGCCTTGTTTTCAACTATACATTAGCAGAGACATAAGGCATGGGAGTACATCCACTTGTCTCCCAATAGCATGTCCTTCAGGTGTTAAATGTCACTATGTGCCAGCTATGAATACCAATGGCATAAACACCATTTGCTCACAAAAGAGGAGTGAAATAACTATTTGGCAGCATCGATAACATTGCAATAGTCATGATGAAGTGTAAAAAGAGCCACAAGTATTGCTCTTAAAATATACTCTCCTTTCTTATATTTAATATTGTAACATTGGGACGTGGGTGGCGCTGTGGTCTAAACCACAGAGTCTCTTGGGCTTGCCAATTGGAAGGTCGGCGGTTCGAATCCCCGCGACGGGGTGAGCTCCTATTGCTCGGTCCCTGCTCCTGCCAACCTAGCAGTTTGAAAGCACGTCAAAGTGCAAGCAGATAAATAGGTACTGCTCCAGCGGGAAGGTAAACGGCATTTCTGTGCGCTGCTCTGGTTCACCAGAAGCGGCTTAGTCATGCTGGCCACATGACTCGGAAGCTGTCTGTGGACAAACGCCGGCTCCCTTAGCCTATAGAGCGAGATGAGTGCCGCAACCCCAGAGTCGTCCACGACTGGACCTAATGGTCAGGGGTACCTTTACCTTTTATTGTAATATTATGTGGCCTTTTAAACCTTGTTCTGAATACCATCCCCTTCCATCTCCTTTAGAAAACTGAAATGATGACCAAGGAGCAAAGGTTGGACAATCCGATAGATTTAGGATGCCACAAAAGTTCAGACAAGGGTTTCCTCCACCGCTCATGAGAAGGTTAACATATTTTTGGAACAGCCTTTAAGATCAGGAGGTTCCGTAAAATATGCACTGTTTAATTTATGATCCAAAACTCCATGGTGAATCATAGGTAGAACTGTTAAAGTAATTACCCCGGAAAGTCAATGTAATGAATACAGAATATGCGTTGGCATTATTTCGCTAATCTTTTCTATTGGCCAATGTATCATTTTTATTGTTCATTTACTTATGTAATATAGTCTTTGGTGTGAATTATCATCTCTAATATTCCCTTTTTTCACTAGAATGACTCATTGAAGCTCTAGGACAAAGGTAATATTTGAAGCAGAACTGGCCCAAGATATTTTGCTACCAGAATCAAAGGACAAGATGGTTTCCCCTACTCTTATTCCACAGGCAGGAGGCAACTGGCATGGCACTTGAATCATTCGTCTATGCTGGCAATGTGTCTGCATCTTCCTAGCTAAGGAGCTAGGAGCAGGGTTGAGGATGGGGCTTTCTGTTTTAATTCTATTTCTCACTTTTTGGAACAATGCACAAACTGAAACACAGCTTTCCTTCAAAATCCACGCTCTTTCAAATTTTGCGATGCAATTCTCCAGCCAAGTAATATGTGCAAAAATGTGTATATTGTGGGAACAGGTGCATAGAAATGCACATACTGGTGAAAATCACAAACAAAAACTTAGTGCATCTTGGGGAAATTGCCCGCAGAAATGTGACTATAAAAGGAAATAAGTACTAGCGTGTTGACGAATTTTCATGAGGATTTTTTAATATATATATATATATATAAAACCAACCCACAAACTGATGTAGATATGTGGAGAACTGGATTTAAGATGCATGGGGGTGGGAGGAAACAGAAATAAACTGAAGTTGGCAAATTGCTCTATCCCTAGATATAAGGTCGCCACCCTGCAGTATCTGCTACATGAGATAGTCATCTCACATGATAGGACCGGCCCTGGTCTGAGCAGTTTGTGTAAGAGGAAGAAATTTGGCACTCAGCAAACCTTGACCACTTCAGTATTTTTCCAACAGCTTCTCTACATTTAGATATAACTACGGATTGAAGCAAGGTCAGAAATAACTCTGAGGCAGTCGCCTCATCAGGCATATTCTGAGGACAATGAAAGTGCAATAAATGGACAGTTATTTTATTTATTATTATTTATTATTTATTATTTATTATTTATTATTATATTTTATTGGGGAGGGGAGGGATTTGGATTTTCTGTCCCAGGAAACAAAACCGCGTGGACCAGCCTTGCTTCTTGGCCATTTATTTCCATTAAAAAGCATTTTCGTTTCTCTCTTTGTTATTCTAGCCACCATCAAATTAATAGTAATTATTCCATTTTCTTGCATGGGTTGTTTGCATTCACTCATAGGTATCACCACAGGGGCATCAGTGTGTGCCGAGAGTGGGGTGGGTGGGCAGAGCACCCACTCCAGAAATCGACCTCTGCCTGTTCCCCACAAAGCTAGCAGAATGTTATGATATTGTACAACTCTCCACCATGCTTCTTGCCTTAGCTATTGGCTAGGACTCAGGACTCTGGAAAAATGTGCTAAATTGCGAGCAAGTAGTTCATCCTCTTTCCTGGCAAATGACTTGGTACATTATGCCTCAACTCCGTTCAATCAAGATGGTTTCCTTCAGGCACCGTCCAGCATAATGGCAGAAAGTACTAAGTGTTGTATCAATAAAAGAGACAAAGCATTTCCTCGTAAGCTGCTTGGCACATTCTGCCAGAGAAAGGGGGATGAATTTGAGGCACCAGAGAAAAGAGGTAGAGAGAACAATTTCAGCTGCTATCGAGGTAATAGTGAAGTTTAGGGAAGTTTTTAATGTTTGATATTGTATCGCTTTTTTATTCTGTTGGGAGCCAACCAGAGTGGCTGGGGAAACTCAGCCAGATGGGCGGGGTATAAATAATGTTGTTATTGTTGTTGTTGTTGTTGTTGTTGTTGTTGTTGTTGTTGTTGTTCCCCACCAGATTTCCTGCCTCAACATATTAACATTTCTTCCTATGGACTCTTCATATGTACACTGAATTCATGGAGAGGAGAGCTGCCACCACCGACCTAATCCTTATCACCAGTTCCCCTGATCTCCACACTCCGGATTTCCACACTTCAGCAGAAGGTCTGACTAGGAAACCTATATGCCTAGCAACTCCTCTCTGAGCTACTATTAGCTGTGGAGATGCAACACAGTTGCCTGAAAGCTTTCCACTTCACGGCTAATACAGTTCCCGCTGTACCTTGAGCCAATCTTGACTACAGTGGTACCTCGGGTTACAGATGCTTCAGGTTACAGACGCTTCAGGTTACAGGCTCCACTAACCCAGAAATAGTACCTCGGGTTAAGAACTTTGCTTCAGGATGAGAACAGAAATCGGGCAGCAGCGGCGGGAGGCCCCATTAGCTAAAGTGGTACCTCACGTTAAGAACAGTTTCAGGTTAAGAACAGACCTCCAGAACGAATTAAGTTCTTAACCAGAGGTACCACTGTACTGCCTAGAGATGAACAAATCTGTCATTTCTGGCCCCTTTCAGTTTCTCAGTTTTCCAATCAATTTTTTCCTCTCTCCAGTCAATTCAGTTCTCCACATTTTCACATGTCCTCATGAAAATTCATCAGCATTTTAGTACCCATTTCTCCTAATGTATACATTCTCAAAGGCAATTTTGCCTGGTGCATATACTTTTAAAACAATTTCCCATAATATAATACATTTTTGCTATGTTTTTAATGAATATGTGCATTTTTATGTACATTTTACCATAGTAAATGACTATTCTGTTTGCCATACTTGACTGGAGTTCTGCACTGCAAAATTCAGTTTTGAAGGATAGCTGTGTTTTGGACTACATGTTGTTTCAAGAAGAATAGTCCAATGAATTTTCATAGGGACTTTTTTATTATTATTAAGCAAACGGATGCAGAAATACAGAGAACTGAATAAGACGGAATACATGAAAAACTGAGACAAACCATTGTCGAGAAGAAGAAGAAGAAGAAGAAGAAGAGTTTGGATTTGATATCCCGCTTTATCACTACCCGAAGGAGTCTCAAAGCGGCTAACATTCTCCTTTCCCTTCCTCCCCCACAACAAACACTCTGTGAGGTGAGTGGGGCTGAGAGACTTCAAAGAAGTGTGACTGGCCCAAGGTCACCCAGCAGCTGCATGTGGAGGAGTGGAGACTCGAACCCGGTCTCCCAGATTAGAGTCTACCGCTCTTAACCACTACACCACACTGGTTTGCCTGTCCCTATTCTCTACACATCTGTGGTGCATTTCACTGGTGTGCCATTGTTGTAATTTTCTTTGGACATGACAACCAGATTACTCTTTAAGCATGTCTTCTTTGGAAGGAAGCTCTGTATCAAACTCGGGTTCTCCCAGTGAATTTGATGGACAGGGTAGCAGTTTGATTGACAGACAAAAGAAAAGTCCGTCATTTAACACAGTACCATATTGTGCCCTCTCAATGTTGCTGAACTACTCCTCTTGTCATCCCTGACTATTGACCATGCTGGCTGGGGATTGCGGGAGCTGTGCTCCAGAGATATCTGGAGTGACACAGAGGTCCTCTCCCATATTTTAAATGGTTACATTGGGGAAGGATCTTCAGCAGATTTTCAAATTAGATGGGAAATCTTTCCACTGTATTTGGGCGTTGGTTGTGCTCATGACAAGATTAACTACATAGATCTTACCACCCATCAGAAGTTCTTTATATTCTATGGTAGTATAGCCTATATTCCATCATGTAGACCAGGGGTAGGCAACCTAAGGCCCGTGGGCTGGATGCGGCTCAATCGCCTTCTCAATCTGGCCCGCAGACGGTCCAGGAATCAGCGTGTTTTTACATGAGTAGAATGTGTCCTTTTATTTAAAATGCATCTCTGGGTTATTTGTGGGGCCTGCCTGGTGTTTTTACATGAGTAGAATGTGTCCTTTTATTTAAAATGCATCTCTGGGTTATTTGTGGGGCCTGCCTGGTGTTTTTACCTGAGTAGAATGTGTGCTTTTATTTAAAACGCATCTCTGGGTTATTTGTGGGGCATAGAAATTCATTCATTTATTTTTTTTCAAAATATAGTCCGACCCACCACATGGTCTGAGGGACAGTGGACCGGCCCACGGCTGGAAAAGGTTGTTGATCCCTGATGTAGACTTTTGACCAGCCAATGATCTTGTTAACACATTACTTTAAACCATGGTCAAACTAAAATATTATGTATAGCTGAAGAATGTGAAGCATGCTGTGGTGTGCTGCTGAAATCATGGGTGCTTCAGGCCTCCCATGTTGCTGCTGCTGCACTACCAGAAGCCATGGTTTGGATTAGCACTGCACCTGAACCAGGGCTCGTTGTTTCATCCAGACCACAAGCAGTGATCCCCAAACAAATCTTGGTTGCAGCTCACGGTGGCTTTTAGGGAGAGAAGCAAGTCATGAGCTGGGGTTCGGACATCAAATTCAAACCATGGTTTCACTCCTAGCAGAAGAAGTGAGGAAGGAGCAAAGTACAGTGGTACCTCGGTTTACAAACTTAATCTGTTCCGGAAGTCCGTTCTTAAACCAAAACCATTCTTAAACCGAGGCACGCTTTCCCTAATGAGCCCTCCTGCCGCCGGTGCCCTTCCACTGTTTGGCTTCCGTTCTTAGACTGAGGTAAAGTTCGCAAACCGGGACACTACTTCCGGTTTTGCAGAGTTCACGAACCAAATAGTTCATAAACAGGGCTGTTCTTAAACCGAGGTACCACTGTGACTGCAATTTCTGCAGTGTGTATTAGTATGGTTTGGTTTAACTATGAGAACCAGGCTAGGAAGGAAGGAAGGAAGGAAGGAAGGAAGGAAGGAAGGAAGGAAGGAAGGAAGGAAGGAAGGAAGGAACCTACCTAGCTAACAGTGCTGTTCTGTACATGTCTGCTAAGAAGTAAGTCCCATTGCATTCAATGGGGATTACTTCCTAATAAGTGGTATAGGACGGTGACCTAAAACACAGATTTTGCTAGTAAATATTCCCTTCAGGATACAATGTCACATTTTACAAATGTATATGGTATGTTTCATTCAAGCACACCCGAGACAAATAACCACTTAGCAGGGATAGGTTTATGGTCCTGGTGGATTTTTGCAGTGATTCCTGCAGAGAAATGCCGCTTGAATTTAGTCCTACAACAATGATACATTAATGTTTTTGATGCATTGCATAGTGTTCAAGTATTTAAAAAAAATGCATTTGAGGTTAGATTTTACTACTTCTTCTTCTTCTTCAGTATCAAATTAAATCCAACTTAATACCTAGCTGTGTATCATGCAGATCAGATCTATTTGTACAAGGCTGTGCGGTGTGGAGCTGGTTCAAATGAATGAATAGCTTTCTCATTACTTCACCCTATTCTGCTGTCTCTTCCACACACACCCCAATCCTTTGTAATGTAATGGAGGACAGCTGTGGCAGTGAAGTGAATATTAACTAACCCCAGTGCCTCAGCAGATTGTGATTTTAATCCCTGCAAATACCACTAAAATCAAAATTTAATTACACTCAGCGTAGCTCTGTTAATGCCTAAAAATATTTAACAATTAGTGGTGGGCTTAATTAAGGGAGCTGCCTTTCACAAAGCAACCTGAAAAGTCTTTCCTCCTCTCCTGCCTTCCCCTCCCCCCCTCGCCTTTATCTCTCAGACTAATTAGTCTGATGTAAGCTTACAGCACTTCATTTACTGTAACCGAGTCTTGATGCTGAGCCGATCCAGTTTGTGGAGCTTAACTGTGTGTAATGGAAGGGGAAGTTGTAAAAAGGAAGGTGGTTAACTGAGCACAGCTGCTTAATAAAAGAAAACCTTGAGCGTCAACCTCTAGATATAATCAGAGCCATTTTCCTACACTCCAGTTACAGAGACGAAGAAGGAGTTGCAAGCGGAACAATGGGTTTGTTTATGTTTCCAGTCAGTATCGGATACTAGCAAACTGAGATTGGCTGAGCAACATTTGTTCTTCTTGAAGGCAGAACATGGTGTACCTGAAAATTAATAGGGAACTAAGTTACTCTGGAAGGGGCTGGAGGTATTGGGTTTATTGGGGGAGGGAGAAGAACAAAGCTTAATACCACAAAGCCTAGGGCTTGCCAATCAGAAGGTCGGCGGTTCGAATCCCCGCGACGGGGTGAGCTCCCGTTGCTCCGTCCCTGCTCCTGCCCACCTAGCAGTTCGAAAGCACGTCCAAGTGCAAGTAGATAAATAGGTACCACTCTGGCAGGAAGGTAAACGGCATTTCCGTGCGCTGCTCTGGTTCGCCAGAAGCGGCTTAGTCATGCTGGCCACATGACCCGGGAGCTGTACGCCGGCTCCCTCGGCCAATAAAGCGAGTTGAGCGCCGCAACCCCAGAGTCGTCCGCGACTGGACCTAATAGTCAGGGGTCCCTTTACCTTTACCTGCTTGAGAGGAATTGTTCGATGGTTATCCATCAATCATTAATAAATATATGATTATAATGAAGAAATTAGCTTTTAAACATACACTTTTCCTTTCCATATTCACAGACACACTGTGCGCTAGATCTTCAGTAGGTATAAACTTTTATTTACAGGTAGGTAGCCCTGTTGGTCTGCTGTAGTCGAAACAAAATAAAAAAATTCCTTCCAGTAGCACCTTAGAGACCAACTAAGTTTGTTATTGGTATAAGCGTGCATGCACACGAAAGTTCATACCAATAACAAACTTAGTTGGTCTCTAAGGTGTTACTGGAAGGAATTTTTTTTTATTTTGTTTAAACTTTTATTGTTCTTTTAAATGGAGTTTAATGTTTCAAATAGAGCTGTGGGGAACCTTTTTCAGTCTGGGAACTACAGTCACTTCTGGGGATAGGTGCCAACTCCTAGGGGTGGTTTTGCTTTTTTGCTTTTTAAAGGGGGCTGGGCCCCTTCAATGTTCAGAGGGCGTTTGCCTCCACCCCCTGGTTGCTCACGACGTCACATGTGTGGTGTCAGGACATCGTATCGGGCCCCTTCAATCATCTTGAGAAGTTGGCTCCTCTGCTCCTGAAAACCTTTTGAAGTCCACATGCCCCAGGCCACATGTGGAACAATGAAGGCAAAATATGCTTTTTGTACAGTAGGCTAGTTTCTACACACACTCCCATACTTGTCTCTATCCCCTGTTCAGACACGCAAGTGGTAATATCAGAGTTCAAGGACATAGTCCAACCAGGAGAGAACACTTAGGGTGCAAAGGAGGGTCCGTGAGGGCTGTGGCCTGGGGAGAAGAAGAAGAGGAGGAGTTTGGATTTGATATCCTGCTTTATCACTACCGGAAGGAGTCTCAAAGCGGCTCATATTCTCCTTTCCCTTCCTCCCCCACAGCAAACACTCTGTGAGGTGAGTGGGGCTGAGAGACTTCAGAGAAGTGGGACTAGCCCAAGGTCACCCAGCAGCTGCATGTGGAGGAGCGTAGACTCGTAATCACCAGATTACGAGTCTACCGCTCTTAACCACTACACCACACTGGCTACACACTACACTACACTACACTACACTACACTACACTACACTACACTACACTACACACACAGAGGTCCTATGTTCCAATGGAGAGATCTGGAGGGCCCCCAGGCCTGAGATTCCGCACTCCTGAAACAGAGCATATAATGAGCAGACTATAAAGTGTATAAAGTGTATAATGAGCAGACTATAAAGTGTATCCAAAAGACAGCCCTGTTCAGGGAAGTTTTTAATCTGTAACATGTGTATGTATTTTAATGTATGCTGGAAGCCGCCTAGAGTGGCCAGGGAGACCCGGCCAGATGGGCGGGATATAAATAATAAATTATTATTAAATTATAAATTATTAAAATATAGATAAACTAACTGAGGCTTTTTTCTCTCTATCCACCCTCTCTGCTACCTACATCTAGCATCTGACAGAGCATTATACATATATATTTCAGATAGCAAATTATATACCTCACCTTTTCCCCAAGGCGCTCAAGGTGGTGCATTTGGTTCTCTCCCTGTTTTATTTTCACAATGACCCTGTGAGGTAGGTAAGGCTGAGAGACTGGCTTAAGAACATACATTAAGTGTCTGGAAACTGGACAAAGGCTGCTGGAAACCAAAGCGTGGCTCACCGCTATACATCCGTGCTCTGCCTACATTTCATGTCTGATCCATCTTCTTTAACTTTCCACATGCTGGCAGAATCCCACCACTCCAAATGGCTAGCTTGCATTGAGAGCCAAATCAGAGCCTGTGGCCTGTCAGTCAAGTCGCTGCTTATGCTCCCACAATTGGAATCATTCCAGACAATCAAGTGCAGAATCCTAGAGATTGAATTCCAAAACCTTAGCAGCGCAGCCAATAAAACCCATTCCCCATTGGGGTTGGGAATTCCAGCCTTGTTTGGCCAGGACACTCCATATTTACACCATCTTTACGATCCCCACCCACAGAGCTCTTTCCCTCGCAAGATTTAATGTCTTACCCCGCCTGCAGTTTTGCAAGGTAGATTCTCGAAAGTCCCATACTGCCCTTGTGATACAAAACAGGTTGAATCCATCACACACATTTTATTTTATTGCCCATTTTATGCAAAAGAAATTATAAGTATTTGGCCCCCTTATTGAAAGAGGGGATTTATCGCACTGACTCTTCCAGGGTGTCTTATCTGCTGAACAAATGTAATGACGTTGTGGAGAATGTGGCAAGATTTTTGAGTGACGCTATGAAATTACGTCACCATAGGTCCTAAGAGCCATTTTGATACCTCATGATGTCTGGACAGTTTTATGCTAAAGTATCTCCTACTATGTTTCGTTAACTGTGTTGTGTTCTGATCCATGTACTGTGTTAAGTGATGGACTTTTATGCCAATAAAGGAGATGGATTGATTGAAATGTACTACATGGCTGAGCGAGGATTTGAAAACTGGTCTCCCAGGTCCTAGACCAATACTCTAACCACTGCAACAATACACTAGTTCTTACAATGCTAAATACTCTTTGCTATAGTCTTCGCTTCTCTCTCTCTCTCTCTCTCTCTAATATATCAGTTACTGGGGTGTCAACACTCCTATCAGGCTGCAGTTTGTGGCAAGTCCTCAAAAGATCAGGGATAGGGGTTTGGGGAGATGCCTGCAGCAGCGCTATGGGAGATTTGTCTTCTGACAAGAAGGGGTCATGTTTACAAGGGCAATCCATTCACAAGATCAAACAGTCCAGCATTAATATTAGAGAATCTCTGTGTGGATCATTTGTTTAAGCTGGGCATACACACTTCCAAAACGTGTCCCTGGAAATGAAGGTCGAGATTTGTTTTCTTGAATGTCGGGAGGGCGTTAAAAGCACCCAGGACCATTTATTTGAGTCGGTGCAAAGAGCTTTCACCAAAGATCCATCAGAGGTAAACCGGATACTATGGCGGTGGTTTGATAATGTCACTTGGCTGCTTACCCCTCTCCCCACCCCCCATTCTCAAGTAATGTAAGACAACATAGCTATTTTTATTTGACACATGTGGAAGCAGATGCTTTAGCATTGTTCCAGTACAAAGGCACAGATGTTTTAAAGCCCAAATCTTGTCTTCACAAGATAACTTCTATGCAAACATGATACTACTAATAGTTTGCTTTCATGCACTTCAGTGTTGGACTGATTAATTTTTGGCTCGTGGCAATCCTCACTTCCCAGGCACTTTTACAAGCAAGAAAAGGATAATTTAAAAGTGTAACGCTAATGAAAGCTTCTCTCAGTAAAATGAGACAGAAGGATTAAAGATAGATTCCATTTTTAAAAAATATATTATTGGCATTGACTGTGTGCGGGAGGGGGGAACCTGCAGTGAAAGTCAAAAACGGTTGCAAAATGTGAAAACAAACGAAGTTTGTCAGCTTTGAGTTCCCTAATGACGAGGTAGATTGCACATACTAAGAAATCCATACTTGCACATCCCTTTTGGATTTTAAAATTTAATCTAGCCACTCACGTGCTCAACAGATGTAATAACAGGTTTTGATTTGATGACTTTTGCAACACATTAAGAAGTAATTAGGACAGCCTCCAAACCTAGTCAGCAAATTAATAGGTCTAGGAAGTTCAATTTGGATTTGCACTATATTTTCTTCTCATCCTTGTTCTTTGGGAAAGAAAAAAAAGAGAGAGGAAGGCTATAACATAGATTTCGGATCACCTCAAGATAGGTGGTGGAAAGTTTACAGTTATATACAGTAAAGGTAATACAACTTGTAGTTTTCTGTTTTCCCGTTCCCCTGTACCAAGTTAATAATAGCAATAGTCAGTGCTATTCACCATGAATGTCTCCTTTTTTCTCTTATAATGGCAATGGAGCCCACCTGAGAGGTGCCAGAACTGGGTTCCGGTAAGTTGCAGCTGAAAAAAAACCCCTGGTAATAGTTATACTACTACAGTCATACCCCGTGTTACGTTTGCTTCACGTTGCGGCTTTTCAGGTTACGAAATCATTGCAGAAAGTGTTGAACAGGACAGTGAGGCCTGGGGAGAGGCGGTGTGGCCTGTAGAAGGGGCATCACCCGCGGGGAGTCCTGAGGGCTGGAGAAAGAGACCACATCCGGACCTCAGACCTGAAATTCTCCAACCCTGGTCTACAGTAGATAGCATGGGCATGTCTTTTAAGAAATACATAGGTTATCTTTTTGCCTTTGATATTGCCGTTCACCCCATATACCGGAGGGTGGGGTGGTGGTGGTGAATTTGCCACACCCCTCCTCCCCTAGAAGAGGAGGAGAGGTGGTATCTCCCTAGGGGAGGACAGTATGGCCTGAGGGCAATTTCACCCAATGGGAAGACACGGTGACAGGCTATATAAGCCTTCTCTCTCTCTTTTTATAATCTGTTTATTACATTTTCCAATACAAATCACAACAAATCACATTGAAATTATTCCCAATTACATTCCAAATTACAATCCAAATTAATTATACAATTCCCAATTAAAAGAAACATTCCAATTATGCCTAATTATTATAATATTTTTATATATATATACGGACTTCCCATGCCTCGGACGCCGGAGCTTCCCTGATCACCTCCATCGATTGCTTTTAAAAATTCTTTCCAATATTTCCACAGCCGCTGATATATGCCAGCAAGCAGGCTAAATTATAATAAACAATGTCTCTGTGTGGATGAGGTCGATCTTCTTTATTCCAAATGCCCCATTCCGACCATCCCCATCTTCTCGTCCTGTTGTTCACCAAACTTCTTCACACTGCTACTCTCCCCCGCTTGCTTTGCACATACCCCTTTCCAGGAGTGCCAGTCTCTAATATAAATCAAACTTCATGCTAAATAAGCCTTCTCTGCCCTCTTTATCTGCCTGGAATTAATTTGATTTGGCTACATTGGTTGAATCTCACTAGGTCGTTGGTTTTGCAGATCCTCAAGTTGTTATATTTAATAAGTAAAACCCATTTGTCCACATTTGGTTGTCTTGACTCATCTTCCTAGTGTGTTGGCAATGTAATAGCCCACACAAAGCTCTCATCAGAAGTTAAAACCACATGCTGCCAGCCCAAAATCTTGCCATACAGGTTCCATTTTTATTCCACGTCCTATGTATTTGGGTGTGTTGACTTTTGAATGATTGTGTGTTTTAAATTAAATGCAGTTTCCCACTGATTTCCAAAAGCTCCCTATGCCTGGAATCCCATTATTCCTAATTAAAGAGCCGTTTCAATTTCTTGCCAGTGTATAACTTCAATTAATGGTAATGGGAATTATCCATGTGCAGTGATCTGAGAACAGGCTCCGAAGGTATTGTGTAAATATTTTACAGCTGGCTGCGTCTTGCCGTCTAACTGAGCAACATGATATTTTCTTAGACACCAGTGTGTGAAGCTTCAGTTGTACAACTGGGCCTGTTCACACTGGTCTGACTCCTTCATGACTAGGAACAAAACACCCCACTTGCCTTTATCAAGCAAATCAGAGACAATAAGGGGGCATCTTGTTCCATAGCAAGGTTTACACTGGGTCATGGACAGTTTGCATATGCTGGGCAAATCCCTGTGGTAAATATAGGACACTAACCGCATGGCCTCAACTCACCAACATCTTAAAACATTACATTCCAGATTGTAACAAGAGGAATCCATTCTGAATAAACATTATTAGGATTTATCAAGAGAAATGCAAAGCTTAATATCAAATATCTTTTTTCTTGTGTCTAAAACATTGCTCTAAATACAATAAGAACATAGAAAAAGAGAGAGAAGAAAATAAAAAGGAAGAAAGGAAGAAAGCAGAAAATATAGGAGAGAGAGAAAATAAAGAAGAAGAAATAGACAAGAGATTAAAAGAGAGAGGGAGAAAAATTAAGTCAAGAAGTTGAAGAACTTCTGATTCTTTGTCTGACCACTGTATATGAAACAATATTCACTTAAACCACTCCAATATAACACCCCACAAAAGCCACAAAGAGAGGAATCCAGATCTCTGCAAAACTGACCTTTGGTCTTCCTTATAATCTGAACCTTAGCACGCATATGAAACATGGAAATATAGAAATAAGCTATGCATATTTAATTCCAGGCAATTAAATGGTTTGCATTTGACGGATGTTTTGTGGAACTGTTTCTTCCGCAATCTCTTCTTTCAGTTAAAGCTTCTCACTGTCTGGTCTCCCGAGAACAAGAAATGCTCTGGTCTCCCGAGAACAAGAAATTAGAAAATACTTTGTAGTGAGGCGGGGAACCCTCTGGATCTGCATGCAGTGTCAACCAAATAACGCATGTTTGCGCAAAGCTTAAATGTTTGCTTTGGGATGGAAGAATCACCTAGCTAGCCAACAGAAGACAGCAGCACCTACATACAGTTATTAAATCTTTTCTTAGCTGGGAAATTAGTGTCAAATTGCATAAGCCTATAAACTATGTCGGTGCGAGACAGTCTCATTAATTTGATGGCTGAAGGTAGGCTTCTCAAACAGCAGGTTTCTCATCCCCTGGCTTCCCCCTCCCCTCTTTTTTTTTTTTTAATCAGCTAAAATAATGAGCTGGGGGTTGAGTTGCTTAACCAGGCCAAGAGAAGAAGAAAGCCGAATCATCTTAAAGCACCAATCCTGGATTTAATAGCCTACAACAAAACACTAAGCAGGTCAGTGCCATGGTTCAGCAATTCCTAAAAGCCCTGTCTGCTTCTCAACAGCTTATCAGCGGTCAGTATAGAAGAGTTCCCAATGAGGGCTGATTTACAGCACTGGAGGGGGAAGGGGCTGCCGTAAAAATGAAGGGCAAGGATCAGAGTGTGCTGTGCGTTTTATATATATATACCTATATATATATATATTATCTCCAAACGAAACAAAACCCTAAAATCTCAGAAAACGATTCTCCTCTTGTGATAGAGATATCTTGCAGTTCGCATTGACATAAACAGGTCACAGTGCCTAGGAACAGACGACTCAGCAAGCATCCTGGTTTGTTTTTTTCTGGGTCAGTGTCTGGCTTTATCTTGTTAAGCCAACTAATTGAACACAAAACCATATGATACCAAATGAGGCAAGTGCATTAAATGAGACAAGATGGGGAGGGTACGCGGAGCAGGTTTCCTTTGAGTGGCATTCGGGGAGATTACATTTCCTTCAAATTTGCTCAGCGTAACATGGCCATATCTATGCTGATGCAGTAGGGATAAGCTGTTCTGTTTTTCCTGTGTTGTGTTGAGGGGATGAGAAGAAATAAAGGCATTGTAGAACGGTAAGCAATTGCTCCAGCCCAAAACTCTGCATGTGCCCCAACGCGCCTGCAGAGCTCTTGGGCAAATTGCTGACCCATCCATTTCAATGGAGACAGAACTGCTTATTCGATAGAATACCCATTCGGCACTTCTGCCGCTGACATTAAATGCAGAGATAAACGTTACTGCTTACTGGTTACTGCTTACTGGTTACTGCTTACTGGTTACTGGTAACCAGAAATTCTGTCAAAGCTGGGGAAAATTCAGAGAATATATGAAAAAACAGTGCCCCACCTTAAAGACCTGGATCCATATCTAATAATCCGTATTGATACACAAGAAAGAAGGGTATATGATATATTAATTTTATTATATATATTGATTCCGTGGTAATGGAAAGCAGTAATTATATGATTTGATAAAATAACCTGAGAGAATGACAAATGGAAGTCTAAGATGTGGATAGGAATGAATGTGGAATATATGTATGGTTTATTTTGTTTGATTTATTTAGGGTTTTTTTCTTGTTTTTGTTTGTCAGAATGTTTGTTAGAAGTATTGAATGGTTTTTGAGTTGTTTTGTGATGTTTGTTATGTTTCATTTGCCTGTTTTTTTGATGTGTCTGTTTCTGATTTGTATGTTTTATTTGTACGTTTTGATAAAATTTTCAATAAAGAGTACCTTAAATAAATAAATAAATAAATAAAAATGCAGAGATAAACGGCAAATTATTTTATTTGATAAGGACTTTAACACCATGCTTCCCCCTCCCTCCCCACTCATTAGTTTCTTGAACACTCGCTCAGAAAATTGTCTGTGCCATTTGTAGGGTTGCCACATGGTGAACCCAACACAATTTGGACTCAATAAAAGTGCTATTTTATAGTGTTAGGGCTTATTCACACTTCACCTTTTGCACACTCTTTTCATGCAGAAAGTGTCTGTATCTGAGCGGTTCCCCCTGCAAGCTTTGCCCCACGAAAAGCCCACTCTTTAAAGCTGGGTTGGAGCAAATGTCAGTTCGGGTTTTGGAGGGATTACTGTTTGCTCTGAATGTGCTTTAAAGAGCAGGTTTTCATGGGGAAAGCTCCAGGGCAAAAAAAGGGCACTCAGACACAGAGCTTTAAATTGTGGACTGTGCCTGGATAGAGTGGAGGAAAGGCAAGTTCTTAGTCTAACAGACCTTCCTTAATAGTCTAACCACCTCAGTTTGATGTATTTGATCATCTGTGAGCTCCAGGTGTGGTGTCCAGTTACTATATGTTGATGCCACATGACCCTGGATAGCTCAGTTGGTTAGAGTGTGCTGCTGCTGCTGTCGCCACCGCCGAAATTGCAGGTTCGATCCCTGTATGGGGCAGGTGCATATTCTTGCATTGAAGGGGATTTAGATGATCCTCAGGGTCCATTCCAACGCTACGATCTATGTACTCCTATGTTTATTTTAACACAGTATTGGGTTAAGGTTTTGCAATGGCCCATTTTCCATTTCCTTGCCCTTTGGAACATCATGGTCAAATTAGAAATCTGCATTAGATCCAGACATACCTTTCTGCAACTGGAAGGGCTCCTTCTCCTTTTGTAAGGGACTCTGATCTAATAGAAACTCTTTCTGGAGTACCACCTTCCATACACTTCCAGAGGACCCTCCAAATCAGCTTTACATGGGGACAGGAGAGAAGTAGTAGTAGTAATTTATGTATACCCCACCCATCTGGCTGGGTTTCCCCATGCAGTCTGGGTGGCTTCCACGTGTGGTGGAGCCAGTGTGGTGTAGTGGTTAAGAGCGGTAGTCTCGTAATCCGGTGCACCGGGTTCGCGTCTCCTCTCCTCCACATGCAGCTGCTGGGTGACCTTGGGTTAGTCACACTTCTTTGAAGTCTCTCAGCCCCACTCACCTCACAGAGTGTTTGTTGTGGGGGAGGAAGGGAAAGGAGAATGTTAGCCGCTTTGAGACTCCTTCGGGTAGTGATAAAGCGGGATATCAAATCAAAACTCTTCTTCTTCTTCTTCTTCTTCTTCTTCTTCTTCTTCTTCTTCTTCTTCTTCTTCCACAGGGCGGGCACCACTACAGAGAAGGCCTTCTGCCTCGTTCCCTGTAACCTCACTTCTTGCAGTGAGGGAACCACCTGAAGGCCCTCTGAGCTGGACCTCAGTGTCCAGGCTGAACGATGGGGGTGTTGAAAGGAAAATTTGCCCCGAGGAGCATAGCCCAAGAAAATTCTGCTCCCACAAGTCTGGATCCAATCCTGCATGTTTTTAATAATAATAATAATAATAATAATAATAATAATAATAATAAATCACCACCATCTGATTTTTCTGCTTTGTTTTAAACAAACAAACAAACAAACAAACAAAGGTTGCTGTGACAATAAGGTAACATATCTCGATTTCCCTTTATTGCACTTTAAGTAGCCAGTGGTGCATTTAAGAAATGTTAGACTCTGGGCTTACAGTGGATGTGGGCCTTTTTCAGTGATGATGGATTTTGAAAGGCAGCAAGTCAACCCAGTTGCACTTGGAAGCCCTCTTGCTCACAAGGGCTGAGCGGGGCCCTTGACTTCTTCCCCAAAGTCCTGGCCTGACATTTAGATTTAAAGAAGTGCTTATATTTGATGATGATTCAAAAGAGGATGCATGAACCTGATAAGAAGATAGAATATGAAATCAACAGTGAGGGATGTGAGGGAGTCAATTGAGTTAAGAAATAGAGGAAATTAGAACTGCTTGGCCTGGAAAAAGGTCAGGCCCAAGCAATGTTATGACATATTATTATTAAGGTTAAAGATAAAATGAACGGGTATACCTCTGTGAGAGGGGGGATGGATTTGGGCTTCCCACGGTGAGAGGGGGGAAGCATGAAAAATTTAACCGAGATGTAATGGCTTATAAAATTTTTAAATCAATAAAAATTATTTAAAAACAAAACAAAACAAAGTCCTGGCCTGACAGCACAACTGTGAATGGCTGAGATCACAGAGCTATATTTAACACAATTATGCTAGACGTACCTTTGGATAACCAGGACGACATTCCAGTGAAAACCCTCAAGTAAGCGAAAACCTGCCAGGGGTATGATTTTAAACCACCATTGAACAAGCTAGAGGTCCACACTAGTGCGATTAAATTTGCCTTAAACACACACACACACACGTTATGATAAAAATAACCCAGTCCAGGTCTGTGTCGATTCTTTTCAGTCTCTGCACATTTGCTATTAGCATAAGAAATGCTGCTTATAGCAGAGCCAGCCGTGCTTGAAATTTCTGAATTAATGGATTTGATTTCCTCTTGAGACAAACCATCAGCCTTGCAGTAATGGAAATAGATATAGTTGGTAAAACAAATAAAACGCTGGCATGCCGATGAGATGAGTTTTGGTTTAAAATAGTAATGTCGTAATTGAAGGGAACAATTACAGGGTTGCTGCTGGGCACAAAAGGAGTGGCGTGTCAATGAAGTAATGTTGTTGTTAAGTGTGCAGTCATTTCACGAAAGTGCAAAACCACAGAAGTCCTTCTCTGTATTAAAGAAACAAAACAAAACAAAACAAAAAACCCAGAACGGGTGGAATTTGGGATTTCCATTTAGGCTGCCCGACAACACTTCCTTAATTTTTAATTTAAGGATCATTCATTTTGACCTTTAGAAACTTTTCTTCTTGTAAACAAAAATAGCTTTTCTTTCCTTTTAAAAAATACTGCTTGGTTTTTTTGTAAAGCAGGATCCCTGGACGACTCACAATGGCAAGTACACTAGCCTAGCTCATCAGCTGTAGCATTGCATAAATGTAAGGTCCCCATAAAAAAAGAAACATAACAGTTGTCAATATTTTCTTTTCTTTTCTTTCTTTCTTTTGAAATAATTTTTATTTGGTTTTACAAGTATAAAATTATAACAATACATATCCATATTTAGCGATTCCCCCGAATCTCTGGACTTCCTACCTTCCTCTTCATGGTTCCTATTGCCAACCTTTTCAGCTGCATATTATTCAGTAATCCATATTTTATGTCACTCCATTTTGTCCATCATATTTACTACATTACAAGTGCTATTGCAATCCTGCTAATGTTTCCATCTTCTTACAGTGGTCTCCCAGATAAGTTATACTTTTTTCTCATTCTTTATTAAAGTTTTGGTCTTCTTGATTCCTTAACTTTCCGGTCAGTTTTGCCATTTCGGCATAGTCCAACAACTTAGTTTGCCATTCTTCTCTGGTAGGGACTTTGTCTCGGGGCTAGTAACATCTGTGCAGCTGTCGTCGCATACATAAAAACTATTTTCTGCTCCTTTGGAATGTTGGTACCTACAATACCCTGCCTATCTGGCTGGGTTTCCTCAACCACTCTGGGTGGCTCCCAACAGAATATTAAAAATGTGATAAAACATCAAACATTAAAAACTTCCCTAAACAGGGCTGCCTTCAGATGTCTTCTAAAAGTCAGATGGTTGTTTATTTCCTTGACAGCTGACGGGAGGGCGTTGCACAGGGCGGGCGCCACTACCAAGAAGGCTCTCTGCCTGGTTCGCCTCACAGTGAGGGAACCGCCAGAAGGCCATCGGAGCTGGACCTCAGTGTCTGGGCTGAATGATGGAGGTGGAGACGCTCCTTCAGGTCTGCTGTGCTGAGGCCGTTTAGAGCTTTAAAGGTCAGCACCATCACTGAATTGTGCTTGGAAACGTACTGGGAGCCAATGTAGGTCTTTCAGGACCGGTGTTCTGTGGTGTCAGCGGCCGCTCCCAGTCACCAGTCTAGCTGAATGATGGGGGTGGAGACGCTCCTTCAGGTATACTGGAGCTTGTGGCTCAAAGAGTGCTGTTGAAGGGCCTGCATGTGGGAGAAATTGAAACAGATTAAGCATTATATCGATTATATATGTGAGGGAGACCCACATTCAAATCCTTGGTCATCTATGAATAACAGTTGCTGAGAATCACAGGTGAAGAAGGACGCCGTTGCTCTCAGGTTCTTCTTGTGGGCTTCCTATAGGCATCTGGATGGCCCCATTGTGAGAACAGAGTTGGGCTAGATGGGCCTTTGGCCTGATCTAGCAGGCTCTTATTAGGTTCTTTGTACTGTGCAATTCAATACCTGTAGGAACGACAGCAGACACCACATGGCACATTTATTGTTCGCATATCAAGCAGGAGCAGTTGGAACCTTCTTTAAACATCATGTATGGTTGGGGAAAAGCTGAAGTCTCTCCCTTGCTTTTGTCCTCAAACTTCTTCATACCAGAACTGAGCCAGGTTTGGGCCTGGGCTGGGTGGGTGGAAAATACCATGGACAAATGGACCATGGGTTTGTAAGTAGTGGGATAGAAACCCATTCTCTGCACTTGATGTCCAGATTTGATACCTTTCACACTGTGGATAGACACATGGACTTATGAAACTTGGCTGCCACAATCTGGCCCTCAGCCTAACCTATCTCACAGGCAAGTTAAGTGATAGCAATGATAAAGCATGGGAAAGATATGTTTATCATTATCATTATTAATATTATTATTTTCAATATTGCTGTTATTTATTAATACATATGTGTGGTCCATTGTGTGTGTGTGTGTGTGTGTGTGTGTGTGAACGGCAGATAATTCCAACTCTATTAATGCTTTTGCATACTTCTTTTTTTCATCCATAGCTGGCCGCTAAATGAATTTCCCAGAAGCATGAGGCAAGACTACATAGTATAAAGCAATGTGTTTGTTGTTGTTTAGTTGTTTAGTCGTGTCCGACTCTTTGTGACCCCATGGACCAGAGCACGCTAGGCACTCCTGTCTTCCACTGCCTCCCGCAGTTTGGTCAGACTCATGTTGGTAGCTTCGAGAACACTGTCCAACCATCTCGTCCTCTGTCGTCCCCTTCTCCTTGTGCCCTCCATCTTTCCCAACATCAGGGTCTTTTCCAATGAGTCTTCTCTTCTCATGAGGTGGCCAAAGTATTGGAGCCTCAGCTTCAGGATCTCTCCTTCCAGTGAGCACTCAGGGCTGATTTCCTTAAGAATTGATAGGTTTGATCTTCTTGCAGTCCATGGACTCTCAAGAGTCTCCTCCAGCACCATAATTCAAAAGCATCAATTCTTCGTCGATCAGCCTTCTTTATGGTCCAGCTCTCACTTCCGTACATCACTACTGGGAAAACCATAGCTTTAACTATAGGGACCTTTGTCGGAAAGGTGATGTCTCTGCTTTTTAAGATGCTGTCTAGGTTTGTCATCGCTTTTCTCCCAAGAAGCAGGCGTCTTTTAATTTCATGACTGCTGTCACCATCTGCAGTGATCATGGAACCCAAGAAAGTAAAATCTCTCACTGCCTCCATTTCTTCCCTTTCTATTTGCCAGGAGGTGATGGGACCAGTGGGCATGATCTTAGTTTTTCTAATGTTGAGCTTCAGACCATATTTTGCGCTCTCCTCTTTCACCCTCATTAAAAGGTTCTTTATTTCCTCCTCACTTTCTGCCATCAAGGTTGTATCATCAGCATATCTGAGGTTGTTGATATTTCTTCCGGCAATTTTAATTCCGGCTTGGGATTCATCCAGTCCAGCCTTTCGCATGATGAATTCTGCATATAAGTTAAATAAGCAGGGAGACAATATACAGCCTTGTCGTACTCCTTTCCCAATTTTGAACCAATCAGTTAATCCATATCCAGTTCTAACTGTTTACAAAGGCCATTTTACAGTGCTCATGCTGAGATTTTACTGCTTTGTTCACACTGTCATACTTACATAAATACACCAGCGTAGAACTGGGCAGGTTGCTGAATCTCCAAGCATTTCAGAGACTTCCCCTCCACACACAAAAACAAATTAGCACCAAAGCACATCCTCGTCTCCAGTGTGTTTACTACCTTATCTGGCATTTTAAAAAGAAATGTTTTAAAGCAGATGATGTGTTGCCACTGAACTAAGTACACACTTAATCTGCGGAGGAAAATAAATGTCTGACAGGAAGATTTAGATCTCCCTCCTTTACCCACTTTTCCCGACATGGCAGCATAAATGTTCTTCTCCCAGTCCCCCAATTTGACAGAGTAATAAAAATCTCATTATCTCTGAATAGGCAGCAATTTCGTTATCTAATCTTTTTACCAAAAGGTTAGTTAATTAATCAGAAACAAATCCTGATTATTATTTCAATAGAATTAGAAAGACAAATCACCAGAGTCGAGCTAAATAGGGCAGGCCTGTGGTTTAACCCACCTCATTTACATAGAAATACAATGACTGTCAGGCTGAGAAGCACTGAGCAAACAGCCCCAGGAACATCAGCCAGCAGATGGTTTTCTCTGGTAGCTAGCCTTTCCTCTCCTCTAATGCCTGTGATCCCGTTACTTCGCCGAATCCGTTACCAGGGTAACTGTTAAATTGCTGTGAAAGGCATGGTAATAAAGTAACCTGTCACGCTGGCAATAAAAGCTGCAGAATTTTCCTGTTCACTGAACTTTTCAGCTCATCAATACTCACTTTATGGCGAAATTCACCAGTCCGTACGGGTCAGCAGCAAGGATTGTTCTATGAGCCCGCTGAAAAGGAAACGAAAGTTCATGTAAACACGGGGAAGATATAATTAAAAAGCTGGGCCCTGGCGTGGACAAAGAGCTCTCCCTCTACAGTCTACAGAAGAAAGTCAAGAGGAGGCAATTATTAGATACTTTAGCTGCTCCTTTTTTAAAAAAAGGATATAATGTTCCGTCAAGGAAGAAAAGTAAATTCATTCAGGATACATTATCTGTTTTGATTAAGAATCCGGCTGGGTAACCATTTTAAAAAACAAGCAATGGAAATGTAATTTTTTATTTATTTAAAACAAACACTTGCAAACAACATCTTTAACTCATCCTCAATCAGAAAATCATACCGGGGATCTCTCCCCCCCCTTCTTTTTAGGCAACTGAAGTCACCCAAAAGATGATTAAGCTGCTTATGTATGTAACGACAGCCGCTAGGCACAAAAATGGAAGGAAGAGGAAGTTCCCACCAAGAAGAATGGATAAGTAAAGTGGTGGGCTATGCGGAATGGGCAAAGCTAACAGCAAAAATTAGAGAACCTAATGAAGATTGATTTGTGGAAGAGCGGAGGCATTTTGGGGATTATTTTAAGAAATATTATAGTACCATGAATTCGCGATCAGGATTTGAACTATGAGCAACAGAAGGAATTAAGAGATTATTGTATGGTGGTTATGGTAGAAGAGAGAGAGAGACGATAGCGTGCAGCAAGGGGGAGAAATTAAAAACATCATGGATGGGATGGGAAGTCAACAAAAGCAAAACTTATGCATTGGAGTATATATGTGAATTTTTTGAACTTTAATAAAATATCAGATGGAAGAAGAAGAAGAAGAAGAAGAAGAAGAAGAAGAAGAAGAAGAAGAAGAGATAGCGCTAATGATCTAATTCCAAGCATCACTGTAAAATGTATTTTGATCTGCTTATTCCCCCCTCTAAATGTAGGCCTTCTCGGTAGTGGCGCCCGCCCTGTGGAACACCCTCCCATCCCATGTCAAAGAGATAAATAACTACCTGACATTTAGAAAACACCTGAAGGCAGCCCTGTTTAGGGAAGTTTTTAATGTGTGATATTTTAATGTATTTTATTGTTTGTTGGAAGCCGCCCAGAGTGGCTGGGGGAACCCGGCCAGATGGGCGGGGTACAAATAATAAATTATTATTATTATTATTATTATAGTTGTAGCGAATATTTGTTGAGAATTGCACTGTAGACTTGACCATAGATTTATTACAGTGTGGGATCTCTGTGAACCCTTTTCTGCAGCTGGAAGGCAAGTGAAAGCGCTGTCACCAGCTGAGGCCTAAACCACACGAAAGCATCCTGGTGTTCATTAAGTATGTGTGACTTATGCTTCAAAACCCCCTGGGACTGGTAAACATTGGACTCTGAAGCAATTCCACTGTTTCAATCTCTGGAGGCTTCCACGCAATTTCCAGGGAAGGAGGCTCCACTTTTTATCGGTTCTGGGCAAGGTGTAAACAACCCAACTGAAATAGAACTTCATTAAGCAATGTGATCTCTCATGAGGTGCCACTTTTCACATGGCTTTGTGTCAATCGGAGGTATGGAGGAACATTCAAGGCTGGCTGCTTTTCAGATTAGAGGTCAATGGCATCTCTTTCTTTAAAATAAAGCTGGCTGCCTTTTTAAAAAAAAAAAAAAGTATGAATAACATGACATATAGTTTGTCTCAGTGTCTTCTGAATCCCAAAGTGAAGGGATTTCAAAAATCAGGGGCCCCCATCAAACCCATGTTGGCACCCTTTATGGGCACGCATGTTTCTGCTCCCCCAAAATGTTATCAGAAGGTGTGATACATGAAACCCACAGAAAAATGATAGCACAAAACTCCCCTGATTTTCTGAACTAATGGGGTGGCCAGCCGATTTTTTTCTGGAAGCAATTGTCACAGAAAGAAGTGCTACCCTTCTGCTAGATCAGTGGCACTTACATTGTGAAAGATCACATAAAATCAGCTAGGGAAATGTCATGGAAATAGAATAAAATGTCTGAACGCATTCCTGACTTTTCCTTTGCATTAAGAAGTTGGAGCTTTGTGAATTACAGACCTTTCTTTTGTTGCTGTGTAGGCAACAGAAAAGGGTGCCAAATTCAATAAGTGCTGGCATTTTGATTCAAAGGAGTTACTGTATAGTCCCATTTTTTCTTCATTTTAGCTTGAAGTTTCAAGCTGCAGTTTGAAGTTTTCTGAGCCTGAAGTCCTATATAGGTGGGTGTGGTTTGCCAAAATAGTCTGGTAGGCCCGTTTGCTAGACGTTTCCTCTCCATTAAGCAAATTCAGACTTCAATTATCCTCAGACTGTCTGGCTAAATACGTGTTCCAGTCATGACAGATACAATTTCTAGGGATCTGGACTTCGTATCCAGTACTTTACGTGAGGTGTTTTCTTGAACCAACATCCAGATCCAATATATATGTAAGTTGTCCATTGCCAACACATTCACAGTTGATTTCAAAAGAGGAAACATCTCAAAAATGAGGGGATTGGTAAAATTTTGAAATTGAAACTCAAGAGGGGTCAGAACTCTCGAGAAAGGTTGGGGTTGTTCGAAATCACAATGGTAGAAACACAGCTTGAAAGTACCGGTATACTGCAACTAAGGAGAGCCAGCATGGTGTAGTGGTTAAGAGCTGTGGACTTGTAACCTGGTGAACCGGGTTCGCTTCACTGCTCCTCCACATGCAGCTGCTGGGTGACCTTGAGCTAGTCACACTTCTTTGAAGTCTCTCACCTCACCTCACAGAGTGTTTGTTGTGGGGGAGGAAGGGAAAGGAGAATGTTAGCCGCTTTGAGACTCCTTAGGGTAGGGATAAAGCAGGATATCAAATCCAAACTCTTCTTCTTCTTCTTCTTCTTCTTCTTCTTCTTCTTCTAAGGGCAGATACCACTGAGGTCAAGAAGATGCCAGCATGGTTAAAAAGCAGAGTCAAGAAATTGCTCCACATTCCAGGTGTGGAAGGAATAATCATTGGAATTCCATATGGTCAGCAGCGTCCAACATTTCGCAAGTTGCACATTAGGGGCTGCCCCATATTGCAGGAGATAACATTGACATGGGTTGGAGTCACATGTGGTTTGGGGCTTCTAGAGTTTTCTAAGTTGCACCTTGGGGGCTTACCACAATTGGGAGGGGATGTAAGATGGCCCTTGGCATCTGAAACCTGCTTCTGATTTCAAGAAGAGTTTATCTGCATGTTCCTCATTTTACTCAGAGCTGTCTTTCACTCAACATAAATAATTCTTCTCTCGTCCTCCCTCAACATATTTTGAAAGCACTGGCTTCATTCTCCTCCACTACGCTCCAAGGTATTATTTTACACTGACTTTGAAAGAGCAGTTTATTATGATTTTGTAAATCACTTAGCTGGAACCAGCTATCAGAGCGTATTGAACTCGAACCTAGAAAAAGGACTGGCAGTTATTATATTTGTTCTTCCAGTATGAGATGTCCTTCAAGGAATTTCCCGCAGTTCTCAGTCAGACACAAACATGATTTTCTAGAAATGAAAATTTGGAATCGTTTCTTATGTGGATAAATATACATACATACATTATGGGAACAAGTCAACAAATTCTAATTGCTAGAAAATGGAAATTTTAATGAGCTGTAGAAAATTAGATTTTTCAGGGTTGTATCAGGGAAGACCCATTGAAATAAAAATAAAGTAAATTAAGTCCATTGCTTTCAGTGTGTTTACTCTGAGTATGACTTAGTTGGATACATTTTATCTTAGTTTGATGGGAATCCAAAATTTCAGACTCATGCATTAATGGAGCTTAAAACTGTGACTAATGAAGAAGAAAGATCTGTTAATGCTGTGAGCCCCTCCATCCTATGCTCAGGTGGTATATATGTGTAAATAAAAACATATAGACCCCATCTCCGTTATAACCTAATATCTGAAGTTGCCCTAATGGTTCCTCTGTTTTATTTGTTTTGCTTCATTTTGATAAACCTTGTATTTCTCAATGCCTGTATTTTTCCTGTGTGGATTATGCATGCACAGATATTGGAAATAATAATAATAATAATAATAATATTTATTTATACATACCCCACCTATCTGGTTGGGTTTCCCCAGCCACTCTGGGTGGCTCCCAACAGAATATTAAAAACATGATAAAACATGAAACATTAAAAACTTCCCTAAACAGGGCTGCCTTCAGATGTCTTCTAAAAGTCAGATACTTGTTTATTTCCTTGACATCTGATGGGAGGGCGTTCCACAGGGTGGGTGCCACTACCGAGAAGGCCCTCTGCCTGGTTCCCTGTAACCTCAATTCTCGCAGAGAGGGAATCGCCAAAAGGCCCTCAGAGCTGGACCTCAGTTTCCGGGCAGAACAATGGGGGTGGAGATGCTCCTTCAGGTATACTGGGCTGAGGCCATTTAGGGCTTTAAAGGTCAGCACCAACACTTTGAATTGTGCTCGGAAATGTACTGGAATACACAAAAGGAATAATGCGGACACAATGAGGGATACAGATGCCACTGGAAACAGCAGACTGGACTACCTACCTGTGAGTAAGTAGGGATGGGTTTAGTATACCTACCACATGGGTTTTGCCCATTATAGCAAAATGAAAAATGTCTGGCATATATGTCGGCCTTGGAAACTTAATATTTGCTTTCCACTCCTGCTAGCAGGTTCGTGATTGTAATGAAAAGCTGGTAGAATGCAAAGCAGGCAGCGGTGCAACCAAATATAGTTACTTATTTCAATAAATATTCATAGAAACTTTCTTGTAGTGTTTGCCTAGTCTTACTTGGAATTCATAAAACAGGAATTTAGGTGGGATGAGAGTTCATGGCATAATGAATATGCAACAGATTTTCAGCTGGTGCAAACTAACAGTGATTTCATTGGAGGTCATAAAATTTCCTTCTGCCCAACACACCTACAGATATGGTTAACTCCTTCTTGCCTTGATATCCTCCTTCATGAACAACATACAGAGAAGGAAAATAAATTTTTTAAGAAGCAAAATGTATGTGTGGCTCCCTACTTCCCCTTAATATTCTTCAAGCATTACTAATTTATGAACAGGGACAGAGCAATCTTGTACAGTGGTACCTTGGGTTACAGACGCTTCAGGTTACAGACTCTGCTAACCCAGAAATAGTACCTCGGGTTAAGAACTTTGCTTCAGGGTGAGAACAAAAATCGTGTGGCGGTGGCGCGGCGGTAGTGGGAGGCCCCATTAGCTAAAGTGGTACCTCAGGTTAAGAACAGTTTCAGGTTAAGAACGGACCTCCAGAACGAATTAAGTTCTTAACCCGAGGTACCACTGTACATGCCTTTCTGAAGTATGCCTCAATTTAGATGACCCAAAGGGTCGCTTCCAACTCTACAATTCCATGATTCTATGAATCCCAAGGCAATAAGTATAAGATTGCAGCAGAATGAGTAATTAATTTTCTTAACAGTGCAATTCTATGCATGTCTTCTATGAAGTATGTCCCATTGATTTAATTTGATCTTAACCCCAGTTACGTAGCTACAGGATCGTGGCCTAAAATGCAAAAATCCAGTGTCTACTATTGAAAATGACAGCAGTGTTAAAATAAACCAAGGGTAACGAGTCTCACAATATGTGCTGCCTGCCCCACCAAACAACTACTGTCAATGTCTTTTCATCTTGAGTTGCAGATGGCTATATATTTTTTTAATTCCAGGCCTTTTAAGTTTTAACGCTCCATGTTTCTGGCTGTTTAATGATGCTTTTATCAGTTTTATTACAATTTTGTTGTTTTATGGTTCTATTTGTATGCTGCCCTCAACATATTTATAATGAAGAGCCGCAAATAAATTCTGAAAACGAATAGGGAATAAATAAATGAGAACTGCGCGTCCACACAAAGGGGATTGTCATTCCCCTTCTATCCCAGCCGATTGCTCTTTCTGCTTCCTGGAATGCTGTTCTTCTGACTTTCCAAAGGAGCTTTTCAGGCGGGTGGGGCAGTTTGCTGCTGAAAGGGAAGGCTAGAAATCTCCCAAGCAGGGTAGATTGTCCGGCCAAGGGATGCATTCAGCCACCATGCTTGCCTTGTGGATCTTCCGTGGCATGTTGAGGGCAAGGGGTCATTGCGCAGGTCAAAAAGAATCCTGCTTGAGCAGAGCAAAGGCCCATCTAGTCCAGCATCCTGTTCTCATAGTGGCCAACAAGATCCCCATGGTAAGCAAAAACCCGAATTCAACAGCCCTCTCCTCAATTGTAATTTCCAGTGGCATAGCACCTCCAAAAGAAGTGATGGAGCACAGCCGTCACTAGGAGACATTGGTAAAGCTAATGATATATTATTGGTATCTAACACCAAGTAAACTGGCAAAAATGTATAAATCTAAATCAAACAAATGTTGGAAATGTAAAGAGAAAGAAGGTTCTTTTTATCATATGTGGTGGTCTTGTAGTAAGGTTAAAGCTTACTGGGAAATGATATATAATGAATTGAAAAGGATGTTCAAAATAATTTTTATAAAAAACCCCAGAAGCTTTTCTTTTGGGAATTATAGCGACAGAACTACCTAAATTGTATAGAAATTTATTTATGTACAGTGGTACCTCTGGTTACATACTTAATTTGTTCTGGAGGTCTGTTCTTAACCTGAAACCATTCTTAACCTGAGGTACCACTTTAGCTAATGGGGCCTCCTGCTGCCACTGCGCCGCCGGCGCGCAATTTCTGTTCTCATCCTGAGGTAAAGTTCTTAACTCGAGGTACTACTTTTGGGTTAGCGGAGTCTGTAACCCGAAGTGTTTGTAACCCAAGGTACCACTGTATGCTACTACAGCAGCAAGAATGTTACTTCCCCCAAAATGGAAAGAAGCAGAAGTCCCAGTAGAGGAAGAATGGATACAAAAACTTATAGAATATGCAGAAATGGGGGAACTTACTGGAAGAATAAGAAATCAAGATAACAAACTTTTTATAAAAGAAAGGAAATAGTTTATTGAATATTTACAGATAAATTGTAAACAGAGAAAAACATTAGCAGGATTATTGTAATACCCTGCAGTTTTATAAGAGTACCGTATATATTTACAGTAGATAATTAAATGAGCAAGTTGAATGAATTTGGACATGTAGAAGCTATTAAAAAATAATTTTAAGAAACCGCAGAAAGAGGGGGGAGGAAGTCAAATTTTGAAGTGTTAAATGGATTGTAATAATGAAATGTATAATTTGAAAAGTATAAATAAAAAAATTAAAAAAAGATATTGGTAATGCTAATGTTCTTCTGTTCTGCTATTGGATCATTCATGTTTACTACGGACAGCTGCCTACACAAGGCAACATTTGGTAAACATTTGTCAGAGACAGAGGCGCCGAGTTCCATGGGGGGGGGCTCGTCACATGCATCTGATGTCATGCGTGTGGCATACACGTGTGACGTCACTTGTGTCGGAAGGAAGCCACAATGCTCAGGGAGGCCTGCTGCCACCAGGGATAGACCCAATGGGGCCCTCTGCCACTGTGGGGAGGCCCAGCGGTGCCCAGCTCCTCAAGACTGGGGGAGCTCACCCCTGTCCCCATATACTGGGTCTCTCTCTCTCTCTCTCTCTCTCTCTCTCTCTCTCTCTCTCTCTCTCTCTCTCTCTCTCGTGTGTGTGTGTGTGTGTGTTGAGCTGTCCTCTGCCCCTAAGAGTTGGCACCTACGATCAGAGATTTGCAATTACTCTTAGGTTAGACAGAGACAGCCAGCGTTTTACATCCATGGCACTTTCTCTAGCCAACCGACTGGGCAATACCCATTGAATGTGCTCATAGGTAAGGCTCTGTAGGCACATGTGACGGTACCGGTAGGTGATGATAGCATATGGGAGTGCTGGAAGGGAAATAGTTAAACAGGTTACCTAATCAGAACCCAGAGGGAGGGGGAAGGTGGAGTCAGAGGGACTATAAAAACCCACTCTGGGGAAGTTGTAGGGGTTGGTTGGCAGTTGGGAGTTCGTTGGTCGGTGTGGGTGTGAGTGGGACAAGGTGTTGTAGGCCAGTTGAGTTAGTGAAGTAGGATAAGCTGAGGCAGGAACAGTTAGGAACAAAGAAGACAAGCAAATAACTGTAATTAACTGTGAACGTTTATGAAACCACACACTTGTTAAACTGCACTAAATGAACATAAGTTTCATGTTTCAAGTTAACCCTGACTGGACTCAGTATTTTACCAGGTAGGGCCTGGTTGGTGGCAGCAGAGAAAGAGCATGGTGGCACAGGGATCAATAGACGGTGAAACGTCCGGGGACCCTGTGTGATCGCCACAGAACATTTATATAATATGGTTGCAGAGTTAAACGTTTCCTTATTTAAACCTGCACAGCGGCAAACAGATTGCTGACTCGGTTGAGTCCTTCATCCCTTCTTGATTGTCAATCCCTTTTATCCCTCTTAAAATAAAGATACACATGAATCTGATTAATAACCAAAATAAACTAATTTACTGACAAATTCATTCATGTACATACTTAGATTACAGAACAAAAGATATTAGTGAGTCCTGAGAGACTCCATCAAAACATCTACAACCACCATCACCACCACCAGCAGCAGCCTAACTAACTGACCAACGGACCAAACTGACAGTTTCACAGATGGCAGTTAGTCATCTCATGGAATGTTGAATTGACTGACACATCCCACAGGTTCTGTGTCCACAGTCCCTCAGACAAGGCTTAGACACCTAGCTTGTGAAAGTGAATCTATATTGGATCTTTAGATGCACATAGATCTCACAGACGGGGTTGTCCGTTAAAAAATACTTAGCAATTAAAACCCTCTCTAAACGAGATTTTAGAAACCTGTCTAAAAGAGAGCCAATTTCTGCTTATTTATTACAGCAGACAACCAAGTGTGGTTTCTGAAGCCGAAACTACTCATTTTATGTTTACAGTGTGACACGCATTCTGTAACTCTCAATACATTACAATTCCTGGTCACAGACTCAAGATAAAAGATGCATTTTAATCTTCAGCTTGTAGATGCTCATAAACTGCTCAAGCAATGCTCTCACACTCAGAGGCAGCTTCACAACCTTCAATTCAATTATGGGTTATCATCAATAGGGATCATGTATTAATCTGTTCACAAACAACAAATATTTTAAAGATGCTTGTTTAACACAACTTGATAATCAGAAGTGATGCAATAATACTACTCAAACAAAGCTGATATATTGCAGTTACATGACCAAGTATGCCCACATCATCATCATCATCACAATAATAATAATAATAATAATAATAATAATAATAATAATAATTTTACTATTTATACCCCACCCATCTGGTTGGGTTTCCCCAGCCACTCTGGGCAGCTTACAGCATATATAAAACATAGAAAAACAGTAAACATTAAAAACTTCCCTAAACAGGGCTGCCTTCAGACGTCTTCTAAAAGTCAGATAGTTGTTTATTTCCATGACATCTGATGGGAGGGCGTTCCACAAGGCGGGCACCACTACCAAGAAGGCCCTCTGCCTGGTTCCCTGTAGCTTCACTTCTCACAGTGAGGGAACCACCAGAAGGCCTACAGAGCTGGACCTCAATGTCCAGGCTGAACTATGGAGGTGGAGACGCTCCTTCAGGTATACTGGGCCGAGGCTGTTTAGGGCTTTAAAGGTCAGCACCAACACTTTGAATTGTGCTCGGAAACGTATGTTCACTAATAATATACGAAATGCAGGCTTAATTTGATGCATTATAGCATTTCAGTTTTACTGATGCGTATCCAAGCAAGGGCTTTCCTGAACTCTGAACATTTCAAATGCATCTGCTTAAATGCAAATACTGAAAGCCGACTGAAGCAAAGGCAATTACAGAAGAAACAAATCTCTCTCTTTTTCCTCTACATCTGTAAGTTATTATATCTGTGGCAGCGGGGAAAATTAAAACTAAAATATTTATATCTGATAATGCTATACATTCCAGAGTACTTTGAACTGAACTGATGTATGCCACACATTGTGATGTAAAACAAATGATTATATAAAGGGGAAAGTATTGCATGTGGCCATGATGATGTATTATTTCTAATATTAGAATTGACCTGTGCGGACCCAAGTTTACTTCATCCATGCCTTCAGTGCACTGAAATAAGCAGAGTCCAATCATAATAGCCATAATATAAGCTTAGTTTTGGGGCGCGGGTGGTGTGTGGGTTAAACCACAGAGCCTAGGGCTTGCCGATCAGAAGGTCGGCGGTTCGAATCCCTGTGACAGGGTGAGCTCCCATTGCTCGGTCCCTGCTCCTGCCAACCTAGCAGTTCAAAAGCATGTCAAAGTGCAAGTACATAAATAGGTACCGCTCCAGCGGGAAGGTAAACGGCGTTTCCGTGCGCTGCTCTGATTCGCCAGAAGCGGCTTAGTCATGCTGGCCACATGACCCGGAAGCTGTACGCCGGCTCCCTCGGCCAATAAAGCAAGATGAGTGCCACAACCCCAGAGGTGTCCGTGACTGGACCTAATGGTCAGGGGTCCCTTTACCTTTAAGCTTAGTTTGCATACATTTAAGCTTTATTTTAATACTCACCAATGGATCTTTTTGCATGAATACATCCTCGCCCACTCTCTGGTGTGGGCAGCAATGTAAAAATTTGGCTTGAAATGCTGTTGCGGGTGTGGTGGGGATGATCTCACTGTGTTTGTGTGTGTGTATGTGTGTGTGTGTTTTCCCAAATTTGTTTATTTGGTTTTAGATATTAAAATTTATAATCATACCACAACACATTCCAACAGTACAAAATTCTCACGAATCTCTAGACTTCCCAAAATCGCTAGCAGGACTACAATAACACTCGTAATATAATGAGAACTATGGAAACAATGAAGATCTAAAAATTTGGACCATTATAAAAGAGGCAGCAGAAAGGGTTTAACAATCGGACCCACGGATATCTCACTGTGTTTTAAGCGGCTAATGTTTTCATAGCCTCTGTCTACCTGCAGTCCATAACACTGTGGACTCTTCCATGTCAATTCTTCTACATTAGTACTAAATCACGTAAATTACCACAAATATGAACACACCTCGAGGAGAAACAATTATAGGTTCTCGGTTAAAGCCATGCCGGATATGGAAGAATTCAGGTGCTGTTTAAAAGAAAGGGAAGGAGAAAGAGTGATGGATATCTGGAGAAGCAATTTCCACACTGAAGGACCTGCAACAAGCAAAGGGCAGATTGCAATATGTCCCTGCTACATAGGCAGGGCCAGGTTTCTGTACATGACGGATAGATTTGCACAAATCATTTCCTTTCAGCTCACGCAATCTGGCTTGCTAAATGAGAAAAAAGCACGGAACAGAGAAAAATATATAGCAACTTCACTGGAGTAAAGCTAATATACCTCGTAATAAATGCCACCCAAAATGTGATGTGTATACAAACCTTAGTCTTTTCTGTCAGTTGCAAAAATTTGTTGCCTGCAGTGAATCTGATATAAGCAACTTTACCTATTGTAAGGAAGCATATACAATGTAAGTAGAGGAGATTTGTTTTAAACTGTTTTCCATGTTGTATTTTAAGACTGCTGTAACCAGCCCTGGCTCCTTCCGGTGAAGGGTGTGTAAGAAATAAAATAGTAACGATGAATAATAATAATAATAATAATTTTTTATTTGTACCCCGCCCATCTGGCTGGGTCTCCCCAGCCACTCTGGGCTGCCTCCAACAGATATTAAAATACATCAAAATATCACAGGTTAAAAACTTCCCTAAACAGGGCTGCCTTCAGGTATTTTCTGAATGTAAGATAGTTGTTTACCACTTTAACCTCTGCTGGGAGGGCGTTCCACAGGGCGGGCGCCACTACCGAGAAGGCCCTCTGCCTGGTTCCCTGTAGCTTTGCTTCTCGCAGCGAGGGAACCGCCAGAAGGCCCTCAGAGCTGGATCTCAGTGTCCGGGCTGAACAATGGGGGTGGAGATGCTCCTTCAGGTATACAGGACCGAGGCCGTTTAGGGCTTTAAAGGTCAGCACCAACACTTTGAATTGTGCTCGGAAACGTACTGGGAGCCAATGTAGTTCTCTCAGTGTTATGTGGTCCTGCCGGCCACTCCCAGTCACCAGTCTAGCTGCCGCATTCTGGATTAATTGTAGTTTCCGGGTCACCCTCAAAGGTAGCCCCACGTAGAGCGCATTGCAGTAGTCCAAGTGGGAGATAACTAGAGCATGCACCACTCTGGTAAGACAGTCTGAGGGCAGGTAGGGTCTCAGCCTGCGTACCAGATGGAGCTGGTAGACAGCCGCCCTGGACACAGAATTAACTTGCACCTCCATGGACAGCTGTGAGTACAAAATGACTCCCAGGCTGTGCACCTGGTCCTTCAGGGGCACAATTACCCCGTTCAGGACCAGGGAGTCGCCCACACCCGCTTGCACCCTGTCCCCCAAAAACAGTACTTCTGTCTTGTCAGGATTCAACCTTAATCTGTTAGCCGCCATCCATCCTCCAACCGCCTCCAGGCACTCACACAGGACCTTCACCGCCTTCACTGGTTCTGATTTGAAAGAGAGGTGTTTAATAAAATAATAATATGATGGACATTTATTCTAAATTGTGACCCTGACTCTTCTGTGAAAGAGTTGTGTTCCAAAAACACGTAGGCAAGCGCCTTATATTCTTTTGTTAATCAGCGTGTGTGTTTCCCCCATTTTGCAAGCTAGAAAACCTCTCTTAGCGGCAGAATCGGCAAGCATGCTGGGTCATGAAACTAATTATGTTTCGTGATGGCAAAAAAGAGAGAAAAGTCTCAGTTTCAGAGCTCGGGACAGAGCACTAAAAGGCACTACACTGTGCTTTCCTCCCCACTTTTTTTTTTTTTTTTTGCTGCATATTTATTCTGACTACTTCTAAATTATTCATTTCCTTTAAGCAATCAATATTAATAATGTGATTTGCTCCTTGGCATTATGAGTTGCACTTCTGTTTAACTGACTGTAAATAAAGGTCACTGGGAGGCTTCCCGCTGCTGTTCTGAAGGTCTTTGCCTAATTAATTCCCTACACTTCTTTTCCCTATGACTCTGATTAGCTGTTGCAATCAAGCTTTGCAATTAGCAGCCTCCCTACTCTCAGATTTTCTCGCTGCGGCTCGGCACAAGAACACAATCTGTATACTGTTCAGGTCCCTGCAGGAAGACTGACATCCATTTATTTTATGTCTCTCGGCCACGCAAGACCGTTAACAGTCCGTTTACGTTACTGGTTGCATGTAACTGCTGCTCTATGCATTGCTATCTTTTGCTTGACACTCTTATAAATACGAGCAACTTTTAAATCATTTCCCTCCCTTTCTACAACGCCAACTTGTACATGTAAAAAAGAGCCCTGCTGGATGAAGTCAAAGGTCCATCTCCGCCAGCATCTTGCTGTCATAGTGGCCAACCAGAGTCCCATGGGGAAACTTGCAAGCAGGACCTGAGGGCAACAGGGCTCTCTCCATTTGCAGTGTCCGGTATGGTTGGTCGGGCAAAATACAGGTCAGGTCAGGCAAAATAAAGGATAGCTTGTGGGTTCCCATGAGGCAAGACACAGTGATAACAGCAAGAACCTTTATTGAACTAACAAAATTGGACAACAGGGGCAAAGCAACTGCTTATATACATTTCTGAAGGCCTCCCACTCCTAATATGATTGGTTGTCTAAACCAGGGCCGTCTTTACCCGGGGTTGCAAGGGGTGCCGAATTCTGGGGGGCGCCAAATGTTTACCTAAAGCATACCGGTCCCTCCAGATAGGCAGCAGTGAAAAGCTTTGAGTCCACCCCCCTAAAAAAGGCCAACAACTTAAACAACTTTGGCTTCCCCCCTCCCAAAAGAAAGCTCAACAACTTTGAGTTTGCCCCCCTTAAAATGAGGGGCGCTGGACGGATCTTTGCACCCCGGTGCCGCATATGCTAAATACGGCCCTGGTCTAAACTTCCAAGCTGCGAATCAAGACTCAGAGTTTAAGGGCCAATGGCAGAGGCCCAAATCCTGAAATGTTCTGTGATTGGATATCATGTATCGAATCAGAACACAGGGGCTCAGAATCCTTAGTCCAGACTCAAGCTCAGGCAAACACAGACCACTGAATACATAACAGGTTGGGGGATGGTTACTACAAAGTGAGTAACCTTGCCTTATATCAGATAAGAACTCAGGGCAGGTCTTTTCCCTATGAATTGGGGGGAGGGGACCCTGTAAACTAGCAGCGCAGAACTGACGTTTCATTGGTACACAATGGAGATAAAAGCTGGATAAAAGTACAGTGCACAGCATTCTAAGGAACATGCAGTCCTGCAATTTGGTAGTGAAGGACATTGTTTGCAAAGATCCTTCATGCATTTCCTGGCATGTCCTGGTCGAGGTGTCTGTAACGCTTGAGAACTGCTACCAGTCAGGAGACCGCAACCATTTTAGGCCTAGAGGTTCATTTTGACATCTAAGGTGCTGTTGCAGGCATTACAAAATACCCATTTCATAGAAGGAAAAAGCAGCAATGATCAGAAACCTTTTCCACCAGTACCTTACCTACTCTTGTTCTGACAGCAGCAAGCCAAAGCATGCTTGCCCTGAACAAGCAGATTTCTCTTTCTTTTCTGTTCCAGCAAGTGTATTCATTTAATCTCACAGGGGATCTGACAGCTTTTCCTAGCTCTTAAAGCAATTCTTTAGCACTCACTGAAAAGTGCTCTAAGCCAAAGGAAAGAATGCTGACTGGTGCTTACATGCAGAGACCTGCCATGGGCTAGAGGCACTTTGGGTAAAAAAAACACCCATCTATTTTCCAAATGTTATTGCTCAGCAGAAGGGCTGGAAGCAACTAACCGAGTCCATCAGCGTCTAATGAAGGTACAGTACAATTTATTCCCTTGGTGAGCACAGTGATGCCACAGATGAAAACAAATGCATTTTGCCAAATACCGAGTAGGTGGTTTTGACATTCAACTTTTCCTCACGCCTCACAAAATTACAGTCCTCATGCTCCTTGTGGAGAAGCCATGACAGTCAGGCAGGCTGGAAACATTCTGCTGCCTGAGGCAAAGCTGTTCAATGATGTGAGTCACACTTCAACACAGGTGAGAGGACAGCATCCTGCATCACACTTCAAGGCAGCAACCCAGTGGTACATGTGATACACCAGGGGTAGGCAACCTAAGGCCCGTGGGCCGGATGCGGCCCAATTGCCTTCTCAATCCGGCCCGTGGACGGTTCGGGAATCAGCTTGTTTTTACATGAGTAGAATGTGTCCTTTTATTTAAAATGCATCTCTGGGTTATTTGTGGGGCATAGGAATTTGTTCATTCCCCACCAAAAAATATAGTCCGGCCCACCACATGGTCTGAGAGACGGTGGACCGGCCCACAGCTGAAAAAGGTTGCTGACCCCTGTGATACACAATGCTCTGCGCTCCAAAACTTCACTGCCACCACCCTCCCTCCAGTATCAGCTCCCTGAAGTGGCTGCCTCACTCTGCCGAAAGTTCGGCCATGCAACTTGCATGACCAATCTAGGGGCCTCATACTGCCTTCCAATCACAGCTCGTTTTTCATATCCTTCTTCACAGAACAGTGTAGTTGACAAGGTAAGCTAACAGAATTGGACTCTGATGTTTCTATTGCAAGCCGTGGCAATATAAATCTATTTAATTTATATACCACCCTTCCGGACCCTCCAAGTGTCCCTATTTTCCAGGGACAGCCCCAGCTAGCTAAGGTCCACTGGTTCCTAGTCCTGCTAGCTAGGGATGATGGGAGTTGTAGTCCCACAAGTTTGGGAAACCCTGTTCTACTCTTCAGAAATAAGACACACTGAGTTCAAGAGCTCTTACTACCAATTAAGTGGGTATAAGATTATCGTTCTTAGACTTATTTAGAAATGATTTTATCGCTTTTGGAAATTGGGGCTGTGCGCACACTAAACCTTTAAACCACATTCACAGCACATTTCCACTCTCAAAGAACCCCTTCCCAGAGTTACACTTCCCAGAAACCCTTAGCAAATTACAGTGCTTGGAATTCTTCAAGGGGGAAAGTGTGTTTTGAATTTGCTTTGAAGCCGAGAGTATGTACAGAGCCTGGGTTGTATGTTTTATCCTGCTGGATTATTGTTTTTTTATTGCTTTTAGAAATTGGGTTATGTGCCCCCCACTTCAATGGCCTTTGGTGGTGAAGAGGTTTACAAATCTGTTAAATAAATAAATAAATACATCTGTTTGGCCCAAACCTGGCAAGTACAGGAACGGTAAAGTGATCGTTAAATCTTCCTTATCAGGGGCAAACTAGATGACAAAGTAGAAAATGCATGTCACCTGAAAACTCTTTAAAAAAAAAAGCTGAAATATAGCTGTGGGGAGTTGTGGTTGGAGAAATGACAGGTAGAAATGATGCTTAACTGCTGAAGAAGAAGAAGAAAAAGAAGAAGAAGAGGAGGAGGAGGTGGAGGAGGTGGAGGAGGAGGAGGAGGAGGAGGAGGAGTTTGGATTTGATATCCCGCTTTATCACTACCCGAAGGAGTCTCAAAGTGGCTGACATTCTCCTTTCCCTTCCTCCCCCACAACAAACACTCTGTGAGGTGAGTGGGGCTGAGATACTTCAAAGAAGTGTGACTAGCCCAAGGTCACCCAGCAGCTGCATTAGGAGGAGCGGAGATGCGAACCCGGTTCACCAGATTACAAGTCTATCACTCCTAACCACTACACCACACTGGCTCTCTTTCCTCTTTTTTTCTGATCAAAATAATCTCCTCAGGTGCTTTCCTTCTCTTGGGAGAAAAGCTATGAGACCATGCAACTTTTTCCTTCTGAGAAGAAAAGGGTTTGAGGAAGAGTGCAATTTTGAACGGAAAAATGACTCATGGGGAAAGGGTTAAGCATCTACTCAACCTGCTGCTGCCCCATATCACATTCCCGTCTCATGGCAGCTGAGTTCTGCCAAGATGAAAAAGCCGAAGCCATCAGGAGGAGGCTGATAATACATCTCCCAGCGTTTTCTCAATTTTGACCCTTACATACAGTCTGCATTCGACAGTGAACTTTGTACACTAGAGTTGGGTTGCAGGTCTTGGGCCGCTGTCTCTCTTGTACTCACAGAGACTTGACTCCTATCAAAATCCACTCAAAAGGAAGTGGCCCCATTGGAGGAGTATCAGCACAAGCTTTTTACAAGTGTCCTTTGGCATGCAGTAAAGCTGTAAATTATTTCTCCTGGACATTGTGAAGTGGGTGAACTGGCACCTAGCAAACCCTTTTAGCATAAGAGTGGTGAACTGTAAATGGCCGCTAAAGTTAATTAGAGTAACCAGGAAGACGAGAGACCTAAAAGGTGCTGTATGTAGCTAAACCTGTTTGATTTAATCTGCCAAATGCCTATAATAAACCTTTTTAGAGTGTGAGTGCCTGGCACACCAATAGAATTTTACAATGCCATAAAATTAAACCATTAAATTATTCAATATTTATATTCAGCGCTGTGCACATGGGTTCTTTTCATCTGCCTCAGAGCTATGATCAAAACCTGCATATGTATCATTCCCTTGATTTCTGATGAGATGTAGGGTATGTCTACAAGAGGAAATAGCAGTTATGTAACCAGGGGACTGAAAAGCCTAGTTTAGAACTGAAACACAGAATAAAGATTATTTTCATCAATGACTACATGCCTTCTTGCACCTGCACACCAAACCTTAAGGAAGGCTAGTCTTTCAGGTCTTAATAATCTTTAAAACAATCATAGAATTCATGTTTGGGAATGTAGGAAGTTGCCTTACACCAGGTCAGACTATGCTGTGGTCTAAACCACTGAGCCTCTTGGGCTCGGTGGTTCAAATCCACGCAACGATGGTGAGCTCCGGTTGCTCTGTCCCAGCTCCTGCCAACCTAGCAGTTCGAAAGCATACCAGTGTGAGTAGATAAATGGGTACCACTGCGGCGGGAAGGTAAACAGCATTTCCATGTGCTCTGGTACTCGTCATGGTGTCCCGTTGGGCCAGAAGCAGTTTAGTAAAAATAATATCATTATTCATTACTTACACTGGCAATATCACAGCTTGACTTATTATTTACTAGATTGTTTAAATGTGGGTTGTAAAACTTGATCTTACATTAGAATTTACAATTTGTGGAGAATACTCTCCGGAGAATTTTCTAGCAGAGAATATTCTCAAGAATATTCTCATTCTCAAGAATATTCTCTGGAGAATATTCTCACCTCACATCACTAATTGCTCTAAACTTAAGAGTGTTTGAAAATGTTCACACAAACAATGTTTAAAAGGAGAGGTGCAGAGCCAGTCTGTATGTTTTACACTTCATGGGACATCTCTGTAATAAAGGAGATGGCTTAATCTGGGTTTATTTTTGTTAATTAAAGAAACCTTTCCAATTCTGTTTGGTGCTATTTGAACTTCATATTGGGTGTTTCTTCTTTTGAATAATTTTCATTAGGATTTATAAAGAGAAAGACAGCAATTAACAGCAAATAACTTTTTTTGGTCCAAAACTAAAACATTGATCTAAATACAATAAGAACATCGAAAAAAGAGAGAGAAAGAAAAGCAGGAAAAATAGAAAGAGAGAGAGAGAGAGAGAGAGAGAGTTCAGAAATCAAATAATTTCTGATTCTTTGTCTGACTGCTGAACAGTATTCACTTCAACAACTCCAGTATAATACCCTACTTTATACAAACAAACATTATCTCCCATCCTCAAATCCAAATGTCATTATTTCATTTTCTTCATATTGGGTGTTTCTGCCTAGAAGGAGACTTCCTTCAAGACTGCAATTTCATATATAACCTTTTTGGAATAGATTCACTTAAGAGAAAAGAGAACAGCCATTGATGCACTTACTGTCAGTGATTCAGGCTATCTAAATTTTAAATGAATAAGAAGCTTGAATAATATTAGCCACATTCAATCCCTTTGTCACGTTGTCTTTTTTGTTTAAAATAACAATGTCCATCCAGATGATGAGAAGGGCCTTAATCCACTGGGAAGTTCTCCTTTGTAATGAAATCTACTTCTGCTGCTCCCATTCAGAGTCATTTCAATGGGACTTGTAGAGGGAAGCTTCCCAGTGGATTGTGTTGCTAAGTCCATTAACAACAACAGCACAGCCCTTTCAAATGTCTGTTTCCTTTTTCCAGAGGGAAAGCGGGAGATTGAGAAAGTACGCATCAACGACCGAAACGAGGAGGCTTGCCATAATGCACATTTATTTAGTAACATCTATGGGCAGAAGCGTCTTTTAAACAATCTGATTCCTATTTCCATAACATATCCCTTTCTGAGGCTGCCTCGGAAACAAATTAACAGAGTATTTATATTGTACAGGTTCCAGAATGAAAAAAACCAGCAAATAGCCATGATTTAAATGGTTGTGAAACCCAGCGCTTCTCCAAATGCAACATTTCTTATTACCGCCTGAGATCTTTCCACTGCCACTTCCACCAAACTGAGAAGTTGTGGGTTTTTTGACAATATGCTAGGTCAAGCAGAGCTTATGCTCTAGGGAAAACTAGTTGGTCTCCATGCAGCCAAGTTATTAACCCAGGAAGGGGGGAAGGGATAAGCTCGCCTCCATCTCCGCTATTTATGGGATCTGATAGCAATCCTACAGAATAGCACATACATATAAGCCAAAAGGCTGGAATCAGAGTTGACAACAGAGGACTCTGCCATCTGGACAAGGCAGCAGGGATCTCAACAAATAGATTATATAGAGGAGCACAACATCCAAAGTAAACATAGTGCAGAACATTCAAAACCCAACGCAGCACCTTTGTCATCCAATACATAAAAGCAATAAAGCAAATGTAAATCAGCAATATTTGTTGCAATGGGCTGGGGTGTCGGAAGAAAAGGAATAGCTGTCAAAGGCTGAAAGCTTGTTGGTGGCGTCATTCATGTGAGAAGAAGGGAAGAAGTAGAAAAGAAGGGAAGAAAGGATTGCAAGTAGAAAAGAAGGGAAGAAAGGATTGCAAAATGCAATATAGGAAGAAAGGAAGCTGCCTTATGTTGAGCCAGACCTCTGGTTCATCTAGATCAGTAGTATTTGTGTGTCGAGGTCCCCAAGCCACCCCCAGAATAAATTCACACTTCAGACATAATTTTTGTTTGGGTTTTTGGCATAATTTAGGCCACAACTTTATTAATATACAAATCATGTGAGTGGTTGCGTAAGCATTGGTTCAGACTAGCTGTCCGACGGGACAGAGCTGACCACGTGTCAGCAAAGGGAAATCCCATCTGGGGAGAGTTATGGAGGCTGGGAGCAGAGCCCTCCCTCTCCCCAGAGGTTCCCAGGGGCTCTTGCGTGGCCCTGTCCCCCAACCGGGGGTTCGGACAAAAGCATGTCGAGCCCCTGGATTCCTTTAACGGAATTCCCATCACACCATCATCACTTTGGAGGGCGACTGCCCTTCCAGCAACCAACATAACCAATGCCTAACTGCCAACCTTACAGTGTTGTGACTAGTTGCTATGTAGTAGGCGAAAACCAAATGGCATCAGCCAATCCGCCAGATGGAAAAATTCCTACTAGGCCCCTGCCCAACAGCAGACGACCAAATGACAGGCAATAGCAAGGTCAATACAGAGGCCTAATAAAACAGGGAGGGAGGGTGGGTGATCCGAAGCACGCAGCCAAGAGGAAGGTCGCACAATGTGCTGACCAATATATAGGACGCTGGGCTGTCCATCACAAATTGCAACATATAAATATCCCCAGCAACACCACCAGGTCCAATCCAAGCTGTGGCCATCTCCCAACTCACCCCAACTACAGGGGAGGTGGCTTGCTAGCCCCCACCGCAACACGTGCTCTCCAAGAGGGAGAACACGCTTTACCCTTACTAGCAGCAGTTCTCCTGAGTCTTAGACAGGGAACTCATATCTCCCAAGTGCCTCAGAAAAAAAGGACAGGCCATTTTTTTCACACAAGATATTGGTGGCCATTTTGGGTGCTGTGAATTTGCATGCTGACAGCATTCATACAAAATATCACCCCGGAAAAAACCGCTTTTCCAGAGTGAGAGTGAGGCACAGGTCACGGGTACTCACCTGGGAGCATGTCCCGGTTTGGGACTTGAGAAAGTTGGACGGTATGGGAACTTTCCCAGACCCACCTGAAGATGCCAGGCATTGAAGCTTGGACCTTCTGCACGCAGAACAAATGCTCCACCACTGAATTAATTGATATTGTTATAATTTGGCTATTATTGGGGGAATATTGGAAAATTAATAAGAAATTATTTTTTGGGGGGGAAACAAACTCTCCACCACTGAGCTGCAGCTCTTCGCTACTAAACACACACACACACACACACACACACACACACACCATAAATAGTTGAAAGATAGTTATAGAATATTGACCTATTTCGATTATATTGGAATGCCCAAACCTGATAGAAATGAAGGAAGAAGCCACTAGCCAAAGCTACTTGGGGTGTGGGTTCCCTCCCACTTCCCTCCATCCTTGCTCCCCCTCACAGAGACCCTTGAAATGTTTTTCAGCTAGAAGGGGGTCTCCGTGTGGCAATATTAAATTCAAAATGCATCCCAGCTGTACTGGGGGGGGCACTTTGTAAACATAACAGAAAGCAAAAAGAGCTAAACCTTGTCCAGGCATTCTGGATTATGTCTGATCAGGGAATGCAAACATGAATAGTGGGCAGCGGGGGCATGTATCAGCTCCTGATCTGATGTGCGCTGCTTTCAATGTTACCACAATACTACATGGATTGGGGATTGTCTGAAAGATGCTTCTTTACTTCTGCAGCTGAATGCATGTAGAATAATAATAATAATAAGAAGAAGTTATTATTTGTACCCCGCCCATCTAGCTGGGTCTCCCCAGCCACTCTGAGCGGCTTCCAACAAAAATAAAAAAACATTAAAATGTCACATATTTTCTGGCTTCTGTGTGCCTGGGAAACATGCATTATCAGGATTTCTGATTGCATGGAGACTTCTAAGTGCCCTTAGAGAGAGCCAGTGTGGTGCAGTGGTTAAGAGCAGTAGACTCGTAATCTGGTGAACTGGGTTCGCGTCTCCGCTCCTCCACATGCAGCTGCTGGGTGACCTTGGGCTAGTCCCACTTCTCTGAAGTCTCTCAGCCCCACTCACCTCACAGAGTGTTTGTTTTGGGGGAGGAAGGGAAAGGAGAATGTTAGCCGCTTTGAGACTCCTTCGGGTAGTGATAAAGCGGGATATCAAATCCAAACTCTTCCTCCTCCTCCTCCTCCTCCTCCTCCTCCTCCTCCTCCTCCTCCTCTTCCTCCTCCTTATCCGAAAGCTTAGAAACCCTCTTCATATGTTCTCTCCCTCTGCAGAAAAATCGAGGTGGAGTGTATTTCCATTGGTGCACATAGGTGCATTAGGAGGAGGGCCAGTGTATACATCACCACACTCCATGCCAGGGTTCACATTTGCCCCCCTATTTCAGGCATCCTGGTCTCAGGCCATATAGGGATCTGTGGCTCAAATTCCATACGCAGGCCTGCAGTGCTATATTAGAGAGTCCTTTGAAGCTTACAGTGCCAGCAAATTCTGTTTTGTTTTGTTCTTTAAAGAAATAGCCAATCATTTAAAAATAAATGGCGCCTAGGCATTAAAAGGAAACCTGCCCACTTGCAACCATTTGGAGAAGTATTGGCATCCTTATTCCAGTATTTACACAAGTCTTTGGGGAACTAATTTGAATTCTGTCTAGCAGCTTTGATGTTCCTCCTTTGCGTATTTCAATGTTCTGGAGGGCGATACTTGGCAGGAGATGAAGGGGCTGCAGTACAGAGGAGGCCTCATGTTAGCACTTCCTACGCTTTGACATCACGGAACATTGCAAAAGTGGGAGCCTGCGGAAGAGACGGTTTGTGCTGCTACCCAGATGAGGCATATAGAAAACAGGTTGCAAAAATAAACACATAAACAGACCAATGGAGGGGGGGGGCAGACGATATTCTTCGCGCAGCGATTGCAATGGAGCTTTTTGGCAGAGGGAACGTACAAAATGGAAGACAAAATGACAAAGAAGAGCGTTTTGTTTTGTGGTCTCTTTCATATTATAGCTCGACAAATTGTGAGCAGCCAGTGGTTCCAGGAGAGAGCACCTATTTTAACGATGGAATTTGGTCCCACAAGATGTAATGATGGCCGCCAACATGTGGTTAGCCTTAAAAGGGAATTAAACAAAGTCGTGGGTGGTAAAGCTTCATGTAGTCATGAAGACTGCATATTATCTCCCATGGCAAAACTGTATGCCTCTGAATACCAGTTGCTGGGAAACATGATGGGGAGAGTGTTGTTGAACTCAGGTCTTCCTTGTTTGGGGCTTCTCATATGCACCTAGTTGGTCACTGTGAGAATAGAACACATGACTAGATCGGTGTCAAGACAGGGTTTTTCTTGTGTTCTTATGAATTGTAATGATTACAAATTTCATTTATTTATTTGACGTGTTTATATAAATGGCCTCGGTCCAGTATACCTGAATGGGCGTCTCCACCCAACCCTTCAGCTCAGACACTGAGGTCCAGCGCCGAGGGCCTTCTGGCGGTTCCCTCACTGCAAGAAATGAGGTGACAGGGAGGGCCTTCTTGGTAGTAGCGCCCACCCTGTGGAACACCCTCCCATCAGATGTAAAGGAAATGAACAACTATCTGACTTTTATTAGAAGACATCTGAACACAACCCTGTTTAGGGAAGCTTTTGATGTTTGATGTTTTATCGTGTTTTTAATATTCTGTTGGGAGCCGCCCAGAGTGGCTGGGGAAACCAGATGGGCAGGGTATAAATAAATAAGTTGTTGTTGTTGTTGTTTTGTTTACAGTGCTTTTTCTGGGGGGCGCATACCACTAAACATTTTGTGAATCTAAGTTTGGCCTCATTGAGGGGCAGTATATCAATATGAGTAGGAAAATGAGAGTACCCCCCAAACATTTTTTTTTTAAAGCACTGATTTATACCACTTTCCAAGTGCATCTCACAAAGATTGTATTAAACAAAGTTAAGCAACAATGAAAGAAACATTATAATAAAATGGAAATATAACTGTTTAGAAGAAACTGTCAACTGCTTCTTCTCTGCTCCCCTCAGGACATGATGGCCCTTCGGATGAGATGGGGTCAGGAGTCAGTAAGGCCTGCTTGGCATCAAATTTATCATTATCTCAGCACCCGGAAGAGGCATTTTCCCCTTTGTTTCCTTGGGCATTTGGGCAACACCAATGTTTGGATCGATGTGTTCTAATTACGTTTTAAATATGCTTATGCATTTTCATTTTCATGATGAATCGCTTTGGGACTTCTTGTTGTGGCAGACAACGCCTCCATCGAGCGCACCCAACCTAACCTGTGTTAGATACCATGCAATTCAAACACATTTGGGTGTTGACATATCCCTGCCCTTACAATCACAATTATTCCACCGATTATTTCCATCCATTGCAGGATTAGCAATGATAGAGCCCTGAGTGAGTTTGTGTGTTTTGTGTGTTTGTGTGGGTGGGCTGACTTTCATTTCTCCCACTTTTTTTTTTATGTCTGTGCTCTGGAAGTCATTATTTTGTTTATACATATTCTGAAAACAATAAAAACCCTTTTTAGTGCCGTGATTATGCAGTCTATTTACAGCGCCTGTAGCTATGTACTGCACTGAGATGCCGCATTGTTCACTTATTCATGCTCTGAAGACACAAAATTAGATTCAGAGATTTTTGCATTTCAAATAGCGTCTTTTACAAAAGCAAGCATCTCATTTTAGATTGCATTAATACGTTAATGTTATGAGTGATCAATGCTAGGTGCTTTGGAAAGCTGAAAAGTGATACCTCCTCATAAAATACAGGAGACCAAATTAACCATCCTTTAATGAATGCAGTAGAATTTCCCCACCCCACCCCCATGTTTGTTAAGCATATGGAAAAAGGCATAATCCTTCTCTCTGCCTCAGTACATGATTATTTGCAATAAACTCTTTCCTTCTCAAACTGATGCATTTGAGAAGACTGTCAGGAATAACTATACTAAGATATATCCTTTACAGAAGCTTGCAATTCTCCTAGGTTTGCTCTTATAAATGATTTATTTCTATCATAAACCATTATCCATCTCATGGTCTTTTGACATTACAATGCTGTTTCATTCAGCACAGTGGGGTGGTTGATGTTTTTTTCTTCTTGGTAAATATGAAGATTGACAGACAGGTGACAGTGCTAATGAAAAAGCTATGGCCAACTATATAACATTTCTTTCACCTGAGCTGCTTATTGCAAACAATGCAATGGCAACCTTTTATATGACAACCCCGCTGTGCCATATAACTCAAATGACTATGTGTCATGCAAATATCCCTCCTACGATGGCCACACATCCAACAAAAATATTCTTGCGATCCCCCCCCCCCCTTTTGAGTTGGTAATTGGAAACCATGTTTATTACACTGGGCAAGTGATGAAGATCGTATATAGAACTTTAGATTAAAGTTACAACTTTAGCTCTAAAAACAACGTGCTTATAGGTTTAAATATGTCAAGTTTTTGATAGAAAACTCCTCTAGGAAGGCATGAGTTTGTTGTTACTTTGTAAAGTATCATGCACATGGATGCTACTGTATAAATACATAAATGATAAATTATTTTTACCATTAACAATGTAAAGGTAAAGGGACCCCTGACCATTAGGTCCAGTCGTGTCTGACTCTGGGGTTGCGAGAGCCGGCGTACAGCTTCCGGGTCATGTGGCCAGCATGACAAAGCCGCTTCTGGCGAACCAGAGCAGCACACGGAAATGCCGTTTACCTTCCCGCCGGAGCAGTACCTATTTATCTACTTGCACTTTGACGTGCTTTTGAACTGCTAGGTGGGCAGGAGCTGGGACCGATCAACGGGAGCTCACCCCGTTGCGGGGATTTGAACCGCCGACCTTCTGATCAGCAAGCCCTATGCTCTGTGGTTTAACCCACAGCGCCACCTGGGTCCCTTAACAATGTAGTAAGGCATTAATGTTAAGCATGGGCATACAAATATGCCCCAGTATAAAACACCCTTTTATTGTCTAGTGATCTATTCTCTAGAGATTTTCATAAACCAACTAAGAGAAGATGGATTTCCTTTGCAGCTTAGGGTCAAAGGTAAAAGAGCTTGTTCCCAGCTGCTTCCCTACATGAATTAAAATTGAGTAATGATTTTGTGGTGTGCCCTGCGACTTTATGTTAGACCTTGACCTTAATATCACATTTAACTGAGAACAATCATAGGTCACAAATTAGAAGGTTTAAGCAATCTTCTGCTGTATCAAGGGAACTCAATTTAATCTGATCTGATTTAATGTGCTGGTCAGAATTTCTGAGAAAGAATTGTCGCCTCCATTACAGCGATGGTGCAGAAGTCACTTGCAGCCCTATCCATAATGCAGTTAGAAGTAAATCGATTTAAATCCCAGTACATTGGCTTAATTTGGCTCTTGAGTAGGCTTTTAGGTTCAGCTGCCAACACTTGAAGGAGCTTTGGAACATTTACTGTGATCCGGGGCTAAATGTGATATGATGTGGCTAAAGTCATATGATTCTAATATCAGCTGTCTTCAAGAAAGACATTTTTTAAATATTTCAGGTCGTAAATGTTAACCACAAGCAAGTTCACAAAGATGCAAAGTATTTAAAAATAGGAAACTTTTTTTTTAAAGAAAAGCTCAAAAGGTACTTTTTGAAATATTAATAATAAAATAAGAGAAAATCCTGAAGCATGAGGAGGACATTAAAAAATCAGTCAATGATAGAACAATGACGCCTGCACCAGTTTCAAACTCTTATAGGGTCAGATGCAGTGTTGGAGGCAGAACACATAAACATAAACTACAAGAAACGAACTAATTTAAATTCTGATTAGGGGACTACTTGACAGAGACATTAAAAACTCATCAAAATGGATAATTATAGTTTTAATTGCAGGCCCAAGATATGTTTTGATCTTCCATGTAGTATTTAATTTTAGTTCAGCCGTTATCCTCACCAAGTTTTATGTTAACTTCCATAAATTAGAATGTCAGAATATTTAAAATTGGGTTAGAAATTTTAATGGCTTTCCTGCCAGCATTTGTCCGCTAAAAGCAGTTTTCATCGGGATTGTCAAGCCTTGCAATATTTTCATTCCATTTTTTGCATTCTTTTCAGAAAAGAAAAGCAATGTCTATTTTCATTGTGTTTTTTAAAAGTTAACATTCAATTACTGCCAGACCAGATAGAAGTCGGCTGCAGCTAATTCTGTTGTAATTCTTTCCCCACTGAAGACATACTTCTCTTTAAAGGTGGTCTTGAATTCAGGCATTAAAATGTATTTTTAAAACCACTAATGGGCAAGTCAGGCAAATTCCTTATAGACAGCAATATTGCCCCCCGGAAGGGAAAAAGCAATCAAATGATTGTCAAGGTAGCTATTCTCAGGAATAAATTACAAATGGAAAATGCATTTGTTGTTAATCTTCCCAGAAGAGAACCATTGTGTGATGGTCCATTAATTATGATGTGCCTACGTTGTATGTGTAAATCAGAAACAAAAGCAGATAATTATGAAGAACATAAAACAGAAATGATGGAATATAAACTAGTCTTTACATATCAGCAAAACAATGGCTCATCCAACAAAGTGAATATTTTGCAAATAAAACATAAGGGTTCACCTTTTAGATAAATCATGGACCTGACAGAATAAGACCTTTGTATTCATAACATGATAGCTATAATTTAGGGCTGCCATAGGTCCGGGACATATCCAGGATTCATCCGTCAAAAATTGCGTTCAAGCGGAATTTCTGTAAATCGTTAAAAATGTCTGGGAAAATCCGGGCGTATGGCAACCCATGTTTGGCAAACTTCCTTTAAAGTATCATAAAAAACTTCATTTTATTTATTTATTTATTTAGGAAGCTCAACAACTTGTGTCTGGATTTTCACCTTTTGAAATATGCAGTTGGTTCTATAATGATGGAATAATAATTCGGAAACATTATCCTAGTTGATCTAATAGCACTACTTGATTTTTCAACAAAACAATACATCAAGTGATATATTTATATATTCATATGCTGCAGCAGCGCTTGCAAAATTCATGATGCACATTTGAACTAAGACGCATACATGAACTAAGATGGATCACCTGATCCCTTAGACCCCTGCAATGCCTTCTTTCCCTGCCCTATCACTGATTTTGCAAAATGCAAAATTGCTCTGTGAAATGACCTACCCTCAACGGGCAGTTGAAGCAGTTTGTTGAAGCAGTTACACTGGCTCCCAATATGCTACTGAGCCATGTTTAACATTATGGTGTTGGCATATAAAGCCCTATATAGCTCAGGACCCAGCCTCCTTCTACACTACTTCCAGCGCCTTCTGTCAAGAGTCTGGGTGTAACCTTTGACGCCTCCCTTTCCATGGAGGCGCAGGTTGCAGCCACAGCAAAGGTGGCATTTTTCCATCTCTGCCGTATTAGGCAGTTGGTTCCCTACCTCTCTCGCCCTGATCTGGCCACAATGATCCATGTGACGGTCACCTCCAGACTTGATTATTGTAACTCGCTCTACGCAGGGCTGCCCTTGAAGCTGACCCAGAAACTCCAGCGGGTGCAGAATGCCGCGGCGAGGCTCCTTACGGGGTCTTTGCCGCGGGATCACATTCATCCAGTGCTCTACCAGCTGCACTGGCTCCCGGTGTACAGGATCAGGTTTAAGGTGTTGGTTTTGACCTTTAAAGCCCTACGCGGCCTAGGACCCTCGTATCTAAGGGACCGCCTCTCCTGGTATGCCCCGGGTAGGACCTTGAGGTCCTCAAATAATAACATCTTGGAGATCCCGGGCCATAAGGATGTCAGGCTGGCAGCAACTAGGGCCAGGGCCTTTTCGGTTCTGGCCCCGACATGGTGGAACGGTCTGCCGCAAGAAGCCAGGGCCCTGTGGGATTTGGCATCTTTCCGCAGGGCCTGCAAGACAGAGCTGTTTCGCCTGGCCTTTGGGTTGGTTGGAGTTTAATCCTGACGTTTTATGCCTTTTGGGTTTTTGTGGTGGGCTGCTTAAAATGAGCCAGCATTTTAAATTTTAATTGTATTTTCATCTGCATTTTAACCGATTGTCTTGTGTTTTGTTGTGGTTTTTATGATTGTTAGCCGCTCTGAGCCCGGTCTTGGCCGGGAAGGGCGGGGTACAAATAAAAGTTTATTATTATTATTATTATTATTATTATTATTATTACTGCCCTGTTGCTAGTCAGTGCTATGCAAAATGCAGTTGAGACATCTTTTTTCGGAACATCAGTAGGTCAGTTGGCTATAACACGGCCCTGAGCTTTCAGTCGAGCAAGCTTAGTTATATCATTACCTTTCCACTCATTGTTTCTGGTGTTACACACCTATACATGTTGTTGGGCTCTGGTTATACAAAATTCCTCAAATGAATTCCTATCTCTCAAACGCCTTGTAGAAGACACGGACCCTGAGATTACGCTGAAAGTAGCCAAATACTGTGCAGCAGCCATAAAGCTCAGAGAACAAGCGGTGTTACCGATATGAATAGGCCCCAAATGGCAATTTTTAGGCCATATTTTAGTGCCACAATTTTAATTCATATATTTTAAACGTTGCTGTCTACGTATACATATGTGTACTACTGCTGTTATGAAAATGTCAATGTATTATTTTTGTATTATTGATTTAATAATCTGGTCTGTGACCGTAAGAATAAATTCATTCATTCATGTTGTTGGGATTTAGGATCTGTATTTTAACCTGTTTATTAAAAAATAAATTTATTGAATTTATATGCCACCCTATACCCGGAGGTCCCAGGGCGGTTCACAGAACAAAATTATTTTGAGGCTATGCAGTTTCCACTGTACATCTCCAGCACTAGAGACCTCACCTTGAAATATTATTAGCAACAGCTAGGCTATCCATCCTTCCCCCAGGGTGTACTGCCATTTTGAAACAACAACCACCAGCTTTCTATGGTTGGTCTTGCCTTCTGCTTCTGCTGCACTGGAGCAAACTTCTAGACAGGTTTCTCTTCTCTCCGCTACTCTCCTTTAGAAGATGGAAATATCAGCCTGGTTATACCTCAACTAGTTTTGTTTGAGCAATGTTAGCACCATTCATTGGACCTGAAGGAGTTCAGCATTTGTTGTTTAGTCGTTTAGTAGTGTCCGACTCTTCGTGACCCCATGGACCAGAGCACGCCAGGCACTCCTGTCTTCCACTGCCTCCCACAGTTTGGTCAAACTCTTTGTTGTTAAAATATAAAGTTCAGCATAGAAGCTGCCAAATGTATGAAGCAGATTTTGTTTGATCATATAGGAACTCCCTAAATACAATGTTGTGCTGTTTCATAATAAAATATCCTGCTTCTATATTTTAGCAACAAAGAGTTCTTCAAATCTTATTACAGCATACATTTGCCAGTCTTAAAAGTGCAAGAGACACTTTGCTGTTGAGTATTGCTCTGATATAATGGAAGCATAAGACACCTGTTGTGTATTTTACGTATTGATGCCATCTGCCCCACCTGCAATCAAACATGTCTCTCCCCTATCAATTTCTACAGCCACTGCAGGTCCTGTAACTCCCCAATGGTTTGACTTCACCCCCAATGGCACACTCTTCCATTGTCTCCTGAGACAGTCGGATTCCAGCAACAATTTTACCATATACTGGTCTGACTAGTTAGTTTCCAGGCCCTATTCAAAGTGTTGGTTTTGATCTGTAAAGCCTTAAATGGCTTAGGATTGCAATACCTCAAGGACCGCCTCTTTCCATATGAACCTATCTGGACTCTGAGATTATCTTCTGAGGCTCTTTCAATAATGGACCTGTTCTGCAGTAGCTCCCCATTTGTGGAATACTCTTCCCAGGAATGTTCACCTGATGCCTTATTATACACCTTTAGGCACCAGGCAGAAACATTCCTCTTTAACCAGGCCTTTGGCTGATTGACATCCAATGCCCTTTTAAAATGTGTTGGGGAGGGGGGTTATTGGATTCTTTTGTTTTTTATTATGTATTTGTGTTTTTATATTGTTATTTTATGTTGTAACCGCCCTGAGACCTGCAGGTATAGGGAGGTATACTACTACTACTACTACTACTACTAATAATAATAATAATAGGGATGCGGTTGGCTCTGTGTTCTAAACTACTGAGCCTTTTGGGCTTGCCGATCGGAAGATCAGCGGTTCGAATCCCCGTGACGGAGTGAGCTCTTGTTGCTCTGTTCCAGCTCCTGCTAACCTAGCAGTTCGAAAGCATGCCAGTACAAGTAGATAAATAGGTACCGCTGTGGCAGGAAGGTAAACGGTGTTTCTGTGCACTCTGGCTTCTGTCACAGTGTTTGATTGCGCCAGAAGTGATTTAGTCATGCTGGCCACATGACCCGGAAAGCTGTCTGTGGACAAACGCCGGCTCCCTCAGCCTGAAAGCGAGATGAGCGCTGCAACCCCATACGGTCATACCTCTTGTTGCGTTTGCTTCACGTTGCGGCTTTTCGGGTTGCAAACGCAGCAAACCCGGAAGTGTACACTTCCGGGTTTCACCACACGCACATGCGCAGAAGCGTTCTGTGCGCCTTGCGCATGTGCAGAAGTGTTCTGCACGCTTCGCACATGCACAGAAGTGCTGTATCGCGCTCCGTGCTTGCGCAGAAGCGCCGCTCTAGTTGCGGACTTTTCGGGGTGCAAACGGCACCCTGGAATGGATCGTGTCTGCAGCTAGAGGTACCACTGTAGTCGCCTTTGACTGGACTTAACTATCCAGGAGTCCTTTCCCTTTATATATCTCATGATAACAAAAACAGCAGCAGCAGCAACAACAACAACATACTGCTTGGAAAACTTAGTTTTAAACTTTGTTTAAAAAACAAACAAAGAATCTGAGCCACAAAATGTTCTTAAAACATTTCATGACTTTCCATGTAGCCAAGGTGTTTGCTGTGTTTTGCAAAGTCTACCCTCCTTCTCAGAATCTGAAGCCACCAGTCCTCTTCAAGAGCAATGCTGTCACCAGCATTCTGAGTTCTGCAACAGAAATAAGTACATTAAACGTCTCTGCGAGGCCCCTCCAACCCTTAGTGACCTTGCCAATAAGAAAGCTTGACACGATAGTTGTGATGAGAGTATATTAAAGGTCATGGCAACCCACTCGAGTGCTTCTGCTCACAAGGTGATTATTTTATTAAGCAGTAGCTACAATAATTCACCAGCTCCCATATAACAAGTACATTCCTTTCTCAAGCAGCTGCACAATTACATGGGCACTTAAGATCGTCACTATTTCCCATTTCACCTCTGCTAAATTACTTTGTCGCCACTGCTCAAGTCAGGGCAGTGCAGGAAACGTACCACTGTAATAGCTGTGGTGTGATCATTCAGAAAGTTAAATTCCCCTTCAGTTGCTGATGACCCTGTCCAAGTTAACAAAATAGGGTGACCCAAAGGTTGGACCAGTTCCCCTCTTGAGTTTGGAGCTCTTGGGTGTGTGTGTGGGTGTGTGGGTGTGTGTGACTAAAGGAAGACATACTAGAGATGTATATAATTTTGCATAGTGTGTAGAAAGCAGATAGATGTCTTTCTCACTCATAATATTCAAACTCGGAGTCATCCAATGAAGCTGAATGCTGGCAGGATCAGGACAAATGAAAGGAATAATAATAATAAATAATAAATTTTTATTTATACCCCGCCCTTCCCGGTCCAAAAACCGGGCTCAGGGCGGCTAACAACAAATACAAAACAATGATTAAAAACAACTTTAAAAACAGCATAAAAAACCAAACATCAGTGGAATCACCAGGGCTAACTGGCCAAGTTAGTCTTGCTAGGCCAGTAGGGAGACCAGGGAAGAATTTTAGTGGGGACCCAAAAGGGTTTCTTCAGAAAAAAGGGAAGGGGAAAAATGAATAGGGGATCAGGCTAGATTGAAGGCCAGGCGGAATAACTCTGCCTCTGTTTGATTAGGAAGCCTAATCAAACTATGGAATTCACCCCAAGATGTAGCAATTGCTGTAATTGTGGATGACGTTAAAGTGGACTCGGAACAAAGTATTAGGGAGAAAAGGTTATAATTATTGAATATAACAGCCTAAAGGACCTGTAAATCAAACTAAACTAGCCAAATCAAAATATAGTTGGGAAGTTCCCTAAGGCAGATGGAACCAGGTCACTCCAACAACAAACAACAACAACAACAACAACAACAACAACAACAAATCTTTATTATTGTCATAGACCAGCATAAGGAGGGAGGGATACGATAATTTAAAATCTAAAAAAGTTTTTAAAAAACTAAAAGGAGTTAAAACAGAAAGTATATACAGAAGTCTGTAAGAATCCAAAAGAAGCTAAGAGAGTCTAAAAGAAGGGCTAAGAACATTAAACAAGAGTGGAAGAGCATAAAAGATTAGTATATATAAGACTATGGCTATCAATCTACAGAGCACTCTGATACGAGTGCTCATTATATCTAGTTTGTTGCACAGGTAATCATCCGACGAATTTTGAGCGCTGCTGTGCAGAATCTGGCAACGTTGTGTGTTGTAGCAGGGTTAGTACTGTATCTGAAAGCAGCTGGGAGGTATAGAATTGTCCTGGGTGCCCTGGGTACTTAGGCAGTGATGGTAAGATGAGGCTAGTACGAATGTTTCTCTAATAAAGACACTGAAGAAGCACATGCTCTGTTGTTTCTATTTGTCCAGAGACACAGGGGCATTGTCTCTCCAGGTAAGCAATCTTCCTATATTGGCCTTCAAGGACAGCCGAGGGGAGGGCATGACATCGAGCCAAGGTAAAGGCCCTCCGGTGCTTAGGGATTTTGAGTTTAGCTAGATATGCCATAGGGGAGATGGAGTACCTGGATGATTCGTAGGCAATAAAAGTTGGGGTCCTGACTAGATCCAACTGGCACTCAGTGTCTGCAACAAGTTGTTTTATAAGTGCTTTAGCCTGATCCAGTGGCATCGCGGGGGGGCGGTGCGCCCCGGGTTCCAGGGGAGGGGGGTGACACTTGGGCCAGCCCCGCCCCGCCGGCAGGCCCCAAGCAAGCCGCGGAGCGAGGCAGCCTCGCCCCGCAGCCTGCTTGGAGGCCTGTGAGCAAGCCGCGGAGCGAGGCCGCTCTGCCCCGCAGCCCGCCCGCCGGCTCGTGGGGCTGCCCCACGAGCCAGAGCTCCCTTGGCGGGTCGCCGCGGGTGCAGCAGCGCCGGGTGGGATGCATCCCGGCTGGCGCTTCGGCGACCGAGCGACCCGCCAGCGAGCACCGGCTCCTGGGGCTGCCCCGTCCATGCTGCTTTAAAGCAGCACGGACGGAGCAGCCCCAGGAGCCGGCACTCGCTCGGCAGGTCGCTCGGTCGCCGAAGCGCCGGCCGGGATGCACTGTGCATGCCTGGAAATTCTGGGATTTCCGGGCATGCGCAGTCCATCCTGATGCATGCGTCGTGACGTCACGACGCATGCGTCAGGATGCCCCGTCCCCAGGGGGTTCCTCCGCGCGGCAATGCCGCCCCGGGCGCCCAAGAGGCTTCCTACGCCTCTGGCCTGATCGTATCCCATGCTGAGTAGAAAACCTGGAGAGAAGCCCAGGATTGAGATTTTAGTTGCCACGGCCTGTTTCCATGTGGATTGAAAATCATCGTTCATAGTTAGTGGGGCAAGGCCAAGGGAAAATAAAGATAGTCTGAGCCAGTAGTTGAGTATGGTCATCCACACTCTAGCCTCCACTTTTAGGAAAGCTGTCTCTAGTCAGTGGCGGAGCTTTATTCTCCGGCACCGGGGGGCGGGGAGAAGGCGGGGGGCTGGCACACATCCCGGGGGCGGGGCGCGTTGCCCAAAGGGGCGGGGCATGCATACTGGGGGCGGGGCGTGCGTTCTGGGGGCGGGGCACGCAACCTGTGGGGGCGGGGCGTCCAGCGCGGGCAGGGGGCAGCTGTGATGGAACTCCCCGGGGATCACTCCAATGGGGGCAGTGTGCTCCCATCGCCCCCACCTTCCTCCGCCCCTGTCTCTAGTCTCAGGGCAGCATTAGGGATAGGTCACTCCATTTTTCTGGCCGTATTTATAGGCAACACTGCCTCTGAGCAAAGGATTGGTGAAATTAATGTTTAAAAAATGCATTATATCAGGGGGAAATGCTTGCGAAGATGTGCATATTAGTGGAATATGCAGAAATAGGATGAACTGAATTTAAGATTTCAAAGATGAGAAATGGAAAGAAGTGGCAATTTTGTCCACCCCTACATGTAAAGTGTGCATCCCTTTTTGCAAATACTTCCTATGACTTTTTGAATTCTCTCTACTACTTTCTCAAGTGTGGGCAGCAGAATGGAACATGTTATTCCAGCAGCTAGCCCGTCACTGCTTGCTGTAGTAATGAAGGTGCCTTGAGGGAATTGAGATTTCAGTTATGGTCTCCCAGGGAATTAGATGGCAGAGGGAAATACATTAAGCAGAGGAAGTGTTCCTTGCCAGCCCAGGCTTCCACAAAATCTTCGGTTGATTTGCTTTCAAATGGAAACTCCTGCTTTCAGATTTTAGTGTGAATGCTTTGCCTGGTATAATTTTTTTTAAAAAAACCTATGAAACACAAAAGCTCATACAACCAAGATACAGGATATGACAAAAAACAAGCCAACAGTTTGAGCAATTTGGTAAATCAAGTCCAGATGTCATACGGAATCAATCCATCAAAACTACCCCAAAAGCCTCTATAAATATAGCGTATTTTATTTCAACCACGGCAAAGTTGCAAGGCAGCCTAAAACTAGCAAATACCACCAGCCTGAAACTTCCATACACACACACACACACACACACACACACACACACACACACACACATACACACACACGCACACACTAGAAGATTTTAAAAATAACATTATGTATAGAAGAAAAATCAGTTTCTGTTATCCTGTTATTCACAAGAGCTACAGTTCGATAAAATGTTGTGCTGATGAATAAGGGGATTAAGGAAAGGAACCAGTGTTACAAAAGGCTAAAACTCAATATCTCTTCAATACCTCCACTTTTTCTGTATCCCATCGTAATCTCTGCAGTCAACTGATAGCACCTCTTGATAAAGCTTGAATCCATTGGCGGAGCCCCAAGTAGCCATTGGGAGCCTATCACTAATTTCAGAGCTTCCTTCGTGAATGTAGGTGTGCTGCTCAATTGAGAGGCAATATCCTTCGGGCACTTAAGGTGACTGTCCGGAGTTATATAGTTATAGAATAGCTGTGCTTAAGTGGCCTCTTGAAATTCTCCACCTTATTTGTATGTATTGAAATTAGGAAGATAATTTCACCAAGTTTCACCAGTAGGAGAATCCCCCCCCCTAAAAAAACCGTTTCTGGTAGGGGCGCTCACCATCCTTCCTTCCTGGGCCATCTTACCCATAGGTGCTAGGGGTGCGGGGCACCTGGGTGCCGGGCTCTCAGGGGCATCAGGCCGAGAGTCCGGGGCCCGAGAGTTGAGTCCAGGGAACAGCCTGCCCGTTGGTCGGAGCGCCGCGAGTTTGTATGAGGCAGGCCTCCTGTGCGCCTGGGACTGGGCAACCTGGGGGGGGGCAGATCTTTGTCCCCTGGCACCGCATATGCTTCCTTCCTTTTTATTTTTGCAGCAGCAAGTGGTAACAGCAGCAACTGTGTTAGCAGCCTGGTCACCATTCTGCATTTTCCACAATGCCCTGATCAAAGCATTATTCTGGGACATCGTATGTGGGATGGTAAATGATGACGACCCCTAGTATCTTATCATTAGGTATAGTCAGGGCTTTCCCCCCCAGCTGGAACTTGCTGGAACTCAGTTTCTGCACCTCTCAGGTGGGCACAACTTTTCTAGAAAAAATAGCACTGGGTAGAGTTATCCACTTCAGGCAGATTTTTGGTGTCGCGAAAGGGCAGCAAATTGTTAGTTAATTTGTTATTATTGGATTTTTATTTCCTTGTGGGATTTTCTTCAAATTAGCCCTGGGTACGAAAACATGTGTGGCGCTGTGGTCTAAACCACTGAGCCTAGGGCTTGCCGATCAGAAGGTCGGCGGTTCGAATCCCCGCGACGGGGTGAGCTCCCGTTGCTCGGTCCCTGCTCCTGCCCACGTAGCAGTTCGAAAGCACATCAAAGTGCAAGTAGATAAATAGGTCTACTCCGGCGGGAAGGTAAACAGCATTTCCGTGCGCTGCTCTGGTTCGCCAGAAGCGGCTTAGTCATGCTGGATACATGACCTGGAAGCTGTACACTGGCTCCCTCAGGCAGTAAAGCGAGATGAGCGCCGCAACCCCAGAGTCGTCTGTGACTGGACCTAATGGCCAGGGGTCCCTTTACCTTTCAAACTTGGGTGTGTTATCTATGCTTTTCAGTGAAAGGTGAAATCTTGTCATCGCTAAATTTCTAAACAGCGCCTTTATTTTTCTTTGTCATCTGGATGCCACCCCAGATGCTTGGGACGATGACTCCCAGCAACCCCAGAAAACAAGGCCTTGTTGACTAGAGCTGAAGGGAGGCCCCTCCAAAACCTACGGAGGCTCAACAAAGGCTGTTACACTTGGAGAAAGAAGAAGGCCTTTCCCCCAAACAATTGCTTTTACTTCATCTATCAATATTACCCCACCAGTTCAGTAGATTTGGTTTTTAAAAAATGAGTTCTGTGTTTTATACTTCCCTCCCCTCCCCCCTTTTTTGCCTTGAGTTATGGGCATGCTTTAACTTAGAGCCTTGCTTAATAAAACAAAAAAACAAAACAAAAATCTTTATTAATGGCCTGCCTCAGGTGCTGAGCAGAGATTCATGGTTTAACAGCTCCTTCTGAATAGACAGGAGTGTAGCTTGCTCAATCCACTTGTTTAGCCTGTTGGCATTTGTAACATATAAGTGGATTATGGCGTTTTGGCTGGCTGGTTGTCTCTTTTACATAGTTTTCCTGAGCAAATTGTCATTATAGATGCTACTCCCTTATAAAAAATTTACCATTACTTATCTCTGTTTACGTTTCTGATTTCATAAACTGAACTATGATCATCTCATTTAAACGATAATCTGAACATTGCAAGATCTACCCTTGGAATATCAACTACACGGTAAAGGAGAAATGATGCAATTTCCTCTATGTTGAACTGTCCTTCCATTTGCTGCAATTATGCAAACTGTGCTGGAAAAACATCTAGCAAAGGCTCTTCCGTAATCGAGGAAGATCAAATGCATGCTTGCCTGCCACTTGTTTCAGGGCACTGACACCCCAAGTCTGTCACATGTCTGCTCAAAAGTAGGTCTCTTGACTCTTCTGGACATCAATCATACAAGAAATATGCAAAATAACTAAGCAAGTATTAGAAGTCACCCCAGAACCGGCCCTACTAAACATCTTCCCAGATAATAATGCCCACTCACAACACAAAGAGCTCATAACCCACCTACTCTCAGCAGCCAGAAACATCATAGCCAGACACTGGAGAGACCTGTCAGGAGTAAGCATGGACCAATGGTATCAAATAGTATGGGAAACAGCCTTATTAGAAAAACTAACCAACAAACTGAAACTGACATGGGGACAAATAGAAGAAGACGCCTTCACCCCGGTATGGCTCCCCTTGATCACATACACAGCCCAACTACACAACAACAAGAACCCGCCAACAGCATTCGAATCAATCTGGCTAACCTGATCGAAACACACACACACACACACACACACACACACCACTCACACACAAAAACAAAGTTCACCACAGCCAATCACAAACAGCCAACCCCACCCTAGGTCACCCCCAACCTCTCTCACCACCAAAGGAATACAAGTGAATAGTAAAGAGAACCCACACAAGCGACGCTGACACAGAACCCCACACATTCACTAAGTAGAATAGTAGCATTGCCACCTGACCCTACCCCACTCACCATTCCTCCCTCCACTTCCTTCCCCCTTTTCTTCCTAATGTAACACTAATGTATGACCCTCGTGGTCCCTTCCAACTCTACAATTCTACTTCTGGAGAAGCCTGCACATGATCGTGGTCAGTGCCCAAAGCATAGCTGTCAACTTTCGGATTTGAAAATAAGGGATTTTCCCCGAACTTTCGGATTTGAAAATAAGGGATGCCACAAGGGCGGTGCAATGGCACCAAGTAGCCTCGCCACCCTGCGCTCCAGAGGCTGCGTGCGAACGGGTGAGCGAAAGAGAGAGCGTGTAGACGGCAGGCAGGCTGTCTGTCTGGTTGTGCGTGAGGGTCTGGCTGCACAAGGCATGCAAGCTCCGCCCCCAGTTGGTCTCAGACTCCTTATTGGCAGCCAAGCAATGCAGCTGAGGAGCCTCCCTGGCCGGCAGGGAAGGAAAGGAGCTGCCTCCTTTGAAATCCGGGAAATTTAAGGGATATCAACAATCTGGGATAGCAGCGGGAAACGGCATTGGAATAAGGGAGTTTCCTGCAAAAAAGGGAGGGTTGACAGCTATGGCCCAAAGTAAGTGAAAAAAGGCCACTTTTTCGTAACAAAGTGGATGGAAATGGGAAGTGGCATGGGTTCTAAGTAGGATAAGCAAAGGAAGTCTGCTGGGGTGTGGGGGGGGGGGGAGACTAATAATTCTGCTGAAAAAAAGTTGGATAGAATCCTACCCTATCCCACTCCACTTTGAGCACGGATTGCACTGCTCCAAAAACAAGGGACACAAGTCAGACATGCTGCCAGTTAAGTACCAGACTGATGGGAAATACACCTAAGAAAAGACCAGGGGTCTTTCCCCCAGGTCAACTGGGGTCACATTTTAGAAGCTAGCCTTGTAAACTTTGCAGCTTCTTCTGCTCCAATGTTTAAAGGATCAGTTTCAAGGTCTCTCTCTGTCAAATGCTACAGCTGGGCCTCTTTCTGTGGGCTCCTTCATCAAGCCGTTACTAGGTGGCCGTAGACAGCTGGGAAGCCGCCATTTTTAATTTCCCACAATGCCTCAGAGTACCCAAAGTAGTGTCACTCCGCCACACTGCGAAAAAATAAAAATGGAAGCTTGTAGTAGTCACCAGCGCTCAGGTTTCAGTTCAGGCTTCAGCAACAGTGCTAGTTTCCTAGTGCTGCCACCAGACCTGCTTGTGGGCCACGTGGCCTGATGACAACCAGTTTTAGCCAAAAAGCATTTGTGTGTCGAGGTCCCCAAACCACCCCTCAAATAATTCACACATCATTCAGAATTTTAGTTTTGGTTTTTGGCATGATTTTGGCCACATATTTATTAAAATACAAACAATGTGAGTGGTTGCTTAGGCATTGGTTAAGACTATCTGTCCCACAGGGGACAGAACTGACGACTGTCAGTAAGGGGGAAACACTCTGGAGAGATAAAGGGAGCTGGGTGGTCTGACCCTCCCCTCTCCCCTCAGGCTCCCAGGCTCTTGCACCAGCAACAATTGGAGGGGCAGACACAGTCAATCATAACCCCTCCTCCAACCAACATAATAACCAATGCCTAACCGCCAACCTTACAAGTTGTGACTATTTCCTATGCAGTAGGCGAAAACCAGATGGCACCAGCCAATCAGCCAAATGGGAAAATTCCTACCAGGCCCCTGCTCCAAAAGCAGACCACCTCATGACAGGCATATCAATGTCAACGCAGAGGCCTAAAATATAGGGAGGGAGGGCGGGTGATGAGAAGCACGCAGCCAAGAGGGGGATCACGTTGCAAACCCACCAATATATATCTGCTGGGCTGTCCATCAATAAATTGCAACATACAATTCTCCCCAACAACACCCAGGGTCCAATCACAACAGTGGCCATCCATACGATCCCGCCCAGCAAGAGGGGTGACTTTCTGGCCCCCACCGCAACACGTGCTCTCCATGAAGGAGAACACGCTTTCCAATCTAGTCTACAAGAAACAGTACATATGAAGGAGACCTCTGGATTCCCCCCCCCCCCGAATGAGAGCCATCATCTTTATAAAACCTAAGGCTGACATTGCTGTCTCTCTCTTTCGGTAGATAACTCCTGGCATGCGGCTGGACCCTTCAAATGTATTTGCACCTGCCTGTGCGCCAGAGCTGGGCATCTACTCTGGACTGAATCAGTGCATGTAGTCAGTGGCTTCACAATGAAAAGCTCTCGACAATGAGAGCCTGTCAGGGTGTGTTCCCCCCCCCCCACTTCCTTCTGGCAAAGGCATGCTGGAAGACATAAAAACAAGTTCAAACACTATCATTTATGCATAATTCTCTCTTGGCATCTTTCCTAGGTTGCCACAATTTGCAGCCAGAAACCACTTATTTCTCTTCTCCTGTCTCTCAAAATAGTCCAGCCTTAAGTGGATCTAATTCTATCCCAGAAGAGAAACAGCCTTGTCAGGGCTTGGGTGTGTGTGTGTGTGTGTGTGTGTGTGTGTGTGTGTGTGTGTGTGTGTGTGTTGGAAACATCAAGACTTCCATTTATTGCACAGCTGCATTGCTTTGAGAAGCTGGTGCTGAGCCAGAGCTCTGTACCCACAGAGAGCTGTCTGGAATGATAAACACACAGCTGCCTGTGGAAAGGGCCACAAGGATAATAGATCGCCGTGTCTCAACTAGACTGTGTCTGGGCCTCCACAAAACTATTAATCTGCTGGGTGTATATTAAGTATTGCAAAACACGTGCAAAATGGCGAGCCATTCCGCAATGGCTAGCAACGAGGGGATAGCAAAGGAGCTGTAAATATTTTCCAAAGGTATATGCCAGCTCTGATTTACAGCTGTTAAGCCCTCTTGTTGCAAATAGTTCATAAAGCCTATGACCTAAGTACTTGCCCACAGGGCCACAATAACATTTATCTAGTATAAATTAATGTGTTTCAACCACTAATTCAATTTGGCTAGCTAATTCTTATGGTTTTGGCACAACCTGACCTCTGCAACAAAAGTGGAGCTCTTACAGGGATGACTCACAGTTCTGGCTGTGTTTTGTTTCAGTCTCGTAAGTGATGTTTGAACAAAGAGGCCTATTGGCTGAGCGGCTATAAAACTCTTTCTTGAGAAAAGGTTGGGATCAGCGCTAATTGAAACTTCCTTTTCATAGGTGACTGATCAAAACCAGCTGTGGACGTCAAGCAGGAACATATTTAGAGATAGATTACATTAGGAATCCAACAAGTTCAGGACTTTGCAGCTGAAACTCTGACATTCAACAGGGACGTAGTGCTTCTAGTTAGCAAGCGAGACAGAAACTGATTTAGAGTGTTCATTCAGTCGTCATTCCCCTATTTGTTGCTTAAGTGTGTGTGTGTGTGTGTGTGTGTGTGTGTGTGTGTGTGTGTGTGTGTTTGTAACCCTCCAAGTATCCCTATTTTCTAGAAACAGTCCTGGATTTACAGAAGCCGTCTTGGTTTATGATTTGATCCCAGAATGTCCCACTTTTCCTTAAAAAGGTAAAGGGACCCCTGACCATTAGGTCCAGTCGTGTCCGACTCTGGGGTTGCGGCGCTCATCTCGCTTTATTGGCCGAGGGAGCCGGCGTACAGCTTCTGGGTCATGTGGCCAGCATGACAAAGCCGCTTCTGGCGAACCAGAGCAGCGCACGGATACGCCGTTTACCTTCCTGCCGGAGCGGTACCTATTTATCCACTTTGACGTGCTTTTGAACTGCTAGGTTGGCAGGAGCAGGGACCGAGCAACGGGAGCTCACCCCATCGCGGGGATTCAAACCGCCGACCTTCTGATCGGCAAGCCCTAGGCTCTGTGGTTTAGACCACAGCACTACCCGCGTCCCCTATTTTAGGACACCCCTATTTTCATCGGAAAAACGTTGGAGGGTATGGAGTTATGTGACCCCTATACAACCTTTAGAAGACATCTGAAGGCAGCCCTGCAAAGGGAAGATTTTAAATGTTTAATGTTGCGTTATGTTTTTATATATGTTGGATGCCGCCCAGAGTGGCTGGGGCAACCCAGGCGGATGGGCTGGGTAACAACAACAACAACAACAACAACAACAACAACAACAACAACAACAGAATAGGACAGTGATGGCTAACCTTGACACTCCAGATGTTTTGGAACTACAACTCCCATCATCCCTAGCTAACAGAATGAGTGGTCAGGGATGATGGGAGTTGTAGTCCCAAAACATCTGGAGTGTCAAGGTTAGCCATCACTGGAATAGGATGTTCCTATTTCCAACAGAGAAATGTTGGCAGGTATGGTGTGTGTGTGTGTGTGTGTGTGTGTGTGTGTGTGTGTGTGTGTGTGTGTGTCGCAATCAAACTGAGTCTCAGCAATAATGAAAAAAAGATTGAACCTGAAGACAGAGAACTAATGCCCTCAGTGGTTCATTCAGGCAATTTTAGTCTCTGGAATTAATGGTTTTATGGGGGCCCCTTTTTTTAGAAGGTACTTGCTTCAGAATGTGGTTTGCTAGCCCTGCTGTGTTTGAGGACTCCTGCTCCTTCTGCTGAATGGGGCCTTGGATTCCTGCCCCAAGGTCCTACCATGAATGTACCACTAGATGCTCTATCTATTTACTAGAATAACATGGCTCGACTCTTGAAAGCAGTGACTTTAACTATTAAATTTTTGTGGTTAAGAAAAATATGGGAATTGGCTGAAAAGTCAAATATAACAAGTCTTTTGAAATTAGGAGAAATATGCCAAGGAAATGAAAAGCTAGTACTATTTTTCTCCAATGAACTGATCTCCTTTATTTCATACATTCAGCAGCACTATATTACGCATTTGCAGAACTGGCACCTGAGAATAACAGCTTGTTAAAACACGTCTCAGAGATGCTGGAAGGGGGAAAACACACATTTAATAGGGTTTTTCCTTCACAAATCAAGGGGAACAGCTCTCCACTAATTAGCAGCCAAATCCTGACCACATTTACTTAGAAGTCCCATATAATTCAGTGAGATTTACCACCGAGGAAGGAGTGCTTGAAGAATTGGGTCTCTGTGAATTCTGCCGCAAGCTGTCACGATTCACACCTGCTGGACTGACGGGCAGATCTGAACGTAATTATCATTTGGATTTCACACTTCTCTGAATTTTCTGACACAATTTTCAATTCAAAGACGTACCAAAAATACATTGCAAGTTGTCTATTTTGGGGTAAAATTCACTTAGGAATCCATGCGTTGAGGAAAAAATAATATTTCAACACATGTTGTGATATTTATTTAAGTACGCATTAAGCGACAAATTTTAGGTTTTGTCTCCAGCTTTTGCATTTTAAAAACACAAGCCTAGAAGTAGTTAATCAAGAACTCCTTGAGTTCAGTAGGGCTTACATTCTGGCAAGTGGGTGCAGTAGCCTGGATTAGGCCTGTGCCCCTACAGTAATAATAATAATAATAAATTTTTATTTATACCCCACCCTTCCCAGCCAAAACCGGGCTCAGAGCGGCTAACACCAATAAAATCACAACAGAACATACAAAACAATCAATTAAAATGCAGGTTAAAATACGATTAAAAGTTTAAAATGCAGCCTCATTTATAAGTAGCCCACCAATCAAACCATAAAGGAATGAAACATCAGGGTTAAACTAAAACCAACCCAAAGGCCAGGCGGAACAGCTCTGTCTTGCAGGCCCTGCGGAAAGATGCCAAATCCCACAGGGCCCTGGTCTCTTGTGACAGACCATTCCACCAAGTCGGGGCCAGTCCTGAGAAGGCCCTGGCCCTAGTTGAGGCCAGCCTAGCATCCTTGTGGCTCGGGACCTCCAAAATATTATTATTTGAGGACCTTAAAGGACACAGGGCATACCAGGAGAGGCAGTCCCTTAGGTACAGGGCAGTGTAAGTGAGCTAAAGGATACCAAACTGAGAAACCAGCACCCTTTGCTGGCCAGCAAGCCAGAGGCAGCAGAGGGGACTGCCAGAGCCAATCCCTAGACCAGATAGGTGGGAGATTGCCTTCTCTTGATGGTGTTACACTTCCTCTGAAGGAGCACGTTCGTAGCTTGGGGGTATTCCTGGATCCATTGCTGTCATTTGAGGTTCAGGTGGCCTCAGTGGCCCAGAGTGCTTTCCATCAGCTTCGGCTGGTGGCCCAGCTACGCCCCTATCTGGACAGGGATCACCTAACTACTGTTGTCTATGCTCTGGTAACCTCAAGGTTAGATTACTGCAATGTGTTATACGTAGGGCTGCCTCTGAAGACGGTTTGGAAACTTCAGCTGGTGCAGAACTCAGCGGCCAGGTTGCTCACCGGAACAAGATGGTTTGAGCATATTACGCCGATGCTGGTCCAACTGCACTGGCTACCAATTAGTTTCCGGGCCAAATTCAAAGTGCTGGTCTTGACCTATAAAGCCTTAAATGGCTCAGGACCTCAATACCTCAAGGACTGCCTCTTTCCATATGAACCTACCCAGACCCTGAGATCTTCTTCTGAGGCCCTCCTTTGTGTGCCCCCTCCTCAAGAGGTCCAGGGGGTGGCAACACAAGAAAGGACTTTCTCTGCAGTGGCTCCCCATCTGTGGAATGCTCTCCCCAGGGAAGTTCGCCTGGCGACTTCATTATACACCTTTAGGCGCCAGGCAAAAATGTTCCTTTTTAGACAGGCCTTTGGTTGATTTGATTGACATCCTATGCCCTTTTAAACTGTGGTGGGGTTTTTGGGGGGGTATTGGGTTGTTGCTTTTATTTTGATTATATATTTTGTGGTTTTATATTTTGATTTTGCTCTGTGAACCACCCTGAGACCTCCGGGTATAGGGTGGTATATAAATTCAATAAATAATAATAGTAATAATTGTTATGTATTCAGTGGTCTGTGTTTGCCTGAGCTTGAGTCTGGACTAAGGATTCTGAGCCCCTGTATTCTGATTCGATGCATGATATCCAATCACAGAACATTTCAGGATTTGGCAGCTGATGATGTAGCAAAAATTACACTGTATGTTAGACACTATAATGCCTGAAATGATCGTCAACATTGGCTTTGTTCTGTACAGAGATGGATCCGAGCAAAATTCGTTTTAAGTTAGACGTTTTGCATATCTGAGGTTTGTTTTAATTGTAATCTTCTGTTGCGGCACCTTTAAAGGTCAAGAATCCTTTCATTATTCATGCTTTCATATTTTGTTGGCATCTGGGCTCCTGACTTGCATTTTAGACTCGACAGTTTCTTTCTCCTAAATATCTCGAGTCTCTTGAGTTGGCTTCCTTTTCAAAGGTTTCATTTTGTTGTTCCAAAAAATTCTGAAGCTGAAGGTGAAACTGCAATAACTGCTTAGTTTCAGCTGTAATTAAACATTCATTTTTTAAATGTCTATTGGAGTGGAAAGAATTGATTATTGAAAAATATATGTGCATCCTAATAACACAAAAAAGGGAATGGAAAAAGGGGAAATTATTTGAGAAGTAGAGAGGCTTACGGTTTGGCGATATAACTTATTTTTCTAACATTGCTTCCTTCCTGAATTTCAAAAATCTGTTTGAAGTTTAGACAGTTCCAGACATATGAAGTTATAGGCATTGATATGGGTGGGGATTTAAACTTTGAAATATAATCAATAGCTTCTGCACAATTCAGCAAGGGGGAATCTACAGAGAAAACACAGCTCTTCTGTGTTTCTCAAATGTTCTCTAGTACAGTTCTTTCACCTTGCTTCACCCCTCAAGACTACAGCTTGACTACCTTGACTCAAGGACCGCCTCTCCACATGTGATCATCTCCTGAGGTCCTTCTTCATGTGCTTCTTCCACAAGAGGTCCAGAGGGTGGGAAAATGAGAACGGGCCTTTTCTGTGGTGGCTCCCTGCTTGTGGAATGCTCTCCCACAGGAGGCTCACCTGATGCCTTCATTACATATATTTAGGCACCAGAGAAAAATATTCCTCTTCTCCCTGGCTTTTGAAGAATTAAACAATCTATGGCTTTTTAAAATGTGACTGGATGGGAGGTTATTGGTTTGTTTGTGTTTTTGTTTTATTATGTATTTTGTGTTGTCATTTTGTATTTTTATGATGTGAACCACCCTGTGATCTTTAAATGAAGGTCAGTATACAAATAATAATAATAATAATAATAATAATAATAATGTGTATCTTATTATTTATTTATTTCTATACTGCTTTCTATTTTTAAGAAAAATCTCAAAGCGGTTTGCAGAATATTAAAACATCAATAAAACATCAACAAAACAATCTGAAGAAAGTCAAATATAGAGTATACAGTCAAAGCAACATAATTAACAGAAAACCAAAATATTATCTTAAAAGATTTCAAAATAAAACATTACAAAGGAGGTCAACTACAGAATACACATTTAACACAAACAAAGTTAACAAAAAAAACTCTTATTGTGGTGTATCTTTCTCAGTAAGCATAATTTAGTATGGTTGCAAGGTATGTGCTGTTAAAAGATGCTCTTGTATGAATATTTCTTCATTTAAACTTGGCATCCCCAGATGCCTCATATACACCTGTTCTTTCTCACAGCGATACCTGCCATTTAGTAGAAAATAATTATTAAAATATATAGGGAATGCAAAACACTACACTAGAACAAGTCTAATTGAAACTGCTTTGATCTGGAGCATTTAGGCGAACAAGTCCACAATTCTGTTTTCATATTAGTCGGTCCTATGACTGTGGCAGAGATGGGCAACTTTTGCATCCTGAGGAGGACCACAGTCCTTCATGGCCAACTTTCTTGGGACCACAAGCTACTGGAACCACAGATATGACTATTGCCTTTCTGCAGTAGGTTACCCTGAAGCCATAGTTAAGGCAGAGGTTTCTGCAATCTCCCATCTTACCATCCAGGTAAGAAAGGAGCAAGATCATAGTTCAAGAACACTTTCCAGCCAGAAACATAGCTGTCAACTTTCGGATTTGAAAATAAGGGATCAGCAGCCTCACCTGTCCCGGGGACAGTCTACGGTTCTCAGGGACAGTCCACGCTGCGGTAATCCCCCCAGGCTACAAATTAATTTACACCAGGCTACACACCATCATCTTTCCCCACCTCAGGGTCCCTTTTCCAGGGAGTCTTCTCTTCTCATGCGATGCTTCAGGATCTGTCCTTCCAGTGAGCAGCCAGGGCCGATGTCCTTCAGAATGGATCGGTTTGATCTTCTTGCAGTCCACGGGACTCCAGCACCACAATTCAAAAGCATCAATTCTTCATGGGGGGATTGATCAGGTTCACTCTTTTGGCTCTCTGGCATCCATTAATGACCTATTATACAAAGGTGTTGCAGACTTTGCATGCTTTAACACTCTTTTGGAAGGAATGTATTTGTGGGCTGGGCCAGAGTGGTTGGTTTTACATGCAAGCAAAGCACAAACAGTGCTGTTGTCTAATGACATCCTATTCTCTGTAACTATTGGTGAGCAACGCAGCCAAGCAATGCAGCTGAGGAGCCTCCCTGGCCGGCAGGGAGGGAGAGGAGCTGCTTCCTTTGAAATCAGGGAAATTTACAGGATATCTAACAATCCAGGATAGCAACGGGAAACGGCACTGGAATAAGGGAATTTCCCGCCAAAAAAGGGAAACAGCAAAAAAACTGCACTGGAATAAGGGAATTTCCCGCAAAAAAAGGGAAGGTTGACAGCTATGGCCAGAAAGTGTCTTAAGGAAGACACAAGGCAAGGCTAGTGGGTGGGAACATCCTGAGAATAGAGGATGTGGACTGGAGGAAGGTCTGGAAGGCTGGATGGAGAGGCCTGGAGGACCTAATTTGGCCACTGGCCAGAAGTTCTTCTCCTCAGAGGAAGCCCACAAGAAAGCACTCTCCCACTTGTGACCCCCAACAACTGGTATCCAGAGGCATAATAACTCTGATACTGGAGGTAATAGAGCCAATTTTCGCTAGTCACCGTTGATAGCCTTATCTTGCCTGAATTTGTCCACTCCTCATTTCCAGGCTGCCCAAGTTGGTGACCATCAATATGGCTTTTAATTTTTGCTTTTTAAAAATATATTACAAACCATTCTAGGCAACATGACTTGAAAGGTGGTGTAGACATTTCTTAAATAATTATTCTGGGTTTAGTGAAGTCATATCCATTTCCCATTTCCTCATCCAGTTTGTATCTTCCTTCCTGCTCCTTATTAGCCAACCACTCAGTATGCCACATTGAATCCTAAAGTTATAAGACAACAGTTTAAGCCCACATGAGATGTGTCACTCTCGGCCATCTTTATCACTCCATACTGATGAAGAAGTCAGGATTGCATCAAAGGAGTGGGGTGTGTGTGTGTCTGCCTCACAATAAGGAATCCATAATGTTCTGTTGTGCCTGAAATTCCCCCATAAATTCACAAGTGCTACATTGCGCTGCATGAAAAAGTCTGGTTTGTGTTCTCCAGAGAGAACACCAGGAACAATGTATTTGTGGTTGATAAAACATTGCTGCTGCTGCTGTTTAAAAAAGAAAACTCTTTTTCAGAAACTGCCTCTGCCAGTGATGAGAGGAGAGTAGGTTTATGGGTATAGGGTTAACTTCCACAACCCAGCCTTGTCTTAATTAGCATTTGATTTGAAGCAACTCTTATTTGAAATGGTGTGCTGCATTATCATGCATAAAACAATGTCTCACTAATTATAGCTCCTGACATTATACCCCACAAAAAAACACCGAAGCAGATGTATGCAGCACTTCACATCTCCACGCTTCAAAATGCCAAAAGAAAAATGTTAGAAGGGCTTCAAATAAATGTTCAAACACAGATACATAAATAATTCCTTAAGAATCCTTCTATTGTGCCATAGCAGTGTTTAGCCCTAATGGCATTTGTGTCAGGAATACAGACGATAAACAAGTTTGCTGCTATTCCGCACAGAGATTACTCCTGTGTGACTATCGTGCAGGAGAAAAATGAACAAAATCTGTAGTAATAATAATGATGCACTAATGATAATATAATAATAACAACATAAATGTATTTAAAATGTCACACAATGCCTCATTGTGCCAACTGATATCTGAGAAGAGAAAGGTCTTTTTTTTCATTAAAGCAATCTTCCCCAACCTGGTGCCCATTTTGGAGCACAGCTCCCATCACCTGAAATGACAGAGAGGAAATCAGTTCTGTAGCATCATATAACAACCAAAGTATTTCTTTTTTAAAAGAAATAATTTTTATTGGTTTTACAAATTTTTGTCCGGCCCCGATTCAGGCCAGATCACATACAATTTAAACATCATCCATTGACTTCCTCACGCCCCCCCTCATTGCTTTTATTTACCTAAATATTTCATTTTTAACAGGTTTCTAATTCTAATTCCACATCATTAACATTTTAATAACATCTATTTTTCAATCATTTGCCATCCACTCACACCTTTAGCGCTCTTATATTTTACATCAATCACATCCCTATTGCCTCCCCCAATCCCCGAGGCAGACTGCTTCATTATGAAATTTACTTATCATCTATAATATATATCAATCTTATATCATTATTCTTCAAAGTCCATAAGTCAAAACCAGTAGGCCACAAAAAAGTTATTTCATATAACTGTTCATCCTATTCCCTCTGGGTCTGACTTCCAAACCCACTGTCTTTGCTGCAAAGAGGCATCCAAACCGATATCCATCAAAATCTTTGGCCAGCCATTCCTTTTCTTGTCACAATCATCTCGGGTCTCCTTTCGCTGCTTGTTGGTAATCTGTGGTTTGTTGACATTTCTTCTGCTGCTTTTCTTTTTCCTTCTGATGACAGCTCCTTTCGGCCTGCATTGGATAGGTCTTTTGCAACTGGCAGTAACCGCAGTAAACTTTTGCTGTTTAGCCTTGACAAATGTTCTGTCCTCCAGGTTTGTTTGTAAATCCTGGCCAATCAGACCATTGTTTGTGCTTTGCTTTATCTCTTTCTCAGAGCTGTTCCAAGCATCACCCAATTCCGCTCTCAGCTCTCTGAATTGTGTAGTATACTCCACTCTAAATTCTTCCAGCCTTTCCAGCAATGTTGTCAAATCAGCATCCGGTTTCAGCGCCATTTTAATTTTCAAATGATTACTTCTTTTAATAATTTTCCAAACTTTTCAAAAGTTCAAAACTCCTTAATCTTAACACAGTCCACAAATCAATAAGAATTAAGTTCACTTCAGCTGCCCCTTAGGACCGGGGGAGGCACAAGGGTTAAAACACAGAAATAAAGTTTCAAGTTCCATTCAATACTTTTTCAAGCTTTGTAACAATGTCCTGTTGCTGATACACAATGGCAGGGGACGGACCTCCGTATTTGCATCCACAAGCCAGTCCTAATTAGGGTCTAATTCCAACTTTTTTTCCTTTTAAATTACTTACAGTTCCAATTTGTAGGTCTCGGAGAAATCGGTGCGCTCGGAGGTGGCAGTCTCGCAGCTTCGCCAGACGGGGTTTTAAACGGACCCTGGAGCTCCGCCGCCCGATCGCTCCCGGGAGCCCCGCTGAGAGCTCCTTGGGATCGGGACCGGCGTCCGAGCTCTGGCGGGTCCTAAGGACCCCAGGACGCCCTTCCCGGGGGTTTTGGGGGCCGCGGCGCTGGCGCGATCTCCCCTTTGCCCGGTCTTGCTGGGGAATGTCAGGAGCGACATGTCCCCCTGACCGCCATCTCCGGCACGCCGACCGGAAGTCAACAACCAAAGTATTTCAACCATTCATTTTTTTTCTTGTAACCTATGACCATTGTTTGTCTCTATAATTTATGGGTGCATATAAGATCCAGCCAGAAATCTACTCAAAATGTTAGACCAGAAAAAAAGTGCTTAAGGATTCTGGTAACGACCCAAAGATCTGTACACTCAAGAGTGCTTGGACCTGATTTTCTTGGAGAGTAGCAGGGATTTCTTTCAGCCGGCACTCACTGAAACTCAGTTGTGGCACCTCTCAGGTGAGTGCCATTGCCATTGTAAGAGAACAAGGGAAGCGTTCGTGGCAACTCTTTTTCTAGAAAAGCAGTACTCCTTCCCCTCCCCAGGGCTGATGCACCCATGAGGTAAGAAGAAGAGTTTGGATTTGATATCCCGCTTTATCACTACCTGAAGGAGTCTCAAAGTGGCTAACATTCTCCTTTCCCTTCCTTCCCCACAACAAACACTCTGTGAGGTGAGTGGGGCTGAGAGACTTCAGAGAAGTGTGACTAGCCCAAGGTCACCCAGCAGCTGCATGTAGAGGAGCAGGGACGCGAACCCGGTTCACCAGATTACGAGTCTATCGCTCTTAACCACTACACCACACTGGTGAGGTGAGGCAGCTTCTTTCCCCACAACAAACACCTTCTTTCCCCACAACAAACACTCTGTGAGGTGAGTGGGGCTGAGAGACTTCAAAGAAGTGTGACTAGCCCAAGGTCACACAGCAGCTGCATGTGGAGGAGCGGAGATGCGAACCCGGTTCACCAGATTACGAGTCTACCGCTCTCAACCACTACACCACACTGGCGAGGTGAGGCAGCTTCCTCAGGTGGCAGAAGGATCTACAGGAACAGCAAATCCTGATGTCAATCTTTATTCCCTCTTTGTTCCTGGTATAGATCTTCACCCATCCCTTCTTACCTGACAGGGAGGGAGGCATCATTTTGTCATTTGTACCGGGTGCCAAAATGTCTTGGGCCAGCCCTGGCCATGCCACAAAATACTTTTGAAACTGAGGACCACTCAAGATATGCTGTGCGAAACAATCATTTTTTTAAAAAACCAAAACAATAGCAGCCGATTTGCTATATCCCAGTAGTGCAATTTAGTTGTAGTACAAAACCAGTCAGACACCTTTGTAATTAAATAAAAGTAACAATATATTGTTTATTTGTAATAAACTAAAAGGTAAAATATATAATGTAACTAAATAACAACCAGCACCAGCCACCAATTGTGACTCTGTATTTTAAACTTAATCCTTCACAAAACTACAAGCACTCCTATAGAGTACGGTATATATAAAGCAAACCACGTCCCATTAAATGAACTTTAAAAGGTGATTTCTCCACACACTGAAATGTGAAACAATAAATACAGCGTTAGAAGCAGTTTGTACTTCTAGGAATGTGCACATAATTTTATTGACCAAGCTGGTTCTAGGTTATTTTCAGGGAGGAATCATTGCAAATGAGGGCGTGCAGAGGTTTGTCTTCATAAACCAGATCCAGCTATCATTATCACCAATATACCACACAGACTCAGGCATCTGTTCTGGTAAACTTTTGATTGCTTGTAAATTGTCATTACTACAGTAAATGCCTGTGACTGAAGCCTTTGGATATCTTTAGTGCTACACTTGTCAGCTCTACTTAGAAATAATAGTGACTGACTGTAACATGGTTCAGAGATCTTAAATGAGGAAATCAGTGCTGTCTGGAAAAGAGGATGCACAGGCATGTAATAAATGAACGCCTTCTGATAATTCTAGATAACCATGTTATGTTCCATTTAAAAATATAATGATCAGGGGATGACAGGACGACATTCAAGAGTCCACACTAGTTTCTCAAATGGCAGATGTTGCTCTCACAACAAAGATGGCTTGGGGAGAATACAGGCTGTTATCCTGTACCCACTTACTTGGAAGTAAGTTCCATTAAACTCAAGGGTCTTTACTTCCGAGTTAATCAAGGGCTTAAATGCCACCAGACTGGCAAGGTCTGGTGGGCTTCTATGCGCATTCAGTTGAGGCCTACCCATAGTCAGGAGTGGTTGGGTTCTAGATCCGAAGAGGTTTTGTAAGATCATTCCTTTTCACGTGCTGTAAAAATGTCAGGGACTGGCTGGATGAGGAAGAGTGTTGGGAACCGCTTGCTCAAGAGCCCCTCCCCTGGGAGGGCACATAAGGCAATGGGGCCATTCCATGAAAAATGAGCCTGATAAGAAAAAAATGATATTTTCTTCCATGAAAAAAATTTTCTTCCATGATTCCAAACATGCAGTCTAACCATTTTTTTAAAGCTAAAGACAAAAGAAGTTTAGTTTATGGACCTTCTTTTCAAAAGTCCACCCACATAGGCTTCACAGAAGTGTTCAAGTTAAAAGTTTTCTGATGATTGTCCCACCCGTGACAGCATTTTTTCCTCAATTTTGTATCGTTAAATTTCTTAAACTTAATTTCTGATTGCATAGTTGTAACCAATAAACATTGATTTAAACAGATATGCTGAGTTTATCATTGATTCACCTCCCAACGCACAGAGTTTTTCCATAAATCAAACTTATCTCAAGCTCCGTGTCCTTTTTTTGTCCCACCCGTGACAATACTTTAACATTTAATAAAATTGTCAAAAATATCCATAAAAATAATAAAAAAATTAGTAAAATGTTCAGTATCTTATTAAGAACATAGTTTAAATTTTGGTTGTTAATTTTTATGTATATTTACATTGTTACACATGTGTGAATACCAAAAAACATGGTCCAAGTGTCCCACCCGTGACAATGGAATGGCCCAATGGCCATAGCTGTCAACTTTCAGATTTGAAAACAAGGGATGCCGCGAGGGCAGTGCAATGGCACCAAGTAGCCTCGCCACCCTGCGCTCCAGAGGCTGCGCGCGATCGGATGAGTGAAAGAGCGAGTGCGTAGACGGCAGGCAGGCTGTCTGTCTGGTTGGGCGTGAGGGTCTGGCTGCACAAGGCATGCAAGCTCTGCCCCCAGGCGGTCTCAGACTCTTTATTGGCAGCCGAGCAACGCAGCTGAGGAGCCTCCCTGGCCGGCAGGGAGGGAGAGGAGCTGCTTCCTTTGAAATCCGGGAAATTTAAGGGATATCAACAATCCGGGATAGCAGCGGGAAATGGCATTGGAATAAGGGAGTTTCCCGCAAAAAAAGGGAGGGTTGACAGCTATGGCAATGGCATAGATTCAGGGGCGGAGGAAGGGGGTGAGGTGAGTGCGGGCCGCCCCGGGTGTCACCACTGAGGGGGGTTACAATATGCCAGGTGGCACTCACTGCGCTGCCCAAGCGGTCCGTCCACTGCCCCCCCCCAGCTGTAGGGCAGGTGAGTGGGAGGAAGAAGAAGAGGAGGAGGAGTTTGGATTTGATATCCCACTTTATCACTACCCGAAGGAGTGTTAAAGCGGCTAACATTCTCCTTTCTCTTCCTCCCCCACAACAAACACTCTGTGAGGTGTGTGGGGCTGAGCGACTTCAAGGAAGTGTGACTAGCCCAAGGTCACCCAGCAGCTGCATGTGGAGGAGCAGAGACACGAACCCGGTTCAACAGATTACGAGTCTTCTGCTCTTAACAACTACACCACACTGACTCTCTGGAGGAGGCAGGCAGACTCTGGAGGCCCCACGGTGTGCCCTGCCCCAGGCAACCGAGTGGCTTCCTCCACCACTGCATAGATCCCAGATCCTGGTGGTGGGATACCAGCAACACCTCAGACAAGGGGACAAGCTCGGAGGTACTAGAAGTAGGGAGCTTGAGGGATCACGAAGAGGCAGAAACAGGCAGGTGGCCCAGCACAGGGCAGGGTGAAGTGGTTTCCAGTTTGGATGCAGGCGCCAACAGAGATGACAGAGGGGAGCCAGACCCTGCATTGCTCTCGCATCACCAACAGGACAGCCTCTCTGCTGGTGGTTCTCCGGCCCCACTAACTCCTAAAATGCAAAGGGTGTTACATGTTGCCGATCAATGACCCAGAGAGGCACAGAGAGTGGCTCCTGCCGCTCATTGTAGCAGAAGATTACAGGGGAGCAGCCCTGACTCAGAGGGCTAGTGAGCGAAGGAGGGGCTGCACACCAGTTCAAGGAAATTCTTCATGAGGAGGAGGGTGGTGGTTGCCTTTACAAGTCTCCTTGTATTTTTTCCCTTTCTTTAACAAAGAAACTAACTGCATGTTGCATGCCAAGGCCCTGTAACCGGCGGTCCACTAGTGGATAAATAAAACACACAAACAAGCAGATTTTGGTTTATGGGTTCAAATAGGCCACAACTTTATTGGTTACAGATGTGAGCAGTTTGGCTTAGGCACTGGGTGAAGCCAGACTATATCTTGACTCCCGGCTAACTGCTGGGAGTCCAACTAAGAGCAAACCACTGATAAGGGGAGCCCTAAGACTTACATCAAATAGGAGCACCCTGAGGGGTCCCTGCTGGGGTAGTAGCATGTCCCTAGCCCACAACAGAATCCACACCCCTGGATCCCTTTAGCAGGATACCCTTAATGAGGAGGAGCAGGCAGAGGCTACAACGTCCCCTCCATCTAAACAAACGCTTACCCAATGCCTAACCTCACAAGGTTGTGACGATTGCTACAAGGTAGGCAAATTCCAAATGGTGGAGCCAATTTGCCAAGTGGAAAAAATTCCTGCCCGGTCCCAACAATATGGCGACTGACAATTAATCCATAGCAAGGTCATAACGCACCAAAGCAGAAAAAAGAGGGTGAGGTGGGTGGGAGATCCGGCAAAGGGCACGAGAGGACGGCCTCCTCGCTGCGCTGGAGTTTAAATTCCCTGTGGACATGCCCCCTGTCAGCGCTGAATGGTTGGCGAGGCCTGCCCCGACATTGCGGGGAGGTGACGGAAGGTAGCGCGCCAGTCTCCAGCTCTCGGCCAGTCACACAGGACCTGGGACCCAGCCGCAACGCCGCCCACCAGTTAAGGTAAGCAGACTTAGCCTCATGTCTCCCTCTCTGACATGCGAATGTCCTTGATAAAAACAACATTAGAAACCCTCTGTAGATGGACGTACATGCAGGGCATTACTGGCAGGGCTTTTGTGCTTGCCTGTGCCTCTTCCCCACTTGTTCAGGCAAATGCCTGAATTAGGGCTACTCTTACAGTGCACTCTGATACCTGTCTACTCTGCCACGACATTCAGTGGGAATTGTTCCCAGGTAAGCAAGTATTGTGGCGTTAGCACTCATGCAGTGATGTTTCATGGACCCCTGGGTAGAGTCACATCTGAGAGATGAGATCATTAGAAATTATTATTATTATTATTATTATTATTATTATTATTATTATTATTTTATATCCTGTCCATCTGGCTGGGTTTCCCCAGACACTCTGGGCGGCTCCCAACAGAATATTAAAAACACGATAAAACATCAAACATTAAAAACTTCCCTAAATAGGGTTGCCTTCAGATGTCTTCTAAAAGTCAGACAGTTGTTTATTTCCTTGACATCTGATGACAGGGCGTTCCACAGGGCGGGCACCACTACTGAGAACACCCTCTGCCTGGTTCCCTGTAACCTCACTTCTTGCAGTGAGGGAACCATCAGAAGGCCCTTGGATCTGGACCTCAGTGTCCGGGCTGAACATTGCAGGTGGAGACGCTCCTTCAGATATACTGGGCCAAGGTCGTTTAAGGCTTTAAAGGTCAGCACCAACACTTTGAATTTTGCTTGGAAATGTACTGGGAGCCAATGTAGGTCTTTTAGGACCGGTGTTATATGGTCTCGACAGCCACTCCCAGTCACCAGTCTAGCTGCCGCATTCTGGATTAGTTGTAGTTTCTGAGTCACCTTCAAAGGCAGCCCCACGTAGAGGCATTGCAGTAGTCTGAGCGGGAGATAACCAGAGCATGCACAACTCTGGCAAGACAGTCTGGGGGCAGGTAGGGTCTCAGCCTACGTACCAGATGGAAAAGCTTAAGGAGATAAGACCAAGGACCTATCTAGTCCAGGATGGTGTTTCTCACATCCATATGGCCCTGGGAGGCCCACATGCAGCTCATGAGGGCACATCTCTTGCAGTTCCTATGTTTGCATCCCACCTTTCACGATGGTTTCTAGGCAGTCACCCATCCAGGTACTGACCAGACCCAGACCTGCTTAGCAACAAGGCAGCCTCACACATGCCTTCGAAACATCCCCTGCTGCTGCTGTTGTTTCACTCTTCTCTGTGGGAGTGGAAGTGTCCCTGCAGCAATATCAGTGTGTAATGCTGAGAAATAGAGAAGGAATAGCAGATAAATGAGGCCAAAGCTGAGCCTTTAGGATTTGTTCTGCTGCTATTAACTCGGTGCAGTATTTCTTGTACGGCTTTAATTAAGATTTTCCTCAGGCTCTTGTGGCATAATTTTTTTCCCTCTACATACCCCACACATTTAGAATAAGTATTGGCATATATGAATAGAAAATGAAATGGATAGAACATTATTTGAAATACTTAGTGAATAAGGTAGGAGGGGAAAGAAAGGCCTTATCCATCCAGCTTTCAAATGGAGATGAGTTTTCTAAGAGAACATCACAGAGCAGTCATGGCTGCTTGCTCTTTGCTCAGCCAGGTGAAAAGATGGTTTAATTATAAAACAAGTTGAGCCTTCAGCTCCATGACCAGCATAAGTGATTCCTTCCATTCAGTTCATGCCCAGAATTTATTTAAAACACACACACACACACACACACACACACACACACACACACACACACACACCCCATTTGAAATGGCAGCACAGGTGAAGATGCTGTTGCTACCTCAGGAGGCGGAGAATGCATTAAGGTGGCTTCAAAAGAGGATTAGAGGGGTCAGCAAACTTTTTCAGCAGGGGGCCGGTCCACTGTCCCTCAGACCTTTTGGGGGGCCGGACTATATTTTGAAAAAAGAAAAAAAAAATGAACGAATTCCTATGCCCCACAAATAACCCAGAGACGCATTTTAAATAAAAGCACACATTCTACTCATGTAAAAACATGCTCATTCCTGGACCGTCCGCGGGCCATATTTATAAGGTGATTGGGCCAGATCCGGGCCCCGGGCCTTAGTTTGCCTACCCATGGATTAGACCAATTATTGGAGGGGAAGGCATGGCCTACATAGATGGAGTCAGTAATGCTTCTGAATACCAGTTGCTGACAACCACAGGAGGGGAGAGTGGTCTAATGCTTGAATCCTGCTTGTGGGTTTTCCACAGGCATCTGGCTGGCCACCTTGAGGTAATGATGTCATTTGCTGCTGGTTGGGTGACCAGATGCAAAAGAGGACAGGGCTCCTGCACCTTTAATAGTTACGTGGACGAGGGAATTCCAGGAGGTGTATGACAAACAAACCTGCTGAAATTCTCCTCTGCACAACTCTTTAGGGACGTTTTTAATTTTTGAAGTTTTATTGTGTTTTTAATATTCTGTTGGGAGCTGCCCAGAGTGGCTGGGGAAACCCAACCAGATGGGCAGGGTAATAATAATAATAATAATAATTATAATTATAATAATAACCAGATGGGTGGGCTGTTAACAACAACAACAACCAGATGGGTGGGGTATAAATTATTTCTTTATTTCTTTATTTATTATTATTATTAGATGCTAGAGCTGTTTTTCACTCTCTCTCCATATCCCTTCATCTGGGCAATTTGGTTACTAGATTTATTATTATTATTATTATTATTATTATTATTATTATTATTATTTTGGTTAACACTGCAAGTTTGTTGCATTTTGTATGTGATTTTAATTCTTGCATTTTTTTAAAATTTTCTATATTGCTATATCTATATTTCATTTTATTTTAGTAAGCCCTGGGGGGTCTTTTGGGATAGAAAGTGTAGAAATACCAATTATGGCAAATAAATCAATATTTCAATACAAAGCATTTTGAAAAGCATGACTGAAATAGAAAAAAAAACAAAAAACCCTGTGCTTTTTTCAGGGGGTATTCAGGGGTACGCAGTACCGGCACCTCTTTTCGATGTTGTTGTTGTTGTTGTTAAAAAGTGTGCCACTTACTGTAACAACCTCATAGTGAGTATCGGCACCACTTTTTCCTTGGAAAAAAAGCACTGGGAAAAAATAATCCAGTGTCTTATACATCAGCAATGAAACTGCTCTTCACAGCCACACACTTATTCTTTTCTGCTCACTCTATACTTTCGAATGCTTTTTTTTTTTTTTTTTTGTAGCAGAAAAGCACCCTATCTTTTGCAGGGAACAGTTTAAGTGGCTCTGGCTGTCAGATCAAGCAACTCTGGGTCATCCAAGAGTAGAAATGCTTGCAAAGAAGAAGAAAAAAGACTGCACTAGTTTAATAGATCAGAGATACAGCCCTAGAGCAAACTCCCATAGTAATTATATAAATCATTTCCACAACAGCATAATTGTGGGGGATCTTTGCCAGATATGCTTGTAAGGGCCGACTTTTCCACACCTTGCTCTTTTAGGCCTATAGCATGCTGCTACAAAATTCAGGTTTCGTAATGCATCATACCTCCCAGTCTGAAATTTTGGATCAACACAATAACATGGCAGGATTAAGATCAACATAGAAAGTAACTTGGCGGTATCTCACTGATTCTTACAAGTTTTTTCATATTTTGGTGCAGTTGTTTGAGAATCAACTTAATTTAGGTGGTCTAACACGGTCTGTTTCAGTGTTACCTTCTAGGATTTAAAATTTACAGTGGATTATGTTTATTTTTTATTAGAAATAACATTAGGAAGAGGGCTTATGTTGTGAATGTTGATTGAGTTTTGGAATCACCCCAGCAACTTCCCCCCCCCAATAAATTTTTATTGGTTTTCCAAATTAGTACAATAAAACGCACAAACAACAATCAAACAAATAAAACACAACCTACAAAAGAAAAACAAATAAAAACATACAAAAAATCCTTTTAACCTATCATTATTTCATATCATCGTGGGTTGACTTCCTCCCGTCCTCTCTTCCTGCGTACCATGTAAATCATCTTTAGTAATTTATTTACATCATTAAAAACATTTTTTAATTAATTAATTAATTTTCTCTTCTTTTCTTATCAATACCATTTATTCCAACAATTATAAACCTTAATTCTATCCTCCAGGTCTACAGCCTCACTTTTCTTCCAGCTTACTTCTACTCTTAAATCTTACAATATTTTTTAAAATATAATTTAAATTTCTTCCAATCTTCTTCCACCGCTTCCTCCCTCTGGTCACGAAGTTTCCCGGTCAGCAAAGCAAGTTCCACATAGTCCATCATTTTCATCTGCCATTCTTCTATCATTGGTATTTCCTCTGACTTCTAGTTTTTAGCTAATAAAATTCTAGCTGCTGTTGTGGCATACATAAAAAAAGTCCTGTCACCTTTTGGGATTTCCTGTTTTACAATTCCAAGTAGAACGGCTTCTGGTTTTTTACTAAATGTGTTTTTCAACACCTTTTTCAATTCATCAACTTGGAAGATTTCCAACTCCGCAAAAGCCACATGTTTTTTAAAAAATGATGGTTTTAGTAAGGAAGCAATCTGGATCCATACAAGTCATCGCGAGCCCTGTCATTAACCTTTAAGCTCAGTGCAACAGTCTTCAACACTTGGAAACAAAGCACTTTCCTAGAGCAGGCCAGATCCTCCACGCATCCAATGAATGCCTACTCAGATCTCCAGCCGAATCAACACAAACTATTGAACCACCACGAGAGGATACATCTATCACTGAGGCATGTGGCAAGCCTTTTCCAATGACTCAAACCGGGTTGAGATAACCAAAGTATGCCAAAGGAGGTTATTTGAATCACTTCTTCTTTGCATTGTAAATCTCCTGCATGCTTAAGCTCCAAGCTTCTGTATTCCATGGTTGATTGCTAGAGGTAGAGGCGCTTTGGCCTAAACCACTGAGCCTTTTGGGCTTGCCGAACAGAAGGTCGGCGGTTCAAATCCCCGCGACGGGTTGAGCTCCCGTTGCTCTGTCCCAGCTCCTGCCAGCCGAGCAGTTCGAAAGCACACCAGTACAAGTAGATAAATAGGTACCGCTGTGGCAGGAAGGTAAAACGGCATTTCTGTGTGCTCTGGTTTCCGTCACGGTGTCCCATTGCACCAGAAGCGGTTTAGTCCTGCTGGCCACATGACCCGGAAAGCTGTCTGTGGACAAACGCTGGCTTCCTCTGCCTGAAAGCGAGATGAGAGCCGCAACCCCATAGTCGCCTTTGACTGGACTTAACCGTCGAGGGGTCCTTTACCTAGAGGCCGGCCCATGAGGGAAAATGGGGCACTGCCCCACCAATTCCACTCTGTTTTCAGCCAGTCCCCTCCTGCCTGCCCTCTTTCTTTCTTCAATTCCAGGGCTGGCCCTGGGTCTCAGCTTCTTCTTCCTTAGTCTCAGCGTTGCCTTTGTAGAACTCAACACAGAGGAGGATGGGGGCAAAACTGGCCCTTCGATAGCTCTGCTTGTCACTGAGTCTGCCCCATCTCTCCGTAGGCCTCCCACCCTACCAGCTTCAGTGACCATCAGCCAACGCTGCAAAAATTGGAACACTTCTCTGTTTTACGCAACAACCTGACATCCTTTATTTTTTTAAAAAAAGAATCCATTGTGTTTCACTCTTCATTATCAGACTGAGGCACATTTTCCCCTTTTGGTTTTCCTATAGCAAACCAGCTGCCTTGTTTTTCCTGGCTCGGCTACAGACCTCGAGTTTATTAATATGGCAGAGAGTTCTGCTGGTTGACAATTTAAGATAAAGTAAATTGGAAGTGGCATCAAAGAGCATGTGGGTGTTAATGTGCGTCACCGAGGTTCTTTTTTCTGACATCCCAAAAGGTCTTGCCTGTATGGCCGACACATGCAACCTTTACCAGTGACCCCGTGTTATTAAAGGCTAGGCACTCCCATTGATTTGTGAAAGTGACAGGTGCAGTGAGAGGCTGTAAATTAGCCAGGTCTCTATGGATTTTCAAGGATTCTTCCATTGCTCCGCCCACCAGTGATTTGTTCACATCTATTGGCCGAGCTGCTTGTGCAGAAGCACTTAGATGTTTATCTGACATAAATCTGCTGTACTTCTGTGAATACAAATGGATGTCCTCGTTTTCTGCTGAAAAGCAGACTTTTAAAGTTGCTTCCCCCCCTTCTTTCCCCCATTTCATAGCTGCTCTGCTGAAGTTTAGCTAGGTCACACCAGGTTAAAGCACAAATCCCCTTTCAAGCTGGAAACTCTGGGTTTTATTTAGAAGATTTTTTTAATCTTGTGCATAGGGGAAATGTTTGTGCTAGGGAAGATTAAAGGTCTAAGTTTGTTGTCAATTGACACCCGCTTTCTGCATTGCACACCTAGGGCAACGAAAGCTGCACAAGCTTTCATATATTCCTGGCATTGAAATCTAATACTGTAAATTTAACCCTAGACAAATAAAGGAGCAGTACAGCTTGGATCGTGTATATTTCATTCTGCATGCAGTAGCAGTTGCTGTTGTTGGAAATAGTTCATGGCTGATGCAGCAAGCAGGGACCCAGGTGGCACTGTGGGTTAAACCACAGAGCCTAGGGCTTGCTGATCAGAAGGTCAGCGGTTCGAATCCCTGCGAAGGGGTGAGCTCCTGTTGCTTGGCCCCTGCTCCTGCCCACCTAGCAGTTCGAAAGCACGTCAAAGTGCAAGTAGATAAATAGGTACCGCTCCGGCGGGAACGTAAACGGCGTTTCCGTGCACTGCTCTAGTTCGCCAGAAGCGGCTTAGTCATGCTGGTCACGTGACCTGGAAGCTGTATGCCGGCTCTCGGCCAATAAAGCGAGATGAGCGCCACAACCCCAGAGTCGGACACGACTGGACCTAATGGTCAGGCGTCCCTTTACCTTTACCTTTAATGCAGCAAGCATAAATTAATTTTCTTAAGTGTCCCTATTTTCCAGGGACAGTTCCGGATTTACAGAAGCCATCCTGGTTTCTTTAAAACTTTAAAGAAACTTTTCTCTAAAGCCATCCTGGTTTCTTAGTATTTCTTTAAAAACAGAGCTGTTTAGCCTGTTGGATTGCAATATATTATATTATATTATATTATATTATATTATATTATATTATATTATATTATATTATATTATATTATATTATATTATATTATATTATATTATATTATATTATTATATTATAATTGTATTGTATTGTATTATACAGTGGTACCTTGGTTTGCATACATTTTGGATTACAAACATGTCAAACCCGGAAGTGCGTGTCCATTTTTTTGGATAACAACCCATTTTTTTTTTATTACAAACAAAAAAATTTTTGGGAGGCCCCATTGGCAAAAGCACGCCTTGGGTTACAACCTGTTTTGGTTTACAAATGGACATCCGGAACGGATTATGGTTGTAAACCCAGGTACCACTGTATATTAAAAAACAGCAAAGCATTTGGCTAGAAGCATGGGGGGAAGGAATTCTATTGCCGTGTATTATTTAAAGACAAATTGTTGCCTGGACCTAAAGTTCCATGACAAAATGTGAAGGTTCAAAGGTCATGCTCCCATGAAGTTCCTATTCTGTCTCCTTCTCCTAAATCACTTCCAATTATGGTGTGTTGTGGCAAGTTCTCCCACATTTTAACGAGTGGCGGGAAGAAGGATTTCTCTCCTTTTTATTTGGGAGAATATATGAAGTAGACATTCAGCATCACACAGAAGGTGAAAAGCTACAAAGCCATTAATTCCCTATTTTCCCTGCCATTGTTTGCCTGACTTGCTGTAGTTGTTTTCCTTCACTATTCAGGGTACTGAAAGCATTGGGCAAGCAGTTTGCACTCCACATTGTGCGACTGTCTTTTACCACCCTCCAAGTTTCCACAAAGAGGTCACAATGCTGCTTTTTTTCAATTTAGCCTCCAGAGAATACATAACTTAGCTTTCCACTTTCTTTAATTAACTTCTGTTTGATCCCCAAGACACCGGTTAAGTCTGCACACAATCCGTCTTAGTTGTTTTCAAAGGCGCTAGAAAAGTCTCCACTATTTTCAGTGCAACAAAGCTGGGTTTTGCTTTGCTATTTAACACTCATTAATGCTTATCACTTCTTTGCTTTACTTAAATAAGCAGTTCAAGCATATTCTTGAGTTGTGGGATTTTTTTATTTTATTTTTTACTTGAGGGAAAGAAAACCAGCACTGAAATAAAAAGAAGTATTTCAAGGTACCAGTGCTCCATCATTAGCAAATTCACACTGGAGTCCATAGCTAATCAGATATTCCAGTCTCTGATGAGTGCCTCAGATGATTCATATGTTTAATTTTGTTTTATATTTCACGAGCATTAAAATGAAGAATTGATTTAACCCCATTTTTATGCACTCGTTCCCAAGCCACTCAACTCTCTGGCACCCCACCCCTCACCCCCTTTTCAAACTCCAAAATTGACTGTTTCTATGGAAACAGGCGCAGATGTAACATCTGCAATTCACAAGAAAGAGAAAGAAGAGGAAAATGGATCAAAAAGTGTCACTTGCATTATGCAAAATTTCATAGCTCTCTGTATGAATTGCACGCTGTGAAAAAGGGACCTTTGTGAACACGAAAGTTAGAAAGGTCATTCTGGCATCAGAGAAAATATTCCTTAAGTTTATAAATGAGAACTCTTCAAAGCCTTGGGTGAAAAAAGGAAAGATAATCTTTGATTTTTTTTAAACTCCTCTAAATCTATCAAGAAAAGTTATTTCCTTTTCTTTATTATACGTATGAGTCTGCCAGTTTCTTTTTAAGACATTTACAGTGTTGGCCAACAAAAGAAATTTGATTTGTACTTTTCATAGTTGCTTAAACTATGAAAGTGGGCCCTAAACTCCTAGGAAGTCCTGCATCTTCGTTCCTTGTTTTTCGGCTCCTTAAAACGATTATCTGTATATGTGTGGTTGAGAAGGAGGAAAGGAATCGAGGAAAGCTTATGTGCCGTGACTACTTCAACTGCTATCTCTATCTGCGTGTACTCCCGTTTTTATTATTCCAACTAACGAACTAAATGATCAAAAGTGAGATTTTTCTTAACTACAAGTAAAATATGGTGTTGACCCGGAGTGGCTATAAAATCTCAGGCCTCCCTCTGAGTGACTCAGGACCTCCTTTAAAAAGAGCTACTCTAAAGAAAGCACAAACAAAAATCACTCAGTTCTACTCAAACAGGGAAAATGAGGAGGTGATTAAGAAACAGCAGGAGCTAGAAACTGTTTTCTCCCTTGCTGAATCCTCCAACTGCCACACCGAAGTGCTGGAGGTGCAGGGAGAGGACTGTGTAGATGAAAGTCTCAACAAGGGGTTGAATGAGCTGAAAGCAACCTCAAACATCCTCAGTACAGTTGCGTGTCGAGGTCCACAAGCCACCCTCCTAAATAACTCACACTACACACAGTAATTTAATTTTAAGGTTTTTGGCATGATTTTGGCCACAACTTTTATTAAAATACAAAATGTGAGTGGTTGCTTAGGGATTGGTTCCGACTAGCTGCACCCTCCTGGGGGCAGACTGACATCCGTCCAGTTAGCGGAAGTCAGTAAAGGGAAAACACCTTTGGGGAGAGAATGGGGGTCAGGGGCCCGGGCCCTCACCTCTCCCCAAATGTTCCCAGGGGCTCTTGCGTGGCCCTGGCCCCCGACCGGGGGATACGGACAAAAGCATGATGAGCCCCTGGATTCCTTAAACGGAATTCCCCGCGCAGCAGCATTGGAGGGGCAGGCACAGCCAACCACATCCCCTCCACCAACCAAATTCATAACCAATGCCTAACTGCAACCTTACAAGTTGTGACTAATTGTTACGCAGTAGGCGAAAACCAAATGGCAACAGCCAATCAGCCAGATGGAAAAATTCCTACCAGGCCCCTGCCTCAAAAGCAGACGACCCCATGACAGGCATAGCAAGGTCAACGCGCAAGCCTAAATAAAGGGAGGGAGGGCGGGTGATCCGATGCACGCAGCAAAGAGGGCCGCGTGCTGCGTGCACTGAGAATATATAACCTCTGAGCTGTCCATCAAAAATTGCTACATAACATTCTCCCCAGCAACCCGCAGGGCCCAATCACCTGCCATGGTCATCTATCCTAACCCGCCCAGCAACAGTGGGGTGACTTGTTAGCCCCCACCGCAACATGAAGGAGAACCCGCTTTGCTGAGTCATCCCCGAATCTGAGATTAGAATCCCAAGCATCTCTTGGACTATCCCAAGCCCAACAAATGGAGGAACTAATGTTAAAACAAATCCTAGAATTGTCTTCGGGAAATGCTATAGCAACAACAAAAGATTCTTACCCTCAACCTCCTGAGAAGGAGGAAGGAGGGAAAGTGCATGGATGCTGGCAGTGAGATAAGGATCTTGTAAGAGAGATACAGGCTCCATGTCAGAACCTCATCCGAGTTCCACTTTCCATGTAAAGCTCTCAGGTACAGGCACCATCTCATTCATTTGAGGTTCTACTGAGAATGAAAGCAAGGAGAAAGAAAATTAGAAAAGATCTCTAACCTCCAGTGATATTAAGACAGAAACCCATAGTTGTGCAGAGGCTTCATCTACACACCTAGAACCACCCTTCCATCAATAAGTGAATTAAAATGATAGGTCTTTTAAAATCCTTTACACCAGTAGAAAAATGTACAGTGGAACCTCGGTTTTCGAACGTAATCCATTCCAGAAGACCGTTCGACTTCCGAAACGTTCGAAAACCGAAGATCAAAGGGCTGTTGGCAAAATCCATTGAAAAAATGGAGAAACGTGCCTCGGAAGCCGTTCGACTTCTGAGTCATGTTCGAAAATGGAAGCATTCACTTCCGGGTTTTCAGAGTTTGGGTTCCAAATTGTTCATCAACGGAGACATTCGACAACCAAGGTTCCACTGTAGTTACATGTCAACTCCTGAGGACTGCAAATAAAACATTCTAAGTGTGTTTTAAGTGCAATATAAAAGGGACCCAGGTGGCGCTGTGGGTTAAACCACAGAGCCTAGGGCTTGCTGATCAGAAGGTCGGCGGTTCGAATGCCTGCGACGGAGTGAGCTCCCGTTGCTCGGTCCCAGCTCCTGCCAACCTAGCAGTTCAAAAGCACGTCAAAGTGCAAGTAGATAAATAGGAACCGCTCTGGCGGGAAGGTAAACGGCGTTTCCGTGCACTGCTCTGGTTCGCCAGATGCGGCTTTGTCATGCTGGCCACAAGACCTGGAAGCCGTACGCCGGCTCTCGGCCAATAAAGCGAGATGAGCGCCGCAACCCCAGAGTCGGACACGACTGGACCTAATCGTCAGGGGTCCCTTTACCTTAAGTGCAATATACAATGTGAAACTAGACGGCGATGGTATCTGAAGAAATGTGCATGCACACGAAAGCTCATACCAAGAACAAACTTAGTTGGTCTCTAAGGTGCTACTGGAAGGAATTTTTTTATTTTGTTTAAATGGCGATGGTGAGCCTTGTGGAAAATTAAATGTATTTTTAAAAACACTTTTTAAAAAAGCATTTTCAGAACGGTTTTTATATGCATGTGGATTCCACCTCCGCACCCTGTCTAGGGAGTAGTAGATACAGTGAAGTCCAGCTGCCCAGGCTGCTCAGGATGGAAAAGCAATGGGTGATTCCCCATAGTTTTTATGTTGTTCCATCTTCAGAGACTGGAAAACACCTCATTTCAAGGCTTTAGCAGGAGCTTACAGAACCTCCATGTGTCCCTATTTTCCAGAATTTACAATCCCGGATTTACAGAAGCTGCCCCAGTTTCTGATTTGATCCCAGAATGTCCTGCTGTTCTTAGGATGTCCCTATTTTCATCAGAGAAATCTTGGAGGGTATAGAGTTATGTGACCCCCGAGCCAAGGAAATAAGTAACCATACATCCTATCAAAGACATCTGAAGGTAGTCCTGTATAGGGACGTTTAAAAAAATGTTGTTGTTGTTGTTGTTGTTGTTGTTGTTGTTGTTGTTGTTATGTTGGAAGCTGCCCTGAGTGGCTGGGGCATCCCATTCAGACAAGCGGGGTATAGATGTTGGGATTTTTTATATAATAATAATAATAATAATAATAATAATAAACTTTTATTTGTACCCCGCCCTTCCCAGCCAAGACTGGGCTCAGAGCGGCTAACAATCATAAAACCACCACAAAACACAAAACAATCGATTAAAAATGCAGATTAAAATACAATTTAAAATTTAAAATGCCACCTCATTTTAAGCAGCCCAACCCAAAAAACCAAAGGAATAAAACGTCAGGGTTAAACTCAAACCAACCCAAAAGCCAGGCGAAACAGCTCCGTCTTGCAGGCCCTGCGGAAAGATGCCAAATCCCGCAGGGCCCTGGTCTCTTGCGGCATATAACCTCTGCTGCTCCAGCAGCTTCGTTATGGTGTTATGTTTAGTGGAAGTCACATGAGTGTCTTAGAGAGTGTGAGAAAGGAAGTCTGTGTTATCTCTTCCTTTTGAGTGTTTGATATTGCAATGTTAGTTTCACTTCTGCCAGTGTCGCAGTTCTGTACTCTTGCTTGGAGAACACAGACGTGAAATAGAGTGTTCTGTATATAGACTGTAAATAAATGTAGTTTAGAGCTACAGAAAACTTGTGTGCTCTTTTCATGAGAGAAGGGTCGCAGATTACCGGCGCTCTGGTCTGATGGGACATTCCAGCCAGAGAGGGCCACCGGGACACGCTCCGGAGTCTTGGGGAGTTCGCTGTCACCCCAGAGCGTGTTTCCCAACAATAGATACTAAAATTATTATTATGACGTCTCTGTTTTCATCAGAGAAATGTTGGACGGTATGAGCTTACTGCCTGCCCAGGCAAGGCAGAAATGTAAAGTAAGCTTGGCCTTTAGATCTTGGTTCTGATCACTTATTCAATAGAATATTCAGGTAAGTTTTTTCTGGGTAGTTCTGGGTTTGCCTTGGCCCAAATATTCTTCATCCAAATGACGCTATAAAATACGTTTTTCTCTGCAACACTGATATCCCATGGCTCTCAATTAAAGGCTGCAATGAGGCAGGAGGTATAAACTGACTATCCTCACATGACTCATGCTCAGAGTTGTGCTGGCTTTATATGTATTGCATAGTTTCTAATTTGGTTCCAAATGACTGTTTTTCCTGGACAAGCATGACTACCCTTTGTGAAAGCTATCAATAGCCTTGGCCCCTTCAGATAATTCTTTTTAAAAAAATTAAAAGGCGGTAGATAATAAAAGCAAGAATGCACATGATGCTATTACCATGTTCAACAAAGAGCTATTCAAGATATTTGAGCAGCACTATAAGATTCAGTATCCAGCAGCAGCACCCTTGTTTTGAGCCTGTTTTAGCAATTGTTTTAGCAATTTTAGCCTGGGAATTCGCTGTTGTCCTCATATCAGTGACATAGCATGGGATGCCGGCGCCCGGGGCTGCGCGGGGTGTTTTGATGGAGTACACATGCACATTCAACTGCCTTACGGAGTCCACATCACCCAGGAGATCGCAGCCACAGAGATAAGAAAAGAAGAGTCATTTCGTTGTCTGGAGAGGTCACTTCCTGGTTCACATGGAGAAGCCGTTTTTCAACGGAGCCCGCCAACAGAAGTGTGCAGCCGTATTGAGGCAGCACTGGGTGTTGGCATTTTGTTCCCATAACAATTTTGTGCCCAGGGCAACCGCCCCTGTGGGTTCCCACCCATGCTATGCCATTGCCTCATTTTACTAGGTCTGTACAACTGATTAAGGCCATTTCTAAAGAGTGAGCTTTATGGACATGGAGTTGTAAGCACATTATTTGAAGATTCTCCCAGCTGTTGCTATCACTGGAACCAGGAAAAGTTTCAGCTTGTCATTGTAGTGGAACTCTGAAAGACATAGGAGCTCTGCCAAAGAAAATTTGACAAGGATAGTTTGTTCTCAGAGAGAGGGGCTGTAGCTTGTAAGGTACCAAGTTGTAGGCACAAGGGCCCAAGATTCACTCCTTGGCATTTCTATAATAATAATAATAATAATAATAATAATAATAATAATAATAATAATAATAATTTATTATTTGTACCCCACCCATCTGGCTGGGTCCCCCCAGCCACTCTGGGTGGCCTCCAACAGATATTAAAATACATTAAAATATCACAGGTTAAAAACTTCCCTAAACAGGGCTGCCTTCAGGTATTTTCTGAATGTCAGATAGTTGTTTATCTCTTTGACCTCTGCTGGGAGGGCATTCCACAGGGCGGGTGCCACTACCGAGAAGGCCCTCTGCCTGGTTCCCTGTAGCTTTGCTTCTCGCAGTGAGGGAACCGCCAGAAGGCCCTCGGCACTGGACCTCAGTGTCTGGGCTGAATAATGGGGGTGGAGACGCTCCTTCAGGTATACAGGACCGAGGCCATTTAGGACTTTAAAGGTCAGCACCAACACTTTGAATTGTGCTCGGAAACGTACTGGGAGCCAATGTAGCTCTCTCAGGACTGGTGTTATGTGGTCCCAATGGCCACTCCCAGTCACCAGTCTAGCTGCTGCATTCTGGATTAATTGCAGTTTCCGGGTCACCTTCAAAGGTAGCCCCACGTAGAGCGCATTGCAGTAGTCTAGGACAGTGTTTCCCAACCAGTGTGCCTCCAGATGTTTTGGGACTACAACTCCCATCATCCCTCGCTAGCAATACCAGTGGTCAGGGATGATGGGAATTGTAGTCCCAAAACATCTGGAGGCACACTGGTTGGGAAACACTGGTCTAGGACAGGGAATGAGGAATCTGTGACCCTCCATATGTTGATGGACCCCCAACTCCCATAATCCCACACCGTTATGGACCATGCTATCTGGGATTCATGGGAGCTGAGTTCCACCAATATCTGGAGAGGCATGAGGTTGCCATCTCAGGCTATATAATGAAACTTTAAAAGATGTTCAAGAAGTTTTTCTTTTAGGCATCCTAGATAACAGTGACCCAAAAGAGTTGGTTAACTTATTTATATATATATAATGGCAGCAGCACAAATACTGTGTGCTGAAAGATGGAGAGAAGCAGAGGTTCCAAGAAAACAAGAACGACTTTTGAAAATGATGGAGTATGCGGAACTGGCAAGATTAACAGCAAAGAGACCAAAATGATGAAAGAATTCATTGAGGACTGGAGACTTTTTATTGAGTATTTAAAGAATTACTATAGCGAGATGATATGCCAGCAGGACTCAAAATATGAGCAACAGCATGAATTATTAAGATAAATAGGTTAAAACAAGTGTGCTGAATTGTATATGTGAAATATGCAGCATTCAAGGGTAAATATGGAAGCCATGGAAGGGGAAGACAGAAAGCCAACGGGTAAAGTAACTTATGGTCTATGTTAAAATTTGTAAGTGTGTGTGTTTGTGTGTTTGTTTTTGTGTGTGTGTGTGTGTGTGTATGAAAAATCAATAAATAAGTTTTATTTTAATTTTTTAAAAAGAGATTCCTATCTCATGCAACAGGTGATATGAAACACTGTGGAAAGCCATGGTGCCAATGAAAGGAGATGATATGGGGCTGGTTAGGACAGTTAGTCTGCCTTGGTATGAGATAGCTTCCTGTGTTCCAATAACATCTGAAGGATTTTCTTTTTAACAAAGATATTTCTTTAAAAAACATGCCAGTGTGTGACATTTTCTCATTTGAGCATGAATCATCAGAACACTTTGAAGAATGCTAATTATGTCTCTTAAGATTTCTTTGTAGCTTTACAACTTACTTTCATGTCTCTCGGTCTTGTTTGCCTTTTCGCCTCTCTAAGAATCGTGTCCCATGGTTCAACTGATTGGTTTTCCATTCTATCCTTCTAACAAGCTACATAGCGAGCTAGTCTAGTCAAGAGATTTGTCACTTTCTCTCTCTTGCCCTACCAGGACTTCCAAATGACTGCCGAGAAACCAATTCTGACACTTTCCAGCCATGGATTTCTTGCTGTCCGCAATGAAGAAAGCTGGACTTTAGAAGATTCCTTGGAAGTTCTGAAAAAGTAAGTTGAAACGAAACTTTAAGAAACAGTCTCTCCTGCTTGCAGAGAAATAACCAAACTGACTCTGCAGGACTTATAGTATAAATTCACAATTTTCCTATACTTTTCTCTTGGCAAACCCTTTTTACAGAACCAAGCCCAACTGAGGTCAGTGATCCTTCCTCCCAGGTAAGGGACTGCAGGATTGCAGCCTTATTTTACCAGTTTTGTTTACAATCCGCCGCTCCCGCCGCCCCTGATATTGCTTAACCATAATATTAGCAAGCACATTTTACCCCTTTTTTCATTCAAAGAATGCTGATGACTTGATAGGCTTTAATCAAGCTCTGGAAGAAATGGGGAAAGCAAGACACAGCCAGGGGCACTGCAAATGCCAGAACATTACAGAGCTTTTTTTTATTTTAAAAAAATCCCCTTCTTTTAATCCAGAATTATGCATGCTCCACATGTTCTTGGCACATTAGAAAAATGAGAGCTCAGATGCTCACACGATTCAGTGTGACAAAAAAAAAGTCTACTGCTGTTAATTGTTGTGGAGAAAGAAACAGTGTCGAAGAATGGACGGCATCTCATTACATGGGCCCAATGTTTCCTCACTATCAAATTTTGCACATATACATATGTGCAAAATTATACATATTGGCATATGTGTGAGAAGAAGGGGCATAGCTCAGTAAGAGGGCAGCTGCTTTTCATGCAGAAAGTTCCAGGTTCAATTCCTGGCATCTCCATATAGGGCTGGGAATGTCCTCTCTGCCAGGGAATGTCCTCTCTGTAGGGACAATTCTGAGCTAGATGAGCCAGCTGCCTGAATTTTCAGGTGCATTCTTAAAATGCTTTTAACTGCTATTATCAGCCCTGGTCAAACAAAATCAAAACTCCAAAACACCAAATTGGCTAATAAACATTGAGAACAGTTTACTCAATCAAACATGTTAAAATGAACACATTAAGGTGCAGCGTGCAAATCCAAGCCTGTAAAAACTCAATAAACTGATGACATAATACTGAGGCTAATGATAATGTCCTAGCATAATCAAATTACGCAAAAGTGTTGCAAATGGTACTCTACTGAACGCGCAAAGTCTTTTGTGAGGGAACGGTCACAGTCAGGCAAGAAAACATGGTCATGCGTGATGGTAATCACAGATAGGCCCTCCTCGTCATCCCTCAGCGAAAGTATTTTAAACATTGCCCTGGGCACCTTTCCTTAGTACTCCAAATATTAGCTAAATTCTACTATTTACCGAGTGAGGAATTTTGGGGGGAGCCCCCACCCACCCACAGGTAATAAGTGCAGAATAACAGGTTTATTTTTCCACTAATTAGTTCCGCATTCCAGACACTTGGTAACCCGTTTGAAAGCTAACAAGGAATTGGCAGCCTTTGCTTGCAGTCCTCAAATATTCTCAGGTATTCCACCACAAGCACACACACTTAAAGGTGCATATTCTGTGCACACATTAATGTCTGTCATTCCTGTGCTGTGGGGAAAGGGTGTTCAGTAAGTATACCTTCGCCATATTCTCTCCAGCTGTTCTCCAGTATTCCACATGGTGCAAAAGAAAAACCTGCAGTTTAAGGGCTCTGAAAATGGTATCCCAAGGGATTTGCGTGTTAAAATCCCAAGACCTCCCTCAATAAATAAAGACACAATTGACATGGAATTTTGCTTTAAGGTTATTGGCATAATTTTGGCCACAACTTTATTGATTACAGATCGCGAGTGGTTTGCTTAGGCATTGGTTCCTGACTAGCTGCACCTGACCTTGGCAGGGCAGCACTGATGCCTGGACTCCGGGAGACGTCAGTAAGGGAAAACATCCTGGGGGAGCATTGGACCAGGTTCAGACTCAAGAGTTTTGGATTTGGATTTGATATCCCACTTTATCACAACCCGAAGGAGTCTCAAAGCAGCTAACATTCTCCTTTCCCTTCCTCCCCCACAACAAACACTCTGTGAGGTGAGTGGGGCTGAGAAGTGTGACTAGCCCAAGGTCACCCAGCAGCTGCATGTAGAGGAGCGGAGACGCGAACCCGGTTCACCAGATTACGAGTCTACAGCTCTCAACCACTACACCACACTGGCTCTCTTACCCCAAATGCTCCCAGGGGCTCTGGCATGGCTCTAACCCCTAGAAGGGGATCAGACAAAAGCAAGGAGAGCCCCCTGAATCGCTTTAACGGAATACCCTTTCGCACATTGGGAGGGGCAGGTGTGACAACCTCCCCTCCCCTCCACATTGAACCAATGCCTAACCGCCAAACCTTACAAAGTTGTGACAATTTGCTATGCGGCAGGCGAAACCCAAGTGGCACCAGCCAATCAGCCAAATGGGAAAATTCCTACCGGCCCCCCGCCCCAAGAACAGATGACCCACGACGGCATAGCAAGGTCACAATGGACCCTAAATATAGGGAAGGGTGGGCGGGTGAGAAGGTCCTCTGCCTGGTTCCCTGTAACCTCACTTCTCACAGCAAGGGAACTGCCAGAAGGCCCTCGACGCTGGACCTCAGTGTCCGGGCTGAATGATGGAGTTGGAAATGCTCCTTCAGGTATACTGGGTCAAGGCCATTTAGGGCTTTAAAGGTCAGTGCCAACACTTTGAATTGTGCTCAGAAATGTACTAATAAAACAATAAAAATACCTTTAAAACAATTCCAGAACTTCCAGGGAGCAAACATGGCAGACTAGATTTCTCTTCTCGACTGTCTATCAATGGAGATAATTTCGTGGTGATGAATGATAGCCAGGCCATACATCCCCCCGATTTCTTTTCTTTCCCTTTCTTTGCTCTTGCTTCTGTTTTTTTTAAAATGTCTTCTACTCTATGTCAGTGAGGGGATTGTATGCCCGTGAAGGTGATGGTTCGCTGCTGAAGGGTGCTGTGGGAGAGACAGGGAAAGGAGGAGCTCCCAGGATGGGAAGCTGGGAGAAGAAGGGGAAGTTCCAGGTGAGAGCTGGGAGGGTCCACCGCTTTCTATGTGAGACAAGGGTTAAGAGTGGACTTTGCATTTCTCTTTCTCTTTCTGTTTTGGTTTAGAATGGTTTATTATTATTATTATTATTATTATTATTATTATTATTCAATAACAACAACAGGAATATGGTAAGTGGAATTGGAATATTATATTATATATGAGTTATCATGTGATGCAATGGAGTGCTAGTTGAGGGAAGTCAATTTAGATACAAAATTTACACAAAACTAAGTATGAAAAAAATATGTATCAGTTGGTTTGTTTATAGACTATTATTTAGTTGCTGGAGATAAAGAATCCAATGTATTATGAAGAAATCTGTGTAGACAGGCATAATAATTTTTTGTTTGTGTATTTGTGTATGCATTTATGTATTTTTGTGTTTGTTAGTTTTTGTCCTTTTTCTTTTGTGATCTCTTTTCTTTCTCTTTGTAAAATGAAAAAAGAACAAACAGAAATTGAAAAAATATTATTATTATTATTATCCTTAATAAAATCTTATTTTTTAAAAAAAGAGAACACCTTTAAACAATTCCAACGCAGATGCAGTTTGGGACAGACCTCTACTTTAAAGGCCTGTTGGAAAAGGAAAGTCTGCAGTAGATATTAGAAAGGCAACATAGATCAGGCTTCCTCAACCTCGGCCCACCAGATGTTTTGAAACTACAATTCCCATCATCCCTGACCACTGGTCCTGCTAGCTAGGGATCATGGGAGTTGTAGGCCAAAAACATCTGGAGGGCCGAGGTTGAGGAAGCCTGACATAGATGGTGCCAGACTAATATCCAATGAAACCACATATTCCCAGAGTTCCTTGGGAAGAAGGATTTATTATTGAGCTGCTCTGGAAACTGCAGCTCTTTGAGGGAAATGGAGCTCTCCCAACAATTCTTCATCCTTAGCAAACTGCAATGTCCAGGTTTCTTTGTCCAGGTTTAAAGTGGTATGATACTGATCCAGATCTATAGTTCCGATGAGGCCTGAGTTTCAGAGAGTGGCCAAAGCTGACCTTCTCCGGGAAGGGAATTCCGCCCAAACTGAACTCTCTCCATTTCCTTTGGTCGCTCTCTCTTCTCTCCATCTTTCTTTTTCTCTTAAAGACTTTTGAGACAGCAAATGAACAGTGGTGCCGTTAGCACTAGTGCAAGCCTTCTTCAATTCAAGACATCCCCGCCATCTGAACACAAGTCATAGAATCATAGAATCATAGAGTTGGAAGAGACCACAAGGGCCATCCAGTCCAACCCACTGCCAAGCAGGAAACACCATCGGAGCATTCCTGACAGGTGGCTGTCAAGCCTCTGCTTAAAGACCTCCGAAGAAGGAGACTCCACCACACTCCTTGGCAGCAAATTCCACTGTCGAACAGCTCTTACTGTCAGGAAGTTCTTCCTAATGTTTAGGTGGAATCTTCTTTCTTGTAGTTTGAATCCATTGCTCCATGTCCGCTTCTCTGGAGCAGCAGAAAACAACCTTTCTCCCTCCTCTATATGACATCCTTTTATATATTTGAACACGGCTATCATATCACCCCTTAACCTTCTCTTCTCCAGGCTAAACATACCCAGCTCCCTAAGCCGTTCCTCATAAGGCATCGTTTCCAGGCCTTTGACCATTTTGGTTGCCCTCCTCTGGACACGTTCCAGCTTGTCAGTATCCTCCTTGAACCGTGGTGCCCAGAACTGGACACAGTATTCCAGGTGAGGTCTGACCAGAGCGGAATACAGTGGTACTATTACTTCCCTTGATCTAGATGCTATACTCCTATTGATGCAGCCCAGAATTGCATTGGCTTTTTAGCTGCTGCATCACACTGTTGACTCATGTCAAGTTTGTGGTCTACCAAGACTCCTAGATCCTTTTCACATGTACTGCTCTCAAGCCGGGTTGGACTGAATCCCAAGACATACATTTGAACGGAAAGGACTGAGAAAATGAAATGCCTTGAAACTGTGTGTAAGAACAACCTGCTGGGTCAGACCAATGGCCCATCTAGTCAAGCATCCTTGCTCTCACAGCCATAGGCCACCCAGATGCCTATGAGAAACCCTCAAGCGGAAGCTAAGCACATGAACACTCTCCCCGCCTGCGGTTTCCTGGTATTCAGAAGCATCAGTGCCTCTGACCTATAGGTAGGTAACTACATCTATAGGCAGATGTAAAGGACAAATGCATAAGGAAAGTGTTTGGGCTGACATTTCAGGCTGCAGTCATGGCATTTGAATGTAATGACTGCTAGCTAAGATTGCTGAGGCAGAGGAGCTTGTATGATGGCTGCCTTCCCTTCCCCCTGCTCACTCAAGTGCTCATTACAGTTCTTTCTTTAAACTGCTGGCTAGACAGCTGCCTGTGCCTCTGAGGAGCATTGAGTGAGGGAGCATATAAATTACTGTAGCAGTTTACAGCCAAGATAAACTCAAACTGCAAGGGTTATAGCCTGAACCGACATAGAAGGAGGACCAAACGGAGGGGAAAGTATTTATATTGAGTCATGTCACACCCACAAAAACATTTGGATTTTTCTCTCCATGCATTGCCTCCCGGCCTTCAAAGTCAGATTAAATAGCATGAGCTGTGTGATGCAAATCACAAATTTCCACCCTTCAGTAAAGCTAAGTTTACTTGTCATCGTTAGTTCCAAACGTCAACCAGTTGCTTTGTTCCTCTTTTAAGTTCAGGAAAACACACACACACACTTAAAAGAAATCTGTGTCTAAAACTAAAATTTGTAAGGTCACTCCCCCCATCTCCATGATGCTCCCGTAGTGATTCAATGGTTTCTCAGGAGCAGCTTCGGAGGGAGTCGGGGGCTGGCAGCGCGATTAGACATGGGCACGGCACTTGCTACGCGGCTCAGCTTGGGGCTTTTGCTCCTGGCGCTGCTTTGACCCACTCAGACAAGTGGCGGTAATGGAACAACTCCATCGGCTGCAAACAATAATTCAACTCCAACGTCCGCACCACTTAGCACACTGAACAATTCCAAGGGACATGGAAGCTCTCTTCAATCAACTGCTGGCCTCTTCATTCTCACAATCTCTCTTCTGTACGTTTGTTAAGAAACCCTGGCTGGGAAACTTCCACCATTCCCTACCCAGTGCCCTGAACCATCTGAGATGGCTAGACCTTCCTATCCCAGCATGAAAAAGAACCACAGAATACCTGCATCAAGTCAGTGCAGTTTACGCTACAGTTCAGTTACTGGTACCAATTGGACTGAGAGTCTTATAAGAGCACCTGATGATCCAAAGCCATTTCCCCTGAAAATCAACCCTATGACCATTCAAGATTTGGAAGGCAGTTGGGTGGGCTCCAGTCTTCAACAGCTGGAACTGGAAATACAAGACAAAGAAGTACAACTTAACTAGTCGTGGATATTGTCTACCATGAAACACATAGGAGAGAGATCGTGAAGATATGCAAAATAAGGACTCTTTAATTTGAATGAAAATGAAGCTTCGAAAACCACTAGAAAATACAAATGGTGCTGGTTCAGTTCACTCAATTTCGTATATAAGGATGTATCCAGCAGACAGCGTTCCATCCAACATAGTTATGGAACAGCATCCGAAGGTGATGCTCCACATGTGTGTCATGACTGCCCTCCTTCAGAGCTGGACTGCACATTCAGAGATATCACATGGCATAATCCCCCTTGGACTGTACCATTTCAGAATGCAACAGGGGGTGGCCTGGTTGACTACTCGTGTAAGAAGAAAAATACTAGGTTGAAAGATCCCTCCTCTTTTTTTCTCCTAGTTTATAAAACGCTGCAGATTGTTCTGCCATGCCAGTAATGCCATCATCCTCCACGAAACTCAGGAATTAGCCTATAAAACTCTTATAGGACCAAACACTAACCTGCTTTATAATAAGAATTTGATACACTTCCCATCAGGACCTCAAATTCAAGTTTTCATTGAAGTACATGTACAACAGGATTCAATTTGTGGCCAGTACATTTCAGCTGTAATTATTTAAAATGGACTCAGTAATTCTTCTTTATTTGCTGTTTCCTTTTATTGGAAAACCAGCTTACAGCTTCTCATTTGGACTACAGCATTTAATTTTGCATTCAACCAATTACCGTGGGTATGGATTTTGCTTTGTTTATGGATTGCAATGCTCAAGCAGTTATTTTCATAAATATATGGTGTCTTTATTGCAGCCAGCAATGTCAAATGAACTCTGCTTCTTTCTAGCAATTTCAGTCCATTTTTCATCTTTTTTTTTTCCTACACCACCAGCAATTTCCCCTGAAAGCTGTGTATAGTTTGTGAAACCATGAGAAGCTGAGAAAATGTTCTGCTGGCTGGCTCGTTCCCTCAGGAAACACCACTTGAATGTCAAAAGAACCACAAAGTAGAAATTATTCTTACTTTCATAAAACCAAGGATTTAAACACAGTGTGTGGCATGTATTACTGCTCTGCTGCAAGGCAACATAAAGAGCAAAGCTTTATCTTTCTGCCGGAAACCCAGCAACCTCTGGGAGTGCACGTTCAACATCAAAAATCAAAACATTTTCATAGCATAAACACCAAATGGAAAGCCAGCTCATGGATGAAGCAAGCAAAGAGAAAGTGACTTGGAGACAGGGCTGTGCAATGTTTCAATTGCAAAAAAAGAAAGAAAGAAAGAAAGAAAGAAAGAAAGAAAGAAAGAAAGAAAGAAAGAAAGAAAGAGAAAGCCAAAAATGGACAGATGGTGAAATTCTCTGACTAATACAATGGTTTGGTATAACCACAACGAGACATTTCTATAGCCCCATTTGCTGAGTTTGAGACTAGAAAAATGAGAGCCTTTGAGAAACCAAAACTGACACAGTCATTTCATTTATTTATTAATGGAACTTCTGAAATATATCAATGCATACACTCCAACATTTCTCCGACAAAAACAGGAACACTATACCCTCCAACATTTCCCTGAAAATAGAGATATCCCTTTCAACATTTTCTACATGAAAATAGGGTCATCCTATTTCATACCCTCCAAGAGCAGAGAGCATTGTTGGCTGCTCGCTCTCCACCTTAGAGCAGATTTATGCCATGAGGTGCCACAGAAAGGCACTGGACATAGTGAAAGTGAAAGGAGGAGGTTAGCTTAACCTAACCTCAAATTCCTATGTTACAGGGCTAACCTGTAATTCCTATTTCACACACCTCTTTGCAGGAGGCTACACATCCCCTAAATTCATAAGGAAAGTCTCCGGCAGCAGCAGAAGACTGCATAACAAAAGTTCAGAACCACAGTGCAAGGGCAAAGCATGCGTACTCTCTTATCAGCATGGCCTTGCTAGTCTGGAAGGATGGCATCGACCGCCCAAGTACAGACAGAGAGTCTGTACAGGGTGCAAATGTCCTGATCACCGTGACGTACAAAGGGCCTAGGCAAAGTTCACAGGATGTAATGTCCTTATATGGGTTACAGGATCTCGTGATGCATGGAAGCAGGAAGGATTTACCTAATATGGTCATAGAACTCTGTGGGAGGGAGAGAGAGTGCTCTGAAAGGTATATAAGTTTGCCTGGACTGATTGTTTTCGTTCCTGTTTTGAATGATCATACGGAACCTTCTGCCTTTCCGGAAGGGCAGAATAAAGCCTTTCTCTTTTGAACCAAACCTCGACGTCTTTTTGGCTCCTTCCTTCCCTACCTGGGAGCAACGCAAACCCCTGAATTTCCTGATAAGGCTACATTTCCTGGGGGCTCGTCCGGGATTTGCGTTCCCCAAAGGCTGAGGGAAGAAGGTCGAGGCGCCCACTGCAAAGGCGAATAGCTTGGTTCAGGGTTGGCAGTTCCAAGTGCGCACACCTACCAGTTTTGTAGGAGGAACTGACCACCCTGCACTGAGTGGCTGCAGAGGACGAGAGAAAGGTGCAGCAGCTGCAGGGGAACCAGGGAACCAGAGAAGACAGGTGAGAACCAGGGGACGTAGTAGGAAGAACAGGGAGCTTGATCAACTCCACCGGCAGTGAGCGTAAAGGGCCGCCGAGTCCGGTAGTGAGCAAGCCACCGGGGAAGCCACCGGCTGTTCATATTGCTAGCAGAGAGCAGAATTGCCGCTAGCGGAATTTTGCTGGCGGTACGCGGAGGTGCCGCTAGCAAAATTGTGGCTAGCCGTGAGCAGAATTGCCGTTAGCAAGGTTGGTAGTGAGCGTAAAGGGCCACCAACTTCAGAGAAAGGGGGAGGGAAACCGGGTGTATGGGGACACTCTAATGAATGGTGTGTTGGTGAGAGGCATGTGAAGAGTGTGTGTGGAAGTGTGGAAAAATTACTAGGAGTGAGAGTGTTCCAAATATAGGGGGGGAGCAAATCAACCCCTCCTTGCAGTGTTTTCTGGACAATTGGATGCCAACAAAGGGGATGATTGGGATTTTAAACTAAAAGGCAGAAAGACTTCCAACCTGAAAAAACAAAAAACCCCTTATGGTTGAGAAGATGAAATTGGGCGCAGAACAGAGGCAAGCAGAATTACCTACAATCAAACTAATTTTTTGCCAGCCCCTGGAGGGGATAATTTGGTTGCCTCTGCCCTGTGCCGCACAGCAAGGAGGAGTGTTAGGAGGTGACATTCCTGAAGGTTGATGATATGGTGATGGTGAATTAGGGGGGGTAGGAAAATAGTAGGCATGGCACGGCAGTGATGGCGCACGGTGTCATACCGCAGAGAGGCTGCTCTCTCACAGTGAGAGAGAGAGAGAGCACTCTCTCTCTCTCTCAAAAAGGGAGAGAGAGAGAGAGCATGTTCTCTTGGGAAATTAGATTAGGCTGGGAGGTTGTTGAGGGTTTTAAGTGCATGTGTGTGAAGAGAAGGATTGGAGTCTGTAGTGAAACTCCAGCAAAAGTGAGAGTGTGTTTTGTTTGTTTGTTTGTTTGTTTTTTTGTTGTGTGTGTGTGTGTGTTGTGTCAAGGAATTGCCCGTCTCCAGAGCCGAGAGGGGGAGAGGGAGGCTGGTTTGACAGGAGATCAGGCTTCTCTCTTCCTCTCTCGAGGAGGGAGAGGGACGTGCTTAAAAGAAAGAAAGGCACGTCCCGTGGGTTGCTGCCTTAGACAGTAGGCATGCAGTGATTTATTAAGGGGAAATTATGAAGTGTGTTAGCTTTCCATTTTAAAGACACCTATGGAAAGTCTCTTGTGTCCTGAAAAGTCAGTATTGGGTTTTTAAGTTTTCTGGAGGAATGTTTAATTCAAAGTATGACTTTTAAAAGTATGATTTGGAAACCATTTGATTGTATTTGATAATAAGGAAAGAAGTAAGAAATTGTGGCTGAAAATATTTGCAATTCACCATTCTAAGAAGAAAAAGCTATTTTAATGTGCTCCAATTACTTGTTTGTTATTGTTAAAGTTGGCTAGGATAACAGATTTAATGTTGCCCTCCTCTTGTCTATATTCCAGCTTGTAGGTATTTTTGAATTGTGAGGTCCAAAAGTCCTCCTCTTATTTTTTTCCCTTTTTCTCTGAGAGTGGGTATTTATTGCAAGCTTCTGCAGTTTTTCCCCTCTCTCCTGAGTCCTCTTTTAATTTGGTCTAGGTGTGTGTGTTTTCCAAAAACCCGTGATCTTTGGTTTACTAATCCGGTTTTCTAAAGCCCCTTCCGCGCAGCCAGAGCTTTCTGCAGCCAAGACTTGGTTGCTCTGGCTTTTGGATTAAAAGAGGGGGAGCTCTCAGAAAGCAGAGCAGAGCGGGGAGTAGATAAAAGGGCAAAGAAGTTTTTCTTCTCCTCTCCTCTTTCTTGGCGGCAGTTTATCTTGGAAAAGGGAAAAGTGTGTCTTTCAAGCTAGCTTCATTGGTTTGTTGTGTTTTTTTTTTCCTCTTCAGAAACAAATGGTCTAGGGTCCTATTGAATATGGGGTGAAATAAGGCATTTGGGTGTGTTTTTCCTGTGTGCCAAAATGTGTGTTCTATGGCTGTTCCTCTTTAATAGCTTGAGGGAGAATTTGGTGGTATCCCAGACCTTAAAATTGTCAGAATATTTTGGAAGGTTTTTTAGGTTTTCCTTGTGTAAGGTTTTCCTTGGTAAGGTTCTTATAGGGTAAAAGAGTGGTAGCCCAGGATGATGAGGATGATGAAAATTGGGTCAAGGGGCATAGGTAGGTAGGTGGAGGTAGGGAAAGTGTAAGGCGAGGACAGAGAAGCTGAGAGGGATTCAAACCGTGCAGGGGGAAAAGGTTGGACAAAGAAGGGAAAATGCACAAGGCAGCTAGGAGGGCAAGTGAGAAATGGAGCCATAACTCAGAGAGCGTTTTGAAGAGGGGGAGTTCAAGAGGCAGGCAAGCAAAGTGAAAAAGATCAGGGACCGAGAAGCTCAGCAGTAGCGGAGATGAGGAAGACGGTGAGACAGAGGAAAGGAGCAAAGGAAAATCCAAGATGTCTGGGAGGTGGTCTTTTTTTTGAAAGCGCAGGGGTGTAAAGTGAGGGATTGAAGCATGTAGGGAAAATCCAGTAAGTGAGAGTGTGTGTTTTCTTTTTGAGAGAGAGAAAAGAGAGAGATCGGGTCTTGGAGAGATCAGTAGTGGTGGAGAAGAGGAACTGCAGGCAGGCAGGGAAAGGAAGGGCTCTGGTAGGTTGTGAGAGCCTCACCACCACCTCAGCACTAGGAAAAGGCGGAAGGAAGGAAAAAAGTGTTTTGGAGTTGGTGTGAAGTGTAAAGAGTTATAGAGATTGACAGGAAAAGCATGTGTTGTTGGCGATGTGCAGGTGGGAAAAAAAGGTGAACCCACAAGGAATGTGTTGGCAGAATTGATTAATAGCAACTAGGTTTGACATCAGGCTGCTGGAAGAAAGAGTGGGGCTTAACCCCTGCACAGAGAGGATTGTAAGTAGAGGGAAAGGAAAGTGAACGTAGTAAAGAAGGAAGGGAAAGATGAGGAATTAGTGATGGGTGAGTTTGGACAGAGTTAGGTGAAGATGAGGAATGGACAGAAAGGGAGGAGTATCAGCCAGCATTTGTTGTTACTGCCACAGAGGCAGAAGGATAGGATAGTGAGGAGGATTGATTGAATTGGAGCATTCAGAAGGAACTTAAATGGGGATTTAAAGTGGACAAGTTGCAGAAAAGGAAAAAGAAAGTTGCAGAAAAGGAAAAAGGAGGTCTGCAAGAATGAGGATTGGTATATAAAGCAAAGAAAGGCTTTAGGAGGAGCGTGGGGACTGCATCCCTTGATGATGGTCCTGCTTTGTTAAGAGCAACCCCCAGAGCAACCCAACCTCTGGTTTGTTGGGCTGCTGCTGCAAGCACCTTCAGTGTGCAACCCATAGAAAACCAGAATCCTTCTTTCTGAAGGGGATCCGGCCAGAATGATTAGACTGTTTGAAGGTGTATTGTAGACTCTCACCTCAAACCACCTGTACTTTATGTAAACATGATATCCCATCTCCATGATTAGTGATGATTTGGATGTTGGAAATTATTTGCAGTTGCTCTCCCAAGGTTTTTCCTCCTTGAACAGGTGGACCCATGCTTGAACCCCTGTGCATAGGTCGAGTCTATGCATTCCAGGCCCCATTGAATGCCCTGGGAAGGGCATGAGAGGTTTGCAGAGCGCCCACTGTGTTTATGTTATGTTATGGTTTTGTGTGTGGATTCTGGGGTGAGAGACATAGGATGTGCTAGATGTGTTTATGTGTTTATGATCCTGGGTTTGGAAGAAGACATCCTCAATTCGACACATTCTGACTTGTATGCTGTATGGGAGCCTTACCACCAGATGGCATCTGAGTCGGCTAGGGACAACCGCCTGGCAGAGTGGGCAAACAGCACGAGAAGAAGAGGGGGGAGCTTTACCCCTCGCCATCGGAATATTGATCACCCCATCATCGATTCATCGATCCCCAACTTCTTCATTTTCCAATAAGGACTCTTGCTTTTTTCCTTCTGGACTACGTTTGTACGAGAAGCTTGCACAGCAGCAACTCATATCCCTGAGTTACGATATCATTTGGCTATCCACGGTTGCAGTTTGTGAGTCATCAGCCTTATTCTTCGGGTCCGCCATATGTGCAATTGAACTGTGTCAACTGATTTGCACCAGCTTCTGTGACTCATCATCTAGGTGACCACCCACCCCTGCTGGGGCTGCACCCCCGATGGCAGCACCATCTGCTTCTCCTGTGCCAGTATTTTCAGTCTTGGCATCAGCAAGTTTTAAGTTGTTTTCCTTCTGTCCACACATTCATCCCCTTTGAGCTCAACGGAAGGGTCTTTTCCATCCACTGGCCCTTTCTGAAGCATGCTGCAGTCCACCTTGGGTCTACAAGGTGACCAACTGGAGGATGGGCAGTTCCATCGCCACCCACACCGCAGGGAGCGAGGGACCAGGTCCTCCAGTTTGTTTTTCTTCCTGCCTCGGAGTTTCTTCTTCATGTCACCCTCAACCTCAACCTTTCAGCGGGGACTTCAGCACCTGTCGACTCTGAGAGGCTTTTGCTGAGCACTTCTTCGAGTGGCTGTTGCACCATGCACCCTCTGATACTTGAGCCCTAGATATGGCTTCCGCTTTCGCTTCTTGACCTCCGAGATGGAGTCCTCCAGCAAACCCACGCCATCGAAATGACTGGAGCCAGGGCTTCACCCCGTCCGTCCTCAGCCTGGCATCGATTCCGGATTGCATCATCGATCCCCAATGGCATCAGAAGTTACTCTCCTTCTGAGAGCTCCCTTTGGGAGCGGCAGAAAGTGGAAGTTGATTTCATGCCATGGCAGTTTACCAGGACTGTGGTTGTTGACTCATGTGCTACTAGCGTGATACTGCGTGGAAGTAGCAGGCATGGACTGTGGGAAGGGAGAGCAGTGGTTTTGTTCCCAAAAGCTGAAACAGCAGTTTGGTGCCAGGCTAAGGAGGCCAACAGCCAGAGTGGGCCTTCAGCAGGTATCTGAAGAAGGCCTGTCCCAAAGGCACCAGTTGTGTTTGGGGGTTCTGTTTTGGGTGAAGATGGAACTGTTTCCTGCTCTCTCCAGACTGAAAGGGGACTGACTTGTGGCATCATCCCACAATGACTGGAGATCCTTTGCCAGATGACCAGCACCTTGACGCACGGCTGGGCAACAACATGTCCGCACAGAGCAGAGGGAGATAAGAACTTTTGATCTTTCTCCCTGATGAGCAGGGAGCATGGACGGTGGCAGCTGGATATGGGACTTGTCATCATGCTCCTGGACCTCGGGTTCTTATGTTGGGTCTGTTATCTATGGAGACACCAGATGTGGGGACGAACAGGGAACAGCAGGGTAGTGTGTGTTACTTGTCATCTACCTATCCCTGACATTGGGAAACCAAGAGATGCTGGATTTAGAGGGAGAAACCAATTGCCTGGTGGGCACCAGAAGTTCAAATACGACTGCTTTGAGTCTCCCTGAATCATAGGTTGTATATAACAGTACCAGGAAACCCAGGGATGGGGAGCCAGCTGCTGCTAGAGCCAAGACCCCGAAACACCCCCGACAAGGGAGGGGGTTTGGTTGGTTAACCAGCTGGTTGTCGAATTTAGGATGATTTAGAGGAGTTTGTGTGGTGCTTAATGATCTTGCTTATGCCCTGCTTCTGTATCCCCTGCTTTTCAGCATTTGCACAAGGTGATGCGTAATATGGTGTAAAAGGTGATCAGACCCTAGATTATAGCCATGGTACGTGTGGTACAACTCCTTGGACAGCACCTCGGGACGCGCCAGACAACGATTGTCTGACGGTCCGTAAAGAGTAGTTGGGAGTGAAAGGAGGAGGTTAGCTTAACCTAACCTCAAATTCCTATGTTACAGGGCTAACCTGTAATTCCTATTTCACACACCTCTTTGCAGGAGGCTACACATCCCCTAAATTCATAAGGAAAGGCTCCGGCAGCAGCAGAAGACTGCATAACAAAAGTTCAGAACCACAGTGCAAGGGCAAAGCATGCGTACTCTCTTATCAGCATGGCCTTGCTAGTCTGGAAGGATGGCATCGACCGCCCAAGTACAGACAGAGAGTCTGTACAGGGTGCAAATGTCCTGATCACCGTGACGTACAAAGGGCCTAGGCAAAGTTCACAGGATGTAATGTCCTTATATGGGTTACAGGATCTCGTGATGCATGGAAGCAGGAAGGATTTACCTAATATGGTCATAGAACTCTGTGGGAGGGAGAGAGAGTGCTCTGAAAGGTATATAAGTTTGCCTGGACTGATTGTTTTCGTTCCTGTTTTGAATGATCATACGGAACCTTCTGCCTTTCCGGAAGGGCAGAATAAAGCCTTTCTCTTTTGAACCAAACCTCGACGTCTTTTTGGCTCCTTCCTTCCCTACCTGGGAGCAACGCAAACCCCTGAATTTCCTGATAAGGCTACAAAAGATCCATCGCATCCTGGTCACTGTCTCTTTGAACTTTTGCTATCGGGACGGAGATACAGGATGATGACAACAAGAACAAGCCGTCTTAGAAACAGCTTCTTCTCCAGAGCGATCGCGGCCTTGAATGGGAAGCCTGGACTTTGAAGTCATCTAATCTTACCTGTTATGTTTTATCATTGTATGGTTTTAATCAGTGTTATTGTAGTTGTTTTGTTTTTGCGTGGAGTGCCCTACCTGGGTGGATGGAGCAGCCAAGTAATTTCATTGTCCCCGAAGGGGACAATGACAATAAAATATATTCTATTCTATTCTATTCTTCAACATTTCTCCCATGACAATAGGGATGTCCTAGGGAAAACGTGCCATTCCAGGATCAAATCAGAAATAGCTCTCCTTTAATTTACTTAATGGAAGAAGGTGGAATGGATCCGTACAACAGGATCTGAAACCCTAAACTTCTACAAGGATATCCACGACAGGCTGTTGGACTACATGGATTACAAAACAATAATTTTAGGTGACTTCAACGCTGTGGCATCCACACTAATGGATAGATCACAAAGAGTGAAATTCACTAACGATGGGAGGCTGCCAAAGACTTTCTTTGAAATGACAGAAAATTTAGATCTAATAGATGCTTGGAGAACAAAAAATCCGACAGAAACCGAAGCCACTTACTATAGTGAAGCAACAAAAGCCTGGAGTAGAATTGACCAGATATGGACATCCAGGGAACTGACACCCAGGATGCTCCAAACAGAAATACACCCAAGGACATGCTCAGACCATAATCCGGTACAACTTGATTTAAGACTGTCACCGAAGGGTACTCAGAGATGGAGAATGGATGATTCACTGTTAAGGAATAAAATAATTTGCGAAAAGGCCCAGAAAGAAATCAAAGACTATTTTGAAATCAATCTGAATACAACGGTGGAAAAAAGGATAGTGTGGGACACTAGCAAAGCAGTGATGAGAGGATTCCTGATACAACAGAAAGCAATTAGAAATAAGATACAAAGAGAGAAAAAGGATACAATTTTGAAACAGCTTAAAGAGAAAGAACAACAATTGAGAAAAAAACCAAAAGACGAAAAGATACAAAAAGAAATAAAACAACTGCAAGTGGAATTCTCTAAAATAACTAATTGGGAAATTGAATGGAAAATTAAAATGCTTAAACAAAAGACTTTTGACTCAGCTAACAAATGTGGAAAATTGCTAGCGTGGCAACTGAGACAGAGACAGAAACTCAACACCATCACGAGCATTATGGTCAATGGGAAAAACATTGAGAACCCATCGGAAATAAGGAAGAATTTTGAGAAATTCTACAAACAGTTGTACAAAGGAAGTGAGCAAGAAAAAGAAAGGATAGAGCAATTTATAAAGGAAAATGGGCTACAGAAAATCCCAGAAAATATGAAAGGCCCCCTAAACCACCCAATATCACCAATGGAAGTGGAAGTCGCAATAAGTAATATGAATTTGGACAAGGCCCCAGGACCAGATGGACTAACAGCAAAATATTATAAGACATTGAAAAATTGGTTAATTCAACCATTAATGGAAGTTTGTAATGAAATATTAGGGGGACGGAGGGCACCGGAGTCTTGGAAGGATGCATATATCACTCTGATACCCAAACCAGATGTAGATCGGATGCAGATGAAAAACTATAGACCAATCTCCCTCCTCAACGTGGACTACAAGATATTTGCAAACATAATGGCTAGCAGACTCAGGAAGGTTCTAAAGGAGGTTATCCACAAAGATCAAGCTGGTTTTCTACCAGGAAGACATCTAAATAGTAACATAAGGAATGTTGTGGATATCCTTGAAAGAATGGAACAGAAGATGGACTGTAAAGCAATCCTGATGTTTGTGGACGCCGAAAAAGCATTTGACAACGTATCATGGTCTTTTATGAAAAGAAATCTTCAACATATGGAGGTGGGAGAAGGATTCATGAATGGACTGAAAGCGATCTACACAGAACAGAGAGCAAAAATTATTGTCAATAATGTGGTATCAGACAACATAAGAATAGAGAAAGGAACAAGGCAAGGTTGCCCTCTATCCCCACTACTCTTTATCACAGTCCTGGAAGTCCTGTTGAATATGATAAGGAATGACACGGACATTAAAGGGGTGGTTGTGGGGGCCAAGGAATACAAATTAAAAGCCTTCGCAGATGATTTGGTTTTAACATTACAAAATCCGAACTCCAGTGCACCAAGAGCACTGGAGGTGATACAAGACTTTGGGCAAGTAGCAGGATTCAAGCTAAACAAAGCCAAAACCAAAGTACTAGGGAAAAACCTGACACAAGTGGAAAAAGAGGAATTGGAGAAAGAAACGGGTCTGCAATTTACAAAAAAGGTGAAATATTTGGGCATAAATATGACAGCAAGAAACCAGAATCTTTTTAAAGACAATTATGAAAAGGTGTGGAATGGAATCAAGAGGGACTTGGAGATATGGAACAATTTAAAGTTGTCCTTGATGGGCCGAATAGCAGTTATAAAAATGAATGTGCTGCCGAAAATGCTATTTCTATTTCAGGCGATACCAATTATAGATAAGATGGAACCATTCAGAAGGTGGCAGAGAGCAATATCAAAGTTTGTCTGGCAGGGGAAAAAGCCTCGAATAAAATTCAAGATATTAACGGATGATAAGAAAAGAGGAGGATTCTCCCTGCCGGAATTGAGCATCTATTATGAAGCAGCGGCTTTCTGCTGGCTGAAGGATTGGTTCCTGTTGGAGAACACAGATGTACTCGACCTGGAAGGACACGACAACAGATTTGGATGGCATGCATATCTGTGGTATGACAAGATCAAGGCACATCAAGGCTTCAAAGCACACATAATTAGGAGGTCCCTCTACAGAGTTTGGATGAAATATAAAGATTTGATGGAAAGAAAAACGCCCAGATGGTTATCGCCGTTAGAAGCAAAGGCCCATAAAATGATCAACATGGAAAGAGATTGGCCAAGATACTCGGAGATTATAGTTCAAGAAGGAGATCAAATCAGGTTGAAACCCTACGAACAACTGAGAGGAAGGATTCAAAATTGGATACAATATCATCAGATTAATGAACTATTTAAGATGGATAAAAAGTTAGGCTTTCAAATTGAAAAGTCAAAATTGGAAACAGAGCTACTAGAACCTAACACAAAAAATTTGTCAAGAATGTATAATTTGCTGCTAGAGTGGCACACACAGGACGAATTGGTAAAATCTGCAATGATAGATTGGGCGAAGGACGTCGGACATAATATTATGATGGCTGACTGGGAAAGGTTATGGAAGACCGGAATAAAATTCACCGCTTGTAATCTGTTAAGAGAGAACATTATGAAAATGATATATAGATGGTATCTGACCCCAGTAAAGCTAGCTAAAATCTATCATTTGCAGGACAACAAGTGCTGGAAGTGTGAAACCACTGAAGGAACATTCTATCATATGTGGTGGACATGCCCAAAGCTGAAGGTCTTCTGGGAAATGATATATAATGAACTGAAGAAAGTGTTTAAAAACACTTTTGTAAAGAAACCAGAGGCCTTCTTGCTAGGGATGATACATCACGAGCTACCAAGAGAGGATCACACTTTCTTCATGTACGCCACAACAGCAGCAAGAATTTTGATTGCAAAATACTGGAAGACAAAGGACTTACCAACTTTAGACGAATGGCAGATGAAATTGATGGACTATATGGAACTTGCTGAGCTGACCGGGAGACTCCGCGACCGGAGGGAAGATGCAGTGGAAGAAGAATGGAGTAAATTTAAAGATTATCTTAGAAAATATTATAAAGTATAGAAAGGATGCTGAAATTGAAATAGTATTACAGATTAGAACTAGTAAATTGAAAAGTAGAAGAAATTTAGATAGATTGTATAAATGTTAGTTTTTAATATGAAGTTAAGATTAAGAGAAGAAAATAAGGGATATGATTAGAAATATAAGGGAATGATAAGTATTGATGAGATAGAATATAAAGGTAGAAAGTCAAAGTGTTTCAAGATAGAGAAGTATAAATATAAAGGAGTAAGGAAACTGCCAAATAGAATTAAAATAAGATATTGAACACAGAGGGAGAGGCAGGAGGAAGCCACAAATAACAAAATGTTAAGGAACTAAGGATCGAGAATTAGAATAGTTTGATGTATTTTGTGTAGTATTGTTGTGTTAGTTTTGTTAGTTTGTTGATGTCTGTTTATTTGTTTATTTTAAATGTGTAAAATTAATAAATATTATTGGTAAAAAAAAAAAATGAAACCCTAAACTTCTACATGTGAAGCTGCCTGGGAAATTCCACAGAGTTTTGGTTTTGCAAAGCATGATGGTACCAAGGTGAAAAAATGAATCATTAACACAGGTGCTTTCAGACTGCCACTAATTTGCGAGATAAATTCCAAGTGCATCCCGTAAATTTAGGTTTGTGCAATTACAGCCCTCCAAGGCCATAGCATGATAAATCCGCTTTAAAAGCAGTTTTTGCATTTAGGTAAGGGCCAATGAAATGCGTTGAAAAGTGTGAGGCGAAAAAATGATTACTGGGAAGACATATAAGCACTCTACAAGCAAATCAGGATGAATGCAAGATGGATGCTAAGTTTTGTATGACTGCCCTGCCAACAAATCGAAATGAATGCTCAATAAAAGTTGGATATAATCTGTCTGCTCCATAAGCTTTCTGCAAGCAAATCAGGATGAATATTCAATAAATTGGAGAATACCAATGTCTGACTTTAATTAATTACAGGTGTGGGATTCTAATTTTCATGCACTGCATATAGGGCGACTATGGGTTTGCAGCGCTCATCTCGCTTCAGGCCGAGGGACACTGGTGGAGGAACGGGGGGCAGGGGAGCGCATCGCCCCCAGCACCATCGTGGAGGGGGGGTACCATCACGGCCGGACACCAGACATGCACCACGCATCCCCACTGCACCGGGCGCCACACCCCCACGGGCGGGACGCCACACCCCCAGGATGCATGCCATGCCCCCGCGGGTGGCATGCCATGCCCCTGGGATGCACACCAGCCTTGCCCCCGCCTGCTCTCCGCCCCCAGTGCCAGAGCATGCAGCTTCGCCACTGCCGAGGGAGCTGGCGTTTTTCCACAGACAGCTTTCTGGGTCATGTGGCCAGCATGACTAAATCGCTTCTGGCACAACGGGACACCATGACGGAAATCAGAGTGCACGGAAACGCCGTTTACCTTCCTGCCACAGTGGTACCTATTTATCTACTTGCACCGGCATGCTTTCGAACTGCTAGGTTGGCAGGAGCTGGGACAGAGCAACGGGAGCTCAGAGCGTTGCAGGGATTTGAACCGCCGGCCTTCTGATTGTCAAGCCCAAGAGGCTGAGTGGGACAAGAGCCCATTTGTTACCATGAACAAATGGGCAAAATGTCTTAAATGGTTTAGTTGTTAGGATATTGTGTAGCATCTGTTGCGTCAGCTTGGCTATTGTGATTAGTATAAATAAACTTTATTCCCCCTGCCCCTTATCAATTTTCTGGGAAAGCGGGTTCTCCTTCATGGAGAGCACGTGTTGCGGTGGGGGCTAACAAGTCACCTCTCTGTTGCTGGGCGGGTTAGGATAGATGACCAGAGCAAGTTGATTGGGCCCTGCGGGTTGCTGGGGAGAATGTTATGTAGCAATTTTTGATGGACAGCTCTAAGGTTATATATTCCCAATGCAGGCAGCACGTGGCCCTCTTTGCTGCGTGCATCGGATCACCTGCCCTCCCTCCCTTTATTTAGGCTTGCGCGTTGACCTTGCCACGCCTGTCATGGGGTCGTCTGCTTTTGGGGCAGGGGTCTGGTAGGAATTTTTCCATCTGGCTGATTGGCTGTTGCCATTTGGTTTTTGCCTATTGCGTAGCAAATAGTCACAACTTGTAAGGTTGCGGTTAGGCATTGGTTATGAATTTGGTTGGTGGAGGGGATGTGGTTGGCTGTGCCTGCCCCTCCAATGCTGCTGCACAGGGAATTCCGTTAAAGGAATCCAGGGGCTCATCATGCTTTTGTCCGTATCCCCCGGTAGGGGGCCAGGGCCACGCAAGAGCCCCTGGGAACATTTGGGGAGAGGCGAGGGCCTGGTGACCCTGACCCCCATTCTTTCCCCAAAGTGTTTTCCCCTGTACTGACTTCGCTAACTGGGCGAATGTCAGTCTGCCCCCAAGAAGGGGCAGCTAGTTGGAACCAATGCCTAAGCAACCACTCACATTTTGTATTTTAATAAAGTTGTGGCCAAAATCATGCCAAAAACCTTAAACTTAAATTATGGTGTGTAGTGTGAGTTATTTAGGGGGGTGGCTTGGGGACCTCGACACGCAAATAATAAACACTGAGCATGCAAATCATATAGTGGGGCATCACAGTTGCCCCTTCAAGAAACAGAGAGTATACACAACAGGAGGTGGGAATGATGGTGAGAATCATGCCAATTGATGAGAACAATGCTATTGTTTTTCTCCGAATTCACAGTGACTGGCTTCAGCTGCCGCACCAGGTGATTCACAATAGCGAAAGAAGGGGAAAGTGGCTCCAAACCATGTTTGAAATAAAATCCAGATATTAACAACATGAGAACTTTTGGCAACAGTTAGTAGGTACAGCATGAAAGTGCAAGGAACCCCCTGAAGCCATCTGTTGTACTTCTGGGTTTTGGGCATTCGCTTTGAACTTCTGAAAGCAATCAATTAACGGGAGGCAGCATAGAGTGCTCTAGGCTAAGGTGCGGTCTGCTTTGAAATATTCCTGCCTTGGCAACTTAGCTTCCACTTATAGAAAATTCTCCTGTACTCTGCATCTACCCTGCAGCTGGAGCAAAGTTTGCACGCTCGCTTGTAAGCCTAGCTGGCCAATTTAGGCACTGTATGAAAACCCGCAGACGCCTCTCTTAATCATAGATGTCAACTTTCGGATTTGAAAATAAGGGATTTTCCCAAACTTTCGGATTTGAAAATAAGGGATGCCGCGAGGGCAGTGCAATGGCACCAAGTAGCCTCGCCACCCTGCGCTCCAGAGGCTGCGTGCGAACGGGTGAGCGAAAGAGCGAGCGCGTAGACGGCAGGCAGGCTGGCTATCTGGTTGGGTGTGAGGGTCTGGCTGCACAAGGCATGCAAGCTCCGCCCCCAGTCGGTCTCAGACTCCTTATTGGCAGCCGAGCAGCGCAGCTGAGGAGCCTCCCTGGCCGGCAGGGAGGGAGAGGAGCTGCTTCCTTTGAAATCCGGGAAATTTAAGGGATAACAATCCGGGATAGCAGCGGGAAATGGCATTGGAATAAGGGAGTTTCCCACAAAAAAAGGGAGGGTTGACAGCTATGCTCTTAATTCAGATGGCCTCCGACGACATTCGATGAGGATGCTTCAGCCATGCACATAAATGAATGGCTGTTGTGCAAAATGCAAAGGCGCAAGACATAGGAAGCAAACGGCCCACTGGCCACAAGTTTGCCATAGGAAGCAGCTTTTAAATTGGCTGCTGAAGTGGCTGGCTTGCGCTCCTTGAGCCTAAGACCACATTCACATCATACATTTCAGGCATGTCCAACCGGTCGATTGTGATCTACTGGTCGATCACGGGGTGTCCCTGGTCGATTGCGTAATCCTGATTGATCACCCCCCCCCAAAGCATCTATCATCCCCCCGAAAAAACCTCAACAACTTTGGGTCTTCCTCCCCTGATAAAGCTCAACAACTTTGGTCAATTCAATGGGTAGATCACTGCCAGTTTTTTTGGTTTTTTTATAGTGGGAGTAGATCGCAGTCTCTTGGGAGTTGGACATGCCTGATACATTTAATGGGTCCCCCGAAAGAAGCCTCGGGACTGTAGCTTACCCTCCCCCAGAACTACAATTCCCAGCATTCTTAACAAACTAAAGTTCCCAGGATTCTTTAAGCGAAATGAAAGATATCACTGAATTCTGGCTACAAGCAGAATTGGGGTCCTATTTGTACCGTTTATGTTTATTTTGCAGCTTTGCAGAGCAAGAGGGAGAGAACCTCTAAACGGCCTCGGTCCAGTATACCTGAAGGAGCATCTCCACCCCCATTGTTCTGCCCGGACACTGAGGTCCAACGCCGAGGGCCTTCTAGCGGTTCCCTCATTGCGAGAAGTGAGGTTACAGGGAACCAGGCAGAGGGCCTTCTCAGTAGTGGCGCCCGCACTATGGAATGCCTTCCCATCAGATGTCAAGGAAAAAAACAACTATCTGACTTTTAGAAGACATCTGAAGGCAGTCATGTTTAGGGTCGTTTTTAATGTTTGAAGTTTTACTCTGTTTTTAGTGTTCTGTTGGAAGCTGCCCAGAGTGGCTGGGGAAACCCAGCCAGATGGGTGGGGTCCAAATAATAATAATAATAATAATAATAATAATAATAATAATAATAATAATAATTACTTTTTGTTTGCTGCCCTGGGCTCTTTTGGGAGGAAGGGCAGGATATACAATTAATAAATAAACAAACAATAAAGACGCTGCCCCCTCTCCCAGCCAAGATGGAGCTAGCCACCCAGACTGAACTGAAGACCTGCTTAGGCCTCAGCCTGGAGTTGTCTGTTGCTGAATCAGAGCTTGAGCCTCTTCAACCTGAGTATCAAATGGTACTATCCAGCTGCTACCTGGAACTTGAACTTTGCCTTGCTTTGCCTGAGCAGAAACAGGAATTTGCCTTGCTTTCCTTTGTCTTACTGGCAACTGAACTTTCCTTTCCTTTCCTGGCTTAGCTTGCCTAACAGGTACCAGAACCCTTGCCTAGAACTCCTTGCTAGGACTGGAACACCCCCTTACTTGAGTCCACCCCTTGTAACTCAGTTACGGTGTCCAAATTGCAGCGAGACATTTGACCCAAAAAGTCTTTTGCATGTCGAGGTCCCCAGACCACCCCTCAAATGATACACACTTCACACAAGAATTTTTGTTTAAGGTTTTTGGCATGATTTTGGCCACAACTTTATTAAAATACAAAATATGTGAGTGGTTGCTTAGGCATTGGTTAAGACTATCTGTCCCGCTAGGGACAGAACTGACATCCATCCGCCTATGGAGTCAGTAAAGGGGAAAACACTTTGGGGAGAGAATGTGCACCCTTCTCCCCTAATGCTCCCAGGGGCTCTTGCGTGGGCCCTGGCCCCCTACCGGGGGATACGGACAAGCATGATGAACCCCTGGATTCCTTTAACGGAATTCCCCACGCAGCAGCAACATAGAAGGGGCAGCCACAGCCAACTCCGCCCCTTCTAGCCTTGGAGGGGCAGCCACAGCCAACACTGCCCCTCCAACAACCAATTTAAAACCAATGCCTAACCGCCAACCTTACAAGTTGTGACTAATTGCTACACAGTAGGCGAAAACCAGATAGCACCAGCCAATCAACCAAATGGAAAAATTCCTACCAGGCCCCTGCTCCAAAAGCAGACGACCCCATGACAGGCATAGCAAGGTCAACGCAGAGGCCTAAAAACAGGGAGGGAGATCCTATGCACGCAGCCAAGAGGGCTCCTAAACCACGTGCTTTGCAATATATAGGCTCTGGGCTGTCCATCAACAAATTGCAACATGTAAATCTCCCCAACGACACCCAGAGCCCAATCACCACAGTGGCCATCCATACGATCCTGCCCAGCAACAGAGGGGTGACTTGCTGGCCCCCACCGCAACACGTGCTCTCCATAAAGGGAGAACACGCTTTGTAAGATTACGGCAGACTTGAGAGGCTTCAGCGTCCAAATATATTCCAGTGTAACTTTTTGAATACAAGCTAAATAGCTTCTCTGCGGGTGTCCAATCCTATAATTCTCATTTTTCAAGCAGTTTTTTACTCAAAGCCTTTCAAACATATGGGACTATTTCCCAGTGATTGTCAAGTATGCCAAATCTTCTGCCAGAATGGCATATTTTCAGCGCAGAAATCCAGTTCTCCCACATCTCTCTTCAACATCCCATAACCTCTCATTTACTCGGTAAGGTTCAGAAGGACACAAATGAAATAATTTGTTGAACAAGGCAGAGTTCCAAAAAAGAAAAAGAAAAACCAAACACAAACCACCCTGAAATGGCATCCAAAGAGACAGTAGACTGTTAACCCTCCTTAGAGCTGTTGAACCTGATTGCATTCCATGCAAATCAGACTTCGCTGCTGATTCTGACACATCAATCTGTCTTGCTCGAGATATTATGGCCATGAAAACTTCATTTGCTATAAACGTTAAGGCTATGTGCACATTAAGTGGCTTAAAATGAGGTGAGGTTGTTTGCGTGTCGAGGTCCCCAAACCACCCCTCAAATAAATCACACTTCAGACAGAAATTTAAGTTTAAGGTTTTTGGCATGATTTTGGCCACAACTTTATTAAAATACAAAATATGTGAGTGGTTGCTTAGGCATTGGTTCCGACTATCTGTCCCGCTGGGGACAGAACTGACATTTGTCAGTAAAGGGAAAAACACTTTGGGGAGAGAATGGGAGCCGGGGGTCTGACCCTCGCCTCTCCCCAAATTCTCCCAGGGGCTCTTGCGTGGCCCTGGCCCCCGACCGGGGGATACGGACAAAAGCATGGTGAGCCCCTGGATTCCTTTAACGGAATTCCCTGCGCAGCAGCAGCATTGGAGGGGCAGCCACAGCCAACCCTGACCCCTCCACCAACCAATTTAATAACATAACCAATGCCTAACCGCCAACCTTACAAGTTGTGAATAATTGCTATACAGTAGACGAAAACCAGATGGCACCAGCCAATCAGCCAAATGGAAAAAATTCCTACCAGGCCCCTGCCCCAAAAGCAGATGACCCCATGACAGGCATAGCAAGGTCAACGCAGAGGCCTAAAAATAGGGAAGGGAGGGCGGGTGATCCGATGCTCTCAGCAAAGAGGAATAACACATTACAAACCAAACAATATAAAGTCACTGGGCTGTCCATCAACAAATTGCAACATGAAAATCTCCCCAACGACACCCAGGACCCAATCACAGCAGTGGCCATCTATACTATCCCGCCCAGCAACAGAGGGGTGACTTGTTGGCCCCCACCGCAACATTTGCTCTCCATGAAGGATAACCCGCTTTCCCCATCCCCGCTGTGTTTCTTTCTTTTTTAAATTATTTTTTATTAACGAAAAAAATTAAAAATACAAATTGTCAATAATATAATCAATAAATCCCCCCCCCGTTCCCCCCATCCCCGCTGTGTTTCAAGTCACATTTGCACATTGCTGTACTCACCAGAGAGGAGCAAGAACTCCTTCATTCAATGTGCATTACCTGTTTGGTTTCCCTATGTCTGCACCCCCACAAAAAAAACTCCCATTCAATGAAGCTGTCATCTGGGCAGGCACAACATCTATCTCAAATGCACACACCTCAGCTTACATGAGAGGTTAAGGTGTCGTACATGTTCAAATCGGATGGAAGTTGGTTTGAAGGGTAAGGCATCAAACAGCAGTATTTCTCATGAAACTACAGGGTTGTTATGGATTGTGCCTAATGGCATAGCTTCCCACACTGGAGCCAGAGTAAATGATAATGTGTCCACAGATGACTGTGTTCAAGATAAACAGAAACATAAGGACCAAGCCAGACATGAGTATTCTACACACAGGGGTGGCGCTGTGGTCTAAACCACTGAGCCTTTTGGCCTTGTCAATTCGAATCCCTGTGACAGGGTGAGCTCTGTCCCAGCTCCTGCCAACCTAGCTGTTCGAAAGCACGCCAGTGCAAGTAGATAAATAGGTACCACTGCGACATGAAGGTAAACGGAGTTTCCGTCATGGTGTTCCGTTGCGCCAGAAGCGGTTTAGTCATGCTGGCCACATGACCGGAAAGCTGTCTGTGAACAAACGTTGGTTCCCTTGGCATGAAAGCGAGATGAGCGCCACAACCCCATAGTCGCCTTTGTCTGGACCTAACCGTCCAGGGGTCCTTTAACTTTCCCTTACCTTTTACATGTGAAAAGTCATGGGCTAAATTTTGGAACTATTTGTAGCTCCCAAATATACAGATTGTTATGCATGACCTGAAATGTTCAACATACCCATGTATGATCTGTCCATAATAGATTGACCTTTGTTTTGTTGTAGACATATAGGCAGTGCTATATTGGGGGTGGGGGTGGAAGCACTTCCTAAGGATAGCAGGGCCTGTTATACTGTCCAAGTTAAGGCTGTGAAGTTGGGAAGAAGGAGAAAAGTGTATGCCTGACTAGCACAAACTGTCTACCCTAGGGTTGACATATTTCTAAAAGTAAAAACCAGGACACACCGAAAGTTGTAGAGCCTGTTAAAAGACAAGCTCCAAAGTTACAGGTAGGTAGCCGTGTTGGTCTGCCATAGTCAAAACAAAATAAAAAATAAAAAAATTCCAGTAGCACCTTCGAGACCAACTAAGTTTGTTCTTAGTATGAGCTTTCGTGTGCATGCACACTTCTTCAGATATCTGAAGAAGTGTGCATGCACACGAAAGCTCATACCAAAAACAAACTTAGTTGGTCTTGAAGGTGCTACTGGTAGGAATTTTTTTTAAGCTCCAAAGTTGTTGACCTTTTTTATACAACCCCCCCCAAAAAAAGTGTCCCCCCCCCGATTGATTGCCTAACATCAAGAATTTTGGAAATTCCCCCCATATGTCAATTCTGCCTTTGAAATCCTGGTAATGTCCTGGAAAATCCAGATGTCCTATTCAATAATACCCCCACTCAGTGAGATGGGCAGGGTATAAATATTATTATTATTACTATTACAGTGGAACCTTGGTTCCTGAACAGCTTTGTTGTCAAACAAATCGGCTCCCGAACACCGCAAACCTGGAAGTAAGTGTTCCAGTTTGCAAACGTTTATCAGAAGACAAACATCTGACATGGTTTCCAACTGAGTGCAGGAAGTTCCTGCAGCCAATCGGAAGCCGTGCCTTGGTTTTTGGTTTCGGGAGTCAAATTGTCTCCCGGAATGGATTAAGTTCAAGAACCAAGATACCACTGTACTGTTTTACTATTTATACCCTGCCCATCTGACTGGATTGCCCCAGCCACTCTGGGCAGCTTCCATCATAATAAAAATTAGACATTAAAAAACTGCCTTCAGATAGCTTGCGGGTCTTCAGATGGGGTGCCTTCAGATGGCTCAGGCGTGAGATAACTCCATAGCCTCCAACATTTCACAGATGAAAGTAGGGACGTCCTAAGGAAAAGTGGGACATTTTGGGATCAAATCAGAAACCGGGACAGCTTTTGTAAATCTGGGATTGTTCCTAGAAAATAGGGACACTTGGCGGGTCTGTACTAAGTGCCTCCTTCCTCTTCATTTCCCACTTCTTAGCCTTTGCCTCACAAGCAATGGGTCAGAGTCAGGTTGCCCTGCTAAGAAACATGGAGGGCTGTCCATTGTTATGCCAGAATTTGCTTGCTTGGAGTAGCATACTTTGTCTATAAGAAGGCAAAGGCATTGGTTGAGAGCTGGGAGATGAATACTGGTGGCATAAGCATCTAGATCGTCAATACTCTCACCCACTCACTAAATGAAAAATACAAAAAATACAAGTGCTCCTCTCCTCACAGAAGCATTTGGACCTGGCTATGGGAAATGTATCACGATCTATTTCACACCTGTTGTACACTTACTTCTTTTTCTTTCTTTCTTTTCTTTTTTATATACAGTTCTTCCCATGGGCAATTTTGGAAAAGCTATCCATGAAAGAGAAAGCTATGATGAAGCAGAGGGCAATAAAATATCCATTTCCTGCTGAAAAGAGTTCTGTAGCCAGATACTAAAAAACAGTTAAGTGCTGATAAGCAGGCCTGAACAATTAAATGTTTTGGCATCTCTGTTTACAATCCAGTTGAGTAAAGATGTCAGATGTAACTGGTAAGGCAACTCGTTCCTGTGTCTTTGACATTGCATTAATAAACGTGGCTTGAACAAAAAGCAAAAACCCCATGAATCTTATTTTATTCAATCGAGTTTATGCTAACATTTGGAACATTATTTTATGATCTTGTGTGAATTTAACCTACGCGAAAGTCTATCTTGATTCCTGGGCTGTTTATTTTAATAAATCCTCATTAAGTAGTTAAATATAATAAACCCTCCCACAAGGTGCAATTTTCACCGCAATTCAATAAAAATAAGCCCTAGACATGCATGATCTCTCCTTTCATAGCGCTCACGAACAGGTTTGTTTAATAATAGAACAATGGAGCCTAGAGAGGTCAGAAACATGGTCAGGAAGTAACAAAATGAGCACTCCAATCTGGGAAAAAATGCTAGCTAATATGCCTTGGGAAATGTAATGTAAAACAAAGATCAATTCAATAAAAACGAAACATTTGCAGGCTAATAATGCTGAAATAGACTTAACTCCCTGATCCCTCTGTAAAAACCACCTGGAAACAGCACTTTGCTCTGCTACAGCAACAAAGGCAGCAGGAGGTTGAGTCTGTAACCACCTCCACCCCCAGACGGTGACAAAATCAATGGCAGCTTAGAATAGGAAAAGAACTCATCCGTGGTAGGAAGGCACCACAGATGCCGTTGTAGTTTGTACTTGCTCAAGGTTGGCCCAAAGTGACTGATAAAAGAAGATCTTGCCATAAATGGGCTTGGCTGGCTCAATTAACTATTTGATTACTATGGCAATTAGTGTGTATAAAATGCACACACAAAAACCTGCCCACATTTGGGGAACTCGGTTATGGTAGCCCAAACTCCTGAGTGCTGAGCATCCTCCAGTTTGTTGGTTTTCATCTGCAAAGGACTGAAGTGCTTGTAATCTAATCTACAGATCTTAAGAACCCTTTCCTTCCAATGGCTAGCCCTAAGGTTGCCACATTTCGAAAAGTAAAATTCCTGACATCCATTTTTACACCCGAAAAGCAGGAGATGTCAGGGGTTTTCCTGATGTATGGCAAACTTAAACCAAATGATAAAGGTAAAGGTAAAGGACCCCTGACAGTGAAGTCCAGTCGCAAACGACTCTGGGGTCGCGGCTCTCATCTCGCTTTACAGGCCGAGGGAGCCGACAGTTTTTTGGGGTCATGTGGCCAGCATGACTAAACCACTTCTGGCGAAACCAGAGCAGCGCACGGAAACGCTGTTTACCTTCCCGCCGGAGCGGTACCTGTTTACTTGCACTTCGACGTGCTTTTGAACTGCTAGGTTGGCAGGGAGCTCACCCCGTCGTGGGGATTCGAACCGCCGACCTTCCGATCGGCAAGCCCAAGAGGCTCAATGGTTTATACCACAGCGCCACCCACGTCACAAACCAAATGATACATTAGTGTAAATAAGTCTGGTTGCATCCAACTAATGGAAGCCATAGCTTCTACTCTGCATCCGGTTGGCCGCTGTAAAAAGCAAGATATGAGTCAAGATGGTCCTTTCCTCTCCAGCAAGACTCTTCATATGTCGCAAGCCTAGCTAACCCTTTAGCCAGGGGCATCAACCTAAATACAGTATCATTAGAACACCAATACACTTAAATACGCCATCATTAGAAAATGGTGTGCACCAAAGTTGTCTTGGGGACAGGGCTGCCCCGATATTGCTTGCTGCAGGAGGCCAAGTGCCCTGATTCTGCCCCCAACACCACCGCCACAGCTCCGAGCCCTGCCCCAACCATAGCACCTGAGCTGCCACCAGCCCTGTCACTGCAAGTGCACCCTTGTCTTTGACAACATTGCAGAAAGGTGGGAGGGTGTGATAGGTCAGTGATGGCTAACCTTGACACCCTAGATGTTTTGGAACTACAACTCCCATCATCCCTAGCTAACAGGATCAGTGGTCAGGGGTGATGGGAGTTGTAGTCCCAAAACATCTGGAGTGTCAAGGTTAGCCATCACTGCCTTAGGACGTCTCTATTTTCATCAGAGAAATGTTGGAAGGTATGGTAGGATGTCCCTATTTTCATTGGAGGAATGTTGGAGGGTATAGAGTTATGTGACCCCCAAGCCAAAGTAACTATTCAACCTTTAGAAGACATCTGAAGGCAGCCCTGTATAGGGATGTTTTTTTAATGTTTCAGTATAAGATAAGATAAGATAAGATAAGATGATAAGATAAGATGATAAGATAAGATGATAAGATAAGATAAGAATAATTTATTGGCTAAGTACATTTTCCAACATACTTGGAATTTTGCTTCGGCTGCATTGCAGTGTAAACATACCTTACACAAACACTGTTCTACTCACAATACAATGACACAGCAAAGAAACCCCACCCATAAGTGACTTCCCCTTCCGCTACATAACTACGAGTTTAACAATTTAATGGCACAAGGGAAAAAACTGTTCCTATGCCTGGCCGATTTTGTGTATGAAGACCTGTAGCGACGTCCAGATGGAAGTAAATCAAGCAGATGATGACCGGGATGCAAAGGATCTGCTACTGTATATTATGTTTTTATATACAGTGGTACCTTGGTTTAGAACAGCTTAGTCGAACGGACTTCTGGAAGGGATTCCATTCGACTTCCAAGAATGGCTGGGGCAAGCCATTCAGATGGGCAGGGTAAAATAAAAATAAAAATAATAGAGGACCAGGATGTCCCTATTTTCACTGCAGGGTATATAGTATCTCTTGTCTGTTTGAAATCCCACTGTGTTCATCAAATGTGGAGCTTCAGCAATTTCTGGAGTTCTGGGCTTGGAAATGTCTCTGCTTCTATTCAAGCATCGAAAGAAATGCATGAAGTAGATGAATGGGCACATTTTCTCCCATGGAACAGCAAGGTCTGAAGGGGCCTCATCTGGGCTCCCAACTGGAAAGAAAGGCTTTAAAGTGTTTCAGGCAAACCTGTCCCCTTCATTCTCCGAAAGATCTCCCAGGAGCATCAAAGGTGGACCACGCACAGCCAGGTGTGCCCTTGCCCATTTCCCCTCTCCAGGTTGTTCCCTCGTTAGTTCTTTTGAATGCTTGCATAGGGCTTCCCTTTGCCAAGAATAGCCCTGTTTTCCTTCTCGCACAGCTGCCTGATCGTAAATATTGCTAATGTGTTTGGGTTGCAGCTACTATAAAACGAGTACAGCCAATTCTATTGTGATATTAAACATATTCTTGGGAGTCCGTTGCACTAACACACCTTGCCTCTGGAGCAAATTCAGCAGGGGATTATTCCAAACTCAATTAATAACATAACAGAAAGTGCCTTCAGGTTTGCTCAAATCGTGACCCTTTGTGTGGGAACAGGGATGACAATGTCCATAAGAATGGCTCTATTTTCTTGCATATAATTCATAAGATGCTGACTTCCACCAGGTCAGATTAGTTGCACATATAACCCAGTACTGCCTGTTCTGACTAGCAGAGGCTCTCTTGGGTTGCAAGTGCATACCTCACAAATGTCCCGGGAAAAAGGGACATCCCATTTTGTCCTCTGAGACTACAGCAGCCATTTTTGTCACTGTAGTGTCATGCAATTTCATGCGGAGATTTCACCCCCGCCACCCCAAAAAAGCACTTTTTCGGGCCGCAATGTTCCACAGCACCCGCAAGTACTTGTTTGGGGGCACCGTGAGAGCACAGCCCCCTCCCCCAAGTGTGTCTCTTGGGCTCCATGATCTGGTATGGGGCACCTGACTCACAGTATAATGGAAGATGCATGTCCTGGTTTTGAAAATCAGCATGTTGGAGAGTATGTGTCAGGGACCTGACCTCACACAAGGCACTTGAGAAAGGGAAGGAGGGAAGGAGGGATGGAGGGAAGCGCAGCCTCTCTTGAGAAGCAGTTCGGAGTCCAGCGGAGATAGCAAGGACAGCCCCAATGGTGGCGAACAGGAACTGTCAGGCAGTGCGGTTGAGTTGAGGGTCAGAGATGCTGATAGAGCCCTGGATCGACCTGAGCTGGTTGCGGAGCAAAGCAGTCAGCTACTTCCGTCGCTCCAGCTGCGTAGAGGGAAAAAGCGTAAGGAAAGGCGGAGACGTTTTGGTATCCCCAAACTTCTATGCTAGGGGAGGAGTAGGCAAAAGCCACTCCCGGATTCTGGAACCGACTCAAGCGGACATGAATCTTAGATGCTCTGATGTACATAGGCTGTAAATAAAGCATTAGCTTTAGAAGAACGGATGTTTCTGCCTCTTTACTCTCGAGGAGACACCCCTGAGCCCTTACAGTATGCAAATGCAGTCCTCTCACTATAAAGGACAGTGACATCTCTAGCTCAGTCTGAGAAGACTCCTGTCACAGTATATACAACACTGGCTCAATATAAGGGATCTTTTCGCATAATTTCAGCTAAAGATGCTGCAGATTAAACTTTGGACTTGCAACTCATGTGCTCCATCTACTACAATGGTTCCTCCCTTTCTTAACTTCTTTGGCTGGGTTGTATCAAGTCAGCCATTTTTGGTCCTATTAATTCACACATATATTGCTTTAAACCAGGGGTCAGCAAACTTTTTCGGCAGGAGGCCGTTCCACTGTCCCTCAGACCTTGTGGCGGGCCAGACTATATTTTGGAGGGGGGGGGGAATGAACGAATTCCTATGTGCCACAAATAACCCAGAGAGGCATTTTAAATAAAAGCACACATTCTACTCATGTAAAAACACCAGGCAGGCCCCACAAATAACCCAGAGATGCATTTTAAATAAAAGGGCACATTCTACTCATGTAAAAACACGCTGATTCCCGGACTGTCCGTGGGCCGGATTGAGAAGGCGATTGGGCCGGATCCAGCCCTCGGGTCTTAGTTTGCCTACCCATGCTTTAAACCAGGGGTCAGTAACCTTTTTCAGCCATGGGCCAGTCCACCGTCCCTCAGAGCATGTGGTGGGCCGGACTATATTGTGTGGGGGGGGGGGGTGAACATATTCCTATGCCCCACAAATAACTCAGAGATGCATTTTAAATAAAAGGACACATTCTACTCATGTAAAAACACACTGATTCCCAGACCGTCAATGCTTTAAACATTGAGATATTCTGAAGACCAAAAAGAAAACCCCTGCAAATAGTATAGCTATTGAGTCACTACAGTAAAGACACAGGCTAAGGCAGTGAATAAATTGGAGGGCGGGGGTGGGGGGGGTGAGGGAAGGCAGATTAAATTACAAGCAACTTTTCAGACCCCCAATGTCCAAAGAAGTATAATCAGGGAAAGCAAAGACACTAGTTAGCTGGAAACTTTGAATTCTTTTAATCCCTCGGGTCAGTTTAAAGGGAAATGATCTGACTGTTCAGCATCTGTTAGTGATTGGAGGCAAATAAAAATCATTGTGTGATTTCCAGTTCAAGCAGTGCATAGCACACACCACTATTATGAAAGCAAATACTGCAATTTCTCAATTGACCTCAGCTGACTAATAAACCTTGTGATGGTTCTAACATATGGGATGCTGAAACAAAGAGGAATAAAACATCCACACGTGCATGCCCATTTCTTTTTCTCGCTCACTCTTTTAAAAAAGAGAGAATAATTTATTACCAACGCTGCATTTGGCCAAAGCCTTGCAATTCCCAAATCGTCTTTTATATTTAGCCGGCTATACTGAAAACAAAGGTATGGAGGCATTTGAAATTCTAACATATGGTGTCCCTTTCACATTTGACCTGCTGCAAATCGGAAACCAAAAAAACGCTCTTGGAAGGATTGTATGTGTTGACTCTGAGCAACAGGAGCCTGGGTAGAGAGAAATGCTCTGTTGAATTCGCACAATTCTTTGTGTACAGTCCTGCAAATGATCCCGTTTTAGCTTGTAACGCCGCTGGATTGCAACTGTTGGGAGGAAAGCTGCAGCCCCATGTCATGAAGAGGTTCCTACTGTTACGGAAAAAATCCAGATGTGAGGCTGCTCAGCCACCTGGCCCTTCAGGCAAAGCCTGTGGTTCTTTGCGGAGAAAAAAAAGGAGACCAGCCACCAACCGGAGCAAAGGAGAACAACGTTTATTGCGCAACAGGTTCAAGGCAAAGATTGAACAGCGAAGATGGGGTGGCAAGAATTTTTAAAACTTCTCTAAATTTCCCAGAACACAGTTCACTAAGCATCATCACTCCATCACTGTTACATCAGTAAAACGTCACCAGAGGGGTGGAGAAGGGGAGGGTTACATGGCATTAACATATGGGTAAACAAGATTAACATACAGGTACTGGTTCCAGGAACAGTGTGAAAGGGTGTTAAATGGTTGGAGGCATATCTTGAGTACCCACCAGAAGAAGGACAATGGGGCCCTTATCAGTTCTGTCTGTCACATATGGGGGTCTGGAGGAGAATATTTACTCAGTGATTTCCCAAATCACCCAACGATTGCCCACTGGGGTACCTTCCTGTGTGTACGTGATCTCTTGCCTGAGAGATTATGGAGGAGACCCAGTGCCTTGTGGGTCATAGACCAGAGTTGCAAAATGACATTGAAATATTTATAATATTTAGCAACTTTAAAGATGTGCCCCCCCCCTGTAATTTCCGTAACACTACAAAGATTACTTTCTCTAAAGGAGCAGGAAGGAGATATATAGAGTGCCTGACAGAACCAACACCTCCAGGAATACAGTCTCTGCCTGCATTCCATTGCTATGACACACTTGCCATGTGCTTGCCTGCCTTCTCCAGCTATGAGGTTAGCGCCACTGCAAGTAACAGCCTCAAGCTGTTCTCTAAAACAAAATGATCTATATCTTTGGTTCTTCAGAGGCTGTACAAGGGGTGAGAAGAACTGGATGTGTTTTTGGAAGGTCTGTTTCTGCCAGGTTGCCAGTACTCTCAGCATGGACGTACTGGGGTCAATCACAGCAGCTGTACGAAGAAGACTCAGGAGGCTGGGGGACACTGGGCTAGGGATTGGGGAGAAATGTGAGCCTACACAATTTGCATTTTCTAAAACAAGATGTGAACCGAAACGCTTTCAAAATTCACTGTCTTCAGCTTTTGCGATGCAGTTCTCCAGCCAAGAAATGTGTACCAAAATGGATATACTATGATTCGGTCTGCAAAAATAGTGTATATTAGTCAAAGTGCAATGCAGAAATGCATTATATGGGGGAAATTGCTTTGCAGAAATGTGTATATTAGGCAAAAGTGCATGTAAACATGTGCTTATTACAAAAAAGAAATCTCACAAACATGCTGATGAACTTCCATGAAGATTTTTTAAAAAAAGATAAATCATGGATTCCTTTAAAAAAAAAAACATTTGCAAAACGAGAAATGGAAAGAACTGAAACAGACAAGTTCATCTGTGACACACTCCCTCACTGAAGATGGGAGCAAGGCAACATGACAGATTCTGAGGTGATTTAACCTTGGTCACTCCCCGAGTAAAGCAACCAATAATTCAGGGATTCTCTGCTTATTTACTGCTGCAAAAGCACCTCGAGCCCCTTTCTAAGTCCTTTTCCTCCACTGCCCGACAAACCCTAAGCACACCTAGTTATCTTCCAGTTAAACTGTCAAATTCCCTTTACCACCCTTACTCTCTCCTGATTGGCTGTTTCTCCTCCATGCCATTATTGGCTAATGGTTCCCAGGATGTTGGCCCAGTTATATGTCAGTCCCTATACTTGGTAGAGGATTTGTGGTAAAGCAAGTTAGGCAAGATACCATCATACTGTGTGCAAGGGAAGCAGAACGAGCCCTGGAAGATAAAACCAAACTGGGAAATTGGGAGGAAAGGATTGTACTTAGAAAATTACCAGCTGTACTATCAAAAGAGCTGCAGGGTCTGTTGGAGACAGGGATTCATATTATCAGTAGGTCTCAGCACAGTCCTAACCCCTGAGTTAGCCTGGAGAAGAGAAGGTTAAGGGGTGATATGATAGCCATGTTCAAATATATAAAAGGATGTCATATAGAGGAGGGAGAAAGGTTGTTTTCTGCTGCTCCAGAGAAGAGGACACGGAGCAATGGATTCAAACTACAAGAAAGAAGATTCCACCTAAACATTAGAAAGAACTTCCTGACAGTAAGAGCTGTTCGACAGTGGAATTTGCTGCCAAGGAGTGTGGTGGAGTCTCCTTCTTTGGAGGTCTTTAAGCAGAGGCTTGACAGCCACCTGTCAGGAATGCTTTGATGGTGTTTCCTGCTTGGCAGAGGGTTGGACTGGATGGCCCTTGTGGTCTCTTCCAACTCTATGATTCTATGATAATCCCCCAATTTCAGCTCTGTAGAAGGCTGGTTCACACATTGCGCTGAACACAGGTACAAGTGTAGACATGTACAAGAGTGAACACTTGTTGATTTGTAAACTGTTGTATACCCAGGTACACCAACGGTACACTCATTGAACATTAAAGGTAAAGGTACCCCTGACCGTTAGGTCCAGTCGCGGGCGACTCTGGGGTTGCTCGCTCATCTCGCTCTATAGGCCGAGGGAGCCGGCGTTTGTCCGCAAACAGTTTCCGGGTCATGTGGCCAGCATGACTAAGTCGCTTCTGGCAAACCAAAGCAGCGCACGGAAACACCATTGAACATTATGTGCTACTAAATACAGATCAACCGTACCCAGATTGTGTACTAGTTGAGTGAAACGTGTGAACACCCCCTCAAGATTGCTGCATTTCCATTACCAAAAAAAGATTCTGAAACCTTTGTTCTGCCGCATGGTCTTGCAACACATTAAAAAGATTCAGCATTCAAATGTATGACCTCCATGCACTGCCTTTGGTCTGGCAGGCCTTGAGCATGTTGCAAAGGCAAGGATTTTGACAGCAACAATGTTTACATGGCGATAAAGCTACCCACACACTTATTTTAAATATATAGCTCTTCTTTTCCTCCCTTGCATATTTCTTGAGCGTTGGTAGTTTGAGAGGGATAGGAATTTATCGCATAAGCACTCTCTAACCTTCTGTTTAGAATATATAAATGTGTAATTTCGCTTTCAGCAGAGCGCTGATTTCTCAAGACCTCTTTTTACTGACTCTTGGGATGGGTTCGTCAATTCTTCTCTTGCAGGCTGAATGAGTCTAGCAAATGAGTGGCCTTAGTGCCGCAGAAATAATACAAAGGGATTTGTAATGTTAATTTTGAATTCAAATGCCTGCTAAATTATTTTTGCATAGGCTCCAAGCTGGTATATTCTAGCTCTTGGCAGTGCTCAGAACTATTCCCTCACTCCTCCGTGCTGCTTTTGTTTCCTACAAATCTGCTGACAACATCTTTACAAATGTCTCCAAAGGAAACAAAACAGCGAGGCTGAAAAGTTAAAATCCTTTTAAACTCGACTTCCAAACACATGCCAAGATGGTGTGTGGGGAGAGAATCCATTGAAGTTTGGTTCTGACACAGAAAAGCTATTTGCAAGAAGGAAGGGAAGGCTTTCATATCAGAGAGGGGGTCGGGTGAGGGGGTGTCACAGAACTCAAAAGATCCCATGGTTCATTGAGCACAAACCCCTACCCTGTGCATGGACCCCATAACTAAGCATGAAATATGTCCATCGAAGGACTCACAGGTAATTGCTGCTGTATGGTCTTCCTTGGACCTTCTAAGTAAGAGTATTGATGAAAATCAGTGTGAGGTAAAATACAATATTCGGAGCCTGGCTAACAGGCTGTAACTCAACTGATTAAAGCCATGAGGCCACCAGTTGGGTTTGGTTGATGAGACCCATTATATATATTTATGTGAATGACAGTACTGGCATCAGAGGCCAGAATTATTGGGCAAATGCCAGGCAGGGCCCACTTCCCAGTTGGGTTCCCACTGCTAACTTTCACTGCTTTCTTCCCCGGCTTGCTCTAACCACAGTTTGTTGTTGCTTAAATTTGTACACCATCCTTCATTCAAAGATCACAGGGTGGTTCACAACATAAAATTACAAAACGAGAACACAAAATGCATCATAAAACAAAAACAAACCAATAACCCAAGTTTCCCCAGTGCCTGAACTGTGCAACTATGGTTGGTGTGAACCAGGGTTTCCCAGGTTTGGTTCTCCAGCTGCTTTTGAACTACACTTCCCATTATCTCTGTCCACTGGTTCTGCTAGCTAGGGAGGATGGGAGTTGTAGTCCAACAACAGCTGGAGACCCAAGTCTGGGAAACACCGGTGTAAACCATGTTTATGCTCCAGCCCTGGTTTGCCATGACCACTGAACTGGAAATCAAATAGCAAGGTTGCAAGGACTCAGGCCAGGACGGCAATAAACAATAATTTCCTCTATTTTTGTTTGAAGTATGACACGAATTCCAGTTGAAATGATTTTTAATTCCAGGACAAGGCCCTGTTTCGTTTATTCTTCATCAGCTGGAACAGTAAAGAATCTCAAATTAAACTTATATCTTCTGACATTATTATACATCTTTATGTGTAAAATTTTTGATGTATTTCCTTTTATATAGACATGATAAAACATAGATAAACTTTCTCTTGGTGTCGGAATGCTTGTTGTACAACTGTCTTGATAGAAATGACGAAATGTATAATAATGTCATACTTCGTTTCATACTTCAAACAAAAATAGAGGAAATTATTGTTTATTGCCGTCCTGGCCTGAGTCCTTGCAACCTTGCTATTTGATTTCCTGAATTCTCCAAGGACTCCTATTTCTTTAATGACCACTGAACTGGGCAAGATATGATTACAAAAAATAAGAAAAGCAGTGGGGGATCCTTGTGTTCCACGTGCCAGGGTAATAAAAATAGAGGACATGTCTTGGCCCAAAGAGTGTTGCAGATTACCAAACTGTGGTTTGGTTATCAGTTGCCATGATGACTGAATTGAGCTTATATTTTTGAATGATTCATATTGCTAGAGAGGTTATTTTGAAAGATAACGAAGAATAAATAATGAAGTTACACCATGACTTCTGAATAGAGAACAGAACCTTATTAGAAGCCAGACAGTTAAGAGGCTGTCAGTCAAAGAAGTCCATAGGTGTAGAGCAGACCTTCAGTTTATTTAATCTAGATGTGAACTGATACGAGACCAGCTGGTATTTTACACTCTTGGCATAGTCATATCACACCTTATTAACAGTGTAGCTATTCCCTTTTTTCCTATTCATAGCATAAAAAAGCTGGAGATGAAAGCATGACATTCTAAAATACATTTGGTGCAAAGGAAAAAGGGTGTCTCACATGACTACAAAGGAACTCTTTTAAATCAAACTTTAATTAAGTATGCTTTTATGTCAAAATGGAATGGAAAGCCTTTAAACTCTAATAGGAAATGTTAGTTTGTGCTTACCTTAAAATTTTACCAAAAATAAAAAATAAAATCATTTTGATTCAAACAGGAACATAATCAAGGTGGAGAGAAACGTATCATGAAGTCTGGTCATAATGCCTACTCAGAAGTAAATCCTATTGGGTTCAACAGGAACTCTTACACAGATGAATTTATCAACATCAATTTATTTATTTGTTCCCCACCTGTTCCCTTAGGGTGGTTTATCTATTGTTTTTAGCTGCATGTTGATCCTCAGAGTACTTTAAATACTTTTCTGACTTTAAAAAATAAATAAATAAATCAAAGAATGTCTATATCAGCCCGCCTGGAAGAGCAGGGCAAAGATTTCCCAAGAGAACTGTTGAGACATATTGGTACAATGCAATGTCAACTTGTCTAATAATAATAATAATAATAATAATAATAATAATAATATATGACTTATACACCACCCATCTGGCTGGGCCTCCTCAGCCACTCTGGGCAGCTCCCAACAGGATATTAAAAACACAATAAAACATCAGAGTTTGAAGTTATTTTTTATGGATTAGTAATGAATGTTAGTGTTAAAGGTTTAATTAATACAAACCTTACTTTGTTGAGTTTATAGCTTAAATATTTTATATACTATGTCTGCTCTGAAATTGTCTGGTTTGTTATGCCTAATAAAGGTTATTGAATTGAATTGAATAAAACATCAGAGAGAGCCAGTGTGGTGCAGTGGTTAAGAGCAGTGGACTCATAATCTGGGGAACCAGGTTCGCTTCCCCGCTCCTCCACATGCAGCTGCTGGGTGACCTTGGACTGGTCACACTTCTCTGAAGTCTCTCAGCCCCACTCACCTCACAGAGTGTTTGTTGTGGGGGAGGAAGGGAAAGGAGAATGTTAGCCGCTTTGAGACTCCTTCGGGTAGTGATAAAGCAGGATATCAAATCCAAACTCTTCTCTTCTTCTTCTTCTTCTTCTTCTTCTTCTTCTTCTTCAGACATTAAAAACTTCCCTAAACAGGGCTGCCTTCAGATTTCAAGTTTAACTTTCCATATTGTGAAAATGCACAATTACGTTCTCATGATAATCATCACATTCTTCTTATGGCCACAGCCTTATGGTTTTCTGAGAACTAGATCCTCTGTAACAAAAAAAACATCAAGCTTTGCTTCTTTCCCACCCAGCTAAATAATGTCTTGGCCTTTCTTCTCGACAACGGGGACCAGGCTACATTTGATGCAGAGCCAAGGCTGGCAGGAAGTTTAATCCCTCTGCAGGGGCTAGGTTTTTTTATCCTAATAGTCTTCACCAGGATATGATAGATGGGCAATGGGAGCAAGGAATGGGGAGAGGGAAGAAAGCTGGTTGTAATATACCGTGAGAGTCAGAAAAATACCCACCGAAGGAGCTATAAGAAAAGGACAGAGTCTGATAAGAGTTTGGGGAATATAACATAATTTGTTTAGAGGTACTCAAATGGGACTCATTTTACTCTTATTATCTAAAGATTGTCTGTGGGGACTGAACACTAATGTTCTCAAGGAGTAGATAAATTGCTCCGTTGAAAGCACTGTGGTTTGTTCATGGCTTTTGCATCTGACTACTTTGTGAATGTAGAGGAACTGTAGACAAGAATCGCAAGGGGGGGGTAAATCTATTCCTTAGACTGCGAGCAAAGTAGCTGTGTTTGTCTTTGGTGATTTACTAACACGCCAGGCCAAATGGTGATAGAATTGTGGCATGTTTGTGTGGTGCATGTGTAATGTACCCGTGCGTGCATAGGGAGCATATATTTTGTAAAGAAAGGGGATTTTAAAACAATAAGATGTTTACCTGTTAATACTTCAGACAATGGCTTGCTCTGTTCCCAGTACCTATTTGCCAAAGAACAGATGAGGAAAGAAAACACACATCTCTCAAGAAAACGAACTGTATAATTGCAGAATGGGATTTTACTGTTTCCAGTTTATTGAAACTGTAATTGTTTGTTTTTTATATTTTATTTTATAGTACACTGCTTTGGGGACTCTTTGTCATGAGGTGGTTCATAAGTCTGCAGATAAAACTAAATTAAAAGGTAAAGGGACCCCTGACCATTAGGTCCAGTCGTGACCGACTCTGGGGTTGCGGCGCTCATTTTGCATTATTGGCCAAGGGAGCCGGAATACAGCTTCCAGGTCATGTGGCCAGCATGACTAAGCCGCTTCTGGCGAACCAGAGCAGCGCATGGAAACGCCGTTTACCTTCCCGCTGCAGCGGTACCTATTTATCTACTTGCACTTTGAGGTACTTTCGAACTGCTAGGTTGGCAGGAGCAGGGACCAAGCAATGGGAGCTCACCCCGTCGTGGAGATTCGAACTGCCGATCTTCTGATTGGCAAGCCCTAGGCTCTTTGGTTTAACCCACAGCGCCACCCGCGTCCCATAAAACTAAATTAGGGTTGCAATATTTCAAAAAGTAAAATTCCTGACACCTGCAAAGTCGATGAGATTTTTTTTTAGGAAGACCCTAAAATTTTTGAGCTTAGGAAGACACCCAAATTGTTAAACTGTTAATCTTTTTTGGGGAACAAACCCAAATTCACCCAAAGTTAGTGATTTTAAGCTTTGGGAGCTGTTTGCGGTGCTATTTCCATCACGTTGCCATACTGTACATACAGATTTTCCCTGACATTTTGCCAATTCAGCATAATGCTCCCGACGCCATTTTTACACCTGAAAACCAGGACATGTCAGGAGGTTTTTTTGACGTATGGCAGGCCTAAACCAAATGATACATTAGTGTAAATACGTCTGGTTGCATTCAACTAATGGAAGCCATAGCTTCTACTGTGCATCTGGTTGGCCACTGTGAGAAGCAAGATCTGAGTCAAAATGGTCCTTTCTTCTCCAGCAAGACTCTTCATATGTTGTCATCCTATGAATCCTAGAGTATACAGAGATGCTGTCTTCTGCTATAGTTGCCTTAATGCCTTAGTATCCCTTACTGTTAGGAAAATAGTGGCACAAAGTTGTACCATTTGAGGTTCTGGGACAGATGAGTAGCTAATTGGATGCTGCTTGATTAATTAATTGCAGTTATGGGTCATTTCCCATAAAATATCAGAAAGTCATTTAACAATTTTTTAAAAATAACAACAATAAAAAATGCCCACTTAAAAGCTTGCTGGTCTTCAACAGGTATCAAAAGGATACTCGAGGCTCCATTTTTCTGCTATCTTAAGGATAGGAACCACCCCATTTAAGGCTCAGTTCCTACATCGTATGGAGTGGACTCCTGATAAAATGGTACAGTGGTACCTCGGGTTAAGTACACTTCAGGTTAAGTACGCTTCAGGTTAAGAACTCCTCTAAGAACAGAAATCGTGCTCTGGCGCGCGGCGGCAGCAGGAGGTCCCATTAGCTAAAGTGGTGTTTCAGGTTAAGTACGCTTCAGGTTAAGAACGGACCTCCAGAACGAATTAAGTACTTAACCGAGGTGCCACTGTATTTTCAAGAAGCCCTCGCCTGCAAAACATAGTAAAGGGACCCCTGACCATTAGGTCCAGTCGTGTCCGACTCTGGGGTTGCGGCGCTCATCTCGCTTTATTGGCCGAGAGCCGGCGTACAGCTTCCGGTCATGTGGCCAGCATGACAAAGCCGCTTCTGGCGAACCAGAGCAGCGCACGGAAATGCCGTTTACCTTCCCGCCAGAGTGGTTCCTATTTATCTACTTGCACTTTGATGTGCTTTCTAACTGCTAGGTGGGCAGGAGCAGGCACCAAGAAACGGGAGCTCACCCTGTCGCAGGGATTCGAACCGCCGACCTTCTGATCAGCAAGCCCTAAGCTCTGTGGTTTAATCCACAGCGCCACCTGGGTCCCTATAAGAATAGAGCTTACACACAGGTAAATATGTCTAAAAATGCAACTTTATTTATTTACTTCCCTCTCTCCAGGAAACACAACTCTCAATAGCTTTCTAAAACAAAAAAACAAAATCACAGCCCTTTGAGATAGGTTAGACTGGGATATAGTGAGTACCCTGGGTGGAATCCAGGCCCCTTGGTCCAATACTGAGGGGTGGGCAGAATTCAGGCTTGTATGATCTACGGTGATCAGCAAGCCTTCTGATCAGCAAGCCCTAGGCTCTGTGGTTTAACCCACAGCATCACCTGGGTCCCACAAAACATAGTGGTTGGGTATAATAATACAGTACCTATTCTCGCTTATCGAAGGAAGATGCAAACCAACACACACACATCCTTAAAAATTGTTAACTGATGTGGAAATGTGGGGAAGTGAACTCAAGATTGGAAAAAAACGAGAAACTGAGAGAAAAAGGAACAGACATATTCCTCCCACTCCTACTACCCTCCCTTAAATCCCCATCAGTCCAGATTATTTGACTGCGATCCGCTATGCCCACTTGGCACCATCATTAGCATCTTTCTGATTCCAGGACGAAAAGCCTCTCGCTTCTCCCAGATATTTGATGGATTGTGACAATTTTCTCTTTATTTATATGTTTTTGCTGCTGTTTTATTGGGTCTGCTCCTCGTTTTCTCTTAAAGTTTTGCGAGAGTTGCTTAGAGACCCTTTTGTGCTGAAAGTGACTAATAAATTGAATTAATGATTATGGTGGTGGGGTCTGGTTTTTCTGCTCCTGCTCTTCCTTAAATTTATAGCCCCTGACAAAAATTGGCTCAAATGCTAACAAAAAGCACTGGTGCTTTACTAAGGTATCTGTACATGGTTGGAATTACATGTGTCAGTAGAGCTACACGATTTTTTCCTTTAACTTTGATATCTGCTGCCAGGGACTGTAAATTAATGAGAGCACCTGCTGCCCTCTTGCTAGTTAATTCACAGTGATTTGCCTCAACCGAAAGAATTTTTTTTTTAAGCCTCTGTTCTTCAGTAATAAATTACCAGCCTATATTATAGCCTAAAGGGTCTTTGATTCATGTAATATTACATTTACACTAAGCACTCCTGGCAGCGGGGACATTTAGCTTCTGAATTGAGAGGGGGGGTCTATTTAGTGGAGAGGGGAAGTGGATGGTGAGATTAAAATAAAATGAGAAGATCAATTGCCTGAATGCTGACAGCCGAAGGGGAGGGTTTTGTCCTCGACCTCACGGGCCTCAAGCAATTATTTTCACAATGCCAAAAGTCTCCAACTAACACAGATTTTACTACATCCAGTGACAGAATACAATATGGGGCCATTAAATGTAATGTTTTTTTGGGGGGGGAGAACAAATAATGACTTTCGTGCAATTTTCCTGCTTGTTGTTTTTTTCCTTCCTTAAATCGGAGATCACACATTTGTTCATAAAATAAATGCCACTGCAGTGTGTGAGAGAAACATCATGTAAACAGCAAGCAGTGCTTTCTTTTATTATTTTCATTGCAGCTTAGAAACACTTGAGTGTTGAGGCCACCAAGCCACCCCAAAATAATTCACACTTCAGACATAAATATTGTTTGGGTTTTTGGCATATTTTAGGCCACAACTTTATTGAAATACAAATCATGTGAGTGGTTGCGTAGGCATTGGTTCCGACTAGTTTTTCCGACGGGACAGAGCTGACCGCGTGTCAGCGAAGGGAAACCAAACCGGGGAGAGTTAACGGGAGACTGGGGCTTAGACCTCCCTCTCCCCAGGGGTCCCAAGGGGCTCATGCATGGCCCTGCAACCCAACCGGGTTCAGACAAAAGCATATCGAGCCCCTGGATTCCTTTAACGGAATTCCATCACACCATCATCATTCGGAGGGGCGACCGCCCATCCACAATGAACCAATGCCTAACCGCAACCTTACAAGTTGTGACTAATTGCTATGTTGTAGGCGAAAACCAAATGGCACAGCCATCAGCCAAATTGGAAAAATTCCTACTAGGCCCCTGCCCCAACAGCAGACGACCCATGACAGGCAACAGCAAGGTCAAATGCAAAGGCCTATACCAGGGAGGGGGGGACGGGAGATCCGAAGCACGCAGCAAAGAGGACCATCACATGGCGTGCTGAGGAATATATAGGACGCTGGGCTGTCCATCAAAAATTGCTACATGCAATTTACCCCAGCAACTCACATTGACCACTCCCAGCTGTGGCCATTTGCCCACCTCCTCCCCCCGAGCTACCGGAGGGAAGAGGAGGGGGTGACCTTTCCTGTCCCCACCGCAACACGTGCTCTCCCTATAGGAGAGCTCGCTTTTTGAAAGAAGAGGAGGGGAACAATAAAAAAAGAACATTTAATAAGGTAATTTCAATAGAGAATTCCATAAGCAAAATCATAGTATTGATGAGGATCAGCTGTGGCAACTCTGATGCTTAGGGACACAGTTTCTGGGGTGCTTATTCTGCAGGAGCCCCATTGCAATGATTGGGATACCGAACCCCTTCTGCTTTGTCTATTTCACAAAGGTGAGGAGAAATGGCACCATTGATGGGGGAGCAGAGGTTGGTTTGCTTGTTTGTTTGAAGTGCCAAAGAAGTTCCTCCTTACTGCCAGTTCTACAAACAGACCTTACCTGTATATGTATCACCATAGCCTAACCCAGGCTTCCTCAGACTCGGCCCTCCAGATGTTTTGAGGCTACAATTCCATCATCCCTGACTACTGGTCCTGCTAGCTAGGGATCATGGGAGTTGTAGGCCAAAAACATCTGGAGGGCCGAGTTTAAAGAAGCCTGGCCTAACACAATCATCCTTACCAGGAGGTCAGCAGACTGATCATATTGCATATATTAATATTACACAGTTTGAAGAAGAAGAAGAAGAAGAGTTTGGATTTGATATCCCGCTTTACCACTACCCGAAGGAGTCTCAAAGCGGCTAACATTCTCCTTTCCCTTCCTCCCCCACAACAAACACTCTGTGAGGTGAGTGGGGCTGAGAGACTTCAGAGAAGTGTGGACTAGCCCAAGGTCACCTAGCAGCTGCATGTGGAGGAGTGGAGAGGCGAACCTGGTTCCCAGATTACAAGTCTACCGCTCTTAACCACTACACCACAGCGACTGGATGCATAAAAACGGACTCCTTTTGGAATGGAAACATTGTCCAGCCCCGTTAGATATTATTCAAAGCTTTACTTGCAGAGCTTTCTACAAACAGAACAAAACATCAAGATTCATCCAAATAATTCCGTACAATATCTTTTGCTGTCCAGCTCAGCATCTTAGAAATAAAAGGAAAATTCCAATCAGACCTATAAGCAAAGGTCCTTACAGCCCCTCCATTTTTCCTGGAACTGTTTTCCAGGAGAACCATTTACACATCCTTACTTCCACAGAGCCTGGGAACAAAGACTCAGCCACCACAATTCCAAGATGGCAAATTTGCAATCCAACACCTCTCATGGGATCACAATGTTAGAGCTACCAGAAAACAATGACAATAGTTAATTGTCAACCCATCAACAGCTCAGAGAGCTCTTCTTGCTTAGTGGAGTTTTCCTTTTGGCAAATACACACAGGCATTTTCCATTCCAGTGCCAATTAAACAATTAACAGATCAGTCTTTGCCTAGGGCCTTAGCTTTGGGTTGCCATTATTTGGGTTGAATCTGACTCCTCGCTAAAGCCACTTTCCAATTTATGGAGTTGGTAGTTTGCAAACCACAAGACATGATATGAACCAGCCAGCTTCACACTGCCCAGATTATCACGTGAACCAGAACACTGTTAAACTTTAAATTCACCTTTCTCTGGATTTTATGATGCAGTTCTTGGCCCCAAGAGGTATTGCAATGCATTTTTAAAATGCATATTTTGAGGGGAAATATGCATATAAATGTGTATTTGAGATAAAGCATGTTAAGAAATTTGTATTTCTGAGGGGAAAAACATTCAGAACAGAATTTTAATGTCATTGGGGGGGCAGATTTCTCTTGATTTTTTGTGGTTCTATGACTCTATGATATAATTCACAGATTCATGTGGAAATGAGACTAAATAGATTTACCACTGAAAACATGTCGTATGTGCCACAGATAGAAAGTAGACTGATTTGCCCCTCTCTAGAGCCACAGTACAATGTGGATTTTCCTCCCTCTCTTAAATAAAGAACACATCTTTGATATTTGCCATACTTTGAGACCTTTGCTGTTAAAGGTCCTCATCAGGTATTTGGAAGATAAACTGGATTAAGGACTAGGAGTGGGTGAATCTGTCAGTTTGAGTTTCTCTTAGTTTCTCATCTTTCTAGTCAGTTCTCCACATTTCACATCAGTTGGGGCGTTTCTTTTTCTTTAAAAAAAAATCATCATGAAAATTAATCAGCTTTTATTAAGCATTTATCCCACTATAAACAGTTTTATATGCAATTTTGCCCAATGCACATATTTCTGCAAGCATTTCCCCCTAATACAGTGCATTTTTGTATGTTGTTCCATCAACGCAGGCACTGTTATGTATACTTTTATCACAGTATATGCAGTGACTGAAGAACTTGCATTGCAAAATTAGAAGTGTGAATTTCAAAGGATGGCTGTATTTGTGTAATTTGTGGGGAATTAGGTAGATTTGCTTTAAATGTGTATTGAACAAAAACAGTGTCAAACAGAGGATAACAGATATCGAGAGACAAAATGATCTGAGCAATGCTCCTTATTTTCTTTTTTCTTTTTTTAATTATTTTTTATTAGGTTTTCACACACAAAAAAAACATAACATGACGTAACATGAAGAACATCTCAACTACATACTACAAAACACACATACACCATAATTTCCCTTCCTCTTTTCTAATCATCTTGGGGTGACTTCCTCCATTCTCCTCTGCTGCGTTACATTATCTATCATCTTTAGTAGTTTCCTCTCATATTCCTTACTATTTTTCCTAACTTATTCAATATTGTAATCTTATATCTTAACCATACATCATGCATTTTACCTACTTAATCCTATTTCTAGTCTGTAGTCTACCCTTCTTCCAGCTTTTCCCTAACTTTCAATCTTACAATAGTTCTTAATATAAATTTTAAATTTCTTCCAATCTTTTTCCACCGCCTCCTCCCTCTGGTCGCGGAGTTTCCCTGTCAGTTCGGCGAGCTCCATATAGTCCATCAGCTTCATCTGCCATTCTTCTAGTGTTGGTACATCCTTGGTCTTCCAGTATTTTGCAATCAAAATTCTTGCTGCTGTTGTGGCATACATGAAGAAAGTGTGATCTTCCTTATCAATTTCTTGGTTGACCATACCAAGCAAGAAGGCTTCTGGTTTTTTAATAAACGTGCTCTTTAGCACTCTTTTCATTTCATTATATATCCTTTCCCAGAAGACCTTAATGCTCGGACAGGTCCACCACATATGGTAAAAAGTCCCTTCTACTTTCTCACACTTCCAATACCTATTGTCCTGCAAATGATAGATTTTAGCAAGTTTGACTGGGGTTAGATACCATCTATAAATCATTTTCATTATATTCTCTCTTAACATATTGCATGCAGTAAATTTTATTCCTTTCCTCCACAGTAATGTTCCTTATTTTCTAATCCAGGAGGAACGGAGATATCTGTCCCTCCCAGCTAGGTATCTAACTCATATTCAGATACCCTCACATAGAAGAGCATTTACCCTAGCCCGAAATCGCATTATGCCATCTGCCGTTTTGCAAGGGAAGTTTAGTCGGGTCCCATTGGGCGAGAGACTTTGCCCGTGCAAATCCGGAGAAGTAGAGACCATCGATCACGTGCTCTTGCGATGCTGTTTCTACGAGGACGTACGAAACGATCTTATTTATACGACACTGACCGATCTTCCAGGACGATCTGACAGTTTCTATACAAAATGGCTTCTCTCAGACTTTAATTCCAATGTGACAGCTAAGGTAGCAAAATTTTGCGCTAAAGCCATCAAGATCCGGTCCGCCTTAATTAGTAGCACCTATATTATTGTATGATATAGCCAAAGAAGTATCAAATTCAAATATTATTTATTGCATTAGCCATATGGCCATAGCACACAATGAGAAACCAGGCGGAAACCCGCAGCGAATGTACACAAAATACAACAGATACACCCTACACACTTTGCACAAATACATCTAAAAGCTTTAAGTATAAAATCATGCTGAGTGAAACAGATAAAACAAGAAGCAATAACAGGGCATGTCGACAGTGACTATGTCAGGAAGTGACATAGGAAGTTACACAGCCAATAAAGGCTGTGAAGGCTTGTTTCGCTAATAGAGAGTTTGGAGTTTCTGCAAGCGATTTGTAGTAAGTAATTATTCTGATATGGGTTTTTGCTACAATGGATGGTAGTGCCAATTCCATTCTCAGTTGGGCGGCCATTGTCCCATTGGGGAGGCCCAAGATCTTTCTTGCCAGAAGATTTTGCAGAGACTCCAGTCGTTGGAGTATATTCAGATTCCACCCCCATATTTCCACCCCATATAGCAACATTGGGGGTATTTTACTGATGTAGATCTTTCTGATTGGGACCACCAGCTGCCCTCCTTTTGCGAAGAAAAATTTCACCAAGGCACCCACGGTTCGGCGAGCGGCCAGAATGATCGTGTTTAAATGGGCCGTCCAAGATGATCTGTGGTGGAAAGTAATGCCCAAGTATTTAAAGACCGAGCATTGGTCAATGATGTGGCCCTCGAGGTTCCACGTTCGATTTGGTTTTAACGTGCCGAAAGGGATAATTTTGGTTTTAGAAAAATTTATTTTTAGGAAGTTTTCCCAAAGAAGAATCAGAGCCATTATCTGTTGTAGTCCATCCTCTAATGTAGTGCTATTTTTATGTAATTATTTTTACATAAACATAACGGCTTAAGGACGGTCAATTTTATTAGTTTATATTTCTAGAATATATTTTAGATTGTATTTCGGATTGTTTTTATGTTTTATATGTGTGTGCTGGTCGTCGACCGGAATAAATATTGACTTGACTTGTGAATTGAACAGAATTTATCCCCATCCCTATTTGAGACATAACCTAATGAACTGATGCTCAGGCCCCAGAGCTGCTTTATATTGTAGGAGTGAAGAGCAGAAATAATAACAATAATAAATAATAATAACAACTACTACTACTTTTGGCCGTCAAAAATAAAACATCTCAGCTGCTACATTTGCAGTTAAGTGTTGTTTGCCAGTAAGAACCAAGGTGGTTGAAGCTGGCAGCCTTCTTAAAATTATTAATGGCACATCAAAGACTCTTATAAAGAGCTCCTGTGTTAAGCAGCTCAATACAATAAAATCTCATTTTATTAGTGGTTTATAAGTAATTCAGTTTGAATAACCGATAATTGTGATTTGTTATCGTCAGGCATTAAGTGGAATTGTAAAGTTTAATAATTATTTGTTTAAATAATGAAATGGTTGGTGTGCTGAGGATCGTCCACCACAGTAAAGATTTATTATCTTTAATAATCGGATTAAACAAATAGATCTCAGGAGAATCTTTCAGCTACCTTAAGTGAAGTGGTAATAACATTACTAATTAAAGAAGCGCATTGGTTGCTGGAAGGATAGCTGCACAGATGCACAACTGACATAGGACCCCACTGCTTGTAAATCAGCCTTGCTGAGTTGAATTCTAAGTCTGAGCAATAATTTGACATTGTGCCTCTTAGACTCGTAATTTCACACACCAATCACAGGTCATATTGAATGGAAAGTACTGAGGTTTGTCATAACTGATGACTAAGCTTAAACTATAGTGTGTGGATTTTTTCATGTGTTAATGCAAGATGGGCTTCTTTTCATAGACAGTGAACGAATGCTGAAACTGAAATTAACAGAAGGGAATCTATGAGTTGCATCCAGTTGTGTTCCTTCACTCCTAGAAAGCTCCTGGGTTCCTTTTACCTTTTTAAAATTAAAAACTACATATTTAGGCATTATCGGGACGTGGGTGGCGCTGTGGGTTAAACCACAGAGCCTAGGGCTTGTCGGTCAGAAGGTCGGCGGTTCGAATCCCCGCGACGGGGTGAGCTCCCGTTCCTCGGTCCCTGCTCCTGCCAACCTAGCAGTTTGAAAGCATGTCAAAGTGCAAGTAGATAAATAGGTACCGCTCCAGCGGGAAGGTAAACGGCGTATCCATGCACTGCTCTGGTTCACCAGAAGTGGCTTAGTCATGCCCAGAAGCTGTATGCCGGCTCCCTCTGCCAGTAAAGCGAGATGAGCGCCGCAACACTTTATTTAGGCATTGATTTGCTTAAAAGTAAAAATGTCACTAAAAAAATAGAAACCAGCCGTCAACAGTGGTCTGGCAGACAATAAAATGCATCACTGGCTGTTGTGCTTACAGGAAAACTCAGCCATTTTCAGGAAATGCAGGAACCCAGGAAAATGCATCAGATCTTGGCCACCACAAAAATAAGCTAAGCACAGCAAAAGAAAATCTGCAATCCCATAAAAGTTAAATGTTACTGAAGTCTCCTCTCCCCTTTGATCATTGTTGGATGCAATTTCTTCTCACATCAATTGGTGGAGAATGGATGGTATAGCACCAGTCATTTCAGATATCTTTTTTTGTGTGGGACAAGTTGTGTCCCTAGGAAGACTTGTAGGCCCACTTTTGGATGTATTTGCAAACTTAAAAGAACAGTCCATTTTGAAGCACTTGCTTCAGTATACCTGAAGGAGCGTCTCCACCCCAATCGCTCAGCCCAGACACTGAGGTCCAGCTCCGAGGGCCTTCTGGCGGTTTCCTCACTGCGAGAAGTGAGGTTACAAGGAACCAGGCAGAGAGCCTTCTTGGTAGTGGCGCCCGCCCTGTGGAACGCCCTTCCATCAGATGTCAAGGAAACAAACAACTGTCTGACTTTTAGAAGACATCTGAAGGCAGCTCTGTATAAGGAAGTTTTTAATGTTTGATGTTTTATCGTGCTTTTAATTCTGTTGGGAGCTGCCCAGAGTGGCTGGGGAAACCCGGCCAGATGGGTGGGGTATAAATATTAATTTATTATTAATATATTGTTGTTGTTGTTGTTGTTGTTAATTTGTTCTTCCTTTCTATCTATATACCTCATAACAACTTTAGCCATAACAACATAGTTTATTCACTCACCTTTAAAAAGAGTAAAGGGATGATAATTTTGGCATTTATATATTTTGCACAAGACCCATTTAGAAGTTTATAACATCGATAGTGTAAAACCAATGAGGCAGAAAATAGACATATAGTTCTGTATATCTTTCCTGTTGACATTTTAAATATATATATCAAAAATAGCCTTGGGGAGTGAGTGTTTGAAGAAAGAAATGATGTTGGGGAGGGCAGCTTAACCCAATTCCTTCTGGCCATTTTTTCCTGCTCAGAATCGGCCTCAGCTGTTCTTCTGTAACATGGTGGGGAAGGTAGACTTCCAACACACACAAAAATGGACAAAGGATATAGCGGTATTCCCTTCTTCATTCAAGCTCACACATTTAGTAACATTTCAGATCTAGGTTGGGCCACAGCAAGCCTCACTAATGGTTCCTTATCATCCTGGAAAAAAGTAACATGCGGGATGTTGGAGGGTTCTGTCATGGGCCCATTGTTGTTCAACATCTTTATAAATGACTTGGATGAAGGAATTAGGGGGTGCTCATCACTTTTGCAGATGGCAGCAAACTGGGAGGGGTAGCTAATGCAGCAGAAGACAAAATCAGGATTCAAAATGACCTTAACAGATTGGAGAGCTGGGCCCAAACCAACAAAATGAATTCTAATAGGGTCAAATGTAAGGTTCTATACTTAGGCAGGAAGAATCAGCTGCACAGATATAAGATGGAGAACATCTGGCTTGCCTGTAGTACATGTGAAAAGGATCTAGGGGTCTTAGTAGAGAAGAAGCTTAACATGAGTCAGCTGTGTGATGCGGCAGCAAAAGCAAAAAGAGCTAATGTTATTCGAGGCTGCGTCAGCAGAAGCACAGCGTCCAGATCAAGGGAAGTAATAGTACCACTCTGTTCTGTCTTGGTCAGATCACACCTGGAATACTGTGTCCAGTTTGGGTGCCACAATATAAGAAGTGCCATAGGTTCACCACCACTGTCCTATACCATAAGCGGGTTGGAGCACCTACCTTTCCCCACCTAAATAGTGTCCCTTCTTTTGGAAACCCAAAACACTGAAAGAGATTTTGCCTCAGATCCTCTGACCTAGGATTTGGGGGCGAAATTGTTCTGTTTTCCAGGGTTCATTTGCATTTCCAAGCTCAAGGGACCACAAGCACAAGCTCTATGCCATTGGTGAAAGACTAATGATTTAACGAGCTTAGCAAAATGGAAATACCTAACCTCCCACCATGCTGAGTATATCTTTCTTTCATTAATGCTCTGCTGTTTTCTTGAGCCACCTTCCGTGTCTTTCAACTGTCCTCTCTGCGCTGAGGAGCATGGAGGGAGGTCCTGAACTCCATACAATGAATGAGATCTGCCATGCTAAGAGTAATTAGTTTATTGACGTCACTTTGGCTTTCAGATCACATTTAACTGAGCTGCTACTCCTTGAAACAGTAGGTCATTTGTAGCACATTATGCAAATGCAAAGACTAATCTTTTGCATAATACATAAGGACTTAGTTTTTCCATTAGCTAATTTATCGGTCTACACAGGAGCTATGAATGCCGATTTTTATTAAGCTCTTCATTAAGTCAAAATTGTAGCTGAAGTCATGTGTGCTACTTTTATATATGCTAGAAATATTATACCATTGGAGGACAGGGAGGGAGGGAAATAAATTGTGTGGGAGAGGGAGAGGGAGAGGGGGAGGGAGAGAGAGAGAGAGAGAGAGAGAGAGAGAGAGAGAGAGAGAGAGAGAGAGAGGGAGAGAAATATGTATGTATCTGTTCTGAATGCAATTGCTCTCTACGTAGAAACATTCATGTTTCTGGCAGCTTACTCTTCTGGTCTAACTGGAATGACCCCCACTATTTAAATTGTGTGGGTGTGCCGCCATCATGTGATTGATGATGTGGGGTGGGGCTTACCTGGGCCCCCACAAATATTTTATTCAGGTTGTCACCCCTGTGGCCAATAAACTACCTTTAAAATAAACTACCTTTTTTACTGGTTTTCATTATAACATCTTATAACAATAAATATTAAGAAATAAAAAATTGAGCAACTGTATCATTTTTCTTAATCAAAGCAAAATAAAACAATTCCTTCCAGTAGCACCTTAGAGACCAACTAAGTTTGGGACGCGGGTAGCACTGTGGTCTAAGCCACAGATCCTAGGGCTTGCCGATCAGAAGGTCGGTGGTTTGAATCCCCGTGACGGGGTGAGCTCCCGTTGCTCAGTCCCTGCTCCTGCCAACCTAGCAGTTCGAAAGCACATCAAAGTGCAAGTAGATCAATAGGTACTGCTCCGGCGGGAAGGTAAATGCCGTTTCCGTGCGCTGCTCTGGTTCGCCAGAAGCGGCTTTGTCATGCTGGCCACATGACCCGGAGGCTGTCTTCGGACAAAAGCCGGCTCCCTCGGCCTATAGAGCAAGATGAGCACGCAACCCCAGAGTCGGACACGACTAGACCTGATGGTCAGGGGTCCCTTTACCTTTACCTTTATGCCCAGGCTCATATTGGTACTAGGAAAACAAAAATCACTTCACTGAATTTCGCAGTCCAGGTTCTCCTTTTATTAAAGACACAGTCCATCTTCCCTACTTACTGCGATTCCAAAATTATGCTTTCAATCAGAGGCAAACATTAAGCAGCCTGAAAACACAGCACCAGTTCTCCACTTGGTGAAGCCAAAATAAATCTTCCAAACAGAGCATTTTCCACTGTAAGATTCATTTTCAAGTAACTAGTTTTTATTTGCTGCAGAGCTCAGAGAAATCAAAGGCAAATATGTTTTCATTAAAATAAATTAATGTTTATTAAGATTTCTTGAGAACTGATTTCTTACTTCACTGAAAGCACATCCTGCATAACAGCTAGTATATATAATTTATATGTGATGCTTAGTACAATGTGTACATGTAAGTAACTGCATTCCTTAATAGAGCTCCGTATTATCTCCTATGGGATAAGTGTAGTTAACAATGGGAGAGATCTACTAAATCAAAGCAGCCTTTGGTAATGGTTTGAAATCCACCAATAAAGTACATATGAGATTTTAATACTATGCGACATTACTACTCACATTGCAATAAAATGCCATTTAGCAGTTTTAACAGTCAGAGACAACCACTGAGACGGAATGGTGCAATTAATATTGAGAGGCAGTTTTAGAAACAAACAAAAAACAAAGCACCTTTTTTACCTGGTGGTTAAAGTGTACGGTAACTTTGGTTACAATTTTGGAATAGCAGTTTCCAAATAGGAGTGGCACCATTTGCCAACCAGCACATGTCAGTCCCATCATGGAGGATAAGGCTGTCCTGGGTCCCAGTCCAAGAGACAACAAGCAGGGGCTCTAACCTGTAAGTAAGAAAGAGAGTCAGTGTGGTGTAGTGGTTAAGAGCGGTAGACTCGTAATCTGGTGAACCGGGCTCGTGTCTCCTCTCCTCCACATGCAGCTGCTGGGTGACCTTGGCCTAGTCACACTTCTTTGAAGTCTCTCAGCCCCACTCACCTCACAGAGTGTTTGTTATGGGGGAGGAAGGGAAAGGAGAATGTTAGCCGCTTTGAGACTCCTTCGGGTAGTGATAAAGCGGGGTATCAAATCCAAACTCTTCTTCTTCTTCCTATTTGAGCTACTATGCCGAGCCCACTTAGCCATATATTCCACCTGGGAGGAACCTTTTGCACACACCGCGGATTGGCGTTTGCTCTGATTCAGAGGTAAAGAGCAGGTTTCCCCAAGAAAAACAGGTCCACCACATATGAAGGAATGTACCCTCGACCTTGTTGCATCTCCAGCACTTTCTCACCTTGCAGGGATGTTGGGATTGCAAACATGCGCACTGTTGGAGTGGCTGGGTCTGTGAAGGTGGTGCTCGGTTCTAGGCAGCAAGATAGCACCCGCCTGTATGGGATCCTGTTAGGTCGCTGCTGCTTCCTGTTCCGCCTCGTGGCTGAACAGACCCCTCCCCAGCCTCTACTGCGGGTCTCTGCAGGAAGGTTGGTGGGACGAGAGCTGGATCCCTGCTTCCCCTTCTGAAGTGACCGAAGTCAGAGTGGAAAAGGGAGGTCCCTCCATTTCCAATCCATGTTCCCACCACTGGGCCTCTCCCCATTCTTTCCCCCATCCACCCCATGCATCGGAGTCTGCCATTCCAAAAATGAAAGTACCCAGAATCCTTTAGGAAATGAACATAGATGTATAAACCAAAGCAGGAGCGATTTCTGTTTCCCGATGCATGTGAGTCCCGAGGAACAACCAATGGAGAAGGAAGGAAGCAGGCTTGACTGATTGTTTTCTTATTTCTTTGATGTCCAACAAGTGGTCCATTAAAAGTAATAACCACTCTTTACAAATGACAAAGAGATCATGTATGCATTAGCCAGATAAACAGTGCATTGCTAGTAAAACTGATTAGACAAACAGTTCAGGGATCTGGCCCTGTGCCCAACTTTACAAAAGAATGTTTATTAAATTATTAAAATTTATGGGTTGATAACACACTTATACAATTTATAGCAGCTGTAAAGTGTCTTTAAGTTTTGGAAACACAATAAAGTTGATTTAATAATCTCTTAATCTTATACTCAACTTCCCCCGAAATTTTCTTCAATGTCACCTCATAAATTACAATTTATACTACATTACAGAAACACTAAAATAAACACTACATGAGATTTCGTCAGATTCATATATTTTGTTGAGTTAACCAGGAAGTGCAATGCATATCACAAATAGCCATTACACACTAAGCCCTGGGCGTCACATGCAAAAAGAAAAAAATCCATCTGCCAATGATAACATGGAATTTTTTGCTCTCCTTTCACCAAGAGCTCTCAACTAATGGCTCTTCAAGGCAAGCTGTGTGTGTCTGTGGTAATTCAACTGTATAAAAACAGGATTGAATCATACTCAAATGATAATTAAATAAAACTTGTTGTTTTTTTAAAAAAAAAGAAAAAAGAAAAAGAAAAAAGAAAGGGTTTAAGACAGATCCTGCCATCCCTCTTTCTAACCTAGAACAATATCAAAAGCACCACCATTTTACAAAATATGCCTACTGCCAATGAAATAGTGGCCTTTACTTACTTACTTACCCCCACACTGGAGTCCTTCTGCAGAGAGGATCGATTTAAAATTACAAAGGGAGAAAATGTGCAGTGAGCAAAATAATAATAATAATAATAATAATAATAATAATAATTTATTTATACCCTGCCCGTCTGGCTGGGTTTCCCCAGCCACTCTGGGCGGCTTCCAACAGAACATTAAAATACAATAATCTATTAAACATTAAAAGCCTCCCTAAACAGGGCTGCCTTCAGATGTCTTCTAAAGGTCTGGTAGTTGTTCTCTTTGACATCTGAAGGGAGGGCGTTCCACAGGGCGGGTGCCACTACCAAGAAGGCCCTCTGCCTGGTTCCCTGTAACTTGGCTTCTCGTAGTGAGGGAACCGCCAGAAGGCCATCAGCACTGGACCTCAGTGTCTGGGCAGAATGATGGGGGTGGAGACGCTCCTTCAGGTATATGTGAAAGAGCGTGTTCAGATTCCATTTTAAATGTTGCAAGAGTTCGTTTTCCTAATGGAAGACAGCCAGAGTGGAATGCACAACATAATGGAACCAAAAGTATAATGCCGGAATGGAACTGGATAAATCTATGCCATGTTGCAGTAGGCCAAAGGTAGCCAACTTGTGGTCCTCCCATCAGTCCCAGCCAGCATGGCCAACGAACAGGGATTATGGGAATTGTGGCTGAACAAGAGCTGGAGGGCAGCAGATTAGCCAGCCCTGCTCTAAAAGGTAAAAAGGTAATGGACTTCTGGACCATAGCTGTCAACCCTCCCTTTTTTTGCGGGAAACTCCCTTATTCCAATGCTGTTTCCCGCTACTATCCCGGATTGTTGATATCCCTTAAATTTCCCAGATTTCAAAGGAAGCAGCTCCTCTCCCTCCCTGCCGGCCAGGGAGGCTCCTCAGCTGCGTTGCTCGGCTGCCAATAAGGAGTCTGAGACCGACTGGGGGCGGAGCTTGCATGCCTTGTGCAGTCAGACCCTCACACCCAACCAGACAGCCATGCTCACCCGTTCGAGCGCAGCCTCTGGAGTGCAGGGTGGCGAGGCTACTTGGTGCCATTGCACCACCCTCGCGGCATCCCTTATTTTCAAATCCGAAAGTTGACAGCTATGCTCTGGACGGTTAAGTCCAGTCAAAGACAACTATGGGGTTGCGGCGCTCATCTCACTTTTTGTCCGCAGACAGCTTTCCGGGTCATGTAGCCATGCTTCTGGCTAAACTGCTTTTGCCACAATGGAACACCGTGACAGAAACCAGAGCTCATGGAAACGCCCTTTACCTTCCCACCACAGTGGTACCTATTTATCTACTTGCAATGGTGCGCTTTCGAAATGCTAGGTTGGCAGGAGCTGGGACAGAGCGACGGGAGCTCACCCCACTGTGCAGATTCAAACCGCCAACCTTCCGATTGGCAAGTCCAAGAGGCTCAGTGGTTTAGACCACAGCGCTACCCACGTCCCCTGCTCTAGACCTCGCTGGAGCATATTACTGCCTATAGTCTAAGGACTTACACGTCAAAAATGTAAAAATAAGGACCAGTGTTCTTCAGGAGAAGGAGAACATATGAATTCAGGACTATGTCATTCTGCAATGAAGGGAAAAAAGGCTGTTCTATAGGAGACATCTCTGATCAGAGTTATGTAGTCCATGCCTATTGTAGTCTACAAGGCAATTTTGTTAAAATACTTAATAACAGTATATAGTATACAGTATGCCAACCTAGCAGTTCGAAAGCATGTCAAAGTGGTACCTATAAATAGGTACCGCTGCAGTGGGAAGGTAAATGGCGTTTCCATGTGCTGCTCTGGTTCGCCAGAAGCAGCTTTGTCATGCTGGCCACATGACCCGGAAGCTGTATGCCGGCTCTCGGCCAATAAAGTGAGATGAGCGCCGCAACCCCAGAGTCGGGCACGACTGGACCTAATGGTCAGGGGTCCCTTTACCTTTACCTTTATATAGTATATAGTATATAGTATATGGGACGCGGATGGCGCTGTGGGTTAAACCACAGAGCCTAGGGCTTGCTGATCAAAAGGTCAGCGGTTCGAATCCCCGCAATGGGGTGAGCTCCCATTGCTTAGTCCCTGCTCCTGCCAACCTAGCAGTTCGAAAGCACGTCAAACTGCAAGTAGATCAATAGGTACCGCTGCAGCAGGATGGTAAACGGCATTTCCGTGCGGCTTAGTCATGCTGGCCACATGACCTGGAAGCTGTACGCTGGCTCCCTCGGCCAATAATGTGAGATGAGCACCGCAACCCCAGAGTCGGTCACAACTGAATCTAATGGTCAGGGGTCCCTTTACCTTTACCTTTAGTATATAGTATATAGTATATAGTATATAGTATATAGTATATAGTATATAGTATATAGTATATAGTATATTTACTTTGGGGACAATAAAATAATCGGATTGCTCACTGCGAATGAAGTGCTTAGTCACCAGGGAAAAGTTATACCTTACTTTACATATCGAATTTCAGGAATTGGCCAGAGTTCTCCATAGCTGCTTTTGGGAAAACCTATAAACATATTGCCCTTGAGATTAGGAGAAATGGCCACCCCACCCCCATATGCTCACTTTTTGTTTCTCTCTTCAAATTTGTAGCTTCAATGGCACTGGTTGGTGGTATAAGCACTAAATTTAATCATTACCATACAAATGAGACTTTCCAGGTCTTGCCCTGTGTAAGCAACAGTATATACTCAGCCCGGATGGTATAAATCAAGTTCATTGGACATAAATATCCCCGACTGCACAGTCCGCAACAACCTAGGAACCTATCAGCATTCAGGTAATGCTTTCATTTTCGTTTTCTTTTCTTTTTTTCATTTAGAAATGTTCCAGGTTTTTATTATCCGTATTAAGGACAGATGTGTTTTGTTAGCATTACAGTTAACATTTTTCAAATTTATTGCTGACATTTTATATACTATGCCCCAAGGTTCTTCCTAAGACTGAAATAAACAGACTGTCTCCTTTAAGAGGAATCCGAGAATTAAATGTATTCCAGAAGTATAACGTGTGTGTTTTTTAATTGAGCAAACAAGAACATTTGGGTTTTTTTACTGTAGTTCAAATCCTCAAATCTTTTTTTTTTTAATGCTTTCCATGTACTCATTAGAATTTTTTATTGATTTCTAGGCGGTACCTTGCATTAATTTGGACTCTGCTGCAACCACTATGGGTAAAACAAACATCTGGAAATTTTTCAGTGTGTGATAGACTTCACAGACTCCACAGGAACCTTTTACACCACAGTAATCCTTTTAATGTAATTATTGAGTATATAACTTTTCAATAAAATGTGCAACAGGACTTTCTCACCACCATTAATTTGTGTGTCTTTTTTGCATTTTCTGCAGTTTTGTTGTCTTTACAATCCCTAAAGCAAGCTAGTCTCCACATAATTAACTTTTTGCTTTCCCCCAGAGATAGTGAATGAACTCATGTTCTGGGGAGAGATAAAATTATTTTTGTAGACTTCAAAGAAGCTCTGAGTGAATATAGCATTTGGCAGGATAAAATCATTTTCTCCGACACTGTAATATAAAACCCATCATTTTCTCCAACACTGTACATCGCCACTGAATTTAAAAAAAAAATCAAAATCAAAGCAGAGTCAGATGTAGGAATGAGGAAGAAATTTGGTTCAGATTGCAATTTAATGTAAAACTACTTGATTTGCATTTACCAGAACAACACGTGAACTGAAACAAAAGCTATCAAAAAAATGCACTTTCCTGAATTTTGCTGTGCAGTTTTCCAACCATGTATACAATATAGGGTTACTATTAAACTGATACAGTGCAATTGCAACTCACACGAGGGTCCTGTTCCAGATGCACCCAAAATCACACATGGCCAAAAGCTGGTGGCTGGCTGGCAGGAGGACCTCCCTGTACCTCTGCTGTCTTCCATCACTTCTCCATGCACAGCCATGGCATTGAGAGGGCCATAACAGTTTGCTTTCCCGCCTCTCTGCAGCAAGGAAGGGAGAGTGGAGAGTGGCAACCAGCTCTCCTTGGGTGTGAGATGGGCAGGGAAACAATGGAACCAGACAGCGGAAGAGGAAACCCAGTTCCTTCAACTGTGGAAGGGAAGAGAGAGGGAGAGAGACAAACAGAAGCTCCATGCCAGCCTTTTTCTTCCATTTTGAATCAATATGGTGGACCAAAACATTACTTCTGTGTGTCTGTGTCACTATCCATGTGAAAAACACAATTATTTTGGGGTTTCTTCGAATTCCTGGGCAATGCCAGGCACTCTGTAACGGATTGGCCCTCAGATGAAGGAGTTAATACCTCCCGGTTCAGAAGGAGTTAATCCATCCTCACATTGACTGGCAGTTCATATTTTAGGGGCGGGACAATCAACAGCCGTTTTGACAGTGGGGAAGAGGGAGGGTGTGTGTGGTGACAGGGAGAAGAAGGGTGTGGGGCCAGGATAGTGGTGGTATAGGTTAGGTTTGTCGTGAAACTATAAAGTTACTGTTACTGTGAACAAGATTGTGAACACATGAATCTTTAAATCGACTATCCTATATAATAAAGAGCCTGTGTCCCTGCCTTTCCGTGTGTCATGGAAGTGCGTTCTGCGCATGTCACACGGGGACGCAGGGATTGGAGGGGGCGGAGAGGGGGGCGGGACGACGCAGAGACACTTCCGGCCAGGCGAAAGTGTGCCGCCGCCATTGCCGCTGCCGCCACCCGCCCATGGAGGCTCCTGCCGCCGCCTGAAGGAGGCCCCCCGTCCGGCACGCGCCCTTCCCTGCGCGCTGCCCAGCCGGCGGGGGTCCGAGGCGAGGCGGCCTCCGCTCACGGGCCAGCCGGTCGCCCCCGAAGCCTCCCGGTCCCCCGGTTCCTGCTGCTCCGCCTCCGGCTAGCGCCTGTTTTTTGCAACAGGCTTAATATACTAGTGTTCTATAAGAAATAAAGTACAGTTCTTGTTGTGCCATAAAGGAATCATCATTATTAATCCAGCAGGGTATCAAAGCTCGCAGAGGTGTGTACTCGGGAAGGGGGCAAAACTTACCTGAGGAAAGGGTGTTAGTTTGTGTCTCAGAGTCACACAGAGAGGGGTTAGAAGGTGAAAACCTGGAGTGCCATTAAGTTGCCAGAAGTGTGAGGCAAATTGATACAGTGGGGAGCCGAGCTGAGGACGGCACTGTAGGCAAAAGGTGGTTCACCTAAGTAGCCCAGAGCATTAAGGATACCAGGCCACGTAAGCTGGATACAGACTCTCATTAATAATAAAAACATTATAGTGAGAAGGAGTGGGTTTCGAGGACGAACCTCCTTTCGAGTGAGAGAGAGAGACAAGAGGGAGGGGGTTCGTTGCACACTCCATGCTAGTATTTAATAAATGCTTTCCATGTTTTCTCAAATAAGGCCCTTATCTCTTCCCATACTTCGTTTTTGTGTTAATTCCTCTAAAAGAGCACCTTGCCAAACTTTTTTTGATTCCATGGGTCAATATTTACATTCTGAAGTGTTTTTTCAATTTTGAGCTACACCAGCGTGTGCAGCTGAGAGTAAATGACTCAACAGCTCTTTATGATTAAGGTCAGCATTTCTATCCAGAAACAAATTTAACAACACCAGTGTCAGAGATGGATTTATCCATTGGCCAGGAAACAGGCAGACAGGATGCACATCAAGGAATTCAAGTCTTTGGTTCTCACAATTAGTAGAAATCTTTGCTGCTATATTTTTCACCATCTTGCTCTTGTCAACATGTGGAAAGGGTTGGAAGCTTTTGTTGAACCAGCTTTCCAGGCAGCTCAGAAGTGCTGTTGGCAGGCTCCACGTCAAATAAACATCCAGAGTCCAAAGCCAAGCTTTCTCCTGGATCTTCCCAACGGGTTAAGAGAAACAGACCTTGCTTTTTAAGACAATGCACTAATCCTTACTATGAAGAGCAAGGAGGAGGACACTTATCCTCATATTTCTGCTGTGTAATTTATTGCTGTTAAGACGGACCTTCAGCTCTGGAAGAGAAGGAGAGGGAGGGGGGGAATCAATATTAATCCACTCATACTTGTAATGGAAGGATGTGGTCGCATAAAGTATGGCTTGAGAGTGCCGGGCCAAAGCCCGAGCCCGAAGACAGATTCTTGTACGTTTGCGATGGAAACAACAGACCATAACATTGTATTTGATATGGAAAAATCAATCACACCATTACAAGCTAGACCCCGTTCCACTCGGAGACAAGAATATAAAGTACTTCAAGCAGTTGTTAAACAGAAGCGGTTTCATGATTATTTAATCGCTTTAGAGGTCAAAGCAATTAAAATATCACCTGTCAATACTTCCTCTAAGATTTGTTTGTTCTGGCAATGAATGTTTTTGTGGTATCTCTATGTTCTTGATTTAAACGGTGATGCCCCAAAGTAATAAAACCTGCACCGTCATGACATACAGTATGGTTTTCCAACTGGAAATAACGTAAGGTTTTCACACTGTAGGCTAAGCAATGAAGTGACACAAACCATCCCAGAAAGGGTGGTTGAGGGGGTACATCAGATGGATATTCTCCACAGCCTCGTCTCCCTCTGAAACAGCACTCCATACTATTATTTTCCTAATACCTTCGATGCTTCTATTTTTAAAAAATATTTATTACATTTTTGTAATGCCCTTCATCTGAAGATGAATAATAATAATAATAATAATAATAATAATAATAATAATAATTTATTATTTGTACCCCGCCCATCTGGCTGAGTTTCCCCAGCCACTCTGGGTGGCTTCCAATCAAATATTAAAACAATACAGCATTAAATATTAAAAACTTCCCTAAACAGGGCTGCCTTCAGATGTCTTTTAAAAATAGAATAGCTGCTTATTTCCTTGACATCTGCTGGAAGGGCGTTCCACAGGGCGGGCGCCACTACCAAGAAGGCCCTCTGCCTGGTTCCCTGTAACCTCGCTTCTCGCAATGAGGGAACCGCCAGAAGGCCCTCAGCGCTGGATCTTAGTGTCCGGGCTGAACGATGGGGGTGTAGACGCTCCTTCAGGTATACAGGACCGAGGCCATTTAGGGCTTTAAAGGTCAGTACCAACACTTTGAATTGTGCTCGGAAACGTACTGGGAGCCAATGTAGATCTCTCAGGACCGGTGTTATGTGGTCCCGGCAGCCACTCCCAGTCACCAGTCTAGTTGCCGCATTCTGGATTAATTGCAGTTTCCGGGTCACCTTCAAAGGTAGCCCCACGTAGAGCGCATTGCAGTAGTCCAAGCAGGAGATAACCAGAGCATGCACCACTCTGGCGAGACAGTCCGCGGGCAGGTAGGGTCTCAGCCTGCGTACCAGATGGAGCTGGTAGACAGCCGCCCTGGACACAGAATTAACCTGTGCCTCCATGGACAGCTGTGAGTCCAAAATGACTCCCAGGCTGTGCACCTGGTCCTTCAGGGGCACAGTTACCCCATTCAGGACCAGGGAGTCCCCCACACCTGCCCGCCCCCTGTCCCCCAAGAACAGTACTTCTGTCTTGTCAGGATTCAACCTCAATCTGTTAGCTGCCATCCATCCTCCAACCGCCTCCAGGCACTCACACAGGACCTTCACCGCCTTCACTGGTTCTGATTTGAAAGAGAGGTAGAGCTGGGTATCATCCGCAATGAACCACAGGACGGTTCACAGCGTACAAATACAAAACGAAAACACAAAATTGGACATTGTGGATTATGAGCGCTGTAATGCTTTGTGAATTTTATAATATGACTTTTATTGGGGTTATGCTGTTTAACCTATTTCTTTTAGTTGTTTTCTTAATAGTGCTTCACAGAAGGCGGTTGTTTCACAGATGATTTGTCAGTTATTTTATATGATTTATGTTGTAGTTGTGATGGTCTGCTATGTTATTATTTATGGTATGCAAGCCTCTTGGTGACTCGTGTGAGTGAAGAGCAGCATAGAAATATAATTCAAATAAATAAAATACAGAAGAAAACAGGCCAATAACCTACCTGCCACAGACACATTTAAAAGGCCGTAGAATATTAATCAGCCAGTGACAGATTGAGGTACTTTATTTTATAAATAACACATTTGGTGTCATCTCAGCAGCAAAACCAGTGTTTGGCTTGGGCAGGTAAGATCAGCCTTCATTTTACTTTAATTCAGAGGTAAGGAAACTGTGGCGCTCCTAATTTTGCTGGACTAGAACTCCTATCATGGCTGACCAAAGACATCTGGAGGGCCACAGATTTAGCATCTTTGTCTTAAGCTGCTGACCTTCTTGAGGAGGAGCGGTGTTAAATGGCAAAATGAATTTGCCAACTGTGCCATGCCTTAATTTGATGCCTCATCCATATAGTTATCTGAGAATTTTCCATGAAGAGTAGCTGCAACATGAGGAAGATATTTTTTAAAAAATTGATTATTAGTTAATTCATTGTTGGTGAAAGGCACAAGAGAAATGGGCAAAGGGAATTCTTTAACCATACTCTTAGTTTCTAACTTCTTTTTGCTTCTTCTGTCAGATGTTTTCATAGATCTTTGTGAGATGCATCTAGCAGAGACTTAGCATTCTCCGTTTTCTTTGTCACGCTGTTTTGGCCAAGCCAAGTCTACCTACCTGACACCTGACATTATATATGGTGTCAGATATGGGAAGATAAAGACATATCTGAGCCAAAGAAGAAGAAGAAGAGTTTGGATTTGATATCCCGCTTTATCACTACCCGAAGGAGTCTCAAAGCAGCTAACATTCTCATTTCCCTTCCTCCCCCACAACAAACACCCTGTGAGGTGAGTGGGGCTGAGAGACTTCAGAGAAGTGTGACTAGCCCAAGGTCACCCAGCAGCTGCATGTGGAGGAGCAGAGACGCGAACCCGGTTCCCCAGATTACGAGTCTACTGCTCTTAACCACTACACCACACAGGGTTTAGAGGCACCTCTGATCAGCTGATCACCCACACTTACAAAAGCCGCATGTACTGTGTTTTGCAAGCAACAATCAGCTGATTGTCCACATGGGCAAAAACAGGCCGCCTGAGATCATTATGATGTCAGGTGATTGATAGATGGGCATTCCTGCCCATGTGTCAAACTTGGCCAATGGGTGGGTGGGGAAAATAAGGATATGGTCTACCAATCAGATCCAGTTCTCTGCCCCTACATTAGAGCAAACCTCTTTCTGTATATAGATTGCTCTGGTAAATGGTCACGACAAGTGTTTATTTTCAGACTTCGAAACACATGAATCAAATTAGGGTTAAGAACTCCTAGGAAAAGGACAAGAGAGAAAAAATAATCACTTTTAAAAAGCTATTTCCTAAAAAGGATTCATAGTTAAGATGGTTATTTAGATCAAGAATGAAATAAAGTTTGACATGAAAAAATCAAAACAATTTTTTAAATTAAAACCATTTCAGATCTGCTAAAATTGCATTTTGTTTAAAATCTGTACAATGCCAACAATAATTAAGAAGAAAAACTATATATTTCACCCAACATGTCTGTAGTAAGAACAAAAGCACTAACCAAGGTTTTCTTTTATGGGAACTTTACATGGGTTTCAAACGTTTCCAACCAGCTATCAAAATAATAGACTTAAGTATTTGCTTGCTGTACAGATTAATTCTTTATACATTTGCTTCCTAGCAGATAATACGCAGCATAATTCTATGCATATTGACTTAGAAGTCAGTCCCACTGTCTTCAATAGGCCTTATGCACAGGTGATGTGAATAGATTCACAGCTTTGAAAACCTTTTGTCCACAGGATATTATTTTGCAAAACTAATGTAATGAGTGCATGCTATGCAAAATGTCTTCCTTAAACAGGACATTGTATTTCGATGACTTTTACAAAGACCTAGCCAAACAGATAGAGACTAGTAAAATAGCATCCTGAAGAGGAAACAGTGGACAGTATTTAATTTGTGTGGTTTTTTTCTCCTTCGTCTTCTTTTCTTCTTATTCCAGTGCTCACTTGATACTCCTCCAAATTAATCAGTTCTGGGAAATGCGACCACAATGGCAGACCTCACTATGCGTAATGTTTTACAACTAAGCTGTTCCTTTCTAGCCATGAGTTGCCACCGTGACCGAACAACTGATGGCCAGCACTGTTTTTGTCAGATTTGGACAAGTGAATCAATAAAACGACACAGCGAAGGCTCAATGTGAACAGACACCACTAATACGACTAGCCTTTTGGGACCCAAAGGAGTGTGGAACTGCTTTTCCATGTTAATTTCTCTCCAGCACTCTTGGGGTTATCCTCACCTTTGGCCCCTGTTAATTAAAAATTGCCTCTCGTTAAAGCTCCTTGGCAGACATTTTCCTCATGTCGGCCCATTTTGCTGGCTGCTGGGAGAGGAAATGAGAAAAGAGAAGATCCTGAGATTGTTGTAAAGGAAACATTGCCCAAATCCTATGTTGTCATCCATGGTTACTGTGAATGTAAAGCACAGCTTCTTTTTCTTATTATAATTTACTGATGGAGTACGTGTAGAATAAATGTCACTGTGTTACAAATGCATGTTATTGTTGTTCTGATAAAAGATACAATATTTTGGAGTTTCCTGAAGAAAATGCATGTTATTGTTGTTCTAATAAAAGATACAATATTTTGGAGTTTCCTGAAGAAATTTTTCACACAAAATGCTCAAGCATTCTAGCTCCTTAATTGGATATTATATCAGATATAGATAGATACACACACACACACACACACACACACACACACACACCAATCACAGTTAGGGTTTTGTTTTTTTTTTTTTTGTTTTTTAGTGAATGGAACACTGGGGTTTTTATTTTATTTTGTTAATATAGATTCGTTTCACTATCTATATCTTCACTATCCAAAGTCAAGTTTGAATGGGAAGATATAGCTCAAAACTTTGCTCATTATTTTGTGACATTTTAGTTAGGCCTAATGAAGATCCTGTCCTACGGTAGATTTTAAATTTAGCTAGTTTCTGTTGTCTTGTTTCCCTTTTAATCTGGATTTCCTTTTTCCCATTAGCCAGGCTGTGCTGAAGGTAATTAGATTTCTCCTGTTGACATCTCTTTGTTGGCAATGCCTGCATTGTCTCCTAGCTACAGTTCCCATTGATTCTCCTTGACATGAGGTTTATTGTCACAGTACCCCTAAATCTCAGTGAGCCTCTTTTCCCATCCATAAGTGGACACATCTGTGGATACCTTTTGTCTTCAGTCTTATAATTCTGACTATTACTTTTCACACCAGGCAGCTGTTTAATTTGTTAATGGAAGCTGAATCCATACATCACACTGGCAATATGGTTGATGCTAAAGTGCAAAGTGCATAGACATAACGTGAGACAGCCGTTGTTTTATTGTGAAGTGCTGGTCCAGTTTGACAGAATCTGAGAATCTCTCTTTTCAGGACGTTTTTACCCACACTGTTAAAAATATGTCCTCCCATTTTTGGTGGGAGAGATTTTAAAAAAATAAAATAAAATAAAAATCTGACGCAATTAATATGACTTGGAGCAATCTGATAAAGAAGAGCACTCAGTAATGGACAGCATGTTGGGGACCTGAACTCCCAAAAGATGAGTCCCTGCTACTTATAGGTAACGGTAAAAAGGACCCCTGGACGGTTAAGTCCAGTCAAAGGCGACTATGAGGTGTGGTGCTCATCTTGCTTCAGGCCAGGGGTGCCGGCGTTTGTCCACAGACAGCTTTCTGGGTCATGACTAAACCACTTCTGGCACAATGGGACACTGTGACAGAAACCAGAGCGCACGGAAACGCCGTTTACCTTCACGCCGCAGTGGTACCTATTTATCTACTTGCACTGGCGTGCTTTCGAACTGCTAGGTTGGCAGGAGCTGGGACACAGGAGGCGCTGTGGTCTAAACCACCGAGCCTCTTGGGCTTGCTGATCAGAAAGTCGGCGGTTCAAATCCCCATGGCGGAGTGAGCTCCCGTTGCTTACTAGGAGGGAACACTGAAGGGCCAAGGTGATAGGGAGGTTGACATGGTTCAAATGCACCAGTGGAACCAATCTGGTTCTCCTGCCCATGAATTTGCACCACACCAACATCCCTGCTGCCTCACCCATCTTCTCTCGGTAAGCATCACAGCCGTCAAGAGGTCAGGTAAACGCAGATGCCTCACCAGGCCATCCTCTACTGGCAGTACCCCACGCAGTTTGCTTTCTCAGTAACTGAGAAGAACCCTGCCATATGTTCGACAGGGGGAAAAAAAAGCATTTTCATTCAGTTATGTGGTGAATATAAAGTGCAATCCCATTGGTGCAGGGGACAGAGAATCCATGTTGGAAGAATGGCCAAATACGGTACTAAGCCCTGCCAGTCCCACGCTGGCTAGTGGGGAGAATAACTACGTCAGCTCCAGAACTTGCATATTTTTCCTTACGTTGTAAGGATTGTTGTGACAGCAGAGCTGGAGGAAGAATCAATCTGCTCTTGACACACCCTTCTTCCCCCTCCCCATCATTGGAAAACAAATGGCAGGGGAGGGACAGATGCAGTGATTTGTGGGGTTGCAAAAATGCACACTTCAGTGCTGCACCTCTTCACCCGCCAATGTTTTGAGCAGTTTTCACCACTGAAATGAATTTGTGTGCATCAAAACAAAAAAATGCATTAGGGAAGAATTCTTTTATGTCATGATATGCTTCAGCTTTTGACATACTGGCCTTTAGAAATATTTCACACAGAGAGAGAGAGAGAGAGTGATAGAAAACCCTTAATAAACTTCAGATTCATCATAATTCACTTCTAGGGAAAGGAGAGTCTCCAGCACAATGCTTCTTTCTAAAGTGGAGTTTCTGAATGATTTATATCACTGAATAGACGTGGAAAATATGTAGAACTATACACATGTAAATATCCACATGGGCTTTACAGGAAAGAGTTGTATATAGGTGCTGACAGGAATCTGGTAGTTTTCTGAAAACCCACGTGTGTTTCCATTAGGCAATTCTACAGAGAGAGAAATGTAAAGTCAGAACCATCTGTAATTGGCTGGGATCTCGAGCTTCCATCTTCATGCCATCCTTAATATAGTTCAGTTGAAGGAGACAGAAACTCAGTAATGAATATTTCAGCATGGAAATCTTTTTCAGTTACAATACAAGAAAGGTTTCAGCATGGGCAATTGGACAGAATTAAGCACCAGTCCCTCTTCAATATCATTGAACATTATCTATTCAGCAATTTCTGCCTTCCAAATATAAACTTGTCCAACCACCTAGTTGTTGGTAGAATTTAATCAGATGGAATGCACTTCTATTTTAGAAAGGAGTTTTCTGTATTTTTAGTATGCGTGTGTGTACATACACACACACACACACACACACACACACACACACACACACACACACTGCCTCAAGGAACGAACAGATGTAATAGATAAGAGGTGAAAAATACTTCTTTATTTGTTGCTCATATATGCCACAATCATGACTTATGGAAAATAGACTTCGGCATGGTATCTAATTCCAGTATTTTGCCCCCACATCCAAAAGAAGACTGATAAGACAAAACTGGAAGAAAGATTATATTTATTAAAATGTAACAAACTGGAGGAGCTGCAACCAACAACAACAACAAAAACAACCTTTTTTCTGGGGTACTCAAGGGAGTACCGGCACTTCTTTCTCTCCACCCCAATACATTTAAAGTGGCACTTACTGTAACAACTTCATAGTGAGCACCGCTTTTCTTTTTAAAAAAGCACTGGTTTTTTATGCCAAAATCCAGCATCGCCTGAGCTCTGCGAGTGCAGCTTTCTCCCGACTGAAGTGCAGAGTGTTTGAGGCATAGCTGTCAACTTTCGGATTTGAAAATAAGGGATCAGCAGCCTCACCTGTCCCAGGGACAGTCTACGGTTCTCGGGGACAGTCCACGCCGTGCTAAGCCCCCCAGGCTACAAATTAATTTACACCAGGCTACACACCATCATCTTTCCCCACCTCAGGGTCTCTTTTCCAGGGAGTCTTCTCTTCTCATGCGATGCTTCAGGATCTGCCCTTCCGGTGAGCAGCCAGGGCTGATGTCCTTCAGAATGGATCGGTTTGATCTTCTTGCAGTCCACGGGACTCCAGCACCACAATTCAAAAGCGTCAATTCTTCATGGGGGGATTGATCAGGTTCACTCTTTTGGCTCTCTGGCATCCATTAATGACTTATTATACAAACGTGTTGCAGGCTTTGCATCCTTTAACACTCTTTTGGAAGGAGTGGATTTGTGGGCTGGGCCAGAGTGGTTGACTTTACATGCAAGCAAAGCACAAACAGTGCTGTTGTCTAATGACATCCTATTCTCTGTAACTATTGGTGAGCAACGCAGCCGAGCAACACAGCTGAGGAGCCTCCCTGGATGGCAGGGAGGGAGAGGAGCTGCTTCCTTTGAAATCCAGGAAATTTAAGGGATATCTAACAATCTGGGATAGCAGCGGGAAACGGCGCTGGAATAAGGGAATTTCCCGCTAAAAACGGGAAACGGCGGAAACCAGCGCTGGAATAAGGGAATTTCCCACCAAAAAAGGGAAGGTTGACAGGTATGGTTTGAGGACCGGGACATTCCAAAGCAACTACTATATTCCAAACTTAAAAATAGAAAGTGTAATGCTGGTGGTCAACAAAATTGGTCTAAAGACTCTCTCAAGACAAATCTTTAAAAATGTAGGATAAACACCAACAACTGGGAAACATTGACCTGCGAGTGCTCCAATTGGAGAACAGCCTTTAGGATTGCTAGGACTAGCAAGGAATTCTGCCAGCTACACTATCTGCAATCCCTGTGTGATTGTGGATGAGAACGTTAAAAGGCTTACAAAATGCTAGCAACGGCTAAAAAAAGGTAAAGGACCCCTGACAGTTAAGTCCAGTCGTGAACGACTCTGGAGTTGCGGCGCTCATCTCACTTTACTGGCTGAGGGAGCCGGCGTTTGTTCGCAGACAGTTACCAGCATGTGGCCAGCATGACTAAGCCGCTTCTGGTGAAACCAGAGCACGGAAACACTGTTTACCTTCCCGCCGGAGCGGTACCTATTTATCTACTTGCACTTTTTGACATGCTTTCGAACTGCTAGGTTGGCAGGAGCTGGGACCAAGAAACGGGAGCTCACCCCGTTGCGGGGATTCGAACTGCCGACCTTCCGATCGGCAAGCCCAAGAGGCTCAGTGGTTTAGACCACAGCGCCACCTGCGTCCCTTAAGATGTATAATGAAGGCCTAAAGGTGTATAATGAAGGCGTCCCATTGCTAGCAATGGCTAGCAAATGCTTAACTAGCTAGTTAATTTTGAGCCTAGAAGTTCGAGTTTAATTGATTGCTCCTTCCACATGTGTAAATAACCCACATTTTTATGTGTTCATTTATTATTACGTTTATATCGCGCCGTTCCACCAAGGGACTCAAGATGTGCACATGTGGCTCTCCTTATTCTCACAACAACCTGGTGAGGTAGATTAGGCTGAGAGACAGTGACTGGGCTATGGTCCCCTAGTGAGTTTCATGGCTGAGTAGCATTTTGAACCCTGGTCTCCCAAGGTCCTAGTCCAACATCCCAGCCTTCCACCATGTATAACCCAGACCGGTTGCTTTTTAAAAAATACTGTATGAACATTTAAGTAAAAAGGTAAAGGTAAAGGGACCCCTGACCATTAGGTCCAGTCGCAGACGACTCTGGGGTTGGGGCGCTCATCTCGCTTTACTGGCCGAGGGAGCCGGCATACAGCTTCTGGGTCATGTGGCCAGCATGACTAAGCCGCTTCTGGCGAACCAGAGCAGTGCACGGAAACGCCGTTTACCTTCCCACCGGAGCGGTACCTATTTATCTACTTGCAATTTGACGTGCTTTCGAACTGCTAGGTTGGCAGGAGCTGGGACCGAGCAATGGGAGCTCACCCCGTCATGGGGATTCGAACCGCCGACCTTCTGATCGGCAAGCTCTAGGCTCTGTGGTTTAAAGAAGCATATCTCATCTACAGTCACACTTGAAACTCTCTCAAATGTCTGAAACTGTGTGATTCAGCTGCTCCCAGTGACAGACAAGCAAAACATGTCATTGGTTGCCAATGTACAATGTACATTTCCCCGCATAAAACAACAAAGAGGCTAGGCTGCGTTGTTTGTTGCGTCCAAAGATGTGGCACTGATGTATATGAAGGCAAAAAGCCTCTTAACATTTGGTAAGTGTTGTGTGGTTTTTTAAGGAAAATGAGACAACGCAACTCGCTTGTCCTCCTGACAACTAGCTTCTTTGTCTAATTTCCATTTGTTTCTGTGGCAGCTAAAACACCTTGAAATTACCTTCTCCAGCATGGAAGAATGATTTTCCCCTTGCTCTAACTGTCAGAGTGATTAGAATTTTAATTAGTAAAGTGGAGAGAGCGCACAGGGAGGAAAATCACTGAAGGGGGGGGGGGAGAAGACACATGAAAGATTCACAATTGCAAGGGAGACAAAGAGACGTCTTAGAGCAGCCTCCCCACATGACAGTTCCACCAGCAATTCAAGTGCGGCACAAAATTCCATATGGTGCTGCTAACACACTGCTGGCCACGCACTCACCCCTTTCTGACAGCGTGAGGCTGCTGGGGCAGGAGAAAACATTTTCATCAGTTGTCGCCCGCAGGAAAGCAAATGATTTGTGTTTTTCTTTCTTTTCTTTTCAGGATCTCAAGACTGCAGGTGGCTCCGTTGCAAGATCCCTTGCGACCCTTTGATCTACTCCAAGTGACCTGGAGTGGAAGGAAAGGGGAAAATTCTGTAGATCGCCAATGGCATGAAAAACTGAAATGACCTTTCATATTTCCACTGTGGGATATGTTTTGAGCGTTTTAAGCCCAGTTGTCATGTAGCATTTTACAGACTGCAAAGCTGTTGTTGTTGTTGTTGTTGTTGATATACCGCCCCATACCCGGTGGTCTCAGGGCAGTTCACAGAATCAAACCAAGATAAAGGTAAAGGGACCCCTGACCATTAGGTCCAGTCATGACCGACTCTGGGGTTGCAGTGCTCATCTTGCATTACTGGCTGAGTGAGCCGGCGTACAGCTTCCAGGTCATGGCCAGCATGACAAAGCTGCTTCTGCCGAACCACAGCAGCGCACGGAAACGCTGTTTACCTTCCCGCTGGAGCGGTACCTATTGATCTACTTGCACTTTGAGGTGCTTTCGAACTGCTGGGTGGGCAGGAGCAGGGACCGAACAACGGGAGCTCACCCCGTCGCGGGGATTCAAACCACCGACCTTCTGATCGGCAAGCCCTAGGCTCAGTGGTTTAACCCACAGTGCCACCCGCGTCCCTAAAATCAAGATATAAAACCACAAAATACATAATAAAAATAAAAACAACAACCCAATAGCTCCACCCTCCCCCCCCCCCAAAAAAAAACACATTTTAAAAGGGCATAGGATGTAAATCAGATCAACCAAAGGCCTGGTTAAAAAGGAACATTTTTGCCTGGTGGCTAAAGGTATAAAGGTAAAAAGGTAAAGGACCCCTGGACAGTTAAGTCCAGTCAAAGGCGACTATGGGGTTGCGGCGCTCATCTCACTTTCAGGCCAAGGGAGCCGGCGTTTGTCCACAGACAGCTTTCGGGGTCATGTGGCCATCATGACTAAACCACTTCTGGTGCAACAGGACACTGTGAAGGAAACCAGAGCACACGGAATCACCGTTTAACTTCCCGTCGCAGCAGTACCTATTTATCTACTCACATGGGCATGCTTTCAAACTGCTAGGTTGGCAGAAGCTGGGACCGAGCAACGGGAGCTCACCCCGTCATGGGGATTCGAACCGCCAAGCTTCTGAATGGCAAGCCCAAGAGGCTCAGTGGTTTATACCACAGCACCACTGGCGTCCCTTAAGGTGTATAATGAAGGCCTAAAGGTGTATAATGAAGGCACCAGGCAAATTTCCCTGGGGAGAGCATTCCACAGACGGGAGCCATTGCAGAACAGGCCCCGTTCTTGTGTTGTCACCCTCTTGACCTCTTGAGGAGGCACATGAAGGAGGACCTCAGAAGGTGATCTCAGGGTCCAGGTAGGTTCATATGGAAAGAGGCGTCCTTGAGGTATTGCGGTCCTGAGCCGTTTCTGATAAGGTTTCTTCATTCATAGCATACACACTGATCTTTCAAATGAGCATAATGCTTCTGTCATTAAAGTCAATAGACGTTGGGCAGCTAAACCCTCGGGCAATCTTTTTTGATAATTGATACCACAGGGAGAAGATAAGTGAAGTAATAAAAAAAAAATGTCAATTATGGTGTGTGTGTATGTTTTAATATCTTACCCATCTTGCCTATATGGCCACATTTGTTTTGGCCGACTGTTTTTATTGAAATGGCCACAGCACTTTTCCTTTTAATAGGCTGACCCATTTCCCACCAACCTTGCCTCTGGAAGGCCAACATAACGGAGGTGGGCTAAATCATGCAGTCATTGTCCACCCTTGAGCAGAAAATTCACATTATACCTCATGTTCCAGACCCTCCAAATATGCTATTTGCAAACCACAAAGGTTAGGGCAATAATTTATCCCAGGATTCTCTAATGTGTTTTAGTGGCAAAGATTTGATAGGCATAGGGTTAAGGAATGAGGCTGCTCAGATGAACCCAAATAAATATGATACGGTCTACTCTCAACGTTTGGGTTACATTCCAGGGAGAGCACTTAAAACCAAAACTGGGTATGGTCAAAACGCTCTTTCCCAGGACCTCTGAACACTCTTGTCAATGTTTCTTTCCCCAGATGCCCACCCCCTTCCTCCCCAGTCAAGTGTGTAAAGTTGAATTCGCACAAGATAAATGCGTGTAAGTTGCTAGTCGACTGTACAGACACCTTGTAGTAGGAATAGCTAATGCCGTGCCTCTTATACAGCTACTAAAACATTGTTCTATATTTTTGAAACATCATATTCTCTTCCCTCTATAACCACAAGCTGCTACTGTTCTCTGAAGGATCTTTGTCTGGTTATAGGCAAATGTTCCTCTAGGGCAACAAGCAAGCTTCCTTGACCTTTTCTCTCAGAATGTAATAACACTTGACATGGTTGTAATTCATGAAAATCAATCCATAGAGTATTTTTTCTCATTTCAAGTAATTACAGGAGAGTTTTGGATCTAAATAAAGGTGAAAAAGAGGTCATTAGGGAGAAACCATGTTACACTGAAGATAAAATTAGAAAGCAAAGTTCAAAGCAGCAATCCATACTAGAAAGCTCTAAACCATAGTTAGAGGGTAATAATTACAGCTCAGGTCAGCAGCCATCTGTTCTGAATAACTGCAAAATATGTTTAGATCTAAAGTACACATTCTTTTTTTCAACACTTCATATTTGTTTTAAATGTTGAGCAAATGCATTTGGCAGAATCAAACATTTAACAGTGTGAGCCTATGTGCGTCTACGCAGGAGAAAGCCCTAATAGGTTTTATGCTGTGAACTACCCTGAGATCTTCAGATGAAGGAAAGTATACAAATGTAACAAATAATAATAATAATAATAATTAAAAGTTCAATAGGGCTTAAAGTAAAGGTAAAGGGATCCCTGACCATTAGGTCCAGTCATGTCCGACTCTGGGGTTGCGGCGCTCATCTCACTTTATTGGCCGAGAGTCGGCGTACAGCTTCCAGGTCATGTGGCCAGCATGACAAAGCCGCTTCTGGCGAACCAGAGCAGCGCACGGAAACGCCGTTTACCTTCCCACCAGAGCAATTCCTATTTATCTACTTGCACTTTGACGTGCTTTCGAACTGCTAGGTGGGCAGGAGCTGGGACCGAGCAACGGGAGCTCACCCCGTCGCAGGGATTCGAACCGCCAACCTTCTGATCAGGAAGCCCTAGGCTCTGTGGTTTAATCCACAGCACCACCTGGGTCCCTATAAGAATAGAGCTTACACACAAGTAAATATGTCTAAAAATGCAACTTTATTTATTTACTTCCCTCTCTCCAGGAAACACAACTCTCAATAGCTTTCTAAAACTAAAACCAAAATCACAGCCCTCTGAGATAGGTTAGACTGGGATATAGTGAATACCCTGGGTGGAATCCAGGCCCCATTGGTCCAATACTGAGGGGTGGGCAGAATTCAGGCTTGTATGATCTACTATGTTTTTACTAGAAACCCCAAATCCAACTGGAGCTAGGTGCAAAAGATATAATTAGAATTAAAGAATTCTGAGACCAAGAATTTATTTTGAGTACCAGAACTAAATGGAGTGCCCAGTCCTTCCGCACACAAACACCGTTCCTGGTTAGCCCAACCTTTCTACATTCCAGCAGTATAATTTTGAAGGGGGGACATTTTGTTGTTGCTATATATGGCAGGAAGAAATCCTTGCTGATTTACTGCAAATCACCCAGAAATCTATGAACAAATCTAGATCAACCTTCTGCCTTCCCCTAATCTTACAATACCACAAAAATTCTACCCTGTAACATATTGTTACACAATACCCCAATCTCCGAGCGTTGCGAGATTCCAGAGTTTCTAGGTACTTACACAGGGATCGGTTTTGTTAGAATGAGGGATGGCGGAGACTGTGGTGTCTTTATGATATATGGTTTATTTACAAATATATACAACATGAGCTCACAGCATCAACACCCCAAAAGTTATTGCTTCTCCCATTATCTTAGCCTTGGATTCAAACAGAAATCAAGCATGGATCTTTGGCTTCTGCCTGCAGCCTGCTTCCCTTCCCCCACTACTTCCTAGTTTTTGTACCAGCCATCCAGGTGAGGAGGGGCAAAGGCCCACCCATTTGCCCAGTGGCTACCATCACTTCCTTTGTTATACTAATGGTGGTCCTTAGGTGGCAATTATGGCCATTCTTTCACAAACTTGCTCGACTAGTTCAACAAAGAAGTCCTCCTTTAGGTTTTAACCCTAAAGGAATTAGAAGGGACTCAAACATCATGCAGACTAACCCCCAAACTCACAATAATATTCATTCTTAGACAACTTTTCTGTAGGTCTGTGCATGACTTCCTCTTCTTCTTTCTGAAGCATGAGCACAGCACAAATTAACCAGCCTCCTGTCTTCTTCTACAATTTCAGTTCTCCTGAGGGTCGTCTATCAACAGCAGAACCTGTTGGCCAACCAAATCTCAGAAGCATGGGAAACTGTCAGAAGTACCCCATCAGAAGATCTCAGACCCTCTAAGTGTCCCTATTTTCCAGGGATAGTCTTGGATTTACAGAAGCCATCCCAGTTTCTGATTTGTTCCCAGAATATCCCGGTTTTCCTTAGGACGTCTCTATTTTCATCAGAGAAATGTTGGAAGGTATGGTAGGATGCCCCTATTTTCATCAAAGAAATGTTGAAGGGTATGGGATCTCAGCGATTGAAGTGGAGTATAAGAAATAGATCACTATGAAATATGACCAAAGTTCTAAAGACAACAATGTCATGTTAATGCAAATGTATATTTGGGTCTCTTGCCCAAATTACCACCACCATATAGTCAATGGAGGCTGAGGCAAAAACTAGATCACCAAAAAGCTTTACAAACAAAATTTGAACTAGCGACCTCCTAATTCACACCTCAAATTCTTATCCACTGCATGACACTAGCTCTAAAATGCAAGGAGAAATTGGCTGCCCTTTTTGTAAAACTGAATGACAGCAAGCAAAATATATACTGTAGGTTGTCACAGCATTTTGGCATTTATAAATGTAAATACTTAGTTCCTGTTGATTTGTTATGCAGTTTGAGACGCCATACCTGATGCAACGCAAGCTACTTCAGAGACTCGCCATCTATTTAAGTATGGGAAATAAGTGGCCACAAAAGAGTCATTTGAATAAAATCACCATCACTGGCTTAAACAGTCCCAGTAGCTTAATTCAAGCCCTCCTGCAGTTTGTTAATGTCATCGCCAACCACTTTTCGTGCAAAAGAAAATATTACAATATCTCCTGTTGCAGATGAACACACACACATACACACGTACAAAAAAAGCAGCAAAAACCTCATAAATGACCCCGAGGCACAAACATGTTAATCAAGGGTTTAAAATAAAATAGCACCTTAAAGATCAATTTTACAGATGAAGGGAGAAACAAACCAGAAGGTGTTTGCTTTATCTGGTAGCCAGAAAGATGGAAAGACAGATGTACAACCTTGCTGTAGTCTTCCTCTAACGAAAATGAAAATAAGTTATTAGATTATAATAACAAAGCTTACAGTCTAAAGGTGCAGAAAGATGTTGCATTTAAAGGGGAGTCTTCCGCTAGTTTGAAAACCTAAATTTCAATTTATGATAACCCTGTGAGGTAGGTTATGCTAAGAGTCAAGAAATGGTCACCCCTGAACTGCAGTCTCTGACTGGGGAGGAGTCCCAACCCCATGTTAGAAACCCTTTGCATCATGAACCACTTTCCTTCAGACTCAGCCAATCACGTACTGGCTGCAGAACCTTTACAGCACATGCAAATGGCATCCAAGGGCCACAGCTAACCCCACATGAGAGCCAGTGTAGTGTAGTGGTTAAGAGCGGTAGACTTGTAATCTGGGGAACTGGGTTCGCGTCTCCGCTCCTCCACATGCAGCTGCTGGGTGACCTTGGGCTAGTCACACTTCTCTGAAGTCTCTCAGCCCCACTCACCTCACAGAGTGTTTGTTGTGGGGGAGGAAGGGAAAGGAGAATGTTAGCCGCTTTGAGACTCCTTAGGGTAGTCATAAAGCGGGGTATCAAATCCAAACTCCTCCTCCTCCTCCTCCTCCTCCTCTTCTTCTTCTTCTTCTTCTTCTTCTTCTTCTTCTTCAGGCACATTTGCATGTTCTGTGGTGAATACCTGAAGTGGGCTTACAGAGCAGTCCGTGTCCTCTTCTCAGGAGCAGCTGAAAACAACTTTTCTCCCTCCTCTATATGACATCCTTTTATATATTTGAACATGGCTATCATATCACCCCTTAACCTTCTCTTCTCCAGGCTAAACATACCCAGCTCCCTAAGCCGTTCCTCATAAGGCATCGTTTTCAGGCCTTTGACCATTTTGGTTGCCCTCTTCTGGACACGTTCCAGCTTGTCAGTATCCTTCTTTAAAAAAAACAACGCATCTCTGTATTTAATGTTTCTTGCATTCCACATAACTGTTGATAACCCCTTGGTCGTTTGGAAAGGAGTTCAGAGCCTAGGAGTTCTCCATGGAGGCAACACATAAAGGCCAACACCATCCCACACCCCACTTTCATGCTGGAGTATTATGTTCCTCTGTGCTCATGAGTTCTGTGATCTGCTTTCTGAAAACACCTCTTCCCAAGTGCTATTCCAGAGATAGAGGCCAGATGTCCTGTGCTTTGTGAGCCTATTTCTCAGCAGGGAAGAAAACGGCCTTCCCGGAGAGCCTTGGAAAGCTTGAGAGCAATATGTTTTCAGTTTAGAAGCCTGAAATAGGTTGTCCATTTCTCCAATCAACTGAGAGCTGGTTTGAAGAATTGCTGTCAGTTCCCTGCGCTTCACTTTTCCTCCTGCTGCTATCATCTCACATGGGATTGCCTGCGAATGGAGTGCCTGAGGGATCTAAGCTGAGCTTTCTAAAGCAAACATAACACAAGTATTGTGGCTGGGTTACAAATGTAACGGCTGTAATACAAAACGTGTAACAACATCCCCCTAATGGCATTCAAATCATGCTCATGTGGGTTTCCAAGTGTCAGGTGTTTTTCATTTCTGAGCCTGGGAAAGAGATATTCTCATGTGCTGATTTTGTAATGTCAAACAGCTATGTAAACTCTACTGCGTTAAGGCATGAATGCCGTCAATGGGTTTCATCATGGAAGACAAATATCTCACTAGGCAGAGATGAGTGGATTTAAACTCCTTGGCTCTGAGCACATTTTGTAAAAAAGAAAGAAAGAAAAGGATTTGCTCAGAACAAAATCACCCTGAACTCCACTGATCCTTGCATTTTTCTGTCTCATGAAAAACTATTTTCTGTCAAGTATGCCCAAGTATAGAAGGTGAAAGCTAAGAACATTAACTGCAAATTACCCTGTTCATCTCATTTTCTTTATGCTCATCCACAGCTAGTGCATAATAGGATGGTAAACGGGAGCTGAGTGATGACTTGGTCCTAAGTCCACTTCACTATGCCCATAATTCAGCCAAGGCTCAACTCAAATTGCCACCACACCCATAGTCCATTCTTATGATATTTCAGCATGTGGCAAACCATAATTTAGAGTCAGCCCATGTTGACTTTTAGCTTCCCTGGCATATATTGAGTCAATCTCCATCATGCCACATGCTTGTCGGTATGGATTGGCTTATTCTACAGCGTTAGAAGTTATCAAAAAGCTGGGCCTGGCAATGCCATACAAAGATCTGAACTAGGCTCGCTTCGCCACAAAGCCTCAACATCCACACAATTTCAGCTGACTGAAACCATTGCTGTGAAAACAGACCCTATTATGGTTTTACTCTGGCCCTTAGCTATTCCTCTTGGAAAGGAGCCAACATATGCCAAAGCATATTCATCAACCCTCCCAAATATGCAGTGCTAAAATTGGGCTCTCAGGAAGAAAAAGAGGGGAGGGTGAAGTCATGTCTCTGAAAATGAAGGATAGATTTCACAAATCACAAGATAGACCATCAGAAGCAGCCACTAAGGGGACATTATGGGAAAGCAGGGTTGCTACCGGTCCTATATAATACAGGATCGTCCCGTATTTCAATGTAAAATGCTATTCCTGTATTGATGCAGTTTTGTTCTAGTTTTGTTCTGTATGGTCTTCTCTCTCTCTCTCTCTCTCTCTCTGCCAAGATAGGGATCCTCTCCAAATGTATGTGTTTGAAAAGGTGTGTGATAGGTCATATATTTAAGCCCTGGGAAGCAAAGCACAGGCAGATTTACAAATTTGTGTGTGCATGACCATCCTGTTAGGCTGCAATAGATTTTTTTTTAAACCTATTTATTGGTTTTTAACAATCATAAATGATAACATACACTAAATACATAAACATAACACAAAACACAAAAAATATAAATAACAACAGAAACATACATCAAATTTTTACCTTTCTTCTTTTCTTATCATTGTAGAGTGACTTCCTCACGTCTCCCCTATCTGCGTTTCAGTCATTCATCTTTAGTAAATTCCTTTCCATCTTAAAATATAATCTCCTGTTCTAACTTATCCTCTCTTCTTGGCTGCAATAGATTATAATGGATTGTTTTGAAGTCACTTCAGCACCAGATGAAAAAATAAATTGACCCCTGAACCACCCTGCCCCACCCTGTTCTGTATTTTGCCAGAGCAAAGGTGGCAACCCTATGTAGGTTTGAATGTAGACCACCCCAGGTTCAATCGCTGGCATTTCTAGATATGGCTGGCAATGCACACTGTCTGAAATGATGGAGTACTGCTGCCTGTCATTGTGGACAGCTCCCTCTGTTCCTAAGATGGCGAAGGCTAGATGGCTATGCCTGCACTGAAATTTCAGAAAGTGCCATTCAACTCACAAATCAATATATTGACTTTGTTGAACTTCGTAGCGTGTGAAATAAAACTCTTCAACTTCTCGGCGCAAAACGTTTTGCAAGTGATCTAACTCCTAAGCACATGGTTGATACTGCCTAGACGTTAAAAATTCCTCTTTGATATGCAAATGCTGCTCTTGACTTGGGTGTCTGAACTGGATACAAAATGGCCACAGCTGATAATCCATGAAATAAAAAAGACGGAACAAACCTCTTCCAATTGATGGCTTTTAGGACAAGGAAGGTTGAAGAAGTGCAGCGATGAATTAATAATGTGTGCTTGCTAATGAGATGACGGCTGATTGTTATGCAAAGTGTCTTAGAGAATCTCCTGTGCCAAGCCTCTCTGCCCTTGGGCACATGTCCAGCAACCCTCGAGCTGCAACAGGCCATCGGAACTGATATTAATCACCATCAATGACTCTTAGTTATGCGTTTAAGAGAAACACTTGCAAGGCAAGTCCAGTCCTTCATTTCAGTGACCTTGTAAAATACCAAAGAGCAATGGGCATTGCAGAGCCAACTTGAAGGATTGGTAGGAAAGATGCTAAATAGCTTCAGTGAAATGTCCAGTCCACCCTGTAGATCTTTGTGTTTTAGAATACTATGACTGCTTTCTTTTTTTGTCAAAAGAAGCATACCATGAAATCTAATTATTTCTTTTCGATGTTTTGTGGTTACAAAGTTTCCCGTAATGTTTTAGAATGTGCCACCTATTGCACATCTCAGCAGATGTATAAAAATAAGGTTCATCTAGTTTAGTTTCACAACCGGATTAATGAAGGGCAATGCTACATTGATTGGAAGGCTCTGAGAGCTTGCTAAGAATTTCTGAAGTGATTTGATATTTGGTCACCTCCCTGAAACCAATATGGACTGCAAGATGTTTCAAAGTGGGATAAGGTGCCTTATACAGCCCTCCTTCCATTAATATGCTTGTGTGGAACAACTTTTATATTCTCTTATTTTGAGCAATTGCAGAGAAGGCAGATAATGTAATAGTTAATGGTGAAATGACAGTCACGTAAAGTCCCATTGGCTTATTTAATTCACAGTATGTTCCAGCCTTTATTTAAAATAGAATAGTTTACAAAGTGATATGGAATTCAAGTTGCCTCAGTAAACACGACAATTCAAAATTTCCAGGAGGGAAAAAGATGTGTAGAACAAGCATAGCAGGCACAAAGAGAAACAATATGTCCTTAAACTCTCGAGGGATATACAAAATGAGGTGGAAATGTTCACAATCCCTTTTCCTTTCTAGTCAAAAGGAGAAAGATCCCGTGCTATATTGCTGTATACATGATTGCACTGTAAATGATACAATCCACAGCATGATCTACTGTGAACTGTCTACTCTGTTTTGACAAAATCCACCCACACGTGAGGGGTTCTGCCCACCACCTTCAAACTTCCTGCCCCTACGAGGCCCACCACTGACTGTGGTGGTTGAAGGCCAAATTTCTCCCTCTCCTCTCTACAGCTGTATAGCCAAGGAAAGTAGGTGGCAAACACTTCCCTAATAAATACCTTTACCACTCTTTCACTGCTCCAACCAAACCCATCATTCCAAAGTCACCCTCATAAACTCCCATAGCAGAAACATTTCCTTTAAAATCCTACAAGATTTAGCAGAGAAATCTGAATATGCATGTGTAAAAGATTCCATCTATGGAGCTATTTATAAATTCCATGTATTCACAATCCACTATCGGTTTTCACAGACTTGCTTTCTTCCTTGAAGGCATGAATGAGCATGCCCTACCAGAGAAGCCACTTTGGCATGAGGTGAATTTTTTTAAATAAGGGAACAGTTAGGGCCAGAGGTGCCACACGTTGTGCATTTGAGCATCATGCCTCACTCCCTAAGCTGGGCAGAAGCTTCCTGGTCTTTGGGAAGAAGGCACTGGGGTTTAATACTTTAATACTTTAATTTACCAGGAACGTTTAGGGGACTATTCTAGTCTCCGTTGTCCCCTGACCATACGCCACTGATTATTTCTAGAACTGCAACTTAAGAGAAAAACTGGATCCTTGAAGCTCTAGTTGTTACCTAAGCGTTTTCTCCAAAGTTTTCTGAGCTTGAGTGGCTAACCTGTGGCCCTCCAGACATAGGAGCCAACTGTGAGGGGCTGATGGGCCTTCGGCTCCCCCAATAAAATATTTGAGGGCCCTCCGATGCTAATAGGATGCGGGTGGCACTGTGGGTTAAACCACAGAGCCTAGGGCTTGCCGATCAGAAGGTCGACGGTTTGAATCCCCGCGACGGAGTGAGCTCCCGTTGCTCGATCCCTGCTCCTGCCAACCTAGCAGTTCGAAAGCACGTCAAAGTGCAAGTAGATAAATAGGTACCACTCTGGCGGGAAGGTATAAGGTGTTTCTGTGTGCTGCTCTGGTTCACCAGAAGCGGCTTAGTCATGCTGGCCACATGACCTGGAAGCTGTACACCGGCTCCCTAGGCCAATAATGCGAGATGAGCGCTGCAACCCCAGAGTTGGTCACGACTGGACCTAATGGTCAGGGGTCCCTTTACCTTTAATGCTAATGGACATTGCCATTCAAATGGTGTTTGTGAGACGCATCATGTGATTGATTACCCTGGGGCGCCCAATATTTTTATTCAAGTTGGCACCCCTGTCCCCAGAAGTTGGTTGACTCCAGCTTCCAATGTCAGGATGAATGGTCCTCATCTCATCAGGCAATTTGCCTCCTTGAAAAACCAGGAATGATTATGCACGGGCCGCTAAGGATGAATGGTCCTCATCTCGGTGACACATACATTGCTGGTTTTTCGAGGAAGCAAATCATCTAATGCACACATGCGCTGAGAAGAAAAGAGATGCCTGCACTTTTGAACTCAGATTGACCTACATGTGTGTGCTGACATAACATAATGATGATGAACAGCCCCATTACAGCACAAAAAGAAAGCTTGCTGTGGCAGTGCTGTTTTCATGCATATCTGTGCTCTAGAAGCTGGGGAAAGGCCTTGCCTCAAGTAAAAAATAATAATAATAATGTTGTAATAATCTGTCATTAAAATCAATAACTGCTTTATTATTCATTAGGCAGGCACAGCCAAGATGAAGCCTACTGTGTGCCATAAATTTACTGGCCTGTCACTTAATACAATATGATTTTACAATATTGCTAATGTGCACAAAGCCTTCAAATATAGAATATCGGCACATGCGTGATTGATAACAAATAAGGTGAGGATAAATTTCGGCTAAGTCCTCACGTTACTTGACTCAGGTCAAAGAAAAATCAATACAATTCATAATGTATCTCTGCCACAGAAGCTTGGATGAAAAGCCTCCTGAGGGAAAAGATGAGGCTTTACTTATCCTTCGTTTTTCTCTTTTCAGAATGTTGGTGCTACGAGAAAGGGCAAAAAGAGGGCAGGGTTTTGTTTCTCTTCAGTGAAGAGAAGGCTATATGCTCTAAATAAGCAATGAAGAACAGCTGGTGCAGGGAGTCTACTATTTATATATTTCCTGCACTAACATGAGTGCTGTTTCCTCCACATTTGCTTCTGTGGTGCTCAAGGTACCCACCGGGTAACTTCTTCATCTTCTGCTCATGTGCTGAGGACAGATTGTGCAATTATGTACTATGCAGTGCTTTGCCAACATGGTATTCAGTTATATAACTTGCCCTAAGCTTATATGTGGCAGGTGAAGAAGCTATCTAGATTGGCATGGGAGAAGGTGCTCCTTCAAGTATTTAGGTCTCAAGTTGTCCCATTAGACAATTAGTTTCAAGTTCTCTCATCCTGGTCTGCCTGGGAGTTGAGATAATAATATAATAATAATAATTTATTATTTGTACCCCCGCCCATCTGGCTGGGTCCCACCAGCCACGCTGGGCGGCCTCCAACAGATATTAAAATACATTAAAATATCACAGGTTAAAAACTTCCCTAAACAGGGCTGCCTTGAGGTATTTTCTGAATGTCAGATAGTTGTTTATCTCTTTGACCTCTGCTGGGAGGGCATTCCACAGGGCGGGCGCCACTACCGAAAAGGCCCTCTGCCTGGTTCCCTGTAGCTTTGCTTCTCGCAGTGAGGGAACCGCCAGAAGGCCCTCGACGCTGGACCTCAGTGTCCGGGCTGAATAATGGGAGTGGAGATGCTCCTTCAGGTATACGGGACCGAGGCCATTTAGGGCTTTAAAGGTCAGCACCAACACTTTGAATTGTGCTCAGAAACGTACTGGGAGCCAATGTAGCTCTCTCAGGACCGGTGTTATGTGGTCCCGGCGGAGATCTACAGGGCAGGCTCTTTTGGGTAATCCTGCAGTTGAACAAAATCTCTTATGCCGTAACTGATTGAATGGTCCTCTCTGCTGTAGCACCTCAACTGTAAAATGTTCTCTCTGTGATGTGGCTGGAGATATTGAATTTTTGTCACCAGATAGAACACAACTTTATTCTCAGGTACTTGGCGATTAGATGGTTAGTTATTGTCAGGGCTTTTTTTTCCAGCCAGAAATCACCAGAACTCAGTTCCAGCACCTCTCAGGTGGGCACCATTGCCATTATAAGAGTACAAGGGAGGTGTTCATGCTGAGTTCCAGCACCTCTTTTTCTAGAAAAATAGTACTGGTTAGTGCTGTTGCCCCAGCATCTGCTGAGTGTCGTGATTCTCAGTTTCATGCCCTCGTTTTTGCTAGGGATTGGGGAGAAATTCGATTCAGTTCATACTTAAAGGCAAACCTACCTAATTTGCATTTCCCAAAACAAGACGCAAACTGAAACAGAGACGTCATTCAAAAATTCATACATCTCTGAATTTTGCAATGTACTCCTGCAACCAAGGAATGTGTGCAAAGATGCATATACAAGGGTAAAATGTGGATTTTAAAAATGCTATCTAGTCAGATCATTGCTCTATGTAGCTCAGCAGTGACTCTCCAAGGTTTCAGGCAGGGGGCATATCCAGCCCTAAGTGTAAATGATGGGAAGCATCTCTATGCAAAACAAATGCTCTGTCACTAGCCTGATTATTTTTAGTGGGTTTTTAATAATAATAATAATAATAATACACACACACACACACATAAGGTGGAAAGGTGAAGTGCACATTTTCTGAACTAAATAAATGCAGAAATAAACTTATTACATTTTCTGTCCAATCTCAAAGGTGCATTGGAACAATCCACATAGTGGTGCTCATATGAAGAGAGCATGTTAAAGGCTTGCACAGTCCAGTTGTGAATTAGCTTTGAAATGGCAATTTCCTTGGCTCCGTTTAATTAATGAATAGCATCAGCCACTGAGAAATATGCATGCTGGAAGCTGTCTGTTTTGTCATCCGTTTTGCAGGAATGCTCATCTGTGTGATAGCTAAATTCAGATGGCAAAATTATTTCGCTTTTAACTGCATCTATTGAAAATCTATTTCTCATGCATGCACTGTATTCCCCTGACTAGTAATTATAATTTAGGAAGTTCAAGTAGAACCATGTATATCATTCCGACTGCCAAGAGCTCTCTGGTAAATCATTGTTCTTTTGACCTGAAACTCTTGACTCATTCTTTGGAAGTCTGCTGGGTTGGAAGCCAACTGCAAAGCTCTTATCTGCCTTTATACTGCACTGTGAAACTCATTGGGTGTTTTTGGCATTTCAACACTGTATGTCAAAGCACCATATTTTGCAACAACAAATGTAAAAGCCTAGAGCTCTGGTAGTGCATAATAAGCACATACACAATTTCAATTCCATAATCAGATTGATTTTTTTAAAAAATACATGTAATGGCTTTCTGGTATCAGAAGAGAATGACTGAAATTTTGCAGGCTTCACCCCCTCCACAAGGGACCTCCAAACTTCATCCAATTCTAACAGATAAAGTTCTAGACATTTTCTTTATTTTTTTAAAACGCATTTTAAAGGTGCCCTGCGCGCACACACAAAACTCTGGATGTATTTGTCTACAATTTGGCACACTTGATCTTCTCTGGACAGACTTCCATGCCTGCAAATTTCATCCATTTTGGCCATGGGGGGAAGTTGTTAGTAAATCCCTCCTTATATTCCTTCCTTTTATATACTAGGTGGCTCAGAACCGGAAGCACAGATTAAAAACTGACGAAGCACAGAGAAACTTGGAAACATATACGATTATTTTTTAATGCACAGATTGTGTGGACAAAATTAGAGTAGAGCTCACATGGGGGGTGCTCATGTGAAGAAAGAGAAGCTACATTGCATTATTCTTAACATCACATGGTGTCCTTTCCCCCTCCCACATTAATACCTTGAGCATCCTCCTTTCTTAGCAGCTCTTTCGTATACAAAGCTGAATATGTACTGTGTACACCTAATGGCAGGCACATGCATGAGAAGGGCTGGATTCTGACTTTTCAAACTCTGGAGGCCCTGAGTTGGCACTTGCTCTGACTTTCTAAGCTATGGATGCCCTGTGTTGGCACTTTGTCGCGGATTGCATATTTTGTGCTGAGGAAGTCAATATGGCGAAACAAGGATTATAATCCGGGTAACCTTGTCCTTCTTTTGGTTTGCTGTGTTCCCTCATGGCAACACCACTTACACATCTTTGACTGGCGAGACCACAGCTCCACCGCCAGACCCTACAGTACCTGGAACCATCATCGTGACAACCAAACCCCCTCATTGGACTGGCAAGATTACATTATTTATGTTCATCATTCACTCTTTTGACTTTTGGAACCTCCACTAGACACATGTGGGTTACACAGGACGTTTTGAATTTTGATCTTACAGCTCTATGATAGCATGTTTATGCATACTTGTATGTTTGGATTTTTGGTTTTGTGACTTTATACTGTACATTTCGTTACTATTGTATATGTTTAGTTGGTTCTTATATTCAATAATTATGTTACGTGGAGACTGATTTATCAGCTGGTCACGTTTTTGTGTGTTTGGCATACTGCTATACGTGAGTGTTATATATTGAGTGTTATATATTGTACACCTAATGGCAGGCACATGCATGAGAAGGGCTGGATTGGGGCCCCCTTTTCACATTTGCACAATTTAAATATGTTTCACACACCCATTTTTAAAATCTTTGCTTTCCGTTGCACCCCTGCACTGGAAACACACATGTCTGCCTTGCTTTCTTCTACAGAATACTCCCATCATTCTGCTGAAATGATTACATCTGCCCAGGAAACAGAAGAAGTTGGTGCAATGTGTTTTCATTTGCATTCAGAATTTGAGAAACAACGGAACTCCATTTTTCCAGTTATGTGACGCCACAGTCAATTAACAAGAGGGTTGTTAACGTCTCTATGGATAAATGGATGTTCACACTTTAAATGCAGATAACAGGAGCATAGCTCTACTGAGGGAGGGTGTAGCTCAGGGAAAACACACATGCCTTGCATTCACAACGTCCCAGGTCCAATTTCCAGCACCTCCAGATAGTTCTGGAAAAGGATGTCTCCTGGAACCATAGAAAGGCTCTGCCAAGTGGCATAGACTAGATGACTGAGCCAGGATAAGGCGGAAGAAATTGATACAACAAAAACAAAGGTACATTTTACACTGTATGGCTAGAGCAGTATACTTCAGCTCTGCTCTTATCTGAATGGTATATAAGCATCTTTCACAACTCTGTACCCTGTACCCCATGTAAAGAGAACCCATCTTCTTAAAAGTATTATTATTATTTATTACATTTATATACCACCTTTATCTTCCAAGGATCTCAAGGTGGTGTACGTGGTTCTCCTCCCTCCATTTCATTCTCACAACAACCCTGTGAGGTAGGTTAGGCTAAGAGATGGCGATTGGCCCAAGGTTACCCAGTGAGCTTCATGGCTGAGCGGGGATTCGAACCCGGCTCTCCCAGGCCCTACACCAGCACTCTAACCATTACACCACACTGGTAGATGCAAATGAGTTGCTTCTATCTCATCTCTTGAGCACACAAACACTCTTCAAAATGTAGGAATTTGAAGGGGAATTGTCTTTCTCCACCAACAATCTGATGACTTTTTTTAAAAAAAGAAACCAATAAAGTGTTCATTTTGTATGTTTTTCATTATCATTTTTTGGGATTTACACAAGAAGACCAGCCCTGAAACGTCAGCATGTTTCAAATGGTGGTGGTTTTGATATGAGAAGTCACACTCCAACCACCAAAAGACGAACTGTCCGTTGCTGCCAAATTCCAGCCCACTGAATAATAAATACCAGGTCCTCGATTTACATAGCAACAGATGTCAGATGTACACATCACTTGGGGAATCGATGCCACTTTGCGTAAAGCAAATCCAGCACAAATATTTTGCATTACGTGGACATAAATGACTAGTGGAAATAACAAGCAAATGCTTAAAAAAAATCAAATCCATAAAATAGGAGTTCTTCCTCAGCTATATGCAAAACACATGTTATTAGATAGCATGTTTCAAAATGAATGTGCATTACTGGAGAATATCACATATTTTTCCTTCTAGGAATGTGAACTTCATATTGCACCTTGCTGTATTATACCCACCTGATGTGGTTCTGCATCTAGAGCAAATTCTCTGCTCTTTCCGCTGCTCCATTGCTTCCTTCTAGCAGTTCCATTGTGCTACCCTCAGTTCCATTAAATTCGCGAAGTCATTCTGCCTGACTCGCTCTGAATCCGCCATACCATTTACATTCCAGTTGGTCTAATCAATCATCTGTCTCTCTCATTTGAACAAGCACTTTGGTACACAGAACTTACTCCAAAGCAATATCCCCACACGACCTGAGACGCATCGTGTTCTCTCTTGGTACTCCTCATCTAGAGTTCCAATTCAGATTTCATGGGATGGAGACGAGGCCATCTTTCAGCCAAGGCTTAGCAGTAGAAATACATTCAAGGTTAAAACTGAGAGAGAGGAAAACCAGTCTATTTTAGGAAAATCTGTGGCCTGTAAAGGGACCAGAATCTCCCCACAAACCTTCATTTCATGATACTTTAGGTCCTCATTTATCCTCCTACACTAGCAAGGTAATTTACTAATCATGTATTGAGGTTGACGTGAGCCTAATTTATTCCTAGGTTGCTTTGCTGTCCTTTATTTAAAAAATATGGCATACAGTCGTACCTTAGATCCCGAATGCCCTGGAACTCGGACGTTTCGGCTCCTAAGCACCACAAACCCAGAAGTGATCTGGTTTGCAAATGTTCTTTTGGAACCCGAACGTCCGATGGGGCTTCCGCAGCTTCTGATTGGCTGCAGGACCTTCCTGCAGCCAATCAGAAGCCTCGATTCTGTTTTGGAAGTTGAATGGACTTCCAGAACGGATTCGGTTCGACTTCCAAGGTACGACTGTATCAGTAACTCCAATGCAATGGGGGGGGGGGATGAAATTGTACTAAGGATTATAATTTATATTACAAATGTGCAAGCATATTCAGGTATGACATATTGGTCTCTATCCTTTCTCATAGTGCAGTCCTAGGCATGTTAATTCAGAATTGAGTCCCATTGTCTTCAGCAGGGCTTACCGCCCCTAAGCTCGCAGCCTTATGCACTTTTTCATTCAGCTCAAAATGACCTGACTGTATGAACAACTTTCTTAACTGCTAAATCAATAGAAAGTAACTATTTCTAAAAGAAAGTTGCCGCCATGTTGTGGTCCTTTCGACAGACACACCTGCAACACTTTGGACATGCGGTGTGTCATTTTCCTTCATATACTTTAATTGAGGCCTGACCTTAAACCTATTTTTGATTTTAAAAACTCCTCAAATTCACACATGCACACTCTGAACAAACACAAAGGGAGTGGAAACATTGCAGGAAAAGCAATCCCAGGGAATTTAGAGTAGTAGTAGTAGTAGTAATAATAATAGTAATAATATTAATAAATTATCCACAAATCAACATATCCTCCTATTTATTATATCATCCAAAGCTCAGTGCTTGCCAGAACGCTTGGGAGATGGCCCAATCTTTCCCATACTGTAAGCTGCTTTCTGTTCTAACATTTTCTGAACTCTCCATGTCTTTGGAGAGGGAGGGTGAATGCTGTCCGGAGACTGTGAATCTGTTAACTCTCTCTCTTCTAGTGTTTCTTCTCCTAGCTGTTCCCAATCCAGTATTTCCCAGCTTCTGCCTTCTGAACTATGCCCTTCTGCAAACCACTGTTCCCAATCTATGCTGTCCTCCTGCTCCTGGGAAGATTCAGGATCAGGAGAGGGGGAGGTTCCCACCATTCCTCCTCAGTGCAGCCCTCCTCAGCATGCTCCCTGACACCAGATGAGCACTGCTGCCCCACCATGCCACTTGCTACTGCATGCAAAGTGTCCCACATTCAATCCCCAGCATCTCCAGGTAAGCGCTGAGAGTTTCTGCCAGTGTGTACAAAACTCGATGAACCTGCTTCTCCCTCATGGTAAAGGTATCCCTGACTGTTAGGTCCAGTCATGGACGACTCTGGGGTTGCGTGCTCATCTCGCTTTACTGGCCGAGGGAGCCGATATTTGTCCACAGGCAGCTTCTGGGTCATGTGGCCAGCATGACTAAGCCGCTTCTGGCAAACCAGAGCAGCGCACGGAAACGCTGTTTACCTTCCCGCCGGAGTGGTACCTATTTATCTACTTGCACTTTGACGTGCTTTCGAACTGCTAGGTTGGCAGGAGCTGGGACCGAACAACGGGAGCTCACCCCGTCGTGGGGATTCTAACCGCCGACCTTCCGATCAGCAAGCCCTAGGCTCTGTGGTTTAGACCACAGCGCCACCCGCATCCGAGTTCTCCCTCATGGTAAGCAGCAGCAATTTAGATGTTGGGAGGTCAGATAAGTACCGCCACACCATCTGCTATGGATTGCATGCAAAGCATGGGATCTAACACTGAGTTATGGCCTCTGTGTGTCTTATTGCCCTTGTACTGAAGTTTTCAATGCAGAAGAAACAGCAGAAGAAACTCTTACTTTCTTTTTTATTGTTTAAATCATAGCACAAGTGAAAACTCAGCTTATTTGCTTTGACAAGTACAGAGAACTTGGCAGAGAGGCGGCATCTTGTCTCATGCTGGGCTTGGGAGAAGGTTAAAGGGAAAAATAAGTCACAGTTTCTCCACAACCTGACACAAATGAGAGAAATCGCTGCCTCTCTGCTATGCCCTCTGAAAATGATTGTGTTGATTTTGGATTCTCTCCATTTCTTACTTTTTTTCAACTCCATGTGACCACAGTTTCACATCAGTTTATGAATCTCTTTTTAAAATGTCCACATACTAAATTCATCAGCAGTTCGATGTGTTGTGCTTAATATACAAATGAATCTTCCCTAATACATAGCTGTCAAGTTCTCCCTTATTTTAAGGGAAATTCCATTATGCCGAATAGGATTCCCCATGAGTAAAGGAAAAACTTGACAGCTAGGCTAATATAATACATTTTTGTACATTATTATCACTAATATATGCCTTTTACACACACTACTCCCAAATTAAAAACTATATATTGTATGCATTTTTCTTGGATGGTGAACTACATAACAAAATTCTGAGATAGTGGCATTTGAATTCATGTATTGTTTCAGGAAGTGCAAATTAGGTAGGACAAATTTTAATGTGTACCAAACCAAATTTGGCCCTCCACATATACATGTCTGTAGTAGGTGGCGAGAAAAAATACAGGTTGGCTAGCCAATATTGGTTGGCTCTTGCTGCAATGAACAGTGATTTAGATGGTTTACAGGACAAGATGAAAGTGAATGACAGAATAGGAGTATCAAGAGAAAATGTGCTGGTCATTCCTAAGAAAATGCTACAGCCCCAGAGAACAGCCTGAGATCCTAGTGTAACATTTTTACAAGAAGGAAAGCGAGGCATTAATATAATGATATAGGCCCCCCAAAATATTGAAACTCAGTGACTGACACACTTTGTTAAAAAAATTTTTTTGAAAGACTTTAGTACAGCTATTTCCTTTAACTATTCCTTTTATTACCTAAAACTAACACATTGTAACATTTCCAATGTGCTACACATGTATGGAGCCTAATAACCAGTCGTGAGGTCTATAATTAAAACAAAATGGCTGGGATTTTACCAGCCCGTATGTGTGAATATATGCTCCACGATTGGCTGAAAGTTGCTACACACCCAACAGACATAACTGACTTCACTCTTTAAAAATACTTTACAAATGCAGCAAAAAAATTTAACAGAACTACTCTATATTAGATCTGCAGCAAATATTTCAAGGCAAATATTTTCAACATAAAAAGGAAGGGGTACAAAATATTTCCCCAAAGGCCCCTGGAAAGACTACATTTTTATGCTTGTTTGCTTTTCTGAATTGGCCTCATTTTTTTTTAAGGAAAGCCTTCTTTTTAAACACAATATCATCACATAACCAGCCAAATTGGGCATCTACCGGTATATCCCTATCCAGGGGTTTTTCCTGATGTATTTTCTATCTTCTATGACAATAAATTATCTTATCTTATCTTGTGTGGTGGGGGAACAGTGACAGCACACTTGTTTTCATGTTTCTGATAGTCCAGCCCCACTACCATCTACGTGTTGGGGCCAAAAAACTCCAGTGGGGAGTCAAATTGAGGCTCCCCATGTGATTTCATGGGGAGGCTCCCCATGTGATTTCAAACTCTGATCATACAGGGTTATCAATTGTTCAGAGAGCCTCTATGAACAGAGATCATGGAGGGAAGTTGTTATGGTTCCCTCTAAGCCCTTGGATACAGAGCTGGAGTGGGAGGCACCAGAGGATGGGGAAGGGGAAGGGAGAGGGGGCTACACAGAAGAGCCTACTTGATGATTATGATGAAGAAGAGGAGGAGGAGGAGGAGGAGGAGGAGGAGGAGGAGGAGTTTGGATTTGATATCCCGCTTTATCACTACCCAAAGGCGTCTCAAAGCGGCTAACATTCTCCTTTCCCTTCCTCCCCCACAGCAAACACTCTGTGAGGTGAGTGGGGCTGAGAGACTTCAGCGAAGTGTGACTAGCCCAAGGTCACCCAGCAGCTGCATGTGGAGGAGCAGAGATGCGAACCCGGTTCCCCAGATTACGAGTCTACCGCTCTTAACCACTACACCAAACTGGCTCTCCCTCCCCAGATACTTTCAGACTTGATGAAGCAAGAGATGGAGGGACTGCCCCTTCCTAGCCTGTGGAGGCAGAGCTGGTCTCAAGAGTTCTAAGGAGGAAGTGCACCCAAAAGTATCTCCCAGCGAGACACAAGAAGGGAGAAGACTCATGCCTTGCTGAGAATCACCCACCTCCAGGCCAGGAATGATTGCATGGATAAGGTTCATCATGAATAGCTGAGACTTCTTCCCTTGCTTAAAAACTTGGCAGAGAAGTGTGGAAACTTGCTGGAACAAAGCTGCGTCTCTCACGCAGTCTTGGAACCCTTGCTACTAATCTTGGACTCTCAAACCTTGGCCTTTGCTCTCAGACTGGATTTATTTTGCTACTCCTCTGGTTTGTAAAAGCACCTGGAGCTATTCCCTAGCTGCTGGGTCTGTATCGTAAGACTGCTATAATAAAACTTCGCTTCTTTACTAGCAAGGAAATGCCTCGGTTGTCTGGTTTGGGGTGGGAGCCAGGACAGTAGTGGGACTGGGAATATGATAGAGGGGGCAGGAATAGCTCATTACCTCACAAGGGATTATGGAATAAAGCAAATCTCTTTTACCTCCTCCTCCACAAAAACCCTGGATCTATTTCTCTTCAATTTGGCAGGCTTAATAAACACTTGAGGGGCTCCTGTACCTGTAAATTTCATCCACTTTGGTTAAAAGAAGAGAAAGTTGCAGCAGTTTTAATAACCCAGTTTATTTTCTATTCCAGAGAGATTCATTTTATACAGATTGTCTCAGAACCCTGATCAAAGCAAAGGGAACACAGAGCCACTCATAAACAAATCAGTGTTTTTTTAAAGAGTGCACTGATAAGATACAATGTACAAATTTGAAGTCATGCATACCCCTAGAAAATGCATGAAGAGGAATATCTTAATAGGGCAACTGAGGGTGAACAAAGCTCATTTATGTTCAGAGACAAATCTGATTGGATACATGATGACATCACTGTAGCAGTGACATCACACTTCTTTAAAAATAAAAGGGTCAGAAGCAATTTTTAATCAGATTTGTAAAAAGGGTCATTTGGAAGTGTCATAATCTGAATGTGAGGGGTGTGATGGCATGCTCATTCATTCCACACCCCCAATAAATCACAAAAGGAAATTGTTTTAATATATAAAAACCTCTTGATGTATATTTTTTACCTTTTTCTTAGTTCAGTTATCCCTCAATCAACATTTTACCCAGTTTGGTACCACCTCCTCTGTCCTGACCAACTGAACCATTATTCTTATTCACGGAAATCTCTAGTGATATTCCATCAGGATTTACGAGGTACTTACAATCCCACAAGGAAAGGAGCTTCTGATATCTTCAAGACTGTACACATTCAGTGTATTAACTCCCACAAGCCTAAAAATTCACCTCCGGCAGCAGATTTTTCAGTCCATAGCTATAATGTCCTTATACAGAGGGAAAAAGTTGTTAGGGTCAATTCCTTCCCTGTTGTAATAATTTAATAGTGCAGCTAAATCAGTTTTTGAAAGAACGCCAAGTAACTCAATAAAAATGCTTACCTATGGTCTGTCCCCTTTTCTTTTTAAAATAAATGTCATTGCAGAGAAAAGATCACTATGTTCTACAGTAATAAAATCTACAGCAATATATTCTCTTCAGTGGCTAAGGCTATGAGGAAGAAATAGCTCAGTCCCCTAAAAGAATTTTATAGTTAGGTGTGCCCTCATTTTGGGTGAAACCGAAACACTCAAAGTCGATTAAAACAAAATATTTGGAGCGGAAATTTTGGCTGCCAATTTTTTTTAATTTTTGGATGAGAAACTTGGAGCAAGTAAATTTTCATATTGTAAACAGCACATTCTTTGAGCTTCATGTTCTTTATACTTGCCTGCTTAGAAGTGGTGAACCACAGCCCCACGGCTGAATTTGCCCCCCCAATCTCTCTGTTGGGACCCCCTCAGGCCACACCCACCTCTCCAGGCCACACCACTCTCTGCCCCTGCTGCTCCATGCCTTCCTTGACTGCCTTGAACTAAGATGATGGGTCCTGCTTACCTGGCTGGAGGGTAGAAAGAAGTGTATCTTTGGAATTTTGCATGGTTGAATTTTGTATAGCAAATTTTACATAGCCTAGGGCTTGCCAATCTGAAGGTCGGCGGTTCAAATCCCAGCGACGGGGTGAACTCCCGTTGTTCGGTCCCAGCTCCTGCCCACCTAGCAGTTCGAAAGGACATCAAAGTGCAAGTAGATAAATAGGTACCGCTCCGGCGGGAATGTAAACGGCATTTCCGTGAGCTGCTCTGGTTCTCCAGAAGCGGCTTAGTCATGCTGGCCACATGACCCAGAAGCTGTCTGCAGACAAACGTCAGCTCCCTCAGCCTAAGATCTATTCTAAGATCTATACCTTATGTACACTTACCTTGTACCAGGGGCGGAGGCGCCCTCCAGGCCATGACGCCCTGGCGCCTTGCGCCAGTAGCCTCAATGGCTAAGACGCCTCTGGGTGGATCCTTTCCCCCCCTCCAATATTTTTGGGAGGGGGCTGGGCCCCCCAATGATCAAAGGGGGCGGAGGAGGCTAAGTGCAGAGCTGAGTGTGGCTGCCTCCTTCACCTCCTCCTCCTGGCATATTTCAAAAAGTGAAAATCCAGACACAAAAGTTGTTGGCAAAGTTTTTGAGGGTTTTTGTTTTTCTTTTTTTGCAAAATCTGAAATTGAAAATAAAAATGAAGTTTTTCACCTATTTTTAAAGGGAATTTGCCAAAATATAGATTTCCAATAGAGCGAGGAAGCAGTTCTGTCTGTTGGTGGCAACAGCAGCAGCCGTCAGCCATTGAAGCTGTGCCGCCACCGCATTCAGGTCCGCCCCCTAGCTCCTCCCGACGTCCTAAGGTCATATGCATGACAGCGCCCCTCCCCATTCTCCCTCAGAAGTTGGCGCATCTGCCTTCTACTAAGCTCCATTTAAAATCCGTATATCTGAATTATTATTACAACTATTTCATATTTTTTTGCACTCAAAGCAATTTACAATGTAAAAATGCAAAGCCATTAAAATCAGATAAAAACAGCAATAAACAAAAAATAAAATACTCATCTGACAGTATATTTAAAAGGCCCAAGTCGTCGTCCCCCCCCCACACACACTTAAAAGCGAAGCACAGCAAAAGCTATATATATATTCATTATTTGTAAAGATGGCTTTATGGTTTTTAGAGTTTGCTGAAATTAATTTTACTGTTTTTTGGACTCGTGTTCTATTCTGCTTTTATACTGTACACCACTTCAATGGCTTTATCTTACGAAGTATTCCATATTTTTTAATAATAAATAAATACAAATAATCAATAACACTCTGGGACTGACATCTGGGTAAACAGGCATGGGATTGTGTTGTAAGTCACCAGTCAGCTAACAAATGGTTCTATAGCAAAACTATGGGAGTTAAATATTACCCAGAAGGTCAGCAAAGGAATTTTAATGGGAGCAGACGGCTGAAACACTCCAAGCAAATTCATTCTAGGTATGTGCCATACATCACAACCAAGGTCTTGCATTTCACGATACCTATAGAGAAAGATGAGTGCAAAACTGAATTCATGATTAGCCACATAAATATATTCATAATTGTGATCAAATGTGCATGGAATGAGAACTTGCTGTACACGGTTACTGAAGGAAAAGTAAATCATTGATCAAACACGATCTTTCTCTGTGAGTCTGGTCATAGCCAATAGGTAATTGATCTGCAGTTCTAACCGCTTTACTCTTTATGAATAATTACCCAGAAGTAATGCCATTTCTTTTGGCTAGGTGACATAATTGTGGAATAACCAATTAGACCTGCAGTTTCAAATCAATATTTTGATAGGTCTTTAAGCATTCTTTTTACAAAAGCAAAAAAAAGGCCTATGTTAAAAGAAATATACACACTTCAGTGATGATTTAATGCTGTGGCTTAGTGCCATAAAAATGAATGATTGATTAACGTTGTGCAGTATCAGGGAGAATTTTGTCACCAAATGTCATTGCATCTGCTGCTTTGAGGGTTTCCTTTACATTAATGTACAAGAAATAAAAACAAGAGCCAGAGCTGCCGATTAAAAATGATTTCAGTTTCCTAACTACCTGGTTTGTTTCGCAATGTAGAAATCACGGAAACGAAACCAGCCATGTTAATGCAAGCATTTAATCTGAGAAAACCAACACCAGCAGTCATTTAGAGTCAAAGTGCAGGCCTGCTACAATATGTGCAGAGGTTGCAAAGGAAACGATGGCAGGATGATGGTGGGAAGATGGCACACACAGCAGAGAGGCATGAAAGGGAGGAAACCATCAAGGACGGGATTCACTTCCATGCTTATGAATGGGCAGCTCCCAACAGAATATTAAAAACATGATAAAACATCAGACATTAAAAACTTCCCTAAACAGGGCTGCCTTCAGGTGTCTTCTAAAAGTCAGATAAAGGTAAAAGGACCCCTGACCATTAGGTCCAGTCAGAGACGACTCTGGGGTTGCAGCGCTCATCTCGCTTTATTAGCCGAGGGAGCAGGCGTACAGCTTCCGGGTCATGTGGCCAGCATGACTAAGCCGCTTCTAGCGTACCAGAGCAGCGCATGGAAATGCCGTTTACCTTCCCGCCAGAGCGGTACCTATTTATCTACTTGCACTTTGACGTGCTTTTGAACTGCTAGGTTGGCAGGAGCAGGGACCGAGCAACGGGAGCTGACCCAGTTGCAGGGATTCGAACCGCCGACCTTCTGACCGGCAAGCCCTAGGTTTAACCCGCATCCCAAAAGTCAGATAGTTGCCTATTTTCTTGACATCTGATGGGAGGGTGTTCCACAGGGCGGGTGCCACTACCGAGAAGGCCCTCTGCCTGGTTCCCTGTAACCTCACTTCTTGCAGGGATGGAACCGCCAGAAGACCCTCGGAGCTGGAACTCAGTGTCTGGGCAGAACGATGGGGGTGGAGACGCTCCTTCAGGTATACTGGACCGAGGCCGTTTGGGGCTTTAAAAGTCAGCACCAACACTTTGAATTGTGCTCGGAAACGTACTGAGAGCCAATGTAGGTCTTTCAGGACCGGTGTTATATGGTCTCAGCAGCCACTCCCAGTCACCAGTCTAGCTGCCGCATTCTGGATTAGTTGTTAAGGAGGCCAAATTTATACCACAGGCATGGACTGAAAAGAAGTCTCCACTCTGGTCCCTTACGCCAGGCCAACCAACATTGACTTGGCTGGCTGTTGGGTAGATCAGGGCACCTTTAGATGCCAAGTGGGCCCCAGGATGAGCAGTGCAGAGAAAATTGCTGCCACGATCATGGGGAGATAGTGGATATGGAACAACCCAGTTCACACAAACATTGCAGAGATGTGCATTGCTGTAGAAAGGATTTGGCAGAAACTAACTGAGTAAACCAGCTCAGAGCTACCAGTACCAGATCCAAGGTGCCTATTGGAGAAAGTTTGCATATACCTCAAAACACAAGTCTGGAACTCCACTAGGGTAGGAGGTAATAATAATTATAATTATAATAATAATTTATTATTTATACCCTGCCCATCTGGCTGGGCCTCCCCAGCCACTCTGGGCAGCTTCCAACAGAACATTAAAATACAATAATCTATTAAACATTAAAAGCTTCCCTAAACAGGGCTGCCTTCAGATGTCTTCTAAAAGCCTGGTAGTTGTTTTTCTCTTTGACATCTGGTGGGAGGGTGTTCCACAGGGCGGGTGCCACTACTGAGAAGGCCCTTTGTCTGGCCCCCTGTAACTTGGCTTCTCGCAGCGAGGGAACCGCCAGAAGGCCCTTGGCACTGGACCTCAGTGAGGTCTGAGCATGAAATTGCCCCCACTAAAGATGCATCACAGTGGAGAAATGGCTGTCGAGCTAACATGGCATGTGGCTACATTGCAACACGTAGTTTGTTTCAAACATTCTGAGCCCCAGCAGCATTTTTTTAAAAAAATTAGTCCTTGACATCCAATATTAGCTTCTGTCAGGGTGAGGTTTAGACATTTTTCAAAAAGATTAACTGAGGTTTGGTGAATAAAATGTGTGTGGAACGTGAAGAATGCACTTTAGTGTGTTCTATAGCAGTAATTCTCAAGCTCTGTGCCAGGATTTGCTGTTGTGGCATGAGAGAAGTTAGCTGAGAAGAAACTGAGTAATTAATGGGTGGGTGGTATTCACCCATAGGGGATGTTGTATCTCTGCAAGATTAAATATTCACTCATTACTGGGGGCAACTATTTCTACTCTCTTCCTGCATCATGTATGCCTAGATCAATTTGAGCATTCCTCATCCCGAAAAGCAGCAAAATGATCCAATCTCATTAACATGTTGATCCAGTGTGTGGCAGCTGTGAAAAAGGCAAATCTATGTTAGAGACTTTTAAAGGATTGGTATTTATGGCTTGTATCCATTGCAGCACTAAGAAACCACCCTATCAGTGCAAGGATTTATGCTTGTGCAACAGGACTGTGCACCCTCTAAATCTGTTCTAGGGTTTCTGCAACACAACAGAATAGATTAGGTACCGTAAGGCTATGAGATGCACACAGGGTTGGGGAAAAGCCCACTGCACAAGCATAAATCCTTGCCCTGCCAAGACAGTTGTTTAGCACTGCATTGGATGCAGTCAAAATCTCAATATCTCTTTTCCTTTATTCAACCCAGTGACGCAGCCACATTTGGGAGTATGGTGTATGGTTTTCAGTAATGCTTCAAAAGATGCAAATGATCATGGAGAACCCTATGAGGAAAGGGTAAAGGTAAAGGGACCCGTGACCATTAGGACCAGTCGTGACCGACTCTGGGGTTGCGGCGCTCATCTCGCATTATTGGCCGAGGGAGCCGGCGTACAGCTTCCAGGTCATGTGGACTAAGCCACTTCTGGTGTACCAGCGCAGCGCACGGAAACGCTGTTTACCTTCCCGCCAGAGTGGTACCTATTTATCTACTTGCACTTTGACGTGCTTTCGAACTGCTAGGTGGGCAGGAGCTGGGACTGAGCAACGGGAGCTCACCCCGTCGCGGGGATTCGAACCACCGACCTTCTGATCGGCAAGCCCTAGTGGTTTAACCCACAGCACCACAGCGCATAAGGCAAGCAAGGGGGGGATCATGATAGAGGTATGCATGGTGTGAACAGGAAAAGGTTTTTCTCCATCACACATTACCGTATTGGCCTGAATATAAGCCTCACCTTTTTTCCCCAAATTGCGACTGGGAAAAGTTAAAAATGTGGCTTAAATTTGCGACCTTATAAAAATTGGCTTTTATGATATCGCTGCTGAAACAGACATACGGTAAAACGGAACGGGTGTGAGCACCTGCGGAATTTTAAGGGAGCGGCTTATATTTGGGTATTGTCCTTTTTTCCCCCTATTGAATTTTAAAGGTGCGGCTTATATTCGGGTGCGGCTTATATTTGGGCCAATACGGTATATGTTGGAATTGTCGGGACAAACAAAACGAAATACGTCTTCACCCAATGCATACTCAAACTGTGGAATTCTTCTCCGTAAAGGACCCCTGGATGGCTAAGTCCAGTCAAAGGTGACTATGGGAGTGCGGCGCTCATCTTGCTTTCAGGCCGAGGAAGCCGGTGTTTGTCCACAAACAGCTTTCCGGGTCATGTGGCCAGCATGACTAAACCGCTTCTGGTGCAACGGAACACTGTGACAGAAACCAGAGTGCATGGAAACACCGTTTACCTTCCCGCCGCAGCGGTACCTATTTATCTACTTGCACTGGTGTGCTTTCAAACTGCTAGGTTGGCAGGAGCTGGGACAAAGCAACGGGAGTTCACACTGTCGTGGGGATTCGAACCGCCGACCTTCTGATCGGCAAGCCCCAGAGGCTCAGTGGTTTATTCCAAAGCGCCACCCGTGTCCATAAAATATAGTGATGGCCATCAATTTGGACTAAGGAGATCATTGGTTATTAGACATTAGTGCATGCAATAATATTGGCTGAAGTATACCTCCAAATCTGAGAGAAGGAAAACTCCGATCCTAAACCTTCACTGCCTTGCAGGCTATCTTTGGGAGGAGAAAAGGCTCAGGAGTAAGTCCTGCGGAGTAATCTGGGCAGCCCAGGAGCTCCGAACACACTGCCCAGGCTTGTGCCCTGGGAGGTCACTTTGGTGCTGCTAACCCAGCGAGTTGACTTCACCCCAGAGGTGCACTCCATTGTCTCTCAAGACAGATGGATGCCAACAATGCCTCCGATTGCCAGGAACTGAGGATCACGAGTGGCAAAGTACAACCATATGCATCTGATTAGTCACCGTGAGTCTAAAATGCTGGACTAGCCCAGTCTTTGCCCAGATCCCACAGAGCTCTTATGCTCCCTTTTAACATCTGCATTGCACACTTTCCTGCAAAGCTGATTTCACAGCTATGGAGAGGACTCAAAAATTGCTCAGAAAAGCCGCTGCAACTGAGCTGCCAGAATAATGCACTGGTGAGGAAGTCTAATGTAATGCCTGGATATGTAAACCCAAGGGCAGCAATGAGAAATTACTTTAGATACCCTCCGCGCTGAGAGTGCTTGAATTGAAGCACTGCATTCAATAGGTAATTTGCAATGCTCACATTTGGTTTAGGTACACTGTAGTCATCAGGCATTTTCCTCACAAACACATTGAATTAATGTCAAATTCACAAAAGCAGCCTAAATTATTCTCTGTGTAATTTTGCAGCTTGACCTGAAGCCAAGGTTTAAGTAACAAGTTTTCCTGCACAGTGTAGGTTACTCTCCAGGCTTTCTCCTGCTAATGGGATCAGGGACCTCTCTACCTGTAATGTGTGTGAATTGTCACTTAGGTAATGTATTTCTTGGAAATGTTCTAACGCAGACCTTTAAATCCAATACACTTCTATGTAGCACTGTGCTGAATTTTTGCCCATGAAAATACAGCTGAGATTTGGGGAGCTACTGGTTATTCCCCCAAAAAACAACTAAATAATGCCATTCTCCACTGATTTCATTGTGATTCTCAGCACTTGTTTTCTCCTGAATTGCTGCTTTAAATAATTTATTTTTTAGCTCTTTTCCTTGTGTATTCTCAGCAAATCAAGGATGGTATATGGATTATGATGATGTCACAGTGCCACATAGTTAACAGATTTGACTGTGTGATTATGTCATTAATTAAGCCAATGTTTTTCTCCAACCAGGAATAGAGAAGAAATTCAGCTCAGATCTACCTAATTCGCACTTTGTGAAACAATACCTGAACTGAAACGCACCCATCCTTCAGAATCAGCACTTATCGGTGTTGTTACTGCTGTTGTCCATTTATTGATCACCTTCTATACAATCATCTTAATATGATGTACAGCAAAATGGGGGGGGGAGTTTAAAAATGACACACCACACCCCGTACAAAATACTCATGGCAAGCACTCGTTATCTAGCTTGGATAGTGCATTGGAACAAAAATGTCTTTGATTGTTTCTGAAAAGTGCAGATAGTGGGAACCCATTGTATCCCAACTAGACTGCTGTTCCACAGAAGCATGGCAGCCATGCTAAAAGCAGTGCTCCAAGCAGGGGCATAGGAAGGGGGTGCAAGGAATGCGGCTTGCCCTGGGTGTCATCCCTGAGGGGGTGACAAAAAGCCCTAAATGGCCTCGGTCCAGTATATCTGAAGGAGTGTCTCCACCCCCATCGTTCTGCCCGAACACTGAGGTCCAGTGCCGAGGGCCTTCTGGCGGTTCCCTCGCTCTGAGAAGCCAAGTTGCAGGGAACCAGGCAGAGGGCCTTCTCGGTAGTGGCACCCGCCCTGTGGAATGCCTTCCCACCAGATGTCAAAGAGAACAACAACTACCAGACTTTTAGAAGACATCTGAAGGCAGCCCTGTTTAGGGAAGCTTTTAATGTTTGATGGATTATTGTATTTTAATATTTTGCTGGAAGCCACCCAGAGTGGCTGGGGATGCCCAGCCAGATGGGTGGGGCATAAAAAATTTATTATTATTATTATTATTATTATTATTATTATTATTATTAGGCACCCTGCACGGGCAGCACTTACTGCGGGGCCTGGCCTGCAGCGTGCCTGAGCCATGTGTCTCTCCTGGGAGTGACGCAGTGGCTCGGGCCCTGCGCTGTCCGAAACAGCTGCATGAGGCTGGCGTCTGCCAGGCAGACTCCGTGGACAGCTTGCCGCGGTGCCCCCCTGGGAGGATTGCTGTGGCGCCCCCATGGGCAGCTCACTCCGCCCCTGACGCTCCGGGTGCTGGAGCAGACAGCTACGCCCCTGGCTCCAAGTTACTCTGAGTTTTATCCTTCCTATTGCATATCTCCAACCTCCCTTTGTCCCATCCAGTAAGACTCTTGGGATGGGAAATGCAATGGTTGAAAGCTTTTATTGTGCCAGGATATCCACTTCCTTTCTCTCCCCTCACCCTGCAATCTCCTGTGACCCTCAGTTTGCTCCAGCGGGTTCCTCAACCTCCCAGAGCAGATTTTTGGGATGTGTGACGGAGTTGCAGGGGGCAAGAGAGGACAGGGAAGTCCTGTTTGCACAAATGGGGCACCCCAACGAGATATCACCCCACCCAGTGTGTGTTGACAGGAAGGGGGACAGACAGAGGAAGGGGGAATTTAAACAAAGATGTCTTCATTCCATTTTCCCCATTCTGTAAAACAATGCTGTCCAACTATTTTTTATTTTTATTTTTTTAAAAAGCCCAGATAAGGAATAAGAATCAACTGAGATCAAACGAGGATATTTCTAAAACTGGGATGAAATATCATCAGATTATATATTTTTTTAATGCAAAACTGTTTTTGGCAGTTTAACTTGCACCATTTCAGTTTTCAGCTGAATTGTTGTGTTGGAAAAACATAGTTTCTTTTTTTCCCCTTTTCCCCTTATTGCCATTCTGAATCTCTTGCAAGTAGATCACTGAAGCAGCAGCACACACAGCCAAGGTAGCTGACTGTTAAATTATTTCTCTGTGCCTTTGGCACATCTAAGTAAATGGTGTTAAAGCTGATCTCCGGCAGCTTGTGCAAACACCACAGGAATATCTTGATAGGAAAGATATATTCACCCATGTTATCATCAGATACAGAAATATAATTGCCAACGTAGTGTAAGAGCAGCTTTAAATTAAGTAAACTGACTTTTACCAGTGCTTACCTCATTCATGTAGAAAGCAGAGAATTTCAGAGTGAAATCTGATATTATTATTATTATTATTATTATTACAGTGGTACCTCGGGTTAAGTACGCTTCAGGTTAAGTACGCTTCGGGTTAAGAACTCCGCTAAGAACAGAAATCGTGCTCTGGCGGCGCGGCGGCAGCAGGAGGTCCCATTAGCTAAAGTGGTGCTTCAGGTTAAGTACGCTTCACGTTAAGAACAGACCTCCAGAACGAATTAAGTACTTAACCCGAGGTACCACTGTATTTGAATTTATATACTGCCCTATACCCGGAGGTCTCAGGGTGTGCCCCCTCAAAAATTGTGCACCTGGGGTCACAGCCCCCCCGGTAGCCCCCACTCTACGCCCCTGTCAGCACCCTTAACGACTCCCAGCACCCAGAATTCTTTGGGAGAAGCCATCACAGTTTATGGTGGCATGCTACCACTCTACTACATAGAGTACAGATGGGGATTTTTACAGATGTTAGTGGCATTTGGTATTTTCAGCACCGGAAGATGCTCTTGATACCTATAATGATAAATCATGTTGCCCTTGTTAACAAAACACATGCTATTTCTTTATTATTTTAAATGCAAGCTCTTAGTTGGTTTACAGTGCAACCCTATCTATTCTCTTCTATTCAGAAATAAATTATAATCAGTTCAATGGGACTCATTCCCAGGGAAGTGGGTACAGAACGCAATAAGGATTACTGGCTTAATTAATATTAAGGCCACAAAAGGAACTCCATAGCTTTTCTTCCAACTTCTTATAATGCTACGAGGCATTTTCTTCTGCAGATTTCAAAATGGCAGACTACAAAACTTCCATTTCCTAAGCCTTATCAAAACGGTTAATAGGATATTTGGCCATGCTTACAAATGATTGCAATGCTCTTTTTAACACCAAAGAAGTCCCTCAGTGCGTTCCAGGCATTGTTTGTGAATCTCTGTACCTGATTAGTCCGTGTACGCTGTAATAACCCGGAGAGCACTGAACATATGCTGTGGGAAAATGCTGTCAAGCAAAAACAAAACAAAACAAAAACCCTGCAACAACCTCTAAGTTAATCTCATTTATCTCTGTCACCCAGAATATGAATACTCACTTATTCAGCAGTTGTGTATGGGAGTAATACATTTAAATTATTATATTATAATACTTATTTAGAAATGGTGAACTTAGAATGGCTTTAATGAAATGCTGAAAAGGATCTGTCATTTAATTTAGTTAAAATTCACATTACAGTTAATAATAAACTCTACCAAGCTGAACAAGGCTTACTGTATATACTCGAGTATAAGCCTAGTTTTTCAGCACATTTTTTGTGCTGAAAAAGCCGCCCTCGGCTTATACTCGAGTGAGGCAGGCAGTGGCTCCTTTAAAGCTTTCCCAGGTTTTTTGTGGTGAAATTGGGTGCCTCGGCTTATATTCGGGTCGGCTTATACTCGAGTATATACGGTATATTATGGGCACCCATAGGCTCTTCCTTCTATACCCAGTCCAGTAAACCACACGTGCAAGTGGCTCCTTTTGCTGGGTGCAAAACAAATGGATCTGCGGTGTCATGTTTGAAATGAAGATGGTGCTCTGCTCAACAACCGGGCTGGGGAATCGCTGCTGGGCCCTCCCGCATAGTAAAACAGTTTAGGGCCCAGTTCACACGCAATGATACCAGTCTAAGAAGCCAAGGTCTATCAACAGACCATCCTTCTCTTTCCCCCTTCTGCAGCATTCCTTCAGGCAAAGCTTCCATGGTTCCTCAAACCACCATTAGAGCTGAAGCAGTTCACATCCGGACTACAAATTTGCAATTTTATCTTGGTTTTTAACACCAGGATCAGGCCCTTGCACAGCTTGTCTGAGGCACAGGGTGGGAGTCTTGTTAGAATAAAGTTATAAACTGAAAAAGAAGTGGGTCCCAGGCAGGGCACCACAGGCTGCTTATTGCCCAGAGGCCAAGGGCAAGTGTAGCCAGCTGCCCTCAGCCCAGCTCGTATGGGCATGGCTAGGATTGCAGCCAGAGCTTAAACCACCTATCATGCATTAATAATAATAATAATAATAATAATAATAATAATAATAATTTATTATTTGTACCCCGACCATCTGGCTGGGTCCCCCCGGCCACTCTGGGCAGCTTCAAGCAAACATGAAAATACATCAAAATGCATAAAATACATCAAAATAAAATACATCAAAATGTCACAGATTAAAAACTTCCCTAAACAGGGCTGCCTTCAGGTATTTTCTAAATGTCATATAGTTGTTTATCTCTTTGACCTCTGATGGGAGGGCATTCCATAGGGCGGGCGCCACTACCGAGAAGGCCCTCTGCCTGGTTCCCTGTAGCTTTGCTTCTCGCAGTGAGGGAACCGCCAGAAGGCCCTCGGCGCTGGATCTCAGTGTCCGGGCTGAACGCTGGGGGTGGAGACGCTCCTTCAGGTATACAGGACCGAGGCCATTTAGGGTGCACACGAAAGTTCATATCAATAACCAACTTAGTTGGTCTCTAAGGACCCAGGTGGCGCTGTGGGTTAAACCACAGAGCCTTGGGCTTGCTGATCAGAAGGTCGGCGGTTCCAATCCCTGCCACAAGGTGAGCTCCCGTTGCTCAGTCCCAGCTCCTGCCCACCTAGCAGTTCGAAAGCACGTCAAAGTGCAAGTAGATAAATAGGTACCGCTCCGGCAGGAAGGTAAACGTGCTCTGGTTCCCCAGAAGCGGCTTTGTCATGCTGACCACATGACCTGCAAGCTGTACGCCGGCTCTCAGCCAATAAAGCGAGATGAGCACCGCAACCCCAGAGTCGGACACGACTGGACCTAATGGTCAGGGGTCCCTTTACCTTTACCTAAGGTGCTACTGGAAGGATTTTTATTATTATTATTTTGTTTCGACTACGGCAGACCAACACGGCTACCTACCTGTAACTACCACCATTTACCAGTTTAGATATAAGAGGAGCCTGTGGATATAAAAAGAAGCATGGAAAGTATTGAATTAAGGTTCATGAGAGAGGTAAAAGAGGAAGAGGAAGTTGAAGCAAGCTGCTACAACGTTTGTTCTCTGTCTGATAAACCATGGTTTACTGGACCATAATTTGTATGTCTTTCTTTGTGTGTGTAAGAAAGAAAGAAAGGACAGAAAACCTATTCTATTACAAAAGGGGGGGAATCAAGTCAGGATTTTTGTTAATAAGCTTTAGATGGCTGTATAGCATCAAGGATATACTAGGTTTGACATTTCATTTCAGATAGTTAATGATGTTTTTACCTAGGCAGTCACTCACCACTGGTTTTTGCAGCAAGGTCTTCATAAATAATATGGTTTCTCTTTCTATTTTACAGTCTGACAAAATGAAAATGGAGAAGTAATATATCAGGCACAGAGTTCCTATACCTATAGTTTGCTGAGTCATCCAGAAAAACTAAGAAAGCATCTTCTGACATAACTCTTTCTGTTTAACAAATATTGCCTACCATATACCATTATGTCTCAATGTTGGCTTTCAAAATTGCTGTCATGTTAGAAGCACATAGCTTTTTAAAAATACAGTTGCTCAGTACCACTGAAATTCATTGCCTCCAACAAATTCTAAATAACCTTTTGCTCTTCCATTCATTTTTCAAGTAGCCAAAAGAAACACTTCTCTGTTGGTTAAATATAAACAATGGTAATTTTTCAGAATGAAAATAAAATCTAGCTTTTTTCATTTGTTTGTGGCAGGGCATGTCAGAGTGCCAACCACGCAGTGTGCAGACATGAATGCCGAAATGAAAAAGCCTTGCATTCGAGTAAATATGTGAAACATTGTTTAAAAACAGGTCACCAAAAATGTATTTTAATTCATCTTTATTCAAAACACAAAATCTGAAAAACATCTGAGTTTAAAAATATATGTTTCAAGCCAGCTTTTTTTTTTTTTTGTTGAGCTTTTGTTACGCAAAAACACACACAAAAAACAACAACAACAATTCAGACATGGGTTTTTAGCAATTTTCGGAAATTCCACCTGGACACTTTCTGTCGGATGAATGCCGGATATGGCAGCCCTATCCATGATCCCCTACCCCTGCTTTTGCCTGCAAAATCTCCAAAGGAAAACTTGTTTACCATCAAAGAACAAACACAGGCTTTCCAGTCCTTATATTTCAAAAGTAATCCACTATGTGGAATACCGCAGACTTCTTACAGCGGCTAGACTAAACGCCCTTGATTCCGCGGTATTGTGGGGAAGGTACAAGGGAGTTCCATACGCCCAGAGAACCTGTCACTGTACTATGGGCGTGGTTGAGTCTACCGAACATATCCTTCTGCCTTGTCCTCTCTATGTAGAACTTAGGCAAAACCTTATAACTCCACTTTTACGTCAATCTAGCTTTCTACCCAGAGAAAGACAGGTTTTATATTTACTGAATAATATTGCTAGAAATACAGCCTCCATGGTGGCTAAATTTCTTTTTTTAGCTTCTAAGCGTCGCAATATTTTAATTGATTGTATCGATATGGGGCTATTTGTTTAGTTCCATTCTATTGTGGATTATGTTTCCTTTTTTTCAAAGTTCTCTCAGATGCTTTTAATTCTGTACAAATGTATTCTTCTGGCTGACGGTCGAATAAAAGAATGGTGATGATGATATTTCAAAAGTAAAATTTACTTGCTGCACTTTCATAAATGAAGGGAGCAACAACAATAATCATTTACCGTCTGTCTTCATGTTCTTTCCCCCCTTTTCTTTAACCCTGGAATATCATCTAGTTCTCTAATACAAATTACTCTTCCTAGGGGTGGAAAGGGGTATGCAATAAACACTATGGTACAAGCATTTAAATCCATCAGGCCTGACATTTTAATGGTAGGCTTCTCGATTTCTGCTTATGCCAGCATTTCTAGTCCCATGGTGGTTGGCTGAAAAAGGGATGCGCCTGGTAAAACGTCTTAATGTTGAAAGCTGTTACAAAGTGGCAAGGACATTTCATTTTGCCCTCCTCAGATGAAATGATCCATTCCTCTAAAGAGCTTATTGAAATATGGCTGGGTGGGGAACAAGAGAACGAACTCCGTTAAGGCTGGCCCAGAATCAAAGTTCTCAAAAGGTGAGGTGATCGCAAAATGCACGGCTGGCACACCGGTCCACCCCTTTAGGTCGCGATGCCGACAGGCAGAAAAATCAGCTCTCCTTTTCATATCCTCGTAGAAGCATGTTCAGTGTATTGTTTGATGGTGCTTGGTTTTTGTTTTTATTTTTAAAGTATTGGCTTGAGTGCTTTCTTTTGGGGAACTCTATGGGCCGCCATTTTGCTTTTTCATGGTGTCAGGGATCTGCCTCCCCCTGCCAGTCCAGCTCTTAGTGTTTATAGAGAGCCACCACCTGTTTTAACTACAAATACATCTTCGAGTGAAAACAGCAGTCCCTCGGGGGAGAAGCAGTTAGTGGCTGGGAGACAAGGAGTGCCAGGCCTCCAGGGATTTAGTGAGAGGCCTGGCACCACCCAGCAGGTTCGATCGGAGGGAGAGACGTCAGGTCCGGCGCATAGATTACGTAGGAGGAGAAGGAGGCAATTTTGGCTGCCGAGATTGTGGTGTTGGCGCCAAAAGCGGAGGGAGGCACTTCTGGATTCTGCTAGTGAGTGAACAGACATGATAAGACTGAGCTCGGCACTATAAATAATTTGGCACTGATTAAAAGAACTAAAATACAAATGGCCTGGCTTTTCTGTTAAACAACCGATAAGGGAACCTGACACATGGAAAGCTCTGATCATATACCTGGGATGAGAGTGGACTCTGCCTGGAACAAGGGCGACTAGCTTTTCTCAGCTGGGGGGCTGAGCCACCTCTCTAAGGGCCACATGTTGACAGTGGGCACGGACAAAAGGGCACATGTTTACTCACACTTGTGTACGCAGTAGAGCGTGCACGCACACAACACACATGTATATATCGTGTGCAGGCGCACAACATACTTTCACTCTCTCACACTTGCTAACTCATAGCATCACACAACACCCCTCCATTGTCATTTTGGCACCTGCCCCTTTCAATAACTTTTTAAATAGAGAACTGTCCTCTTCTTGACCCATGGAAACTCATCCCCTGGTATGGGGGACGTTTGCAATTGTCCAGTGGTGGCTGCTATTTGTTGGTACTAGGAGGGCAGATGGCAAAGGGGTCAATACTAGGAAGAATGGCAGCCGATGAAAGCAATCCCCACAAACACAACCATCCCATTTTAAGCAGGACATCCCAGAATCACAGAAGCCAATCCCAGCTTCTGTTTGCACCCTGGAATGTCCTGTTTCTTGGCCTGGTGTTCTGGCGGGAGTCCTCGTACCAGAACGCTGGACTAAAAGATGCTCACTTTGCCGCAAGACAGCAGGGTCGCAACAGAGCTCTGATGTACCCTGCTGACGAGCGCTAGAATGCCAGAGCAGAAGACACACCTCTCCTGATGTCCCAATTTGGGGGACGGAAATGTTGGGGGGTATGTGAGGTCAGAGTGCCACCATCTGGACAGGGTGAAAGGAAGAAAGCAGGCAGGTGGGAGTTGGCTGAGGAAAGACTGCGGTTGGTGGGGCAGTGACCCATGGACCAGTCTCTACTGCAGTGAGGGACTCGGGTGGCGCTGTGGTCTAAACCACTGAGCCTCTTGGGCTTGCCAATTGGACGGTCGGTGGTTCAAATCCCCGCAACAGAGTGAGCTCCCGTTGCTCTGTCCCAGCTCCTGCCAACCTAGCAGTTCGAAAGCACGCCAATGCAAGTAGATAAATAGGTACTGCTGTGGCAGGAAGGTAAACGGTGTTTCCGTGCGCTCTGGTTTTCGTCACGGTGTTCCATTGTGCCAGAAGCGGTTTAGTCATGCTGGCCACATGACCTGGAAAGCTGTCTGTGGACAAATGCCGGCTCCCTCGGCCTCAGATGAGCGTCGCAACCCCATAGCCGCCTTTGGTTGGACTTAACCGTCCAGGGCTCCTTTACCTTTACCCAGGGCCGGCGCGTCCATTTAGGCAAACTAGGCAGTTGCCTAGAGCGCCAAAATGGAGGGGGCGCTGGCCAGCCTGCCGCCCGCCGCCCGCCGCCGCCCCAACCAGCGGCGGAGCAAGCAGGTTGGGGCGAAAACCACAGCGGTGGGGGCGCCAAAATGGAAGGGGCGCTGGCCAGCCTGCCCCTCGCCCCCGCCGCCGCCCGGTGCCGCCCCAACCAGCAGCGAAAATCGCGGCGGTGCGGGGCGCCCGGCAGGCAGGGGGCGGGGCACCGTACGTCATGCGCAATGACGTCACGTGCCCCACCCCCTAGCCTAGGGCGTCAAAACCCCTTGCACCGGTCCTGCCTTTACCTTTTACCTCTACTGCAGTTGACAAGAAGGAAGCCTCTGGAAAGCACTCCTTGTAAATGTAAATCTAAGTGGATGAAACAAAAGTCAGACATTTTTTTCCCTGAGCTCATTCAAGTAAATGTGACTTTTCGGTTTGACACATGTAGAAAATGAGACTATGCACATGACTGAGGGTCGGAAAGCGAGGAAGGCTTAGCTTTATTCTCCTTTTTGGCTAGCAGCAAATGAAACAAAAGAGTTCTTGATATTCATTTTGAGCAAACTGTGTGTTTGATAAAAAAATAATCTCTCCGGAGAACCGAGGAAAGGATGAGCCGCAAATGCGCTAACCAGAGTTGAACAGTTGCAGCGGGCCTGTAAAATTAATTAGACCCTAACTATTTGCACCCTGCTGTCTCCTTAAAATGATCACAGATTTGTTCGTGCAGCTTGTTATGACAGGCTAGAGAGGAGACTCTTTCCATTCTCACCCCTTCCTCCTCCTAGCTTCATTAAAACGCCTTCTCTCTGTGTTATTACAGACTTCGGAGAGAAACAGAGACCCTACTGTAGGCTAGTTCTCCCTTGCATTTAACAAACCAGACCTGTTGTGGTTCCCCCTGTCTTTGAATCTATTCATGTGACGGTATTCTTGAATTTTAAATGAGAGAAGGGGCGATGATGTCTTTTATATTTATTAAAGACAGTCAATTCCTTTGACTCTTTTCCACATTCCATTCCAACATGCTATTAGCACTCAATAGGGAATTCAGAAGTACTCAGATGTGATTAGATTGCAAAAGCTGAACTCGACCAAAGAACATACTCAAAACAGCTGCCGGCTAAGAAGTGACCCAAGAAAGACATGGGGTTATAGTTTGATGTGTTTATGTTACAAGGGATTTGAAAGGGAAGGCTTAGAAGCAGAGAACTAAGGGGGAAAGAATGCTGCTGTTGCTTATCTTAAACGCTTGTTTGTTAAAAGCTTTTCAGATCACATTTAAAGTTTCCTTCAGAGTTTATGGGAACAAAGGGGTGCCATTACTTAAAAGTAAGAATCATGTGTTGCTGCAAAATTAAGGTTCCCCACCCCCACTTAAAGATGATATTTACACCATTATACCCTGAAATATTTCCATTCTTTACTGGGTACCTTCACACAAGAACAACTGTGCATTCATTCTTAGAAGCCTAGGTTTTGTTTTTAAAAAAATCTAAATTAACCATCACTGTGTACAATGGAGTCCTAAGGCAAAAGAAACACACCCACATATTAAGCCATTAAAAAAAGAGCTGTTAAGTCACATTTGTCAGCTGTCCTGTGAAAAGATAAGGCACATCCTTGGAATGTATAGAAAAAAAAGAGTGACTATTTTACAGTAGCAGAAATGAATGGATTTAACTATGATTTTCTATAATATATTCCATTAGAATTATAGCTAGAGTAGCCACTTACCCAGCGAGGGAAAGAGATATGCCCCAATAAATGATGAGGACACAAATTTGCATAAAACCTGCATATGCTGATTTATGGGTGTAGATGCAAAATTAGAAATAATTAATGGAATTTAAATTTCACAGAAAGCTGGCTAATTAATTTCCCATCCAAGTTCAATTAACTGCAAGCCCTACATCAGATCAACCCAAATAAGTTCCTCCCCGATTAATTTGCCCCAAATATAATCCCGCCACCAGATCCTGCTCCAAATAAATTCCCTTTCAGTTAATTAACCAATTCATCACCTCCCCTTAAATTAATAGCAAAAGAAATAGGGTGCACAAATATTTATGTGGGTGGGGAAATTCTTGTTATGAGATCAGGTGCCCTGTAGGGTCTTTGGTCTTGTTTTCAAGAAGCCGGTGATTAAAGGTTAAAGGTTAAGATTGTTCTACACCCCACAGTTGGTCCTCCAAGAGAGAACCACCAACATAGTTTGCGTGCCAAGATGTCTCCAGGACACATAGCAAGCCCAGACTACAATTTACACCGTGGTAACTTTCAGCTGCCACAGTGTGCTTCCAGAGGAAGCATGCAGAGGACTTGTCCACTCCAGCAGCGGAGCAAGCCGATCAGGCGCCTGGGGCGGCGCGCATGCCCTGCGCCCAGGGGCGGGGCAAGTCAGGACATGACGCTCCGCAGGCCCTCCGAGGAGTGTGCCTGCCTCCTCCCACCAGCCGCCCTACAGCTGAGGGAGAGGCGGCGGGCGGACCGTTTGGGGCAGCGCGGAGCCTGCGGGCACCCAAGCCACCGTGTCACTCCCAGGAGAGATGTGTGGCTCGGGCATGCTGCAGGCCCTGTAGTGAGTGCCTCCCGGCATTTTGTCACTCCCCTCAGTGGTGACACCCAGGGCGGACCGTCCCCCTTCCTCTGCCCCTGGTCCACTCCATATCTCTGGAAACAGCAGTTTGGGTGTACCCCTGTCCACATTTCTTTACCCACAGCCTGTGAGGCCCGGCACTTCAGCTCCTACTCCAGCTCCTGGGCAGTGGTGGGGTATCCATGGAAGGTTCTAAAGCTCAGCTATTGCTGCTAACCTACTGTCACACCATTCACACTGTAATTTAAAGTCTCACATGATCCTAGGATGCAATGCTATTTCCATTTCCAGGGACACTGCATTGTGGTGGTGGGGAATGTCTTCTCTATTGGCTCAAAGTAACATCTTCCAAGAGGGACGCGGGTGGCGCTGTGGTCTAAACCACAGAGCCTAGGGCTTGCCGATCAGAAGGTCGGTCGTTCGAATCCCCGCGACAGGGTGAGCTCCCGTTGCTCGGTCCCTGCTCCTGCCCACCTAGCAGTTCAAAAGCACGTCAGAGTTCAAGTAGATAAATAGGTACCGCTCTGGTGGGAAGGTAAACAGCGTTTCCGTGCGCTGCTCTGGTTCGCCAGAAGTGGCTTAGTCATGCTGACCACATGACCCAGAAGCTGTACGCCGGCTCCTTCGTCCAGTAAAGCGAGATGAGCGCCGCAACCCCAGAGTCGTCCGTGACTGGACCTAACAGTCAGGGGTCCCTTTACCTTTACCATCTTCCAAAGTTATCACATACCGTTGCTTCCAAGACAAAATAAAAAAATTTTTTTTTTTCTTCCAGTAGCACCTTAGAGACCAACTATACCATACAATACAGTTTATCTGACCGTCAGTTAGAGCACAGAGAGACCAACTAAGTCTCTAAGGTTGCTTCCAAGGTCTGCAATACCTCAAGGACTGCCTCTCTCTAAATGAACCTACCCAGGGCCTGAAATCATCTTCTGAGGCCTTTCTTTGTGTGCCTCCTCCATGAGAGTTCTAGAAGGAGTTGGAAGCCACCCAGTGGCCATCCAGATGGGTGTGATAGAAATAATAATAATAATAATAATAATAATAATAATAATAATAATAATATTTCTGAAGATACTTTGCATATACTATTTCTAAATTTAATACAACCTGATCTGTACTCTGTGGTCCTCTACTAATTTTGGGAACTGGATAAAAGAAAAAAAATGATGAATGGGGAAGGAAGAACGATTGTCTGCCTTTTCTGTATGTCCAGTACTAGACATATAGGAAAACAATCTGGTATGAAAGAGATCTCCTGGTCAGACTAGGAGGAGCTTTGGCAACCTACTTTATTTTAGCTGTTTTAGCTATTTTGAAGTAGCCTTGATATTTTGACTCACGTTAAATATCAAGGCTACTCCAAAATAGTTAATGCAATCTTCTGGGGCTGTTTAACACAAGAAACATATATTTATGGAAAGGAAATACAAAAATGCACTATGTTCAGGAAATTCATTGCAAAAATGCATATATCACAAGAAACTGTGTAAAACAGGTGCACATATTAGGGGCAAAGAACACAAAAATGCATGAAGAGTATCATGTAGACTTTCCCCCCCTAAAAAATGAACAGGTGCGAAAATGGGGCAAAGTGAATTTATGGGTGAAATCAGTTGGATGCTGGTGGGTTAAAGTGATCGTGGATAAGAGCAGTGGCAAAGTATTGGAAGAACATGTTAGTAATTAGATACCTGCTTTGGTTTGGTTTGGTTTGGTTTTTTTCAAAGCCTTTGACAAAAATGTAAAGAATTGAAAAATGCTTCTCCCCTCCCCTTGACAATTGGTTTTCAAATTGTAAGCTGTCCCAAACCATTGAGCTGGAACAGGATAAAAATATTTTTAAAATAAATTCAGTTTCACCCATGAAAAATGGTTTTCCTTCCGTCACTTTATTCTCTATTTGCCGGCACATTTTATCTCTGTGTGTGGTTGTTTGCATTTTGGCCACTCAGGGAAAGGCCAATCTTTTCTGTTTTTCCTCTCTGTGTGTTGTTTTTTTACTGTCCATGAGTCTGCCTCACTTGGCTACAGATGGCCTGTCAAATCTATCAAGTTCCTGATTGGAATAGATTACTGAGCTGATGGAGCATTGGGATTAGGGCCATCTTTCTGCAGGAGGCTCTGTAATCATGACGAGAGGCTGTTGTTGCCTGGGAGCTCAGAAAACGACAAACTGCACTGCACGCAAGGATCAACAAAAGCTTTCTGTAATACAGCAGGGATTGAAAAACAATAGTGTCTGCTTCATGTCCATCTAAGCCCCAAGAACTCAGGCAAGGTAGTTTCAATGCATTCAGAGAGAGAGAGAGAGAGAGAGAGAGAGAGAGGCATTTTATTTATTATACACACATTTAAGCTAGTGATTGAAGGGGAAAGATTCAGCATAAAGGATAAAATGCACTCCTCGGATACACTCACTTTAGTGGGGAAGCACAGACGCTGCAATAAAATCAAAAGTTGTGTGCTTTTTTCTTGAATTTGCTCCCCAGTGGTTGTAGCTAGATTTAAACAAAAAACAACAACTAAAAACTGAGATGATCAGCCCTTAAGTAATCTATTTTCTTCCAGGTAAACTGTTCCTGACAATAACAGGTGTGTGGGGATATCTTAAAGCACTCCTCTCTCTCTCAAAGAGAGATTTTACCAAAATCCTTTTCTTTTCTTCAAGATAAGAAGACCCCAGAGATCTATGGGAAGAAGGATGCCTCACAGTTTTCCCTCCTTTGTTTACAAACTGTGGCAGCAACCATCTTTTTTCTTCTGTTAAGGGTGGCTTGAAATTTGAAATGTTATTTTCCCAGAAAAGAACAAAGGCTTCCTGGTTGTACTATCACCAGGAGAGCCCAGTAGTATCAAAGCTAGAAATGGCTTTAAAGAAATTGTTTTCACTGGTTCTCCAGAAATCTGGCAAACCCTTTAATAAATCTAATCTTGCATTTTAGCGTCAGAAGCTTGGGTCTGCGGGGATAATTCATGCACCAGATCTACCCACTCACACTGGGCACATGCTACTAAAGATTTGGAATGTTTCCTAGTTAACTACAATTTCCATTTTAAATGTTTGGCTGCTGCAGAAGTGTTAGAGTTAGTGTCTAGCTGGCTCTTTTTATCTAACGTTTCCTACCAGCCTGGGTCTCCTTTGTGGTAGCAGGTTAGCATTTCAGACCCTCCAAGCATCCCTATTTTCCAGGGACAGTCCTGGATTTGTGGAAGCTGTTTCTGATTCAATCCCAGAATGTCCCACTTTCCCTTAAAGGTAAAGGCAAAGGGACCCCTGACCATTAGGTCCAGTCGTGACCGACTCTGGGGTTTTGTGCTCATCTCGTATTATTGGCCGAGCGAGCCGGCGTACAGCTTCCAGGTCATGTGGCCAGCATGACAAAGCCACTTCTGGTGAACCAGAGCAGCACACAGAAATGCCGTTTACCTTCCCGCCGGAGCGGTACCTATTTATCTACTTGCACTTTGACGTGCTTTCGAACTGCTAGGTTGGCAGGAGCAGGCACCGAACAACGGGAGCTCACCCCGTAGCGGGGATTCGAACCTCCGACCTTCTGATCGGCAAGCCCTAGGCTCTGTGGTTTAACCCACAGCGCCACCCATGTCCCCTTTTCCTTAGGACAGTGATGGCTAACCTTGACACTCCAGATGTTTTGGAACTACAACTCCCATCATCCCTGACCACTGGTCCTGTTAGCTAGGGATGATGGGAGTTGTAGTTCCAAAACATCTGGAGTGTCAAGGTTAGCCATCACTGCCTTAGGATGTCCCTATTTTCATTGGAGAAATGTTGGAGGGTATGGAATAGGAAATCCCTAATTTCATCAGAGAAGCGTCGGCAGGGACATCTCTATTTTTCTCGGAGAAATGTCGGAGGATATTATAATTTATAATAATAATAATTCATTATTTATACGCCAGCCATCTGGCTGGGTTTCCCCAGCCACTCTGGGCGGCTTCCAACAAATATTAAAAACACGATAAAACATCAGACATTAAAAACTTTCCTAAACACATTGGTTTTACACTATCGATGTTATAAACTTCTAAATGGGTCTTGTGCAAAATATATAAATGCCAAAGTTATCATCCCTTTACTTTTTTTTTAAGGTGAGTGAATAAACTATGTTGCTATGGCTAAAGTTGTTATGTGGTATATAGATAGAAAGGCAGACAAATTAATAATAATAATTAATAATAATAATATATTAATAATAAATTATTATTTATTCCCCAGTCACTCTGGGCAGCTCCCAACAGAATTAAAAGCACAATAAAACATCAAACATTAAAAACTTCCTTATACAGAGCTGCCTTCAGATGTCTTCTAAAAGTCAGATAGTTGTTTATTTCCTTGACATCTGAGGGGAGGGCGTTCCACAGGATGGACGCCACCACAGATAAGGCTCTCTGCCTGGTTCCCTGCAACCTCACTTCTCACAGTGAGAGAACCGCCAAAAGGCCCTCGGCGTTGAACCTCAGTGTCCGGGCAGAATGATGTGGGTGGAGATGCTCCTTCAGGTATACTGGGCCGAGGCCTTTTAGGGCTTTAAAAGTCAACACCAACACTTTGAATTGTCCTCGGAAATGTATTGGGAGCTAATGTAGGTCATTCAGGACCAGGATAAGTATTTCATGTCCTTAAACAGAGACACAGGGTATCTCTGGACTTACTGGTGATCCCCGGAACTCCAGGCCTTTCACAGCATGAGCAGCTACTACCCATGATGGCTATGTTCTGCCTCTGCTGTCGGAGGCAGTGATGCTTCTGGATACCTGTTGCTGGAAACCCCTTGGGGATGCTCTTGCACTTGGGTCCTGCTTGTGGGCTTCCTACAGGCATCTGGTTGGCTGCTGGGAGAACAGGATGCTGTACTCAATGAGCTATTGGCCTGATCCGCCAGGCTCTTCTGATGTTCTTATCAGTGTGCTTCCATGAAAATAAGCCCTATTGTCAGGGTCCAAGCTGAGGAGGGCTGCACTGAGAAGGAATGGTGGGAGCCTCCCCCTCCCCCTGATCTGGATCCAGATCCTACATCTTCCCAGGAGCAGGAGGACAATATAGATTTGGAACAGTGGTTTGCAGAGGGGCATAGTTCAGAAGGCAGAAGCTGGGAAATACTGGATGGAGAACAGCTAGGAGAAGAAACACTGAGAGAGAGAGAGCGTTAACAGATTCACTGTCTCTGGAAAGCATTCAACTGCTCTCCCCAAGGTCAAGAAGAGCTGAGAAAGTGGCAGAACAGAAAGCACACAAAGCCCAGAGGGGACAAGCTCAGATTACAAGACGTAGAAGTGACGTGGATTAATAGGGACAGAAGTGGGTGGGATCCTTAATTGGGAGCACCACCATTTCTAGGAGATGGGTTCTTTCTTCTCTCGCCAGATTCACTGTCTCTGGAAAGCATTCAACTGCTCTCCCCAAGGTCAAGAAGAGCCGAGAAAGTGGCAGAACAGAAAGCACACAAAGCCCAGAGGGGACAAGCTCAGATTACAAGATGTAGAAGTGACGTGGATTAATAAGGACAGAAGTGGGTGGGATCCTTAATTGGGAGCACCACCATTTCTAGGAGATGGGTTCTTTCTTCTCTCGCTGTGATTATTAAAGTTTCTAACTGGTAAGAAGACTCCTTTTCCTTTGTTCTGCTTATCTACTGCTACGGTGGGAGGAAGTCATTTAACCCATTGAGTTAAAAGCTACTTATTCTCAAGTAACAATCCAAACATCCTTTATGCTGGGAAGGTGTGCATGTGTTTATTAGATGGAGATGTCTTTCTGCCCAGTTCTCCCACCTCAGTCAGCCTTCCACCAGCTGCCAAGTGTGCAGATCAGTAAATGTGTGATACTAGCACTTCCATCTTCAAGGAACGGTGGAAACTCTTGAAATGCAGAATTCTGAAGAAAGGGAGGGACTGAGCCAGCCCAGGATCCACTGGATCCTGAGCCATTCTCATTGCTTGTCAACCCCCCATTGATTCTTCTTGATACCACCCTTGCTCTTCCCCTGTGTGTGTCACCCAGAGAGTGACCTGTGTGCCCCCTCTGCTTGCCTGCTGCCCTCGGATGCAGCGAAGGACACTGTCCCCTTGCTGGCAATGCTGAAGTAAGATTCGACTACCAGCCCCATCAGTTGGGGGCATAGCTGTCAACTTTCGGATTTGAAAATAAGGGATTTTTCCAAACTTTCAGATTTGAAAATAAGGGATGCTGCAAGGGCGGTGCAATGGCACCAAGTAGCCTCACCACCCTGCGCTCCAGAGGCTGCGGTCGAACGGGTGAGCGAAAGAGCGAGCGCATAGATGGCAGGCAGGCTGTCTGTCTGGTTGGGCGTGAGGGTCTGGCTGCACAAGGCATGCAAGCTCCGCCCCCAGTCGGTCTCAGACTCCTTATTGGCAGCCGAGCAACGCAGCTGAGGAGCCTCCCTGGCCGGCAGAGAGGGAGAGGAGCTGATTCCTTTGAAATCCAGGAAATTTAAGGGATATCAACAATCCAGGATAGCAGCGGGAAATGGCATTGGAATAAGGGAGTTTCCCGCCAAAAAAAGGGGAGGGTTGACAGCTATGGTTGGGGGGTGGACCATCCTGTTCTTTGCCTCAATCAGCAAAATGTATTAGACCAGCCCTGCTTCAAAGTTTAAAATGAGAAAAAAATGTGACTTTTCACATTGCAGATTCCAATTATCTAATCTTAGTTTAAGCATTTATATGCAAATCGGAAATTTAAAAAACTGGGCTTGCTAAACTTTGAATAGATGTATAGTTTATGTATAAAGAAACTGATGGCAATATTTACAGGGAGAACAAAGGCAAGTGAGAAATTACTGCCCTTTCTGCAGATATCCATCCATCCATAATTCTTTAAGCCTGTGAAAAATCAAATATTGGTAATAGCTGCATCCCCCTTGTTTCTTTCTCCCTCTCCACAATTCTAATAACATGCATTATACTTTCCTTGCTATATGTACCTTTCATTTCACTCAAAGCCTTTAATCCTCCTCTTTTTAGATAAAATGCCACAGCCATACCACAGTAGGTTAAGAATGATTGACAAGTGCATATAATTATGGCTTCAATACCAAAGTATGTTTTACAGTCTTTTTTTAACCCAAAAAAAAGGAAAAAAAAGCTCAACCTTGAAAATAAAGAAGCTATGCCCTTTCTGTGGGATAAAAGGATCATATCAAATTGCTTCATTTCTTTTGCAGAATGAAAGAAAAGACTTTTTAAAACAAAGAACACTTCCCTGAAGGCTGCAAAAGGAAGTCTTTTGCAATAGATAATACCACAGCAATGAGAAAATCAAACAAGGGCAAAAAATAGATTTCAGGGCATATTCCCCTTTTTAACCTCACTTGTCATTCACTAGCCCACAGAAGGCAAAGGAGAATATATATATATATATATATATATATATATATATATATATATATATATATATATATATCTCCAATCCTCATTGAATTTGATCTCTAGTTCTTTACCCAAATTCCACTTCCATTTTATTCTTATTAAAAGCTCCAAATTTGACAGAACAGATGCAAATCCAAGTTTGCCTGGGAATAAAATAGATCTCTCATCCTAAACTGAGAAAGGATTCCATGTGTCATGTTCAAGCATTATTTGTTTTTATATTAGCTCCACGTCTGTAGTATAAAAATGTAAGATCGCACTGTATTAACAAAGGCATTGTTACTGGCCACTCCAACCCCTGCCAAGCCGTTCATGGGATTCCAGAGGTCTTGGCCCTCAACCAGGGTCTGTACTCCTTTGGAGAACTGAAGAGGCAGCAGAAGCTGTCGTTGCTTTAAGAAATGTGATTGATTCATATATTTACACCTGAATTTAAATGGAGGGAGTCCAGATCTTACCATATGGTCATCTCATGAGGAACTTGTTCTCCACAGCCGTGCAACCCTGGAGTCCAAGGCATTTCTCCCAGCCTGCCTTGAGCCAGCCTGCCCAAGATGGATCCCAGTCTTTTCTCTTCCTGCTTCTTCCTCCCAGAACAGTCTGTGAAAACTCTGTTTTCTGGTCACCTCATACCCAGTTACCCAGGCAACCTTCCAAACCCCCAGTCTCTATTCACACCTCAGGGCAAGGGGGGAGGACAGTTCTGTTGCATTACCAATGGCCCTCAATGGGCCTTTGCTGTTTCTTAATGGCCCTATCTTAGCCAAGTGTTTTTGCATAGGTTGGCCCAGGAATTCCTCTGCAGCTTGTGTTTTCCATTCCTATCCCAAGTAATCAGAACCCTACCATTTGTTAACTTCTAGGGTTTATGAGTCCCCCCCCCTCCCAAAACCTATAACAGTATGTTGGCCAATTAACCTTATGTTGTACTTATGTAAAATCCAGCTACCTCTGAAAATGAAAAAAAAAGACAGAATCAATCTATATAAACAATTCTACTTGGAATTAAGTTTCTCTGTGTTCAATAGGGCTTACTTCCCAGTAGGGATGAACATATCTATTTCAGTTTCTCATTTTTCCAATCTAAAATTCAGTTCTTGTCATATCCTCATGAGAATTCATCAGCATTTTAGTGTGAATTTCCCCTAACGTTTTTGTATGCAGTTTTGCCTAACATAGTGCATTTCTATATGTTGTTTCACTAATATATGCATTTTATGTGCACTTTACACGAGTATATGCATTTTTGTATATGTTACATGGCCAGAGAGCTGCATTGCAAAATTCAGAAATGTGTGAATTTAATACTTTTTCTATTGGTAGCCACACGTCTAGTGATAGCATATCACTGGGAATCCCAGGTGGAGCTACCTCTTGAGATGTGGCTCAATCATCTTTGGGATATAGCTCGTTCAGAATGACTAACTGGGCTTAGAAGAGTTGCAAAGGGGTTATAAAGGTCTCCCTTCTTTTCATACCTCACAAACCTGTCTGTGACATCATAACCAGACACTGGAGAGACCTGTCAGGAGTAAGCATGGACCAATGGTACCAAACAGTATGGGAAACAGCCTTGTTAGAAAAATTAACCAATAAGCTGAAACTGACACAGGGACTTATAGAAGAAGACGCCTTCACCCCGGTATGGCTCCCCTTTATCACACACACAGCCCAACAAGACAATGACAAAAATCCACCAACAGCATACAAATAAATATGGCTAACCTGATCCAAAACACCCACCCACCCCACTCACACATGAAAACAAAGACCACCACAACCAACCACAAATGAACAACACCCTAGGCCAACCCCAACCTCTCACCACCAAAGGAACGCAACCGAACTACAGAGAACCTGCACAAGCAACGCTGACACCAAACCCTACATACATTAAGTAAAATAGAAACATTGTCACCCGACCCGACCCCCATCCATCTCCCCCCCTGTCCACCTCTTTCCCCCTTTTCTTCCCAATATCTCAATAAATAAAACTGATTTGTAAAAATGTTATATGGGGAAAAACACGAGACATTGCACATTCTTTTGTAAATCAAGAAAATCTTTAATAATAATAATAATAAACCTGTCTGTGGAAAACCTATATGGATCAATGTTCTAAGACCATCTAAAATGGCATTTGCCTGGCACCTGTTTCATATAATATAGGCAGGTGGTTTAAAAACTATTTTATTTTCTCAGGTTTTAATCAACACATTGTGGATAGGTGTTTTTTTTTTAGCTGCTTTGGAACAGCTATTGTTACTGATTCGTGCTGTATTTTCAGTTTTATTGAATTCCTATGTAGCCATTTCACTGCATTTTAATTAAAATTAAAAGGGAAAAAAAAGAGAAATGTGCAAATTTCAAAAGATGCCTGTATTTTGGTTCACTTATTGTTTCAGAAACTGCGAATTAGGTAAGTTTGGCTTAAAATGTGAACTGAATTGAATTTCTCTCCATCCCTATTCCCTACTAGAGTTGTTTATGATTGCAGCCTCCGAAGCTGAATGAATGACTACATGGGCTCGGAGGAATTCTCTCTAAAACAAAATGCAAATAATGTAATGTACAGGTGGAAGATACACATGTGCACCTAACACCTCAACTATTTTTCCATTTGTTTAAGGCATGTTGTAATTAACTGCTTATCCAGTACTTTTTTTTCTTAAAAAAATGTTTAGGGATACTCTCATTTTCCTACTCATATTGAAATTGTTGTTGTTGTTCAGTCGTTCAGTCGTGTCGGACTCTTCGTGACCCCATGGACCAGAGCACACCAGGCACGCCTATCCTTCACTGCCGCTCGCAGTTTGGCCAAACTCATGTTAGTAGCTTCAAGAACACTGTCCAACCATCTCGTCCTCTGTCGTCCCCTTCTCCTTGTGCCCTCCATCTTTCTCAACATCAGGGTCTTTTCCAGGGAGTCTTCTTTTCTCATGAGGTGGCCAAAGTACTGGAGCCTCAGCTTCAGGATCTGTCCTTCCAGTGAGCACTCAGGGCTGATTTCTTTAAGAATGGATAGGTTTGATCTTCTTGAAGTCCATGGGACTCTCAAGAGTCTCCTCCAGCACCATAATTCAAAAGCATCAATTCTTTGGCGATCAGCCTTCTTTATGGTCCAGCTCTCACTTCCGTACATTACTACTGGGAAAACCATAGCTTTAACTATACGGACCTTTGTCGCCAAGGTGATGTCTTTGCTTTTTAAGATGCTGTCTAGGTTTGTCATTGCTTTTCTCCCAAGAAGCAGGCGTCTTCTAATTTCGTGACTGCTGTCACCATCTGAAGTGATCATGGAACCCAAGAAAGTGAAATCTCTCACTGCCTCCATTTCTTCCCCTTCTATTTGCCAGGAGGTGATGGGACCAGTGGCCATGATCTTAGTTTTTTTGATGTTGAGCTTCAGACCATATTTTGCACTCTCCTCTTTCACCCTCATTAAAAGGTTCTTTAATTCCTCCTCACTTTCTGCCATCAAGGTTGTATCATCAGCATATCTGAGGTTATTGATATTGAAATACTGCCCCTCAATGAGGCCAAACTTAGATTCACAAAATGTTTAGGGGTATGCGTCCCCCTGCATCCCCCCAGAAAAAAAGCACTGTGCTTATCTATCAGGAAAGCTCCTCTGGATGGCATTGTGCTGACACAATGGCAGCAGGTTTTTGTTTTGTTTTTTGTTTTTTTTTGCCCCATCACAGCAGATGGCTTATATTGGGTTCCAGCCTATGTTTGTTTGGTTAGAATACAAGAGAATAGGTGTGTCCAAATAGATCCATTGACAGTGGTGTGTTAGTATTGCCTCCCATGTTGCAGTGGAAAGATTAGAGGTCACGATGATGGTCAAGCTGTTATTCTGGCGACTATGGTGGAGACTATGGTGGGACCCAGGTGGCGCTGTGGGTTAAACCACAGAGCCTAGGGCTTGCTGATCAGAAGGTCGGCGGTTCGAATCCCTGCGACAGGGTGAGCTCCCGTTGCTTGGTCCCAGCTCCCGCAAATCTAGCAGTTCGAAAGCACATCAAAGTGCAAGTAGATAAATAGGTACTGCTGCAGCGGGAAGGTAAACGGCGTTTCCGTGTGCTGCTCTGGTTCGCCAGAAGCGGCTTTGTCATGCTGGCCACATGACCTGGAAGCTGTACGCCGGCTCCTTCGGCCAATAATGCGAGATGAGAGTGCAACCCCAGAGTCGGACACGACTGGACCTAATGGTCAGGGGTCCCTTTACCTTTACCTTTTATGGTGGAGCACAACCCAGTTGCTGGAAAATCCAGCCCTTTTTCCTACTGAGAAATGAACATCATGGAAATTCACCACAGTCCTACCAGTGTGGTCAAGATGCTTCCTTCCAGACATCAGCTTTCCTGGATGATGAGAGTATGTTTTGTCGTCTGTGCACAATTCATTTGGCAACAGCTCTGATTCACACACTGATTCCACACCTTCTACAGGGATCAGCTTAAGCAACAGAGAAGACATTGCTCAAAACCAGCAAAAGACGCTTGTCAGATATGCTCTAGAGATGTTAGGAAACTGATGTCGAAAAGTGCCCTTATTATTGTCATTTCATCAACAATCCAAAAAGGGTTTTTGCTTTGTTTTTTAAAGATAGACTTTGTATTTCTCTTTGAGCTGGATTAAAGCCAGATGGTAACAACTCTAAAACCAGTGCCACAAACATACGTTTCAATTAAACCTATTAAGGCGGTGATTAAATTCAAAGGTGGTCCAGTTGTTTACAAAAGGCATTATTATCCATATTTTACAGTGCTCAGGAGAGGTTGCCCTTTCACAGTTTTATTAAATTATGATGTTTTAGTTATGCCAAGACTCTGAAAATGCTACCTACAGAAGCAAGTAACCTGAGGATATGCTTGCTATTTGTTCTTCCGAAAGCTAGTTGGGGGTTAGGGGGGGGAAAGAGGGGGGGTTGATATCACTGATAAACCATTGCTTAATTTTCAAGGACGGTGGTTACTGTTAGCAACACTGCTTCTATAAGAACATCAGATGCTGTTTTGCAGGCTGTGTGCTATGTATATGAGATAACTGGATGGAAGCTAAATTGTTAATTGCTGGAGGAAAGCATTGCTACTCACCCTCAAGGCAAACCAATTCTCAAAAGCCACACCTTTCATTCCCTTAGATCAGGCACGTCCAACAGGTAGATCGTGATCTACCGGTAGATCACTGGACGTCTGTGGTAGTTCACAGGTAGATCACTGGCTCCCCCAAAGAAGCTCAACAACTTTGGCTCCCCTAAAAAAGCTCATTTTTTGCCCTGCACCCCCAAAAACAGGGATTTCCTTCTCTCTAAAAAAGCTCAACAACTTTGACCTGAACCCCCCAAAAGGGGGTAGATCACTGCCAGGTTTTAACTCTGTAAGTAGATCACAGTCTCTTGGGAGTTGGCCACCCCTGCCTTAGATCATAGCTTTAAGAAGGAAGGTGCTTCCACAGGGAAGATTTTTTTATATTGGGGCATTTTCTTACAAACAAAGTAGGCATAGCATTTCTCATGTGGTCTGCCCTTATGTGATTTATTTTATAACCAGCTTTATTTTATAAACCAGATTTATTTCATAACCATATTTATTTTTATAACAAGAGTCAAAATGGTGGGATTTTATTTTTTTACTGTGACAAAAATATGCTTCAGAGTCTTGAATTCAAATAAATAAAGCAGGATGGAAGAAAATAACAATCGATATCAAGCAACTTTGGCTAAAGAAAAGAACCATAAGTGAACATTTATGTTTGCCTTCCAATACCCAACTACTGGGATTTTAAATTAAAATGGGTTCTGAGCAGCAGTGCTAGACTGAAAAGTTTTATTATGCTGCTGCTTGGTTTAGGGTTTGGGTATTAAAGGGATTAGTTTAAAGCTTTAAATACTGCAGCCCAACATCAATATGCAAGGCAGAAACACTTACATTAATTCAGGGCCAACAAGCAATTATACGAAACAGGAACACTCAACCCAGTTTACAGACATACTAATCCACCTAGGTAATTTATAATCATGGACTTGCTGACCTTACTGTATGTTCAGAGAAGAGGAGTTCTCGTGTTAATGCATGCCCGTAAAGCCATCCCCATTGTACCATGTCTGATTCTTACATTTGGTTAGTAGCGAGACAAAGACTGTGAAAATTACTTCCCAGAATTTCCTTGTTTCAGAAACACAAGATTTTTTAAAGATTAATTCATGCATCTAATTCACTCTTTAAATGAGACAGTGCATGAAAGACAGAACCACCATCATCTGAGGTAATTATTATTATTATTATTATTATTATTTATCATTTATACCCCGCCTGTCTGGCTGGGTTTCCCCAATCACTCTGGCAGCTCCCAGCAAAATATTAAAAGCACGATAAAACATCAAACATTAAAAACTTCCCTAAACAGGGCTGCCTTCAGATGTCTTCTAAAAGTCAGATAGTTGTTTGTTTCCTTGACATCTGAGGGGAGGACGTTCCACAGGGCGGGCGCCACTACCGAGAAGGCCCTCTGCCTGGTTCCCTGTAACCTCACTTCTCGCAGTGAGGGAACCGCCAGAAGGCCCTCATAGCTGGACCTCAGTGTCTGGGCTGAACAATGGGGGTGGAGACACTCCTTCAGGTATACTGGGCCGAGGCCGTTTGGGGCTTTAAAGGTCAGTACCAACACTTTGAATTGTGCTCGGAAACGTACTGGGAGCCAATGCAGGTCTTTCAGGACCAGTGTTATATGGTGTTCATCTGAATCTGCTCCACACCTTTACCTATGTAGCTACCTTTTGTAGACCTACAAATAGGATTTCTGAATTTGAATTGGAAGTCCATAGGTACAGTAGGTACTCTATGGCTGTACTCAAATTATAGGGGTGAGGGCAGAGAGCACCTGACATACTTATATTTTGTATGCTACTGTTTTGGAAAGCTATGGGGACATCCCTTGATGGACAGTGGGGGGCATCTGACGGTGTAGCCTGTGAATTTTATTAAGGGCTCCCAACATTCGCCTCATAATCTGAGCCCTTCCCTGTTGTATTTGTGTTTTCTACTGCAGCTCCTGCCCAGAGAACTAGACATAGACAATATTTGTCTTCTGAGCCATAATTGGAAAGTGACCCGGATATCCACCAACCGTAATAGGCAAGAATTTGGACAAAACATGTTCTCTAAGGGTCTATTCACCATGTGATGAATGCTGCATTAAATGGCAACTGGCATCGTTGTTCAGACGCCAGAGGCAGTAGGCGCATGTTCCTTCAAATGCTTTCCAAAGGAGTTAGTTTAAACAGAGTGGGACCTGATTCTATTCTGCTCACAGAAGGGATTTCTGATCCAGCAGATGCATCATCTAACCCAGCTCTACTAAAGAGGCTCCAGGTGAGACCAGAGGGACATCGCTATGCCTGACAACAAACCCTAACTATTGGATGCTTTTGCCCCTTTTTTGTGCCTGCCAAACAGCCGTGTCATGCTTTTGATAATATTTTGTTCTCTTGTTAGTTTTGCTGTTTCAAATGTGCATTTTATATTTGACTTCACTTAGCAATGTTGTTGTTGTTTCGAAATGTTTAAGATTATTATTCTTTGTTAACTTAGTTTGTGTTAAATATGTATTCTGTAGTTGACCTCCTTTGTAATGTTTTATTTTGAAATCTTTAAGATAATATTTTAGTTTTCTAGTTACAGGTAGATAGCCGTGTTGGTCTGTCATAGTCAAAACAAAATAAAAAAATTCCTTCCAGTAGCACCTTAGAGACCAACTAAGTTTGTTCTTGGTATGAGCTTTCGTGTGCATGCACACTTCTTCAGATTTTAGTTTTCTGTTAGTTATGTTGCTTTGACTGTATTTGACTTTCTTCAGATGGTTTTAGTGATGTTTTAACATGCTGCAAACCACTTTGAGATTTTTCAGAAAAATATAAATGGGTATAGAAGTGAAATAAATAATAACATAATAATAGGCAATTCTTGCCAATTGCCACAGGAAGTTCCCAGAGTGCTCCAAATGTCAACTCCAGAGTGTTGGGGGCAGTGCCGGATTTACGTATAAGCTAAACAAGCTATAGATTAGGGCCCCACTCTCTTGGGGGCCCCTAAAAAATTAAAGGGAAAAAAACCCTGGATGTACATTTCCAAAATATAAAAAACAAATAAAACCTACATGCAGCGATAGTGTTTTGTGTTGTGCAGGCTCCTATTTGTTATGTGCTAATGGCTTTAGAAAGGGACGTGGCTGGCGCTGTGGGTTAAACCACTTAGCCTAGGGCTTGCCAATCAGAAGGTCGGCGGTTCGAATCCCCGCAACGTGAGCTCCCATTGCTCAGTCCCAGCTCCTGCCAACCTAGCAGTTCGAAAGCACATCAAAGTACAAGTAGATAAATAGGTACCACTCCGACGGGAAGGTAAACGGCATTTCCGTGCACTGCTCTGGTTCGCCAGAAGCGGCTTAGTCATGCTGGCCACATGACCAGAAAGCTGTACGCCGGCTCCCTCAGCCAATAAAGCGAGGTGAGCGCCGCAACCCCAGAGTTGTCCACGACTGGACCTAATGGTCAGGGGTCCCTTTACCTTTACCTTTAATGGCTTTAGATACCTATTAGGTCCATAAATTACCATATAGAATACGTTCCAGTATGCTGAAGAAGTGTGCATGCACACGAAAGCTCATACCAAGAACAAACTTAGTTGGTCTCTAAGGTGCTACTGGAAGGAATTTTTTTATTTTGTTTTGACTATGACAGACCAACACGGCTATCTACCTGTATATAGCATACGGTATTCCTGTATTCAACACAAAAAACAGTGACAATTTGTTGTTGACAAAGGACAGCTGGACATATAAAGGGCCCCATTACCTTCAGTAGCTTAGGGCCTCATCAAACCTAAATCCGGCCCTGGTTGGGGGATTCTCTTAAGTACATTGCAAGGTGACATGGGGGCTTCTGGGGGAGAAATAATCTGCGAAAATAGTCTCTGTAATGGGAATGTGGAAGGCCTTTGTACTGAGAGGAGTTAGTAGTGTGAAACAATGGCTCCTCTCATGTCCAGACCTAATTTTCAGGGGTCTGGGACTATTTAATTACGCAGCTCAATCTCTTCCTTTGTGTTAGGACACCTGCTGATAAGGTGGCAAATTTCCTATCTATCGCTTAGTCACAGGAAGCTCTTGACGGGGCTTCAAGGCATAGCTGTCAACTTTCGGATTTGAAAATAAGGGATTTTTCCAAACTTTCGGATTTGAAAATAAGGGATGCCACGAGGGTGGTGCAATGGCACCAAGTAGCCTCGCCACCCTGTGCTCCAGAGGCTGTGCGCGAACGGGTGAGCGAAAGAGAGAGCACATAGACAGTAGGCAGGCTGGTTGGGAATGAGGGTCTGGCTGCACAAGGCATGCAAGCTCTGCCCCCAGTCGGTCTCAGACTCTTTATTGGCAGCCGAGCAACGCAGCTGAGGAGCCTTCCTGGCCGGCAGGGAGGGAGAGGAGCTGCTTCCTTTGAAATCCTGGAAATTTAATGGATATCAACAATCCGGGATAGCAGTGGGAAAAGGCATTGGAATAAGGGAGTTTCCCGCAAAAAAGGGAGGGTTGACAGCTATGCTTCAAGGTCTACTACCTGTTAAAAGGTAGGAGGTCTATCTAAGTCGCCCACTGTCTTTCTTCATAAGTTAGTAGAGAGGGTGTGTGTTTGTCTTCACATGCCTTACATCATGGGTAAGCAAACTAAGGCCCGGGGGCCGGATCCGGCCCAATCGCCTTTTAAATCTGGCCCGCGGACAGTCCGGGAATCAGGGTGTTTTTACATGAGTAGAATGTGTCCTTTTATTTAAAATGCATCTCTGGGTTATTTGTGGGGCCTGCCTGGTGTTTTTACATGAGTAGAATGTGTGCTTTTATTTAAAATGCATCTCTGGGTTATTTGTGGGGCATAGGAATTCATTCATTTCCCCCCCTCCAAAATATAGTCCAGCCCCCCACAAGGTCTGAGGGACAGTGGACCGGCCCCCTGCTGAAAAAGTTTGCTGACCCCTGCCTTACATTTTCAAATCAGATTGAAGCTGGTCTGGGGGGGAACGCATCAGTATCTCTCAAGAAAATAGAGGATCAATGTGGGTCATGCAGACGCTGTGTGCACATTGCTTCACAAACCAGCAATGAGAGTGCACTGAATGCAGGGTACACAGCCAAGGGATAGTGTACACAGCTGAGGGAAGAAAACCTGACTCCACATAGTCACCAAATTAAAATGAGTTTAGGCTTTCCACAATTGTTAGCTTGAAGGGCATTGATTTATGGTGCATTAAGTTGATCTTACACAGTTTGAACGAGACATGTAGTCAAGCTGTTATTGTTCATTGAGATTTTCAAATATGTGTATACATTGTGCCTTAAAGTGTTTTTGTAGAACGCTATCTTATCCAATGCCAGATTTCCAGGAAATGGGAAGGAGGAGAGATAAGCTGCAACCCTTATATATCAGATATAAATAGTAATCCCACAGTAATCTTTACATAAATTTGGCTTCTGTTGGAGGCTCATATTTCAGTATATCTGTCAGAATTTCTTTTATGATGTCTCAAAGCTATCAGCTTACATGCGTCCTTGTCCCTCCATCACCATGATGCCAGATAGCTGATATTTACTGAGACTGGACGGGTGGGGGGGGGGACCTTTTACATTAAGGCTGCAATCCTATAGATACTTACTTGGAAGTTAATTCCAGTGAATGGGACTTACTCCTGAGTAGGTATGTATAAGATTGCATTGTCGTTTTTAAAAGAATGGGATAATGCACAATTGGACTCAAATATCCTAACTTTGTCAGACAATAACCATAAAAAATTAAGCATTTCTTCACAGGAAAAAGCAATTCTTCAGACTTTTCTCTTCACAAACACCTCTCCTCTGTTAAAAAGTTATATCAGATTCTTTTCTTAACCTAAAATAGGAATCAGGCCTATATGTGTTGTCCAGACTCTCCACTGAGAAGAAAGAATGTGTGGCAAAATAGAAAGGTTTTTAATATTTAAAATTTTGAGGAACCAGCATAGATTCTGCTTACAAAGAGCATAGGATATTTAGAACCGAGTTTCCCATGGAGAGAGGTGTTTTTCCAAATCAGCAATATTCAGAGACTTCCAAGCGTGGTAAACTGAAAAGTGGAATTTATTTTTATATACTTTTAGCAATTCAACACAGGGTGACCGTGGGGACAAATCCCCCACTTCCACCCAAGAACAACACTCTACAAAGGCTGCGGTTTTTAAGGGAGAACGTACAAACATAACAAGAACCTGCTGAATCAGTCCCACATCCTGTTCTCATAGTGGCGAACTAGATGCCTGCAGGAAACTCACAAGCAGGATGTAAGTAAAGGTAAAGGTAAAGGACCCCTGGATGGGTCAAAGGTGACTATGGGGTTGTGATACTCATCTCGCTTTCAGGCCAAGAAAGCCGGTGTTTGTCCACAGACAGCTTTCCGGGTCATGTGGCCAGCACAATGGGACACCGTGATGGAAGCCAGAGCGCACAGAAACGCCGTTTCCCTTCCCGCTGCTGCGGTACCTATTTATCTACTTGCACTGGTGTGCTTTCAAACTGCTAGATTGGCAGGAGCTGGGACAGAGCAATGGGAGCTCAGAGCGTCGCGGGGATTTCAACCACCGACCTTCTGATCGTCAAGCCCAAGAGGCTCAGTGGTTTAGACCACAGCACTACCAGTGTCCTTAGGACATAAGTGCAACATTTCTTATAAATGGGATAGGAAGTAAATCTGTCTTTGCCCAAGACTGAAGTTCTCACTTGGGAAGATGACATTTTGCAACATGTGCTTCTCCAAGATGCTAAAGTCCAATGAATGTATGTGCAATTGCTTATTTATTTTTTTAAAAAGATGTATTTAGTGGCACCCACTCGGTGGTGGCACCCGCCCTGTGGAACGCCCTCCCATCAGAGGTTAAAGCAATAAACAACCACATGACCTTTAGAAAACACCTGAAGGCAGCCCTGTTCAGGGAGGTTTTTAATCTGTGATATTTTAATGTATCTTTATATTTGTTGGAAGCCGCCCAGGGTGGCTGGGGGGACCCGGCCAGATGGGCGGGGTACAAATAATAAATTATTATTATTATTATTATAGTAGCTCAAGAGAGAAGCAGTGCCTTCCTCTGGTTTATCCTTTGATTTTGTATATATTGCAAGGACATGAACATTTTCAGGGTGCTTTCTATTATATACCGAGTTCCATTGGGGGGGATCCATTTGTGTATTAATTACTTTATGAACTGAAGGCATATGGCTTATACCATTAAGTACATTAAAATAAATTAAGCTTTCTACTAGCTTTGAAAATCCAGTTTAATAGTAGTGAGCCCAGCAGCCATTTTTCCACTGTTTTATTTTTTAGTGAATTATTCTTGGTAGCTGGATTCAAAACCTGATATTTACTTTCAATTTTGGTTTCAAAGGGCAGAAACAGCACTGTCTAGACTTATTGTACTTTGATACCTAGTTGCCATAGCAACATATGTAAATTATTAATCTTTATATGTAAAACAGCTCCAAAAGGAAAGATTACTTTTGTGTTAGAATGGCAGATAGCTTTAAATATATCCTGGTGATGAAAAATGATATTCTTAAGATCAGCAACAATTCTTTATTTATTTTTACTTTGATTTTTCCAGCATTATTATGCCTTCAAAAATGTGTGAAAGAAGACCTCACCCTTAAAGCTAATTAGAAAGTCATATTAATAGCAACTGAAGGCTCAATTATTTAAGTCAGCAGTTTTTAAACTTCCCACCTTTGGGGAACACTTTCCATTTTGACTTGTGTGCTATAAAACCCAAGTACCTGAAGAACGTCTTCTGAACCCAAGATGAGCCCTATTGGAACAGAGCTAGATAGAATGATTTTGAGACAGCAAACAGCAATTAACTGAAGTAAGGAAGAACTGAAGTGAGGAGGAATTAAAGAACCTTTTAATGAGGGTGAAAGAGGAGAGCGGAAAATATGGTCTGAAGCTCAACATCAAAAAAACTAAGATCATGGCCACTAGTCCCATCACCTCCTGGCAAATAGAAGGGGAAGAAATGGAGTCAGCGAGAGATTTTACTTTCTTAGGTTCCCTGATCACTGCAGATGGTGACAGCAGTCACGAAATTAGAAGACGCCTGCCTCTTGGGAGAAAAGCAATGACAAACCTAGACAGCATCTTAAAAAGCAAAGACATCACATTGCCGACAAAGGTCCATATAGTTAAAGCTATGGTTTTACCAGTAGTAATGTATGGAAGTGAGAGCTGGACCATAAAGAAGGCTGATCGCCGAAGAATTGATGCTTTTGAATTATGGTGCTGGAGGAGACTCTTGAGAGTCCCATGGACTGCAAGAAGATCAAACCTATCCATTCTGAAGGAAATCAGCCCTGAGTGCTCACTGGAAGGACAGATCCTGAAGCTGAGGCTCCAATACTTTGGCCACCTCATGAGAAGAGAAGACTCCCTGGAAAAGACCCTGATGTTGGGAAAGACTGAGAACACAAGGAGAAGGGAATGACAGAGGACGAGATGGTTGGACAGTGTTCTCGAAGCTACCAACATGAGTCTGACCAAACTGCGGGAGGCAGTGGAAGACAGGAGTGCCTGGCGTGCTCTGGTCCATGGGGTCACGAAGAGTCAGACATGACTAAACAACTAAACAACAACAAAGGAAGAAAATCAGTTCTGCTACATAGATGAAGCAAAAAGAAAAGAAAAAAAATCAATCAAATTAGACATCTACCACTGTATTAGGGTACACTGTTTGGAAGGGTTCCAATTCAACAGGACCATTTCAAGAGTGGTAACATCAAGGCAGATTTTGGGGAAAGAAGTCGAGGGCACCCAAACACAGCAGGGGTGTCTTACCACATTTTGAAGGAAGGGTAGACATACACGTTTGCCATCCACAGAGAATCCTCAAGTAAGAACCTGGAGTCGTGTCTAAAATTTGTTAATGGCACCAAGAAATTTCGGAGTAAGTGACGGAACTACTGTAACCTTGCTACTGAAACTGCTAGGGCGACAGGTGAAAAAGGTGTTTCTTTGAAGGAGACTATCAGATTATATATTAAGTGGCAGGGCAGTTCCATTGAAAAAAACCACTTGCCTATCCACATATGTATCTTCAGGTTTTCAGAGAAAGATCAGATATTTGTGGAAGTTCAAATCTTTGCAGTTTCGAATCAAGTAGAGAAAAAGCATCTAAGCCTTTAATCTTGAGCAGGAAGAGTTCCCCAGTGAGACTTATTGCTGAGGAGGGAAAAAAAAGGAAGAAAGACCATGAAAAAATAGAGAATCGTTGCCCTTTTATTCTGGGAAATAACCTCCAGGCTTTTTTTTTTTTTTAACCCTGACAAATAGTATTCTATTTCAGTGCGTGCGATTTATTTATTTGTTTTACTTCGTAAAATTTCTACCTCTTTGATGGTTACAAAAAACCAAACTAACCTCAAAGCAGTTTGAGAATGAGACAATAAAATTTTCGACGCAAGTATGGAATCTGTTAATAAGATAGTTTCGTTTCCTGTCAGCCAATGATTCCTGAGGAAAGTGAGCTTGAGAACATCAAATCTGAGGCCCTTCAGACTTCCCAAAGCTAATTCCTCAAGCCATTCCTCCATTGGGAGCAAGGTTTTAGTGTGCTCCTTTCCCCCCCCCTTTTTTCTTTAAAGAACCATTATCAGTAGGCCCTTCCCCACCCCTTCCCCACCCCAGAGATCACCCATAGCACCTCTGTTTAAATCACTGTCTTGGAAAGATTAAAAAACGTTGTAAGTAACATTTGCCTTGCTTGCATTTTCTACTTATTTCCCCATTGACTTTGTGTGCAATTATTAAAACTGTTAAATTATATCTGAAAAAAAGTTATTTTCCCATATGGTCTGAGGGATGAGAATATAAGTGCTGATCTGCCCCCCACCTCAGCAGTTGTACTAACTACTGCAATCTATATTCCTTTTCTCCTTCTTGCCTAGGGAATGCTGTGCACCAAGAAGCAATTCACAATTTTTCACAGTATGTTGGGCTTCTCTGTGTGATTTAAAGCCTAGTCTGTCTCTTCCTATTTTTAACAACAAGCATCACGCCAGCATGCCGGTACTTTGCGTGCTAGATTGCTTTCCGCAGATACATTTTACAACCGGTTTGTTAATCCTACGGAGAATAAATTCTGGTATTAAGTACGAAATAATTAAAATGACTCATACAATTGGACACAGAATGAAAAGGATATTAGAGCTCTTAAAAGTAGCGGGCTCTTTGCAAATCACTAGCACCAGTGCAATAATCGTGACACGTGAAATGGAGAGAGAGAGAAAATAATCTCCAGGGCAATGTTTTATAAATGTTTGTTGATTGTCTCATAATAGCAATAATGACCTTGAAATTGAGCATATCCTGGGGTTTAAGAAGCAGCTGGGGTGAACGGTCCCTTGGATTCACTTCAGGGCATCAATGCCTCCCCCCCCCCATGTCATTAATCTTTCTTAACACCATGTAGCTTGATCATTTATTCCTTACGCGCTGAAAGGATTTCAACTTTGAACGTTATTGCGTAAAGTGCTATAATTTTCAAGCAGGGCTCATGCAGGCACTCTTCAGAAACATCCTGAGCATTCGCGCTGAAAAGAAGCATGGACTAGAGAGCCATGGGTGGCGGTGGGGGGGGGGACCTTGGCAAAAGAATAAATACTAATCAGGAAGCCTTTCAGTTGAGAAACCAAATGTGCAATACACAGAGTAGAAAGATCAGTAAGAGCATCTTCAGCAGCAGTCAATCCAGGGTGGGGAAATAGAATCATAGAATTATAGAGTTGGAAGGGACCTGAGGAACATCTAGTCCAGGGGTGGCCAACTCCCAAGAGACTGCGATCTACTCACAGAGTTAAAAACTGGCAGTGATCTACCCCCTTTTTGGGGGTTTCAGGTCAAAGTTGCTGAGCTTTTTTTTAGGAAGGAAAGCCCTGTTTCTTGGGATATAGGTCAAAGTTGTTGATCTCTAGACCAGCGTTTTTCAACCGGTGTGCCGCAAGACACCGGCTCCTGTGCCACGGGAAGACACTGGCTGCTGTGCCGCCCTGGGCCGCTTCCGCGTCGGTCCGGGCTGGCGTCGCCTCGGCTCTGCTTCCCGCTCGCCAACCGCCGCCTTCGCCGGGGCTGCCGGGCGCTTCTCCCGCTGCCTCTGCCGCCCCGGTCGCGGTCAGGGACGGGCGGGAGGTGCCGGTGCCACCGGGCTTGCTCGGGGCCGGGTGGAGGTGCTGCCGGGGGGCTGGGTGCAGGAGGGGGGGCGGGCGCCTGGCCCGCCAATCTCCCGCTCCATTTTCGCCCGCCTGGGTCCTTCCCCTCCCTCCCGCCAGGGCGCGCAGACACCCTGCCCCCCGGGGCGGGGGGCGGGGTGCATGTGGTGGTGGTGTGCCGCGAGATTTTTTTCGTGGGACAGGTGTGCCGTTGCCCCGAGGAGGTTGAGAAACACTGCTCTAGACACCCACTGAAGGCACTTTTGTTTAGGAAGGCTTTCCTTGAGCTGTAACAAAGTCATTATATATTTGACCAGTGGGGAGTACCTGGAGCTGCATGGGAATTTGACACCCCCTCCAAAAAAAAAAAAATCGAAATTTTAAAATGGATAGTCAGTTTGTGCCTTTGGACCCGTCATGTCAAAAATTGGGTGAAGTCATGGCAAAGTCACATTTCGGCCTGCCCTCTTGAGTCAAAGTGGCACCCAGCATGCAAATGGTGATAAAGTCCACCCCCTGACCCTGGGAACTCTCATGCCAAGTTTTATGATGATATCTGAAGACATGGCTGATCCAAACAAAGAGGATTGGCAGTTAAAAATGTTAGAATACTACAATCTAGCAACAAAGCATGGAGAAATAAAAGGTTTAAAAAGAGAAGCAAGATAAAAGAATGGGAATTATTTAGAGAGTACATTAAAAGGCAAGTAGAAAAAGCCAGTCTTCTGGCAGCAGATTAAAGGCTCAAGGGGAAAAAGAAAGTAAGATAGAAAAGATAGATAAAGGTATGTAAATAAACAATGATGCCAAAATTGTAATACAGAATGCTGTGAAGTAAAGGGGAGGGGGTAGGGGAGGGGGATGGAGGGGGTTAAGGAGGAGAATAATTGTGAAAATTGCGGGTGGATAAAATGTTTTTATTTGTATATAATGTGCAACATTGATTGTAAATTTGTGTAACAATTCAATAAAGATTTAAATTTTTTTTTAAAAAAGAAGACGTGGCTGATCCTATGCCCACAAAGAAAACCAGACAAAGTCGTGCCAAAGTCACATTTCAGTCCACCAACTTGATTCAAAATGGTGTCTGGTATCCAAACGCCAGCAAGGGCTGTTACCCCCCAGCTTGGGAACATTCCTGCCAAATTGGGCAGTGATATCCAAGAGGCAGCCAAAGCTATGGAGAACAGACAGACAAACCACAAATATACGGTAGGTTGTGTGTTTTGTTTTTGTTTTTACGGTGTAGTGTGGTGTAGTGGTTAAGAGCGGTAGACTCGTAATCTGGGGAACCGGGTTCGCGTCTCCGCTCCTCCACATGCAGCTGCTGGGTGACCTTGGGCCAGTCACACTTCTTTGAAGTCTCTCAGCCCCACTCACCTCACAGAGTGTTTGTTGTGGGGGAGGAAGGGAAAGGAGATTGTTAGCTGCTTTGAGACTACTTTGGGTAGTGATAAAGCAGGATATCAAATCCAAACTCTTCTTGGTTTTTTTTAAGACTTTGTTGAATTTATTTTATTGTTCTTACAGCTTGTGCATCTGCACTGTAATGCATTTAATTAAATAAATAAAATAAGCATGAAGGCCAGGGTATTGTCAAAGCAAGTCAATTGATTACGTTATTTCTCTCCCTCTCTGTCTCTCCCTCCCTCCAAAGCCGCAAAAAGCAACTCACTTGCCCAGGGAGAATAATCTTCCTTTCTGATTAAATGCAATCAGTGAGCATTGCCTGGCAATCTGGTCTAATGTAATAACAATCATATCAGGAGATAACTGCTAATAACCTCCAGTATTATATGGTATCAGAAATGAAGGTCAAATGCTGTGACACGAAAGCTAAATAGGCACTGTGAGCTTTTCCCAAGACACAAAGCCTTGGCTTGCACCTAAAAGGTCACCCTGATAAATTCTTTAGTGGCTGGCTTCACCTCTAATGTAAGTATGACTGGCAAAAGTGCTACATGGTAAAAACTGTGTAACATTATCTCATTCATTTCTTTAAAGGTTTTAGCTATCAAACTCACTGTATGACACAACGTTACTGCAGCTGAGTCTATCGGGAGAGCCTCATTAAAAGAAAACATGGGTTTTTCAAAACAGAGCGAACACATTCTTGCCCGTTACATTTTTAATAAAATTAAGACCTAACTATTAGAAAAACAGGGTTAAAGCAGAATCACAACACCCACGACTCACCCTTTGGGGCAGTGCAAGTTGAGAAGCGACTGAAGAAGGTCAAAATTACTGGAGATTCATAAAAGCAGAACACACATTAGATTGCTTTCCCTAGCCAGTGACACAATCCATCAACTGATACCAAATATTTCGGGTATATTACTACTCCCCATTGTGTCCCTTCCCAGAATTAAAAAATATATTAAAAATGCCTGCGTGAATGAGAGGGATGACCTAGAACATGGGCAGGCAACCTAAGGCCCGGGGGCCCAGATCCGACCCAATCGCCTTCTAAATCCGGCCCACGGACGGTCCAGGAATCAGCGTGTTTTTACATGAGTAGAATGTGTGCTTTTATTTAAAATGCATCTCTGGGTTATTTGGGGGGCATAGGAATTCGTTCATTAATTTTTTTCAAAATATAGCTCGGCCCCCCACAAGGTCTGAGGGAAAGTGGACCGGCCCCCTGCTGAAAAAGTTTGCTGACCCCTGGCCTAGAATTAGGGCTCTGCCAACGTTTATTTCTGCATTTATTCCAACTATTCTTCATCAATTAATAATAAAACGAATTGCAGTCAGAAATGATCAAACATTTCTATGATATCCCATGTTCGAGGTTGTGTTGTGCTCACCATACTTTTGGAAGTGGTCATGGGATGCTGTGCGGTTCCTTTATTTTATTCTACTGCATCTCTCTAGTAGTTTGTATTCTGCAGCCTTGCCAGGTGTCCTTGCTTCCTGAAAACTTCACGACATCCTCAGCTCAGCTTTCCTGTTGGTGCAGAAAGGTGGGAGCCTTCCTTCTGCATGCCTGACAGCTGTTCATTCTTATTTGGTATGTGCACAATGCCTTTAAAGCAGTATAAATCCACTTTGGAAAGCCATGGCTTTCCCCAAAGAACCCTGGGAAGTGTAGCTTAAGGATGCTAAGAGTTGCTAAGAGAACCCTATCCCCCTCACAGAGCTACAGTGGTTTAGCAGTCCATCCCTCTTCCCGGGGAACTCTGGGAATTGTAGCTTTGTGGGGGGGAGGTGTCTCATAGCAACTCTCAGCACCTTTAAGAAACTACAGTTCCCAGAAATCCATGGCTGCTTCTTAAAATGTGCAGAGAGTGGATTAGGTTTTCCTAAAACTATCCTGTCCATGATAAATCTCAATATTTGTTTGGTTCCTTAAGAGTTCCTGGACAACACTGGGTGCTTTCAGCTAGCCTAGTATATATATCTATTGGAAGACTGCTTGCTTTGGACACATCTTAACCTATCATAACCAAATTTTGCATGATGGATTCCTGAATTCAAGGAACAGGTTTGCATGCAACTGGGTGCCATTTTGAATTAAGATGGTGGACTGAACCTTTCAAAACAGCACAGATTTTAACCACCGATTTCAAAACTGCACATTTTTTTTTCCGTTTCTTAGATCTCCCAAGCAACGCTGGGTATAAGGCTGCTAGTACTTCATATTTCATGTCCCTTGATTATATAGCTTGTTTTCAAATAAAATATATTTAGACAAGGAATTATACACTGGAAATCACTGCAACAAAGATACAAATTACTGTCATTAATATTAAGAGATGAAAAATTAATGCAATACATATTCAACATAATTGATATCTTAGCTTTTTAATAATCTAAAAGTCACCTTTGAAATCTTTACTGCCAGAGGGATTCTAATAAAACCTACCCAAAGACTCTGTTTTAAAAATGTCTCTAGACTAAATTAATTATTTCAGTGAATACCAGAAGATGTATTTTGTAGTTTTTGAATGAGCGACTGCTATAAATTTAGGGAGGGTGCACTGTTTTATTAATCTTGTTTGTTAAAAAGCACTTCTTCATATATCAGTGCAAGAATAACTCTGGAGCTTGTGCAATTTGTAAAGCATTTGACATCCTCAGATGAAAGCCTATAAAAATGAGAACTATTATTATCTGTGTAAGAGACAGCGCTTGACTGCAGTGTAATATTCTGCTCTCAGCAGGGCCTCTCTCCTAGGAACTGCCAAGATTCCATCTCCCATTAAATAAATGGGAAAGAGGAACATTCAGTATTTCGCAGAATTGAACCCTGATGTGTGAAAAGAGACCAATGCCTTTAGCACTTTGCCATGTAAAACTTCCTACTACACTTTGGAACGAAGAAGGGAAAATAATAATATTGTTTAAACAACAACAACAACAACAACAACAACAATGGTATGTGCACACACATGTCTTTAAATGTTTTGCAGATGAATTCAGAAAAATAAGGCAAATTGGGTGTGCCCAAGTGACATCTAAAAAAGTCCACTATCTCTTTAGTTAGACAGCTTCACCCATGGAAATTTCTGAGATAGACATAACTGTAAGGTAAAGGTAAAGGACCCCCAAAGTTATATTACGAAGTGTCCTGACTATTCTGGCTTCGGGATTGGATACTGTTAAAAAATTATTAAAGGATCAAACCACTTCTGGCACACAAGAAACCATGATGAGTGCCAGAGTTCACAGAAACACTGTTTATCTTCCCTCTGCAGCGGTACCTATTTATCTACATGTGCTGGTATGTTTTCAAACTGCTAAGTTGGCAGGAGCTGGGACAGAGCAACAGGAGCTCACTCCATCGCACGGATTCAAATGGCCAACCTTACGATCGGCAAACCCAAGAGGGAGGCAGGTGGTGCTGTAGATGGCTCATGACACCACTTTCTTTTGGAGTAATACCATAAAATTATATATCAATAGAAAGATAATTTACTGAAGAATGTAATGCAACAAAGCTTGTTCAATTATCTGTATTTGATCAAAGGTTATAGCCAAATAACCAGAAAAAAGGAAGCACAACTTGCTTAGGTAGATATGCAGCAGCTTTCCTTCGTTTGAATGTAGCCAGTGAGCATGAGCGTTTAGAGAGCCAATCAGCTGTTATGATCCATCAAACCTCAGAAATACACTTTCCCCAAAAGGTTTCCACAATTTTAGCCACTAGTGTACTTCACCACCTGCAGACACACATGTATTCATTATGAATGAATATGTGGAGACAATATCCAAATTGGAAGAAAGTCTGAGTCAACACAGAGAGTAACATATTCCTGGTATGGCCTCGGACAAACTACAAAGGACCCAGTTGCTTCAGAAATGCTTGATCCAATGTCGACTTTGCTCATTTTCTCTTCCGTGTTTGCTACCCTTTTTGCCATTCCTGGATCCTGACACAAATGCATAAGGAAACATGCTGCATCAATGCAAACAGGCTAAACTATTAGTATGCTTCTTCATATTTAAAAACCAGTTTATAGAAATAATGCCAGATTAGAGGGAAATAATACATTGCACACACAACAGACATTATGTTAATCCCCAAGATCGCTAAACATCAATAGCGCCTAAAATTAAATCACAGCTATATTATGTGGTATTTATTTATAGTCATCAATGAGCATGGTACAGTCTAGAGTGACAGAAGCAAAAGACAAGCCTTGCCCCCTAAGAGGCTATAAAACTAAATTTTGAAAGGGTGGGTGAGGTGGAGAGGCAGTGGGGATAAGGAAGAGCAGCAAATGCAGATATGGTTTCTTAGCATCCCTTCAGTGAGGGCTGCAGCCTAAGGCAAAGGCTTCACGGAAGAGATAAATATTGAAATAAGGTTTGGTGGTAAGGAGAGAGGAAGAAGGCTGCCTCCACTGTTAGGGATGGAAGATAAATTTGTTTGCTAGTGGAAAGACTCATTTCAACAGTCCTGAACCTGTTTGCAGGTAGGAACACAATTCCCAATCAGATGTCCCTCTTCTCTGAATTTTGCAAGTTGATTTTTTTGTACCAAAAAGTGTGTGCAGAAATACATATTTTATGGTTTGAAATGTTATGACTAGGAAACACATTGAAAAGCACTGAAAGGTACATATTTGGAGGAAATTGGTACAAAAATTGTGCATAATGATGAGTTTGGTTTGAAGGAGGACTTTCCACGCATTCTTTAAAAAATATATGCACTCAACTGCCATGGATGCTTTAGCTGAGATTCCAACAAACGTAACCTGCTGAGTATCATAAATGTAGTACCTTATTTTATATCATACCCACAACCGGGGTGAACAACACAGTAACATTAGACAACTCTGGCAACGTGAATACATATATAGATGTATTACAAATATACAAAAAAGAACCCAAGGTTTTTGGATCCCATAAAATAATATAAGAAGTCCATGAGATGATGTAAGCAGAACAAGGTTTTCCGGAATAAAGTCAACTTGTTTCGCCTTTCGGCTTCTTCAGCAACTTGAAATCTAAATGATATGAAGTGATGCAGTTGAAACTCTATGTTTATACATAAATGAGTAAAAGCGTGATATATTCAATTAGATTATACATACCACCACGATATTATAACAAGGAATACCATAAGTATTTCAAAGGTTGCAAAACCCCTTCACGATATGGTGAGGCATACTCTCTCTGTTGTGCCTTTCTATTTCTTCAACATAAACATTCTTCAACAAGCTGAATAATGTACACAAGTGCAGTGCCCAGGACCAGTGCTGGCAATTTTGGCACCCTAGGCGAGGGGGCGGGCCACGTGACGTCATTGCGTATGACCCACGTTGCGGAGCGGTGCCCCGCCCCCTGCCCAGCCGGGCGCCCCCCGCCGCCGCGGTTTGCTTGCTCCGCCGCTGGTTGGGGCGGCGGCGAGGGGCAGGCTGGCCAGTGCCCCCTCCATTTTGGCGCCCTCGCCGCCGCGGTTTTTGCCCCAACCTGCTTGCTCCGCCGCTGGTTGGGGCGGCACCGGGTGGCAGCAGGGGGCGGGGGGCAGGCTGGCCAGCGCCCCCTCCATTTTGGCGCCCTAGGCAATTGCCTAGTTCGCCTAAATGGACGCACCAGCCCTGGCAGTGCCATAATCTTATACATTAGAAATAACAATCTTCAATTCATAAAATATAGTATTTTCAGAATGATTATACATACCAAACACCGCGTTCTAATCCTGTACAACAACGGTATTCCAAAAGACAGTATAGAGTGTATTGCAACCAGGGATTTATACAACCAGCCGTAGTATTAGTTCCAGGTGTTAACAATTAGCCGCTGGTTAAATCTTTATTAAAGTAATAACAACCATGAGTGGAGCCATCTTTTCCCCAGGCTGACCCTTGGAATGACAATGTATCGCAATGGAGCATTGTTCTTGGAGTCTTCTGTCTAAGGAATGTGTTTGCACAGCCGAGAGCTGCCAAGCCACAAGGCTTCTTGTAAAAAGAACAAGAAAAATTCTTTGGCTACCTTGTCTTTAATTTGTTGTTTGTTGCTGAGTTTCCCCAGCCACTCTGGGCGGCTCCTAGCAGAATAGTAAAAACACAATAAAACAACAAAAATTGAAAGCTTCCTGATACAGGGCTGCCTTCAGATGTCTTCTAAAAGTCAGACAGTTGTTTGTTTTGAAGGGAGGGTGTTCCACAGGGAGGGCACCACTACCAAGAAGGCCCTCTGCCTGGTTCCCTGTAACTTTGCCTCTAGCTGTCTTATTACAAAAGAATTTCAGAAATAGACTGGAAAGAGAAGTTGCTGAATTGCAACTTATTACCAAACTTAAAACCATGGAGAGACCTGGTCTGAATAGAGACATTGGATTCTTATCTCATTATACATGATAAAGCTATTTTTAGCCATCTCACCCCTTGCTTTTTCCTATAAGACCAATTGCAGTCGTCAACAGCCGTCAACAGGTTTACCTCACCTATCAGCCAATCACCCATTCCCACCACCCTTCTGAGTAATACCCCTCCCCACCGTCTCACTATATATAAGGGTCTGGTGACTTCTGTTTCAGTGTATCTGAAAAAGTGTGCATGTGCACGAAAGCTCATACCAAGAACAAACTGTGTTGGTCTCTAAGGTGCTACTGGAAGGAATTTTTTTATTTTTCTTTTGTTTTGACTCCAGCAGACCAACATGGCTACCTACCTGTAACTTTGCCTCTCACAGTGAGGGAACCAGCAGAAGATCCTCGGAGCTGGACCTCAGTGTCCAGGGTGAGTGATGGGGATGGAGACGCTCCTTCAGGAATACTTGGCCGAGGCCTGTAAGACTAAATATTCTTATAATTTTGCCCCCTGCCATCAGTCAATGAATATCCAGCACATATTTTTGTGAGGAAATAAGTGGTTCTATGAAAGTACAAGAGTTCGGGAGGAAATTTGGCTCATCTTTACTTTGAATGGTGCCACAAGATTTGTTAAAATGTCGACCTAAGTGGAGTGTACCATTTGGGAACTGCTACAGGAAACAATCAGAAGGTCGGCGGTTCGAATCCCCGCGACAGGGTGAGCTCCCGTTGCTTGGTCCCTGCTCCTGCCAACCTAGCAGTTCGAAAGCACGTAAAAGTGCAAGTTGATAAATAGGTACCACTGCAGCGGGAAGGTAAACGGCATTTCCGTGAGCTGCTCTGGTTCGGCAGAAGTGACTTTGTCATGCTGGCCACATGACCTGAAAGCTGTACGCCGGCTCTCAGCCAATAATGCGAGATGAGCGCCGCAACCCCAGAGTCGGTCACGACTGGACCTTTACCTTTACCTTACAGGAAACAAAAGTGTTTTGGGCCAGCCCGGAAGAGGTGACACCCAGTGGGTGTTCTGCTAGAGAGTTTGGAGCATATGGGATAGCAGGGAAAAATATATGTGCATGGTTGCTTTGAGAGAGCATAAAAAAAATCTAGGGACTTGTTAGTATGAACAGCGATAGAAAGGGAAGAATTCTATTGAACATTATCTAGTGGTCTCCCTCCCCGCACTCTAGCCCCAAATAGTAACTCTCACAATAACATTTTCTTCAGTGATTTCTTTTCACCCCACTGGGAATCACACCAATTTTGAATCCTCCGTATTTCCACCTCTAATTGCTGGAAGGGTTCATTATCAGCTGTCGAAAGTGCAATACATCAATCTCGTAAAGCTGCTATACAAAAGACTTTCACACATCTGATGGACTGCTGTGCTAAATACATCTTAATTTGTGCTGCATCTGCTGTTTTCTAATTTGTTTGTCATGCTGTGAATGCTACAGTCTTTGCTACAGCGGCTCCCTGGTTTTACTTGGAAAAGGAGGGGGGTCCCTAGTTACTCGGAAAAGAAACGGCAGAGTGCCATCATTGTTCCTCCGTTCTTTTCATCCAGAGCATCATGTTTTGTTTTGCCTTTTATAAATGGAGAAAATAATAAATGGCTTCCATGTGGCCTCCTGTATATGGCACAAGCTTAGGATGAGATATACCGACACAGAAACACAGAGTTTAAATTGTTGTTGTTGTTTTAAAAACAAGAAATGGAATGGAATTATAGCTTCTTTTTCAAATTGTTATTCATCCCCCCCCCAAAAAAATATATATTGCAGTTTTTTTTCCTTAAAGTGATTGTGAGGAATATGAAATAATTTAAAGGCTTGCCACACTGAACAATTACTGAATCTGAATATTTCATGTTTCAGATACGCTGCTGAATATATTTGTCCCGGCCAATTCCATCACGTTCGGTGTCTTTTTCAGTCTCTGTGTAAATACAGCAGCCCTCCTAATGAAATGAAATGAGGCTGGCGTCCTCAGATCAGTGCCTGCTGAGTCACAGACCAAGACCAAATAATGTGGTACAGGATCCAAAATGGATGAAAGGCTCAGAATAACGAAAAGCCTCTGTCCAAATTGCTATGGGGAGGTGGGGGGGGGCGGAATGCCAAGCTGCTGCTATTCCCTCTCAAAGGGGAGAGTCTGCTTTAAACAGGTATACCAGGTGGGCACATTGATGAATCTGCACTGCCGCCACCTCTGCTGTCAGTCCATTAACCTTCACGATCACGGAAATTCATCCTTTGAAACGGGAAGGGAGAAAGCCTCCTTTCAAAAGCCACGCAGATGGGATTCTCTGTGTGCTCAAGAAGCTTTGCGGGGCACGAGGTTAAGAAGACACCCGTCTGACAATAACATACATTATTTTGAAGCCTAAGGAGTGGTTGACTGACATCAGTCGCTGGGGGAGATCGCTTAGGGATATGGGGTGGGGAGCAGGAATGGCGACACCAGCCCCCACCCGCCTCCACCCCCTAAAATTTAATAACGTCAAGGATTGCAGTCAGTGCAAAAGAGCAGTTTCACAATGCAATGCTGTGTAACCTAAGCAATTTTTGTGTGTGCGTGTCGTCGTAGATAATGTTCGTAACATAGCTGCCAATCTCTTTCAGTTAGCCCAGAAATCTTCATCTCAGGCGCAGAATGTGCAATATATATCTCACTTTTGTTGATACACAGACCAAGGCTTTGCATGAGCATATGGAAGGCAGATTTGCAGCTCTTGTTTTTTGTAGCACATTCTCTCTCACATTCAGGTGTGATGGGGAGGGGGGAGCCATTCACATGGTGCCAATCACTTGGTGTTGTCAACCCTGTGGTAGGGAACACATGGCAGCCTCTCCTGCTTCCTTCTCCCCCCTTTTTTTCTAAAACCCAAGCGGGTTTTATGATTGACAAAGTCGCAAGCAAATCAGAGCTGTCCTAAAAGGACTGTGTGTTTAATCAATAAGGCATATTGTTCAACCAGTACCGGGGTGGGCAGAGGAGGAAATCCTCATAAAGGTAACAGCATTTGTAAAGGTTAATCAATTCAGCTAATTGTAAATGCTCTCAATTGTCAGCCTCTAAACAGAGCCCTTCTTTTGTAGCTAGTAATTCACCGTGGGATGCCACAGCGCTAAGCCGGAAAGCCTGAGAAAGCAGTCAAATTCCTCATTACACTCCTCATGTTGTGCTCAGGCTGTGTCTGTAAATGTCAATATATTTACCACAGGGACAGAGTCTTTTCTATCTACTAGAGCTACCTTCCTAACACACTAAACAAAGTGAAGGGCCTAATCAGCATGGTGCAAGGAAACGAAGAGATACCAGGCCATTGATCTTTTCGGTTGCAACCTTAAGGCAGATCTGTCCAACTAATCATGACAGTAGCTGCTGCAGGAGGAGTTAATTTTTTGGCAGTAAGCAAAATGAATCTGCCCCAATTAGGGATGCAATGAAGGCTCTCCTGTAGACATCTTTGGGACAAATTGGCATTCTTCTTTCAAGGAAGACTCAAATGTTTTCCCCAAATGACAAACAGTATACATATATACAGTGGTCCCTCGACTTACGAATTTAATCCATTCCGAATGGACATTCGTAGGTCGAAAAAAATTGTAAGTCGAATTCCCATAGGAATGCATTGGGAGAAAAATATTCGGAAAGATTCGTAAGTCGAAAAAACCCGCATCTAAAATTCATAAGTCGAGGAAACCGCATCTAAACCGGCAACGATTTCCATTCGGATGTCGATAAATTCGTAGGCGTGCGGCCACTTTTTTTCATTCGTAAGTGGAAAAATACAGGTGTTGAGTACTTCGTAAGTCGAGGGACCACTGTATATATTTCAGTGCCGTTTGTAGTCATTGTTTGGTTCCCCCTCCCTGCCACTTTGGTACCACCAACCCCTGCATAACCTCGAGCATTTTCCTGAAGAAAATAGGGACATCCTATTTAATAATAATAATCAGTGCTTTTTTTTCTCTGGGGAAAAAATGTTTAGGGGTACTCTCATTTTCCTACTCATATTGAAATACTGCCCCTAATGAGGCCAAACTTAGATTCACAAAATGTTTAGGGGTCTGCATACCCCTGCGTACCCCCAGAAAAAAGCACTGATGATGATAATAATAGTAATAGTAATAGTAATAGTAATAGTAATAGTAATAATAGTAATAGTAATAGTAATAATAATAATACTACCCCACCCATCTGACTGGGTTGCCCCAGCAACTCTGGGCAGCTTGCAACATATCTAAAGGGAAAGGTACCCCTGACCATTAGGTCCAGTCGCAAACGACTCTGGGGTTGCGGCGCTCATCTTGCTTTACTGGCTTCCGGGTCATGTGCCCAGCATGACTAAGCCACTTCTGGCGAACCAGAGCAGCGCACGGAAACGCCGTTTACCTTCCCATCTGAGCGATACCTATTTATCTACTTGCACTTGACGTGCTTTCGAACTGCTAGGGGGGCAGGAGCTGGGACCAAAGAACGGGAGCTCACCCTGTTGTGGGGATTCGAACTGCCGACCTTCCAATCGGCAAGCCCTAGCCACCAGCGTCCCTGCAACAGATCTAAACATATCTAAAAACATAATAAAACATTAAAACAAAAACATTATTATTAAAAAACTTACCTATACAGAGCTGCTTTCAAATGTTTTCTAAAGGTTGTACAGTTATTTATCTCCTTGGCTCGGGGGTCGCATAACTTCATACCTTCCAACATTTCTCCAATGAAAATAGAGATGTCCTACCCTACTCTCCAACAGTTCTCCAATAAAATAGGGCTATCCTAAGGGGAAGCAGGACATTCTGGGATCAAATCAGAAATGGGGGTGGCTTCTGGGACTGTCCCTGGAAAAGAGGGTCTGCCCCTGCCTTTTATGGCTTCTTCCCCGCCAATCACAGATCACATCGTGAACATGATGATGTCACAGTGCTACAATGCCAAATAACCATATTTGGCCACATCATGACATCACTGAGGTGGTGGTGGTTGAGGAGAATTAAAAATATAGGAGCAAGCAATATCCCTCTGGTTGAAAATCCACTACAACCCAAAGGGATTGTTACCTCACTTCCTGGCCACAGTCCCTTATCCCCCCTGGCTCATGCAAATAACTAATAAGATCAAAAAAATTGGCCTAAACCCAGAAAATCTTCTTAACGGAACTTTAAATAAGGCAAAAATTATCATCATTCAGAGACTTCGCGATGTCGAATTACAACGTGAAGTTTCCTTACTCCCGGAGAAGTATAGATGTTTAAAATCCTGGCCTAACTTTGCAGCAGCCCCTTACTTAACTAATATCACTAATGAAGCCTATAGATGGGCCTTCTCTAGAGCCCGCTTCGAGACAATGCCTTCAGCAGTGCTGTATGGCAAATTTATGGGGGTTCCAATGCATGCGCGGCTCTGCCCATGCTTGTCTAACAAGGTAGAATCCGTTACTCACATTCTTTTATTTTGCGAATTCTACAGTGAAGAACGTGCTCGCTTTATCTTACCCCTTTTAACAAAGTTTATACCTCTACAATATTATTTGGAATCATCCCCCGAAATTTTACGAAAATATATCTTGGAAGATTCCTCAAGTCTAGTATCATATGATGTGGCTAAATTTTGCACTTTAGCTATTGAGAAGCGTAAATCTCTTTTATTGAATAATACATTGTAAAGCTCCTTTGTGCAATTGTTTTATTTTTGATGATGTTGTTGCCGATTTTTACCTGTTTGGATTTTTGGCTTTCTGTGCTGCTGGCTTTTGCCGTAATAAAACTAATTGAAACTAATTGAAAAGGAGTGCACTGTTGCAGCAGATTTTTCATAAAATCTGTTATCCCTTTATTTTGTATGAAAATGGAGGAGCAAACATACAGGGGCATCTGGACCACCAAAAGCCATTTTGGACAAGCATGTTGACTTAAAAGAGATGTTTGGGTAGCAATTCTAAACCGCCATTTCTCGAATGTTATGAATGACTCCATTTCCATGTTGGCCATCTTGACGGTTTACTCATGTAAAAAATTACAACAAAGACCTATATTAAATATAAAGCACTTCACTTTCTTGTTTCCTCTCTGCACTTGCCCTGGATAAGTACATAAATATTTTCTCAGAAGAGGAACAATAAAATACAAAAGCAGAGCTATAACCCAATGGCTAAACTGCACCTTTCTTTTTTGAAGAGCCAGAATGTCCTTAAGGTTGCCAGGACAACCACTGAGTGTAGGGGGGGGGAGAGTCCAGATAGTAATTCATTTTGGAAAATGAATTTTTATGAGTGAGGGTGGAAAATTGTGGCAAAAATAATAATTCTATGCAGCACAAAATAAAATAAAATCTAAACGGTTTTGTTTATTTGTGATTGCTGCTCATTTCTACAGCCATGAATGATTTTGGAGAATTTCCACAGGAACAGATTCTTATCAACAGTTCTGTGGTGAAGAGGGAACACAAGGTAAAAAGGCAGTTAAAATGAAGCTTAATCCATGTAGGGAAATCACAGTTCCAATAAACGTTTAATAAAGAAAAGGGTTGATATACTCTGGAAATTACGGTAAGTTAAAATGGGAGGAGGAAGCAGATAGAGATCTAGGTCATGTTTACTACTAAGGATGACTAAAAGCCAAGTAATTTCATTGTCCCCAAAAGGGGACAATGACAATAAAATATATTCTATTCTATTCTATTTTTAAAATTTTTATTTATGATTTTCAATTTTATACATTTTAATAATTTTAGAATCATTTTAACATTTTGAAACTCTTCCTCCCCCCTCTTTCTGTGGTTCCTTAAATTTATTTTTTATATTTTCTGCATATTCCAAATTAACTTAACTTAATCATTTATTCATCTACTTTAAATGTATACTCTTACAAAACTGCAGGTTATTACAATAATCATGCCAATGTTCTTATCTGTTAACAGTTTGTTTGTAAATATTCAATAAACCATTTCCAGTCTTTTACAAAAAGTTTATTATCTTGATTTTTTATTTTTCCGTTAAGTGTTGCCATTTCTGCATATTCCATAAGTTTTTGTATCCATTCTTCTTTCACTGGGACTTCTTTTTATTTCCATTTTGGGGCGAGTAACATTCTTGCCGCTGTAGTCGCACACATGAATAAACTTCTACAGTTTGGGTAGCTCTGTCCCTATAGTTCCCAAAAGGAAATTTAGTCCTTTTGACTAAAAGCCATTAATGTGATAGGTAAAGGTAAAGGGACCCCTGACCATCAGGTCCAGTCATGTCCGACTCTGGGGTTGCGTGCTCATCTCGCTCTATAGGCCGAGGGAGCCGGCGTTTGTCCGCAGATAGCTTCCGGGTCATGTGGCCAGCATGACAAAGCTGCTTCTGGCGAACCAGAGCAGCGCACGGAAATGCCGTTTACCTTCCCGCTGGAGCAGTCCCTATTTATCTACTTGCACTTTAACGTGCTTTCGAACTGCTAGGTGGGCAGGAGCAGGGACCAAACAACGGGAGCTCACCCCGTCGCAGGGATTCAAACCACTGACCTTCTGATCAGCAAGCCTGTGGTTTAACCCACAGCGCCACCTGGTCCCTTCATTAATGTGATACACAACTGTTTTAGGAATAGCATCTATAAAAAACAGGAACCTAGGAAGTTGCCTTATACAGCGGTACCTTGGTTGTCAAACTTAATCCGTTCCGGGAGTCCATTCAACTCCCGGAACAGTTCAAAAACCAAAATAAGGAATTTTTTCAAACTTTCGGATTTGAAAATAAGGGATGCCAAGAGGGCGGTGCAATGGCACCAAGTAGCCTCGCCACCCTGCGCTCCAGAGGCTGTGCGCGAACGGGTGAGCGAAAGAGTGAGTACATAGATGACAGGCAGGCTGTCTGTCTGGTTGGGCATGAGGGTCTGGCAGCACAAGGCATGCAAGCTCCGCCCCCAGTCGGTCTCAGACTCCTTATTGGCAGCCGAGCAACGCAGCTGAGCCTCCCTGGCTGGCAGGGAGGGAGAGGAGCTGCTTCCTTTGAAATCCGGGAAATTTAAGGGATATCAACAATCCGGGATAGCAGCAGGAAACGGCATTGGAATAAGGGAGTTTCCCGCAAAAAAAGGGAGGGTTGACAGCTATGGCCCTAACTTTTCATAGGCTGACACCACAATTCTTATGTTTTGTTCATATTCAGAAACTAGTGTTAGAGAAGGACAGTTGCATGCCAAGGCCCTGGGCCCCGCAGTTCCCTTGGATCAAGCATCCCCAAACTCGGCCCTCCAGATGTTTTGTAGTCTGGGAGTTGTAGTCCCAAAACATCTGGAGGGCTGAGTTTAGGGATTCCTGCCTTGGATAATAAACACAGAGACACGAATATTTTAGGTTAATGGGATAAATTAGGCCACAGCTTTATTGGTTACAGATGTGCGTGGTTTGGCTTAGGCATTGGGTGAAACCAGACTATCTCGACTCCCGCCCATCTGCAGGGAGTCTCACTAATGGTCAACCACCAGATGGGGGAGCCCATGACATACGTCAAATCAGGGCATGCCGTGGGTCCCCGTTGGGGTCATGGCATGGCCCTAGCCCAAGCCCAGGCTTTGGACAGGAACCACGCCACCACCCCGGATCCATTTAACAAGATACCCTTAACAAGGAGGGGCAGGCGAAGGCAACAACCTCCTCTTCCATGAACAAGGCTTAGACAATGCCTAACCTTACAAAGTTATGATGATTGCTACCTTCTGGCTCCCTTTCTCTTTAACTTCTACATAAACGATATAGTAACAGTCATCAAAGCCCTTAACCAACCTGCCCCGTCCTTGCAACAAGCAAAAATTCCTATCTTACTATATGCCAACGACATGGGAGTCCTCTCACTAACAAAGTTAGGACTCAACAACATGATGAGAGGGCTCATGCACTTTTGCGAAGAAAACTTCCTAAAAATTAATTTTTCTAAAACCAAAATTATCCCTTTCGGCACATCAAAACCAAACCCAACGTGGAACCTCGAGGGCCACATCATTGACCAATGTTCGGTCTTTAAATACTTGGGCATTACTTTCCACCACAGATCATCTTGGACGGCCCATTTAAACACGATCATTCTGGCCGCTCGCCGAACCGTGGGTGCCTTGGTGACATTCTTCTTCGCAAAAGGAGGGCAGCTGGTAGCCCCAATCAGAAAGATCTACCTCAGTAAAATACCCCTAATGTTGCTATATGGGGTGGAAATATGGGGGTGGAATCTGAATATACTCCAACGACTGGAGTCTCTGCAAAATCTCCTGGCAAGAAAGATCTTGGGCCTCCCCAATGGGACAATGGCCGCCCAACTGAGAATGGAATTGGGACTACCATCCATTGTAGCAAAAGCCCATATCAGAATAATCACTTACTACAAATCACTTGCAGAAACTCCAAACTCTCTATTAGCGAAACAAGCCTTCACAGCCTTTATTGGCAGCCGCACCTGGTCAAAGGGCATGGAGACCATCTGCGATCGCTACTCACTTCCAGACTTCGCTGCCCTGTCCTCATGGGACAAAGATAAAATCTGCGAATGGATTTTAGCTAAGGATGAAGCCCTCGATCTAGCACTATCCAACGCGGCCAGATTATCCATGTGGTTTCCTCGTGTTAAGGCAGTCAGATCTCCGGCCCATTATCTGAGTGATCTGATAAATCCCATGTTAAGAAGGGCCTTCACATTAGCACGATTCCACGCCATCCCGATAGCATTCTTACAGGGTGTATTTTCCAATACTCCGCTGAATCTTCATCTCTGCCCATGCAACAAGGGAAAGATAGAGGACTTTATCCATTTCTTCTTCCACTGCCCTCTATATGTTACAGTTAGACCCAGGCTTTCCCTCTTAATCCCACCGACCATCGCCCAGGACGACGACCGCTTGAAATACTTATTGGTAGACGCCAACCCCCTGATCACACGTGGTGTGGCTATCTATATTTTACAGGCACTGAAACTCAGGGCCACCTTCTCGGCTAACTTGCCATAGACCTAGCCTTATGTAACTTCCTGACATAGTCACTGTTGACTTGCCCTGTTATTGCTTCTTATTTTATCTGTTTTACTCAGCATGATTTTACACTTAAAGTTTTTAAATGTATTTGTACAAAATGTACAAAATGTATCTGTTGTATTTTACGTACATTCGCAACAGGTTTCCGCCTGGTTTCGCATTATGTGCTATGGCCAGAGGGCTAATGCAATAAATAATATTTGATTTGATTTGATGATTGCTACAAGGTAGGCGAAAACCAAATGGCTGGTGCCAATTTGCCAAGTGGAAAAATTCTTACCCAGCCCCAACAATATGGCGGCCAACATTAGTCCATAGCAAGTCCACTGTCATAGAAATGCATGAAAAGAGGGCAGGCGGCCATGCCCCCAGCTGTGCCGATTGGTCAGCCGGGGGCGTGATGCGGCCGGGAGTCCCCATGACATGGGCAGCATCCTTCCGCCCACAGTCAAGTCACTGGGAGGTTCCGGATGCCCTGCTGCAACACTGCCCACTGGGGAAGGTGAGCGGACTAAATAATATGATTTTTTGTAATGTTTGAGGACATAAATGATGTCTTCATTGTCTAATATATGTATAATATATTTCCCTGTCAAACTGTATGCGGAGTGTACCTGAACACACTCATAGAGATGAATTTTTTAGAGATTTGATTTTCTTTCCAGATATTAATATTTTACATCACCTCGAAAAGTTATTGGAGTTTCACTCAAGATTTGCTTCTAGATTAAAATACTGTAAAGAAAAGAACCTTTGAAGCACTTTAACAATTCCAAATCACTCTACCTAAAGCAATTTAAAATTATTAGAGCAATTTTGTAAGTATGTGAATTTCAAGGTGATCAGAGACCTGAAAATGTGCAATATAGAGCAATTTAAAATTATTAGAGCACTTCATAGATAGACAGATAGATGTGCACTTGACTTTGTAAGTCACCAGGTTTTGACTTCTAGGAATGTCCAATCCAAATGGGATGAACATTCCACTCCATAGGCATCATTGTGAATGGTTGAACACAGAGCTTCCCCCAAGCATGTTTGGCTTTTCGGTCTGGCTACATAATGTTCAGTTGCCCAGAAGAATCACAGCAGTAGCTTTCTGGACTGAATTTAGAAAGGTGCACAGTACGGCAACTCTTCCTAAAGCACCATAAAACTGTTTATAAAATCAAATGTATACTAGTAGTGGAAAAACTGTGGGTGCAGGTTCCTTCTCTCCAGCCATTTCTCTGATCCAAATTCCCCTTATTTTCCTGTTGAAAAGAGCTCATTGAGTTACATGCATCTGTGTGTAACATCTGCTTTGACCCAGAAAGAGTGATCGCAACCACAAAATCCTGAAAATACAAATTGGAGTTTAGTATTGTTGATGCGGGTGGCGCTGTGGGTTAAACCACAGAGCCTAGGGCTTGCCGATCAGAAGGTCGGCGGTTCAAATCCCCACGACGGGGTGAGCTCCCGTTGCTCGGTCCCTGCTCCTGCCCACCTAGCAGTTCGAAAGCACGTCAAGGTGCAAGTAGATAAATAGGTACCGCTCCGGCGGGAAGGTAAACGGCGTTTCCGTGCGCTGCTCTGGTTTGCCAGAAGCGGCTTAGTCATGCTGGCCACATGACCCGGAAGCTGTACGCCGGCTCCCTCGGCCAGTAAAGCGAGATGAACGCCGCAACCCCAGAGTCGGTCACGACTGGACCTAATGGTCAGGGGTCCCTTTACCTTTATTGTTATAAAAGTTGAGTTCCTCTGCCTCACTCTGCCGAGCGTTGGCAAGAGTCCATGCGGTTCCAGGCACTCACCCTGGGTCTGTGTTCCTTTGAGGATTGAGGCATGGTAGACACTGTCATAGCTTTAAGAAATATGGTTTATTCACCTATTTACACCTTCCGTCTGCATGGAAGGAGTCCAGCTCTTACAGCATTACAGTCATTTCAAGAGGGGCTTGTCCCGCACAGCAGTGCAGCCAGCCTTCAGCCAGCCTGCCCAAGATGGATCCCATTCTTTCTTCTTCCTTCTTCTTCCCAGAACACCCTGCGAAAAACTCTCGTTTCCTGTCACTTCAAACACTCACCACATCACCTTGGCAGTATCTGTCCATCCAGGACAAAAGATTCTTCTCAGATGGCCCAGCAACCCCTTTTCTGCTGTTAACAGAATTGCTCTTTGCTAGGCCAGCCAGGCTAGTTTGCATAATCATAGAATCATAGGGTTGGAAGAGACCACAAGGGCCATCCAGTCCAACCCCCTGCCAAGCAGGAACACCATCAAAGCATTCTTGACAGATGGCTGTCAAACCTCTGCTTAAAGACCTCCAAAGAAGGAGACTCCACCACACTCCTTGGCAGCAAATTCCACTGTCGAACAGCTCTTACTGTCAGGAAGTTCTTCCTAATGTTTAGGTGGAATCTTCTTTCTTGTAGTTTGAATCCATTGCTCCGTGTCCGCTTCTCTGGAGCAGCAGAAAACAACCTTTCTCCCTCCTCTTTATGACATCCTTTTATATATTTGAACATGGCTATCATATCACCCCTTAACCTTCTCTTCTCCAGGCTAAACATACCCAGCTCCCTAAGCCGTTCCTCATAAGGCATCGTTTCCAAGCCTTTGACCATTTTGGTTGCCCTCTTCTGGACACGTTCCAGCTTGTCAGTATCCTTCCCGAACTTTGGTGCCCAGAATTGGACACAGTATTCCAGGTGGGGTCTGACCAGAGCGGAATACAGTGGTACTATTACTTCCCTTGATCTAGATGCTATACTCCTATTGATGCAGCCCAGAATTGCATTGGCTTTTTTAGCTGCTGCATCACACTGTTGACTCATGTCAAGTTTGTGGTCTACCAAGACTCCTAGATCCTTTTCACATGTACTGCTCTCAAGCCAGGTGTCACCCATCCTGTAATCCAGCCCAGGGATTTCTTGTCTGGCACAGTTCTGCAGCTTGTGCTTTCATCTATATCCCAATTAATCAAAATCCTACCATTTATCCATTTCTAGAGTTTAGAGGGGGGGTCCCCCCAATCTGTTTATTGTCGTATATATCTTCATCCATCCTTGGAACAGAAGTATAACATAGAAAAAAACCAAGGAAGATGCTTTATAGTGGCACGGTACTTCGGCTCAGTGGTGCATCATGACCTGTTTTTTCCTGTACCTTTTGAAAATAAGTGGCTTCTGTGTTTTTTATGCATTTCTGAGATCATCTCACATCTGTGTTTATCCTCATGCTTGTCTTGATCAGGCCTCAAAGATTTGGTTGGAGGATTCTAGGATCCGATAGCATTCGGTCAATATTATCAGCTATCACATGGAAATCTGGGTTGGCAGTCGCTTTATTTTTCCAGTCATCTAAGTAGCTGCAAAGCAATTCACAACATTAAAAACCTCCTGCCACTCCACTACATTCAACAGTAAAAAGGCTAGCACATTTGTTGCAGACAGCATGCCAAAAAAAAAAAAAGTGTGGTCTATGAATAGGACTGACAACAGCTGTGGAAGAGAAAAATTTCAAAACAGGGGTCCACATAAAAGCTGAATATCAAATTCCAAAATCCCAAGTGATGTCCATTTTGACAGGCCTTTGTGAGAGCAAAAGAAAGCTGAAATCCTTTTGAAAAGGGTATTTTAAAGTTGAAATATTGCTCCCCTCTTGAAACCGGGTGATTTGCCTAAATGCAACATTTTTTTGGTTTGTTTTACTAAATAAATTAGGCAAATGGAAACAGAAGAGCTTCCACCCAAGAAATCCATGAGTTCGAGCTTCCATGGGGTCCTTTATTCCACGCAGATGATGCAGCTCTTCCATGTTATTGTCATTTTATTGGAAGTATAGTTTCTATTATGGGGTGCATTTTCATGGGATAGTTATGCATCTCCAAATGTTCCAAACCTGCTGCGAGGACATTTATACATTTATACATTCATTCATTCATTCATTTTTACTACAGTCAGTAAACAAATACAAACAGAACTGCCCCCGATTCTTCCGGACATTAAAGTCATTGCACAATAAATTAAGATGTTAAATATCAAATGAGGCCCTGTTGGTCCCTTAGAAAAAATAACATAGCATATTAACTCTATTGCTGAAAAAGAATTCTGGTAAACTCAAAAGGTTGTATCCAGACAAAGGGATCGTCCAAACTTCAGTTGTCCCAAGCCTAGAAAGCACAGTTACAAATTATTTTTGCCTGTCGCATGCTTTCAATAACAACAACAACTATTATTATTATTATTTTAAAAAATTATACCTCGCCCATATCTGGCTGGGTTTCCCCAGCCACTCTGGGTGGCTTCCAACAAAAGATTAAAAATACGTTAAAACATCAGTCATTAAAAACATCCCTTCAGATGTCTTCTAAAAGTCAGATTGTTGTTTATTTCCTTGACATCTGATGGGAGGGCATTCCACAGGGCAGGTGCCACTCCTGAGAAGGCCCACTGCCTGGTTCCCTGTAACCTCACTTATTGCAGTGAGGGAACCGCCAGAAGGCCCTCGGAGCTGGACCTCAGTGTCCAAGCTGAATGATGGGGGTGGAGATGCTCCTTCAGGTATACTGGGCCAAGGCCGTTGGGGGCATTAAAGGTCAGCACCGACACTTTGAACTGTGCTCGGAAACATATGGGCATTCTAGGCATATGTCTAACTGGTTTTCTGTCTGCTCTGCTGCATACTTCGGGGAAACCTGCTCTTTACCTCTGAATCAAAGCAAACGCCAATGCACGGAAAACCCGTTTGATGTTTGCTCAGATTCGCCAGCAAGGAGTGGATTTTCTTGGGGGAAAGTGACAAGACAACTGGAAATGTGGATGATCCTTCAGTTGTGCTTCTGTCTAATTGAAATCCAGTCACTTATGTTCAATGGGACCTAAGCCCATAGTGTAACTAACTTTTTCTGGATCCAACCCAAAGGCTTGCTCACAACTTTGTGACTTTTCAGTTTGTCCTATTTGAGGTACTATGCCAAGCCCACTTAGCCATATATTCCACCTGGGAGGAGCCTTTTGCACACACCCCTTCTTCACACGCCATCAGAAAAAGAGAGTGGGTGGACTTGTAAAAGGTTAAAAGTGTATTAGGAAATGATCCATAATGAATTGGGGAAAAAATGTTTAAAAGTACTTTTCCAAAACAACAACACAGAGAGTCCTTTTTGTTGGGGATAATTCAGACTGAAATTCCCAGGTGTCAATAAAAGGTGATTTACGTATGCCACTACTGTGGCCCGTGTTTTGTTAGCCCAAAAATGGAGAACGAGCGAGGTCCCAACCAAAGAAGAATGGCAACTTAAGTTGACAGAATATGTGCAGCTTGCAGACTTAACATATAGAATAAGAGAACAGGAAGAACATATGTTTAAAGAAGATTGGAAAACGTTTATTGAATATATGAGAAATAATTGTGTACAACTGAAAACACTGGCAGCATTAAGATAAATTCAATAGTGTAAATAAGTTTTGATGGATGTAATAATGGAATATGGAATGGTGTAGTTTTTGTAAAATATGCAGGGTTTTATGATATGCAAAATGAACCATGGAAAGAGAAGGGAAGTCATTGATATCTTCTTCTTTTAATTCTTTTTTTAAAATTTTGCATACATAAAGAAAAATAAACACACAAACAAACATACAAACTAATACACAAACCTACAGACTGAGAATAAAATACGTCATTCTTATAATTTTCACAATATAATCTTCACACATAAACTTAAAATTTCATAGACCAATTAAGATTATTATTAGTAATATATATCCTAATATTATCAAAATGTCATTAACCGTTCCTTTCGGAGAAAGAAACTAAGTTACAAACATTATATATATGTAGCTGACTTCCCTTTTACCACTCTCCACTAGCAATGTACATAATTATGACTAAAGAAAGATAAGTTATAGACATTGACACTTCTTCTAAGAACCCTATATATTCTTATTTTACAAGAGTTAGTCCAACCAATGTTCCATGTAGGTGTAACACCTTCATTTTAAACGACATTCATTTTAGATAACATTCCTCCATTCTTCATTGAAATTGTTCTTGTTTTTGCCGAAATAAAATAAATTAAGATAATTCCAGGTCAAGTTTTAATCAGACTTATCCTCAGCTCCCAGTTCAGCCGTTTCTGTCCCTGAGTGTTTTTTACCTCCAAACTCATTCCGATACGTTCTCAGAAATTTTTGCACATCTGCACCGGATTGATAATTTTCCCTCATGCCTTTGTAATAGAAAGATATTGGAAGTCATTGATATCTTAAGGATCTAAAAATGAGTATTTTAAATTGTCAAACAGAAAATTTAATAAAAAAATTATATACAAACAGTAAACAAACAAAAAAATAAAAGGGCAAAGGAGCTTACACCCCTGAAATGCATGTGAGCCACCCAAATAGCAACAGATACTCAAAGCAGAAATAATACAATTCCATTTCATTTGTTCCAATGGAGTCCCCAGAAAAGCACCAGTGAAGCTAATCAGTCTAACTTGTCCAAGCCATCGCCAAGGGGTGAAGCGAAAGGAAAGAGAGTCAGGAGGTTCTGCAATTGTTGCTTTTTCCTGCAGGGATACACATTTGTAGCCCAGCAGCTGCAAATGACTTCAGTACATAAATACTGTTATTTTCAGCATTATTGATATACATTTAACAGCTTTTCCAGCTGTCTCGGTGACGGGGTGTGGCGAATCTCACCCACAAAGCTGTGAGTCGAAACGGGGGCCCTGGAAAACAGCATTTCACGTTCCGGGAGCACAAAAGCACTTCATTCCGCAGGGGATTTTACACGGAGAGTTCGTGAACATGAAGAAAGCGGCAAGCATGCCTAGCAAAGGAATTGTATTCTTTTTTCTCTCTGCTAGGTTAACCTACAGTTCAACTTGAATATTTACCCAGAGTTTATGGTGTGCCTGGAAGGAACAAGCAAATATTTTGACTAAAATAAGAAAGAGACTGGCATTTTCACAGAATGCCCTCAGAAAAGCGATTGAGCTACTCTTGGTTATACAGAATCCGTAAACATGAGGCAGCCAACATGACCCACTCTATTATTGGATGACAAATTCCACCAGCCCCAGCCCCCATAACCATTGGTCAGGAATGATGGGACTTAAGAGTCAAACAACATCTGAATGACATCATGTAGACTACCCCTGCTCTCGACAGTGACCTGACACTTTTGCTTGCCTTCCGAAATTTTGTTATAGATTTGAGAGGGGGAACCCCACCACCACCAAGCCTATAATTAATAAATGGTAGGATTTTGATTGTTTGGGTTGTGAAGGGAGAAACACAAGCTGCAGAGAAATTCCTGGGCTAGCCTCTGCAAAATGACCTGGCCAAGCTAGGGCAATGAAGAAGAAAAAGAAGAAGAAGAAGAAGAAGAAGAAGAAGAAGAAGAAGAAGAAGAAGAAGGAGGAGAAGAAGAGGAGGAGGAGGAGTTTGGATTTTATATCCCGCTTTATCACTACCCTAAGGAGTCTCAAAGCTGCTAGCATTCTCCTTTCCCTTCCTCCCCCACAACAAACACTCTGTGAGGTGAGTGGGGCTGAGAGACTTCAGAGAAATGTGACTAGCCCAAGGTCACCCAGCAGCTGCATGTGGAGGAGCAGGGAATCGAACCTGGTTCACCAGATTACGAGTCCACCACTCTTAACCACTACACCACACTGACTCTGAAACAATACAGGGCCACTGGCAATGCAAGAGAATCGTCCTCTCATGCCCTGAGGTGTGAACAGAGACAGGGGTTGGAAGGTTGCCATGGTAACTGGGTGTGAGATGATAGGAAGAGAGCCTTTAGCAAGGGTTCCTGGGATGAAGGAGAAAGGGCTGTGATTCATCTTGGGCAGACTGGCTGCAGGTGGGCTGAGAGAGATGCCTCGGTTGCACTGCCATGGGGGAGAAGCCCCTCTTGAAATGACCATGCTAGGGACTCCCTTCATGCAGACTGAAGGTGCAAATAGGTGAACGAGCCATATTTCTTAAAGCTACGACAGTCTCCGCCGTGTCTCGGTTCTCCAAAGGACCACAGACCCTGGGTGAGTGCCTCGAAGCCCCTGGGCTCTTGCCACCGCTGGGCAGAGAGAGAGGGACACACCCAATTTTTTTTAACAATGTGAATATGTCCATTCATATGTTGGCATGGGACCTGCTTTTGCCAAGTTGGGTCCCATGCCACTTTGATATCATCCAATCAGAAAGAAACATTTATTTGTACACCTGAAGTCTGCACACCTCTTGGAAACTGGCAACACTGGAATGTATGCAGTTTGGTGCAAGTTGAAATGTCCTCTTAATCCTTGGGTAGTTCTGACTTTGCAATCTTTTTTTCAATTTAAATTATCCTGCTCTGTGAATACAAGTAAACATAAAGCTTCACAAAACTTGAACAATTTTGGACCTCTCCAATGGAATTCTGTTATTCTATTTTGCCTCAAGGGGATGCAAGGCTTAACATATGCTTTTGCCTCATAGACTGCATGAGACAGTATCGCAACCAGTTAACTGGCCTCCATCAACTTAAATCTGAGGAGTTCAGTTCAATAGGGCTGCCAGCTGTTAGACTGATTTCTGCAAGCTTTCTCAGGAGTAGTCCTGCTGTTTTCAGGAAGGATAAGAGAGAAGTGCAGGCCTTAATCTTTGTCTCTGTCAATCCTTCCTTCAACCTGATTAAAAAGAGAACGGTTATTCCTGAAATCCTGCGCACACACCATTTACTCCCAGGGCTGTCATCCAGAGGCAAGATGTTGCGGCATGTGGGATTTCACATCAAGGTGAGGTTTTCCATCCCACAGCCAGACGAGATCTCCTCCAAACACACTCTCGAGGAATTTGCAGAGAGAGAGAGAGAAAGAGATCTTGCTGAGTAGCTGGCAAGCTCAAAGTCAAAGCGCTTTTCCCAGACCGCAAGCGTGTTGGAGGATCCTGCTAAACTCTCACAGCGGTAATCCACTACGCCCGCCAGCAATATGCGTGTCTCCAGATTGATCATAGGTTCTCGTTCTCTTAAATATCCCAAGCATAACAACAGTGCCTCTGTAGCTCCATCCAGTTCACCAATTGATTAATTGTTCTGCAGAGATGCAGGGAAGTTCCATTCCATACGCTCACTGCTGTCAACAACATCCAGGCAACACTTCAACGACGGACCGTTGCATAGCTTTCCCTATCTGCATAGCTTTCCCCATTATTATTATTACATCAGTGCCAATTTTCTGTCTCTGGCCTGCAATTTAGTGTACTGCATTTATAAAAACATAACCTAGATGCAATATTGAAGTGATGCGAGTCTGAGCATTTCTTAGAAAGAAGGGCAGCCCAAATGATCTATTGCATCTTGCCAACTCCTCTATCAAATAACATACCCTTCTGTTTCCACATACCTATAATCACTCCCAGCAAAGGGGGAGGGAGGGGCAAGGAGAAATACATATTTTAATTCAACTGAATTCTCATCAAAAATGTTGCGTAAAGACAATTTGGCAATTTTGGCTCTCAAGACGTCAAAGGACTGTGGTCCAACGGTTAATGCACTAGATAGAAATCTCTCATTTTTAAAAAATTCCAATTTTCCTCTAGGTAATGTGACACTGGGGCAATATTTCTCTGCTCTCGATTGTTCCAAGTTTGATTTCTTCAGGCAGATGCAAACATTCAGGGGTGTATCTAATTAATTGCCTGAGCAGTGCAACTTATAATCATGCATTAGCACTTCTAAACCCTCCTTTTCCAGCACACCCTCCACCAAATTTGTTCTAGGGGAAGAGACTTTACATTGTGCAAGTGGAAGTCACCCCCCTCACCCCGCCCTGCCCTCCATTGACCTGAACCCCAACAAAACGGGGCTTTTCCCCTCCCTAAAAAAAGCTCAAGAACTTTGACCTGAACCCCTAAAAATGGTGTAGATCACTGCTAGTTTTTAATTCTGTGAGTAGATCGCAGTCTCTTGGAAGTTGGCCACCCCTGGTATATCATATATGAATGACATATTTTTCATTGAACATTAGACCATTCAGTGGCCATTCAGTGAGCATATTCAGTGGCGAAGTTTCTATCGGTGGTTGCAAGAACCAATGATCCCTACTCCTAAGTCTGAACAAAATGCTTGTGTAACCTGTAGGCGGGCTGTCGAAAGTGTGTACTGTTTTGTAATGAATTGTTGGGTCTCTGGACCATAATAAAGATTGTTGTTGTTGTATATTCATCTGAAAAGAACAAAATATTATGGTTCACAATCCAAGCGCTAAGAAAAATAACTTTCCACAAGCTCCTCAGAAGTCTCCTCTCCTTTCTTCCCTCTTCCATCCTTTTCCACCAGAATAGCTGCCATTTCCTTGAGTGAAGTGTTGGGGCCTCCTGGGATGTTATGTAAGTAAAAACCAGCCAGAAGTTTGGAATTTCCAAAAATATTAGATTTTAAATATACTTTATATGCCTATGCAGACACTTCCCTTGGCAGGCGAGCGCTGGATGCTGTAATTTCTCATTGGTGACAGACGTTAAGCCGCAGTCCAACTCAAGAAAATTGTAAATAAAGGGTTTTGCTCCTTAGCCATTTATTATTTTCATACATGGCTCATAAGCTTCTTGCTGTGGGCACTGCTGGAGGGAAAAAATATGCCCCCAAGTATAAGATATGTTACCTTACGTGTGTCTGCCTGGGTACTTGGTCTGAGGGGCAGGTAGCAATCATCCATTTAAAAAATTCATGTCCCTCACCAGTGTCTGAGTTTGAGGGACTATTTGTGGTGTTGCGCCAGAGAGATAGAACAGGGATTTTGTTAGTGTTCCTACACCATACTGTACTACAGTCTCGCTAACCAAGCAGGCAGAAGGTTGTTAAATATAACTGTTTAGTTGTTCATTGAAATGGAAAATAGTTCTGTATGTGTGTATTGCTAAAGGGAACATGGAAAATTCCACTGCAGCTAAGCAAGTCTCTCTGAGTGCCTAACTGGTTGATACCATAATTAAGGGATAATGTATCTCTGCTGCTCTCTCACATGGTGCTTGGATCACATGAAAAAGGTATGTGGTTGCAAATCTCTATTTTGTGGCAGTGGGTTCTTTTTTCTCAAGCCGTTGAACACAAACAGTGTGCTAATGATGTCTCTTTCTTCAGAGAGAGCACAGCCTCAGGTTGTAATGGAGTCCGTATGAAGGGAAAGAACTTTTGAGTTCAGTTCTGTTTGAGCTAATGTCATATTTTTAAGATGCTGAGCCTATGCCTGGACAAGCCTATGATTTTATGCAATTATTTGGACGTAAAGGTAAAGGTAAAGGGACCCCTGACCATTAGGTCCAGTCGTGTCCGACTCTGGGGTTGCGGCACTCATCTCGCTTTATTGGCCAAGAGCCGGCGTTCAGCTTCCAGGTCATGTGGCCAGCATGACAAAGCTGCTTCTGGCGAACCAGAGCAGCGCACGGAAACGCTGTTTACCTTGCCGCCAGAGCGGTTCCTATTTATCTACTTGCACTTTGACGTACTTTCGAACTGCTAGGTTGGCAGGAGCAGGGACCAAGCAATGGGAGCTCACCCCGTCACGGGGATTCGAACCGCCGACCTTCTGATCAGCAAGCCCTAGGCTCTGTGGTTTAACCCACAGCGCCACCTGGGTCCCTTATTTGGATGTATCCAGGCTTTTTTTCCAGCTGGAACTCACTGGAATTCAGTTCCAGCACCACCTTGGTGTCATTGCCATTCTAAGAGAACAAGGGAGGTGTTCATGGTGAGTTCCAGTATCAATGGTCTGATTCAGTGCAAGCCAGTTCACTGAAAATTGCCACAGTTTGCCTACAGAGTATTTGCACACCTAAGACTTGGGAGAAGCAAACACACATCCCTAGGATTGCCTTCTTTCTTATGCCCAGCCCTAGTCTCTGTTATCAGCTGATTAACTGACGACGACACATCTCTTACTTACCACAATCATTCCTTTGATGGAGGCTGAGACAGAGCAATGGACTCAGAACCGCAAGGAGCTGTGGTCACATACTTTCTCCTTACAGTCCTGGCCGCATACACAATTGCACTGCTCCAGACACGCTTGTGAAATGGGATGGGCACGGTTAACACCTGGCGTGGCCAACAGCCTGTTTTCAGGGCACATTTTCCAGCTGCCATAAATCATGTCCTCCCTCAAAGAGGGCGCATGTTGCGGTGCAGTCTGGCAACCAAACCCAGTGTTGTGGGTGGGTTCTATTGGATAGCCACAACACCCTATTGGTAGGTCCCTCGATGCTGGGGTGTAATCAGACCAATGAGACGCTAGCTAAACGGATCAAGGGACCTACATAAGGCCCATGCATGTGTCCCTGAGCTTCCTCTTTGGGCCAGTGCATCGGAACACCCGCCCACCTCTCCCTATATTTAGGGCTTGCGCTTGACCTTGCTATGCCGCCGTGTGTCGCCTGTCGTTGGGATAGGGGCACGGCAGGAATTTTCCCCACTTGGCTGATTGGCTGGTGCCATTTGGGTTTCGTCTGCTGCGTAGCAAATCGTCACAACTTGTAAGGTTGCAGATAGGCTCTAGTTCAGGTGATAGGGGTGGCAGAACACTCTAGCCATCCCTATGTGAAGGGTATTCCATTAAAGGAATCCAGGGACTCAATGGCTTGGTCAAGCCTGAGAGGGGTTGTGCCCTGCCTGAGTCCAGGGGGACATCTGGGTGGTGGACTAGCCTGACCCCGGCTTTCCGCTGTTCCAGGTGTTCACCCTAGGCTGACCTATGCTGGTGCCCTGGGTCAGCGCTACCTGCCACGGTGCAGTCAGCTAGTCAAACCAGAGCCTAGTATGCAACTACTCACTTGATGTAATCAATAAAGTTGTGGCCTAAATTCTGCCAAAAACCAAACCAAAAATTTGAGTCTTGTCTGAATTTATTTAAGGGGGAGGTTAAAGGTCTAAACACGCAATCATGAAAATACACGCAGACTCCTGTTAGCTCCACATTCATAGATCCCTTGCTTAACCATGTGAGCCCATACACAGGAGAGATCACAAGGAGAAAATAATAACCCATCGGCTCGCATGAGTCCTCATTAAACTTCAAGGCTGGCATAGAGTTCGCTGTGGATCCCTGAACCCAACGCTCTGTATACCAGCCTCTCGTAAACAAGCAGACTCTCTTGTCACTTGTTTAAGCAGAGATCGCAGTTGTAAATATTCGTAGGGCCAGCTTAAGCACCCTCGTTTCAGAATTGCCAGTTGGTTCCTGATATTAAATGGGTGGGTGTCCCCCCCCCCAAAAAAAAGCAGCACTCCCCCCCCCAGGTTTCTACTTAAATATCCATGAGGAAGTTATAAAAGCATGAGGCTTTAATGTTTATTTTTCATTAGTACTATTGCAATAAACCATTATTAATATGGCATGAAATGAGAAATCTACTGCGCAGCTAATAAAAGCCTTTAAAGCAGTAATCCCTCTGAATTCTCCCATGTATTGGATGAGCCTTTGCAGTACAGGAATCAATGAAATTCACACATAATGCAATGGAACAGTAGGGCAATTATTACAACATTCCCTCCTCCTCCAAGTACCTTAGGCTTTTGTTGATTACTGAATAGTCTTGCTCTTAAAAGTTACAGCCAACGCTAAGGCTTCAAGTTGAACTGGATTGTGGACAAATTGTCATATAATGTATGTTGACAGTTTAATAACATGGGTTACTATCCTTCATTTTCTTTATGATGTAATACATCTTTATAGGAATCTCCTGGGATTTCAAGGCACAGAGAACTCAATAAACCAAACTACTCTGAGGAAGGTTTTACCTCTTACATTGTATACTTTGGAAATTTTCCTGAGAAATAAAGAGGTGCTACAAATTTGAAAACATTTTCCTGACATGACTTTTTGTTTTTCTTGTCGTGTATTAAAATTTTTATGGTACATTTCATACTTTGGTTATACATTCTTTTGAAGTTCTTTCCCTAAGATCCATATATATATATATATATATATATATATATATATATATATATATATATATATGAATATATGAATAGCTGGCTTCATTTTTAGTTGTCTGTAGGAATTTCTCATTCTAGAAAATGTTGTCAATGTTCCACTTTTTCCCCCCTTAAACAGTTTTGTGATACAGTATGTGAGAGAAAGTTAGAAAATGAGATCTGTACTGTAGATTACACAAAGATGAACATTTGTGTCTTCTTCTGCTTTTCCATATATCCAATGCAAGTCTTTTTCTGAAGGGCTCCCTTGTTTGTGTATTATTTAGATTTGAAGCCCACTTTTTGACAAAGTTCTCCTGATGACTCTCGGCGAAAACAATGAACGGCAGCCACCCAAATCAAGAAAACAATCAGTGAATCAATAAAAGATCACCAATCAGAAGCCAATATCCCAGAGGTACCTTATGTGGTTCCCTTTGAATGTTGTCAGACTTGGAATGCTGTTGAAGATTCATTGACCATTGGTCCTGTTGACTGGACCACCAACTTCTGGACAATGACCTGGGGGGGATGTTTTTAAAGCTTTATAAAAGGAGCCAATGGGATGGATCTGGCATATTCTGGTTCCTGTCCCAACATCACCCCAAGAATGCATAATTCCCATCATAAAACCTCATTAAGTCTACCAGTTCATGCAGAGGCACTTTCTGTGGTCCAGGTTGTGGAATTTCCATGAATAAAGGGCCACTGTTCATGAGCAAAATTTACACATTTCCCCCCCATTCCATATACAACCTTTCTGGTTCTGCAGACAGGTCCCTTGCGACTCTCCAGTTCTACTTAATTCCCTGCATGTTTTCTGTTACAGGTCGCACACATTCAGACTAATTAGTTAGAAGATTTTGGCAGGGGAAAGCACACAGATGTATTTCAACCGCAAAATCAAAATCTAGAGAATAATTCAATTCTCATATTACCTCCATTCTATTTGTACAGGTGTCTGGATTTAATCTAAAATAAACAAGAGGTACTCCAAAACTATTGTAAATCAACACTGTTTTCAATACAGAACATTCACGCCCCTTTAAACAGCGTATTTTCAAATAACATAATTTTGTGTGGTGCTTATCCTAAGGGAACAGCTGGACAGGTGTTACAGAAACAGAGCTTAATCTTACTTTGAAATTAAACATAGAGTCATATGGTGGGGTGGCGGCCTACTGTGTTAAAATTAAAATAACTCTAGGACAACTATATTTTTCATCCAGTTCCTCAATTGCCATTTGTTATTAGTATCACATAGTACAATGGCATGCTCATAACATCAACAATTCCTTTAATAACATAGATTAAAAAATTCAGATACCTTCTCCAGTAAAGGTAGTAATGAGCAGCTTTTGGATTTTAATGTGTAGAGTCAGGCAGGTTCTAGATTTGGGGCTGCCTCCTCTTTCTCACCTTCCCCATCAGCACTGGTGTTAACTCTTATATAAATTCAATAATAATAATAATAATAATAATAATAATAATAATAATAATAATAATAAATTTATAACCCACCCATCTGGCTGGGTTTCCCCAGCCACTCTGGGTGGCTCCCAACAGAACACTAAAAACAGGATAAAACATCACACATTAAAAACTTCCCTATGCAGGGCTGCCTTCAGATGTCTTCTAAAAGTCAGGTTGTTGTTTATTTCCTTTACATCTGATGGGAGGGCGTTCCACAGGGCAGGCACCACTACCAAGAAGGCCCTGTATCCTCACTTCTCACAGAGTGTGAACCACCAGAAGGCCCTCAGTGTCTGGGCTGAATGATGGGGATGGAAACGCTCCTTCGGGTATAATTACACAAGATGAGGCAGTGACCTCAGGCAGCAGATACCGGGAGGCAGCACTGTGTGCCCCTACCACTTGGTCTCATTTCCCAAGTCCACCAGCCGGAGATCAGAGCTATGTATGACAGAAGAATACATGCTCTAGACTAGGCCGCCGCCCTCAAGCTGTACTGGAAGATGCTTTGCCAGCACCAGTGTTGAAGTAAGAGTCAACAGCCAGCCCAGTCGGCTTCTGCACATGGGATAGAGGTGGGCGCCATCTTGTCCTCCAGGAGCAAGATGTCTGGGCCAATCCTATTCCCCCACTTGGCTTCCACTTTCCCATAGCTGGAGTAAGTGGAAGGAAGTTGCCCAGGCTTGCAGACTGATACCAAACCAATGTTTGACAAAACGTATAGAATTATCTCAAAAGCAGACTGAAATGTGGGTTAAATATCAGGATGTTTTCAATCAGTTTATTGTGCTCTGTCAGCAATATACATACATTCTGCCCTCAAGCTTTGCCAGCTAACTAGTTTCACATCCCTTGCAACAAGGCTATCCACATATTCCTCCACGGGGGCCACACTAGAAACCTGCCAGGCCCTCAGGCTTATGTCTAATTGGCATATGCATTTACATATAGTTGTTTTATCTTGGAATAGAAATGCAAGGACATAATCATGACATTTGCTTCTGCTTGCATTGCTGATTGGAAATCATTATTTTTGAACCATCAAATATCGGATTAAGTTGAGTGAATGATATGGTGACAATTCTTAAAACACTTAATGCTGTGGGGGGGGGAGAGAACTCTTCATTTGACTGCTCTGTTTTTTATTTTTATTTTATTGCAACAAGGGTGACAGGTTCGGTGTAAGTGGGGTCCACGTAGGGGGCAGAGAGAAATGGAGACACTTTCCATGGGCCTGGGGGTCCAGAGAGATCAAACCTAGATTGGAAGCTCATTATCATGATCATTACTTTCCGAAAGTATGGATTATAACTATTTTCATTAAATAAATATTTAAGAATCTGCATTGAATCTGTTCATAATAATTGCATAGTTTCAACCATATGTGTTGATAAACTTTAGCTGACTTCAGGGAAAGGTCATCTTTATTCAACCTTTTTATTATTCAGTTGTTTTGTTCTTGTTAACACAGTTGAATTGTAGAGTTGGAAGGGACCCGAAAGTCATCTAGTCCAACCCCCTGCAATGCAGGAATCTCAACTCAAGCAACCATGACAGATGGCCACCCATCTTAAAAACCTATAATAAAGGAAAGCGTACCACCTACTGAGAGGGTCCATTCCACTGCCAAACAGCTCTTACCATCAGAAAGTTCTTCCTGATGCTGAGTTGGAATCTCCTGCCTTGTATCTTGAAGCCATTGGTTCACATCCTACCCTGGTGGCTTCTCTCCACCCACCCCATAATCACATTATAAGATGCTCTGCCACCCTTTTGAACTTAAGCACCAGCAGTCTGGTTCCATCCCAGTTCAGGTGAAGCCCAGCCCTTTGAACTGTAGGCCTTGGTCTCCAGGTTCCCCTCCTATACCAGCTTGCCTGCTCAAATTTTGCTCTAGATTATCAATGTGGCCTGCCTGTTGGAGAGATGGGTCCATTTTCACCCGTCTGTTATTTCCAAATATATTGTGCAAACTGAGTGCTTATTGATATGCATGGCAGCAATTCCTCCATGAAGGCAGCAGCTGGAAAAAGTGCCACCGCGGTGATAGAAATTGCCGCTGATCATATGCACAGCCCACACATAATGTTCCTGGAAAAGATCAGGATCCCATGCATCGAGAAATAAAGTACAGATTAGCTACCGCCATCAAAGCAACATCTCCCCATGCGTCTCCTCAATGCTATTTTTAAAAAAGTTCATTAGCATAACTCAGCTTGGCATGATATCCCCTTTTCAGTTGTGGACCCCAGAGAGAACTCATTGATTTTTGTCTTCATTTGCAGCTTCGATTGAAGGAAATATTTGTAAATAGCAATTGGATGCAATCTATCAGAAGGCCTTACGCTTGCCCTTTCGACGGAGTTTGGCACTGACGTTGCATCTTCCCCTAACCCCAGCTTTTTAAATAAACGTTTCCTTTTATACATTCCCTTCTGCTGTGTTGTTGGGTATCCCTCCCTCACCCCAATAAAACATGGAGAGTGTGTAACTTCATGCAGGTCAGGGCCAGAATCATTCTTGCTATTGAAGTTCTGCAGTTTGGCTAATCAGGTTGCGCTGAGTAACTGACAGAGCTCGTTAGCATCATGCAGCTCTCCTTATGCACCACCCGCTATGCAGAATGCCAAGCGGTGAAAAAGGAAGTTGGCTTGCTGGTCCCAGTATCTCATACAAAATAGATAAGGCAACACTATTGTCAATTAATGCAAAAGTTAGATTTGGCATCCATTGATTATGGTTCTGTCTTTTTTGCTAATTTGGTCCAGTCTTATTCAGGAAGGCTGCAATATAATCTTACTTGGGAGGACAGCATACACTGTCCAATATTTTCAAGCAAATTTAACTTAGTAGAAGTTGCTTGAGAACCCATCTCCATCCCCAAAATTAGCACACACAGTGTGAATGGTTGGACTGGTCATGTTGTGCCTGATGATCATCTTCCAAAACAACTACTCTATTCAGAACTTGAAAATAGAAAGCGTAATGCTGGTGGTCAACAAAAGAGGTTTAAAGACTCTCTCAAGGCAAATCTAAAAAAAATGTAGTATAAACACCGAGAACTGGGAAAGATTGGCTTGTGAGCGCTCCAATTGGAGAACAGCCTTTACCAAAGATGTTATGGTCTTTGAGGATGCTCAAACTCAGGGAGAAAGGGAGAAACATGCTAAGTGGAAGGCACACTTGGCAAACCCTCACCATGATCAATTCCCACCCAGAAACCCATGTCCCCACTGTGGAAGGACGTGTGGATCCAGAATTGGCCTCCACAGTCACTTAAGGACTCACTGTTAAGACCGTGTTTATGGAAGACAATCTTACTCAGCTACGAGTGATCGCCAAAGAGGATGTATCGGAGTATGAGCAATGCCCCCAGAACCTTATACACTGATTCACTTGCATGCACACTGAAAACCATAATATGGAGGGGAGCTGATTCCTGCCAAAGTGGAGGTTACTGGCACTCCCAATCAGCTGATTGGCAGTGTTCGCAAAGCCCATTTTTGGCAGTGATTTTCCTTTGCAGCCTGGCTTGAGCTCATGAATAAGAAGAGCCTGTTGGATCTGGCCAATAGCCCATCTTTCCACAGTGGCCAACAAGATTTCTACGAAAAGCCCATAAGCAGGACCTGAGCACCTCATCACTTGCCTCTTTCCTTTAAAGTCAGATTGCCTGAAATCATGGTGACATCGGGTGATTGACAAGTGGTGGTCCACCCCCCTGTCAAACTGGCCTGTGGAGGAGCACAGGATCCATCACCTGTTCTCCATCACCTGTTATACACAAAGGGTGGTGGGCCATTAACTAACAATGGTCACAGGTAGCAACAAGTCAGTATGGCGATACACGTTTCCTTCTACAGAATTGCTGGATGTTGGTGTTCCCTAGCCAAGCAAGACACCTAGCCAAGTGGCCAAGGAAGAGGCATTGCCAATTGCCCAAGGAAGAGGCATTGCCAATTTAGGTCCCCCACTGCCTCCATGATATATGAATCCTTCTCCTAGTAAATCTGGGCTCTACATGCAAACATCTCAACCCCACCTCTGATAGGGGATGTGCCATAACCCGTTTCCGGGGACGTGTTTCTTCCTTTTGTATGGATGCAATGTATGCGCATTCAGTGGGGTGATGTTGCCACGCCATTCCTACCACCATGTGTCAATTGGTTGATTCCATGCATGAGTATCAGAGGGAAGAGTTGTTTGCCATCAACCAGAATGATTCACGGGCAACAGCAGAGTTGCCAGGAACACTGTGGAAAGGCCGTATGCATGGCTGTGTTGCCGTTTGTGTCTAAGGAAATTGTGGCGCTGTTGACTTTGCTGCTGGATAGCGCTGGGTGATATATCATCGCAAACCAGCTTGAAATCAATTAATTCTTAACTTCATGATATCGGTTTCATAGTTTTTGACCTGGCAATATACTGTATCGTGAATCACGATGAGTGTGTGTGCTATACAAAAATCACAATGTGGGGGAAACCGTGAAGTCTGCCAATACCTCTACATTGTTCCATCCTTATTTCAGACGAGAGAGAGAGAGAGAGAGAGAGAGAGAGAGAGAGAGAGAGAGAGAGAGAGAGAGAGATGTCTAGCTGGTGGTATATCATGAAGTTGAAAATCAGCTATTGCCCAGCCCTATCATTCGCCTCTACAAAGTTCCATCCTTATTTCAGACATAATTATATTTATTTATTTATTTATTTATTTATTTATACATACATACATACATACATACATACCCTATCCATCTGACTGGGCGGCTTCCAACAGAATATTAAAAACCTGATAAAACTTTAAAAACTTCCCTAAACAGAGTGGCCTTCAGATGTCTTCTAAAAGTCAGATAGTTGTTTATTTCCTTGACATCTGATGGGAGGGCGTTCCACAGGTGCCACTTCCAAGAAGGCCCTCTGCCTGGTTCCCTGTAGTCTCACTTCTCACAGTAAGGGAACCGCCAGAAGGCCCTTGGAGCTGGACCTCAGTGTCCAGGCTGAATGATGGGGGCAGGGAAGTGCTCTTTCAGGTATACTGGGCCGAGGTTGTTTAGGGCTTTAAATATTGCAATGTTTAGCTGGGGATAAATATCGCAATGTTGAAAACCAAATATTGCCCAGACCTACTGCTGGAAGCACCTAAGATTTACTAGCTAGTATAAGCCCCTGGAGTCACAGTTGCCTGACATAGTCACAGAATGGGTGTGTCTGCGAGCTGAAAGTCATAAATGGTAGGCAAGAAGTTTTCGATTCCTAATGCCTCCTGCAGAACTGCAGTCATACACAGTGTTTGCATACAGTGTTAATGCACCAAATATGTAAATTATTAGACTGCAATTCCAAAAAGGCCATTGCAAAGCAATAAAGCACCGAATTGGCCAGGTTCCTGCATGAGTTAAGTGCTAATCTCCAACACACATCAGCTCTAGCTTGGCTTGTCTCGTTAGGTAAACAAAATGTGTCTTGACTGTCATTGCCATAAACTATTAATGTACTGGAAGTCTCTAAACCTTGCTAAGCATAAGGCCTATTATCACACTTAAGAGCAAAGCAATCTAATAAATCGCTGGCTGTATAAAAACTAAGTCAGCTGGCAGAGACGGTAATCTCCCTAATGGATAGTAAGAGCCTAATCTTCAACTACAGCAGCTGCAGTTCCAGAGAAATTATGTTTCTGCTGCTCGCAACAAATGCATTTGTGCTGAATTCTGTTATTTAAGCTCTGGAAGGATCGTTAGAAATCACCATATATTAGGAGGGAGGAAGGAACCAGCTAACTAAACGCTGCTCAAGAAGACTCATATTGCAGACACAATATTTTTATTGCTCTCTAAATTTCAGATATTTAAGCCCAAATAAAAGCAGAGCGAATGCGCCTATTGCCCATTTTCTGAAAACATCAAGCCGTGCTCATACATAAATAATCTTGTATATTTACCAAGTCCTGACTCGGTGTACTTAATTGAAAACAACTTCCTTGTCTGGCACCGGTACAAGGTCCTTGTGGCTATATTTAACCATAAACACAATATTGTCATATATTTTATAACAGAGCAAATAAAATTGTGACTATGTTATGTTTATGGTGTGCTTATGGGCCGTTTCGTTTGATACAAAAACAAATACCCAAATAAATGCAATATTGTACAGCGGAAACCCAGGAGAATATCCGCAGCAAAGAAACAAGGCTTTGTTTGTAATGCTCCAAGCATATGAAGCTGCTATTGGTCTATCTAGTCCAGCGTTGTCAATTCCAGGGTTTCCCAAACTTGGGCACAAACTGGGTTTTTTTGGACTACAACTCCCATCATCCCTAGCTAGCAGGACCAGTGGTGAGGGATGATGGGAATTGTAGTCCAAAAACAGCTGGTGGCCCCAAAAGTACTTTTTCTGTAGGAAATCACACTACAAAATTGCGGGAGATGGGCAGCGTAATCTTATGCTTGGTGGGGGGCTATGTTCCCCGCGTCAGTTGGGAGTTATTTCTCCAACTCATGTGCCATCTTACCTATCATCCCTTTCTATTGCCAGTCATCGTTTTGCCTTTATCAAAGCACGTTTTAATGTTTTCCCTTTGAATTCCCTTTTTCATAGATTTTCTAGGGGGCAAATCTCGGCTTTATGTTCCTGTGATAATAGATCGATGGAAACACTTCACCATATAGTATTTATATGTCCTTTATATTGTGTTGTCTGGAAGAACTTACTGTTACCATTAATCCGCAAGTTGCCTGGGCAAGCGGCAGATTTTCGCATGACCTTCTTATTGCAAGATACTGATCAGCATATAACTTTACAAATGGCGAAATTTTTAACTTCCATTTTGACTTATAAACGACGTAATGGACTGCTGTTTGGAAGCTGAAAATTCCTTATAGTATCTAATTCTAATCTGTATTCTTTTAAGTTTTACTGGTTTTAATTTTTAAATCAAATTGTGCTGTGTTTTTTTGAAGGTTCTGTTGTTCTTATGAGCTTAAAGCTGAAATAAAGTGATTGATTGCGGGAGATGACGGTGCCCCCAAATGGCCACTGTCCTCTCGTGAGAAAAAACAGGATATCCCAGTTTTTCTTGCGGGTGATGGATTTGGGGGAAGTGCAGGGCAGAAAGGGAAGGGAATTCCATTGCTCAAACAGAAGTCCTTGCTCTAATGGAATGAGTGTGTTGGGCACCACCCATGCGAATGCAATGAATTCTATTCCTTATTGCTTAAGACAAGAAAATCTAGGCAATAACTTCTTACTGTAGTTGATATGAATGAAGGAACAATAAACCGAACTCCAGACAGGCCAGGTGAACATAGAAAGTGCCCCCATTTACAGGTGTGAAAGAAGCTGCTTTGCTTTCCAACTCCAGCCCTTCAATCCACATTGAATCCTGTTTCAGAAACCCCTCTTACAGTCCTCAGGAGCAGCTTTTTGGGGTGCAAAAGGGCTACGGTAGGAAGAGAGGGTCAGAAAGGCTTGGAGTAAACGTGGAACACACAGCACTGCATGTCATCCTTTGAATCCCACATACAGTGCAGTTTTCACCGTGTCAACTCAGAATCAAGTCCAATTATATTCCATGGAGCTTACTCCTTAGTGTTTCTTAGAGGCAGCCCAAAAGGTATTAAATTAGCCCTCTGTTTCTTGTATTAAAGCACTCTTGAGCACATTTGTATTTAATTTTACAGTGGATCGTTTTCAACAGCTCTTAGATTTTCCCTCAACATACTAAAGAATGTTTCAGCTACAGCATTCAGTAAAATGCTAATTAAGTACAGGTTGTTGTGTTTTTAAAACAAACAAAAAACAAAAAAAACAAATATCACGTAAAGTGTGTGCAAGACCCAGGTCATTTTAATTCTTGCTTTCCTGAAAACAATGGTAGGTTATAAGTTTCTATAAAGATAAAAAGAAACAGCATATCCGTGAAATAATGTTATATAGAAGGTCTATCAACTATATGTATACTAGTTCAACTGCATGCCTAATTACTGTTATATGGCCAAAACTAAGTAATTATTTTTCAGAATAGTAACAATTTAAAAAAAAATAAAGAAATGTAGGAGACAGAATGGGGTGGGAAAGAGTGGCATTATATATTCTGCTGCAATCTGGGTCTTTAATCTTCAGCAAATTCATTTATTAGCCAGTTACTTAGATTCCGCACAAGTCTTCTAATTTGTAAAATGGTCATTTCTATTTACACTTTGATCTCTTTAAACAGAAAGGAATGCATAGCTGTGTAAGATGACTAGAAGAAGTGATCAATGTTGACTTCTGTACGTCATTATTTTTCAGTCAATAATTCTGCCCATGCTAACGAAGATATAACATTAATGTTATGATTATGATAAGCCTGCTTTATTGTTTGTATATTTTGCTGATTGCAAATGCGTGTTATATTTATGGATTAAACAGGGAGCAAGAAATATTTCAAATCAACCATTTGACCTACTTTGCATGTTGCAATGAGCCGAACTATGGTTTACCAGGACTGTGTAAAACTGCTGGCTCCCAGAGAAGAGTTTGCTTCTGTTTGCCCTTCCCTGGTCCTCCTAGCACTGTATGGTTGGTGTATTTTCCTTGATCAATCTCCTTCATTTATGAGAAAAATAATTGCATTTGAAAATTAAGAAAGGTGAGACAGGATTGTGGGGTTTTCGTTGTGCTCACCCTCCTTCCAAAGTGGCTAAAACGTGTTTGTGAGCATATCTACTCTGCATTTGGTGGTCTTCCCGGCTGCACACATTTCCTGAACACCCCATGACATCTGCAGCTGCTCTTTCCTGTAAGAATAGGGTGCTGCTTAAAGAAACCCTTGTAGATATGTCTAAGGTATAAGGAAAGACTTCCCTGAGAACCAAACCAATGGCCACACTTTTTTAGGTGTCACTATGATAAGGCGGGACCAGGTGGCGCTGTGGGTTAAACCACAGGCTTGCTGATCAGAAGGTCAGCGGTTTGAATCCCTGTGACGGGGTGAGCTCCCGTTGCTTGGTCCCAGCTCCTGCCCACCTCGCAGTTCGAAAGCATGTTAAAGTGCAAGTAGATAAATAGGGACCGCTCCAGCGGGAAGGTAAACGGCGTTTCCGTGCGCTGCTCTGGTTCACCAGAAGCAGCTTTGTCATGCTGGCCACATGACCCGGAGGCTGTCTTCGGACAAACGCCGGCTCCCTCGGCCTATAGAGCGAGATGAGCACGCAACCCCAGAGTCGGACATGACTGGACCTGATGGTCAGGGGTCCCTTTACCTATGATAAGGCACTGTGGGTTAAACCACAGAGACTAGGGCTTGCCGATCAGAAGGTTGGCGGTTCGAATCCCTGCAACGGGGTGAGCTCCTGTTGCTTGGTCCCTGCTCCTGCCAACCTAGCAGTTCGAAAGCACGTCAAAGTGCAAGTAGATAAATAGGTACCGCTCCAGTGGGAAGGTAAACGGCGTTTCCGTGCACTGCTCTGGTTTGCCAGAAGCGGCTTAGTCATGCTGGCCACATGACCCGGAAGCTGTACGCCTGCTCCTTCGGCCAGTAAAGCGAGATGAGCGCCGCAACCCCAGAGTCGTCCACGACTGTACCTAATGGACAGGAATCTCTTTACCTTTACCTTTACCTATGAAAAGGTAAATGGATCCCCACGTCCACCAGAATTATAATGGAAGTCTGAAGTACCCTGAGAAAAAGGCAGAATAAGGCAGGCCTCTTTTGTAGGGAAAGAAAACTTTCAAGAAATTGGAGTGCCCATTTCAACACAGCGCTAGTAAATACACCGAGTCAAATTGCCCTGTCAGGTTCAACCTAAGAGGCAACAGAACAAAATGTGCTGAAAGCCTGATTCCTTTTGTATTGAGAATATATGCCTCTGCTGTGGTTTCCTCTGCTCTCCTTTTTGCTAGAGTAATCTGTGGTGTCTGACAACTTTTCCAAGAGTCGCTCCTTCAGATGACCTCCAAACACATATGGGTTAGCTGAATTGCTATCATCTTTTTCATCTGGCTTTGTTCATTCTTTCCACTTCCTTTTTGTTGTTGTTGTTTCCTTTTCAGACAAGGAAGATGGAGTTCAAAAGGAAAGCAGAAAGAGAAATATATCACCACACGGTACCAAATACTTTCTTATCTGTTATTAATGGCTTATTCTTATAAAGGGTGTTTTTCAGCCGAACAAATCATTGGGCAGAGGGCAGCAGACAAAGACTTTCCTGCAGCTCTTGTTTCCATCATAGGCCTCTTGAAATGGAACAGGGCCAGCTAGTTGAGAGAATCTACCACCTAACGTTTGGATGAGAACTAGCTTAAAGAATTCCATGATGCCCTGCTCTGTTCTGGATCTTTGTCCATTAAATACATAGTATTCTATATTCAGCCTATTGGATATTTCAATGATCAAATGATAGCACACACAACGGAGTAGAAAGAAGGCCCTTAAAATTTTAATATGCATATTTCAATGCATATCAAAAATCAATCAGTGGTTGATTCCCCCCCCCCCAAATCAACCTCTATTTTACATAGCACAAGGTGCATGGTCCCCAAAACTTTAAATCATGGGCAGTAAAGTGGATCTGGCCAGAGAGCCACATTATTGTATGACCATGACCAAATTTGACAGATGCCCACCTGTCAATCACCTGATGTGACACCTGATGTGACACCTGATGTGATCTTGGGATGGAGATACAGGACAATGACAACAAAAACAAGCCGTCTTAGGAACAGCTTCTTCTCCAGAGCGATCTCGGCCTTGAATGGGAAGCCTGGACTTTGAAAGTCATCTAATCTTACCTGTTATGTTGTATCATACTGTATGGTTTTAATCGGTGTTTTTGTAGTTGTTTTGTTTTTGTTTTGTTTTGTTTTTGTGTGGAGTGCCCTATCTGGGTGGATGGAGCAGCCAAGTAATTTCGTTGTCCCCGAAGGGGACAATGACAATAAAATATATTCTATTCTATTCTATTCTATTCTATGTCATAGTTTTGTCAAGTGATCTGTTTTTGTTTCTTGAAATGGAGCCATCCAGGCGAAGGCACGGCTCAGCTGATCACTGGAGTTTGAGAAGTCCTGAGGACAGAACAGGTGTTGTAATGTATATTTTTAAAATCTATATCGAAGGGGTACCTTGAAAATCCTTATTTGAAAGCCGGGGTAAAAAATGTAAATGAGCAAGTGCACGAATATGAATCAGAAGCAACCGCCCACTTCTAAACCTGGAAAAACCTCCCTATGATTCTAAGGTGCTCCTCTCTTCCCACAACACTCTGAATGGCAGCAAGCATCTCAATGCATTGCACACCCCTAAATATTCCCTTGCATTGGGTCCAGTGCCGGATTTACGTATAAGCTAAACAAGCTATAGCTTAGGGCCCCACTCTCTTGCCCCCCCCCAAAAAAAAATTAAATGGGGAAAAACTGGATGTACATTTCCAAAATGCATATTTTGTCTTTCTCGTGCTTAGCCAATCCATTATATACTGAAAAATTGATCCATACACATAATTCATCTTAATAAATAGAATTTTAATGCCATTTTTACTGGAAACAGAACATTGGGGTTGGTTCCTGACTCTATTCAGTCACTCCAGGAAACAATCATGGAATCTCTTGGTTGTAGACTCCTACTGCATTGAATGCTGGCTTTGTAACTTATTATACATGAAGGTTATTGTTATTGTAATGTATCTCAGTGGTGTACCAAACGTTACTTTAATGATGTAATTAATATGCTTGGATTTTCCATCTGATGTTCTTAGGCACTACTTGTGTTAGCATGTGATGCCACCAATTTCAAAGATATTTGGAAACAGCCGCTTTTTGTTAAGGGAGTTGGCAAAGAAAGAAAAGGCTTAATAATCCAAGTCAGATTCCTTAACACTTGAAAAACATTTGTGTCAGATGTGTTCAGATGACATGACAATTTGGAAGGATGATGTCTCTGAAGTTTATACAAGCTGCATTATTTATAGTCTGTCACTTCTTTCTCTTCTTTTCTTTAAATTCATGAATGTAGAAACAATCATCAAGGCTTCAGGCAGGTTCAGTTATTGCCCTGACACATCAATCTTTGAAAACGCTGACGTGCAAAATCAGTTAGCATTTTTGTGGAATCGCCTGCGCCGACGGGTGCATTTCAGCTGGTGCATCATTTCATTAAGTGGCGCTTAAAATTTATAAGATCGCAGATTAAGTTAGTTCTCTTTTCCTTTCAAGCAACCATTATGTTTTCTTGCACCATTATATGGTCTGGAAACCCCATGACTTTAGCAGCTGCATAAGGGACAGAAAATAACAGCTGAATATTTTCCTGGTGTGGAGATACAGTGATGGTGGAAACTGCCCCTGTTTATTTCTGTCAGTTATGCACCTGTCCATAAAAAAGAAGGAAATCCTAGTACTATTATTAAACATTTGTTTTGCGTGTTGAGGTCCCCAAAGGTAAAGGTAAAGGGGCCCCTGATCATCAGGTCCAGTCGTTTCCGACTCTGGGGCTGCGGCGCTCATCTCGCTTTATTGGCCGAGAGCCGGCGTACAGCTTCCGGGTCATGTGGCCAGCATGACAAAGCCGCTTCTGGCGAACCAGAGCAGCGCACGGAAACGCCGTTTACCTTCCCGCCAGAGCGGTTCCTATTTATCTACTTGCACTTTGACGTGCTTTCGAACTGCTAGGTGGGCAGGAGCTGGGACCAAGCAACGGGAGCTCACCCCATCACAGGGATTCAAACCGCCCACCTTCTGATCAGCAAGCCCTAGGCTCTGTGGTTTAACCCACAGCGCCACCTGGGACCCCGAGGTCCCCAAGCCACCCCTCAAATAACACACACTTCATACAGGAACTTAAGTTTAAGGTTTTTGGCATAATTTTGACCACAACTTTATTAAAATACAAAAATGTGAGTGGTTGCTTAGGCATTGGTTCCAACTATCTGTCCCCTCCTGGGGACAGACTGACAACCGCCCGCCTTACGGAAGTCAGTAAAGGGAAAACACTTTGGGGAGAGAATAGGGGTCGGGTGTCTAGCCCTCATCTCTCCCCTAATGTTCCCAGAGGCTCAAGCGTGGCCCTGACCAGGGGGTACGGACAAAAGCTTAGTGAGCCCCTGAATTCCTTTAATGGAATTCCCCACGCAGCAGCAGCATTGGAGGGGCAGGCACAGCCAATCCTTACCCCTCCTCCAACCAATTTAATAACCAATGCCTAACCACCAACCTTACAAGTTGTGACTAATTGCTACGCAGTAGGCAAAAACCAAATGGCACCAGCCAATCAGCCAAGTGGAAAAATTCCTACCAGGCCCCTGCCCGAAAAGCAGACGACCCCATGACAGGCATAGCAAGGTCAACACGCAAGCCTAAATTATAGGGAGGGAGGGCGGGTGATCCAAATGCATGCAGCGAAGAGAGGCCCCACGCTGCGTGCAGGAGGAATATATAGCCTCTGGTCTGTCCTTCAAACATTGCAACATACAAATCTCCCCAACAACCCACAGGGCCCAATCACATGCCTTGGCTATCTATCCGATCCCGCCCAGCAACAGAGGGATGTCTTGCTGGCCCCCACCGCAACACGTGCTCTCCATGAAGGAGAACCTGCTTAGTGCAATACTGTACTACAGAAAAGCTTCATTTTCATGGTTTTGTTCTAGAAGTTTTGGACTACAGCTCTCATCAGCCCAAGCCAGCAGTGTCAATGATCAGGGATGATGGGAGAACACCAGGTTTTATTTATTTTAACATTTATTAAATTTATATCCCATCCTTTCTCCCAATAGAGCCCAGGGTGGCGAAGGTTAAGAAAGACTGCTATGGAAGATGCTAATGTGATGAGACTAGAGTCCAGAGAAAAAAGAATCTGTATCAGAGGCTAATGAAGAAATAGATATAGAAAGGTGTGCAAGTAGGAGGGGGTGGGGATTCTTCAGCTGGGAAGGGAGGCTTCCCATTGCCTAACTGTGAGATCCCTGCCCCTTCCTACTTGCACACAAGTAGGAGTTGGGCGGCTGCGTCGATAGGCAGCATGAAGCCTCCCTTCACAGCTTAGTTGCTGGGGTCAGGGAAGGTGGACGCAGCCCGGAAGCTGCATCTTAGAGCCCCTGCACCACCATCATATGGTGTGATGGCCTGGGATTCAGACTCAGATGCTGAACCTGAGGGATCCCAGCCTGCACAGGATTCCCCACCTCCAGAACCAGCAGAGCCAGGGCTAGGGCCTGAGTCTGAAGGGTCCTCACCTGTGCTGGATCCTCAGGTGCAGGCATCTGCTGAGTCTGCTCTGGCTCCTGATGGGATGGAGGACCCATTGCCTGCAGGTGCTCCACTCCCAGCCCTGTCAGGGGAAGCTGAGGTTGCCTCTGGGTCCGGTAACCCTCCAGCCTCTCCTGAGCTGCAGAGGCTCAGGGCAGAGAGGCGAAGGGAACTGAGTTCCCGCAGGAGGAGTGCTCGCCTCCAAGCTAGGAGAGGCGAGTCACCAGAGGATCGGGGCCGCCCTATGCCTCGGGGCAGATAAAAGCTGGCCAGCCCCAGCCCCAAGTTGCAGGAGCAACATTGTTGGTTACCAGTTCCTGCCAGTGTTCCTGCTTGAAACCTGTCCTGCTTTCCTGCCTGAGCTCCTGACCCGCCCTGGTTCCCTGCTTGCCTACCTGTTCCTGACTTTGCCTGACTCCCTGTCCTGCACCCAGCTTCAGTGACTACTGACTGCCTTTACGTTGCACCTCTGACCACGGACCGGACTTGGACCTCGCCTTTCGGGTAACCCATGGGACCAGCACATATGGGGACTTCTGAGCAGCTCCTGAACCCAGCCAGAGCCAAGTGCTCCGGGCTGCTGAGACTGCCGCTGCTGCGTTTCCCAGGGACATTAGATGAAATCCGGGGACATTCTGGGGATGGAATTTGTCTGGGGACTTATTCGCAAATCCGGGGACTGTCCCTGGGAAATGGGGACGTCTGGTAACCCTAGTTTACTGTTCTTATTCTTATTATAGTCATTTGACATTTTATGTGGTCTTTCTATATGTTGGGTTTTGCATCTTGTAAACCGAGATGGGAAGACATTATGTTTTGAATGGCAGCTTATAAATGTCATAAATCTTAAAACATATTTCTCTCAAAATGTGCTATAGTGTGTGTGTATGTTTCGAGCTGTGAACTCTATCCCAACTTTTGGAGAAATGATTTCCAGTCATCATGGGAAAGGGAGGTCATAAAAGAGGTGCAGTCCTGTGGATTGTCACACCTCTACCTGGAGTCCATGACATATAATCAAACTAGAACTGCAAACTCCCGGAGATTGAGCGATATTGCCAGACAAGAGGACATAGCTCAAGTGAAACCAGGGATGTTCCTAGGGGACCAGATATATCAAATGACACCAGCCCCCTATCTCGTGGAAATCCACAATGTGGAATACCGCAGACTTCTTACAGCGGCTAGACTAAACGCCCTTGATTCCGCGGTATTGTGGGGAAGATACAAGGGAGTTCCATACGCCCAGAGAACCTGTCATTGTACTATGGGCGTGGTTGAGTCTACCGAACATATCCTTCTGTCTTGTCCTCTCTATGTAGAACTTAGGCAAAATCTTATAACTCCACTTTTACGTCAATCCAGCTTTCTAACCAGAGAAAGACAGGTTTTATATTTACTGAATAATATTACTAGAAGTACAGCCTCCCTGGTGGCTAAATTTCTTTTTTTAGCTTCTAAGCGTCGCAAGATTTTAATTGATTGTATCGATATGGGGCTATTTGTTTAGTTCCATTCTATTGTGGATTATGTTTCCTTTTTTCAAAGTTCTCTCAGATGCTTTTAATTCTGTACAAATGTATTCTTCTGACTGACAGTCGAATAAAAGAATGATGATGATGATGACGACGATGACTTTTGGAGAAATGCAAAAGCCAATGGATAGCTGAAATCTGATCCAAACATTCATCTGCTAGAAGAGTCTGGATCAGGTTGATTTGTAAAGGAATTTGCAAATGTGACATTCCTCTACACTCCCAATTGCTCTTAACCAAAGGCACAGGTAAACTCAAAGGACATGACTGTGCACGAAAGCTTTAGCTAAGCAGAATTTCTAGGAAATCCAAATGTCTGGTATTTTAAAGAAGGAGCCAAGAGACATAGGAAATATATGTTCATCATGAAAGTAGCATCTACAGATCAAAAGCACAAGTGTTCTTTCATGAAATTTTATAATGAGGCAAATGTACAAGTGCAACTCCTAATTAATAGAAGCATATGCTAAGACAAACAATCTGTTAAGAATGTTAGGAATTTAGCTTGGATATTTTTATTGCCATTTCCTCCCCACCTCCCACCCCCGCCTGCTGCCTAGAAACTAATCCCAGCTGAGTTCTGGATTTCCATTCTTCATATCCCGTAAGTCATATTTCAGCTGGCACAGCCAGTTTTTCATTTAAACAAACAGGAATAAAATTGTAAATCTAGTCACGTTTAATGTTCTGCAGCTAAGAAATACAAAATGCAGCAAGAAAGGACGGATGTTGTTTTTGCCACAATTGATCTCTTAAAAACTGTTGCTCATTTAGAAAACCAGAGATACATGACATGTGCACTGAATAGCATTAAAGGGGGAAGAGTTCCCCTTTGAACTCTTCCATGTTGTTTTTATAGAGTCTATAAAACCAGCATCCAACTGTAAGCCAATAACCTGAGAGTCTGAGATGTGGAAAGGGACACTCTTATCAGATGTATCCTCTAAAAGGCGACAAAGCAGTTTCTTCTTTAGGATAGTTTAGGCGCCTTCGCATGGCAATATGGACGTCACATCAGCAAAACAAATGGCAATCTTCAGCCTTCTTTCTGCATCCTTTCATTGGGTTAAGTAAACACAGGAGGGAGAAGAGCTGTAGGAGCTCCATTAACGTGCAACCCAAAATTTCAGATCCCCTCTGACGTTTTGTGCCACGCCCCAAAATGAGTAATTGACACAGCAAATCGGGGTTGTTGTTGTTGTTGTTGTTATCCTGTAGTTTTAGAACCCAGATTTTCCAGGTGTTTAAAACCCATAGGTAGCTTCCACGAGGACAGGAAGCACCCCAGTTCAGAAGATCATAAACTGCAAAGTCCAACAAGAAAATGTCTGCTTTTAAAAAAAAGGTAATGGTAAAGGACCCCTGGACGGTTAAGTTCAGCCAAAGGTGACTATGAGGTTGTGGCGCTCATCTCGCTTTCAGGCCAAGGGAGCCAGCATTTGTCCAGAGACAGCTTTACGGGACATGTGGCCAACAAGGAAATGTCTGATAGTGTTGTACAGTGAACATGGGGGGAATTTATATCCCTAGGATTTAAAAAAAAAAAAAAACTTTAAGAAGATGGGATCACCAAGAGAACTTAGATAAAGAGAGTCCATACTGTAGCTCTCTTCATAAGGTGTTACATATGGGTGGCAAAAAGGACAGGAACAGAGAGAGGTGTAACATTGAAAATGAAGCTGTCTGGGTGGTTCCATTTTGTGATAGTCCTACACATGAATCATGCTTGAAAAGGGAGGGGTTGTATTGATAGCAAAAAGCATTGTGTTCTTGTTGTTGTTTAGTCATTTAGTCGTGTCCAACTCTTCGTGACCCCATGGACCAGAGCACGCCAGGCGCTCCTGTTTTCCACTGCTTCCCGCAGTTTGGTCAAACTCATGTTAGTAGCTTCTAAGAACACTGTCCAACCATCTCATCCTCTGTCGTCCCCTTCTCCTTGTGCCCTCCATCTTTCCCAACATCAGGGTCTTTTCCAGGGAGTCTTCTCATGAGGTGGCCAAAGTATTGGAGCCTCAGCTTTAGGATCTGTCCTTCCAGTGAGCACTTATTATTTCCTTAATAAGAGGAGCAAGCACATTTTTTGAACAAAGAAGCAAAGTTTCTCAGTGAGGCAGTAAAATAATCCTGCTCCTTCAAATGGATTCCCCCCCAAAAAACCTCAAATCCAAAACAAAACACTGAAAATTTTGGGCTAAGCCCTACTTTTTACACCTGCATGCAAGCCTCCCAAAAAGATACAGTGATATAATACGTTAAAACAAGTTGAACAGAAAACAAAGAGCTGTGTATTATTAAAGAGACTGAAGCTCTTACCGGCAATAAAAGCAAGGGCAAAAGTGAGCTTTCTAATAAAAACCAAATGTCTCCCATATGTTGCCATATGGTCCAACGTGAGACTCTTGGTCATATAAAACTAATCCAAATAATAAACCATAGCACAAAGCCAAACATTTCCAGAATATGGAAATATATCCAAAAGGGCTGTCATATTTTGTGGGTAATTGTGCCCCTGAAGGACCAGGTGCGCAGCCTGGGAGTCATTTTGGACTCTCAGCTGTCCATGGAGGCGCAGGTTAACTCTGTGTCCAGGGCGGCTGTCTACCAGCTCCATCTGGTACGCAGGCTGAGACCCTACCTGCCCGCAGACTGTCTCGCCAGAGTGGTGCATGCTCTAGTTATCTCCCGTTTGGACTACTGCAATGCGCTCTACGTGGGGCTACCTTTGAAGGTGACCCGGAAACTGCAATTAATCCAGAATGCGGCAGCTAGACTGTTGACTGGGAGTGGCTGCCGGGACCACGTAACTCCGGTCCTGAGAGATCTACATTGGCTCCCAGTACGTTTCTGAGCACAATTCAAAGTGTTGGTGCTGACCTTTAAAGCCCTAAACGGCCTCGGTCCTGTATACCTGAAGGAGCGCCTCCACCCCCATCGTTCAGCCCGGACACTGAGATCCAGCGCCGAGGGCCTTCTGGCAGTTCCCTCACTGCGAGAAGCAAAGCTACAGGGAACCAGGCAGAGGGCCTTCTCGGTAGTGGCACCCGCCCTGTGGAACGCCCTCCCATCAGAGGATTTAAGGGATCAACAACTACATGACATTTAGAAAATTCCTGGAGGCAGCCCTGTTTAGGGAAGTTTTTAATCTGTGATGTGTTAATGTATTTTAATGTCTGCTGGAAGTCGCCCAGAGTGGCTGGGGAGACCCAGCCAGATGGGCGGGGTACAAATAGTAAATTATTATTATTATTATTATTATTATTATTATTATTATTATTATTACTATTATTACTATTATTATTATTATTTTGAAGAGCAGAAAAGAGGACACATTTGCCGACTTCTACTTTTAGCTATGGATCGCTATGACGACTCTCATTATACATACACATGAAAAAGAGGACGTGTCCTGGGAAAAGAGGACATATGGCAACACTCATGAGACTATGGAAGACTCTACCTAATATTTCTCTGAGCAGGAAACGGAATCAAAACTCTTCCGCCACTTTTCTCCAGTTTGGATGGGCTTGATCCTTTTTTCGTTTTGTTTAGCCTGAGCACGTGGTGCTTCTCACAAGTACAATATTGTTCCATTTTAAAGGCAATCGTGATAGCTTCATGGGGTGGTTGGTTCATATGGTAAGCCATTCATTTGTAATGTCATACCACACCATGTAGATTAATCACTATCACATGGTGCCACAAGGAGACCAGCATTCCTAAATTAAACTTCTTACTAGTATCTTATAATATCGCCAAGAACTAGCATGGTGCAGTAGCATTTGACAACTAACTCTACATGAATAGCTAGTTGATCTGGGCATTATACATAGCTGATTATTATGTTCTGCACAGATATTACACATAGTTGATTATTATCCATAGCTGATCATTAACACAGTCGATCTGGGCATTATAGCTTGAGACCAATATACTTGTGAGGTTCTCTCATTCCATATTTGTCCACTTCCCTGCTTCAATTTGAAGAAGTGGCCCAGTCCCAGGTGCCACATAATATTTGCTTCACACATGTAATAAATTTGTCTTGCAGTGTGGCAGAACCCACATTTTGCAACTCCTTGCCTATTGACATCTTTGTCGTACTCTTTTTTTGTCATCTGCTTAAAACGTTTTTGTTTAGGAAAGCCTATTCAGAAATGCGGGTGTTGACCATAGCTGTCAACTTTCGGATTTGAAAATAAGGGATTTTCCCCAACTTTCGGATTTGGAAATAAGGGATGCCGCCAGGGCGGTGCAATGGCACCAAGTAGCCTCGCCACCCTGCGCTCCAGAGGCTGCGCGCGAACGGGTGAACGAAAGAGCGAGCGCGTAGACGGCAGGCAGGCTGTCTGTCTGGTTGGGCGTGAGGGTCTGGCTGCACAAGGCATGCAAGCTCCACCCCCAGTCGGTCTCAGACTCCTTATTGGCAGCCGAGCAACGCAGCTGAAGAGCCTCCCTGGCCGGCAGGGAGGGAGAGGAGCTGCTTCCTTTGAAATCCGGGAAATTTAAGGGATATCAACAATCCGGGATAGCAGCGGGAAACGGCATTGGAATAAGGGAGTTTCCCGCAAAAAAGGGGAGGGTTGACAGCTATGGTGTTGACATGTTTTATTCTCTTGTTAGCCTACTGTTGATTTCAGCTATCTTTTACATGTTTTTAATTACTTGTTTAAAACTGCTTTCATTGATAATGTTGATATTTCTTGGAACCCACTTTCAGGTTTTATTACAAACAAGCAGGCCTGGATTGTATTTCTTTGAGGTTTGGTTAGTTGGTTGGTTTTAAGGTTTCGCCATCTTAACCTGACCAGCTACATTTGCTGACACAGGTGTATGATGAATGGTCTTGTGTGCTACCTTTCCCCATAATTAAGCTTTGTCTAGATGAATTGAATATTCCTTCTTGGATTACAAAGGGGAAGAGACTGTCACAGTTTAGTTACCTTCAGCTGCTAAGTAGTAGGGCGTTTGCCCAGGGTTTGCCCAAGATGTTTTGCTGCCAGAGGCAAGTGACAAAATGATCCCCTTTCCCCATCCCTTGCAAGGTAAAGGTAAAAAGTAAAGGACCCCTGGATGGTTAAGTCCAGTCAAGGGTGAGTATGGGATTGCAGCGCTCATCTCACTTCAGGTCAAGAGAGCTGGTGTTTGTCCGCAGATAGCTTTTCAGGTGATGTGGCCAGCATGACTAAAGCACTTTTGGCACAACAGGACACCGTGACAGAAACCAGAGCTCACGGAAATACCGTTTACCTTCCCGTCACAGTGGTACCTATTTATCTACATGCACTGGTGTGGTTTCGAACTACTAGGTTGGTAGGAGCTGGGACAGAGCAACGGGAGCTCACCCCATCAAGGGGATTGGAACTGCCAACCTTCCAGTTGCCAAGCCCAAGAGGGTCAGTGGTTTAGACCACAGCACCACCTGCGCCCAAATGGACAGGCGACTGAAAGTTTCTGGTGGCGAAATAATGCCCTCCACTGCAAACAGAGCCCTGTCCTTCAACAGAAAGGAATGGCTGGAGGCTTAGGAGGAGGAGCCAGGAAGCAGCTGTTAAGTATCATTGGTTTAATTGACACAGAAATGGAAAATGCCTGTGTATTAATGAAGGTTCAACATGAGGAGATGCCACTAAAAACCAAGAAGAGCACTCTGGGCTCTTGCTGAGCTGATAATTAACAAATTGTTGTTTTCCGCTAGCTAACATGTGAGTGTTGTAACCTTAGATCAAGTGACAAAGATACTGAACTGCAAATCGTCATTTTGAAAGTATGGTGGCTTCAGTCTTTCTCTGAACACCACAGAGAAAGAAATGGTGTAAATGAAGCTCTCCAAGGAAAGCTGCATAGCCTTAGGCAGGCTAAGGCAGGCTGCAATGGGGGAGACACAGTTCAGATTTTTGGAATCATTTTTTTTATTTCTACTGAGATGCTGAACCTGTGCTGGACAGAGCAAGACATGGTATGGATATTTTAGATGTATCTTTGATGCTTCTGCTCTGTTTTTGAGAGTTCTGCAAGTAAACTTCGAATAGTATTTTTATGGGTCTGGACAATTATTTCTTCCAAACAGAGTCAGTTCTGATGCTTTTCACTCGCTTCAAACTGCAAATATATTTATTCATTATTATTATCATTATCATCATTTAAAGTGGTATACTGCCGTATACCCTCAGGTCTCAGGGTGGTTACAACGTAAAAACACAAATACATAGTAAAAGCAAAAACACAATTACACCCCCTCCCCTCCATACACGCACATTTTGAAAGGGCACTGGATGTCAGTCAGCCCAAGGCTTGGTTGAAGAGCAACATTTTTGCCTGGGGAGAGCATTCCATAAACGGGAAGCCACTGCAGAAAAGGCCCGTTCTCAAGTTGCCACCCTCTGGACCTCTCACGGAGGAGGCACACGAAAAAGAGCCTCAGAAGGTGATCTCAGGGGTCCGTGTAGGTAAAATGGTAAAGGACCCCTGGATGGTTAAGTCCAGTCAAAGGCGACTATGGGGTGCAGTGCTCATCTACAAAAAGCATTCTTGCTTTATAACTCAGAAGCAAGGACCACATATTTGTCAGAGTTTCACCCATGCAGTATGGCATAATGGCAACTGGTTGGCACTATACTGGCATAATGCTGTTAAAGGATTTAAATAGCCCACTGAATAATATCAGCACGACCACTATTAATTTCCACCTTTTTACTGCACACTTCAGCTAGTATGTGACCTCTGTTGTGTAACGGCAGTTACACTCCAGGGATTAGAGATTAACAACATGTGCTCCGAGTGGTTTATTTTACAATTGCTGTGAAATAAAAGCTGATGGAAAACGAGCCACTGCTGAATTACTCTGCCTACACAAAACAATATTTCTTTTTTTCCCCTCTTCTTTTTTTTATCACTGATGAAAAGCTTTTATTTTCCTTCCTTGTTCAAAATTTTAAGTGTTCGCTTGTAGTGTTAACACAACACAGGAGAACGGCAGCCTTTTGTCAGGAGAGAGGAGAGGAGGGAAATAATGCTAAGAGCTATTTCAGCGCGTTATTTGTTGCAAGCTTATTGGAATAAATTTAATCAGTCGAATCTCTGTCACAGATAATTAACACACAATTTAGGTCTTTAAAAGCACCCAGCAAGCCAATGGATGTTATTTTCGAGATAAGCTACAGTCAGTCAGACTGTCTCTCTTTCATGAGGGAAATGTCAATGAATTTGCTATGCTGCTTTTATTAGGTGGTGGTTGTTGACAAATCCAATCCCAAATTTCTCTCTCTCTCTCTCTCTCTCCCTCCCTCCCTCCCTCCCTCTCTCTCTCTCCTCTGTGTGTTAAGAGACTTGTTTGCTGTGAATTTACTCACTGCTACATATATATATATAATGCGCTGAAGCTACTTGTTACAGAATGATACTGAAGAATCTTGAATGCTGCGATTCAAATTTTACTTCTTATACGACTTCATATTATGGACATATTATGAACAGGAGACAATCAAATTAGTAGGAATTTGTTTATTTACTTACAATATTTTGGAACAACAGATTTCAAGACTATATTTGGCCATTCATATTTTTGTAATGTTCTTCTATTAAATGACTATAAATATGCACCTCATAAATTGCAATGGATTACTATTTTATCATTTCTATTTTAACAGGTTAAAAAGGCAATAAGAACCCGTCACGTGGTGAAGAAACTTTTTTTAAAAAAAAAACTTCCACTGATTTTCCATAATATTAATTTCTTAATCAAAATTTAGAAAGATTTAGATAGTGTGAAGAACATCTGTTAATTAAAATGGGAGATCACTGAAGGTTGTTTCAGACCACAATGAAGATATATTACACTGGTCATTATGAACGCTTATCTAGCATGTTTTGTTTTTCTGGAATTCTCCACAAGGTTTCCATGCTTAACCTGTTGGTTTGTTCCAGGCAGACATGCGACGGACTGAAAAGCCACTAAGTCCAAATAAAAATTCAAATCCCTGCATCAGAAAGAAGCTTGTAATGTATGCAGATTTTCACTGAAGCTTTTTCATGCCAGTTGCAGGCTTCTCTTTCATAGTAGACTTTAAAAACTTGAGCATTTCACTTACTATTTCGTCTGCAAATTTGGGTGCATCTTCATGGGAAAGCTTTGATCACTCTCAAATGCAAATTACATGGTTTACTTCAGTGATAGCAATGATTTAGAGGAGGAGTACTATAAAACCGGACCCAGGTGGCGCTGTGGGTTAAGCCACAGAGCCTAGGGCTTGCTGATCAGAAGGTCAGCGGTTCGAATCCCTGTGACGGGGTGAGCTCCCGTTGCTCGGTCCCAGCTCCTGCCAACCTAGCAGTTCGAAAGCACCTCGAAGTGCAAGTAGATAAATAGGTACCACTCCAGCGGGAAGGTAAACGGTGTTTCCGTGTGCTGCTCTGGTTCGCCAGAAGCGGCTTTGTCATGCTGGCCACATGACCCGGAAGCTGTCTGCAGACAAACGTCGGCTCCTCGGCCTATAGAGCGAGATGAGCGCCGCAACCCCAGAGTCTGACACGACTGGACCTAATGGTCAGGGGTCCCTTTACCTTACTATAAAACCAGGATTCTGTGGGGCCATGCCATGTCAAAAATGCAACATCTGTTCAGAAAAGTGAAACAAACAAACTACTATAGCACAGCTATAGGACTGAAAATATGGCATGACAAATGCATATAAATAAAAAATGTGAAAATATAGCCTTTCATTAGCTCTATCGCCACCTAGTGTTGACCTCCCTGCCTTCTGCCCACCAGTCTCAATCAGCAGCAGTCAACACTGGCTTTTAGCCTTCAGTGTTGGGAAAGGGTTTTCCTTGTGGACGTTGAGCGTTCTGAGTGATCTGTGCTGTTTTAAATGTCTTCTGAGCTCGGGATAAAACTCATAAACTGCAAATAGCCCCCATATCAAGCAGCAGCAGCAGCAATTGATTCATTGTGTTGATTCAACCTCCGCTTCAATGGCACAAACTCAATCATTCCTCAATACTGACAAGGTTGATCACCAGTCATTATTGCTGTGAACATTTAGAATCTCCTGAATCAGAATAAGGAAGCGTTTTGAATCATGATGAACAGGGAGGGACATTTCAATAGCAAGTTGGCGTGTAAATCATCAATAACGCCACACTTTCCGTGGAATTAGCTGGCTTTTTATTGTTTCTTGGTTGAAAGAACTTCACTATTAATCATCGATATTTATACATAAACATTAAGGCTGCAATCCTACACACAGTTTGAACTGCTTAAAATCCCATTAGGGAGATTTAAGCAGTTTGTGTGTAGGACTGCAACCTGACGCATCTTCTGGCTTAGAGATGCAATGCAGAACTGATTTTTGTTTTAATTTCATCACCTCTTACAAAGGCAGATGACTGCTTTGCATTCTGCTTTAGCGCTCAGGTCCATGCATGTTTAATTCATGAATATCAGATGATTGGATATGGTATAATTTACACTTGCAGAATTCACAATGCTTTATGAAGTTATTTGTAGCAACACTGGAGCCAAGAGAGAATATGATTTGGGATGTGGATGTTTTCTGACAAGCTACAACAAAACTGGTTTTGTTTTTTGTTTTTTAAGAAGTGCCAATTATCATTTTAAGTTGGGGGAGAGGCTGGATACTTGAGATCCCTTCTAATTCCTTGATCCAGCATGAATTCCCAGTGACGCAATGGCCCTCTAAGTATGGGCCATTAAGGTAACAAAGGGCGTGGTTCTGTGCCAGACAGAAAATGGGTGTCCCCTTCCTCCAACTCTGTAGTGGTTAGAAAGACAAAGGCCAGAGGTGGAGAGCTGAGGTGTCAGAGAGATAGAAGCTAGAACCTAGCAAGCTATGCCTGATCTCTGTTGGAATCCAAGGCTGTGGCTATCAGTTCACTTGGGGTGCTAATGCTCCAAACCTCTCCATCGTAAGCTCAGGTTGTAGATATGTGTAAATAAACCATACATCCTAAAGACACCACAGTCTCCGCTGTCCCTCATTCCAAAGGAAACACAAACCCTGGGTAAGTGCAAGGAACTGCTGGATCTTGCACCACTCAGAGATTGGGGTGGCATGCAAATGCACACGCAGCTCATGTCATATGTGGGGGTTATTTTCTGGGGATGGCGCACATGAGCAATCTTACCTTCTTGGAGATGGCACACTGAATGGGTCTTACCCACCGCCAAGCAAGGCAGCGAGATTTTAAACTCTCCACCTTGTTTATCAGGCTTTGGGAGGCTCTCACAAGATATCGCAAGCCTCCCAGAGCCTGGTGAGCTTTCCTTCTGTGCATTTAATTTGTGCAATTTTAACTGCATATAGTTGAAATCGCACATATTAAGCGCACATAACTTGCAAGTATTTGTGTGTGTGTGTGTGTGTGCACGCGCACACACACTAAAGCAGATATGAAAATTTGAAAACATTGAAATGGACTGACGGGATCTGGGGGGCACAGTTTTGAGAGGCAAGGTTGTATTTTGGGACAATGAGATTTGCATGCACCATCCTTAAATTTCTCAGTTCCTTCAAAACTTAGAAGTTTTTCCTTGCAGTCTTCTGACTAGCAGAGTTCTGTTTTACGTTCAGGGTTACATTTACCAGGTTAGCTAATACAGACTTTAGCTTGGATTTCAACTTCCAAGTGAACATGTTGTTGACTCATAAGCACTCGCTGACATATCAAAAAGCTACAGTAGTCTAGCTAACAATTTTTAAAAATTGGCCCGAGTCAAGTCTTATCCAAAAGGTACAGGCAGTCCAAGCTGTTCTCAAAACAAAGCAAGGAACTGCCAGGAATCTATTAAAAATAAATGACAAGAGACTCAGGTCAATTTTATGTGCTTAGCAAAGAATATGAAGGACAACATACCCTCCTGAAATGTGTGGTGTGTTTTTTCTCTCCACAGAGGAAAGCATTCACTGCTGAGAGAGGTCACGGTGTTTGTCTCTTCGAGCAAAAACAACAAAAAGCCTTATGGCATTTTAAAGACTAACAATTTATCATGTGTAAGCTCTCAAGCATCAGATGAGAGTGTTATCCCGAATTGAAAGAAAACACAGAGAGAGAGATGGGGAAGTAATGGTACGCAGTAAGAGTAGAAGAAAATTAAATGCAAAAAATATATAAACCATTATTATTACAGTATTAACAACAGTCATTCACATAGAACCATTGTGTTGATAAGACAGACATTGGTAGCATTGGTAAGCCAATTAACACTTGCAGAGTAATTAAATAATAATAATGGGTCAATTCAATCTTGCTTTGTCAATATTGCTATTTCGGGTGTCCAATTTGTTTCCATTCATTCTTTTTCATAGATACTGGCCCATTTATTGCATGTGAAAAGCAGAAGAACATTGTTGGTGATTGATGGTGGAATATCACGTTGGCAGATTAGCAGGTGACTGAACCCCTGATATTGCGGGTGACATTATTAGATCATTTATAGTGTTGCTGGAGCATAAAAGGAGACTATTTGGACATGATATCCTCATGTGATTATCACTGCGTGGTTGGGAGGGGAGAAATGCAGACTCCATGCCCAGTAGCGGAGCTTCATGCTCCGGCACGGGGGGCGGGAAGCAGGCGGGGTGGGGCTGGCGTGCGTTCTGGGAGCGTGGTGCGCATTCTGGGAGCATGGTGCGCATTCTGGGAGCGTGGTGCGCGTTCTGGGAGCGTGGCGCGCGTTCTGGGGGCATGGTGCACCACCCGCAGGGGCGTGGCACATGTCCTGGGGCGGGGCGCACAGCATGGGGGGGGCAGACGAGATGGAACCCTACCAGGATCGCGCTTCCCAGGGCGCCCCGCCCCCTACACCCTGCCCTTCCTGCACCAGTGTCCATGCCCAGCCCCACCATCCATGCATTGGGGGAAGGTCTAAAAGGGGGGTGATTCTCTAAATGTAAATGCACATCCTCGTGAAGTCAAACCTTCTGCAATCAGGGTTCTAAAGCATGAGGGCAGCCTACTGTATGTGTTTAGAGGAGGCTCCCCCAAAACACAGCCTTTGGGGTAGCAAGACTAGCAGCAAAAGTGAAATGGTGAGATAAACAAATAAAAACTTCCAGTGCAATTCTCTACACCATCTACTCAGAAGTGAATCCCAGCAAGTTCAACGGGGATTATTGTGGATTTGTTGTTTAGTCGTGTCCGACTCTTCGTGACCCCATGGACCAGAGCACGCCAGGCACTCCTGTCTTCCACTGCCTCCCGCAGTTTGGTCAGACTCATGTTGGTAGCTTCGAGAACACTGTCCAACCATCTCGTCCTCTGTCGTCCCCTTCTCCTTGTGCCCTCCATCTTTCCCAACATCAGGGTCTTTTCCAGGGAGTCTTCTCTTCTCATGAGGTGGCCAAAGTATTGGAGCCTCAGCTTCAGGATCTGTCCTTCCAGTGAGCACTCCAGGCTGATTTCCTTAAGAATTGATAGGTTTGATCTTCTTGCAGTCCATGGGATATTGTGGATAGGGGATTACAACTTTACACTATAATCCTCAATGCACTTTCTAGAGAGCAAGGCCCGTTGCACAAGTGGGGTTTACTATGCATGCGTAGAATTACACAGGTAGCCTTGCTTTGCTAGTGTTTCTGACAGCTCTGGTTCATGACCCAGGACCACAAAAGGGAACAGAAAACAGAGGCTGGGTTCCTGTGGGCTGCTCTGATGCTGGATCTGGACCCTTCCCTTCTTATTCTTCATTTTGCAGCTGCAAGGAGGGCAGAGGGCAACTGTAGGTATCGGAGCATTTGCCGTTAAATATAGAAACTCCTCTTATATTGTGTACTGGGACAAAGCGCTTCTATTTTCTTTTCCAGTTCCTTTCAGCTTTTCTCCAGTGCTATTTCAGCTACAAATAGCTTGTTTTGTTTGCCTGCACATAAAGTGAGTACGAGCTTTGCTTTTATATAAATCACTCTTCCCTGTTGTAGCCTGGCAGAGGATTCAGACGCAGAATTCACAGAGCAGTTGGCAATGCATAGTTCTTAGTGAAGTCCTTTCAGTTTGTGGACTATTCTTCTCCACCCACATAATGCTAGATGTTTGTTGCCGAATAATAAGCAACACGATACTGTGATTATCTCACATTAGGATTCCCCCCACTAACAACTCCTTGAAGCTGCTTAAGAAGACTTGCACAGTCACCAGCTTCATTAAAGTTTGGTCACTTAATTTGTCAACCAAATTAAAAGCCCCCCAGAGCTAAAGTTCACTTTGAAACAATCTAATACAATGTAAATGTTCACTTTATGTGGAATCTTACATCATACCTTAACACAGCCTTAAACTAACCACAGGTTTCACCTACACAGATTTTCACATCATAAGCATTCAATAAAAATTTTAAAAACATAATTTTTAAATAATCAGATTTATGATAGCTGCAATCTCCCTGCAAAATGTGGTTTCTTTCTCTATACTATGGGTTACCAACATTACAGTCATACCTCAGGTTACAGATGCTTTGGGTTGTGTATTTTCGGGTTGCGCACTGCGCCGAACCTGGAAGTACCGGAATGGGTTACTTCCGGGTTTCGGTGCTCACGCATGCACAGAAGCACTAAATTGTGCTTTGCGCATGCGTGGAAGTGCCGAATTGCAACCCGTGTGTGCGCAGACACGGCGCTGCGGGTTGTGAATGCTGTGGGTTGCGAACGTGCCTTCCGCACGGATCACTTTGCAACCCAAGCATCTACTGTATTGGGCCTGTAGGCACATTTGCAAACTGGCTGGGGAAACCATTGTGGGCCTGAAACCCAGACCACAACCTATTATATTGGTTGCAACAGAATGATTCTGTCAAAGCTAATTTCAATGAGGGGAAGAGATATTGCAGATACTAATATTGCGAAGCATGAAGCAACTGGGTGCATAAAAACTGACACATTTTGGGATAAAACATTGTCCACACCCATAAGTGTTATTCAGAACTACACTTGCAGAACTTTCAAAACAGAAAAAAACAATAGTTATACATCCAAATAATTCCATACACTATCTTGTGCATGCCTAGCACAGGCTCAGCATTTTATAATAAATAACTATACTTCTTCCAGAAACCAAAACTCTCCCTCCCATTCCAGCCTTCAGTAGCCTGCATCCTGCCCTTCAAGGTGGTGATTTGCAACTGAATACCTTAATCATGTGATCTAAGGTTAAACAATCACGTGTTATAGCCGAGAACTTTCTCAGTTAATCATTAACTCAGTTGGAGGTCAGAAAGCTCTTAGTTTGCTGCCATGGAAAATCCCCACTGTTAGCAATACACAGGCATTCTTCATTTCAGTGCCAATTAAATAATTATATTTAACAAGTCTGCACCAAGGAAGGCTTTTGTGGGCACATGCGTGCCCACAGTCTCTACATTGGTGACCCCTATTATACACTGAATGTTTGTGGTAAAGCTGTCACAAACCAGTCTCAACGCCAAATGCAACATAGGATGCTTTTGAGTCCACCTACAGATGTTGCTGTAGAACTGAACGGTAGAACTGAACTCCAGGAAAACAATTTGATAGCAAAACCTTTGACTAAAGTCACTGCAGAGCCACAGAAAAGCAGGCATCGTTACAGCAGTTGCAGAGGCACCTATTGTTGCGTGTGCAAGGCTCCCAGCCATACCCCCCAATAACTTCAGACAAGACTCATATTTTTGGTTTGGGTTTTTGGCATAATTTTGGCCACAACTTTTATTGAATACAAATCAAGTGAGTGGTTGCATAGGCATTGGTTCACGCTGTCCGACGGGACAGAGCTGACCCTAGTCAGCAACCGACTAGCTGTCCGGCGGGACAGAGCTGACCATTGGGCAGCGCTGGGAAAACCATTAACTGGGGAGGGTAGCGGAGGCTGGGTGCATGATAGCCTTCCCCCTCCCCATTGGCTCACAGGGGCTCAAGCTTTTCGGCCCTGCAACCTACCGGGTTCGGACAAGCATTACAGAGCCCCTGACTTCCTTTAACGGAATTCCCATTACTCACAGCACATCATGGAGGCTACCGGCCTCCCATACCACTGAACCAATGCCTAACCGCCAACCTTACAAGTTGTGACTAATTGCTGAATAGTAGGCAAAAACCAAGTGGCAAGAGCCGATCAGCCAAATGGACAAAATTCCTACTAGGCCCCTCTCAAGCGGAGACGACCCCTACCCGGCTCAGCAAGGTCAACACACCGTCCTATACCAGGGAGTGGGGGGTGGGAGATCCGAAACTCAAGCCAGAGTGACCACTGGGTCACATGCCTAGGCTATATATGCTGCTGGGCTGTCAATCACTAGCTGTGGCCAAAGGCCCCTCCCCAAACCTGGAGGTAATGGCTTCTATGCCTGCACCGCAACATATGCTCCCTTTGGGAACTCTTTTTCTCTTTAGCCTCTCTAAAGATAAAGTGGCCAAACAGTAGGAATCCTTATTATTATTGAAAGGGAATCAAAATTTCAATGTGCAAGAGCCTAAACAGGAGAGGGGGATTAGCAGTTGAGTCTGCCTTGACACATTTTAGAAGGATGGGATCTAATATGTTGTGTGCATTATTCAAGTCTAGTAATTACGAAGAAAACATATGATAAACACATGCTAATGAGATAAAGCATGAAGATGTTTGCTCCTCTCTAATGGAATTATAAGGAAGTGGGTTTGAAATATGCACAATGAAAATAAGTCATCAAATGTGTCATGGCTTACAAAACACAATGAAAAGGATTGATGTGTTTTATGCAGGCTTTAATGTGGATGTGGGTTTGTTATTTACACAAAAAGTTCCCTACAGACGTTAAATCAGCATGGTGAAGCAAGCAACAGCTTGTATAAAGCAATCCTATTTAGTTAGACGTTCAGGTTACCAAAAAAAAAAAGTAAAAATCTAAACACTTCCCCATATGCCGAAAATTATTTTTAGTTTCTCTTAATGTTTTCATATTAAACAAAGAGGTACGTACATTTTCAGGAGACAAGATACACACATTCACATTGGGAAGTTTTTAAGAATTATGCAGTCAGTCATTTCAAGCTACGTACCTCTTGCTTTAATGATGGGAAATCCCGTTTTAATAAACGGGCAGCACAACCCGATACAGGCCAATTCTAAAGTAAGTCCCATCTTGTTCAGGGAGGCTTACTCTCAGGTAAGCAAGTATCCTGGAAACTGTAGTTTGTTAAAGATACTGGGAATCTTCCTCCTCCTCCTCTTCTTCTTCTTCTTCCTCTTCCTCTACAATTACTCGTAGCCGAGTAAGATTGTCTTCCATAAACACGGTTGTAACAGTGAGTCCATAAGTGATTGTGGAGGCCAATTCTCAATCCACACGTTCTCCCACAGTGGAGACAGAGCTCAGACGATGCTGTATTTTGGCATCAATGTCAGCCCTTGTGGAAAGATAACTGCCCAGGTAGGAGAAGTGATCAACATTTTCCAAAGTTACACCATTGAGTTGGATTTGTGGTGCTGCAGAGGGGTTGTTTTGTTCTTGCTGGTGCAGCACTTTGGTTTTTTGGATGTTGAACGATAGGCCAAGCTTTTCATGTAAGCTTCTGCAAAGATATTTAGCAAGTGAGACTGGGAATTAGAGTTCTGGGGGAACTACAGTTACCAGGATTTGGGGGGAGGGGTGAACCATGTGTTTTAAATGCATGCTGGGTGTGCTTTAAATTTGTAGTGTGGATCTGCCCAACGTCGGGGGCAGGGGGCAAAGTTTATCCAGTTCCACCCTAGGGAAACTTACAAATTTACCATTATGGTACTATACAGTGTGATCCTACAAATACCTATACTAAACTCCATGGTTTCACTGGGGCCAGGTCCCTAGTAACAATGTATAGGATTGTGTAACCTCCACAAGTACTAAGCATCTGATAATATATTATCTTTGCCCTCTATATGCTGAAATCTGTTGCATTGCTAACAAGGCTGCCAACTTGAATAAAATATGGGGGTGGGGCAGGTAACCCCCCCCAAAAAAAATCAATCACAAGACGCCACACACACACACATCATTTGAATGGCAATGTCCATCAAATTTGAAGGGGCCCAGCCCTGCGAAATATTTTATTAGGGGGGCTGAAGGGACTAAGACAGGGGTCAGCAACCTTTTTCAGCCGTGGGCCAGTCCACCGTCCCTCAGACCATGTGGTGGGCTGAACTATATTTTTTTTGTGGGGGGTGAACGGATTCCTATGCCCCACAACTAACCCAGAGGTGCATTTTAAATAAAAGCACACATTCTACTCACGTAAAAACATGCTGATTCCTGGACCGTCCATGGGCCGGATTGAGAAGGCAATTGGGCCGCATCCGGCCCCCGGGCCTTAGGTTGCCTACCCCTGGACTAAGAGTTGGTTCCTATGATTGTTGATATTTCTTGCTATTGCAATTAAAACTTACTGATTGAATCATCCATGAATTTATTTCATTCAGAAATAGACCAAGTCACGTATCATTGAGACAAAGAAACTAGGGTTGCCATGTTTCAAAAAGTGGAAATCCAGTGTTGAGAGCCAGTGTGGTGTAGTGGTTAAGAGCGGTAGACTCGTAATCTGGGTGACCGGGTTCGCGTCTCCGCTCCTCCACATGCAGCTGCTGGGTGACCTTGGGCTAGTCACACTTCTCTGAAGTCTCTCAGCCTCACTCACCTCACAGAGTGTTTGTTGTGGGGGAGGAAGGGAAAGGAGATTGTTAGCTGCCTTGAGACTCCTTTGGGTAGTGATAAAGTGGGATATCAAATCCGAACTCCTCCTCCTCTTCTTCTTCTTCTTGAGCAAAGGTTGTTGAGGGTTTTTTCCCCGCCCGGACACTGTTTCCAATGGCTAAATTCCAGTAATGTCCAGGAAATCTGGACATATGGCAACCCTAATCTAGACCCACCCCCATAAATAGATATATAGACATAGATATAATAAAATATAGGGTTTTAGGGGAAATATATAATACAATACAGAGTTGGAGAACAAACGTTTTCCTCTAAGCAGCCATCTCTTCATTGCCGTTTTCTTTTCAAAATTCATCCAAACCCTCTAGCAAGAAAGCAGCTTTATTTTTTTCTCCCTGACTGAAACACAACGGGGAAGTTGATGCTTTACAAGACCAAATGACACCGTGGAACACCATCTCTCTGCTCCCCTGCTGATGGAAACAAGAATCTCTGAAGTCTAATAAAGCACCTGGTAATGTCAGGCAAACAAGAGCTAATAGAGCTAAAACCCGGATCGCCCTTGTGAAATAAAACATGTTCTGTCGGGAGGAAAAGGAAAATCCTGTTGAGTAGCTTGCCACTGTGCTCTACGCTCCCCGTTTGTTTTCTAAAATAAAAAGTCCCCATTATTTCTGTCTCGGCCAACCAAGAGCCCATTAAATTGCTATTGTTGGTATTTTTTTTATATATTAAAAAAAATGGCAGAGAGTGGCCTGTGTTCTACTGGAAAAGTCCATGGAAAAGTGGCCACTGCTTTTAAGAATCTGCCAGAAACGTAGCTCTAGGAATTGCTTCGCATGTGAGATGCAAAAGGAAATGGCGCTTTTTCTGTATTGCAAATGATTTTCCAGGAATTGATAACATTTCACCGGGAGGAAGAAGAGGAAAGGGAGAAGGGGGGGAGTGTTGATTCTGTTGCAGAGACCTATATGGATGACTTTTGCCTAAATTCAATGGATCTAAACTACCAGCTTTATTCTACGCATGTTTACTCAGAAGCAAAGTTGACAGTGTTTAATGGCACTTATACATGAGTACGGGACGCAGGTAGCACTGTGGTCTAAACCACTGAGCCTTGGGCTTGCTGGTCGGAAGGTCGGCGGTTCGAATCCCCGCGATGGGGTGAGCTCCCATTGCTTGGTCCCAGCTCCTGCCAACCTAGCAGTTCGAAAGCACGTCAAAGTGCAAGTAGATAAATAGGTATCACTCCGGCGGGAAGGTAAACGGCATTTCCGTGTGCTGCTCTGGTTTCACCAGAAGTGGCTTAGTCCTGATGGCCACATGACCCAGAAAAACTGTCTGCAGACAAACATCGGCTCCCTCAGCCAGTAAAGCAAGATGAGTGCCGCAACCCCAGAGTCGTTCACGACTGGACTTAACTGTCAGGGGTCTTTCACCTTTACCTTTATATGTGAGTACATAGGAATTCTCTGCTGGGTCAGCCTAAAGATCCATACAGTCCAAACTAGATGGAAAGGGAGAGGAGGCTCTGTTGTGCACACAGAAACCTGTTGTGTGAGCAGTGCTGCCTACAGCCCTAGATGTACAGATGCAAATTTAGGTTGACTTTCAGAGATCCGGGTGAAGGTTGGAAGCAAACCTTGCTCTTGGGGCTTACTTAGAGCTATGAACAGCCCAACAGCATTTTCGGGGCCCAGTACACTGAATCCATATCTACCAAGTGCCCCAGAAAAAGCAGGACATCCAGGTTTTTTGTGTGAGGTCACAGGGGCCATTTGGAGGGGCCACGATCTTGCACGCTCTCACGTTGCGCTCTCGACATGAAAAAAGGTGGGTTTTTTCAGGGCAAGAGTGAGGCGTTGGTCCCATGACTCAGGCAGGGACATGCCACAGAAGACACATGTCCCAGTGTTGGGTCAGAAAAAGTTGGACAGTATGTGAATGTGTGTGATGGCCTGGGATTCAGACTCAGATGCTGAACCTGAGATATCCCAGCCTGCACAGGATTCCCTGCCTCCAGAACCAGCTGAGCCAGGTCTAGGGCATGAGCCTCAAGGGTCCTCACCTATGCTGGATCCTCAGGTGCAGGCATCGGCTGAGTCTGCTCTGGCTCCTGATGTGATGGAGGACCCATTGCCTGCAAGTGCTCCACTCCCAGACCCGTCAGGGGAAGCTGAGGTTGCCTCTGGGTCCGGTAACCCACCAGCCTCTCCTGAGCTGCGGAGGCGAAGGGCAGAGTGGCGAAGGGAACTAAGTTCCTGCAGGAGGAGTGCTCGCCTCCAGGCCAGAAGGAGAGGCAAGTCACTGGAGCATCGGGGCCACCCTATGCCTCGGGGCAGATAAAGGCTGCCCAGACCCAGACCCAAGTTGCATGAGCAACGTAGTTGCTAACGTGTGCCTGCCTGTGTCCTCGTGCCTGATCCTGACCTGTATCTTGCCCTGCTTCCTGCCTTGCTCCTTGCCGGACTGACCCCCTGTTGGTCTCCTGGACCTTGGACTGGACTTTGACCCTGCTTCGCAGATGAACTCCCGGCGTGTTCCTGACCTCAGATTACCCGGCTAGACCCACGATCTGTTACCTGACTCTGCTACATCCCCACCCCTGGACTTGGTTGCCTCGCTTGGACCTACCGCTGTTGTTTGGGACTGCTGACCACACTACCGCTCAGCCCTGGGTGAGTTTCTGGTCTTTCCACCCAGCGTCCTCTGGGCTGGGCACCCCCAGGGCCAGCACAATGTGGCTTGGGCATTTCTCCCCACCTACAATCTCTTGCAGAGAATGTCTGCTTAGGAACATATTAGAACTAAAACAAGAATCTCTGGGCAAATTGTGATGGCAGGTGGCTGTGGTGTCAGTGCACCCAATCACCCTCTAAGCAAAGTACAGCCGTACCTTGGTGGACGAACGCCTTGCGACTCAAACGTTTTGGCTCCCAAACACGCAAACCCAGAAGTGAGTGTTCCAGTTTGCAAACGTTCTTTGGAATCGGAACGTCCGACGTGGCTTCCGATTGGCTGCAGGAGCTTCCTGGAGCCAATCAGAAGCCGCGCCTCGGTTTCCGAACATTTTGGAAGTTGAACGGACTTCCGGAACAGATTCCGTTTGATTTCTGAGGTATGGACTGTATATTACACACCCACAAAAAACAAAAAACAATTCAGGTTTTTTCACAGACTATTAAAAAAATATTATAGTCCAATGAAATTGCGGGCAGGAGTCAAGGTAAAAGCAGTGGAAGAAATATAATTAAATAATTGTAATAGCGAAACTTCTTTAAATAGAAAAAAACGTAATGCAGTAGAAAAGGGTTGATTAAAAATGCTGTGAGGGTGGGAAGTCAACTTAAAATAATTATTTTAGATTTTTTTAAAGGGGGAAAGTAATTGGAGGTGCGGTGTAAAGCACAGAGGATCTGGGGCTCAGGCTACCCCATTATTATTATTATTATTATTAGGACATAAGTTATGATAAATATTTTTTGTAAACTGTCAAAGGATGGTGTAGCATTGTACTGAATTCAAGTGGAAAGCTTTGTGAGCTCTTATGTTTGAAAATAAAAAGGGTGGGCTTCTTCCTGAACCCGACAGCTAAATATGAAAAGCTGTTTACCAGTTTGCTCGCTGCTGCATCAAATATATTCAAAGTGCATCATATAAGTACTAATTGGGTTTGAATCACTCAAGAGTGCATTTGCTGTGACAATAGCATTTCCTTTACATATCATCTCGGTGTTTGTAAGAGAGGTGAAAATTAACATTTCCTGCTTTTGTCAGAGTGAAGCACGTTTCAACGAGTCTCTGAAAACATCTGAAGCATCCCTTGCATCCTAAGATCATCCAGCTATTATATTTTCAAGGGTTGTCTCTCAATGAACTATGGCAGACATAAGATAAGTGATTGCTGCTCCTTTATAAAAATAGCAAAAATTCGCAGGGGCTTGATCATCACACTTTACCATTTACGGCTTGCTTTTTTAAAAAAAGAAAATAAATCACCCATTTCAATTGCCTCTGGAGCTTTGTGTTCTGTGTAGCACATGCTTTAACTTCAAAAAGACATGCAGGTATTAAAAAGAAGGAAATGGAAGTAATGTGGCATGATCAGTACAAACTCTATGCAATATGATTTATTTATTTTTAAAGGCGAATGTTTTTGTTTTTTATTCTTCTTTCCTTTGCTTGGCGGAAGGAAGGAGGAGGAACTTGAAGGAAGAAATACACGGACCATGAAGTGAGCCCCATTTTGAGTCTCGTCAAAGCCTGAATGAGCCTGGATTGCACTCAAAATGGACCACAAGGGACCAAAATGGCATTTTCAAAAGCCCAACTTTTCAGGTGCTCACACCAACTCTAAGCAAGGACCCCTCCAGATACAACTCTGATTATTTGTGATCATGCTATCGGGGAAGTCATCCATGATCTCACTTTCAATACCATTTGTGCCTGCAAACATTTGGGGATGATCACATGCTTCATTGCCAATCGGTGCGTATTATCACAGTTATTAATATTGCACATTTGGAAGCAAAAGGATCAAAACTGATCTTCTTTGGATAAAAATTGCCCAGTCCAAAAATATGGGTTCAAAGCTTTACTAACAGAACTTGTTCCAAACCAGACTTACAACAATAATGATTAATCCAAACAGTCACAAGCACAGGTCCAGCATCTTATGGAATTACTTCAAACAGAACTGAAATCAAAGCTCTTTCTCTCCACACACATACCATTCCAGCCTGAGGCTGTTCTTTCCTAGAGAGAGATTAGCATACCCTTTGTCTTGAGAACAAAGACTAGCTCACACAAAATGGACATTTGCAACTGAATACTCCTCACATGATCTAAAGTTAAACACCTCGTGACAGAGCTGCAGGCATACATTCTTCGTTAATTATCACCCTGTTAGGCACTCAGAAAGCCTTACTTAGTTCCAATGGAATTTTCCATGCTCCCTTTAGCGATACACATACAGGCAGATACAGAATTATTTTTCATTTCAATGAAACAATTATCCTTAACACATATCCGGTAACTTCCTGCTGAAATCCCATGACTTTTTACGACACTAATGTTCTGGTTCATTGATGCCCCATTTTTAGTTGTGCTGTATCCTCTCTGGATAGCAAGTGATTTGTAGTTCGCACTGCCAAACAAATTAAAGCAAAATAAATCCACTATTGCAGCTTCAGTATACACCTGCAGTGAGACACCAGTCTGAAGGGGCCCCAGAACTGCTATTAAAAAAAATATCCTAAGAATCTAAGTGAAAGTGGTATAAAATGACCTCGAGCAAGGTCATTATTTCAGTGTTTCACCAGGATGAAAGCCCTCACATTCAGCTAGGCAATTGCTAGCAGTATAACTCCTTTAGACTGGTTCTCAGCTACCATCTTCTTTCTGTTCCTTAGCTCCTACAATCTGCTTCTCTGATTTCTATACTCACTTGCTGTCCTACCCTCCTGCTAGCATATCCTTCATACTCAGTCCTTGGATTTCTTTCAGTCTTAGGAATTCACTGCTTTATTGGGATAAAGCGCCTTGTGATACCTACAGGCTCTGCGTCCAAAACATACTGTCCAGTCACTAGGTTCTGTTAGAGACCTGCTGACTTGTTTCCTTATAAATAAATCAAATCCACTCCATAATGGGACATGTCTGTCTACCTAATCTATTCTATCCCATTTAGAAATATGCTTTGTTCAGTCGCCCATGGCTCAAGCCACTAACCACATTTTGAATATTATTAAGGAAGACACAACAGAAATAAAAATGAAACCAGGATCTTGTAACCAAATGGCTGAAAGGTAGTACACACACTTCTGAATAGATGGATATAATAGGTGAATACAATACTTCTTTCCAGCTGCCTATAAATATGCTCCAAACTCCTCTGTACTGAACTCCTGGCCAACCTGGCGGCAAATCAGTATGTCAAGTCCTGAGTCCAGGGTCAATCCATGTGACCAAAGCACCGTCCCACAGAGATCCTGGAACATCCAAGCTGAGGTCCATCAACGTGGGCAGCTGAGCAGATCCAGCATCTTAGCTCTGGTCCCCTTTTATACTTTGCATGCCGATTGCTGCATCTATATCTATATTGAGGTATGCTATTATATTTCATTATTATATTAGTGCTATGTTTTATTGAATTATGTATATTTGCAGTAGATGTATTGATTTCATGGATTACTGTGATACATGTCCATGCAGGATTTTGGTTGTTTATCTGTTTATCTATACAGTGATCCCTCGACTTACAAGTGACCCGACTTCCATATTTTTCGAGTTACGAGGGATCAAAGAGGCTGCGCGCTTCCGAATTTTTTCAACTTCTGAAAGGAAGTCGCGGCCGTTTTAGATAGGGTTTCCTCGACTCCCAAAGTTTAGATGGGGTTTTTTTGACCTACGATTTTTTTCTCCTCAATGCATTCCTATGGGGACTCGACTTACGATTTTTTCGACATCCGACGGTCCCATCGGAACAGATTACCTTCGTAAGTCGAGGGTCCACTGTATTTTGCAGTTACATGCTGAAGAAGACGTACACGAAACAGTGTCAATACAGGATCACTGTCCGTTGTCTTACTGTTATTATACATGAAAAAAATATACAACTTTCATTGGCCATCGTGTTGCTCGTTCTTGGTTTCTGTTTGAAGATTGCAACACAGAGGTTTCTTTAAGATTGCTGCATCTGGGCTTGGCCAGTAGCATAGGAAGGGGTGTGTGGTGGGTGCAGGCCGCCCCAGGTGTCATCACTGAGGGGGGTGACAAAATGGCAAACATATGAGTTTTTAAAATAAAATTTTAAAAAGTGGGCTCATGAAACCTTTTAGTTCAGTCAACAAACGACACAAAACGCAGGTGGCACTGGGCGCCATACCGCAGGGGCCAGCACTTACCACGGGGCCTGAAGCGTGCCCCAGCCACACAACTTTCCAGGGAGTGACGTGGTAGCTTGGGCACCTGCAGGCTCTGCGTTGCCTGAAACGGCAGCGTGGGGCTTGCGTCTGCCCACCGCCTCTCCCTCAGCTGTAGGGCGGCCAAGAGGCTTTGCACAGTGTGCCCTGCCCTGGCTCGCTCTGCCCCCACAGGCAGCTCACTCCACCCCCAGGTGCAGGGTGCGGGTGCCGTCTCGGGCACCCGAACACCTAGCTATGCCGTTGGGTTTGGTGACCCTCACCTGTTTCAAGCCTACTCCACTAAGGAATCACATACCTCCCAGAGCTAGAGAGCCCCACCTGGCTAGCTAGTGAGCTGGGCTGTGGGCCCTGGCCTGTCTCAGCCTCCTGGAGCACCCCACCCCCTGCTCCCTACGCCTCAGAGCCTGCCGTGTTCATGGAGACGGGGGGCCGTCTGGCTCTGGTGATGGGTCCTGCTGCTCTGGTTCCTGTGCACCAACCCCCATCCCCTCATCATCCTCTTTCACCCCACGAGTACTTCCTACGCCAACCTCTCCCCATCCCCAGCTTGCCCCAGTGCATCCCAGTCACCAGGATCCTCTTCCTCCTCCCCGTTGCTCTACCAGTTCAAGACGTCCACTTTGAAGCTATAAACAGTAGAAAAGCATAGCTTGCCCCAATTATACACTTGACCTTAAAGTTTACAAGCACAACAAGCAACATTTATTGTTAGTAATTATTATTAATAAAATGTTTCCAAACCTTGGCACTATAGTGTAGTTGTGTTTAAAAAAAACCAACAAGATCCAATACCGCCCTCAGGCTTACAGTTCTGAATGGGAACAGATTATAACAAAAGAACATAGAGTTACTCCATTGGGGTCTCGTTGCCTCCAAAGAGTATTTGAGAAGTTGTAAGATTTGGTTAAAAATCTACCCTACACTTTCCTAACAGTAGGCGAAAAATAGAAAAGTTCTTCCACCCAACTGCATCTTGATTTATATGAGTCTACAGTGCATGAATATTCACCAGCTGGTCTATTTCCAATATAAACTTTCTAACTCACTAAATCTAACAGAGAAAAATTTAAATTAGTCATTATAGCACACATTTTCAACACAGTGGGGGATGAATAAGAAGTGCTATTACTGCTAATAGGAGCTACAGACTAGGTTTTATTCCCAAAAGTGCAGAGGAGACTTATAGACACTTTAACAATTGATGAATTTCTCATTGGCACAGCTTTCGAGTTTGACTCTTTGTAGCATATGAAAAACATTCCCTTTTCTTTGTTTCAGGGTGAAAAACAAAGTCTTTTGAACATCCCTCTGACACAATATGCAACCTGATTAAATTTTGTTCCTTAAAAACAAGACCGACAACCCACATTAAGATATTCACATCAAAAAAATCTGGATAAATTTGTGTCCTTACGAAAGCAACCACAGACTAAACAAAAGAACAAGTTTCTCTTCTGTTGAAAATCTTATTATTTTTAAGTTTGGTAGCTAGTCTGTTAGATTTATCTTGCTTCATGTTTATATCTAATTTAGAGCTTAAATTGTGGTTGCTGCGCAATCATCAGTTGCTACGCACAGAGAAGCATAATTGTGGGTTAATATCCTATGAAGCTACACGGCTATATTATTTGTATTGCCTCCCTGTCTAGTTTAAGACTTTTTCTATTACCTTAACATGTAATTAGAGCTAGATGAAGCCTGAAAAGTTATCTGATTCTCAAGCTTTGGTCGCATTCTGTGTAAGTTCCCTGGGAGAAGAAACCCACAAAGCAGTGTCTCTTTTCAAACAGGGCATGTGTGACGCTATTTGACAACCACACGAGAAAATTAGCAGCCCCAACACTAACCCCACTTCAGTCACAGGAGCAGAATTGGTAGAATTAATTGCTGTTAATGCAGCATTTGCTTCTTTGTTTGCTAATTTTATTTGCAGAATTTCTAGCCCTTTTCCAGCCCCCGCCCCGCATTTCACTCAGAGTGTTCAAGGCAGCTTACAGTATGATTTGTATAATAAAAAAATAAATGCACAAGAGGCACCCAGAAGTACAGCAATACAATTAAAATGCTTCACTTGATGCAAAAGGTGAGATGCCATTTAATGTAATAACAGTTGTCAACTCTTGGGGGGTGGGGATGCTGTTATTTAGCTAGTACCCAATAAAGGATAAAATAAAATAAGAAATCCTTCCAGTAGCACATTAGAGACCAACTAAGTTTGTTTTTGGTATGAGCTTTTGTGTTCATGCACACTTTTTCAGATACGTGTGTATGCACACGAAAGCTCATACCAATAACAAACTTAGTTGATCTCTAAGGTGCTACTGGAAGGAATTTTTGTTTGTTTGTTTGTTTGTTTCGGCTATGGCAGACCAACACGGCTACCTACTTGTAACTAATAAAGGATAGACAGGGACGTGGGTGGCACTGTGGTCTAAACCACTGAGCCTAGGGCTTGCCGATCAGAAGGTCAGCGGTTCGAATCCCCGCGATGGGGTGAGCTCCCATTGCTCGGTCCCTGCTCCTGCCAACCTAGCAGTTCAAAAGCACCTCAAAGTGCAAGTAGATAAATAGGTACCACTCCGGTGGGAAGGTAAACGGCGTTTCTGTGCGCTGCTCTGGTTTCAGTGTTCTGTTGCACCAAAAGCGGCTTAGTCATGCTGGCCACATGACCCAAAAAAACTGTCTGCGGATAAACGTCGGCTCCCTCAGCCAGTAAAGCGAGATGAGTGCTGCAACCCCAGAGTCGTTCACAACTGGACTTAACTGTCAGGGGTCCTTTACCTTTTTTTTAAATAAAGGATGAATGGTACAATAATTTCTCATAGAACATTGTTCAATTTGGTTGTATGCTTTTTGATGTTTTGTTTATTGTTTATGACTACCTTTGCTATGTTTGTAGCTATGTAATTTTTTATATGTTGTATGCCGCCTTGAGCATGGTTTTCGCTCTAGAAAGGCGGCATACAAATAAAATAATTAATGATCGATTGATTAAAATCCAATCAAAACAGAGTAAGGAGACTCCCTGCAATCTTGTGTTGTTCAAAGTGGAAGGGGAGAAACGGCATGTATGTTTCTTTTGATCCACCTTATTTTTATGGTTTTATGTTGTTTTTAATTGTTTTTAATATTGTGTTTGAATGCTGTAACCCACCCAGGGTCCTTAGATTAAAGGGTGGGAAAGAACGAAATAAAGTAGTTGGAATTAGAGGATGAAGGTTGCAGAGACACCTCTGCAGAGAGGGAATGACACAATTAGACCAGGGCCGGATTTAGGGTTGATGAGGCCCAGCTGTCCTTTGTCAACAACAAATTGTCAGTTTTTTTGTGTTGAATATATGCTATATGGTAATTTATGGACCTAATAGGTATCTAAAGCCATTTGCACATAACAAAATATAATTGTTGAACTGAAATACAATTAAGAAGAAGTATATTAATAGTGGAATTTGGGGGGGGCAAGAGAGTGGGGCTCTGAGCTATAGCTTGTTTAGCTTATATGTAAATCCGGCCAGCACTGAATTAGACACTGCCACAGAGAATGCCCTCTCCCAGACTTACGCACAAACTCACAACGCACACAAACACGCAAACCTCTGGAGGGGATGAAGATGGCACCCTCTGGTGAACTTAACACCCGAGAGGGTCTATAAGGCTGGAGACAGCCTTTCAGATATTTGATGCTCTGAAGGTGAGACAGAAAAATATAAGGCTTTCCCCCCCCCCATGGGGCAGAAAATAAGAAATTGAACAACAGGCTTCTACACAGCATTGCTTTATTCTTTTCGTACCTTTAGCGCTAAGGATTCTACTGGTAAAGAAGCTATGGATCATTGTTTGGTAACTCTCTTGATTAATGTGAAGTTGGAAGAAGTCTAGGTGTCAGTGGAAAGAATAAACTGCATATGATTTGATTGGGGAGGGGGGGAGAGAGATGGTAACAAGTGACATTATAAGACGTGATGTGGTTTCAAACAGCGCCAGCCATCGTGTGTGACAACCTCATTGGAGGAAGCCGAACCTGTTACTATGACAGCATGCTTTGACTATAACATTCAGAGAAGATAAATCATTTCAATTTAGTCCGTCCAGTTGCTTTATTATTAAAGCTGACAAGGAAGCAAGAGCCAGCGCCACAAGAGAAATCACAGCAATATACATCTGTCACATCATAATACGGCAGGATCAGAGATCATCCAGGGGTGTCCTAATTGTAATTTCAGAAAACCGAGTAGAGTTTACACGATAGCATCCACCTATATCTCTTGAGCATGTATTTCCAATTTGCTGCCTGTTTGCATCCATTCAGGAATAAAGTGCTGCCTGTTGCTAAACGCAGCACAAATAAGTTAGGCCCGGCTGCGAAAGATCAGCACGAAATGCAAAGCGGCAAGGTAAACGAAGAGGCAGGGGTGGCGAGTCCACCTGTTTTTTTACAAGCCTGTGTGTGGTCTGCGAAGCACAGCCAAGTAACAGAACGTCAACTAAAGCTTCACACGGTCTCCATAAACAGCATCCATGTGGTCCAGAAGGATGCCATGGACTCAGGATGTGGCCAAGTTTCTCGTCCGTAAACGGGAACGATAACAAACCGCCTCGCAGAACTGGTGTGGGAAGCGATGCTGTTAAAAAGAGCTCTGTAAATTATTAGAAAAGGTAGCAGCCTACCTGTGCTGGTCCCGTGGGGTATCCGAAAGGAGAGGTCCAAGTCCGGTCCATGGTCAGAGGTACAACGTAAAGGCAGTCCGTAATAACTGAAGCTGGGTGCAGGGCAGGGAGTCAGGCAAAGTCAGGAACAGGTAGGCAAGCAGGGAACCAGGGCGGGTCAGGAGCTCAGGCAAGAAAGCAGGACAGGGAGCAAGCAGAAACACTGGCAGGAACTGGTCAGCAACGATGTTGCTCCTGCAACTTGGGGCTGGGGCTGGCCGGCTTTTATCGGCCCTGAGGCATAGGGCGGCCCCGATCCTCAGGTGACTCGCCTCTCCTGGCTTGGAGGCGAGCACTCCTCCTGCGGGAACTCAGTTCCCTTCGCCTCTCTGCCCTGAGCCTCTGCAGCTCAGGAGAGACTGGAGGGTTACTGGACCCAGAGGCAACCTCAGCTTCCCCTGACAGGGCTGGGAGTGGAGCACCTGCAGGCAATGGGTCCTCCATCCCATCAGGAGCCAGAGCAGACTCAGCCGATGCTCTGCAGCACAGGCCCCAGCCTCAGACTCAGGCCCCAGCCTTCAGACTCAGGCCCCAGCCCCGGCTCTGCTGGTTCTGGAGGCGGAGAATACTGTGCAGGCTGGGATCCCTCAGGTTCAGCGTCTGAGTCTGAATCCCAGGCCATCACACTACCACGTCGAAAAGTTGGGCACTTCCAATGGAACTTTTAAGGCATTAGTCACTCTCCAAGTGAGGTCTGGAAAAGATCACAACTGGGATAAAGCACACATAAAGCCTTCCTGACCACAATGAAGCTCTAACTCAGGCATCCCCAAACTGCGTCCCTCCAGATGTTTTGTCCTACAACTCCCATGATCCCTAGCTAACAGGACCAGTGGTTAGGGATGATGGGAATTGTAGTCCCAAAACAGCTGGAGGGCCAAGTTTGGTCATCACTGCTCTGAGCATAAAAGCCGAAGTTTGGGGGTGCCTGCTCTAACCGATCTGCATCCAGTTTTGGTAAACATTCCCAGTACTTGACATTCTTCCTTGAGTTTGACAATGCTTGGTGATAAGACTTCACTAGATAGAGATGAACCACAGAAAACTAGGGGAGGAGGGAGAGAATTACAGTTTTCAAAGGGAATACAGTGGTACCTCTGGTTATGTACTTAATTCGTCCCGGAGGTCCATTCTTAACCTGAAAACGTTCTTCTTCTTTTTTAATATTTTTATTATTATTATTAAAAACTTTCAAATTCTACACAAAATATCATACAATACAATTTCATACCATTTCCCCTCCCCCCTCCTCCCCCCTCCTCCCCAGGACTTCCCCCAGTTTCCATTGCTGTTTTATTAGTTCATTATTCTTTCTGCATATTGTCCATTTAACATTTGTTTTCATATGGTTCCAACTCTTAATTATTAATAATTTTTCAATAAAGTTTGTGGATGTTTATTCAAATCCTGCCAGTGAATCTAATTCAGTTTGTTGTAACCTGAAAAGGTTCTTAACCTGAAGCACCACTTTAACTAATGGGGCCTCCCACTGCCGCTGCGCCGCCGCTGCCCGATTTCTGTTCTCATCCTGAAGCAAAGTTCTTAACCTGAGGTAATATTTCTGGGTTAGCAGAATCTGTAACCTGAAGTGTATGTATCCTGAAGCGTATGTAACCTGAGGTACCACTGTACACCATTTCACTTCATTTCAAGGCGGTTTACAAGCTGAAAAAGTAACACAAGACAGTCGTACCTTGGTTCTTGAACTTCATCTGTTCCGGGAGTCCGTTCGACTCCCAAAACTGTTCAAAAAGCAAGCCATGGCTTCCGATTGGCTGCATGTGCTTCCTGCACTCAAGCAGAAGCTGCGTTGGATGTTCGGCTTCCGAAAAACTTTCACAAACCGGCGTTCGGGAGCCGATTTGTTCGGGACCCAAGCCGTTCGAGTACCAAGGTACCACTGTACACAGCAAAGATCACACACCTAATAACAATCTGACCCAATACAAAAAAAAAAAATCCTAATAAAAACATAACTTTAAAATAAGCACCTTATATCAGATAAAGCAATATCCAACAGCCCGTTGGAATGTAATAGTAACCAGTAAACTTTAATATCAGCAAATAATATTTAAACAGTTTACATTTAACAATGACAATAAAGAATTGCCAAACTATAAAAAAATAATGGCAAGTCAGAATGCAAAAAATACCACAAAGGCTCAGATTGAGAAACAAGGACATATGAATCATACAATTATTATTTTTTAAATAATTCTCCAACCTAGTGATGTATACAATAATTTGTATATTAGTGTGCATGGAAACGCATGTATTAGTGAAAATTACATTAAAAATGCACTATATCATGGAAAACAGGTTGCACAAATGGACATAGCAGGTGATAAGTGTGCTAAAATGCTGGATGTGTTTTCCGGAGGACTTTTTAAAACAAGTGAAAACTGATGCAGAAATGTGGAGAACGCGACTCAAGATTGGAAAAATGAGAAACTGAGAGAAACCAGCTTTGACAGATTTGTCCAGCCTTGTCTGTAAAATAGTTTCACTGTGACAACCACCCTGCCTCTGCTATGTTATTCTTATGCTGGCCTAAAATGATGGCCATAGACCAGTGCTTCTCATACTTTGCCCCCCATGGACCACTTGAAAATTGCTGGTCTTGTTGGGCCCCTTCATTATTTTTCTGCCTGCTGTAATAATTGTTATGTGCTGTGCTAGATGCTGTATGATTTTAATTGCATTTTTATTGCCTGTTATATTTTGTATATTGAATTTTACTGTACAGTCGTTTGGTTTTCAAACAGAATGTGTTCCGGAAGTCTGTTTGACTTCCGGAACGTTCGGAAACCAAGGCACGGCTTCAAATTGGCTTCTGATTGCGCAGTCATGCCGGAAACAATAGCGCATGCATGTCCAACAGGTAGATCGTGATCTACCAGTAGATCACTGGACGTCTGCGGTAGATCACTGGTAGATCATTGGCTCCCCCCAAAGAAACTGAACAACTGTGGCTCCCCTAAAAAAAGCTCAACATTTTACCTCCTGCCTGAAAAAAACCCAACAACCTTGACCCGAACCCCCCCTCCCAAAATGGGCTTTCCTTCTAAAAAAAGCTCAACAACTTGAACTTGAACTCCAAAAAAGGGAGTAGATCACTGCCAGTTTTTAACTCTTTGAGTAGATCACAGTCTCTTGGGAGTTGGCCACCCCTGCAAGTCCCATCGGACGTTTGGCTTCCCCAAAAACGTTTGAAAACCGGAACACTCACTTCCGGGTTTCGATCGTTTAAGGCAGGGGTCAGCAAACTTACCGCGCCTCGGGCCGGTGTCTGCAGCGCCGATCACGCGGCGGGCCGGAGGGCGGGGGAGTGCGCGCTCATACATGAGCGCACACGCTATTTCCGGCGCACTTCTGGGTCGGAGGAGCACCGGAAATAGCTTGTGCGCATGTGCACGGGCCTCCTCCGCCCCGGATGTGCACCGGAAATGACACTTGCACATGTGCACAAGCTATTTCCGGTGCTCCTCCGACCCGCGACCCGCTGGTGAGAGCGGATGGTGGCAGCTGGCGGCAGGGGTCTCCGGGGGCCGGATAAATGAGTTCCTCGAGCCCCCAGGCCATAGTTTGGAGACCCCTGGTTTAAGGGTCAAAACGTACGAGTACCAAGGCGTTTGACAACCAAGGTATGACTGTATTACAATATGTGTGCCATGAATTCAAATTGCAATACAATAAAATGCATTATTGTTTAATTATTGTACAATTAAAAATCAATATGACTATTTAATGCGGGCATGTCACAGACCACAGTTTGGGAATCTACTACTGTAACTACTGTATGGTTTGCATTTTGCAGCTGGTCCTTTGGTGAGCAAACATTAGCGAACAATCCCTGCATCATTCACAATGGAAAAGCAAATTTAAAAGGCGTTTAAAAGTTTGTTTATTTATTTTAAACGAAGTAGCTCTTATTGCTATAGGCTAAAACAGGTTTTCAATTTAATTCTTGAGCAAATCTGCTAATAACTTTGAAGGCTCTGCGCACACTTAAACAAAATTGTTCATGTTATTTAAAATACACTTAGTGGTTTCGTTAATGTATTCAAATTAGGAAACAGAAAAGGAAGCTGAATTCATTGGAGTGTTACCTTTTTGGTCCTATGCATTTGATGTGAGAATGATACATATTGTTCAAGCAACTTAATAAGGGGATAAACTTAAGAAGACCACAGCCACTTAATCATTTAATCTTTTATTTTGCCTGTCTGAAAATCTTAATTTTTATGAGTTTCACTTTTTTCCATTAAACAAAATAATATGAGCACAAGAGGAAGTTTAAACAGGTGGTTTATTAGTTTTCTCTCCTTTCTTTCCTCCTCTTTTTTGGTGTTTTTAATTACTTTTTCTTTCTTTATTGAGTTTTAGGTGCAAGTTATGCAAGATGAGAGTTTATGTTGAGTTAACTTCGCTGACAGAATTTATGTATAAAAACTATACGTCAACTTGACATTTAATATTTTTTAAAAACAAAAACAAAAGAAAAATATGTATTGTTAAACCAAGCCCAATGTTGTTCTTCCTCATGCCTCAGGAGATGTTTCCCCCCTTTAAAAGTGGCACAAAAGTGCTTTAAAGAGTAAACAAAATATTTATATCCTTCCATCCAAAATGGAACCTGACATAGCTTACAACAGAAGACAATACCCCACCCTGTGCAAAAAGAGTTAAAACACTTAAAACCTCTTGCTTTATTGGTCGAGGGAGCCGGCATACAGCTTCCGGGTCATGTGGCCAGCATGACTAAGCCACTTCTGGTGAACCAGAGCAGCGCACAGAAACACCGTTCACCTTCCCTCTGGAGCGGTACCTATTTATCTACTTGCACTTTGACGTGCTTTCGAACTACTAGGTGGGCAGGAGCAGGGACCGAGCAACGGGAGCTCACCCTGTCGCGGGGATTCGAACCACCGACCTTCTGATCAGCAAGCCCTAGGCTCTGTGGTTTAGACCACAGTGCCACCTGCATCAAGGCTTAAAGTTACAAACGTATAAAAACAGGTTTACCCCATAAGGGAGATGACCTGAGGGACTGCTTGACTGGCAGCCAGTAGTTCATTCCAGGAAATCTGCAGGATGAAAGAAGATGGAAAAGAGAGAGAGAGTAGCAGCAGCATGCCTCGGCCTTTGGCCAGGTCTGGAAAGGTCACACCCACCCACTAGTCACATGCAAGGAAGGATGCTGCAGGCCAGGAGGAACAGGAAGTTCTGACTGGCTGGACCAAACATTCCCTTGCATGTCCACTCTAGCAAAACAAGGAATGTTGTATTTGACTGCTCCCAGTGGATTGCATCCCACAGGCTGTTCGCATCCAACTCCTAGGCAGCTGCTAGCAAGGGCTGTTTTGCAACTATCTGGAAAGACTACCACCGTCCTGTTATATCTTCCCATACATTTAAAGCACATCTTCTGACATTGGGCAAAGATTCTTCAGGCATAGAGTCTCCCGCTTCAACATAGTAGAAGAGAATGCTGGGTCTGCCCATTAACTTGTGGAAGCTGGTAGCGTGATAAAACGGGTTCTCCTTCATGGAGAGCATGTGTTGCGGTGGGGGCTAGCAAGTCACCCCTCTGTTGCTGGGCGGGATCGTATAGATGGCCACTGCTGTGATTGGGTCCTGGGTGTTGTTGGGGAGATTTCTATGTTGGAATTTGTTGATGGACAGCCCAGTGACTATATACTGCTTGGCTCGCAGCGTGATATTCCTCTTTGCTGCGTGCCTCGTATCTCCCGCCCCACCTCCCTTTTATTAGGCCTCTGTGTTTGACCTTGCTATGCCTGTCATGGGGTCGTCTGCTTTTGGGGCAGGGGCCTGGTAGGAATTTTTTTCCATTTGGCTGATTGGCTGTTGCCATTTGGTTTTCGCCTACTGCATAGCAATTATTCACAACTTGTAAGGTTGGTGGTTAGGCATTGGTTATTAATTTGGTTGGTGGAGGGGTCAGGGTTGGCTGTGGCTGCCCCTCCAATGCTGCTGCTGTGTGGGGAATTCTGTTAAAGGAATCCAGGGGCTTGCCATGCTTTTGTCCATATCCCCTGGTCGGGGGCCAGGGCCACGCAAGAGCCCCTGGGAGCATTTGGGGAGAGGCGGGGAGAGGCGGGGGTCCGACCCCCGGCTCCCATTCTCTCCCCAAAGTGTTTTTCCCTTTACTGACAAATGTCAGTTCTGTCCCCAGCGGGACAGATAGTCGGAACCAATGCCTAAGCAACCACTCACATATTTTGTATTTTAATAAAGTTGTGGCCAAAATCATGCCAAAAACCTTAAACTTAAATTTCTGTCTGAAGTGTGTTTCATTTGAGGGGTGGTTTGGGACCTCGACACGCAAAATACACTTTTAGTTACATAGATCAGAGGATGTGATACAAATGTACCAAAGCTCTGAGCTTCCTCCAGTACACTCCCCATGAACAGCACAGAAACAACACTCGGGCACCATATTTGGTTTCCTGAGAATCTCAGCTTTCTTTTCTTCCTTTCATGGCGTTTTGTTTCCCTTTCAGGGAAGAAGGCGGCCAAGTGTCATATAAAGGTAAAAGGTAAAGGGACCCCTGACCATTAGGTCCAGTCGTGTCCGACTCTGGGGTTGCGGCGCTCATCTCGCTTTATTGGCTGAGAGCCGGCGTACAGCTTCTGGGTCATGTGGCCAGCATGACAAAGCCGCTTCTGGCGAACCAGAGCAGCACACGGAAACACTGTTTACCTTCCCGCCAGAGCGGTTCCTATTTATCTACTTGCACTTTGACGTGCTTTCGAACTGCTAGGTGGGCAGGAGCAGGGACCAAGCAACGGAAGCTCACCCCGTCGTGGGGATTTGAACCGCCGACCTTCTGATCAGCAAGCCCTAGGCTCTGTGGTTTAACCCACAGCGCCACCTGTGTCATATACTCAGTGCAAAAGAGGTATCACTATGGTTGGTCGTAGTTTCTAGTACAATATAACTTGCCTGACTTTGGGTTGTTTGGGCTGTTTTGTGGCCTTTCAAAATTTAACCCAGGAAAAGGAACTGCAAGCAATGAAGTATAATGAATGAAATATGTGCTGTCCGAAGTCTGGTTTTAACTGATTCACAATTTGTTATTGCAGTCTTTTCTCTCATGTTGCTTAATAGAAACATCTCATACAAGTTTTATTTGACTTCATAGGAAAAATTATGAAAACCATTCATTCCGTTTCTCCCCTCTTTTTTTTTTTTAAAAAAAAACTTGAGCATGTTTGTTTTCAGCATGTGTCTTTGATAAAGCTTTATTGTTTGATATAACATCCAGCCTGACAAATGGTTGAATTACAATTCTGAGTAGTCTCGAGTGATGAAGTTAAAAAATGCAGAACTAATCCAGGCTAACCTTTCAACATTTGTACACGAAGGGAAGAAATCATGTTTTCTTATATGTAATTTCAGCTCATAAAACAGCAGTGATATTTTATGTTACCCTTTTGGCTGAACGGTATTTTTAAACCACATTTTCAAATCAGATTTGCCTGGTAGTAAGATGACAAATTCTGAAATCAGCCAATTAAATGAAGAGAATGCTTGATCTAAAAAGTTGAATAAATCTATGTGCAATCTACAACTTTGAAACATATTTAAATGACATTTCCCCTCTCAAAAAATGATGGGCACTGTAGTTGATTAAGGCTCTCTGGGAACTGCAACGCTATGAGGGCTAAACAACACTGCCTAGAAATCTTTGAGGAGGAAATATGCTTCAAATATGCTTTAAAGTTATAATGTGCACACCAGCAAAGTAAAAGGACCCCTTGGACAGTTAAGTCCAGTCAAAGGCGACTATGGGGTTGCAATGCTCATCTCGCTTTTCAGGCCGAGGGAGCCGGTGTTTGTTCACAGACAGGTTTCCGGGTCATGTGGCTAGCATGACTAAGCAGCTTCTGGCGCAAACCAGAGCACACAGAAACACCCTTTACCTTCATGCCACAGCGGTACCTATTTTTCTACTTGCACTGGTGTGCTTTCGAACTGCTAGGCTGGCAGGAGCTTGGGCAGAGCAACGGGAGCTCACCACAGCTCCACCCATGTCCTGACTTAACAAGCACACAAGCACTGATAGGTCCACCCACCATTGTGAGGCTCAAAGCAATGAAGATGATGCCTCCCCAGCTGTTGCCATTGGCTGTGGGTTTCTTGTGATGTCACAAAAGCACTTGGCAACTGAGTGGATATCAAGGCAGGCCAAGGGGAAAGCCCTTTTCTATTTCCAGCAGGACACACCTGGCAATGGATGTGACATTCAGCACTGCCCAGGTTTCTTCCACTTGGAGGAGGCAAAGTGGTGAATGGAAGGAGGCAATGGGATGCTAGGCAGCGATAATAAGGCAAGTTTTCTTGCTTGAAGGCTGCTGGTATCTGTGATTAGAAGCTGGTGGACGTCTCATGATGGACCTAACAGAAGCTTCTGGCACAATGGGACACTGTGACGGAACCCAGGGCACACGGAAATGCCATTTACTTTCCCACCACAGTGGTACCTATTTTTCTACTTGCACTGGCGTGCATTCGAACGCCTAGGCTGGCAGGAGCTGGGACAGAGCAACGGGAGCTCACCCTGTTGTGGGGATTCGAACCGCTGACCTTCCAGTTGGCAAACCCAAGAGGCTCAATGGTTTAGACCACAGCTCCACCCGTGTCCTGAATAAACAAGCATACAATCACTGATAGGTCCACTCGCCACTGTGAGGTTCAAAGCAATGAAGATGATGCCTCCCCAGCTGTTGCCATTGGCTGTGGGTTTCTTGTGATGTCACAAAAACACTTGGCAACTGAGTGGATATAAAGGCAGGCCAAGGGGGAAAGCCCTTTTCTATTTCCAGCAGGACACACCTGGCAATGGATGTGACATTCAGCACTGCCCAGGTTTATTCCACTTGGAGAAGGCAAAGTGGTGAATGGAAAGAGGCAATCCTCTGGCAGTGGGATGCTATGGAGCAATAATAACGCAAGTTTGCTTGCTTGAAGACTGCTGGTATCTGTATTTAGAAGCTCGCGGACATCTCATGATGGACCTAACAGTAGCTTCTGGCACAATGGGACACCATGGCGGAAATCAGAGCGCATGGAAATGCTGTTTACCTTCTCGCCACAGTGGTACCTATTTATCTACTTGCACTGGCATGCTTTCGAACTGCTAGGTTGGCAGGAGCTGGAACAGAGCAACGGGAGCTCACCCTGTTACGGGGATTCAAACCACCGACCTTCCAAGCGGCAAGTCCAAATGGCTCAGTGGTTTAGACCACAGCACCACCCGCGTCCATGTCCCCCTTTCATGAGAGGTTGGAGGATGACAACATGAGAAGAGGCCTTTTCTGTGGTGGCTCCCCATCTGTGGAAAGCTCTCCCCAGAGAGGTTCGCCTGGCACCATCATTCCATGTCTTCAGGTACCAGGCAAAAACATTCCTCTTTACCCCAGGTTTTGGCCATTAAAATATCTATGACGTGTTAAATGTGGGGTGGGGGCTGTCATTATGATTATTTTTGTATTTTGCTGCGTATTATGTTTTTTTTTATTGTGCTGCATATATCATGCTCTTAATGTTTTGCAGCATGCTGGGATCTGTGGATAACGGGCGGAATATAAATGGAATAAACAATCAGAAGGTCGGTGGTTTGAATCCCCGCGACGGGGTGAGCTCCCGTTGCTCGGTCCCTGCTCCTGCCAACCTAGCAGTTCGAAAGCACGTCAAAGTGCAAGTAGATAAATAGGAACCGCTCTGGCAGGAAGGTAAACGGCGTTTCTGTGCGCTGCTCTGGTTCGCCAGAAGCAGCTTAGTCATGCTGGCCACATGACCCAGAAGCTGTACGCCGGCTCCCTCAGCCAGTAAAGCGAGATGAGCACCGCAACCCCAGAGTCGTCCATGACTGGACCTAATGATCAGGGGTCCCTTTACCTTTACTAAACAATCATAGTTCCAGTTACAGGTAGGTAGCCGTGTTGGTCTGCCATAGTCAAAACAAAATAAAAAATTAAAAAATTCCTTCCAGTAGCACCTTAGAGACCAAAGAACAAACTTAGTTGGTCTCTAAGGTGCTATGAATTTTTTTTATTTTAAACAATCATAAGTAAATAAAGTATAAAAGTCCTGTGGTGAAAATCCATAAATTGATCTTCACTCTTTCCAGTTTCCATAAGCTGGCAATTATGCATATATCTTGGGAAACACATTGCAGGTGAACTGTTGACAGCAGCTCTGTGGTAGAACACATGCTTCGAAGGCAGAAGGCAGAAGATCTACTTCTCAGCATCTGCAGGTAGGGCTGGGGAAGAGCTATTTTCTGAAACCCTGGAGAACGACGGCCTGTTAGTGAAATCAATACAGAGTTAGACAGACTAATGGTCAACTCTTCCTAAGGCTTCTGACAGTGTACCAGCTGCCAACTACTTTAATAGGGACCAGGTGATGCTCTTCTGTGCAAGAACAGCTACTCAGCTCATTTGGTGGGGGAAATCAGGATGTGCAGTGAAGGTGAGAGTTCAAGAGAGCTATGGAATAGAATGGGGCCAAACTTTGGTCAAGAAATTCTGGCTCGTGGTTGAGGTAGACCCAAATGCCTATATGAAGGGTAGCAATTGCACTGCCTTCACCAGACCCTGCTGGAATTTGGGAAACAGAATGCCTGGCCAGGCTTTAGTCAAACAGATCCTATATTGATGTGAAGAAGACACAAGATTTATTGCTGGTAGCTCTGAGTGACCTTCATGACTTTCCCTGCACCTTGTTGAGGTTCAAGAATCTGTCATTCTCCAAAGTAATGCCGATTGCTTCTTTTAGCCCATTACTCCTATTGTTGCTACTTTTATATTTCTCTTACTGACCTTAACAGAATGGTCTCTTATAATAATAATAATGATAATAATAATAATAATTTTCTATTTGTACCCCGCCCATCTGGCTGGGTCTCCCCAGCCACTCTGGGCGGCTTCCAGCAAAAATTAAAATACATTAAGACATCACAGATTAAAAACATCACAGCCCTAAACAGGGCTGCCTTCAGTTGTTCTCTAAATGTCATGTAGTTGTTGATTCCTTTAACCTCTGCTGGGAGGTTAAAGGACAGGGCGGGCGCCACTACCGAGAAGGCCCTCTGCCTGGTTCCCTGTAGCTTTGCTTCTCGCAATGAGGGAACCACCAGAAGGCCCTCGGCGCTGGATCTCAGTGTCCGGGCTGAATGGTGGGCGTGGAGACGCTCCTTCAGGTATACAGGACCGAGGCCGTTTTTTTTATTCTTATATTTCATTCATTCATTTTATTTTTTAGCAATAACTGAAAGATACATCTTTGTCACTTCCGTGCTTTGATTTTATTACATTTTTCCAGTTTGATACAGTGGTACCTCGGGTTAAGAACTTAATTTGTTCTGGAGGTCCGTTCTTAACCTGAAAATGTTCTTAACCTGAGGTACCACTTTAGCTAATAGGGCCTCTCACTGCCGCCGCGTCGCTGCCGCACAATTTCTGTTCTCATCCTGAAGCAAAGTTCTTAACCCGAGGTACTATTTCTGGGTTAGTGGAGTCTGTAACCTGAAACATCTGTAACCTGAAGCATCTGTAACCCGAGGTACCACTGTATTCTTTTGGTCTGACTCTAGTCCCTTCCTGGTTTCCACTACTAGCTCACTGGAGAAACTCTGTTTTCAAAAAGCGTCCATTTCCCAGGATTCAGCAGATAAACTGATTACCTAGAAAACTGTCATGATCCCACCTGTGTCACATCTGAGTAAGTTACACTCCACGTTGACCACTGAAATCGATTGATTTAAGTTAGTCCACTTGTCTATTGATTTCAGTGGATCTATTCTGAGTATGGCTTAATTGGACACACACAACCCGTTGTATTTATGACTGCTGTTTTAGGGAGGGGAAAGTATTGATTGAGCCCTTAAATCTTTCCAAGAGTTGGTTAGCCACTCCAACATTTCATAACCATCCTTGTATTGCAGGATTGTATCCAAGGGTGTATCCTGGCGACAAAGTTTCCCCTGAGAAATTGCTCTGTTTTTAATCTAAATTTATTTTGCTTTCCTTGCAATTCCTCTGAAGTTTCACCATTGTGATACAGTGGAACCTCGGTTTTCGAACTTAATCCATTCCGGAAGACCATTCAACTTCCGAAACGTTCGAAAACCAAAGCCTGCATTTCCAGAAGCATTTACATCTGGAAAACTCAATATGGAAGCCAGTTACTTCTGGTTTTTTGGCGTTCAAAAGCCAAAACGTTCGACTTCTGAGACGCTCGAAAACCGAGGTTCCACTGTACCTCATTGAGATATTTCAAACAGTGAAAATCCAAACAGAAAAGTTGTTGAGGGGTTTTTTTTGGGGGGGGGTAAAGTTGTTGAGCTTTTAATGGAAACCCCCCGAAAATGCTATTTTTGAGCTATTTTTATAGGAAATTGGCAAAAATGGCACTGCCAACATGGGCTGCCATACGTCCATATTTTCCCGGACATTTAACCAATTTCCGCCCGGACACTGCTAGAGACAGCAGTATTCCGTATGTGTCCGGAAAATTCCAGATCCATGGCAACGCTACCTATTGCCCCAAACACATTATTTACAGGGAGGAAATCCCAATGTTGGTTCTGGATAAGGGCTAGTGCTCCTTTAAGAATTTTTTTGGGGATTTCTTGTTTTTTAAGAAACATCTGCTAAGGCCATAAGAAAACATTTTTCTCACTTCTTAATCATGATTCATTTTCCAAGCCCTATTCCATTTCAACAGATTTCAATTCTTGATGGTGTTTCGTCCAGGGATGAAGTAGTTTTTCAGCTAGCTTTCCAACTCAGTTATCCAAGACACAAAAAAGAACCTTTTCCACCGGGGAGCTTACGACAGCTGATTTTCATAAGTGTGGCAAGGAGCTTTTACAGCAACAATGCAGTGGACAATGATTTAAGTAGACAAAAAGCATACCACTAATCTGCAAAAGGAAACAGAATACAGATTCCTCCAGCCTCCGTTTTCACTTGTCCATTTCTGAAGACTCATTCACCTTCTGGCAGTCATGCAAGAACACATCAAATCAGAGACAAAATATAAGCATTCCTCAAAGAGGTTTGCAATGGCAAGCACGAAGCCAGACCAGCTGTGCTGGCTTAGAATATATTTTCAGCCCTCGAAAAAGACAGAATGTTACAATGGGCCATTAGCATCTTTAACAGTTTAAAAAGGAACACCTCACTCCAATCAAATGAACACTCCCCCTCCCCCCCCCCGTTGCTGACATTTTTATTGATTTAAAAAAAAATAGCAGCGAAAAGAATAAGTTGAATCAACCACATCCATATTTCATTTCAGATTGTGGCATTTACTTACGACAGAACTCTGCTGGACTTCAGCAAACAGCTGGGTGTTAAAGGCACGACTCACTGAGTTTGAGTGACACTTATTTTTCCCTCAGGAGTAAAGGGCGAGACAGTTTGAAGAGGAGAATTTATGCACCTGAATAGGTGTTGGAGGTTAAGGCAAGGACAGGTTCATTTGTTTTTCTCTTAAGACAGAAAGCCCCAGTTAACTGTGAATATCTTACCAAGTCAGAGGAACTTGTGCCAGAGGCGTATTTGAGGCATTCAAAAACCTAGATTCAGCTAATGTGAACCTCTTTTTAAATGTTGCATGAACCCCCAGCCTCGACGGATGAAGATGGAGGCAGCATGCATACGAACCACCATTGAAAACTGTGAGACTGCATAAAAATGCACAGGGTGGTAGTGATAAAGCTGGTTTTGTTATCACTCCAGGCTTACCACACTAAGCTTTTGGCCCACACTTTTCAGGCACAGGTCCACACTTAAAAGCTCCATGTCCCAGTGGCGTAGTTTGGGTTGCCGGTGCCCGGGGCCATGTGGAGGGGTGGGTGGAATGGAGGAAAACGGACGGAGTACGCATGCACATTCAACTGCCTAACGGCGCCTGCATTACCCAGGAGATTGCAGCCGCAGAGACAAGAAAAGGAGATTTGTTCCATTGTTTGGAAAAGTCACTTCCTGGTTTGCATGGAGAAGTCGCTTTCAACAGAAGCACACAGCGCCGAGAGGTTGAAATTTTGTGCCCCTAACAATTTTGTGCCTGGGGCAACCTCCCTTTTTGCCCCCCACCCCACGCTATGCCACTGTCACGTCCAAGCCTATGCCTCTGTTTTTTTGTCCTGGAGCTTTCTCCACAAAAACCCACTCTTTAGTGCTAAATTGGTGAAAACGCCCATTCTTCAATTTATCCAAAGTCCTGCCTGCCACCCCTTATAACACACAATTTGACAACACCGCTACTGCGGGATCAGTTATGCGGAGTTCTATATGTATGTGCCACAAACAAACCTATGACACATAAAATAAAAACACCCCACTAACACATTTATTTTGACGTGAGTCAAAGTGGTTTAGTGGTAGTATCAGGCTAGGGCCAAAGAGTCCATGATTCAAATCTCAATTTAACCATGAAGCTTACTATGGAAACTCAACCCAGACATCCTCTCTCAGCTTAACCCAAGGAATCATTTTCATTCCCAGATAAAATTGTAATAGATAAAAAAAAAATAGGCAAGAACTTGCTTTATCAGATGTCTTTGCTTTTTTTTAGGTCAGGTACCTTTTTCATTATCCAAATCATTATCCAAAATACATAGTCAGAAAAGGCCTGGGCAGTAGACTTGCTAAATACCCTGTATTATAAACTCCTACTGGTTGTTGCAGAATTCCACTGAACTATTGCAACCTGTATGAATGATGTTCTTTATAATAAGGAGAATGGTGACAAGTCTACGACCCAGATATTTCCCGTGAGTATGTGTTTCTGAGAATATTTCTTTCTTCGTTTGTTTAAAGCGTTCCACCTCCCAGATGCTCTTTAGTCAAAAAAAGCAAAAAAAACCAACAACACCACCTCAACAACAACCCACCACCACCCAAAAAATAAGGGATGGGAAAAATCTGAGGATATCATTGGCAGTGTTTGTCTGCCTCTACACAATGGCGATTATAAACACCTCCGCTTTCCTGGTGTCAACAAGATGGAATGCCGTGTTCATCTTTTAAATAGCACACAGCTCAGCCAACTAGAAGATGGAGTTGCTTTTAGTAGATAAGAACAAAGAACAAATGGGAGGACAGATTAGATTACTGTCTGTCACCAGGCCTTATGAGACTATTGAAGGCCAGCTCTAGTGACTAACTACAAGCAGCCTAAAATATCCAACCGTTTTATAATGCATCCCTTTCCGAGACTGCCTGACTATTCTGTGATTGAGCATCCCCAGCCAAAGCAGCAGAGCTGATATTCCCTCATTGTCAGCAGTTCGTGCTCATTCATAGCGCCTGCCGAAACAGGGCTCTGAAAATAACTGCTTGGGAAATACGTTGAGTCTTATCTCGAAAAAGTGGCTATTGCAGTGTCATGTGCAAAGCATTTTTCTTTTTCTTTTCAAAAAACAAAAACCCAACATTTGATGAGAGCAAGTAGCAAGCAGCAGTTTTCTGTATCGCTGGGGTGGGGAGATGTATTTTCCATATGACTGAAAAATGGAGAAGACAACATTAGGGTCATTTGACATGTTACACGGAAGCAAACAGAGAGCTACCTAAAATGGAAATGCTGAAAGGGAAACTGAATGGTGGAAGATTCAAGACAGACAAAATGAAGTCTTGAACGGCCAGGGATTTCAATCATGCAGGGTAGCTCTCTGGAGAGAGGTGGCTCCCCATTTCAGCCTCAGACTGATGCAGGGTTCTGAACTGGGTCAATGCAATGCACCAGAGTGGGCAGGGCTTGGATTAGGCCAGTGCAAAATTTTGCAAATGGAATTTGCTACCACAAGATGAAGTGATGGCCACCAACTTAGATGGCTTCAAAACAGAATTAAACAAATTCATGGAATATAAGTTTGTTAGTAGGTACTAGCCATGCTGGTGATACACTGAGTCCAAAATTGGCTGCAAATAGCTCTTAATACAGTCGTACCTCTTGTTACGTCAGTCTCCGGTTGCGTTTTTTCAGGATACGAACCTCTTTTGTTGACCACCAGCATTACGCTTTCCATTTTTAAGTTCAGAATAGAGTACTTGCTTTGGAACTACTTCCAGGTTGCTTTGGAACTACTTCCGGTATACACTTCCGGGTTTTGCTGCGCGCGCATGCACAGAAGTGCTCTATTGCGCCGTGCGCATGCGAAGAAGCAGGCACTCTAGTTGCGGGTTTTTTGGGGTGCGAATGGCACCCCGAAACAGATCGAGTTTGTAACTAGAAGTACCACTGTACCAGGCGTTGGAGAACAGGTGAAGAAGCAAAGATCACCAGTGTTGAAGCAATGATTCTTCAACATCAACTTCATTGGACTGGTCATGTTGTTTGGATGCCTGATGATCATCTTCCAAAGCAACTACTCTATTCTGAACTTAAAAATGGAAAGCGTAATGCTGGTGGTCAACAAAAGAGGTTCAAATACTCTCACAAGGCATATCCTTTAAAATGTAGTATAAACACCAACAATTGGGAAACACTTGCCTACAACCGTTCTAATTGGAGAACAGTCTTTACCAAAGGTGTCATAGACTTTGAAGACACCCAAACTCAGGACTAAAGAGAGAAACGTGCTAAGAGGAAGACACGTTTGGCAAACCCTCATCATGTTCAACTCCCGCCCAGAAACCTATGTCCCCAGTGTGAAAGGACATGTGGATCCAGAATTGGCCTCCACAGTCACTGTTAAGACCGTGTTCATGGAAGACAATCTTACTTGGCTACAAGTGATCACCAAAGAATAATAAGAAGAAGAAAACCATAGATATAGATCCCTCTCTGTGTCCTTTTCTCTGGTATACATAGTCAGGGAATATCTGGGTGGTAGGCTTCCAGACAACATATTATAAAGAACTCTTGCAGGTTCCTTTTGTTGTGGAATGTCATATAATAAGACCTCGGAAATATCATAGATGTTCTGAAATAGCAGGAAAACATGCCTGCTATTCGTTAAATGCTATTTAAATCAGCCCAGTACTGTGCCTGAAGCAAAATATTTTTGGATCTATCGTGTTCCTACATTTGCGCATTCCAGTTTATGACTCAGAACATGTAATGTACTTGGCAGACATTGACATGGCAGGAAGACGTGCCTTCTGAATCCAGATGTCCACACGACTCATGGAAATCAGTGCACATTTGCAAATGCAATTGATTCACTTCATTTCTCAAAAAGCTCTTTCAGTTGGTTTGTCCTCAGCTCTTCTCTTACATATGGGCTATGACACTGCCCTTAATTCAGTAAAACAAAGATTGTGGGATACTGCCTTTTGTGATTTGCAGGCCTGTTCATGCTCACCAACAGTATACAGTATGTCAGGTCATTTTTCACAGCTGAATATTTAAGGGATTTGACAGTTCCCAATTACCATAGCCTTTCTTTCTTTCTTTTTTAGTAAGGCCAGATTTAATGTGTTTTTCTCAGAAATGCTCCCAAGTAGCTTTTTGGGTGTCCCTTACTTTGCAAGATTATGTGTCTGTACTAACCAGGAAGTAGAATTCATGAAGCACATTATCCTGCCCTGTTGTCAAGCTGGCCTGACAACGTATGATTAACCCACTACTGGCAAATCTACCAGGCAAATTTGTCCAGTTCTATACCAAATCCTTTCCCACATTTTTGTTATATCATGATTTAGAAACCCAGCCTGATATGTCACAGAGTAACATCATGGGAAGAGTGTTGCGTGTCGAGGTCCCCAAGCCACCCCCAGAATAAATTCACACTTCAGACATAATTTTTGTTTGGGTTTTTGGCATAATTTAGGCCACAACTTTATTAATATACAAATCATGTGAGTGGTTGCGTAGGCATTGGTTCAGACTAGCTGTCCGACGGGACAGAGCTGACCACGTGTCAGCAAAGGGAAATCCCATCTGGGGAGAGTTATGGAGGCTGGGAGCAGAGCCCTCCCTCTCCCCAGAGGTTCCCAGGGGCTCTTGCGTGGCCCTGTCCCCCGACCGGGGGTTCGGACAAAAGCATGTCAAGCCCCTGGATTCCTTTAATGGAATTCCCATCACCACCATCACTTTGGAGGGCGACCGCCCTTCCAGCAACCAACATAACCAATGCCTAACCGCCAACCTTACAAGTTGTGACTAGTTGCTACCTAGTAGGTGAAAACCAAATGGCACCAGCCAATCTGCCATATGGAAAAATTCCTACTAGGCCCCTGTCCAACAGCAGATGACCCCATGACAGGCAATAGCAAGGTCAATGCAGAGGCCTAATAAAACAAGGAGGGAGGGTGGGTGATCCGAAGCACGCAGCCAAGAGGAAGGTCGCACCATGTGCTGACCAATATATAGGACGCTGGGCTGTCCATCACAAATTGCAACATATGAATCTCCCCAGTAACACCACCAGGTCCAATCCAAGCTGTGGCCATCTACCAACTCACCCCAGCTACAGGGGATGTGGCTTGCTAGCCCCCACCGCAACATGTGCTCTCCAAGAGGGAGAACACGCTTTGCCAGTTCTTCCTTTGCTCTTGGAAGCCTTCTTACAGAACCTCCAAGTCTCGTTATTTTATAGGGACAGTCCCGGATTTAGAGAAGCCGTCCTGGTTTCTGATTTGATCCTAGAATGTCCCACTTTTCCTTATGTTCTACTTTCCCTATTTTCATCAGAGAAACGTTGGAGGAGACATCTCCATTTTCATCAGAGAAATGTTGGAGGGTATGTCATAAGAAGCTGCTGTAGGAGAGGAACTGTGAGCAACCTCAAGGAAGAAGAAGAAGAAGAAGAAGAAGAAGAAGAAGAAGAAGAAGAAGAAGAAGAAGAGGAGGAGGAGGAGTTTGGATTTGATATCCCGCTTTATTACTACCCAAAGGAGTCTCAAAGCGGCTAACATTCTCCTTTCCCTTCCTCCCCCACAACAAACACTCTGTGAGGTGAGTGGGGCTGAGAGACTTCAGAGAAGTGTGACTAGCCCAAGGTCACCCAGCAGCTGCATGTGGAGGAGCAGAGACGCAAACCCGGTTCCCCAGATTACGAGTCTACCGCTCTTAACCACTACACCACACTGGATTCTTTCTAGGATTAAGATAGAACTATGAAGCTCCCTTGTTATTTTTGCTGTTGGGTGCTGCTTGTTTAAGTAATATTCTGAGTTGCATGGCCCCCAGAGTTTCCCATCTGAGTTGTATTCACCTTTGTTGTTATTCCAAGTGCTATTCTGTTCCTGAAATTTGTTGGCCCATAGAAGCTTGCAGCAAATGATTGTCTCTCTACAGCACATTGATCCCTGATATAAATTACCACCTATTGCTAGATATGGATTGTCAGCACTTTGCGTAATCACTTGGTGGAAGCCTGTAGTTCCCTAGATGGTTTACAGAGACGTTAAAATATACAAATGCATTCCATGCAAAGCACCATAAAACACTAAAACTAATTATTTTAAAAAATCACAATGGCCAAAGAACAACAACATTTAAAGCCACCATAAGCTAAAATAAGTTAAAACCTGTATAAAACCAATGAGAGCGGAACGTACGTTCAAAAATTGAATGCCTTCAGGTGTCTTCTAAAGGTTGTATCTCATACACTTATCTCCTTGGCTCAGAGGTTGCATAACTCCATACCATCCAATATTTCTCCGATGAAAATAGGGACGTCCTAAGGAAAAGGATGCCGGTGGCACTGTGGGTTAAACCACAGAGCCTAGGGCTTGCCAATCAGAAGATCAGCGGTTTGAATCCCCATGATGGGGAGAGCTCCTGTCATTCAGTGCCTGCTCCTGCCCACCTAGCAGTTCGAAAGCACGTCAAAGTGCAAGTAGATAAATAGGTACTGCTCCGGCGGGATGGTAAACGGCGTTTCCGTGCGCTGCTCTGGTTCACCAGAAGCGGCTTAGTCATGCTGGCCATATGACCCAGAAGCTATACGCCGGCTCCCTCGGCCAGTAAAGTGAGATGAGCGCCACAACCCCAGAGTCATCCATGACTGGACCTTTAAGGAAAAGTGGGATCAAGTTTTTCCAGGATCAAGTCAGAAACCAGGATGGCTTCTGTAAATCTGGGACTGTCCTTGGAAAATAGGGACACTTGGAGGGTCTGTACTAGTAGGTCACAGTGCATTTTCAGGTGGAAAGTATTTGAGAAAGTTGCTTCTCTGTCTATGCACTCAGACACCTCTGAATATATCATCATGGAATTGGGCATGATGGTTTGGCCCCCAAACTGATTTGGGGCTGGATCTTAGTTGGGTTGGTCCTGGGTCATGGCTGAGCAAGAGCACTAAATCAGGCCTCAGATCTGAATGGCGGGCTTACACATCCCTCAAAAATACTTCCCCCCCCCCCTTAAGAAACTAACTAACTAAATCAATTTACAAAACTCAGTATATTTTAGTGCCTTATAATTCTTGGTAACACTGGGTACTTTCTGCGACTGTTTTATAAAATGCCATTTTCAAGCACCAGTTTAAGGCTTGCCTTCCCTTTTCTGTTCTGTTTTGCTGTTTCTGTTCACTCCTGCCTCTCTTTAACCTTTCAGGACAGCTTCCACAGCTCAACCAGCCTCTTGCAATATGGAGACTATAATGATGATTTGCCTTATAAGGCTGTTCTCATTCATTTATTTACTCAGTGAATGTATACGCGGCCTTTCTGTCTGACCCAGAACCATTTCCTCACCCTCACATTTGCCCTGTCCATTCCCATAGAATCATTTCTACAAGCAACTGCAATAACGACAGCTATTTGCTTTGCCCTTAACATGCCAGATGTGTTGTCAATCCTTGTACTAGCTTTGGATGCAGTATGCAAATCACTAGCATCGGAGCCTGAGCCTCTGCTTGTTTACTAAGAGGAAAGCCCCACAGATCCCAATGGGGCTTTTTCTGAAGTAAATAGACTTTGAATTGCAGCACAAGAATTATTCCTTTGACCTCTGTAGAGCAGATGTGGCTCAGAACGGCAGCGTTCTTCTTGCAACTCGCATCCCCTCTGAGATGCTTCACGTCTCCAGTCCCTCTTACAAACTCGCCCTCAAGCAACCATGACTTTCATGAAGTTGACATACACTGAAAGATAAAATAAACCGAGTGACTAAAGTACTAGAGGTGCCTGTGTTGCGTGTACAAAATTAGAAAATGCTACTGCGCTGTTGTTTTTGACTCACATTTTCACATCTGCTTGTCAAGAAATTCCTGATGGGGAAAAAAGCACAGATGCTCAGAAGAACATTTCCCATCTGGAGGTTTCACCAGGATGAAAAATCATAGAAGAATATTTTATCACATCTGTCCACTATTCTCCCTGGACAATTGTTTCTCCCAGTAAGTGATATCCTAAATTTTCAAGACAAGTGTTGCCTATATTTCCCCTGCATCAAACATCTCACACATTAACACTAAATGATCCGTTTATCCAATTTTTACAACTTTTATGCACTTTCCTAAGGTCCGTATAGTTAAAGCTATGGTTTTCCCAGTATGGAAGTGAGAGCTGGACCATAAAGAAGGCTGATCGCCAAAGAATTGATGCTTTTGAATTATGGTGCTGGAGGAGACTCTTGAGAGTCCCATTCCTATCCATTCTGAAGGAAATCAGCCCTGAGTGCTCACTGGAAGGACAGATCCTGAAGCTGAGGCTCCAATACTTTCGCCACCTCATGAGAAGAGACGTCTCCCTGGAAAAGCCCCTGATGTTGGGAAAGATTGAGGGCACAAGGAGAAGGGGACGGCAGAGGACGAGATGATTAGACAGTGTTCTCGAAGCTACCAACATGAGTAACCAAACTGTGGGAGGCAGTGGAAGACAGGAGTGCCTGGTGTGCTCTGGTCCACGGGGTCATGAAGAGTCAGACACGACTAAATGACTAAACAACAGCAACAACAACAACAATGCACTTTCCTCTTTAAAGGAAGAGCCCTTGTGGTAGACAAGGCCTGAGAAAATGGATCTGGATAGAGAATCCTATAAGAATGTAAGAGCCTGATGGATCAGGTCATTGGCTCATCTAGACTAGCATCCTGTTCTCACAGAAGCCAACCAGATGCCTGCAAACAAGACCTGAGCACAACAGCCCTCTGCTCACCTGCGGTTTCCAGTAACTGATATTCAGAAGCATTCACTACTGCCTCCAACCAGGGCCGGTGCTTCCATTTAGGCGAACTAGGCAACTGCCTAGGGCACCAAAATGGAGGGGGCGCTGGCCAGTCTGCCTCCCGCCCCCCGCCCCCCGCTGCCGCCCCAACCAGCGGTGGAGCGAGCAGGTTGGGGTGAAAACCGTGGCGGCGGGAGCGCCAAAATGGAGGGGGCACTGACCAGCCTGCCTCCCGCTGCAGCCCGGTGCCGCCCCAACCAGCGACGAAAATCGTGGTGGCGCGGGGTGCACGGTGGGCAGGGGGCGGTGCACCATATGTCATGCTCAATGACGTCACGTGCCCCGCCCCCTCACCTAGGGCGCCAAAAGCCCTAGCACCGCTCCTGCCTCCAACAGTGAAGGTAGAACATAGCTATCATGCTTAGAAACTATCTTTCATTGATACATTGGGCAAGGGATCTGGGGCATAATATTCAACTTTCAGATTGGGAAAGGTTATGGAAAACTGATTTGAAATTCTCGGCATGTTGTAAGCTGAAAGAAAATTATATGAAAATGATGTACCAGTGGTATTTGACTCCTAGTAAGTTGCCAAAAATGTATAAGACAAGTACAAATATCTGTTGGAAATGTAAAGAAAAAGAAGGTACCGTTTACCATATGTGGTGGACGTGTAATAAAAGCATTCTGGGAAATGATATATAATGAATTGAAAAAAATGTTTAAAATAACTTTTATAAAGAAACCAGAAGACTTTGTATGCATGCAACGACAGCCGCACAGATGTTACTAGCCCAGAGATGGAAAGAAGACATACCAGAAGAGAATGGCAAACTAAGCTGTTGGATTATGCCGAAATGGCAAAACTGACCAGAAAGCTCAGGAAAATTGAGAGATATAAAATTTGAATGAGGAAATAATATGCAGTTCAAAACATTGATAATAGGACCCATGGAGGGGAAGGTGGGAAGTCTAGAGATTCGGATAAATCTCTAAATATGGGTGTATTTTGTATTGTTACAATTTTACACTTGTAAAATAAAATAAAAATTATTTCCAAAAAAAGGAGAAACTTTATCTTTCATGGATTTGTCCATCCAAGCTGGCAGCTTTCACTGCCTCTTGTCGCACCAAATCTCATAGTTGAACTGTGTACTTTGTGAGGAAGTATTTTCTTTTGTCTGTCCTGAATCTTACAACATCGATACTAAATAACAAAAGGGTGATTGTGAAGAGCTTCAGAAGTACGGTATATCTCCAAATGGAGTAAATGGGCAGTAAAATGGCAAACGCAATTCATTGTAAGCAAGTGCAATGTGATGCAAAAAATATTAACTTCACATACACACTCATCGCAGTGTCTGACCAGGAACAAGATCTTGGGGGTCACAGTGGACAATTCGACCTCATCAGTCTGTGTCATCTCCAGAACAGATCCCTTTAACTGTTGGATATTCTCTGGTGTGAGAGAAAATCATTTGTTCGAGAAACAGAGGAGAACAGAGAAGAAGTTTCAAGAAGCAGCAGAAGGCTGAAATGGTTTTGTCTATGCAAGGACGTTTTCTGTGGGAACCGTTCTTTGGACACGCCCAGTGTGACAGGAAGTACTGGTAACAACAGTTCTGGGTAACTTGTAAGTCTCTTGCTTGCATCTTGGGAGAAGCAGAGAGAGAGTCTTGGGCTCTTGTTGGACTCTAAGCATGCCTTGACCACGGCAGTGGCAAACATCTGTATATATTTGCTACCAATATGCTTTTATGCCTGTCGAGTAAACCTCTGCGTTTGACTGAATCTTTATGGCGTCCATGAGTGTTTATTGCCTCCTGTCTGTACCTTCAACCCCGAAGACGCTTCCAAGGAAGGAGCTGCATTGAGATGTAACTCTGCTGAGTATGGATACTGGCACACACACACGCAACGAAAGTGATGCCGGAACACAATCCTTCTAAATCATCCATCAGAGGCTGACGGAGTGATCCAACATTACCAACTAAGAATAAAGATACCCAGGGTTGTCCCATCTCTTAATCCTATGGTACCTGTTGCTAGGGATGGGTGAATCAGTCTGCTTCCAGGCCAGGCCAGTTTAATTGGTGTTCATTCATATGTCCATTCTATCTCATTTCCCATACGAAGTCCTCAGGCATGCCAACCTTCTGCTTGTGGGAGAACTGAGTCACTTTCAGAGTGCTTCCATATTCCCCCCCTCCCCCAGACCTTCAGACCTTGTTTACCTATTTTTCGCTCACAACCCAGGTCACACTTTCCTCAGAGTAAGCTTCATTCTAATAGCAGTTAGAATTAAAAACATCCTTAAAAAATAGTTTCAGTTAAAAGCCATATTTCATCCAGTGATTCCTGGGTTGCAGATCTGAACTTATTTCTGAGTAAACGTTCATAGGAACCTGCACATTTACTTGGGAGTGCAGTGAGTCTTTTGCCACACCCTCAAATAACCATGCATAACACCAGTCTGTGGCCTTCCCATTAGTATCTGGCTGGCTACTGTGAGACCAGGATGAGCCTTTGGCCTGATCCAGCAGAGCTCATCTTGTGACTGCAACTCATATTGTATCTACGTACCACTTACTAGCAAAGAATTGCATTCGCCAAAAGTATGAATTAGTTACAGGGAAAAGATTACATCTAGATCTATGTTATTTAGGTATTTTAAAATAATAGCTGCTTCTATTATCGCTGCTTTTATATGTAATAAGTATCCTCTTATTTAGCAATGGCATATTCTCCCAAACCTTTCAGAGATATTCCCTGGTTGTCATCTTCGTGAAAGCAGCACAATGAATCATCTTGAACTGACACTCTGTCCTAAGCTACACATATAATGTAAGCCCTGGCATTTTTTTTCTTCCAATATGATACTTTAAATGAAAACATCATGGCAATCTTAAACAATTACCATATTTACTCGAATCTAACGCTCACCTTATTTGGCCAAATTACATTGCGAAAATTCAGGTGTGCATTACATTCGATGGCACATTTACATTTGCCGGCAAACACTTTTTGTTTGTTTGTTTCAAGGTTCTGAAAATTGAGGTGCACATTAGATTCGATGGTGCGTTAGACTCGAATAAATTCGGTATCTTTCCTCTGCCTCCCAAGCCAAAAATATACAATAGGTTTTTATGCTGTATACTAAATATTATTTTTACTCAATATAGTATAACCAAAGTAGTGTACAGATGTCAAATTTGTCATGTCGAAAATTTTCCCTCTGAGATGGCCTGGCTACATGCAACAAAGCACTTGTTTTGTTTTCCCAGAAGATAGGTTTGTCACACTCCCTTCGTTCAGGCATGGCTATTTTTAGATGCTGGAACCAATCCTTTCCGTTCTGTTATCTATACATCACCAGCCCTAATATATAATGAAGAAACCAGGAAGTGTGGTACCCAAAAGGTATGGAACTGGAAGATAAGGAACTGAGAGAATAGAGAGCAGCTGCACACATGCAGAACCCACTTCAGATACTGGTGGGTGTATTTGGAGCAACACACTTAACAGAAAAGCCTCAGAGCACTGCAAAACCAGAAATAAGTGGCTCATGTATAAACCAAAGAGCTGATTATTCTTCTGAGGCCAACCACTTCCTGTATCCTAAAAACTTCCATACCCTCCAACATTCCTCAGGTGAAAATAGGGAGTTTTCTCACTCCCCATCAACTGATGCTACTTGAACCCGCCCCCCATTCGCCTCCCTCCACTGTTAAGTTTTATTTGTGACATACAGTCATACTTAATTTGTATTTAGTTTACTGAATGTTGGGGTTTTTATTGCTTTTTTTTTGCTATATTAAGTGGAATGGGATTGTTATAGATAAATAAATAAAATGTAAAACACCTGTACATGTTGTTATTCTGCACCTTTAAAGAAGAAAACTGAGGATCACTCTGAGATATGTTTTCATCTCTCTTTCAAGGCTCATTTGGCCTCACTGGGTTGGAACAAATTGTTAGGGTTTGCTTTGCTTTGTTGGCGAACTCTTCATTCACCTTTCGTTATAATTAAAAACTAGCTAAAGTGGTTTTCTTGGGCACCATTACACTTTAGAGGGTTTTGTACCGAAAGCTGTTGCTTAGAAGCACTATTTTTTTAAAAAAATAAAATTGAAAGCCTGCTCTAAAGTGTTTCTTTCAACTTGCAATTACCTCTAAAAAGCATTTCACCAGACAGAAGGTACAGACCCACTGTTAAACAGTGTCTGCAGAATTATGAAACTGAGTGTATAACTGCCCAGTACGATGAGCAGTTCTGTGAAAACCAAGTTCATAGGCTCATGAGTGAAGGTTCCCATGCCTATACAGGGCCTTGAATGCCTAGGCTGGTTTACTTTTCCTCCTGCTCCAGCTGCCAATGGAATTTCCATGGCTGATTAGAGCAAGTATGGGGAACCAATGGCCCTCCAAACGTTGTTGGACTACAACCCCCATCATCGCTTACCATTGACCGTACATCTGGAGGCTCACAGGTTCCCCATCCTTTGTTGACAGCCACAGATGTTGCCTCTACCCTATGACTAGACTTCTGAAACTTCTCAGGTCAAACCAGGGAGAGGAGGACAGCATACCCGCCAAGATTCTGCTGAGGAAAATCAGGGCATGTGTCTTCTGGCGTTGCGCTCTTGGCAGCTGACTTGTGCGAGGGCATGGCACCATTGCAAGTGCTGGATCACCCTCCTCCCTGAGCTCGGCCTCAGCAGCAGCGGCGGAGGGGGGGAAACGGGACATTCCGGGATCAAATCAGAAGCTGGGATTACTTCTGTAATTCTGGGGTGTCCCAGGAAAATCGGGACACTTGAAAGGTGTGAAACAGTGAGGACACAAGGAGATAGTTTGGTCCCGGGTGCCATCTTAAGTTGCCTTGAGGGGCTAGCACAATGACACAGATTCTTCCTGTGCTATGAAGAGAGGTGCTTTTCCGACATGTCCCCCTCCCCAGCTATGGAATGTTCTCCCTAAGGAAGACCATTTGGCATCTACGTTGCTGTCTTTTCAAAGTGAGACTAAGTCTCTTCTGTCTTCCCAAACCTTTTCAGATCTGTTTTAAAGTCCCTCAGGTGCAGTTGGTAGTTTTAATGCAGGCATTGGATAACTGTTTTGGTTTTTTTTCTGCTGTATGTTGTATTATGTTAGTTTTGAATTCAGGTTCTTATGCTGATCGTCTCTTACAAGGCCGTCTTTAGCATATGTGCCGCCGGGGTGCAAAGATCTGCCCAGCACCCCCAAATTTAGTTTAGCCCCCAAATTAAACATTATTGCCTGACAGTTGCCCGGCTCGATCTCCTCCCAGGGGTGTCACAAGACAAGAGAAAGTGACAGGAGGACACCGAAGGGCGCGTGTGCACAGGGAGGAGATAGGGGGTCCTCTCTCACCTGCTGCGCCCTGCAGGTTCTCCCCACAGGACGGCCTTGGCTGCTGCTCCTGCAGGGGTGGCTGGCGGTGCCCCTCCCTGCCACAGGCAGCCACCACCTCAGCCACAAAAATGACTCACCCGCCAGAGCGCTGCTTGCAATCACGTGCGCCGCCATTGCCGCCTATCAGCCTATCCGATCAGTGGAAGCAGCCAGCTGTCACTCACGATTGATGCAGCAGCAGCCAATACACAGCGGACATTGCCGCAGTCACCTGCTCACGGTAACACCCGTCCCAATGAGACACATCCCATGTAAAAAATGACACACTCACACCCATTTTTGACTTAATTTTGGGGTGAAAAAAGTTCGTCTAAATAATACACAAAAAATACGGTATTTATTATTTCATAACAGGTAGATAGTTAAGAGCTTAGGCGGCTTCAGCGGCGGGCGCCTGGCGCCCCCCAGAATTCGGCGCCCGGGTGCCCAGCACCCCTTGCACCCCTGGGTAAAGACGGCCCTGGTCTCTTAAGCTCATTGTGGCTATATTGCAGCACAGCCTTACTGATACGTTTTTATTCTCTTCTTCTTTGTACCCTGCCTACAGAAGTTATTTTATGTGGGATCTCCTAACTAAGATAAGCACATATTTGGAGCAAGGATATGGAGCTGCTGTATGTATTAGATCTGCAGCCCACAGTGTTCATAGAGATGTGATAATGCAGTCCATTTTTTGCTACACAGCAAAAGATCGCCATATAGAAACCCATCATATGTGAATTGGCTTAATTGAAGACTCAAGTCTTTCCATTTTTCTCCGAGGACCCTAATCCTCCCTGTACAATTTGTAAGCACTCAGTAGCTTGCATTGTGAATTGTGTGTGATACTCTGAGCAAATGAGAGCAAACTGAAGAAACGTTATCTTTGAGGACTAAAGTGCATATCCTGCAAAACCACCCAAAAAAAAAAAAAAAACTTCACATCGGTTTGGCACAACAAAAGTGTCATTTGGACCCAAAGTGGGTCCTGCTTACACAAATTCTATCACAACTTTCTTTATATTTTGTCATCTTCCATTTCTTTTGTCATGTTTACTCGGAGAATTCCAACCCAGCTGTTCCGTGATATGAAAGGCAAACATTTCTTTTATCAACAAAATATCCTGCCTAATTAATCTCTCGCTAGCTTCCTTTGTCTTTGTGTTGTGCGACTGTGCTTGTGTGTGTGTGTGTGTGTGTGTGTGTGTGTGTGTGTGCACGCCCATGTTTTAACCACAAGATTTTTGCAGCTAGTGTTACACAGAGCTGACAAGAACAATTATCGTTAAAAACTAAGCAGAAGAAAGCTATGGTAATGAGGAGAGAGTGGCAATCCCATTCACCGAGGCTCTGTCAGTGATGAAAGGAGTAGACTGAACCTACCTTTTTTTATAAATAGATAACAAAGCAATTACAACACGTAAAGCAATACAGAGAAAACAATCATTTACTGGAAAACGGAGAGAACAGCAGATTCTGGCAAACACAAAGGGAAACAACTTGCAGAAAAGATAATTTGCTATATCAAAACCTATTATGAATAGATGACATGTTTTTAAAAAGTGCAAAACAAAACACTATAAGCAGAAACCTGTTAATTACAATGCAACCAAAGCAGGGGAAATCTCTAGTCTCTGGGTGGCTGGAGCAGAATCTAGGGCATCTCTTCAGCTAGAGTCTCACATTCATGTGATAATTAATTTGACGCGGCCAAGTTGACTTTCCATTGACAGTTACAGCTTGTTTAGGTTGAAGAGGCTCTCAGGGAGAGTCCCAATGTGTGATAGACATTTCGGGCCAACTGACTAGCACTTGATAACAGTGCATGGACGTGAAAACAATGGTGGTACAAATTTGCCCTCCTTTAGCGACATGAGCGGCTGGTGACATTTGTGGTGTGTGGCCTGTTTGTTTACTTATTTAGACCATTTCTGCATCTTGTCACATACAAAATATGGCATGCAGAAAACGTAAACAAAAAAGATTACAAAAAAATATACGCACACAAAAGAACATGAGCACAAATATACTAACAAGTATTATACAGCCATACCTTGGTTGTAGAACGCCTTGGTACTCGGACTTTTTGGCTCCCAAACCCCGCAAACCCAGAAGTGAGTGCTCCGGTTTGCGAACGTTTTTTTGGAAGCCGAACGTCCAACGCGGCTTCTGTGGCTTCCGATTGAGTGCAGGAAGCTCCTGCAGCCAATCAGAAGCTGCACCTTGGTTTTCGAACTGTTCCAGGAGTCGAACGGACTCCCAGAACAGATTAAGTTCAACAACCAAGGTACCGCTGTACAGATAATGTTTTCTTCTCCTTCCAACACTCTCCTCAACCTCTCTTTTACCTAGGACTCCAGCCAAGGACCTTGGCTCTCACCAAGGGCCCAAACTAATGCGAGGATCACCACCACCACCCCAAAAAAATCTCATAACGAAGAGGCTTCTTGGAACTTGCTGGCATCATTCTAGTCCATATTCTATGCTTGCTTAGAATATGGGCAGCACCAAGATTGGTGGAGCTACCTCATTCAACTGCTCCCCCTGTGCCTGGTTCCAGGCTAGAGAAGTTTCCTAGTGGGTCCACAAAGGATGGCAAATAGTACACCCCCTCCAAAAACGGCTCTTATTCTGACCTCTGCAGCCCTCTTCTCTTCCAGCTGCTACGACCTAGATGCATACAGTAGAAAGGGCACAGCCTAGAGCACTGAACTCTGGGTTTCTTTTTGAGAGCCAGTGTGGTGTAGTGGTTAAGAGCGGTAGACTCGTAATCTGGGGAACCGGGATCGCGTCTCCGCTCCTCCACATCCAGCTGCTGGGTGACCTTGGGCTAGTCACACTTCTTTGAAGTCTCACAGCCTCACTTCACCTCACAGACAAAACAAAATAAAAAATAAAAAAATCCTTCCAGTAGCACCTTAGAGACCAACTAAGTTTGTTCTTGGTATGAGTTTTCGTGTGCATGCACACTTCTTCAGATACACTGAAACAGAAGTCACCAGACCCTTATATATAGTGAGAGGGTGGGGAGGGGTATTACTCAGAAGGGTGGTGGGAATGGGTGATAGGCTGATAGCTGTGGTAAACCTGTTGACAACTGTTAACGACTGCAATTAGTCTTACAGGAAAAAGCAAGGGGTGCGAAGGTTAAAAATAGCTTTGTCATGTATAATGAGATAAGAATCCAATGTCTTTATTCAGACCAGGTCTCTCCATGGTTTTAAGTTTGGTAATGAGTTGCAATTCAGCAACTTCTCTTTCCAGTCTATTTCTGAAATTCCTTTGCAATAAGACAGCTACTTTGAGATCTTTGTATAGAATCTACTTTGTATAGAGATCTACTTTGTATAGAATGTCCTGGGAGATTGAAATGTTCTCCTACTGGTTTCTCTGTCTGGTTTCACCTCACAGAGTGTTTGTTGTAGGGGAGGAAGGGAAATGAGAATGTTAGCCGCTTTGAGACTCCTTCGAGTATTGATAAAGTGAGATATCAAATCCAAACTATTCTTCTTCTTCTTCTTCTTCTTCTTCATGGCACAGGTGAAAATGAAATTAAGTAGCCTAGGACCCTCGTACCTATGGGACCACCTCTCCCGGTATGCCACGCAAAGGACCTTAAGGTCCACAAATAACAACTTTTTGGTGGTCCCGAGCCACAAGGCTGTTAGATTGGTGTCAACTAGGGCCAGGGCCTTTTCAGTGTTGGCCCCAACCTGGTGGAACACTCTGACACAAGAGACCAGGGCCCTGCGGGATTTAACATCTTTCCGCAGGGCCTGCAAGACAGAGCTGTTCCGCCTGGCCTTCGGGTTGGACTCCCCTTGATTTTGAGTTCGGCCAATAAATGTAGCGGCATTATAAATTTTAAACTGTCTTTTAACCTGTATTTTAATTAACGGTTTCTTTTATACTTTTGCAATTTTACAGATGTAAGCCGCCCTGAGCCCGGCTTCGGCTGGGAAGGGCGGGGTATAAATAAAATTTATTATTATTATTATTATTATTATTATTATTATTATTAATTCTGCGTAGGGTTGTGGCACTTAGAGTGGTTTTTAAAAACTGCTTTCATCAAACACAGACGAATATTTTGGACAGGGCACTCCACTGTCTCTCGAGACAGACAGATGCCAACAAAAACAGCTTGACAGTTTGGCTCCTATAGGTATAGGCTGCAGAAGAATTTTACTTTTGTGGTGCTTTCTCTTTTTTCCCCTTTCTTTCTTTTTCTTCGTAAGGAAAAATACCCCTCTGGCTTCTAAATGTGTGTTTTCTTTTTATTGCATGATTGTAAAAATAATGCTTGTCTAAAAAGCAGCCATTTGGAATATAGCACTATTTCATGCTCTCTTTTAAGAAGTCCAATAAATACAACTTCTACTGCTGTTCATTCTTTTTTTCCCTTTCCTCCCCCCCCCACTCCCCTCCACAGGGAGAAACTACATGCTATGCTATATTTACGTTAGCTGAAGCTCTGATTATGAGGGAAACAACCCATTAACAACCCTTAACTGCAAAATGGAGGATGATAAATAAGGCTTAAGCAGGGCAGTAATATAAATAAATATATCCTTAATAAACTCTTGACCGGTTAATGGAAGGGCTCTTGGGGGAAAGAAGGGAGAATGAGAGCAATTTGTCACATTAAAATAGCTCATAGCTAAGAGAAGGTATTTTGCCCCCAGTTACAAGATGACATGATGGGAAATAGATAGTTTCCATATGCTTCATATTCCAGCTCATTGCAATGAAGAATAATTGATTTCTACTCTATAATTTAAGAACCAGCAAGATACTGCTGAACACGGCTTTCAGTCATCAGTAAAAGCTGTCCAGGATATACCTAGCTGCTTTTTCCCCCCTTTAGAAACAGAAGGTTCTTGGACTTCAGTTTCTTGCAAAGGAGACTTGAATTTAAAATATAGTTGTCATACGAGGGCAAACAACAGCTTCCAAAATCCGCACCACCTTTTCTATAAGACAATGGCAAACATTGCCAAATGTCTCCACTCAAGAACTATTCTCTCAAAATCCTAAGGCTGGGTTCCAGGTGGGTTCAAACATGCATTTGCATTACATCCAAATATTTCTTATTTCCCCTGTACACATACCCTCCAACATTTCTCTGATGAAAAGAAGGACACCCTATTCCATAATAATAGTAATAACAATTTTATTATTTAAACCCTGCCCATCTGACTGGGTTGCCTCAGCCACTCTGGGCGGCTTCCAACATATATAAAAACAGAATCAAACATTGAACATTTTTAAAAAAACAAAACTTCCCTATCCAGGATGTCTTCAGATGTCTTCTAAAGAAGTATCATTACTTATCTCCTTGGCTCGGGGGTCACAAAACTCCATACCCTCCAACATTTCTCCAGCGAAATTAGGGACATCGCCGCAACCCCAGAGTCGTCCACGACTGGACCTAACTGTCAGGGGTCCCTTTACCTTTACCTTTAAGGAAAAGCAGGACATTCCAGGATCAGATCTGTAAATCCTGGAAAATAGGGACACTTTCTGGGTCTGCTGTACACATATTAGCGTATCCCACAAAGTGTTGTGCGCATCCACATTTGCCAATATTTATGGTCAGGTGGCGATAAGATGCCATTGGAAAACCCAGTGGGTTTTTTCGCCTGCTTCTTGGGAGAAAAGCAATGACAAACCTAGACAGCATCTTAAAAAGCAAAGACATCACCTTGCTGACAAAGGTCCGTATAGTTAAAGCTATGATTTTCCCAGTAGTAATGTACAGAAGTGAGAGCTGGACCATAAAGAAGGCTGATTGCCGAAGAATTGATGCTTTTGAATTATGGTGCTGGAGGAGACTCTTGAGAGTCCCATGGACTGCAAGAAGATCAAACCTATCCATTCTTAAAGAAATCAGCCCTGAGTGCTCACTAGAAGGACAGATCCTGAGGTTAAGGCTCCAGTACTTTGGCCACCTCATGAGAAGAGAAGACTCCCTAGAAAAGACCCTGATGTTGGGAAAGGTTGAGGGCACAAGGAGAAGGGGACGACAGAGGATGAGATGGTTGGACAGTGTTCTCGAAGGTACTAACATGAGTTTGGCCAAACTGCGAGAGGCAGTGAAGGATAGGTGTGCCTGGCGTGCTCTGGTCCATGGGGTCACGAAGAGTTGGACACGACTGAATGACTCAACAACAACAACAACAACAACAACATGGTCAGGTGGCGATAAGATGCCACTGGAAAACCCAAAGAAAGCTGCCTTTGGCTGATCCCTTTATTGGAACCTGATTAGGCATATTAACAAACGTGAATGGGTGTATTTACTATTTGAAAAGGGGATTAATATGCATGTGCAAATCCTACAAAACTGAGCATTGCTCACTATCGGGCAATAGTAATAATGGATAATAAAGAAACGAAGCGGAAATGCAGAGAGAATATAAAGAAACATTCTTGATCTGAACCAGCTGAGCCTTCCTTTCTTCTCCCTGTTGAAAAAAGGAGAGCAAGCTTTGCTGCTCCTGCCAAGCTTGCAGCCAGAATTTCCTCGCTGATGGAATACAAAGTAGTATATTTATTTATGGAGCTGCAAGGAATGGCTTTAATTAAAATAAAACATTTCATCCATCTTGGATCCAAATAGACTTTCAGATGAAAACATCACTTTGAATTTGATTTGGCTTGCTGGAGCAAAACCATTAGAATGAATCGCGGCTGCGTCCCTGGCTAGCATACTAAAACAATGGCTCGCATTTCTTCTTTCTTTGAGGACGTTTGGGGCAATTAAAGAAAGTGAAAAGTAGTGAAAAGTAGAGGAAAACTTTCTGCGCCTAGTTTGTGATCATCTAAAATACGGCTGGGGGAGGAATCAGCTAACCCCTACCTTCCCAACCCGTGATCCCAATGAATTTCCCTCCCCACACACACACACACAAAACCCTTCTTGAGTGCTGGCTTTGGCATAAATAGAAACTTCTCTCCTAGCAAAATAGCAACTTTGGGAGAGAACTAATTTAATCAGGACTGTGGCAGGGAGGAAAGGATTAAGCCCAGTCTTTCTTTGTGTAGCTGAGCATAGAAACATATTGTGGTTGTTATTTGTTAAATCCAATTGTGCAGTTAGCCTCACATCTAATTTGGCCCTAGCATGTTCCTGATTTGCATTAACCTCAAGTTGTGCAAAGGGACCCAGGTGGCGCTGTGGGTTAAACCACAGAGCCTAGGGCTTGCTGATCGGAAGGTCGGCGGTTCGAATCCCTGCGATGGGGTGAGCTCCCGTTGCTCGGTCCCAGCTCCTGCCCACCTAGCAGTTCGAAAGCACGTCAAAGTGCAAGTAGATAAATAGGAACCGCTCTGGCGGGAAGGTAAACAGCGTTTCCGTGCGCTGCTCTGGTTCGCCAGAAGCAGCTTTGTCATGCTGGCTACATGACCCGGAAGCTGTACGCCGGCTCTCGGCCAATAAAGCGAGATGAGCGCCACAACTCCAGAGTCTTCCGCGACTGGACCTAATGGTCAGGGGTCCCTTTACCTTTTTTACAAGTTGTGTAACTCATTCCTTTATCGAGTGTTTATGCAGATTCTTCAAAAGCATGAATGATCTGTAACTCATATGCACACACTTCTTCAGCCAACTCTCTTAGAGTTTAATCTTATCCCTGACCATTATGTACTAGGCTGATAAACAGCAGAGCAGATACAGGCCTAATATGACTTGAACTGCCTGTGATTTTAATTAAGGAATGTGGGTTTTGGTGAACTGAAGGAATTCTCCTTTAGTTCATAGCTACATTCCATGTGTCAGCGATGTAACTATTCTTTTAGATCATCCAAGAGAAAGAGGTGGAGAGGTGGAGAGAAGCTGAATATTTCGTGTAAGATTACATTTATCTTTTTTCCACGTCAGAAGCGATAAGCAAAGCCAAATACCCTGAGCAGAGAAATGATCCTTCAAAATGTGGGGTGGGCGAAGATTCTTGACATTTTAACAATAGCAAGCTATTAATATAATTCACTTTGCGTGAACGTGGTCACAATGAGCTTTCAATGCCAGTTGTGTGTGTGTGTTGTGTTTTGCTTTGCATTCAATATATTTCCGTCACATCAAATCCAAGGCTAGTGGGTAGCAAACTCTTTGAATGCCTGCTTCTAGCAAGGAGGAATTAATTCAAAACATCCCTTTTGCAAATGACAAAATCCAAATAAAACGGATGAATGTTGTATGCAAGAGCATGACAAAGGCTAACAGAGCAATTTCAGGATTTGTTACCCACATGCTGGCAATGACAAAATACTTAAAACATTATTGCTGATGCCTCAGATAGCGTAATCCTGCACAAATGCTAATAAATATAGACCCAGTACAATCTTTAAGTCAGTGGGGTAAAAGCACTCTCAAAAAGCCTGAAGCAAGTGAGATGATAGGTTTTTTAAGGCTAGCTAATTTTAATACAGTCATACCTTGCTTTTCGAAGAGCTTAGTTCTCAAACGTTTTGGCTCCCGAATGCCGCAAACCCGGAAGTGAGTGTTCTGGTTTGTGAACTATTTTTGGAAGCCGAACGGACTTCCAGAATGGATTCCGTTCGACTTCCGAGGTACGACTGTACTATGAAAAGCAAGGATTTGAGTGACATAGAACTCTTTTACAAGCCACGGAAAACAAGTGAAATATCCTCAAGGAATATTGTCATTCTGAAGCCTCATTGCAACAAATAGGCACTATCATCTTCTACGTGAGTCATCACAACGGTGCTTACTCAGAAGAATTCCCCAGTGGATTGTGCCCAGTGCTAGCCACGTATGTTTTTAGAACCAAAGAAAAAGAGGTAACCTCAGCTTCCCCTGACGGGGCTGGGAGTGGAGCACCTGCAGGCAATGGGTCCTCCATCCCATCAGGAGCCAGAGCGGACTCAGCAGATGCCTGCACCTGAGGATCCAGCACAGGTGAGGATCCTTCAGACTCAGGCCCTAGCCCTGGCTCTGCTGGTTCTGGAGGTGGGGAATCCTGTGCAGGCTGGGATCCCTCAGGTTCAGCAGCTGAGTCTGAATCCCAGGCCATCACAATTATTAAAATAATTTTTCCCATTTGTCACCCCCCCTCTGTGGTGACACCCGGGATGTGCGCCCCCACCGCCCCCCCTTGCCATGCCCCTGAGGCCCAGCAGGGCCTGGTACAGCCACAGAAAGGCCTGACGGGGCCCGTTGTAGCTGTGCGAAGGCCCAACAGGACCCACCACAGGCCAAAGAAGGAGAGGGCAACGGTCCTCTCCTTGAAAATTGGGGGGGCCCTCGTCTCCCACTCAATAGTGCCCCTGCACAATAGCATGGCAAAACAATAGCAAATATTGCCAGACTCCCAAATCCCGCCAGCCCCATTCAGCGTGGCCAACAGTCAGGAATGATGGAAGGTGTAATTCAACAACACCCAGAGGGCCAAGAGTTGGAAAAGGCTTCCCTAAGAAGCCAAGGTCTTCCACACGGCAATATAGTCCATGATATGCAACTCTGACATTTAAGATCTGCAAGCCGAGTGCAAGTGTGGCATATACATATGTCTACATATATTAACAGGACATCTGTGTTATGTTTAGTGTCGGGGAAGCACTGTGTTGTGCACTCTCCCTCTCTGAATTGTGTCCAGCGAGCCAGGGAATGAGCTAGCCGTCTAGGAGGACAGAAGCATCTCGTGTGTTGCAGCCTTCCAAAGCAGCAGGAACATACGAGGTTGTAATTCTGCCGACATTTGCAAGGTCTTAAAAAGTCACTGACTGCCTTTGCTCAGAAAACATCTGCAAAGCCAGCTGCACATGGACAACGCCAACGACTAAGAGGAAAACAAGGCAATAAATTCTGTTTTTAAAGTCATGATGACAGGCACAAAGGCTGCTGAATGGCCGTTTTTGCGGAGAGATAAACATGAAACCTCTGCTGCAGAGGGAGGAATGGATGGACGGGCAGATGGACAATGCCCAGTTAGATCTTTAAGGAAAATATTGGAAGCAGTGGTGCTTGTGTATTTTTGTATACAACTATCCACAAGCTAAGTGAGAACACTCTCTCCGAAGTAGAATCATTGGACTGTAGAATTGGAAGGGATCACGGGGGTCATCTAGTCCACACCCCTGCCACGTAGACACCACAAAGCTTAAACTAAAGCTCCCAGGGGTGCCTCCATGCTGTGGTTCTGGTCCAAATTGCCCTCCTCCTAACTGCTTTTAGCTATGCATTAATAGCAGGTGAGGGGCAGTCCCAATCTTTCCCTGCACAGCGGCCCTAATCTAAATCACGTCGAGAAAGAGATGTTTTGAGAAACAGAAAGAGGTGGAAAGCGTGTTCTCCTTCATGGAGAGCACGTGTTGGGGTGGGGGCCAGCAAGTCACCCCTCTGGTGCTGGGCGGGATCATATAGATGGCCACTGCTGTGATTGGACCCAGGGTGTTGTTGGGGAGATTTGTATGTTGCAATTTGTTGATGGACAGCCCAGCATATATATATTGGTGGGTATGCAATGTGATCTCCCTCTTGGCTGCGTGCTTCGGATCACCCGCCCTCCCTTCCTATATTTTAGGCCTCTGCGTTGACCTTGCTATGCCTGTCATTGGGTCATCTGCTCTTGAGGCAGGGGCCTGGTAGGAATTTTTCCAGTTGGCTGATTGGCTGGTGCCATCTGGTTTCGCCTACTGCAATGCAAATAGTCACAACTTGTAAGGTTGGCGGTTAGGCATTGGTTATTATGTTGGTTGGAGGAGGGGTTATGATTGACTGTGTCTGCCCCTCCAATTGAAGCTGGTGTACGGGGAATTCCATTAAAGGAATCCAGGGGCTCAATATGCTTTTGTCCGAACCCCCTGTCGGGGGGCTAGGGCCTTGCAAGAGCCCTGGGAGCCTGAGGGGAGAGGGGAGGGTCAGACCACCCAGCTCCCTTTATCTCTCCAGAGTGTTTTCCCCTTACTGACGGTCGTCAGTTCTGTCCTCTGTGGGACAGATAGTCTTAACCAATGCCTAAGCAACCACTCACATTATTTGTATGTTTAATAAAGTTGTGGCCAAAATCATGCCAAAAACCAAAACCAAAATTCTGTCTGATGTGTGAATTATTTGAGGGGTGGTTTGGGGACCTCGACACGCAAAGCTTAAGCAACAGACCTCTCATGTCACACCTACTTTGGACATCAGATGCCTTTCCAAAATGTTGACACAGGAGCTCAAACCGTCCGTATTGGGAAACGCAAGCCTTGGAAGGAGCTGCAAATGGGGTGCTCCCAGGAGAGTCCCGTGACCCCTTCCATGATCTCATCCTGGAAAAGTGTTTTCTTTGGTGCGAGATTGCGGCACCCAAAATGGCTGCCACAGTCTCACACAAGAAAACAGGATACCCCTTTTTTCCAGGACACTTGGCAGGTATGCAACTGGCCCCTGGACCTTCTGCTGTGCAGGCCTGTTTTGACACTTTTTTCCCTTCTGCTGCTCATATGCGCTTCAAGTCACAGGCAAACGCTCGAAGCAGAAAGCCACAAAGCTGATCTGAAATGCTTAGCCATTCCCTGAGTGTTCTCACCTCCATTAATTTTTTATTCTTTTGTACGTTTGGGAAGGATGGATTTTTGGAAGGACGGATCAAAAGGTAGCTGTGCCGTTTTGAGCCTCCTGTTGAGAATCCAGCAATTGCAAACTGAAACATCCAATTGCAGACTTTAATTCTCTCACTTATAAAGGTGGAAAGCTATGAAGGAAATTATGCTGAACCTCTGCTTGTTTTCAGATTTATTTGTGGTCAAATCCTGGCTGTGTCTATCCCATTGGATTCCCACCCCACCCCCCACCCCTGGAATCCATGAGTGGTTTAGGACTATTGGAAGGAACTTCTGAACTCTCTGTCTTAATCCATGGAACCAGAAGTTCATCAGAAGGTTGTGCATCCGCTTCCTAACATCTGAGTCCTTTCGTTTCCCTCACAACTTTAGAAGTTATCGGAGTTAACAGCAGGCTCACAAGCAAAAACAATGGTGGTAGAATAAGCCACAATTTAAATATATCTACCTAATATTAATAAATTTAAATTAAATATGGTAAAACTTTAAAATACATATCTAACGCTTGACGGTTACCCCACCACCATTGCAAGCATTGGCCAGAACCCCGGAAGGTGGGAGCAAGTGTGTTAAAATTAAAATTATCAATAAAAGGCAGTCAAATACTTATTTAACTAAAGGAGGATCTCCACCATCATTCAGCACAGTCACTGGGGTCCAGCTTCAAGGACCTTCTGGCAGTTCTCTCATGTGAGAACAGATGTCAAGGAGATAGACAACCATACGACTTTTAGAAGAAGAAGAAGAAGAAGAAGAGTTTGGATTTGATATCCCGCTTTATCACTACCCGAAGGAGTCTCAAAGCGGCTAACATTCTCCTTTCCCTTCCTCCCCCACAACAAACACTCTGTGAGGTGAGTGGGGCTGAGAGACTTCAAAGAAGTGTGACTAGCCCAAGGTCACCCAGCAGCTGCATGTGGAGGAGTGGAGACTCGAACCCGGTCTCCCAGATTAGAGTCTACCGCTCTTAACCACTACACCACACTGGCTCTCAGTGAAAGAAATCTGAAGAAATCTGAAGGCAATTTTTTCATGTTTGGTGTATGTCTTACTGTGTTTTTATATTTTGTTGGAAGCTGCCCAGAGTGGCAAGGGCAACCCAGTCAGGTGGGCAGGGTACTATTGTTATTATTAGGAAGCATTCAAACGATAATTAAAATCAACAGAGATTAACATTCATGCCAGCACGCTACATGTGTAGATAAGCTTGCCTAAGCAAAAACGTTTTAAGCAGGTGCCAAACAGAATACAGCCCAGTGTCAATAGTGTTGAAGTAGGAGTAGTGAAATTGCAGCTGAGGAAATAGCTGTTTACTTGGCTGTTTTCCTATGTCGTGAAGGCTGAAATTTCAATTCAGTGCAGCAGGGTCAAGATATTAACTGATATGCATGAGATTTCAGATATAGCTATATAATTCCTAGTTTAGTAAGATTTTTTATAAACCTCCCTACTGCCCTACCCTCCGCTGGGCTTCCCTCCCCCACCTCCAGTCTCCGTTGTTGTGTCTTTATCCGTTGTGTGTCCTGGCTGAGGGGAAAGACAGAAGAAGGATGGCCATCAGTCAGGGATGGTCTAGTTGTCAACATTTATCTTTCCTCCACCTCCAGTCTCCATTGTGTGTCCTGGCTGAGGGGGGAAACAGAAAACGGATGGCCATCGGTCAGGGATGGTCTAGTTGAGATTCCTGCATTGCCCCAGGGGTTTGGCTAGATGACCCTCATGGGTCCCTTCCAACTCTACAATTCTCTGGTGCAGGCTTGTGCAGAGTTTTAGGTACAAGTTGGATGCAAGGGGGTGCATAGGATTGCAGCCCATCTTATGCACTGTCGGCTTGGGAATCATAGAATTGGAAGAGTTGGAAGAGACCACAAGGGCCATCCAGTCCAACCCCCTGCCAAGCAGGAAACACCATCAACGCATTCCTGACAGGTGGCTGTCAAGCCTCTGCTTAAAGACCTCCAAAGAAGGAGACTCCACCACACTCCTTGGCAGCAAATTCCACTGTCAAACAGCTCTTACTGTCAGGAAGTTCTTTCTAATGTTTAGGTGGAATCTTCTTTCTTGTAGTTTGAATCCCTTGCTCCGTGTCCGCTTCTCTGGAGCAGCAGAAAACAACTTTTCTCCCTCCTCTATATGACATCCTTTTATATATTTGAACATGGCTATCATATCACCCCTTAACCTTCTCTTCTCCAGGCTAAACATACCCAGCTCCCTAAGCCGTTCCTCATAAGGCATCGTTTCCAGGCCTTTGACCATTTTGGTTGCCCTCCTCTGGACACGTTCCAGCTTGTCAGTATCCTTCTTGAACTGTGGTGCCCAGAACTGGACACAGTATTCCAGGTGAGGTCTGACCAGAGCGGAATACAGTGGTACTATTACTTCCCTTGATCTACCGTAGATGCTGTACTCCTATTGATGCAGCCCAGAATTGCATTGGCTTTTTTAGCTGCTGCATCACACTGTTGACTCATGTCAAGTTTGTGGTCTACCAAGACTCCTAGATTCTTTTCACATGTACTGCTCTCAATCCAGGTGTCACCCATCCTGTATTTGTGCCTTTCATTTTTTTTGCCCAAGTGTAGTACTTTACATTTCTCCCTGTTAAAATTCATCTTGTTTGCTTTGGCCCAATTCTCTAATCTGTTAAGGTCATTTTGAAGTGTGATCCTGTCCTCTGGGGTATTAGCCACCCCTCCCAATTTGGTGTCATCTGCAAACTTGATCAGGATGCCCTCAAGCCCATCATCCAAGTCATTGATAAAGATGTTTAATAAGACTGGGCCCAAGACAAAACCCTGTGGCACCCCACTAGTCACTTCTCTCCAGGGTGAAGAGGAGCCATTGATGAGCACCCTTTGGTTTTGGTTAATAAGTCCCACTGATCATGATGAGACTAGATTGCTGCTGTGCAGTCCTGTTTTTTAAATAAATGTTTCCCCTTTCAGATAATCCAGAGCATGGTGAAATCACAATAAATAAAACCTCCCCTTCAGTAGTTTCAAGCACTACTGCAGGTTCCACATAAGATCTGTACTGCAATGTTTACTGTGGCAGCACCTGCACTTTGGAATTCCCCGCCTCTTGCAACAAAGCACGTGCCTTTGCTAGACTCTTTTCGGGCACCTGCTAAAAGCATTCTTCTTTAGGCAAGCATACCTAGATGCTTAAAGTAATTTTAATCTTAATATTTTAGCTTTTGTATGCTTTAAGGTAGGATTGTTAATTTTTCTTGATTTTACTGCTGTGGTGTTTTTTTGTTTTTTGTTTTGGTAAACCACTTTGCAGGTTTTTTAAAAATAAATTTTATTAAATAAATAAACAATAAATATAAATAAAATAACACAAGCCAAAACACAATCCATCCTGTAGATTTAAGTATCTGTCCATAGTCACCTACTTGTTATCAGAGGCCCAGAACCCACTTTCCTTTGTAAGAAAATATGAAATAACGTAAAACCATTTTTGCAGGCAAAAAAATAATAATATCAATGGGGGGGTTGACAAGAAATTTTTCGCACCGGGTACCACCTGACCTTCCTACGCCTCTGCGCAGAGGGTCCCAAGTTCAGCCACCACATCTTCAGGTAGGACTGGGGAAATTTGCTGCTTGAGGAGTCAGTCCCAAACAGTTTAGACAATGCTCTCTTATTCCAAGGTCATCGAAGAGAGCATAGACTAAGCTTCTACCCCCATATCTCCCAGTGAAATGTGTGACTCCAAAAATTTCCATTATTTCAGTCAACTGATGTTGTTGGTTTACCATTAGAAGTCTGTAGCCAGCATTCACCCCTAGTTAGACACTAAATTTGTGGATTTATTCTATGTGCAGCAAACATTATTATTCCACATCTTTGCCTGTTAATGCATTACCAGTTCCTCAAAAGTAATGTATAATAATATTCCGTTACGGTGTGATTGCATCTCTTAGTGGGATTTCCTGCTAAAGGATCTCAGGGATGCTGCCAAGATTTCATTCCCTAATATTATTAGACAGATGACATGTTTATTCGTTGTTACCCTGGCCCTGCATGTTTCCCAGCCTGTTTACTTGACAGTAAATCCCATTGAGTTCAGTGGTCTCTGAAATAAGTGTGCGTACAATTGGTGCATTAGTTACTGTGTGCGTAAGCCTAACGACTAGAATAAAAAATGTTTCCTATACTGTGACTTCACAGCATGCTCACTAGAACTTACTTGGAGAGGCAAAGGTACAGCCCATAACGCATAGCACTACTAGGATGCTATCTCTCCTTATCTGTTTCTTTAAATTTATGAGGAAGTGATATCATTTCTTTCTTTCTGTTTTTTTCTTTCTTTCTGTTTTTATGGGGGGCATGCAATTTCGTTGCACTTGTATAGTGTTGTGCTTGTACTTGTGCAATGACAATAAATTATCTTATCTTATCTTATCATTAGCTGGTGATTGCAATGGACAGCTGTAATTAGGGCTTTCAATAATAAAAAGTGCATAAAGGTAAAGGGGCCCCTGACCATTAGGTCCAGTCGTGACCTACTCTGGGGTTGCGGCGCTCATCTCGCTTTATTGGCCGAGAGTCGGCGTACAGCTTCCGGGTCATGTGGCCAGCATGACTAAACCACTTCTGGCGAACCAGAGCAGCGCGTGGAAACGCCGTTTACCTTCCTGCCGGAGTGGTACCTATTTATCTAATTGCAGTTTGATGTGCTTTCGAACTGCTAGGTTGGCAGGAGCAGGGACCGAGCAACAGGAGCTCACCCCGTCGCTGGGATTCGAACCGCCGACCTTCTGATCGGCAAGCCCTAGTCTCTGTGGTTTAAACCACAGCGCCACCCGCATCCCATTAAAAAGCGCATACGTTGCTCTAATAAAAACAAGCTCATGTGCATATTCAGACCTCTAAACGCTTTAGTGTCAACTGAAAAAGAGAACTCAGGATGTACAAATGACAAGGTGCTGTGCCCCAGATCCTATAACCAATAACACGTTTTTGTCAATTGTGCAATCCTCCCCCCCCCCTCCATTTTGCCAGTGCATTCTGTCAGTAAGTGCAATTCAGCAAGCGGCTGTGTTCTCTTGACTATTTATTCACGCATTCCCATACAAGGGAGGCAAAGCTTCAACAATTTGACAGTATGTAAAGATGCAGTAAGAAAAGCAAACATCTGAAGCAGAACAAGGAGGTATGAGCCAAGGTTGTTTGTGTATTTAATCCTTGGTCATTTCGGTACTTAAACATAAATTACAATCTGACCTATACATAAACCAACCAAAGCATTTCCAATCTGAACCATCTTTACATAATAATCTGGTACTTAATCGCAAGATGTTTAGAACAGCATTAACTTTTACAAAATGTTCCCTAGAGGGTTTTTTTCCCCCTTTCTTTTCTAGATATTCAGGCAGTAGATGCCATTAACTACACATTCACTCGGTAGCAAATATTTTAATTTTGAAAGAGTGGCTAAACAAAAAGTACCATTCTTCAAAAATTGCACAACGTGTGTCTTAAATAATGTAGACAACTCGCTACTGATCTTATCCACAGTCTGAGGTTAGATGGCAGCGAGGTTTTGAAAAAGATACTTGTTGAGGTCAGTGAAAAAGTTTCTAAATTATGAGTAATTTTCTTTAGGGAAGGAACGGGGTTGTCATGCCCCCATCTTAATATTTCCGAAAAATTTACTCATCACTTGGAAAGGCAGGCGAACTAATGCCAATGTACTGGAAGAAGCAAAGATCACCAGTGTTGAAGCAGTGATTCTTCAACATCAACTTCGTTGGACTGGTCATGTTGTGCGGATTCCTGATTATCATCTTCCAAAGCAACCACTCTATTCCGAACTTAAAAATGGAAAGTGTAGTGCTGGTGGTCAACAAAAGAGGTTTAAAGACTCTTTCAAGGCAAATCTAAAAAATTGTAGTATAAACACCAACAACTGGGAAACACTCATCTGCGAACGCTCTAATTGGAGAACAGCCTTTACCAAAGGTGTCATGGACTTTGAAACAAAATTTTAAAAATTCCAATTGCAGTCATCATCATCATCATCATTCTTTTATTCGACCATCAGTCAGAAGAATAACCAATTGCAGTCATTAACAGTCGTCAACAGGTTTACCACACCTATCAGCCAATCACCCATTCCCACCACCCTTCTGAGTAATACCCCTCCCCACCCTCTCACTATATATAAGGGTCTGGTGACTTCTGTTTCAGTGTATCTGAAGAAGTGTGCATGCACACGAAAGCTCATACCAAGAACAAACTTAGTTGGTCTCTAAGGTGCTGCTGGAAGGATTTTTTTTTATTTTGTTTCAACTACGACAGACCAACACGGCTACCTACCTGTAACTATGGACTTTGAAGACGCTCAAACTCAGGACGAAAATGAGAAACGTGCTAAGAGGAAGGCACGCTTGGCAAACCCTCACAGTGATCAACTCCCGCCCGGAAACCTATGTCCCCACTGTGGAAGGACATGTGGGTCCAGAATTGGCCTCCACAGTCACTTACAGACTCACTGTTAAAATCGTGTTTATGGAAGACAATCTTACTTGGCTACGAGTGATTGCCAAAGAAGAAAGAAGCAATATTTTAGACCACACTTAGTTCTTCCTCATAACCAGTTATCTGGCCAATTCCTCATTCCAGACTCTGATGTGGTTCGCACAACACCGTAAGCCAAATCAGAGTTTACTGAGAATGTCCGAATGGGCAGGCTCACAAATGCAATCAAGAGCCAGCCTTGAAAACTTGCTTGCCCCATTTTGGCCGTGGCATCAGACTTTGGTTGTGTTCACACTCCTACTTGCTTTGTATCTAGTGTGCTTCCAAACCACTGGTTTGGGGAGCAACATATGCCCAAAGCTAGCCACAATCCATACCTGTCCTGTATTTGGTCATTCCTTGCGAAATATTGTGCATTGTTGCTCCCCAAATCAGCTTCAATCCAAACTGGGGAAAAGAATGGCCAGGCTGTGTCTTAAGCTGTCAATGTGTACACAGCCTCGGACTCTGAGAGAGCCACATCTCAGATCCCCATAGTAACTTCCATCGCTAGAACAGCTGTGGATATTGAATTTCTGTTGAAAAAGATCCATGAATGAGCAATGAACGAATTATGTGCTTCAGTTAATATTAACAGTGGAGTGCCAACTGGGTGTCTAAAGATGCAAAAAGTCGTGGTGATTTAAATTACATCTAATTCCGAGACACGTTCATTAGAATGTGGTTATTTCATCGGTACTAAACTCTGCCAATTCTGAGGAATTGGATGTTTTAAGAGAACAAAATAATCACACCCCATTCTGAGCAGAGAAAACATACCATTCCTGTGAACACAAAGCTAGAGATAGATGGACTAAAATTGGTACCCAAGAGGAGAGCCTTTAGGCATGCGGATGAACTGGGATTTATGTGAGATACACAAAAAGCAGTTGTTTTTTAAATGGTGGAATATTCTCTGGATAAGATGAATGATAATTATGTCTTGGGTGGTGGAGTAGAGAGCCAGCGTGGTGTAGTGGTTAAGAACGGTGGACTCGTAATCTGGCGAACCGGGCTCGCTTCCCCGCTCCTCCACATGCAACTGCTGGGTGACCTTGGGCTAGTCACACTTCTCTGAAGTCTCTCAGCCCCACTCACCTCACAGAGTGTTTGCTGTGGGGGAGGAAGGGAAAGGAGATTGTTAGCCACTTTGAGACTCCTTAAGGGGAGTGAAGGGGCGCGGGTGGCACTGTGGGTTAAACCACAGAGCCTAGGGCTTGCCGATCAGAAGGTCGGCGGTTCGAATCCCTGTCATGGGATAAGCTCCCATTGCTTCGTCCCTGCTCCTGCCAACCTAGCAGTTTGAAAGCACTTCAAAGTGTAAGTAGATAAATAGGCACTGCTCCAGCAGGAAGGTAAATGGCATTTCCGTGCGCTACTCTGGTTTCGCCAGAAATGGCTTAGTCATGCTGGCCACATGACCCGGAAGCTGTACGCCGGCTCCCTCGGCCAGTAAAGCAAGATGAACGGTGCAACCCAGGAGTCGTCCGTGACTGGACCTAATGGTCAGGGGTCCCTTTACCCTTTACCTTTAAGGGGAGTGAAGGTGGGATATCAAGTCCAAACTCTTCTTCTTCTTCTTCTTTGGTGATAGCTGCCCTCAAATAATTATCTGATTTAAGGGCACTGAGGCAATCTCTCACAAGGAAGGCAGTGCATATTACAGCAAAGCTACAAACAATGACCCTTCCCCCAAAAAAGCAAATTATCTTGCAAAAAGTGATTCTAGAAGAATACAAACCAAAAAGTAGATAACAGGGTGTAAAAAGCTAGGATGTATTTACCTTGCAAAGGTGCCTGCTTGTCTTCAGTAGCAAAACACTAAATAACATCAGACTATATAAACCCATTGCCCTATATAAACCCATTGCCCTAAACATTTTGTGAATCTTTGTACTTTTGTCCATTTGCTGTATTTATTTTTGCCAGTTTGAACTATAAAATGGTTATTTTCTTGAGTCAAAATGAGAGTACCCCCTAAACATTTTTAGGTTGGGGGAAGCACTGTATAAACCTGTTCCTACAGTAACCTCATTGGTAGAGATCTATCCAGAACATGATACATTCAGAACTTTAAAGTCCCATTGATTTCAATCAGAGCGTTGAGTGCATGCTTAGATTTCCCAGATGAAATCAATGAGATTTGCCATGCTTCATTTTAGCTAGATCGTGTCTTAATTTTATAGAATATAAACTATGGCTGTAAAGATATGCAGATTTTATTTGTTGCTGGTGTTTGTTTATCCAGGACATGGGGTTGTTTGTAGCAGAACTGAGCCAAAAATACGGATGTGTTTTTACCAACAACAAAAAGGGGAGAAATCAACTCCCCCATGCACATTTCAGCCATTATTAAAGAGGAAGGGCTGCAAAAAGAATAAACACGTTCACCCTTGCAGAGTGTAGAAGACATCACCTTCACTCTTGTTTGGCTTGGTTACATATTTACATAGTCATTTCTGATTGGCTGCAGATATGGTCAGGAAGCCTATTCAGAGGGAATAGGCTTGCCCACACTATGAGAGGTTTGTGACATTATTTTTGGCACCATAGCATCATTGTAGTGGCTACATAATTCCCAAATCATGTAGTTAGCAAGAAGACCCCTGCTGAGAGTGGGGTTGATTCAGAAGGGGCTGCTAAAATCAACACTGCAGCACACTTTGAAGCACACTGGAGCAAAAATACATTTTTCTCGGACTATGTGAGCATATTTCAAGGGCACTGGAAGCCCCCTTTTCGCAATGAAAGCGTTGAGCCATTAAAATTTAAGCACAGCTCTCGTTTGCAGCAAGAATGTGCCTTATCATATGTTGTATTATGGATAGAGTTCCCCGTTAAGATCATTTCCTCTTCTCAGATTCTTTGACTAAGTAAAAGGTTAAGTCATTACAACTCTAGGAAAAAAGCTTTTCAAAAGCTTGGCATTTGCTAGGGCTGCAATTATGTCGTTTTCACTAGTCATTTGACCAGTTCATGTCAGGGTAGCAGCATAGTACGGATTTAAAACACCAGTTGAGAACTGCAATTTATGGATATTGAATATTACAGTTTAAAAAAAGAAGCCTAAAGTCTTCTGGAAAGCACTGCCAAATGAAGGGATAATTCCCCGAGTCTAATAGGAAGACAAGAAAGGAAGGAGTCTGGAAGTCTGTGGGCTGTGAAGCTGTCATCCATCTTTCTCATTCTGAGCTACTCTACAGATGTAAATATTGTCAGAGTCTGATATGTAAGATTTCCAGATTTGGGGCTTAGTTACATAATATGGGTGGTAGCCAACATTGCATGAACTGGTGGAGAAAATATACTTTTGCCCAATTGTGGACAATTCCCTCTTCCCACTGTAGCCCCTGACAACGCAACCCAGACCCTCCATTTGTCTCTATTTTCCAGGGACAGTCCCAGATTTACAGAAGCTATCTTGGTTTATGATTTGATCCCGGAATGTCCCGCTTTTCCTTAGGTCGTCCCTATTTTCATCGGAGAAATGTTGGAGAGTATGGAGTTATGCAACCCCCAAACCAAGGAGATAAGTAACTATGCAACCCTCTGATGATCTCAGCACCCAAGAGGGTCTGTAGGGAAGGAGGCAGTCTTTCAGATATTTGGGCCTGTTCTATTGTGCGTATTTGCCTTCTTCAGGCTTCCTCAACCGTGGCCCTCCAGATGTTTTGAGACTGCAGTTCCCATCATCCCTGACCACTGGTCCTGCTAGCTAGGGATCATGGGAGTTGTAGGCCAAAAACATCTGGAGGGCCGAGGTTGAGGACACCTGGCCTTCTCACACAACGTTGGATACAACCCTATGCTGCCTTAAACCTCAGTCTCTTATATGTTTATATGATCAAGTGCTGAATCAGAGACTAAAGTGAGTTTCCCGATTCAACAGCTCCTAGGAAGATCAGGAGCCTCATCCTGTTAGGGACGTACAAATATACCTTAATCCATTCAAATATTCATTTACACTTTCATCTGGTAGTTTATTTTACTTCCAGATGGGTAGCCCTGTTAGTGCTGTGGAGCAAAAATAAGGAAGAATCTTGTGGCATCTTAAAGAAATGTTAGTGGCTGCAATTCTGACCGTGTCTGCTCAGAAGTAAGTCCCATCAAATGCAATATGGCTTAGAACCAGAGTTAGGATTGAAGCCTCTCTACTTCAATTAATCACCTATGTCATTTTTATTGCAACATTTTATTTCATAAAATGAATATTTTATACAGAAAATGGTTGTGTGTGCGTGTCTGCTGAAACACGATGCTCAAGCTAATTTATGTTTTAATTGTTTGTGGTAAACATAATTTTGCGTTTGACATCTTGAAATAGTTTTGCGTGCCAAAGTATTCATACCATGTGAAAAAGAGCAATAATGAATGTTGTGTTCCATCGGCTTTAAAATTCAGCTGGGATTTGGCTATGAGCGCTGAGTGGGGCAAGAGCACTCGTAAAACAAAAAACAAAAACAAATATTTAGGGCATGAATGGATCATCAAAAATTCCAGTTCCAGATGGTTTGCTCCACTCTATTTAAATGTTTAGAAACCACACCTTAACAACAACAACAACAACAACAACAACAACAACAACAACAACAACACAAAACAAAACCATCAAGACAGTATGCATCATACAAATATACAACATGAGTTGGTAAAAATAAATTCACATTGCATAGCTTTATCTCAACAACCCTTTCACAAAGAGTGGTACCTCGGGTTAAGTACTTAATTCGTTCTGGAGGTCCGTTCTTAACGTGAAGCGTACTTAACCTGAAGCACCACTTTAGCTAATGGGACCTCCTGCTGCCGCTGCGTCGCCAGAGCACGATTTCTGTTCTTAGCAGAGTTCTTAACCTGAAGCATACTTAACCTGAAGCGTACTTAACCCGAGGTACCACTGTACTGTACAGGTAACAAAAGTGATCACTTCTTTCCATATGAAAATCACAACAAGGAAGGTTGCATTCCATTGGTTTTTAAAATTCACAGTAAGAAGCAGGTTGAGGCTGCAATCCTTACCACAGTTACCCATGAGTAAGCCTCATTGAATTCAGTGGGACTTACTCGAGTATGTTACTTGAGTTGAGCGCTTTGAGCTTTCTGAGCATTTCTGGACTTGTGATTCCAGGTCAAATTCTCACACCCAGATGATTTTGAGGGATTTCGTTGTTCCCACGAGGGGACAATGACAATAAAGATATATTCTATTCTGTTCTATTCTATTCTATTCTATTCTATTCTATTCAGATTCGGCAACTTTCTTTGCTTTCTTTAAAGTTACTTCAAATGTCCAGCCTGCTCAGCCAATCACTGATTTTCTCATTTATATATGCTGCCCTTAGTCATTCACAAGCTGATTTCCTTTCTTCTGTTTTCTTGAATCATTTGCGTGATTCAACCTCCATTGCTGGCAAGAGATGTCTTCAAACATGGCTTCTCTTCCTATTTCTAAAAACATTGCACCGCTTGTAAGAAATGCAATGAGGAGTAGCTCACTCAGTTTTGAAAGAGAATAGGGAATGGCCTTGCAGTAAGCGAATGTAAAATACTTGTGGTCCGCATCTATCAGTGGACACCTCCAAACTTGAAAGAAAAAGTCTTCCCCGCACCCTCATCCAAATTTTAAAGACAGAATCGCCTTAGTACCCTAGAAAGAATCTCTCACCCTGCTTTATTCTCAAAGAGAATATGGAATGGTTCTCCAATAAGCCAAGGGGGAAAGACTGGTACAGTACTCAAGTCTTTCTCAGATGTTTCTCAGCAAGCCTGGAAGGTTCAATACAAAAGAGAGCCTGTGTTTCCAAAGGTCGGTAAAGCCATTCTTAATTCCCCCCCCCCCACAGTTTCCCTTCTTTCATTGTGCTACTATCTCCCAGTAAGTTAGAAACAGGAATAAAATAATATCCTGGTTGGCATTCTTCTTTCCCTTTCAAATAAAAGCAACTCGTACCTTCAATGAACATGTATTGCCCCTACACATAAAACACTCTGCGCCAAATTGTTCTAATCTAAATTGTGTTTGTCTGAGTTGTCTCAAAGTTTTGTTGGGGTCTTTGAATGTAACCCATTGCCATTGCATTCCAAAGAAGTTGTGCTCCTGGTGTCAATTTATCTGCATGTGTCCATTTGTCTTCCCAGTACCACACACACAAAAGTATTGTTGACAGCTCCTCAAGGTGCTCAGGCTGTCTGATTCATCCTCAAGGGATGCTATGCCTCGCACCAAGTCAGGGCTAGGCGTGATTTGTCTGGAGAGAAACAAACTTTCTTTTTTTTTGCCAAATCATTTTTATTAAATTTTCCAATCATAAAAATCACATCATATATTTATAAATATCAATTATTCCATATAGTCCAATTAGTCCAAATATATCCAAATGGATTGCCGAATTATTTCTTCTTCTTTTTTTGACTTCCCTTGCTTCAGACAATTAGGATTTTAATCATTTCGTTAAGTCCATTGCCTTCCGTAGTCCTGATGTCATCAATCTCCTTCTGTTGTTGTCCGTCGTTCTTCTTGTTTTCCTTCACGCCACTGAGTACATTCGCAAGTGAGATAAAACAGCCAAAAACTGAGAGAAACAAACTTTCATCCCTTTCTATTGCCAGTCATCGTTTTGCCTTTATCAAAGCACATTTTAATGTTTTCCCTTCGAATTCCCTTTTTCATAGATTTTCTAGGGGCCAAGTCTTGGTTCTATGTTCCTGTGATAATAGATCGATGGAAACACTTCACCATATAGTATTTATATGTCCTTTATATTGTGTTGTCCGGAAGAACTTAAAGGTAAAGGGACCCCTGACCATTAGGTCCAGTCGTGTCCGACTCTGGGGTTGCGGCGCTCATCTCGCTTTATTGGCTGAGAGCCGGCGTACAGCTTCCAGGTCATGTGGCCAGCATGACAAAGACGCTTCTGGCGAACCAGAGCAGCGCACGGAAATGCCGTTTACCTTCCCGCCAGAGCGGTTCCTATTTATCTACTTGCACTTTGACGTGCTTTCGAACTGCTAGGTTGGCAGGAAGAACTTTCTGTTACCATTAATCCACAAGTTGCCTGGGCACCCGGCAGATTTTCGCCTGGCCTTTTTATTGCAAGATACAGATCAGCATGTAACTTTACAAATGGCGAAATTTTTAACTTCCGTTTTGACATATAAACGTCGTAATGGACTGCTGTTTGGAAGCTGAAAATTCCTGGTAGTATCTATTTCTAATTTGTACTCTTTTAAGTTTTACTGGTTCTAATTTTTTTAATCAAATTGTACTGTGTATTTGTTCTAGTTCTGTTGTTCTTATGAGCTTAAAGCTGAAATAAAGTGATTGGATTGTGAGCTTGGGCTCAGACATCAAGACAAACCACACCCTGGCTTGTTTCCTGGCAGTATAGGAGGAGCAGGGTAGGAATGGAGTGACAACCTTTCAGCAGTGTACTCCAACATGTTGCGTGTTCACGTTAAACCATAGTTTGTATGTAACTGTCAGGGACACACCCAGAGGAGGAGGAATCTCCAGAGGAGGAGGAATTGGCTGCACCTGAGTCGCCAAGAAGTAGGAGGCGGAGCAAGCGATTAGAGCAGAGGCGGGGTAGCAGGAGGAGGGGAAGGACGTGGTGTATATCTGGCTTTGGGAGGGGTCAGAAGCCAGTCGAGTCAACTGACTCAGATGGCGAAGGATGAGTTGTGGAAGCTTGGACTGCTGTAAGCCTGTTATTGAGAAATAAACCTCAGCTACTTAAACTGCCAGCGTTCCGTGTCTTGTGTGGGAGAAGCGCTAAACCTGATAGTAACCATGGTTAATATGACATGCAAACCAGGCTCTTATGTATTAAGTTTGACTGCAGTACTCATTCTGGCCACCGTGGCTGCAGTTTTCACTCTGGTCCACAACATGCAAATGAAGGGTTGAGAGTGCCGTTCACGGATTGGGCAGCTAGAGGGAGTTTGTTACTGTTGCAAGTTACTTAGTACTATATAAGCCAGGCGGCTAAGCTGTTGTTCAGTCCAGGACTCAGAGCTGAAATAAAGAGCTGGTTGTTTTAAGAGCTGTGTCTTCATCCATCGTTCCCACTATTTAACACAGGCCATCTACCAAAGTCAGGTATTGCAACTGTGAGAAGACTTGCAACCATTTCGATACAGTGGTACCTTGGTTCTCGGACGGCTTAGTTAATCTGCTCCCAAACACCACAAACCAGGATGTAAATGTTCCAATGTTTGTGAAAGTTTTTCGGAAGCCAAACCTCCGACGCGGCTTCCGCTTGAGTGCAGGAACCTCCTGCAGCCAATTGGAAGCCGCGCCTTGGTTTTCGAATGGTTTCGGGAGTCAAACAGACTCCCGGAACAGATTAAGTTCGAGAACCAAGGTACCACTGTACTTTAAAGAAGACTCAGAAAACACCCTCCCATCAACATTCAAAAGTTTTTCACTTGGGGAACAGTTTTCACAAGGGATGTCATAACAGAGGCAATCATATGACACCTTGAAATTAAAAATGTCCTTTCTTGTAATTTGAAGCCCTGCTAATCGTCGAAATAGAAAGTGTTCTCCCACAGTTTCTTTTCTGGGAACTGCAATACAGAGAATTCTTGCGCACAGTTAAGGTAACCTTGGAAATGTATGTGGGAGTTAATTATGTTACAGAAGGTGGTTTTTTTATTTAAAAAAAACAAAAAGGAAAAGATCTGTGGCCATATTCCTTTAAGAAAGGTATCTTTAATCTTTACTTTGGCAGTGGATTTCACATGGATTCTTTTCCAGTCTTCTTTTGTACTCTTGCAAATGAGAAAGTTCTTCGCTATGACCTACATTGTAACTTCTTAAAGAAATTCTTTGGCATCCTGGCTTCTTCTTTCTGACGGGAAAGGAACGGAAGTTATTGATATGCCACACTGTCACCTAGTGAACAAACAGATTCATTACTTCTAATGGGCATGATGACCCAATCAAAGCAAAACACTTTAAGGTCCCATTGAGTTCAAAGGGGGACCATTAAGCACATGTGTTATTCTCCAGTTGAAAGCCATGGAAGTTAAGGTTCCTTTATGCCAGCTGGACTGTGCTCACCATTTACAATTATTGTCCATGTTTTCAATGAAACCATTATTTAACCTGAGAACTTGCTACCTTAGTCATCCAATTCCTGACCTTTTTGTATGAGCAATCTATCCTGAAAATATTTGTATTTTGAGGAGTTTGTGATCTAACCTGGTTTCCCTTCTTGCCTCTGTTTGCTTCCCCCTCTCTATCTCTTGTTCATCTCTTTGATGACTGAGAACAGCCTTTAATTCCCTAATCTGAAGAAGGGATAGCGTTGGAGAATGTGAGGCATTGGGAGAGGTGGGTAATGAATAATGTGCATGATGTAGCCAGTCGAGCAAGCCATGCAGGCTAACAGGCTAAAGGTAAAGGGTAAAGGGACCCCTGACCATTAGGTCCAGTCGTGGACGACTCTGGGGTTGCGGCACTCATCTTGCTTTACTGGCCGAGGGAGCCGGCGTACAGCTTCCGGGTCATGTGGCCAGCATGACTAAGCTGCTTTTGGCGAACCAGAGCAGTGCACGGAAATGCTGTTTACCTTCCCGCTGCAGTGGTACCTATTTATCTACTTGCACTTTGACTTGCTTTTGAACTGCTAGGTTGGCAGGAGCAGGGACCAAGCAATGGGAGCTCACGCCGTCGCGGGGATTCGAACTGCCGACCTTCTGATCGACATGCCCTAGGCTCTGTGGCTTAACCCACAGTGCCACCCGCGTCCCGTGCTAACAGGCTAGCTATCTATAAATCAGATGGTGTTGGGCAGATTCTAAGAAGCTCATGCACGGACTGATGGCCACGGGACCATGCAAACTGAGGCTACCTGGGGGAGTCACTTTGCTACTTCTTGAGGGCTTCCAAGTGGCAGATTAAGGTGCTTGCTTGGTATGTATATATTGCTTGCTGTTTAGAATAAAATCTTTAATCTTCTCGCTCACTTGTGTTTTGTACTACTTCTGAATCTCATCTAAAATAACCACCTTGCATTTGGCAAGACACCTTTCCCCCTGTCAGAGAAGTCATCCTGCACTCATTTGACGTTGCTTCAGAGCACGGCTGGCCAGTCCTTATCTGGCTTGGGGTATTGACAGCAGGTGCTCATTACATTACCAGTAAAGATCTGAATGGTCTGGGCAGTAGTAGACCTACATTTTTGGGGCCCTGAAGCGCAAATTGTTATGAGGCCCCCTTCACAACCAGCAATGAGGTTTGGGTAACCACTGTTACCTTCTTCAACAGGGTTGTTCCATGATGGATCATCACACCTTTACAACATCTGTGCTACTGACTCTCAGACTTCGGGATTGCTGAAATATACCGGTACACAATGAAATATCAGTCAATCTGAGTTGGGCGACTCAAATGGGGCATGGCGCTATGGTCTAAACCACTGAGCCTCTTGGGCTTGCCAATTGGAAGGTTGGCGGTTCGAATCCACGCAACGGGGTGAGCTCCCATTGCTCTGTCCCAGCTCCCGCCAGCCTAGCAGTTCGAAAGCACACCAGCACAAGTAGATAAATAGGTACCACAGCGGTGGGAAGGTAAACAGTGTTTCCATGTACTCTGGTTTCCATCACGGTGTCCCGTTGTGCCAGAAGCGGTTTAGTCATGCTGGCCACATGACCCAGAAAGCTGTCTGTGGATGAACGCCGGCTCCCTCAGCCTGAAAGCGAGATGAGCGCCGCACCCCATAGTCACCTTTGACTGTACTTAACTGTCCAGGGGTCCTTTAACTTTTACCTTTACTAGACCCATTTTTTTTAAAGCAATGTAGATTACAATTTCTTCTGGGACCCCTCCAGGATTAGGGGCCCTGAAACTTAAGCTTCATTAGTTTCATAGTAGATCCGCCGCCTGGCTCTGAGTTCACTGTCTTTTGGCACCACACCCATTTGTAAAGAACAGTGGATGCCTGTTTACTTTGAGCCATGATTCATAGTGGTGGTTAGGGATGTAAGAAGCCAGCAACTTCCATTCTGACCTATTTTCAACGCAGGAATACAGTGGTACCTCGGGTTAAGTACTTAATTTGTTCCGGAGGTCCGTTCTTAACCTGAAGCGTACTTAACCTGAAGCTCCACTTTAGCTAATGGGACCTCCTGCTGCCGCTGCGCCGCCAGAGCACGATTTCTGTTCTTAGCGGAGTTCTTAACCTGAAGCGTACTTAACCCGAGGTACCACTGTAGTAAGGGACCCAGGTGGCGCTGTGGGTTAAACCACAGAGCCTAGGGCTTGCCGATCAGAAGGTCGGCAGTTCGAATCCCTGCGACGGGGTGAGCTCCCGTTGCTCGGTCCCAGCTCCTGCCCACCTAGCAGTTCGAAAGCACTTCAAAGTGCAAGTAGATAAATAGGAACCGCTCTGGCGAGAAGGCAAACGGCATTTCCGTGCGCTGCTCTGGTTCGCCAGAAGCGGCTTAGTCATGCTGGCCACATGACCCGGAAGCTGTACGCCGGCTCTCGGCCAATAAAGCGAGATGAGCGCCGCAACCCCAGAGTCGGACACGACTGGACCTAAAGGTCAGGGGTCCCTTTACCCCTTTACCTTACCACTGTAGTACGTCACATTTCACTGCCTGAGGTGAAATGGACCATGGCACCCTGCTCTGCCACCCTGGTCTGCCGCCCCACCCTTCTCACCACCTTTATGGCCACCTCACTGCCTCAGCCACTGGTAGAGAGACAGTGCCAGCGTGGGAACCAATCTCACCAAAATCTCATGAGAATTCTCGTTCTCTGTGAGCGTTCTCACGAGATTTTGGTGAGATCTCCCACTGGAAATTGCAGGCAGTTGGATTTTCAGCCCCTTTCCTAATGATCCCTTGTGTGAGATTTGCCTTTTTCAATCATCATCATCATCATCATCATCATCATCCTTGGGTGGAAAGCCAGAATATAAATTTGACAAATAACTAAATAAACATTGGAGGATGCTGAGTTTGCATCAGGAGAGTAAAAAATGCACAGAGTCCTGTTTAAAAGCCACGTGTGCATGCTCATCTAAAATACATGTAGGAGATGAAACTTACTCCCAGAGCAGTGAAAAGTCAGTGTCCCTTATCTTACACCCCTTGTTTGGGCTGTGGGACTTCAAAGCTAGAAATGGAGGCGAGGGCACGAGAGGGAAAGCCTGTGAGACGGTGTTTTCTGCAAATACAAAGCTTTTATTTTATATTTGAAAGGATGATGAAGGTGAGCCCCTGAAGGAATTCCAAGGATATAGCTTTCAAGAACCAGCGCATCGTGAGCGCATCTCCTCAGAGAAACGACATTGTGATTCCATCTTGCGCTCAAGGTCACTAAAATACTCTGAAAATAAATTTGGGGCGACTGTGTGGTTGTTCATGCTGAACAGCAGAAGGCAGGCCTAGCCTTTAAAAAAAACCCTTTTAAAAAAAAACCCCACCTTTCCTCCACGTTGGCTATGAGACTTATAATTCTCCTGATCCAATTTTGGGAGTCACGAAAGGAGATTTGTGTACTTGCTAACGCTAAAGATCCATGGGAAGTAAAGAGCAACAGAGAAGCACAGTCTGCTCATTATATTAAGAATGCCATTTCATTTTAAATTGCAAACTCCTACATTTCCACTTCACACACGATCTTGGGGGGGGGGGACTGTTACCAAACAGCATTTTTAAATGGCATAAAAAGATGCATTTGTCGGGCAGGGGTGGGATCTACAGCAAGATCCCTGCATTATGATTTTGCTCGTGAGTTTACACACTGTTGCTGCTTCGTTTATCCAAGCTCTTCTTGCAAAGGAATAAAAGGGCTGCCGAGAAAGAATGACATAAATAAGGAATAAAATGGCGGACTTTAACCAATGGCAGTGCTACCTTGACAGGTGCCATAGCCAGAATCACTTTTCCTGCCAGGAGTCCGATCTTGTATTGATAAGCAATCCTAATTAAGAAAATTGACTAGTGCTTGGTCTCTCAGAGCATGGAGAAATCAATCTAGTGCACGACAGATAGCAATGTAACCTACAAAGCAGTCTGCGACAAACAAACCCAAGACAAATTCTAAATATGGGTTGGGGTCAGACCGTGTGTGATGCTTCATGCTCAGTAGACAACCATATTTCTGTTTCCTCTCCTTCCCCCACAGCCCCCCGTGAGCTTCAGGATGGGAGAGAAATGGATTCAGTTTGCATTTTCATGCAAAAACTACAGATTTCACATTTCCCTTACCAATATGTGAAATGAAAGGCAGCTTTCCTTCAAAACTTACCCTCCTACGAATTTTGCACTGCCATTCCCCAAGCAAGCAAAGCATGCATCAGGGGAAGGTGTGCACCAAATTCACACATTTGTGAAAATAATATTCCAACATGCACTAGCAGAAATCACATGGGGAAATGTATATATTAGGAGCAAGGCAAACAAATAAATGTGAATTTTCATGCAGATTTTTATTTTATTTACTGATTTGGAAATTAGTGCATAGGATTCAGATGAATTCTGAATTAAAACAGACCGCTTTGGACAGATTCTTGTCTGAGTCGAAGTAGCTTCTCCAGGAATGGCCCCTAACCAAAGCATGGACCACCAATGCAATTTGGAGGTTTGGATGTTGATAGAAATCTGCAGACAGCATGCCTGCTAAAAGGGAAACATTACTCCGAAAGCTTGCCATACAAGGAAAATGTCACTATGGTCAGAGGTGAGAAGGGAGATTTGGAAGCAGCAGTGGCAGTTTCCTCAAAATTAATTTCCACTATGGGTTGCAAAAAAAGGTTACTATTATGTATATATTGATGTTCCTAAAATGTAAAAAGTTTTATTTGGGGGAGGGTGTTAGTCTTGGTTTTCCACCCCAAAGCAAAGTGAGCAAGGTAGCCCTATAGCCTAGGTGTTGTTGTTTTTTACTTTAAAGGTAAAGGGACCCCTTACCATTAGGTCTAGTCGCGGACGACTCTGGGGTTGCAGCGCTCATCTCGCTTTACTGGCCGAGGGAGCCGGTGTACAGCTTCCGGGTCATGTGGCCAGCATGACTAAGCCGCTTCTGGCGAACCAGAGCAGCGCACGGAAACGCTGTTTACCTTCCCGCCAGAGCGGTACCTATTTATCTTCTTGCACTTTGATGTGTTTTCGAACTGCTAGGTTGGCAGGAGCATGGACCAAGCAGTGGGAGCTCACCCCGTCGCAGGGATTCAAACCGCCGACGTTCTGATCGGCAAGCCCTAGGCTCAGTGGTTTAACCCACAGCACCACCCGCGTCCCTTTATAACTCAACAAATTTTTGATATTCCTTAGTTTGAGTTTAACCATCTTATAGGTTAATGCACACCTTGTGAACAAACAGAATGAAGTGACAGAGGATCGAATGGGTGAAGTAAAACAAAAAAAATTTAAAAAAGGAAATTAATTTGGCAGTTTTCGAGTTCTAAGATAATATATGCACATGCACACACAATGCACATGCTAAATTGGATTGCCAAACAGAAAGGCTCGAGATAATTTAAGCTGTAATGCATCTTTGTGTTTTTTTGTAAGTCGAATGTTTCTCTCCAATGAGACTCAAGTAAACAATTCTAGATAAAGGTCAGGGAAAAGGTCGTTTCTATCAAAGGATTTTGAAAGAAGTTCCAGTTAACAAAGACTGAAGCAAATGCTAGGGTTAGCGTCCTAACCAACTGAAAGGACCTTTTACTTGAAGTGGCAAGAGGGAGAGCAAAGCGATCCCACTTTTCATTTCACCCCGCTCCATCTTGTGTATCCTTTTAAAAAATAATGGTCCCAGTTGCTTCAAATGATTTTTGTACCCTCAGTATAGTATCTTAGTACTATGTATACACTGGCTTAAGATTGATCTATGACTATATGAACCTGGTGCCCTCAAGATGTCAAGCTGATGGGAGCTGCGCCCCAAAACATCTTGAGGGCAGCAAGTTGGCAAAGCCTGATCTCAGCACGAAAGAAGGAAAAAGCCAGAAATAAGAGGCAGAATGAGTGGCGGGTTTTGCTTATTCATAAGTCCATATTTAAGATTATGCGTATATGAGCTGCAAGGTAAATTGAAATTGAGTTGACGTTGAATCCTATCAAGACAGAAGTACCATTTATGGGGAACCGGGGTTGAGGGCAGGTGTGAAGGATTGGGAGTCATTTTGGACTCCCAGCTGTCCCTGGAGGCACAGGTGAGTTCTACTTCCAGGGCAGCTGTCTACAAGCTCCATCTGGTATACAGGCTAAGACCCTACCTGCCTGCTCACTGTTTTGCCAGAGTGGTACATGCTCTAGTTGTCTCCCACTTGGACTACTGCAATGCGCTCTACGTGGGGCTACCTTTGAAACTACAAGTAATCCAGAATGCGGCTGCCAGAGTGCTGACTGGGAGCGGCCGCCAGGACCATATAACACCAGTCCTAAAAGATCTATACTGGCTCCCAGTACGTTTCCAAGCACAATTCCAGGTGTTGGTGCTTACTTTTAAAGCCCTAAATTGTGGGGTGTGATACATAAGAAGCAGTCAAGTACAACATTCCTTGTTTTCCTAGAGTAGACATGTGGGGGAATGTTTTGTCCAGCCAGTCGAAAACTTCCTGTTTCCTCCTGGCTGGAACATCCTTCCTTTGCATGTGACTGAATGTGGGCATGACCGAACTGTCCAGGTAACAAAAGGACAAGAGACGCAGCACATTCTCTCTCTTTTTGACTTCCTCCATCGTTGGACCAGCTTTTTAGCTAGAAATGCTCTGTTGGCTTTTAGCCAACAGAGGACACTGGGATTGTCCCCATATGGGATAGATCCACATATCTGTAACTAAGTCTGCCTTCAGGGATCCCACTGTGAACTGATGTGAGTAAACTTCTTTTATATACTTTAAACAAGATTGTGGCATGTTTATTCTTTGAAGAGAGATATAAGGGAACTTACCAGGAACCTAATAGTGATACCCTGCAACCAGCTATCCACTGCACGTTTAAAAGGGGAATGTAAAACTCTGCTAAGTAAAAGAACTTGCCAATGCAAGTTAGGAAGGCTATTAATAAACAATATATCCTCTCCTGCCTCCCTGAACATTCCCACATAAATGTCTTTGGTCCTGTATACCTGAAGGAGCAGGCAAGGAGGCTGGAGATCAGAATCATCTTTGTGCTTCCTTGTAAAGGCTGCACTAAGAGACCAGGAACCATGATTAACTGCTGCCTTGGAGCCAAGCTTGCTGAAGCTATGAGAGGGGCAAAGAGACACTCTTGGGGTATAATGTTTTGCACCCCCTCCACTGCAGACTTCCAGGTGTAAATGTGTGTTTAAAAAACCATATTTCTTGAAGACACCAGCTTCCGCTGTGTCTCGATCTTCCCAATGGAAAACCAATCCTGGGTAAGCGCCTGGAACCGCTGGCATCTTGCGCCGCTCGTGGAGATTGGGGTGATGTGCAACAGTAATATTCCATCTCTTGTCCATCACTTGGTTAAGAGATATCCATGTACTGAGATGAACTGGAGGAAGTGATACAACAAGCATTATCGAGTCATTAAGTGGTTGGGAAAGAGTGCTCAGTTCCAGCTACACTAACATCTTGGATTATCTGTTGGTTTCCAGGAACACCTTTCTTTCTCACTTAAAAATAATATATTCACTGTGTGAACCAATAAATGAGCTAGCTGTACAAGGAGATAGTTCCCTCTACAGTGGTACCTCTGGTTAAGAACTTAATTCGTTCCAGAGGTCCGTTCTTAACCTGAAACCGTTCTTAACCTGAGGTACCACTTTAGCTAAAGGGGCCTCCTGCTCCTGCCACGCCGCCGGTGCACGATTTCTGTTCTCTTCCTGAGGTAAAGTTCTTAACCCGTGGTACTACTTCTGGGTTAGCGGAGTCTGTAACCCAAGGTACCACTGTATACTTTTTCTATGCACATATCTCTTCCTCCATTCTCTTTTCCTCAGTTCCTTTGGACAAAGAGGAGAGAAATGGAACAAGGGACAATGGCAGAAAAGATACAGAGATAGAACTTATCTCCTTATCTGTTATCCTTATCTGTGATCCTGAGAGCCAGTGTGGTGTAGTGGTTAAGAGCAGTGGACTTGTAATCTGGGGAACCGGGTTCGCATCTCCGCTCCTCCACATGCAGCTGCTGGGTGACCTTGGGCTAGTCACACTTCTTTGAAGTCTCTCAGCCCCACTCACCTCAGAGAGTGTTTGTGGTGGGGGAGGAAGGGAAAGGAGAATGTTAGCCGCTTTGAGACTCCTTCGGGTAGGGATAAAGCGGGATATCAAATCCAAACTCTTCTTCTTCTTCTTCTTCTTCTTCTTCTTCTTCTTCTTCCTCCTTGCCTTCTCTCTCCTGTGACGATTCCTCAATGGGCTGTTTTTGAAGAATTGGCCTCTTGATTCCACCCCCCCAAAGTTGTTCTTTGGGGGGGGGGACCTAGGGTTTTCCCCTAGCCTGCTAGTAGTTCCCTCTTGCCCTTATATGATATCTTTTTGGCTTACAGAAGGATCATAAGTCACTCCTGAAATTCATAAATAGAAGAAATGATAGCACATCATTTCTCTTGGAGTTCAGTTCATTTATATGAAAATGTGTATGTTTACATATTCATATGAACTGTTTTCCTCCTTTATTCCTAGGGAAAGAGTCTTAAAAGGTGAGGGTGGAAGAAGGAATTAGTAAATATTTGAACATTTAAATTCCACCCCCACTCCATTAGTCTGTGCATACCCGTCGACCAGTTTTACGGTGCTTTTAAAAAGAAGAGTCTTTAATACCATTTGGAATTTTTATGGCGTTGCACTCCCATGGGAAACAGTCAAAAGTAAATTTACAGAAATTCTTAAGAGCCAGGGGAAAAAACACAGTTACAAGCTGTCAAACATAAAACAGTATCTGGCTATTACTAGAAGTATTTATAAAACCACAGCTGTGAAATAAAAATGTACGCATATAAGTTTCAGTACAGGAAGCACTGTGGTTGTCTTCAGCGATAAACGGGGGGGGGGGGACACTTTCTGGATGCCTGTCAAATGCAAATATATTTCCCTGCGCAAAAATTAAAAAGGGTTTTAAAAGAAGAAAAGGAGGTCGGAATTGTTGAAATCAACAGAATGCATAACTGAAATCTCATACCCGTCAAGTGTCCTGGAAAATATGGGATATCCCATTTTTTGCATGCAAGAAGCCAGTGGCCATTTTGAGTGCTGCTGTCACCTAGGCTACACTTTTGCATGCCGTGCTCTCTCCCCGGAAAATGCTTTTTCACAGCAAGATCACGGCACGAGTCACATGACTTGCCCAGGGGTGTGTCCTGGAAGATGCGAGTCCCAGTTTTGGAAATTAAAAAGTTGGACAGTATGAAATCTGGGTTTCTAAAAGCATGCAGGATGTCCATCTAAAAAAGAGAATGAAAGGTCCCTGATGAGTCCCTGACTTCAGACATTAAGGACCAAGAGGGATTCCTTATTCAGGGGCTGACTTGGGAAATCTTTCGTAATATTGCACCCTGTGCGAGGCCAAAATCTGGTGCCCCAAATTGGATCTTCCTGATTTTGGGGCCCCTTGACCCAGCGCCCTGTGCAGCCTTCACCACCCTAAACCTTGCACGGCCTTATGTTGAGCCATTCAGGGTACAAATGTTGCAAGTGCTTATATGTAAAATGCTTTGACATTTGGAAATACATTTAAATGAGTACCTTCAAGCTTTTCAGACCCACTTTTAACCCAAATATTCATTTAGGGACCCATTTCTTAATTGTTTACTCTATATTTGCATGGTGTTCATGCTCCCATTGCAACCTACCGGTACTTTGGATCAGGCTGTGATCCACTAGTTGTCTCAGCCAGCTCTGTCTTTAGCATATGCACCGCTGGGGTGCCAAATAAATAATAATAATAATAATTTTTTTATTTATACCCCGCCCTTCCCAGCCAAGGCTGGGCTCAGAGCGGCTAACAACCATAAAAACCACAACAAAACATACAAAACAATCAATTAAAATGCAAGTTAAAATACAATTTAAAGTTTAAAATGCAGCCTCATTTTTAAGTAGCCCACCAATAAAACCATAAAAGAATAAAACATCAGGGTTAAACTAACACCCAAGCCCCCAAATTTAGTTTAGCCCCCAAATTAACTTTTGTTATGCTTATGTCAGACACCACGCTTTTGCCTTATCTCATGTTTGCGAAAGAAGGGAGGAAAAAGAAACAAACTTTTTTATTTGCTCATTTAGTTACAATACACTTATAAAAGTATACAACAACACCACACTTAAACTTATAAGTGTTGTTTAGGCACCTACTTAGGAGAAACATCAGTTGTGTGTCAAAGGTGCCGCTGAACCCCGCCACCGCATAGCAGCTCAATACAATACGTAACATAATATTTTGACGTAAGAGTTAATTTCGCGTGCACAGTGCCGTTGTGACTGACAAGCACCACCATGAATGACAATTGCCGCCGCTGGCGAGGCACATCTTTGGTAAATGAGCGCACAAAGTCAAAAGTCCTTTAGTGAAACAATAGGTATACATTTCGGTAATACATAGGTATATATGTATTTTGTTTTTCTAGCTTGATCAGAATTATTTATTATTTCATAACAGGTAGATAGTTAAGAGGACCCAGGTGGTGCTGTGGGTTAAACCACAGATCCTAGGGCTTGCTGATCAGAAGGCCAGCGGTTTGAATCCCCACGACGGGGTGAGCTCCCGTTGCTCGGTCCCAGCTCCTGCCAACCTAGCAGTTCGAAAGCACGTCAAAGTGCAAGTAGATAAATAGGTACCGCTCCAGCGGGAAGGTAAACGGCGTTTCCATGCGCTGGTCTGGTTCGCCAGAAGCGGCTTTGTCATGCTGGCCACATGACCCGGAAGCTGTACGCCGGCTCTCGGCCAATAAAGCGAGATGAGCGCCGCAACCCCAGAGTCGGACACGACTGGACCTAATGGTCAGGGGTCCCTTTACCTTTACCTAGATAGTTAAGAGCTTAGGCAGCTATAGCGGCGGGCACCTGGCGCCCCCCAGAATACGGCGCCCAGGTGCCCCGCACCCCTTGCACCCCAGGTAAAGACGGCCCTGGTCTCAGCCCACCGGTGTTTGAAAATACTATTTAGAGACTGAATGTCTCTGCTGACTGTCTAGCTTCTCGGCTGATTGAGAACAAATGATTCTCAAAGGTGAATGTGCTGATTTAAAGGTAGAAACAACAACCACTTGTGCCCGCAGCAAAGTTTTTTTCACGTGTGTGTGTGTGTGTGTGTGTGTGTGTGTGTGTGCTTTCCAACCCCCCCTAGTGAGGTCACCCAAAACCAGCCTCTGTGTCTTTATAATAACATTCATGCTGTTTAAAGTTGAATGGCTCCTTTTGCTTCCCAGCGATGAATTTAGTCCCAGTTGTGGTTGCCTTTTAAAATGTAAATACTCAGACAAAAGGTGACTACAAAGATATCCTCGCAGTGGAATGATTAGCATTATCTGTCTTCAGAAAGCGGGGCTGGGGGCTGGGGAGATGAAATAAATGCTCCCTTTCCCTGAAGTCGGAGGCAGAAGCAATGCATATTCTTCTGAGAAAGGAGCTAGTTAGGCGAAGGTTATACAGAATGACTCCTGGCAGACAACGCTCTCTGTCCCGCTTTCTCTCTTTCCCCCTCATCTGAAATTCATGAAGATGAAGTGCTGCTTTTGTTTCCCATCTCTGAGATGAGCCCCACTACTCTTGCCAAAAGCAAGCTAACACGGCGTAATTGTTTTTCATCTAAATTGCATGTCCAACCTGCTTAGTCTTCAAAGAACATTGATGATACAGCTTTGATACCCAACAGCGGACTGACAATGTACAGGGCACACACGCAGATGGTCATGATGAGCATTTTTAATCGTCACTTTATCTTTCCAGTGTGTGCCTGCGAAACAATGGAAGGGGGGGGAGAGGAGCTAAGTGCTGGGGGGAGGAGGGAGAGCAGGATGCAGAGGAGGTGGAAAGGGGGAATATTCATGAGACCAACGTGCTTCCTTCCCTCATTGATGAGAAGGCCTTTTCAAAACAAACAAGGAAATCGGCAGTTTGGAAAGAAGGTTCCCTGGAGCTGTTTTTAATCTGCTACACTCCCATACAATAGAGAAGGTTACAAAGTGAATGAAAATATAACCAGGGAAGACAAAGGAAGCCAGTCTATCCCTATCTGGAGAGTAGGCTGTTTATTTAAGCACAAAAGCAAATTTAGATTAGCTTTACATAAGAATGCATTTGCAAACTGGAATTGCATTATCTCCCCTTCCCTCGCCCTCCACAGCTCTATAACCAATCGGCGATCAAGATTACTCTGGCAGCCTTTGTAACCCGTCGGTAAGTGGTCCGGATGATAAATGAGATGTTAATGTTATGATTTTCTGTACACACACACACACACACACGCCTTACATACAGTGCTCGCTGGTCTCCTTTGCATCACTTGGTGGCAATGCGATTTTGTGTTACCTACCTGAGATGTGATATAAGCTCCAAAGAGGCTTGCGTGAAGTGAATAAAATAACCAAGGAGTTGTTATCTGAATTCATTCTCAGAGGTGGGAAGGCACAGCGGGAAAAGCATGAGGCTTGCATTATTGATTGCCGTGCTCTATTGTGTAATCTGGATCTAGGACAGGAGGCCTGGTTCCACTTTGCTGTTTTGTTCCGGTTAATTTAATTCTTCTTACCCAGTTTAAGCCATTGTTTTCTAATCACGGCCCCTATGCGGTACAGAGAGCGGGGGTGGGGAGAGTGGACTGTGTACATCAAACACACACACACACCGACATCTTTTTTGAAAGTTTAAAAGTACATAATTATATGTGCACTAAACATGAGATGCAAATAAAAGAGAAAAAGAGAAACGGCACCCGTGTAGAAGGGAAAGTAAAGGGGGGAACCCAAAACTGTATACTTTACAAAATTGTTATTGTACTTCACCAGATCTTAACCTTAAGCTTACCTCAAGGAAAACCTGGGTGCAACAGCACAACTCCCCGCTTGTAATTCCCAGCAACTTGCATTGAGAGCAGGTGTGCCAACTCTAGGGGGCCGAGGGGTCTTTGGTCCCCTCAATATTTGCTGAAAGGGACCGGCCTGCATTGTGCACATTGTGACATCATGTATGTCACATGTCACAGCTTCAATGGCTGGCTCCTCCAGGCAACCCAACATTGTGCATGGCTTCACACAAACACACGCCGCAGATCAGGCCCCCCTCAATCGTGGGGGCAACCTGGCGCCTCTGGTCCAGAGGCATGCCGCCTCCAGCAGTGGAGGAGGAACAAAGCCATCAGGCTTTGGGGGATCGGATCCCTCCCCCAGTGACAGTAATTAAGCAGAGCAACAAAAGGAGTATTCTTACCAGATAGTTTCTTTAATAATCACAGCAAGAGACAAAAGAATGCATATCTAAAAATGGTGTTGCTCCCAGGAAAGGTTTACCCCCTCCATCCCCATTAACATACGTCACTCCTATGTTGGGTAATCTGAGCTTGTTGCCTCTGCGCTTTCTTGTTCTATCACTTTCCATGCCCGTCTAGTCTTGGGTGAAGGGGGGGTCAGGAATGCTGTCCAAGAACACTAAATCTGCCAGCTGTCTCTCTCCTGGTGTTCCCTCTTCTAGCTGTTCCTCACTCAGAATTTCCCAGCTTTTCCCCTCTGGACTATGCCCCTCTACAAACCACTGTTCTAAATCAATACTGTGCTCCTGTCCTTGGGAAGGTTCAGGAGAAGGTGGGCAGCTCCCACCATTCCTCCTCAGTCCAGTCCCTGATACCTGCCTAGTTGTCATTGGTAGCCTTGTCATCTATGAATTTGTCTAAAAAGAGATTGGGGGCTTGGAAGGTTGCCAGCGTAACTGAGTGTGAGGTAATAGGAAAAGAGAATTTTTAGCAAGTTGCACTGGGAAGGCAGAGGGCAGAGAAAAAAGACTGACATCCATCTTGGGCAGGTTGGCTGAAGGCTGGCTAGGAGAGATGCCTCGGACTCCATAGCTGCACGGCTGTGGGGGACAAGCACATATTGAAAAGACCATGCTGTAAGATCTGGACTCCCTCTATGCAGACTGAAGGTGTAAAGAGGTGGATAAAGCATATTTCTTTAAGCTACGACAATCTCCACCGTGTTTCAATTCCCCAAAGGAACACAGATGCTGGGTGAGTCCCTGGAACCCCCTGGAATCTTGCAGAGAGTCGGGGTGGCACCCAACTTTTGTAACAATATATTCATGCTAAGTACTGGCGAGTAGAGTCCTGTATATTCCTGGTTGGGGAGGGGGGGAAACATTTCAGTACCAATTTGAGAACATAATCCAATCAAGCATTGATCTATCTCCAAACCTTTCATAGGTGGCTCAGATTATTTTAGAGCTATCTTTGGCCCCCCTGCTGAAATAAGCAGACAGAAGGGCAAAGGTAAGCAACGGCTGTTTCATTTGAGGACTATTGATCTTATTGACTGGGTCACCAAAGTCCTGCAGTGCATTAAGTAAGGAGGGAAAACTGAAAATTACATTAATTCAAATGGCTAAATCAATATTTAAACAGTGTAGTTAGTGGTAGTTTATTTCATGCACACCTTTAATGAAGCTGAAGTGAACTCAAATGACTTGAAGGACATCTACTGTATATTAAAGCTGAGTACCGGTAATTTCTGAAAACATCCATTTCAAGGTCTTCTTATAATAGGGGTTCTTGTCTGGTTTCTGGCTGACATTTTGAGGTTCCCCTAAATGGAATGTGTTTATCAGAGGGGGACTCATAATGTCATCATCTTTTTGTTCCAGAGGTTGCAGAGATGGTCCAAGAAGGGACTATAGCTCAGTGGGAGAGAAACTTCTCTGCATGTAAGGTAAAAGGTGAAGGCCCCCTGGACGGTTAAGTCCAGTCAAAGGCGACTATGGGCTTGCGGCGCTCATCTCACTTTCAGGTCTCAGGTTCCATCCCCAGCATCTCCAAGTAGGGCTACAATAGGAAAGACTCTCTGCTTGAAACACAGGAGGAATACTATCAGTCAATGTACTGAGAAGCACTGGTGAAAGGCTTTCTATGGTCCTAAAACATTTTGCTACCTGAGGGGGAGCAGAGAAAGGTACTCTCTCCCAAGCCAAGTTATTTGGGCACCTGAATTAGGTGGTTCCACAAGCACCTCTCCTCTCCTCTGGCAGTCAAAACACAGTACCGGTAGGAATAAATCAAATGCCTAACAATGTACTTCCCTTTCATAACACCCCCAAAACAGCAGACAGAGGCAATTACTTCAGTATGGCCAGCCTTAGCCAGAATTGTGCAACTGGGGTGAGGGAAGATCTAACTCCTTTTTCTGCTGTTTTATACATCTGGCTACTTAGCCAAAGGACTTTGTAGGCAAACTATTGTGGGATGTGAAACACATAGCAGTCAAGTACAACATTCCTAGAAAGGGACAAACTTCCTCTGCATGTGACTAGATGTGAGTGTGGCCTAATCTGGGCAAGAAGGAGCACACCTTATTCTTTTGCTCTTTCTTCTCCATTTTGTTTTTCCACAAGTGAGCAGAAGTGAGTGAGCAGAAGTGAGTGGAACAGATTCTTATGCTATTTAAAAAAGAAGTATGACATGATCACGGTGTATGTTTTGGACTAACTCTTGCATCACAATCATAAATATAGTGATACAACAATGAAAAAGACTAGAGTGTTTTGGACTAGTGGTAGATTAAGAGGTGTCAGAGTTAAAAATGATTAATAAATTTTTTATCATTTTGAATCAATGGAGAGATGGATCAGGGAAGTTGATAATTATATTAAAGTAAGTTTAAATGGCTTTTGTATTTGTTTTTCTTTTCCGCTTAGGAATAATGTATAAATGAAATTATATTGGCAATAATAGTATTTCTTTTCTTTCTATATTCCTGCTCATTGATTATTGCGGTTAAGAAATAGTAGAATTTATGTAATATGTGAAGAAGTGTATGATTTCTGTGTGTTGTTTGTTTATTATTGTCTGTTTTGTTATGTGTATTATATGGTTCTGTATTGTTTTGTTTTGTTAATTACGAATGAAAATAAAGTTTATTAATTATTTTTAAAAAAGAAAGAAAGAAAAGAAGAAGTGACTGCCTGTCTGCAGTCACTTGGGACTAACTCCCTTATGGGATAGTTCCACGTGTGTGTGTGTGTGTGTGTGTGTGTGTGTGTGTGTGTGTGTATCTTTTGTAACCTAAGTCTGCCTTCAGGGATCTAACTGTGAACTGAATGAATGTGAGTAAACTACTTTTATATTCAGGTAGGTAGCCGTGTTGGTCTGACGCAGTCAAAGTAAATAATTTTTTAAAAAATTGTCCAGTAGCACCTTAGAGACCAACTAAGTTTGTTCTGGGTATAAGCTTTTGTGTGCATGCACACTTCTTCAGATACACTGAAAAAGGGTTTGGTGACTTCTATTTCAGTGTATCTCTCCTCTAAGCATAGTTCTTGAAATCGCTTATTCAATTCGAGCTTCTTCTTCTTCTTTTTCTTCTTCTTCTTCTTCTCTCTCTCTCTCTCTCTCTCTGCTGTACGTGCATAACCCTCCTTGCATCTTATATGGAGTTGTTTTTCACGCTAACAGTCAGCCATTAAGGTCCTCCTGAACGGGTTCTTGCCAGTTTCGTGGTCAGGCCACACTCTTGCGTAGTGAGATTGGCCTTCCTGGGAATGGGTTGCGCAGAATCTCCACCTCACCTCCAAGGAAGACTGCTGCACATGTGACATCTTCACGCGGATACTATATTTGAAAGAAGGCATGGGCGAAGCAGCCCTGAATATCCATTATAGCTGGCAATAGTTGAAGGAAACTGGTGCAGAACTGATAAACATTTAAAGGGGGCAGGGCCTGTTCTGTACCATTATGGTGCATAGTTTAGTTGTTTTGTTAATAGTGTTACATAGATGGTAATTGTTTTATTTGTGATTGTTTGTTAAGTATTCTATACGATTTATGCTGTATTCATGATGTTCCATGATGTTATTTTTATCTTTTGTTTGCGAGCCGCTTTGGGATTTATTTGAATAAAAAGCAGCAAAGGAACAGAATCAATAAACGGCTTCTGGTCGAGTGCCGGCCATCAATTTAATTGTAAATTTAATTATTGGATTATAAAAAATTAAGATTAGTATTTTTTGTATGATTATGTGAGGAAAAATGATTTGGGAATGTTAGAAGATAATGGTTGGGCATATTTTATTTTAATATGTTAAGAACTTTGAAAAGGAAAATTGCCAGAGATGTTATAAAATGAAAATCAGAAAGGGGAAGTCCATTCAAGATGAATACTAAAATAAGGATTAAGAAACTTATAATTGTATGTTTTTGTTGTGTTGTTGTTTTGTTTTGTATGTTTTTAAAATCAGAAAATTAATAAAAAAATTGAAGGGGGGGGAAGGAACAGAATCAATAAAACAATGTAACATGGCACACTACAGACATCATACTGTGGACAGGTTGCTCCAGAATCACCAGGTCCACTTGCCTGTTCATGTTTCAAAAATGGATCATATAAGGGGGAGAGGGCCCGATGCAATCCTTGCAGATCTAATATTTTGGTGCCGGAATGAATGCAATGTTTCTGCCTGACTTCCATGGCTCCTTGGCACATTAGTTCATGGTGGTGGTGAGGGGGGGGTAGCTTCTTTCATACTCCTCCATCTTTGAAAGCATCCACTGTGGCCTAATTATTTTCACTTAAAATGCTCGTACCATCCTCTTTTTTTAAAATTCATGATTCTTATCAGCATGCTTCAGAAAGGTTTTACAGCTCCTTTGAAGATTTGTTAGGAATCGCGCGAGTAAAGGAAGCGTCATGTTTTCATAACGCCTGGGTCCTGGAGGCTCTTGAAAGACACAGTAATTGTGAATCAAGGAATAATACGCTCCTATGAAATGAGTTTTTAATTACTGCAGTGCACTGAGATGGTTCACTGGGGCCATAAATGTCATAGCAGAATATATTGGCTAACGCTTCTCACATCTTCTCCTAAATGCAGACTGAATTCCTTTCTTTTGTAGATTTGCAAAGTGGCAATGTGTGAATTCATGGGAATTGCTCCTGATTTATCCTGTGAGGGCCAGAGCTTTCATTAGCTTCCGCATGCTTTTGTTGTCATGTTGGAAGTTGTCTTGTGCTGCCTTTTAATGGTTATCTTACAGGGTGTCATGCAAATGTTTTCTGACAATTAAGCAAACTTCTAAGGTACAAAATCTCAGGATGCTGTTATATAATATTATACCGTATATATAGACACACACACACACACACACACACACACGGGACGCGGATGGCGGTGGGACGCAGGTGTGGTCTAAACCACTGAGCCTTGGGCTTGCTGATCAAAAGGTCAGCAGTTTGAATCCCCACGAAGGGGTGAGCTCCCGTTGCTCAGTCCCAGCTCCAAAGGCATAAGTTTTTCATTGCTTACGCCAGGGGTCAGCAATTTTTTTCAGTAGGGGACTGGACCACTGTCCCTCAGACCTGGTGGTGGGGTGGACTATATTTTGAAGAGGGGGGGGAGAACAAATTCATATGCCCCACAAATAACCCAGAGATGCATTTGAAAGCACACATTCTACTCATGTAAAAACACCAGGCAGGCCCCACAAATAACCCAGAGATGCATCTTAAATAAAAGGGCACATTCTACTCATGTAAAAACATGCTGATTCCCGGACTGTCTGCAGGCCGGATTGAGAAGGCAATTGGGCTGGATTCGGCCCCTGGGACTTAGTTTGCCTACCCATGGCTTACACCAATGACTTAAAAGATATATGTAGTTTGTTGTTGTTGTTGTTGTTGTTGTTGTTGTTGTTGTTGTTGTTATTTTGCCATCCTGCCCTTCAGTTGTTCTTAATGCTTGTGGGTTTGCCCACCCCCACCCCCACCCACCACCCCAACAGCTTTCCTTTCGGCAGAAAATACTGTATTCATTAAAATGGAAAATCACAGTGCCTGCCGCTTAACTGAATGTAGTGGGAGAGAGAAGTGATGTCTTAGTAGGCAGCACGATTCAGTGATCTCCCTGACAGTTTCCCTTTTGTCTGGTGCAAAACCGAGGCTCTCTTGACGAGGGAGTGTTGCACATGGAAATGAGTGTTGCTTGAGGAGAGTGAGTTATTTTCAGTTATCATTAAAATGATACACCAGGGGTTTGATTTACATAAAACCTGATTAAATTTAGTATCTGCTCATGTATCGCTGCTAAATCAATGTCACTTCATCAGCTCATAAAGATTACCTTTCTTGTTCCTCCCATTAGAGATCCTGCCTTGTCTTTCTTTCTTTTTTAAAGAGCAGAGCTGTGTGTGCAAAGCCCCAAGTTACAATAGCAGGAATCGCTTTTTATTATTATTAATTTCTAGCATTTATGATTACAGCCAAAAACTAGAAACGAAAAACATCACTCTGTTCAAAGGCTCAGATAATGGAGAGTAAATAAAATAAATAAAAGAGTATTTTATTTAAAAAATAAAAAGAGTAAATAAAATAAATAAAATAGCTCCTTAAATAAAAGGAGCTATCCTTTTTTAAACATGTGTTGGGATGGTTTTCCTGTTGAATCTTGGGGAGGAGGGGTGCGGATTAGACATTTAGTTTATCCGTGGCTGGTGTCAGGGAGCTGACAAGGAGAACAGGTTGTTCACAGATCAGAGAAAGACAGGGAAGCACCAGCTAACTTGCAGTTAGTTTCTTTATTAAGGAAGCAGAACAGAGAACATACGGAGACTTCTGAGTTGCTCGCACTGACTTGTAGCTCTCCCTGACCCCACTCTCTATCCCTCTGTGTCAGGCCCCTCCCTCTGTCTACAGCCAGCCGCAAAGGATCCTCTCTGTTTCTGCCTGGCTCTCTGCTTGGTGACATGCAATAGTTTGTTCTTGCGGGCTCTAAGCCAGTGATGGCCCAACTTGGCCCTCCAGCTCTTTAAGGGGGACTACAACTCCCATGATCCCTAGCCAACAGGACCAGTGGTCAGGGATGATGGGAATTGTAGTCCCAAAACAGCTGGAAGGCCAAGTTTGGCCATCACTGCTCTAAGCAGGAAAGCTGTCAGTGTGGCTCTGTGGTGGAGTTGCCAAGTCTGATTCCTGTCTATCTGCCTTGTGCTGGGGCCACTGTCCATTTCCACCTCTTTATCATCCTTCATGCTCCCACCCTCCAGTACCTCCCAGCGCATCCCCTCCTCTGGGGTGTGGCTGGTTTCCCACCACCAGGAGCCAGGGTCCAGATCCTCTCCCTCTGTGCTATCCCTGGGGGCTCTTGGCCAGGTGGTTTCCACCATTCCTCCTCATCCAGCCATCTGACATCTGGTAAGTTCAGTGTTGTATGTTACTCCTGATCCAGAGGTCATGAGGTCCACAAACCTCTCCATAGAAGAAATTTGCTTTGACAGCACTAATTATCCCCAACACCCCACCAAATAAAAATTATGGATATTGCTGCTGAGAAAACGTATCCACTGGGTCATAGCTAAATGGTAGAGCCTTTGCTTTGTACACAGAAAGTCCCTTCTATCCCTGGCATCTCCAGACCAGGTCTCGGAAAGATTCCTGAAATAATAATAATAATAATAATAATAATAATAATAATAATAATAATTTATTATTTATCCTCCGTCCATCTGGCTGGGCCTCCCCAGCCACTCTGGGCGGCTCCCAACAGAATATTAAAAACACAATAAAAGATCAAACATTAAAAACTTCCTGAAACAGGGCTGCCTTCAGATGTCTTCTAAAAGTCAGGTAGCTGTTTAATTCCTTGACATCTGCTGGGAGGGCGTTCCACAGGGCGGGCGCCACTACCAAGAAGGCCCTCTGCCTGGTTCCCTGTATCCTCACTTCTCGCAGTGAGGGAACCGCCAGAAGGCCCTTGGAACTGGACCTCAGTGTCCGGGATGAACGGTGGGGGTGGAGATGCTCTTTCAGGTCTACTGGGCCGAGGCCGTTTAGTGTGAGATGAGCCACCACCAGTCATTGTACAGTACGAAACTTGGCAGACCAAGGACTTGGCTGTGACCATCCTTCCTCTCACAGGCAAGCCATATGAGCTTCTTGACCCTAGCATAATAATTCACATCTAACAGAGGTGGTTTCTTGTGCAACCTTAGATTTCATCTTACAAATTAATAACTTGTCACAATGGACTACGAACCGTAGGTATTCATCATCTTCCCCCACCCCTCAACGAGTGAATTTCTGATTTAATTTGCATATCTGCTATTCCTTCACAGGAAATAAGGCTGGACTGGCTACATTGTTCTCAAAAGATGTAATCAGCTAGAAGAGCAACAGCAAAATCGAAGGCAGGAGCTGCTCTTTTAATTTGCAACCAAGGTGCAGCGAGAGCAGCTGAGAGGAAGACGAGATCTTTTATGGAACTTGCCAAGCTGACTGGAAGACTCCGCGACCAGAATGAAGAGACGGTGGAGGAAGAGTGGACGAAATTTATATTTTACTTGAAAAAATATTGCAATATGTAAGAATTTATATTCCCTAGGGGAGGTATTTTAGGCTTTAGGTAATAAATGTAGGATGTAGGTTTAATTAATTTTATAATGTTTAGGGTAAGAATTTTATTTAATAGAGTGAGTTATGAATTAAGTTTAATTGTTTAATCTTTGAAATTGCCAAAGAGGATTGAAATTGAAGTCCAGAAGGAGGTACCGGGGGAAGTCACCCTATGATGAAAAACATTGGAAATGTATAAGAAATTTTTGTGTTTTGTTTGTGTTTTTATTTGTTTGTTTGTATTTTCTTATAAAATGAATTAAAGGTGTTTTTTTAAAGAGAGAGAGAGAGAGAGAGAGAGAGAGAGAGAAGAAAAAGAAGAAGAAAAGATCTTTTTACCAGTAACAACACAGGGAACCCAATGTAATGTCGTTGGCAAAGACTCCCCTCGTAAGATGCTCTTCGTTTGCCATTAATCTGTGGCCTTGCCCCGAACGGCGCTAGGCATCCAGGAGAAAAACTATAATGGAAACATGTCGGTTTAATGAACCGGGAGCATCGTCATGCTTTGCAGAACAGCTACAAGCTAGAGCAGGGTTGGGGAAACTTAATGAGGCCAAGGGCCACATTCCCATCTGGGAAAGCTTCTGAGGGCCACATAGCAGTGGTGGGCAAGGCTGGGGGCCAAAGCAGGCGGAGCAGCAAATGTAAATTTACCTTTGTTGCAGTACCTCAGTAGCTCTCTATACTGCATCCTAGCAAGTAGGAGGTATTATATTATAGTTCAAGGGGAAGCGGGTGGGTTTACTAATTATTATTATTATTATTATTATTATTATTATTTTATGCATTTTGTGTTTTTATGTTGTAACTGCCCTGTGATCTTTGGATGAAGGGTGTAGAATGAGCAAACCTAACAAGTAAAATTAGATACCAAGAAAAGACAGTGTTTAAAGAGGATTGGAGACTATTATTACGTAGATTATTTGAAAAATCATTGTAAAAATGTTTTTTTAAAAATGAGTCGGTTTGGAGTAAGCTCAGCAGTTAATCATTGTATGGAGGAAAATATAGATGTAAGACTGAGTAGGGGGAAATGCAGAGCAGCAACTGTTAATTTAAGGAAACCATGGAAGGATGGAACAGAAGTCAACCGTAATCCTTCTTTTTTCTTGTCTTATTTCCTATTTTCTGTTTGTATTTTGGAAATTTTATTTGAAAATGAAAATAAAAAGGGTACTATATAAATGTAATAATTATATGAGGACACATTCCACCCAGGCAAAAATACTCCAGAAATTTAGGAAATAGGGCTGGTGTGGCCTGCAAAGAGTGCAGGTAGTTAAGGAAAGGGTGGCCTGGGAAGAGTTCCAAGGGCCAGACAGAAATGCTTGAAAGGGTCCTGGGAAGAAGAAGAAGAAGAAGAAGAAGAAGAAGAAGAAGAAGAAGAAGAGGAGGAGGAGGAGTTTGGATTTGATATCCCGCTTTATCACTACCCAAAGTAGTCTCAAAGCGGCTAACATCCTCCTTTCCCTTCCTCCTCCACAACAAACACTGTGAGGTGAGTGAGGCTGAGAGACTTCAAAGAAGTATGACTAGCCCAAGGTCACCCAGCAGCTGCATGTGGAGGAGCGGAGACGCGAACCCGGTTCCCCAGATTACGAGTCTACCGCTCTTAGCCACTACACCACACTGGCTCTCACAGCGGTTCCCAGTTTCTGCATCAGAGCAACATTATTTTAAGGGAGGCTTACTCGCCCTCGGGTGCCACTGGGAATGCTGCAACTACAAGTAAGATGCAGAATGCAGTGAGAGTGATGGGGGGCACTGAATTTTTGGGGGGTGCCCCTGACATTTAAGACCCCCAGGGTCCGCCACTGCTCTGGTCCCATCTAATTCTCTCCAATCCCATTTCACTCAAATCCCTTCCTAGAACTCCGCAGCCTGTAGCACAGATTCGTGTCTGGCGTGTCACGTTTTAACCACGGCACCTCTTAAAAACATTTATTTTAGCGAACAGTCAACTTAAACATTTCTTTGCCCGCAGCAGCAAATTACACGCTCCTGTTTGTTGACAGCTACGGCAACATTGTTAAGAGATGTAAAGAAGCACTTATCTTGCCACATTCATACGTCCAACTGCTTAACATCAGGCATAACGATTTTCTGAGAATTTGATCAAAGGCTTGGAGTTTTTCACTCTCTGTGACATCTTTTCAGTCTTTGGGGGGAGGGGAACCAGCCCAGAATGCATACCGTATAAAATTAAGCCTCGTTTTAATTATCTTGCTGCCTGTTTCCCGGGCTTAATTAACTTCTCTGAGTGCTTTTCTCCACCGTGTTGCAGACTGGATCCATTTTGCCTTATTCAGCATTTCCTCCTTTCCTGCTTTCGTTCCTAGGACAACGGAAAGCTTTTTACGGCCCTAATTGCTATGCCAAAGACAGAGATATGAGATGTGAAAGACAAGCTGTAACAAAAATTGGGGGAGTGCAGCCGTGCATACTAATGGAAGGACAGGAATCTACGTGTGCTGAGGGGTAATCCCTTCCATCCTGTAAATGAACTAACTTTAAATATTTAATTATCTCGTTAAGTAAATTCAGATTACGGGACTCAAATCCTAGTCATTACAGGTCATCAGGCTGTTTTAGGCGGAGTACAAATTGACTGGTAATAATCTGTGGTGATCAAATAAGTTTAGGATAAAATAACACCAGGTTTACATACTCAAGCTTTTTATTCCTAATATCCATGCAGATCCTCCTGCGATTTGCAAAGGCAGGAGTTAACATCTAGGATGTTGAGAAAGATTGAGGGCACAAGGAGAAGGGGATGACAGAGGATGAGATGGTTGGACAGTGTTCTCGAAGCTACTAACATGAGTTTGGCCAAACTGCGAGAGGCAGTGAAGGATAGGCGTGCCTGGCGTGCTCTGGTCCATGGGGTCACGAAGAGTCGGACACGACTGAACGACTGAACAACAACAACATCTAGGAATACAGCTTTGCATATCGAGATGGGGAATACAGGTCAGAAACTCCTAAGAGCTGTTAGAAAACAGACGCACAGTTCTGCCCCCTGAACTAGCCTCTATGGGTAAGACGCCCCTGGTCAAGCCATTATTATTTTTTCATTTTAATATTGAACCGATGCCGTATTATGGCCAGATCTCTTCCAGTGAAGCAAAGCACTGCTCTGAAGTCCACTTCCGATGTCACACAGAGCCACTTTTTGCTCACACAGATGTTCCCAACATCTCCATTTGCACCAGGAATGTGACATATGAAAAAAGCTTATGAATCTCAGTCCACGCAGTTTCAAGAGCCTGGTCTGAGGACTGCCAACGACACAGGGCCCATGAGCACATTTGCAAAGTGGAGAAATTGTGGTGTGCACTGCACAGATTAACACGCAGCAGCTAAGCCAAGCACTGCAACCTAGCAACATTTAAACCAATGAACGCCACAGATGCTTACGGTTGATATTTTTAATTGTGTTTTGTGGATATTTAGGGATTGATTTTATTAAATGTTGAATATTGTAAGCCGCCTTGACCTACTTTACGAAACTGCGAAGTATACATATTTAAATAAATCAAATAAATAAATTGGCTACAAGAGACTACTTCCCCCAAGTCTAATTTCAGCAGAGTAATGGGTGGCGGAGAAGATTTGGCGGGCATCAGGAAAGGGTGAATGTACACCTGCGGGCATCATCAGTGACCCACAACTTTGACCATAAAACAGCAAGAAAGAGGTGTTTTTTCCCCTACTCCGTACCATATTCCAACCAACCCATTCTTTTTACATCCAACGTTACAGGCAAAGTGAGAGAGAGAAGGGCATTCTACCCTTACTCCCAACCCTCCATCCAAACTTGATCCCAGGACCTACTTTGTAAACACAAATTTCATGTGCATTAAATTGTGAACCAACCTGAACAGTGAAATAATCCTGGAAACAAAATGCCGCTTGGCTGGGATCCTAATAATAATAATAATAATAATTTATTATTTGTACCCCGCCCATCTGGCCGGGTTCCCCCAGCCACTCTGGGCGGCTTCCAACAAACACTAAAATACATTAAAATATCACACATTAAAAACTTCCCTAAACAGGGCTGCCTTCAGGTGTTTTCTAAATGTCAGGTAGTTATTTATCTCTTTGACATGGGATGGGAGGGTGTTCCACAGGGCGGGCGCCACTACCGAGAAGGCCCTCTGTCTGGTTCCCTGTAGCTTTGCTTCTCGCAGTAAGGGAACCACCAGAAGGCCCTCGGCGCTAGATCTCAGTGTCCGGGCTGAACGTTGGGGGTGGAGACGCTCCTTCAGGTATACAGGACCGAGGCCGTTTAGGGCTTTAAAGGTCAGTACCAACACTTTGAATTGTGCTCGGAAACGTACTGGGAGCCAATGTAGATCTCTCAGAACCGGTGTTATGTGGTCATGGCGGCCACTCCCAGTCACCAGTCTAGCTGCCGCATTCTGGATTAATTGCAGTTTCCGGGTCACCTTCAAAGGTAGCCCCACATAGAGCGCATTGCAGTAGTCCAAGCGGGAGATAACTAGAGCATGCACCACTCTGGCGAGACAGTCTGCGGACAGGTAGGGTCTCAGCCTGCGCACCAGATGGAGTTGGTAGACAGCTGCCCTGGACACAGAATTAATCTGCGCTTCCATGGACAGCTGTGAGTCTAAAATGACTCCCAGGCTGCGTACCTGGTCCTTCAGGGGCACAGTTATGCCATTCAGGACCAGGGAGTCCCCCACACCTGCCCGCCCCCTGTCCCCCAAAAACAGTACTTCTGTCTTGTCAGGATTCAACCTCAATCTGTTAGCCGCCATCCATCCTCCAACCGCCTCCAGGCATTCATACAGGACCTTCATTGCCTTCACTGGTTCTGATTTGAAAGAGAGGTAGAGCTGGGTATCATCCGCATACTGATGAACACCCAGCCCAAACGCTCTGATGATCTCTCCCAGCGGCTTCATATAGATATTGAAAAGCATGGGGGAGAGGACGGAACCCTGAGGCACCCCACAAGTGAGAGCCCAGGGGTCTGAACACTCATCCCCCACCACCACTTTCTGAACACGGCCCAGGAGGAAGGAGCGGAACCACTGTATAACAGTGCCCCCAGCTCCCAACTCCTCTAGACGGTCCAGAAGGATGTTATGGTCGATGGTGTCAAAGGCCGCTGAGAGGTCCAGCAGAACTAGGAAACAGCTCTCACCTTTGTCCCTAGCCCGCCGGAGATCATCAACCAGCGCGACCAAGGCAGTTTCAGTCCCATGATGAGGCCTGAATCCCGATTGGAAGGGATCCAAATGGTCCGCATCCTCCAGGCGTGCTTGGAGTTGTTCAGCAACCACCCGCTCAATCACCTTGCCCAAGAATGGTAGATTTGAGACTGGGCGATAGTTGGCCATAATGGCCGGGTCTAAAGATGTTTTTTTAAGAAGCGGTTTAATGACCGCCTCTTTCAGCGGGTCTGGGAAGACTCCCTCACAGAGGGAAGCATTCACCACCCCGTGGAGCCCATCGCCCAGCCCTTCCCGGCTAGCTTTTATTAGCCAGGATGGGCAAGGATCAAGAAGACAGGTGGTCGGTTTCACTCGTCCAAGCAGCCTGTCCACATCCTCGGAGGTAACAGATTGGAATTGATCCCATGAAACATGACTAGACAGAGCTCTAGCACTCTCTTGCCCCGGCTCTGCTCCCACGGTGGAGTCTACCTCCTTCCGAATCTGAGCGACTTTATCTGCAAAAAACTTTGCAAAAGCATTGCAGGAGATCTTTGGGTCCCTACCAGACCCCGATGACGGAGGTGGTTCTGCTAGATTGCGAACCACCTGGAAGAGTCTCCTGCTGCTGTTTTCTGCAGATGTAATAGAAACGGTGAAGAAGGTCCTCTTCGCCGTCGCCATTGCCACTTGGTAGGCTCGAAGTTGAGCTCTAGCCCGTGTCCGGTCTGATTCAGAATGAGTTTTCCGCCACCGGCGCTCTAGCCGTCTCAACGATTGTTTCATCGCCCTCAGCTCTGGGGAGAACCACGGAGCTGCTCGGGCTCCATGCAATCGGAGAGGGCGCTTCGGAGCCAGACAGTCAATAGCCCTGGTTAACTCCACATTCCAGCGGGCCACCAGGGAATTAGCTGAAAGGCCATCAACATGGGATAAAACATCCCCTACCACTCTCTGGAAGCCAATTGGATCCATTAAGTAGCGGGGGCGGACCATCCGAATTGGTCTCACCTCCCTGCAGAGGGGAAGGGTCACGGAGAAGTCCAGTTGCACCAGGAAGTGATCCGACCATGGCACTTCTTTTGTTTCGCTTTTACTTAGTGTCAGATCACCAACATCCATAGAGGTAAACACCAGGTCTAAGGCATGCCCATGGCTATGAGTTGGGCCAAACTTATTCAGGGACAGCCCCATGGAGGCCATGCTTTCCATGAAGTCCCGAGCGGCTCCTTTTAAGGTCGTGTCGGCATGGATGTTAAAATCCCCTAAGACAACCAAGCTAGGTGTCTCCAGGAGCACATCCGCCACGACCTGAAGCAGCTCGGGCAGGGAATCCTTGGTGCAGCGGGGAGGTCGGTACACCAAAAGGAATCCTGTACTGCCCCTATTGCCCAACTTCCAGAACATGCACTCAGAAAACTCGGTCTTTCCAATAGGACGCCTGGTGCAAACTAATGACTTCCTAAAAATCACTGCAACCCCCCCTCCCCGCCCAGATGGCCTGGGTTGCTGTGCGTAAGAGAAACCTGGTGGACAAGCAGCGGCAAGGACTGGCCCATCTGCCTCATCCAACCAGGTCTCTGTCACACATGCCAGGTCAAATCCTCCATCCACAATCAGATCGTGGATGGCAGTTGTTTTGTTGATCATTGACCTGGCATTACACAGCAACACTTTCAGGTCATGTGGGTATCCCTTGTTGATTCCAGTATCCGTCCGGTCAGGGCCAGACCCGGAGGTAGGGATATTCCTCAGACAACGAATAAGCCTGCCTCCTCGGTAATGACGTGGTCTGGTCTTAGCGTAACTCCTCCTCCTGCCCGTGATCACTGGGATCAGTTGTCCTAGTGTAGCCCCCCCTGTGGAATCTGCTCCAGCCATTTTGTTGGCTGGGACCCATTCCCAGGCAGCCCTGACCCCTCCCCTTAAAATCAAATTAAAACCTTATACAAATCAGACAAATAAACATAAAACAATAATAATGATAATAAAATAAACAAACCAAAAAACAGTAAAAGTTACATACATATAACAAAATTAAAGAAATTCCCACATTTGACTAGACATTTATCCCACACACCCGAGGCCTCCTTGCGGCCTTATAGCTGTGGTGGTGAATATGGGGCCTGCGCCCGGGTCCAAGATGGAAGATGGCTTTCAGGGGGAGCAGTCCTTCCCAGCACTGACAGGCAGGGCAGCAGCAGTGGTGTTTTAAGGCCTCCTTGCAGCCTTATAGCTGTGGTGGTGAATATGGGGCCTGCCCCCGGGCCTAAGATGGAAGATGGCCTTCAGGGAGAGCAGTCCTTCCCAGCACTGACAGGCAGGGCAGCAACAACGGTGTTCCAAGGCCTCCTTGCGGCCTTATAGCTGTGGTGGTGAGTATGGGGCCTGCCCCCGGGCCCAAGATGGAAGATGGCCTTCAGGGGGAGCAGTCCTTCCCAGCACTGACAGGCAGGGCAGCAACAACGGTGTTCCAAGGCCTCCTTGCGGCCTTATAGCTGTGGTGGTGAGTATGGGGCCTGCCCCCGGGCCCAAGATGGAAGATGGCCTTCAGGGGGAGCAGTCCTTCCCAGCACTGACAGGCAGGGCAGCAACAACGGTGTTCCAAGGCCTCCTTGCGGCCTTATAGCTGTGGTGGTGAGTATGGGGCCTGCCCCCGGGCCCAAGATGGAAGATGGCCTTCAGGGGGAGCAGTCCTTCCCAGCACTGACAGGCAGGGCAGCAACAACGGTGTTCCAAGGCCTCCTTGCGGCCTTATAGCTGTGGTGGTGAGTATGGGGCCTGCCCCCGGGTCTAAGATGGAAGATGGCCTTCAGGGGGAGCAGTCCTTCCCAGCACTGACAGGCAGGGCAGCAGCAGTGGTTTTAAGGCCTCCTTGCAGCCTTATAGCTGTGGTGGTGAATATAGGGCCTGCCCCCGGGCCTAAGATGGAAGATGGCCTTCAGGGAGAGCAGTCCTTCCTAGCACTGACAGGCAGGGCAGCAACAACGGTGTTCCAAGGCCTCCTTGCGGCCTTATAGCTGTGGTGGTGAATATGGGGCCTGCCCCCGGGCCCAAGATGGAAGATGGCCTTCAGGGAGAGCAGTCCTTCCCAGCACTGACAGGCAGGGCAGCAACAACGGTGTTCCAAGGCCTCCTTGCGGCCTTATAGCTGTGGTTGTGAGTATGGGGCCTGCCCCCGGGCCCAAGATGGAAGATGGCCTTCAGGGGGAGCAGTCCTTCCCAGCACTGACAGGCAGGGCAGCAACAACGGTGTTCCAAGGCCTCCTTGCGGCCTTATAGCTGTGGTGGTGAGTATGGGGCCTGCCCCCGGGTCTAAGATGGAAGATGGCCTTCAGGGGGAGCAGTCCTTCCCAGCACTGACAGGCAGGGCAGCAGCAGTGGTTTTAAGGCCTCCTTGCAGCCTTATAGCTGTGGTGGTGAATATAGGGCCTGCCCCCGGGCCTAAGATGGAAGATGGCCTTCAGGGAGAGCAGTCCTTCCCAGCACTGACAGGCAGGGCAGCAACAACGGTGTTCCAAGGCCTCCTTGCGGCCTTATAGCTGTGGTGGTGAATATGGGGCCTGCCCCCGGGCCCAAGATGGAAGATGGCCTTCAGGGAGAGCAGTCCTTCCCAGCACTGACAGGCAGGGCAGCAACAACGGTGTTCCAAGGCCTCCTTGCGGCCTTATAGCTGTGGTGGTGAGTATGGGGCCTGCCCCCGGGCCCAAGATGGAAGATGGCCTTCAGGGGGAGCAGTCCTTCCCAGCACTCTGCCAATGTGAAATCAAGGCTGGCAACATCAGCCTTGCTATGTGGGAATCCCCTTGTTATCCTATACACCCTTATTCAGGAATATGCCTCACTGAACTCAATGAGGCTTTCATTATTTTATTTTATTTTATTTTATTTTATTTTATTTATTTTATTTTATTTTATTTTATTTTATTTTATTTTATTTTATTTTATTTTATTATTTTATTTTATTTTATTTTATTTTATTTTATTTTATTTTATTTTATTTATTTTATTTTATTTTATTTTATTTTATTTTATTTTATAAATTCATTCACAACAATAATATTCTTGCAAATATTAGAATTTTACACAAGATTCTTCCGAATCTTAGGACTCCCCTCCTCCCCTCCGTGGGTTCTTTAAGTAACTTTTTTCCACTGCATATTTTAAGTCCATCCCGTTTACAGTTCTCCATTATATCCAAAATCTTTGCATCATTGCGAGAGTTACAATGGTACCTCTGGTTACGAACTTAATTCGTTCCAGAGGCCCGTTTGTAACCCGAAACCGTTCTGAACATGAGGCTAATTTGCTAATGGCGCCTCCCGCTGCTGCCGCGCCACTGGAGTGCAACTTCCGCTCGCATCCCAGGGCAAAGTTCGCAACCGGGAGCAACTACTTCCGGGTTAACGGAGCTCGTAACCCGAAGTGTGCGTAACCAGAGGTACCATTGTATTCAAAGCCTGCCAAAGAGTTCGAGTGTTTACAGTGGTCTTTTAAAGACAATCCATATTTGTCCCATTCTCTGATGAAGTTTTGATCCTCCTGATTTCTGATTTCCCCAGTCAGTCTTGCCACCTCTGCATAATCCAAAAATTTCATCTGCCGGTCTGCCCTCGTAGGTCTCCTGTCATCCTTCCAGCTCTGGGCTGGCAGCATTGCAGCTGTTGTAACGTACATAAACAGTCTTTTCAGATCCTTCGGTTTCTCTGCGCCTACAATTCCTAACAAAAAGGCTACTGGTTTTGTTTTTTAATAATATTTATTAAAATTTTCCAATCAAACCAAATTATATATTCCAAATTATACAAATCATCCAATAATCAAACAAATTCCAATGTTATGCCTAATTATAAATTATAATAATTATAAATTATTGTTATTTTTTAACTGACTTCCCATGCTTCGAGATCGGAGGGAATCCTAATCATCTCATATTTCTACTGCATTTCAAAATATTACAATAATTCCCTTAATACATTCTGATGTTAATCCTTCTTTATTTTCAACAGGCTCTGCGTTCATTCTGCAAGTGAGTTTAAGTCCAAATAAAATGTTTCTGTGTGGATTTTATGTCTTTACTCTTCTTCTTTATAGTCCAAATATGTAGCCCAAGATTTCCCTCTGTAAATTCACATCCTCTCTTCACAAACTGGTGTTTCTGCCGAATCAGTCCAGGAGCCTTCCACTGCAGGTAGCTGCCATATCGGCACACAGCCCAGATAAAATAAAATCATGGCGTCTGCCCAATGTTGTTCCTTAACCAGCTGCTATTCAAACATTAGCTTTTCCCAGGGAGGGGGGTTACCAAGTAAACTGGAAGTACAAGTATCGGCTTCTGGTTTTTTAACAAAGGTTATTTTAAACATTTTTTTCGATTCATTATATATAATTTCCCAGAATTCCTTTATCACTTTACAATTCCACCACATATAGTAAAAGGTTCCCCTCCTTTTCCTTACATTTCCAACAGACATTTGAACTTGTCCTATACATTTTCGCTAATTTACTAGGGGTTAAATACCAGCGATACATCGTTTTCATATAATTTTCTTTCAATGTGTAACACACTGTAAATTTCAAATCCTCTCTCCATAGTTTTTCTCATGCTGCAAACTGTATATTGTACCCAAAATCTCTTGCCCATTGAATCATAACCAATTTAACATATTCATCTTTGGTAAACTGTTCCAACAATCATTTATACATTTTAGAAAGTCGTTTCTCATTACAGTGGTCCCTCGACTTACGAAATACTCGACATCCGAATTTTTCGACTTGCAAACGAAAAAAGTGGCCACACGCCTACAAATTTTTCAACATCCGAATGGAAATCGTTGCTGGTTTTAGATGCGGTTTTTTCAACTTACGAATTTTAGATGCGGTTTTCTCGACTTACGAATTTTTCCGAATATTTTTTCTCCCAATGCATTCCTAAGGGAAATCGCTTTTTTCGACTTACGAACTTTTCGACCTACGAATATCCATTTGGAACGGATTAAATTCGTAAGTCGAGGGACCACTGTGTTTTGTAACAGCCAGCAGGTTTTGCAAAAGAGCCCTTGCAGCTTGCCCACCTCTTCAGTGGGGAGGGGAGGCACCAAAACTACAACCCACAACACCCAGCTCAGGAGAAGGCACATTTCCCAGCAGACGGTGCGGCCAAAAGTGAAGTAGGAACACCCTTTGGCTACCTGCTACAGCCAGAATGTGTAGGGACGCTTCTCGACACACAGCCTTCCAAATTTCAGCTTGAAAGTTCAGTCCATTTAACTGAAAGCAGCTCCAGCATTAGCCGAGGCTTGGCGGTGGGGAGGCATCCCTTGTCCAACTTGCACCCTTAAATTTTTTGCACGTGGGACAAGTACCCTGGTGGCCCCCTGTATGCTACACCACTGGGAAAGTGACAAGGCAAAAAAAGCGCTTGAAAGTGTAGACCATGCCTGGAAATCACGGAGAAGAAGAGTTTGGATTTGATATCCCGCTTTATCACTACCTGAAGGAGTCTCAAAGCGGCTCACATTCTCCTTTCCCTTCCTCCCCCACAACAAACACTCTGTGAGGTGAGTGGGGCTGAGAGACTTCAGAGAAGTGTGACTACCCCAAGGTCACCCAGCAGCCACATGTGGAGGAGTGGAGATGCGAACCCGGTTCCCCAGATTATGAGTCTACCTCTCTTAACCACTACACCACACTGGACAAGCCCTTGCAGTAACATGCACTTGTTGAATAATATTCATTGTTTGCCCATAGTCTTCTAGGCACTGCATACACAATAGTAGTTGAGATGTATTTTGCTCAGGGGGCCCATTGTCTTTGTTGGACGGGCAATGGAGGAATGGAAAAATGAGGTCAGGAACCCAATCTGAAACAATAAAAAGGGATCTCTTGAAGCCAGGTGACAAAGATTCAGCCAAGGAAACAGCCTCTGCGGTCCAAAAGCATTCACATTTCATCACATTTTGAAGTTTTAACGTTGCGGCTGCTTTTGCTTTTCGGTGTCTGTTGGCTTTTGACAATGTCCAGATCAAATTTCATTTGAGCTCTAAATCACACCATCTAGCTCTACATTTCCTTGTAAATCGTGGATAGCCTGCCTCTGTGATTCAGATAAAAAGTAAAAGCGCCCACAGAGAGGGAATCCATTTGTCTCGCACAAATCCGCAAAGCCTCCCCCCCCCCTCCTTCCTTTGCTTGATTGCAAGACAACACTAAATTAGCGTCTTGGTCTTTGCACATCAATTAGACAAGGCATCGACATCACACAGCCGAGTGTGTTACAGTGGAGTTAAAAGGCAGCGGCTTTTGTGTTTTCCTACAGTGACCTCTGTCTGAAATCCCACTAACATCTGGTTATTTACAATTCAATCTGCTTGGAACCGTCCTGTTGGCTGCCAAAGCACTCTCTCAGCATCACAGAACCAATTAAGGGCACCATAAATAAGAGCATCCCAGAGCAGAGGGGAGGGATGTTGCCTTATTCTTTGGACTTGTCCAGCAGCATTCGATTTGCTCAAAGTGAACATTAACAGCGCTAGCGTCTAATTGTGTTCAGCTGCCTGGAAACAATTCCCTCCCATTGCCAAATCTTTGAGCTGGTCTTTCAAGAAAAAAGAAACATGGGGTAGATAAATATGGCGGTTGGGTGGTTGGGTAGCATCCTGCGGGTTTGGGGAGGGTATTCCCTGAGTGAGGAAATATTACAACACAGTGCCCTCCTAATAACCAAGAAGAAGCAGGAGTCAGGTCAACTTCAGTGATTGTATGTATCTTAAAAAACAAATCAGTGGCTCAGCAAAGCATCTAGGAGTTGCTAGGCAGGCAAGGCTAAGTGTCCAACTCATTTCCACTCAACTACAGAGGGAATCGTACCCAACGAGACGTTTTCCCAGACCCTCCGAGTGTCCCTATTTTCCAGGGACAGTCTCAGATTCACAGAAGCCACCCAGGTTTCTGATTTGATCATGGAACGGCGTGCTTTTCCTTAGGACGTCTCTATTTTCATCGGAGAAATGTTGGAGAGTATGGAGTTATCCGACCCATGAGCCACCTAAAGGCAGCCCTGTGTATGGAAGTTTTTTAATGTTTAATGTTTTATTATGTTTTTATATTTGTTGGAAGATGCCCAGAGTAGCTGGGGCAGCCCAGTAAGATGGGCAGGGTATAATAAAAATAAAAATAATAATAATAATAATAATAATAACAATAATAATAATAATAATAATAGGACATTTTCATTGGAGAAATGTTGGAGGGTATGAGTTGCTATCATAAACCAGGCATGGTTTGCTTTTTTTAAAGGGACAGGCCATACACACTAAAGGTCACTTTCTATAGCTTCCACTGTTCCCTTGGGTGGTATATGGCCACTAATGGGCAATCGTTGCTACATCAACACATCTGAACCCCAACCCAACCCTGTCCGTGTCTTTGAGTACACAAAGCTGCTGATTCATAGAGTCATTGTTTTGACTCCTAACATCCCTTGATAAAAACGATGGTGGAAATCATTTTGTTCAGCAATGAATGCTGTTAGATCTCATTTGGATTAAAATAATAATAATAACCCTCTCCTGTAGCTCATGAATTTTGTGCGCCCGATGCTCAGAAGCTGCCCGGCATCTTTTTCAGGCTGTCTGTAGCTCTTAATAGAAAAACCCATTGTGTTCCATTTGTCTAAATGCAAACGCATCATCTGCTGGAGCCACTAAGAGCTTATTGGATATGTTCGGTTGAGTCGAGCCCGCTTCATTTCGCTTCTGCCCTCATTAGCAGGTTTTCTGGCAGTCAATGGAAATACAATAAAACCTCTGAATTTCAGTAGGCAAGAAAAGGCAGTGCAGAGCTAAAGAGAGCGGGGAAAGTAAATCAACCCGAAAAACACCTTTACATGCTCAACAATTTGCCTCTTTTCTGTTGCTATTACATAGTTATACCCTATTCACTGGAAGTCTTTATTGCAGCCTATCATTTTACAGTCGCGTGGAGGTGCCATCCGGTTCATAAAAGCTATCGGCAGTTGTCGCTGCTTTCTGTTTTCTGCATTCGTTTCCTGTCGTGTGAGGTATGAGGACATTTGAAGCTATAACCAAAGCTAAATGTAAGCAGTGAGAATTGCATGCTATCCTGCCAACACTTATTATAACTCCTCCAAAATACAATGGAAAGATCTCTAGCTGTGCTTTCCAAAGCTGGTTTTTATCACCAAGAGCCCTATAGTATATGATTAGAATAAATCACATAGATTTATACCATCCTCCTTGTACTTTAAAAAAAATGCATTGTTTGTTGCAGGTACACAATCGGAATCTTTTTAATACACTGGATTTTTTAAATTGTGCAGTGAATGCTACAGTAGAAAAGGAGAGGGGACTATAACTTTGTTGAGACAAGGAGGCAGAGTAAGATTGTCTTCCATAAACACAGTTTTAACAGTGGGTCCGTAAGTGACCGTGGAGGCCAATTCTGGATCCACACGTCCTTCCACAGCGGAGACATGAGTTTCTGGGAAAGAGTTGGTCACAGTGAGGGTTTGCCAAGCATGCCTTCCTCTTAGCACATTACTTCCTTTTGTCCTGAGTTTGAGAGTCCTCAAAGCCCATGACACCTTTGCTAAAGGCTGTTCTCCAATTGGAGCACTCACAGGCCAGTGTTTCCCAGTTGTCAGTGTTTATACTACACTTTTTAGATTTGCCTTGAGAAAGTCTTTGAACTTCTTTTGTTGACCACCAGCATTACGCTTTCCATTTTTAAGTTCAGAATAGAAGATGATAATCAGGCATCCGTACAACATGACCAGTCCAACGAAGTTGATGTTGAAGAATCGTTGCTTTGACACTGGTAATCTTTGCTTCTTCCAGTACACTGGCATTAGTTTGCCTGTCTTCCCAAGTGATATGTAAAATTTTTCAGAGACACCGTTGATGGAATCTTTCGAGGAGTTGCAGATGGCGTTTAGAAGTGGTCCATGTTTTTGGATTTTGGATCCACACATCCTTCCACAGTGGGGACAAAGGTTTCTGGGTGGAAGTTGATCATGGTGAGGGTTTGCCAAGCATGCCTTCCTCTTAGAATGTTTCTCCCTTTCGTCCTGAGTTTGAGCGTCTTCCAAGCCCCTGACATCTTTGGTAAAGGCTGTTCTCCAGTTGTAGCACTCACACGCCAATGTTTCCCAGTTATTGGTGTTTATACTACATTTTTTTTTGGTGTTTTTTATTAAAGATTTTCTTGATTCACAAAAGTATGTACAATGTCTCTCTTGTATTTTTTCCAAATAACGTTTTTACAAATCAGTTTCATTTGTTGAGACATTAGGAAGAAAAAGGGGGAAAGAGGTGGGTGGGGGGAAATGGGGGGGGGTCGAGTGGCTATGTTTCTATTTTACTTAATGTATGTAGGGTTTTGTGTCAGCGTTGTTTGTGCAGGTTCTCTGTTGTTCGCTTGTGCTCCTTTGGTGGTGAGAGGTTGGGGTTGACCTAGGGTGTGCTTGTTCATTTGTGGTTGGCTGTGGTGGTCTTTGTTTTCATGTGGGGGTGGGGGGTGGGGGGGTGTTTTGGATCAGGTTAGCCATATTGATTTGTATGCTGTTGGTGGATTTTTGTCATTGTCTTGTTGGGCTGTGTGTGTGATAAAGGGGAGCCATACCGGGGTGAAGGCATCTTCTTCTATTTGTCCCCATGTCAGTTTCAGCTTGTTGGTTAATTTTTCTAGTAAGGCTGTTTCCCATACTGTTTGGTACCATTGGTCCATGCTTACTCCTGACAGGTCTCTCCAGTGTCTGGTTATGATGCTTCTGGCTGCTGAAAGTAGGTGGGTTAGGAGTTCTTTGTGGTGTACGTGGGCATTATTGTCTTGGAACATTTTTTTAGATTTGCCTTGAGAGAGTCTTTGGACCTCTTTTGTTGACCACCAGCATTACGCTTTCCATTTTTAAGTTTGGAATAGAGTAGTTGCTTTGGAAGACGATAATCAGGCATCCGCACAACATGAGCAGTCCAACAAAGTTGATGTTGAAGAATCATTGCTTTGACACTAGTGGTCTTTGCTTCTTCCAGTACACTGGCATTAGTTCGCCTGTCTTCCCAAGTGATGTGTAAAATTTCGGAGACTCCGTTGATGGAACCTTTCAAGGAGTTGGAGATAATTTTGTTGAGACAAGGAGGCAGACTGAGCATCACTCAGAGCGCAGACACCGGTTGGCCCCCAAGATTGGTGTCTTCCAACGCTGCGCTGGCCAGACTGGTGCCTCCTAGTGGACGGCTGCCCCAGCCTCTGTGGTGTCGGGAGATGGCACTCAGGCTGCTGCAGTCTTCTGCTAGACCGTGCCAATTCTGCTGAGCCCCCTGATAAGGAATATTGAGGGGGCTGGTGACACCTCTGCCTCCTAGAATTGGCATACCTGAGCCAGAGGAAGGTCCACTAGATGGCCACTGGATGATCAGCACTCCAACATGCCTTGCAATAGTAACACATACAGTAGACCACTGCTTCACTAGCAAAATCTGAAATTAATTGGTTGCAAGTACAGACTCTTTCACTGCAATAATGTACAGACTGAAGCTCATAGCTGTCAACTTTCGGATTTGAAAATAAGGGATTTTTAAAAACTTTCGGATTTGAAAATAAGGGATGCCGCGAGGGCGGTGCAATGGCACCAAGTAGCCTTGCCACCCTGCGCTCCAGAGGCTGCGCGCGAACGGGTGAGCGAAAGAGCGAGCGCATAGACAGCAGGCAGGCTGTCTGTCTGGTTGGGCGTGAGGGTCTGGCTGCACAAGGCATGCAAGCTCTGCCCCCTGTCGGTCTCAGACTCCTTATTGGCAGCCGAGCAACGCAGCTGAGGAGCCTCCCTGGCCGGCAGGAAGGGAGAGGAGCTGCTTCCTTTCAAATCCGGGAAATTTAAGGGGTATCAACAATCCGGGATAGCAGCAGGAAACGGCATTGGAATAAGGGAGTTTCCCGCCAAAAAAAGGGGAGGGTTGACAGCTATGCTGAAGCTGTCTATAGTACTAGCAGGGGTCAGCAAACATTTTCAGTAGGGGGCCTGTCCACTGTCCCTCAGACCTTGTCGGGGGTCGGTCTATATTTGGGGGGGGGGTGAATGAATTCCTATGCCCCACAAATAACCCAGAGATGCATTTTAAATAAAAGGACGCATTCTATTCATGTAAAAATACGCTGGTTCCTGGACTGCCCGCAGGCCAGATTGAGAAGGCGATTGGGCTGCATCCGGCCCCCGGGCCTTAGTTTGCCTACCCATGTACTGGACTTTGGCTCCTTATCGATTTGACTTTAACGATTGATGTGTTGACACTTCAGTTACAAATTGGCCTTTTGTTACCATCAATTGGCACATTTCGATACGGATTTATGCTAATTTTCAACACATCAGCCAGAACTGTTTTTGTTTCGCCGGGTTGGACTTCTTTAATAATAAATAATAAATTCTTTGGTATTACTGTGCCGTTGCCCCCACCTAAGCTGCTTTTTGCATCTTTGGTTCGGGATGTGAAATTTGCCTCTCAAATCCAAATTCGTCACCATTCAAATACACAATTGTGCCAAGCCAAATTAAATGTGATACTTGAAGAGAACAGTAGATGGCATAACTACACTGTGATGTTGAGGGACGCTTTTGCACTGCTTCTTGTTCTCAACAGGAAGAATAATAATTCCGTCACAGCTAACCACTTTCAAGTCCAGTTGATTCTCATAGGAGAGAACTGAGCATGAACTTAACTCTCTCATTGAAATCAATAGAAGTTTAAACAGTTTATCTGGACTGTTTGCAATACTATTTTCCTTTTCATTGAACCATACAGACCCTGGGCAAGTCACTGAGAATAAAACCAGGCGTAGAGACTACCAAATCAAATACCATACCCTCCAACATTTCTCCAGTCAAAATAAAGGTAAAGGGATCCCTGACAGTTACCGGTAAGTCCAGTCACGAACGACTCTGGGGTTGCGGTGTTCGTCTCACTTTACAGGCCGAGGGAGCTGGCGTTTGTCCGCTCCACAGTTTTTCCGGGTCATGTGGCCAGCATGACTAAGCCACTTCTGGCGCAATGGAATACCGACACCAGAGCCGCGCACAGAAAAGCCGTTTACCTTCCCACCAGAGCAGTACATATTAATCTACTTGCACTTTTGGTGTGCTTTCAAACTGCTAGGTTGGCAGGAGCTGGGACCGACCAACGGGAACTCACCCCGCCACGGGGATTCGAACTGCTGACCTTTTGATCGGCAAGCCCAAGGTTCATTGGTTTAGACCACAGCGCCACCCGCGTTCCAATGAAAATAGGGACATCCTATTCAATAAGAATAATAACAACAACAATAATAATGCCCCACCCATCTAACTGGGTTGCCCCAGCCACGCTGGGCGGCTTCCAATGTATATGAAAATGTTATAAAACATTAAGAACTTCCTAACAGTGGTTAAGAGCGGTAGACTTGTAATCTGGGGAGCCGGGTTCACGTCTCCGCTCCTCCACATGCAGCTGCTGGGTGACCTTGGGCTAGTCACACTTCTCTGAAGTCTCTCAGCCCCACTCACCTCACAGAGTGTTTGTTGTGGGGGAGGAAGGGAAAGGAGAATGTTAGCCGCTTTGAGACTCCTTCGGGTAGTGATAAAGCGGGATATCAAATCCAAACTCCTCCTCCTCCTCTTCTTCTTCTTCTTCTTCTTCTACCAACAACTGCAGCAGGGTTTTTCATCATGTCCAGGATAATAGTACTGGGGGGTGGGGGGACAAGACTGATGATGGTAGCAGGTCAAAGGCCTACCCAAACCTGATGCTGTCCCTAAAATATATGTACTACATGTTTGGATTAATGGCCATTTAAATGCCTAATGGTTTATTACTGATAAATTGCCTAAAGACTGGTATTGTTTTAAACGGCTACAGTGGTACCTCGAGTTACAAACGCCTCAGGTTACAAACGCTTCAGGTTACAAACTCCGCTAACCTGGAAGAGTTACCCTAAGTTGAGAACTTTGCCCCAGGATGAGAATGGAAATCGTGTGCCGGTGGCACAGCGGCAGCAAGAGGCCCCATTAGCGAAAGCACACCTCTAGTTAAGAACAGTTTCAGGTTAAGAACGGACCTCCGGAACGAATTAAGTTTGTAACTAGAGATACCACTGTATTGTTCTTTTCATAAGCACTGTACCCTACTCCCAACAAAACAGCTTATGTACACAATATAGAGCACGAAACTATATCATCATTATATTGACAGCGCATCCTTAATTTAAAGCTTATCTTAATACATGTTGATGTGGATTCCAGCTATTTAAGCATTCTTTGTACTGTACATGAGTATGTATGTATTGCTTTCTTGGCATTATTGCTCATTTAATTACACCAAATTTCAATGGTTCCTCCTGTGCCAGCATCAGTGGAAACTCTGGAGCTCCAGGTGTAACTTGTGCTCCCTGTGGTATAATGCAAGACTGACAATTCACATGGAAAGGAGATTAACATGGAGAGCCAAACGGCTTTGGGAAGTTTCTACTGCAGCTAGCTACTCGGCAGAAGAGACAAGCCACTTTAAAACCTGGCTTGCCTCTTCAGCCAAGTTCTCAAGTGCATAAAACATGTTAAAAGCACCTATTTGTTTCTCCTCTTCTTGTTCCTTGGTGGTCTAGGCTTGCATCTCTTTACAAAATTAGAATTATTTTTGAAAATGCACATTGTGGACAAAGTACAATCAAGTGTGTTAGATAACTGCATTATATTGTGCACAATTCATAATGAATTGGATTCCTTCCTAACTAGAAGCAAATCCATCATTAGTACATTATCACCGACGGGGAAACTGTGATCGAGCATAAGCTTTCCATCAGCTAAGACTTAGAGATTGTTATTGCAATTCATTATGAATAACTCCATTCACGATCATCAGATGTGTTGATGAATCGGTCATACTATGCAATGCTTTGAGGCTTTTGTATGAGTTGCTGCTTACAGAGGTGGTGAGCACAGAAACCCCCCCCCCCCAAAAAAAAAAACACATGAAAGATTTGTTTCAGAAAGCATATAACTCAGCTGACAACTAGGACTCACCTTTCCTACAGAAGAAACGGGATTATTATTATTTTTATATAAAAAAAGAAATCTTCCCACCACTCTTCCAAATAAATAGAAGATTAAGTTTTGTGTAAGTCATTGGGTATTATTTTTGTCCAATCCTTTGAAAATCCCCTTTATTATTTTCCCTAGGACATATCCATCTCCAAACAGTGCTTGATAAACCGCAGGATGTCATAACCATCAGATTTGATGGATAAATACTCTGCTATATGTCAGCTTCTTTTCAACAGTGTGCAGTTTGTCTAGATAGATTGATACCAGCAGGCTTTTCAAATCACTCCTTCACAGTTTTGACGCAAGACCTTGCCCTCTTGTTGGGTGTTTCTTTGATCCTGCAACTGTTTGGTACGTTTTCTCTTTAAGTATCTCCGTTCCAGTAGAGACATGGATTCTACCATTTGGTAGAACTTGCGGTTTGCCCTCCAAAGCAAACATAAGTCTTTGTCTCTGTGCAACATAGATTGTCAAGCTATGCTTATGCATTGAAAATATCTGTATTCCACCTTTCTATATATAAAAAAATCAAGGCAGCCAACAGCATCAGAACGATCCAAACAATCAATGAATAAATTAATGGACAACAGCAATACATGTAAAATATTTGTGCCACCTTTGTTGTGCAAATAACACAACCTTTGTTGTTTAGCTGCCACAGGGTAGCCTGTTTACCTAGCTGGGAGTTACAGCAAAGCACCGCCTCATATGGGTAAGGTCTCAAGGCACACGAAACCAAGCCTTATGAAGAACGGTTGAGGGAGTTGGTGATGTTTTGCCTGGAAAAGATGAGACTGAGAGAAGATAGGATAGGCATCTTCAAATATCCCAAGGGCTGTCACATGGAAGAAGGAGCAAGCTTGTTTTCTCCTGCTCTGGAGAGTAGGACTCGAATCAATGGCTTCAAGTTACAAGAAAGTGTTAGGATTCTTTTCCTGTGTTGCAGTCATGGGATTGTTTTTATCACATGACGGTGTATGTTTTCATTCCACATTGTGGGAAGTGACGGAGACAGGATGTTTGGATTACTGTGTTTCCGTGATGTAGAAGAAGAGAAGAAGAGTTTGGATTTTATATCCCGCTTTATCACTTCCCAAAGGAGTCTCAAAGTGGCTAACATTCTCCTTTCCCTTCCTCCGCCACAACAAACACTCTGTGAGGTGAGTGGGGCTGAGAGACTTCAGAGAAGTGTGACTAGCCCAAGGTCACCCAGCAGCTGCATGTGGAGGAGCGGAGACACGAACCCGGTTCCCCAGATTACGAGTCTACCGCTCTTAACCACTACTCCACACTGGACTTTTGTCCTTTGTTCTCTCTTTCTTTGCTGTCAGATGCTGAAGAGGAAGGAGCTGAGTTACGATGCTCCAAGTGTGTATATGTAAATAAACATAGTTTAGCCAAAATGCTGCGCTACTGAGTCTGAACGCTGACTGCCTATACCAGGGGTAGGCAACCTAAGGCCCGTGGGCCAGATGTGGCCCAATCGCCTTCTCAATCCGACCCATGGACGGTCCTGGAATCAGCGTGTTTTTACATGAGTAGAATGTGTCCTTTTATTTAAAATGCACCTCTGGGTTATTTGTGGGGCCTGCCTGGTGTTTTTACATGAGTAGAATGTGTGCTTTTATTTAAAATGCATCTCTGGGTTATTTGTGGGGCCTGCCTGGTGTTTTTACATGAGTAGAATGTGTGCTTTTATTTAAAATGCATCTCTGGGCTATTTGTGGGGCTTAGGAATTTGTTCATTTCCCTCCCCCCCCAAAAAAATAGTCCGGCCCACCACATGGTCTGAGGGACAGTGGACCGGCCCACGGCTGAAAAAGGTTGCTGATCCCTGGCCTATACTCTGCTGATCCTAAAGTGTGCTGATGCCTCTGAGGTATCAGTCACTGTGATGTTTGGGCTGGAGAAAGATTTTGAATCTCCCGATCGAACGACCAGGAGGGAGAGACATGCCAGTGTCTAGGACTTCCTGACAGAAAGGAGATTCCAACTAAATATTAGGGAAAACTTTCTGACAGGAAGAGCTGTTCAACAGTGGAACAGTCTCCCTCGGGAGGTTGTGGACTCTCCTTCAATGGAGGTTTTTAAGCAGAGGTTGGACGGCCATCTGCCATGGATGTTTTGGCTGAGATTTCAGCATTGCAGGGGGTTGGACTTTGAACTAGATGGCCCTTGGGGTCCCTTCTAACTCTACAATTCTATGATGGTGTGAAGCCACCACCTTGCTAAAGATTAGCAGGTCTGGGTCTCATCAGTGCCTGGACTAGAGACATCCTGGGAACCACTTGTGATTAAACGTTATAGAACATTATATTTAATAACCTTTAGAAGATCAATGTAGATCCAGCCCAGAGTTCTTATAGTGTTAAAAGAGAGCAGGTCTCATGCTTGTGAAGTACAATGCAACTAGCTGGACTTATTTTGTCAAAACATTGCGAATACTAATAAGCATTTTTAATGCCGTTTGGTTTATGATACTCTGTGTGCATGGTGTTTTGTTCCATTTAATCTTCATTTGAATCATGCTTGAGACAAAACTGATGAAGGCTTTAAGTACTGGAATGAAACAAGCAAATAGCAAGGGATGTTTTGTGTGGGAAAGCATTCCACATTGTGGAAACTTCCTAGCCAGCTTAAATGCTCAGAAATGCTACCAGGCTCATGGAATAAATGCAATCGAACCTCTGGCTCTTTCAAACTGTGTTGATATTGATCGCTGGAGGTGATGCAGCTTTCCAATTCCTCAAGGCGTGTGTGAGAGAGAGGGAGAGAAAGAGAACGACCAAGAACACAGCTGCACACATGATTCATCTTAATGGACAGACATTGTTTTATTGCTGCTGTCTTGTGCTTGTATATCGGGCCCCAGAAAAAAACGTTTCTCTATACTCTGTACCTTCCTTAATGGAAGTTCTCTCTATCTCGACGGGCGTGAAGTCAGGACTAAAAATCATATCTCTTTACTTCAGGTGTTCGGAACCTGTGGTCCTCTAGATCAGGGTTCCCCAACCTTGGGTCTCCAGCTGTTTTTGGACTACAATTCCCATCATCCCTGACCACTGGTCTTGCTAGCGAGGGATGATGGGAGTTGTAGTCCAAAAACAGCTGGAGACCCAAGGTTGGGGAACACTGCTCTAGATGATGCTAGGCGATGGCTCTTCTCCTCCCAGACCATGGGGAGCAGGTTCCCCATGCCTGCTTTACTTGAAGATACCTTCATGCAAGCTTTGTTGTGAGATATACCAGCCAAGTCAAAACTCATCTCCCCGTCACATAAAGCTTTGTGTAATTTGACAAAAGGCAACAACTTGAAGCATAGTTGCGTTCTGACTCCAGGGCTAGGCCCCAAAACAGTTTTCTGCCAGAGGTAAAGGACAAGATGGCATTCCATCCCTATTCCACATACGGAAGCCAGTCCTCAAGGTGGGATCCTGTCCGCCCCATCTAGTCTTGAGGCACTGATGGGTAGGTCTAAGAAAGCCCCTAGACACCTTCTTCGTGTGCCTCCTTCATGAGAGATCCGGAGATTGGCAACATGAGAGCAGGGCCTTTTCTGCAGTGGCTCCCCGTTTGTGAAATGCTCTCCCCAGTGAGGTTTGGCTGGCGCCTTCATTAAACACCTTTAGGCACCAGGCGAAAACGTTCCTCTTTAACCAGGCCTTGGCTGATCGACATTCAATGCCCTTTTAAAATGTGTTGTGGAAGGTTGAATTATTGGGTTGTTTTTGTTTTTATTATGTCTTTTCTGTTTGTTTGTTTTTAATATGTTGTGAACTGCCCTGAGATCTATGGTTATAGGGTGGTATACAAATTAAATAAATAAAGACTGACTGACTGACCAGGGTTGGAAGGATGGGGACGGTGGGGGCGGTCCACCCCGGGTGTCACCACTGAGGGGGGTGACAAAATACCGGGTGGCACTCACTGCGGGGCCTGCAGTGCACCCGAGCCACACGTCTCTCCTGGGAGTGACACAGTGGCTTGGACACCCGCAGGCTGCGCGCTGCCCCAAACGGTTCGCTTGCTGTCTCCCCCTCAGCTTGTAGGGCGGCTGAGTGGGAGGAGGCAGGCAGACTCCTCAGAGGCCCCACGGAGTGTCCTGCCCCGTCTGGCCCCACCCCAGGCACCCGATCGGCTTGCTCCACCACTGTGACTGACTGACTTTCTTAAACATGGGTCCCAGGTATTCTTCATTTCCCATCGCACCTGACCACTGGCCATGCTGGCTAGGAATGATGGGAGTTGTAGTCCGACAACATCTAGGGACCCAAGGTTGGGAAAGGTTGGAATTTGGGAAATGGCAAGCAAGGAAGGGTTTTTAAAAACAAACAAAAACAAAAACGTCTCTCCCTGCGGCCCTGCTCCAACTCAGGGCTGCTCTTAAGAAAAAATAGAAAGCAATGAGGAATCCAATCATGCATCTCCTGCATCTTATTTAGTCTGACCTTGAGTTCTGAAAGCCCCTCAAATTCTTTGGTAGGGGTTTTCCCCAGCCCTGCGCCAACCTTTGATACAACATGTACTTTGCTACGTACCCTTGATCTCACCGAAATCAGAGGATTTAGCAGGGTTCAATGGGAGGCAGGATTTACCAGTGCTTAGAAACGTAACCCATTTCCTCTACCCAGACTCAGTTTATTGCACAGGTTTGGCAAACTGTGTTCAGCAATGCCGCTCGGTATAAAAGCGGGTTAATGAGCCATGTTGCGAGAGTACGGCTTTCAAATAGTGGTTCATTTACCAAAGGAATATATGTTTAAATAGCTCGATTTCTTTGCCACCTTAGCGCTATATACCGGTATTAGTATTACTAATACCCAGGTCTTAGTACTAAGTAAATAAGGCTGCCTTCAGACAGGTACACAAGGGGCATGTGACATTGTTCAAATAAGTAACTTATTAACTCATAAAGAAAACTCCTTCCTGAGCTAGTTTCAGCATAAAAATCGACGTCAAATATCAGCAGACGCCTGTGCTGCGGAAGGCTATGTTTGGGGACAGATGAGAAGCATTTATTCTTTTTCCAACGGCCATTTCATTTTGTTTAAATGGTTAAGAAAATGCATTATCTCCAAGACTCGGATTTTCATTTTAAGCGACGGTCTCGCTCCCGCAAGTCAAGCGATGACCCTCCTCCCCTCAGCGCTACTGAGAGTACAGGTTCGGTGTTCATCAGGTATGTTTAAAAAATTCTTTCCAATCGTTCCATGAGTATTTTGACCTAATGACTTATAATTATGACCTTACCGATGACACAATGGATTATTATCTACTGCTTCCAAGTGGGTCACTCGGCGTAGCTGATACATTTCTCCTGGGACATTAATGAAGTTTCAGTTTTGCATCAAGGATCAGGTCTGGCCAACATCAGATTCTATAAAGGCAGACCCCATAATTAAAATGTTTAGGGTCACTTTTGGGATAACCGAATAGAGGCAAGCATTTCTGGCACACCCCATTTCATCTAATCTGCAGTTTTAGAGAGTTCCGTCTCAGTTATGAGACGCAAAGCAGATTCACACAAGCTTCATTTTCACTCCCATAGTACATATGACAGAAATAGGGGTGCATGGAGAATTGGATCTTTATTCATTCCTACATGAAATGAGCCGATCCACACCTCTCAGACTAATGTGCGGATGGGAATCACGCTTTCAACTAGATTTTGTCGTTTTCTGGATGTTCTAACACAGTTCTTGGTACTTTAAATATATAAATAGTATGCAATTATTATGTGCATTCTGGTTTCTTTTTTTAAAAATGTATAATGTACATTTAATAATAATAATAATAATTAACAATAATAATAATTTTTTATTTATACTCCGTCCTCCCTGGCCAAATATAAATTACTAACACCAAATATAAATTACAATAAAACATAACAGGGGAAAAAACGGGTTGCCGGATGTCAGGGACTGGCCCGAGCCAGGAGGGGCGGTGGAAGGGCCAGGGGCATCAGGAGGCTACCCATGGACGCCGGAGGAGGTTTTGCGCGCATGGGATCGGGAAGAGGCAGCGCCCAGGCTGTCTCCAGAGGCAGGGAAGGAGGTGTGGAGAAGTGGGAGTGAAGGGCTGTCTCCGCCTGTGCTGACGGAAGAGCGGGTGGTGAGGGAGCCTATGGAAGCAGAGGAGAACATGGAGACGGGGGGAGAACGAGGGCTTGAGGACGTTGGGGGAGCCTCTGCAACAACCTCTAGGGAGGATGAAAGTGAAAGGGATGAGGGGAATGCAGGGGCCAGCAGGGTCAAAAAGCGGAAAAGGAGGAGCGAAAGGAGACGTTGGAGTTTCAAAAGGCTTTTATGCTGGGGGGAAAAGCGGAAGCCCTTACTTGGAGAATCTGAGTCATCGGAGGAGGATGAGGAACTGTGAACTTGTCTGGTGAAATAAACTTGTAAATAAATCAAACGGACTGCCGAGTCGATTACTCCTGAGGAGGACCCTTGACCTCCTCACAGCATTCTCCAAGTCAACGTAACCTCCTCAAGGAGTGAAAGGTTGCCGGGATGACGACTGGCAAGGAAAGTGCAGCCGGGGAGCCGCAGTACGTCGATTGGGAAGAGAGGGCGAGAGACCTATCAATCAGGTATGAAGTGGCTCAAGCTCGTCTGGAGGAGGCGAGGCTGCACGTCGGCGCAGGGAGAGGGACGATGGGAGGAAGGAGGATGCCCTCCCACGGCAGTAAATTTTATGGCAGACCAGAGGAATACTTGGGTTTCAAGACAGACATGCTGTATACCCTGGACTTATATAAGGAAGAGTTTAAAAGCGAAGCGGAACAGATTGGTTTTGTGATTGGGCATTTTGAGGGCGCTGCCAGGGATTGGGTGCGTCCTTTGATTTTGGCCAAGAACCCTGCCTTGCAAAATGTAAAAGCCTTCTTTGAGGGCATGGACATCGTTTATACGAATCGCAGTGCCCAGGACATGGAGGCTAGGGAACTTTTATCGCTAAGGCAAGGGAATATGTCGGTCAGAGAGTACCACGCTAAATTTTCGCTGCTTGCACATCGTTTGAACTGGGATTTGAAGTCACCCCCAATGATGGCCATGTTCAAAATGGGACTGGCGGATGAGGTCCAGGATGCGCTAGCGAAATCAGGACCTCTGGAGGACTTGGACAGTCTAACGCAAGCTGCCATGGCAATTGGGGTGCGCATGGAGTGCAGAGAGAGAGCAAAGAAGGAAGGGAAGCAAGGGAGGTGGTTCAGCCTCCGGGTCCCGCCCCCAGCGGAAAGGAGCGCAAGCGCTCAAACGCCGATTCAGCAGGAAACGCCCATGGAGCTGGGGGGAGCCCGCGCGCGCCCTTTTTCAAACCCAACGGTTGCTAGGAGCAGTGAGACGCAGGGCGGGAAGGTCGTGAAACGCTGTTATATATGTCAAAGGAGCGACCATCTGGCAAAACACTGTGGGCAAAAGAGAGTCTGGCAGGGGATGGCAGGGGCGGTCCTCAAGGAAGGGGGGGCAGAAGAGGCTGCGGTCTCGGGAAACGGAAATGCCTGGCGGCAAAGCGAGGGGACAAGCAGCCAGGCACACCCACAATAAAGAGTCCCCCAAGCAGCACGCCCCCAAAGGCCCCGCCCGCCCAACCCTCCCACCCACCCCCCAACGCACCGAAGCCCGGGATAGTGCTGGAGATATCGCTGCAGCTGCCAAATGGCTGCACCTTGCAGATCCCAGCCCTGGTCGACAGTGGGGCGTCGACAGATTTTTTTGATCGGGACTTTGCCATGCAGCATCAGATCCATCTTTTGGAGGTGGATTTTCCGCTCCAGGTCACCACCATAGATGGAAGAGAATTAAAGGGAGGGGCAGTCACTCACAGCACACCCCCCATGAAAATGCAGATTGGCAGGCATTCAGAGGTGCTGGCTTTTCATGTCACCTCTTTGGCAGGTCCGCCCATCATCCTAGGCATGGGATGGCTCACGCAGCACGATCCCGTCATAAGCTGGAGCCAGCGCTCTCTAACGTTTGGATCGGCTCATTGCATGGAACACTGTTTGCAGCAACTCCAACCCCAACACCAAGCAGCTGCGGTACTACAGGCGGGGGAGGTGTCACTGCCTGAGCAGTACGCAGAGTTCCAGCAGGTGTTCAGCAAAAGAGAGGCTGACAAGCTCCCACCCCACCGCCCCTACGACTGCCAAATCGACCTGCTGCCAGGAGCGCGGTTGCCACCTGGCAAGCTCTACACAATGTCGGAGCAGGAGATAGCGCTTTTGCAGGACTTCATTGACAAAAATCTGGCGAGGGGTTTCATCCGGGAAAGTAAAGCAGTAGGGGGCAGCCCCGTGTTCTGGGTGGACAAAAAGAATACGCATGAGAAACGCCTCATCTGCGACTTTCGGATCCTGAACCAGCTGACGGTGCCTATTTCTTACCCCATGCCGAGAATAGATGATCTACTAGCGGCTGTGCGGAAGGGCAGGATTTTTACGAAGTTGGACCTAAGGGGGGCGTACAACCTCATCAGGATCAGAGAAGGTGATGAGTGGAAAACCACCATGTATACACCCCTGGGAGCTTACGAGTACCTCGTTATGCCTTTTGGACTTCAGGCTGGCAGCCAATGTTTTCAGGCATTTATGCACCACGTGCTGGGACCCCTGCTGTTCAAACACGTGGTGGTGTATCTTGATGACATCTTAGTGTACTCCCAAAACCCGGAGGAACACGTGACACATGTCAAAGAGGTGCTCCAAAGGCTCCAGGACAACCAGCTGTGTGTCAAGCTGGAGAAGTGCCAGTTTCATGCCAAGGAGGTGGACTTTTTGGGCTACCGCCTTTCGGATAAGGGCATAGCCATGGACACTGACAAGGTAGAGGCAGTCCTACAGTGGAGGAGCCCCAAGACCAAGAAGGACGTTCAGCGTTTCGTAGGTTTCGCAAATTTCTATCGCAAGTTCCTACCGGCTTTTGCTCACATGACGGCCCCAATAACGGACTGTTTGAAGGGGAAGAAGAAGTTCCAGTGGACAGAGGAGGCTCAGCGTGCCTTTGAGACGCTCAAAGGAGCCTTTGCATCAGAGGGGCAGCTATTGCATGTGAACACGGCCAAACCCATCAGGATAGAGACGGATGCCTCAGACCGGGCCATCGCAGCGGTTTTGCTGCAGCAGGACCCTGCAGGCGAATGGAGGCCCTGCGCATTCTATTCCAGGAAGCTCAGCAAGTCGGAATCTCACTACGCGATTTGGGACAAAGAGCTGTTGGCGGTGGTAGCGGCATTCAAGCATTGGCGTCATTTCCTGGTTGGCGCACGGCATCAGATTCAGGTGCACACGGACCACAAGAACCTGGAGTACTGGCGCACGGCCAGGATCCTCAACCAGAGACAAATGCGCTGGGCAGAGTTTTTTGCGGACTTCAATTTTCACATCCATTATGTTCCAGGTGACCAAAACGTCAGAGCTGATGCCCTGTCCAGGAAGCCGGAGTACATGGAAGAAGAAGGGCCGCCGGTGGCGAGGGCGGTCTTCAAACCTGAACAATGGCGGTGTGGGGCAACACTGGGGGGACGGGAAGAGCTGGTGCGCCTCACGCAAGCTGATACTTTTGCCCTGAGCAAACTAAGGGAACTCAGGGAGGGGGATCCCAAGGCCAAAGGTTTTGAGGAAAAAGAGGGGTTGTTGTTGTTTAAAGGGGCACTGTATGTTCCAGGGGAGGAAATGCGGGCCAGAATCCTCAAACAGTTGCATGACAATCCCACAGCAGGGCACTTTGGGCAATTCAAAACCATGATATTGGTCACGAGAGAGTTCTGGTGGCCCAGAGTTAGACAGGAGGTCAAGGAGTACGTCAGGGGGTGCGAAATCTGCCAAAGGGCCAAAGAGGGAAGGGAGAGACCTGAGGGGTTGCTGGAACCCCTTCCCACCCCCAGCAAGCCCTGGGAGGCGGTTTCTCTGGATTTCATAACCGACCTCCCCCCATCCAAAGGTAAAACCGCAGTGCTGGTCGTAGTTGACCTTTTGACCAAAATGGCTCACTTCATTGCCTGCCCCAAGGTGGTATCGGCAGAGGAGACGGCCAAGCTGTTTGTACAGCATGTTTTCAAGCACCACGGCCTGCCAGAAAGGTTAATTTCAGATCGTGGAGTTCAATTTACCTCACGCTTCTGGCGCAAGCTCATGCAAATTTTGCAGGTGCAGGTAAATTTATCTTCCGCTCGGCATCCTCAAACCAACGGGCAAGCAGAGCGCGTTAACTCGATTCTGCAGCAGTACTTGCGTTGTTACGCATCTCAGCGACACAGCGATTGGAGTGACAAACTGTCCCTTGCAGAGTTTGCGTACAATAATGCTCAGCAGGTGTCGGCTGGTATGTCTCCATTTCAGGCAAACTATGGTAATCACCCAAGAGCCTTTCCGGCGGGGGGAGGCGAGGGGGAAGCGGGAGACGTGCCAGCTGCGGAGCATTTTGCAGAAGAGATGCAGGCCCTGCACCAGTTGCTCAGAGACAATCTAGAAAAGGCAAAGAGTGCATACAAGAGGGCAGCAGACCAACACCGCAGGGAGGGAGAACACATCCAAGTGGGAGACAAAGTGTGGTTGTCCACGCAAGGATTGCCCATGCAGGGCAGGGGGAAGAAGTTGCGGCAGTGCAGGATTGGGCCTTTCGAAGTGGTGGAGCAGATTAACCCAGTGGCATTCAAATTGCAATTGCCAGAATCCATGAGAATCCACCCAGTCTTCCATAGGTCGCTCCTCTCCAAGTTTAGAGAGCCACACAGGTATCAGCAAGGGTACCAGCAGGAGTCGCAAGAAGTGCCGTTGGTAGATATGGAGCAGTTCAATGAAGCCACGGCAATCTTGGACTCCAGGTGGAGAGGGGAGGAGTTGCAGTATCTGGTGGCATGGGAAGGGGAGCCAGCGTCGGAGAACGCTTGGATCCCGGCGGAGAACGTCACCAGGGAGCATCTGATATGGGAATTCCATGAGCTGTACCCCAACAAGCCGAAGCCATACGGATGGCCAGGGAGAGAAGGGTTTCAACCCACAGACTCAGAAGAAGGGGAGTTCTGGGTTTTTTCGCCGTCTGGTGAAATGGGCACTGGTGGGGACGACGAAAGGCTAGAAAGTCCCCAGTCAGCAAGGAGGGAAAGGGAGGAGGAAGGGAGCATCACGGAGGGGGAAGACGCACCGTGGCTGGGGTACCCCACTCCTCCCTGGTGTCGACAGGATTGGGAGGAGATGTTCCAATCCTCATCGTCATCGTCCAGTGCAGACACAACAGTCTTTTTGGGTTTCCCTTCGTCGCCAGGGACGGCGGGAGAGAGTGAAGGAGGGGAATGGGATCCAGCAGGGGATCTTGGATACCCCAGAGTCTCACCCACCGAGCCGCCTCAGGAGGGGAAGGGGGGCTTGGAAGGGGGGATGGATGTCAGGGACTGGCCCGAGCCAGGAGGGGCGGTGGAAGGGCCAGGGGCATCAGGAGGCTACCCATGGACGCCGGAGGAGGTTTTGCGCGCATGGGATCGGGAAGAGGCAGCGCCCAGGCTGTCTCCAGAGGCAGGGAAGGAGGTGTGGAGAAGTGGGAGTGAAGGGCTGTCTCCGCCTGTGCTGACGGAAGAGCGGGTGGTGAGGGAGCCTATGGAAGCAGAGGAGAACATGGAGACGGGGGGAGAACGAGGGCTTGAGGACGTTGGGGGAGCCTCTGCAACAACCTCTAGGGAGGATGAAAGTGAAAGGGATGAGGGGAATGCAGGGGCCAGCAGGGTCAAAAAGCGGAAAAGGAGGAGCGAAAGGAGACGTTGGAGTTTCAAAAGGCTTTTATGCTGGGGGGAAAAGCGGAAGCCCTTACTTGGAGAATCTGAGTCATCGGAGGAGGATGAGGAACTGTGAACTTGTCTGGTGAAATAAACTTGTAAATAAATCAAACGGACTGCCGAGTCGATTACTCCTGAGGAGGACCCTTGACCTCCTCACACCATATTTCAAAAAGTGAAAATCCGCACACAAAGGTTGTTCAACTTTTTGAGTTTTTGAGCTTTTTTTTATTATTAAATTCACTAGAATCGACATTCCCAGCGTGGGTGGCCATACGTCTAGATTTTCCCTGGCATTTAACCATTTTTCTCCCAGACGCTGTTTGTGAAGGCCGAATACCAGCTACTGTATGTCTAAGACGTATGGCAACCCTAAGACGTAATGCAACCATGGAACAGAACTGGGTAAAATACATGAAAATGACAGTAGTGGATTGGAAATAGGCAAATTATCCCATCTCTAGAGCTAATGTGGTCTAGCTCTCCAACCCACAGGACTGCCACAGCACCCAAAAGGTGAGATGTGGACCGAAAGAATTTTTGATGTGGATATCCCAGGATACGAGACACGCTGGGGGTACCTTGCCCAAACACCTCTCCTCACCCGCTAAAAATCCTGGAGCTGACCCTTTCTATGGCACTTTAAAACAACTTTGTGATGAGATCTAAGCCTACTTCACAGGTAGCAGGAATCATAGCTGTCAACTTTCGGATTTGAAAAGAAGGGATTTTCCCAAACTTTCAGATTTGAAAATAAGGGATGCCGCCAGGGCGGTGCAATGGCACCAAGTAGCCTCGCCACCCTGCGCTCCAGAGGCTGCGCGCGAACGGGTGAGCGAAAGAGCGAGCGCGTAGACGGCAGGCAGGCTGTCTGTCTGGTTGGGCATGAGGGTCTGGCTGCACAAGGCATGCAAGCTCCACCCCCAGTCAGTCTCAGACTCCTTATTGGCAGCCGAGCAACGCGGCTGAGGAGCCTCCCTGGCCGGCAGGGAGGGAGAGGAGCTGCTTCCTTTGAAATCCAGGAAATTTAAGGGATATCAACAATCCGGGATAGCAGTGGGAAACGGCATTGGAATAAGGGAGTTTCCCGCAAAAAAAGGGAGGGTTGACAGCTATGGCAGGAATCAGTTTCACAGTTGCACCGTGAAGCTTCCATAAGCAAGAACTTTGGCATCCTTACAGATTTGCTATCAAACTGTTGACGAGACACTTTGATATTGCTGATGTAGCAAATGTGAGAAATTGTACAGAAGCAAACATTCTGCCTCCCCTCCCCAATTAGATGTCTCGTTTGAATCAGCTACTGAATATCAACAACTGCCAATAACGCTGAGAAATGCAATCATTTCTATGTGCTTTGTGTTGAATCAGCAGCAGGCAGTTAAGTTGAGTTGAATAAAATGGGCACCGGCTATCTTGATAGAGGCTGCAGCCACACAACATTTCATTCTAGAATCAATAGAAACTGAGTGCTTGCTTTTTTTATCATAGTCCGCACAAAAACTAGATCTATTGCGTATTTTTTGCTCCTGAAAAGTGTTTCTTAAAAAACTAGTTTCGCTGTGAAAAAAGCCCTAAATGGCTTTGGTCCAGTATACCTGAAGGAGCGTCTCCACCCCCCATCGTTCAGCCCGGACACTGAGGTCCAGCACCGAGGGCCTTCTGGCGGTTCCCTCACTGCGAGAAGCAAAGCTACAGGGAACCAGGCAGAGGGCCTTCTCGGTAGTGGCACCCGCCCTGTGGAACGCCCTCCCTTCAGATGTCAAAGAGAACAACAACTACCAGACCTTTAGAAGACATCTGAAGGCAGCTCTGTTTGGGGAAGCTTTTAATGTTTAATAGATTATTGTATTTTAATGTTCTGTTGAAAGCCGCCCAGAGTGGCTGGGGATTAATTTATTTAATAATAAATTATTATTATTATTATTATTATTATTATTATTATTATTATTATTATTATAAAATAAAAGCTCATTGCTTTACCCCATGGTGTGCCCCTTTGAAATGGGCACACCTGCCCATGGATGCTATAGGTTGGAATATACCAGGATCACAACCACCACTTCCTTTCTTCACTTGTGTCATGTGTAAGGAGGAAAAGGCATGGATGACCGAATCATGGGAAGGGCTTCCAAATCCATATCAAGTAACCACACCTTGTGGACAGCGGAATCTAGAACGTCCTGACTCCTACCCTCAAACAAAAGACTTGGACTCACTGTTCAGGAAATCCTGAGAGTTGTATCAAGGAAGTTGGCACATGACCTTTGCATCAGCTCAGGTTACAAATTGAAGGCTCAAAAGTTACCTTGGTGGAGACTAGGATACGTAGCTAAGCTTGAGCTTGAGCAAAAGAACCCCAATGTATGATACACCCAGTGCTTTTTTTCTGGGGGTACGCAGGGGTACACATACCCCTAAACATTTTGTGAATCTTTGTACTTTTGTCCATTTACTGTATTTGTTTTTCCCGATTTGAACTATAACATGGTGGTTTCCTTGAGTCAAAATGAGAGTACCCCTAAACATTTTGGGGGGGAGCACTGGGCACACCCCTCCCACTTGTTTCAAAATGCTTCTCCCAGTCACCACTTGATTTATCTCCACCCTCACCTAAGAATCTTCCTCGTCCTTGGACGGATCCTGCCATTCCTGTCTCATTTCGCTTGGCATCACCTGGGGCATATGTTGAGGATGAGCATGAATAATTCTGGATTGATTAAAAACCCGCATTTTGTGCTACAGATGGGTTAGTGCATACACAGCCTTAGACTCTGATCTGCTTGTGGTTTATTTAAAGTATTGCATGGCGTATTCTCTGTACCTATGGACAGTCAGCGTTCTCGAGGTACTTATGGAAGTGGATTGTGTCAAGTTTGCAACGCAGTGTTGTTTGGGCCTTCTGTCAGTCTTGGAACTATCACATCTCATCCTGAAAGGAAGGAGATTATATACCAGTCCACCTCCACCACTTAATGAATTTCCTTCTGTTACCCTGTACCCTCAAGTATAAAAAGGTAACCTGGCTGTTGCCGTGAAAGCTGTTAACCTTGAAAAGGGGAATTGAATTTGTCCAAACCACACGTTCAACCATGTACCGGTATTTCATTCTGTAGCAGTAACAACTTTAATTCTGCACACAGACAGCCAAGCCGAGCAGGTAATCAAAATAAAATAGGAAAAAACCCTGCCCTCTGATTCATGGTAGATATCTTTGTTATGTTGCTTTCCTCCCTAAACTACAAGACCCTAGATATTAGTTAAGGGTGAACTCTTCCACACAGTCAATCTTTCTCCTCCTTCCCCAACTTTCAGCTGCTCAAAGTATTCTCAGAACCCCGTTTGCAATCCCACCTTGGGAAAGAAAACCAATCCTATTAGAGTTGCGTAATAGCCAATCAAAACAGTGTGTTTGGCTCCCCTTTTCTCCTGCTAATCAATATATAGCATTTTTATCCTATACCTTTTCATCAAAAGACTTGGATTTCTCTGAATGCAGGCATACACGTACACAGAGAGAGAGAGAGAGACGCGCACTAATTTGTTGATATTTGCTATAGCCCAACAATCCTGTTTCGTTACAGCAAATGCCTGACCTGCTCTGGATCCTATAACCAGTGCTCTTTTTCTAGAAAAAAGAGGTGTCGGAACTCACCATGAACACCTCCCTCGTTCTCTTGGAATGGCACCTACTTGAGAGGTGCCGGAATTGAGATCCGGCAAGTTTTGGCTGAAAAAAGCCCCTCCTGTAACAGATAGAGCAGGGGTCGGCAACCTAAGGCCCATGGGCCACAAGCGGCCCATGGGGGTTGTTTAACCAGCCCATGGACCCCCGCCACCCACTCAGGGACCCCCCCACCCGCTTGGTTGGCTCCCGTACGCCATGCTAAACCGGGGCAGAGCAGAGCAGGGACCGCCTTCTGCGACGCTAGCCAGCTTCCCATTGGCTGTAGGAAGCTCCTGCAGCCAATGGGAAGCTGCACACGCCTCCTCTGTGCCGGAAGGAGCGCCGGAAATAGCATTTGCGCATGCGTGCATGCACGCGCACTCTCCGGCCCATCGCGGCATCTGCGGGACCGTGAACCGGCCCAAGCCACAAAAACTTTGCCGACCCCTGGGATAGACAAATACAACTCTAGAAATTGTTTAACTATACTCCAACTCATGTGCCATCTTACCTATCATCCCTTTCTATTGCCAGTCATCGTTTTGCCTTTATCAAAGCACGTTTTAATGTTTTCCCTTCGAATTCCCTTTTTCATAGATTTTCTAGGGGCCAAGTCTCGGTTTTATGTTCCTGTGATAATAGATTGATCGAAACACTTCACCATATAGTATTTATATGTCCTTTATATTGTGTTGTCCGGAAGAACTTACTGTTACCATTAATCCACAAGTTGCCTGGGCACCCGGCAGATTTTCACCTGGCCTTTTTATTGCAAGATACAGATCAGCATGTAACTTTACAAATGGCGAAATTTTTAACTTCCGTTTTGACATATAAACGTCATAATGGACTGCTGTTTGGAAGCTGAAAATTCCTTAAAGTATCTATTTCTAATTTGTACTCTTTTAAGTTTTACTGGTTCTAATTTTTTTAAATCAAATTGTACTGTGTATTTGTTCTAGTTCTGTTGTTCTTGTGAGCTTAAAGCTGAAATAAAGTGATTGATTTAACTATACAGATAATATTTGAAAGCTATCCACACGGTGCCACCAGATAGATACCCTTGGGAATCGTAATGATTGTGACCTGAGAAAGATAGAAAGAAAAAGAGGCCATCAGGTTTGGTTTCCTGGATTGTATTTTTACCTTCAACATCTAGCAGAGTTTACGTTGCTCTTTTGGCCTTACCCAAAAGATGTTTCTAGTAAAGGCGCTATCATTTATACAAGTGCACATCTTGACATGTCTCCACAATGATGGAGTATCTGTGACTCGGGGATGGAGATGGAATCAATCTAAAATGACTGTGGTGTAGCAAGCAATATTTGTCTGGATCGTGCCCAGCTGACCTGTGTCCCAAATAATGACACTTGTGCGAAAATCGATTCTGCTGCACTCTGATCTCATTTCAAGGGGGCTAATCATGTTGGCTGGCGCTGCAGCAAACAGCCAACCACTCTTATCTATTTGCTTCATATGTTTATTTATATACTGCTCAATACTGAAACAGCCTCTAAGTGGTTTACAAAAATAATGAATTCTCTCTCTGTGTGTATATACATATATATATTATACATGTGCATACACACAAACATCAATTAATCGGGGGGGGGGAACTACAATACAAAACAATAAAAATCCTCAAAAAGCAAAACAAAAACAAAAACCTGCAGCATATTTTGAAAACCTCTTAAGATTCTCCTGCTGGAAAAGGCATCTGAAGTAGTGTCCTCATCACTCTGTATCAAGTATGTTCTCCCGCTTGGTTTTATTTGTTTTTTAACATAGGCAGATTCCTTTAATAATAATAAAAACCTTCTAAAAATACTTTTGAAAAGATGGAGACATCCCCTTCCAGTTCGTAATCCTATTTTAAAATACTGCAAAAGATGATTTTTTGTAGATTTATATGTGCTTCCTGAAACGGTTGGTCTGTCTCCATGGCAGGAGAAGGCTTTAGTTGCTGGACTTTATTCAGTGCATGGATTGACTGCAGCAAGCAGGGCTTTGCAATGTGACCCCGTGACCCCCTTGGGCATCCTTACAACATGTTGGGGGTGGGGGTTGATTCTCAGACCTAGGTTCCAACCCCCATTCAGTGACGAAAATCAAGGGGTGACCTTGGGCCTCAGCCACTCCTACGTCACGGGAGTTATTGTGACCATAAAATGGGAGGGTGCTGCCTTGAACTTCGAGGAAAGCTGGGCTATAAATGAAGTAAGTGAATGAATAACATGATCTGCCAATATATAGCATGTGATGCTGTTTCATAAATTCATCTTGCTACACGTATGCCAATTACTCATGCTGCAGGAAACCAGAGCCAGTCATGGATTTTCTCAGGATCTTACAGTACAGAGAAAGCAATGCCCATGTCCATCTGTGGCATTAAGTGCATGAACAGGCACACCCTAAATGTTCAATGCATTCTGCTGAAACTACAGGTTTTTTAAGTTTTAGTTTAAGTTCAAGTGTGATGCTCTTTCCTCTTATTTTTATATCACCTGTGGGCAGTCACATCCATTCTTTGAAGTCTAGCTAATTAAGAGTTCGGGTTTTCCCAGTTACTCAGAAGCACTGCTAAAGAAAAGAATATTATATCCTTCTTGCTATGCAGGTGGTTACTCCTCACAACTGTATTCGCAAATCTTTGATCTTCTAAGTAATTTAATGAGAGGATTTCAGGCTGGCCAAAATCCATACCATTGTCAGCTATGCGACAGGCAAATGATCCGAGGCAGTAATTAGATAAACAGCTGAAAACTGACAATCAGGAGCCAATGTGGGAAGAGAAAGGTATTCATTTCTCATATATATTTGATTAGTGCTGCTGAAGAGATATGAGTGGTGATGGTTGAATAAGGTTAAGACTCCTCCAGCTCTCCTCCTGTAGTATTCTTGGTATTCAAATACCGCATATATCTAACTAATGTCTCCTCAGTCATACGTATCAGTTCCTCTTCTCCAGAATCCATGAGTAATGCCTGTGCATTTTCTAAACCAAAAGCCTAGATGTTGACATCTCGAGCCCTGCTCCTACTTCCAAAGGGAACATTCTTCTCCCTTTGTGCATGCCTTTAAGTAGCTTTGTCCCCCAACCTGGTGCATTCATGATGTTTTGGACTACAACTCCCATCAACCTCTGCCAGCATGGCAAAAGTTAGGGTGATGAGCATGGTAGTCCAACAACATCTGGAGGGCACCAGGTACAGAAAGTCTGCTTGAAAGAATAGGGTGAGCATTCTTCCACCAAGTTCCATTGTCATTAGCATGTGAGTATCCCACATAAGGAAAGGAGACAGGAAAGGAGGGTGAGGGGACCGCACAGATGACAGTATAAAGAACATAAATTAGGGAAAGGTAAAGGGACCCCTGACCATTAGGTCCAGTTGTGACCAACTCTGGGGTTGCGGCGCTCATCTCGCATTATTGACCGAGGGAGCCGGCGTACAGCTTCCGGGTCATGTGGCTGGCATGACAAAGCCACTTCTGGCAAACCAGAGCAGCGCACGGAAACGCCGTTTACCTTCCCGCTGCAGTGGTACCTATTTATCTACTTGCACTTTGACGTGCTTTCAAACTGCTAGGTTGGCAGGAGCAGGGACCAAGCAACGGGAGCTCACCCCATCGCGGGGATTCGAACCACCGACCTTCTGATCGGCAAGCCCTAGGCTCTGTGGTTTAACCCACAGCGCCACCCGCACAGATGACAGTATAAAGAACATAAATTACATGTAAGCAAACTGTCCTTCCCCCCTTGTTCATGTTTCTGGGCAGGCAAAACTGGGAGATCTGGCATGCCTAAGGAGCAGAGCAGTTTATGGATGACAGCTCTATCAATAAGAGCATTTGTCTATGCGTTTGAGTCCAATGCACGATGTTTTACAGGTTTAGATAGATTTGATCAAGCAGCCTTCCTCCAGATCTCCATGACTAGGACTGTTCTGGAGATGGTAAAGTAAATGTTTCATGGTTATTAATGGAATGGAGAGATTGTTCTGCCAACTCACAGCATGTGATAGTGGAAGCAATCCAGTGGGAGGGAAGTCACATAGGAGAAGTCATTCAGGATAAGTGCGATGAACCTTTTATGACTCACCATAACAAATCAATAGGGTTTTTCCCCCGTCATTGGAACGGTTCCATCCTGCCATAAGGCCCGGAGCCTAGGGTCTGGAGAGCATGTTGATTATTAGAGCCAGGCAGGAAAACTGGAAGGAGAAGACTAAATGAAAAATAGAGATGATTTTAGGAACAGTGAACTAGATGTCAAAACGCTTTTCCCTGGTAGATGCAGCGCTATGGTGAGTAAGAGTTTGAAGCATAGATCACATGCTCTCCTGGGAAAGGTGTTAGGTATGGGCAACACTAACTTGAAAGAAAGGAGACAAAGGTCACAGGTAGACAGAGGTTCAAAGTGTTTCCATATCAATTCGATAAGGACTAAGGACTAACTCCAAAGCAGACCCGAGCCTATAACAGGGGACCTCAGGTTGCCAGGGCCTTTAAAGAAGCATTTAACACATGGATGCACAAACACTCTGTGCCTTTCCCAAGGAGGCCAGAATGCCAAAATAAACAAAACCCAACACTACTAAAGAGGTCAGGAGAGAAGAATACAAAGACTTCCAGTGTGTACAATGTGAACATACCCTCCAACATTATCCAGGCCAAAAACTAGGACTCGCATCTTCTGGGTTGCGCCCCCACTCAAGTCCCATGATCCACACGAGAGTATGGAGCCCCAAAGCACATGTTTGGGGGGCGCAGTGCTGTCACACATGAGCACGAAGCCCCAAAATGGGATGGGCTCTTAAGGGGTATGATAGTCTAGAAGAGAATTCAGTGAACTTGCGATCAACGTGATGGGACCTGGCAAACAAATGGGAATGGGCGCCATCACATGACATAGGATTTTCCTGCTGAAGGCTTCCTGGTATGAAGGCTGTCCATCAGAAGGTTCCAATAGGGCTAGATCAGGGGTGGGTAACCTCAGGCCTAGGGGCCAAATACAATCTTCCACGCTTCTGTGCATGGCCCTCAGGAACCTCCAACGCCATACCTCTTCCCAAGCCACATCATTTCTACCCAGGCTATTCTTCCTCACTGGCCCTCTTTTGCGCCCTCCTTTTGCCTGGTTGGAATGCGCCCTTGAATTTTGATAATGACTTTTATTTGCCTAGATGAAGGATGGAGTTTCCATAGGGAGAAGCCAGTTTTGGTTGTTTATTGAAATTTGATTTATATTAGAGACTGGCATTCCTGGAAAGGGGTATGTGCAAAGCAAGCGGGGGAGAGTAGCAGTGTGAAGAAGTTTGGTGAACAACAGGACGAGACGATGGCGATGGTCAGAATGTGGCATTTGGAATTAAGAAGATTGACCTCATCCACACAGAGACATGGTTTATTATAATTTAGCCTGCTTGCTGGCATATATCAGCGGCTGTGGAAATATTGGAAAGAATTTTGAAAAGCAATTGATAGAGGTGATCAGGGAAGCTCCGCCGTCCGAGGCATGGGAAGTCCATATATTAAAAAAAAATATTATAATAATTAGGCATTATTGGAATGTTTCTTTTAATTGGGAATTGTATAATTAATTTGGATTGTAAGTTGAAATGTAATTGGGAATAATTTCAATGTGATGTGTTGTGATTTGTATTGGAAAATTCAATAAATAGATTATAATAAAAAAAATAGATGAAGGATGGAGTTTGTGTAGAAACTAGCCTGCTGAACAAAGGCATAGTTTCCATTTGTTGCTCCACCTGCTTTTGCATTTGGCCTTTTGAAGGTTGTTGCTCAGAAGGGCTTTGGCCCTCAGGCTGGAAGAAAGGTTCTCCATCCCTGGGCTAGGTCATTCAGGCCACCTGGATCAGGAGTTCTATCTCAGGTTGGAGAAACACATGGTAAGAAATCTCATAGACATGGAAGATAGAAAGAATTGCTAGGTGAAGGTAAACTATGACTGGCATTGTCATATATGGGAAAAACATATGTGGAGAGGTCTTCCTATGGAACCAGTTGGCATCCCCCTAAACAGTCTTTTGGGTTGCGGTTGGCTATTATGCATAGCTGTCAACTTTCGGATTTGAAAAGAAGGGTTTTTTTCAAACTTTCGGATTTGAAAATAAGGGATGCTGCAAAGACGGTGCAATGGCACCAAGTAGCCTCGCCACCCTGCGCTCCAGAGACTGCGCGCGAACGGGTGAGCAAAAGAGCAAGTGCTTAGATGGCAGGCAGGCTGGCTATCTGGTTGGGCGTGAGGGTCTGGCTGCACAAGGCATGCAAGCTCCGCCCCCAGTTGGTCTCAGACTCCTTATTGGCAGCCAAGCAACGCAGCTGAGGAGCCTCCCTGGCCGGCTGGCAGGGAGGGAGAGGAGTTGCTTCCTTTAAAATCCGTGAAATTTAAGGGATATCAACAATCCGGGATAGCAGCAGGAAATGGCATTGGAATAAGGGAGTTTCCCGCAAAAAAGGGGAGGGTTGACAGCTATGCTATTATGGTTTGCTTCTTAGTTTCTAGAAACAGTTTGTAATAAACTAATAACAACAGTGAAATGTTAAAGTCAGAATTTGTCACCAGCAGCTGTGTTATATCTCCCTCGGGCTCCAGGAATATAAACAGAACAGAAAAGTGATATTCAGAATAGGAGACAAAACTTAGTTCTGTGACCAAAGATTGTGATGTCCTATTTGTGTGTATCTGTTTGAAAACATGTGCACTTGAAGTTAGAAATGCACGGCAGAATTTTTATTTAAGATCCATTTGAAGACCATGCCTGAGAACCAAAGTGTTCAGCCTGCCAGAGGTGGTGGTGGCTCGGCTTCTGTTTCTGGAACAGTCTATACCCCATGCGGCACAGAAAATCACTTTCGCAGCTGCAACTTTCAAAGGTTGTCTGTGTGATGCAGCACAGGAATCTGCTGTTCAACAAAAAACGGACGAAGAATCTCACCAGATGTGTCCCGAGCCCTTGATGTGCCTAAAGCAGGTCTTTTGGATCCTGGCAAAGAAACAGGACCCCAATTAAACTTATCAAGACCTTTCAAGATGATGCCCTTTTTTGTTCATTCATTGTGCAGTGGTTTTTTTCAAATGCAGCATGGGATAAACGCCATTCCTGAAGGTAGCGCTTGCAGTGCAGCAAAATCACATTTCTCCTGGACTGTATGCTGTGGTTTTGACTTCAGAAAGTTTGTTAGAACATATCCACAGCAGGAGGAAGAAGAAATGCACTACAAAATTAGCTACAAATTTACAGAAATGATACATGGCATTTTATAGTCTAAACCACAGAGCCTAGGGCTTACCGATCAGAAGGCTGGCGGTTTGAATCCCCGTGACGGGGTGAGCTCCTGTTGCTTGGTCCCTGCTCCTGCCAACCTAGCAGTTCGAAAGCACAAAGTGCAAGTAGATAAATAGGTACCGCTCCGGCGGGAAGGTAACCGGCAGTTCCGTGCGCTGCTCTGGTTCACCAGAAGCAGCTTAGTCAGGCTGGCCACATGACCTGGAAGCTGTACGCCGGCTCCCTTGGCCAGTAAAGCAAGATGAGCACCACAACCTCAGAGTCGTCTGCGACTGGACCTAATGGTCAGGGGTCCCTTTACCTTTACCTTTAACTTACCTTAAGTTGGTATTACTTACTTCTTCAGATACCAAGTTGGCATTATTTACTTGGTCTCTGAAGAAGTGTAAAAAGCTCATACCAAGAACAAACTTAGCTGGTCTCTAAGGTGCTACTGGAAGGAATTTTTTTATTTTTTATTTTGTTTGACTATGACAGACCAACACGGCTACCTACCTGTAACTTACCTTAAGTTATTCCTCATAGATGTCCACAGTGGAGATAGTCCCTTCCTTGATGAAACATAACCCCTAGATTTCACATTTTAAATACAATAGATTTCTAGCATTTGAAAAACCTGAGATGAGACAAAACGTACTCATTTTTTCTTCTCATTCTTTTTGAGAAATTAGCCTGTTTCCCCTTTTGTTTTGTTTTTAATGTCCCCCCTTCCCAAAACATCCTTGCAGAAGCCCTTGTTATTCCTTAAGGCACAAGCCATCGATCAAAGACTGACTTGATAATTCTGCCTTGTCTGATTTGAATAGAAAATGCCAATTTATCCACGTACGTAACACCCTATAAATATTGGCTTTCCGCTGTGTGGCCTCACCACCAGCTCCCTCCCTCTGGTATGCACAAAGCACTTAGGGAAGAAGCAGATTTGACGGCAGTTTCACGAAGATAAGAAAGAGCGGGAGCCTCTGCTGCTTAGCATTCTCCAAAGTGCTGTGCGAATGATAGGAATTCCTGTTGCTAACTCCCTGCGTACGTTGGAAGGCTTTGGAGAGAAGCAGGAGTTTGTGCCAATCTAACATTCTCCAAAGTTCAGAGTAGATGGGTTAAGGCCTCAAGATCCGAAATTATGCAGGATTTCAGAACGGCCATGAAAAATATGAAGAAGGGATCTCAGTACAACAAGTAAAAAATAAATAAAAATGTAACAATGGTAGATTAGTTCAAGAGGGTATTGTACTGCTCAGCCCTATATGTAGCATTGCTATATTCTAATCTAAATCATGGCTACAATGTCATGCTAAGTGGGCGAGATGCAATTTTGTTAATCATCTAGATGGGCCGTTTAGGGTGTGGATTGCTCGACTGAATAGTGGCTTCCAATTGTGCTGCCTTTGCTTTTCACAGAGATGTTTTCCCCGCATCCATAATACATAGGCTATTAAGACCACATAATAATACAGCTACTATTGAGCTGCGTAGTTGCGTAACAAGATCTTGCCGCAGAATAAAAGCTCACAGTTTGAGAAGATTTTCCATCTGCATTGGGCAACTGCTCAGTTTCCTATTTATCTTTTATAAGACTCTGCGGGTTTGAAACTTAAGGCCCCTTTAAAACATTAATTTTTTAATGGCAGTTGAATGGGGAGTAGTTCATTGACTTCACTCCTCAAAAATCTGGAGCCCCGTGTAAGAATCCATCTTGTCCAAATTTGCACAGGTTCCAATCCATGGATTCTCCAAGTGGTGGCACTGCGTATAAAGTTGCCAGGTTCAGCTTCTAAGAGGACTTCTGTGTCTTTACAAGTTACACAGAGGAAAGGAAGAATGTCACCAAGTCTGGCTTCTCTCTTTGTTGCCACAGGAGCCAGGAAATCTGCAGCTGCCTGAATTGTCTCTTCTGTACATCTCTTAAAGAGTCACCCTCAGGATCTGGGCCTGGCAGTTTCCAATTCGATTCTGCATGTCTTGTGCCTGTTTTGCAGTTCCTGCAGAGGAGCAGTACAAATGGAAATGCTTCGCATCCATAACTCTGGATGAGAAACTGAGAACAGGCTGTGGGATTGCATGCTTGTTTCTCACTCTCCTTTGAAGTCTTTTCAACTACTCAGTTAATTTAGAGACCTGATTAGCCTAAGGTTACCAGACGTCCCCGTTTCCCGGTGACAGTCCCCGGATTTACACATCAGTCCCCATACAAAATCCATTGAAGTTGAAAAGTGTCCCCGGATTCATTGAAAAAAATCTGGTAACCTTTGATTAGACCTAATCCATTATTAACACCAACAGGGACACCAATGTCCTATCCAGCATTCATAGTGTTACTGGCCATCCCAATTGCTGCTGGGCAGTAGCAGGATTCCAGGGGTCTTGGCACTTAACCAGGGTTTGTGTTTCTTGCGGAAAATGAAGCACAGTGGAGACTCGTGTCTTTGTGAAATATGGTTTATTTTACACTATTTAGAACCTGAATCTTGACACAGAGAGAGAGTTCACAACAATTACATCTCCAGAGGGGCTTGTTCTTCCCAGCAGGGCGACATTGGATCGAGAGGCATCCTAAGCGCCATCGCTGTAACAGCCTGCTCCAACCAGCCAGCATTTCTGTTGCCCTTCAGTCTCTGCATGGAGCTCTTCCTGCTCCTTCTTCCCAGAAAACCCCTGCTCCCCAAACCTCTGTTGTAAAAGGACACCCTCTTTTCCTGGGATGACATCATGCCCCCTTGTGACCCTGGCAACCTGCCCCTCTCAATTCTTCTGTTTCTGTCCACTTCTCAGCTGCGGGAAGAACAGCACCTGCATGATCAATCATTCTTAACATTTTCCTTGTGTTTTTCATAAGGGCATCGCTATCAGCAATCTCCTGAACAGGAGAACTGGTTCAGCCTGTATTTTTCACTGGCCTGGCATCTTCCCTTCATACTCCAAAAAGCAGCTAAATTCTACCCCAGCTGGATTAGCTCAGTTGGTAGAGCACCAGACACTTAATCTCTGGGTTGTGGTTTTGACCCCCCATGTTGGGCAAAATATTCCTGCGGTCCTTTCCAACTTGACAATTCTATGGTTCTATGACCCTTTATTAAACTTAAGTATATGGAGAGTCTGCCCCCCCCCCAATTCATAACAATGCAAATGTATGAGCACCCAAACCATAGAGTGAGCACAGGGACAGGGCTGCCATCCCTACCTGTGCAACAGTGCCCACCCCCTCCTCTTGGACGTAGCCAAGGGGGGGAAGGGAAGCGTAGCTGCCCTCCCTAAATCAATAAAAAAATACATAGGCTAACTGAGGTTCTGTCCCCTCCAACAAAAGGCCTGCCCCCCCCAAAAAAATCCTGGCTATGCCCATGCCCCTCCTGTCCAAAAAAGGGGGGCATCAGGCTTATGTCGGGAATGAGCAAGACACAAAGAGGAAGAGTCTCAACATGTCAGATGAATGGGCTTAGACTCTCCCTTCACACCTTTTGTCGTCTGTAGTGGAAGCACATACTTTGACATGTGCAGGAGTAAGCACATGCCCTGATGCCCTCCAGACGTTGTGGGATACAAACCATATCAGCACCAGCAAGCATGCCCATTCCATAGCCCATTCCTGAGCAACGGCCTCTGGTTAATGAATGAGAAGCAGTCCAAAATTAATTGGGCCTGTAGTAATATCCAAATGAGCCAATAATCTTCCATTCTACACAGAGTATGGATACCCGAAGAGCAATTGAGAAGGTGCTCTCTAAGGACCGATAGCTGCTTTTGCAATCTGCATGATCTTTCTGCTTTTGTCATTCATAGGGATTTAGTCTTTGCATATTCTCAACAGCCAAAGACCAAATTAATTATGCATTTTCACAGACTGTGTATTTTCACCAGCTTTCAATTATTTGTATAGCAGGGGTAGCAAACATAGTGTGCTCCAGATGCGGCCATCATTCCTAACCCTTGGCCAGATGGGACTTGGAATCCAACAACATCTGCATAGCACCATGTCAGACCCTCCAAGTGTTCTTGTTTTCCAGGGAGAGTTAGTTCCATATTTACAGAAGTCATCCCAGCTTCTGATTTGATCCTGGAATGTCCTGCTTTTCCTCAGAGCGTTCCTATTTTCATCGGAGCAATGTTGGAGGGTATGGTAGGATGTCCCTGTTTTCATGGGAGCAATGTTGGAGGGTATGGAGTTATGCAACCGCTGATCCGAGGAGATAAGTAACTACACAACCTTTAGAAGACATCTGAAAGCAGCCCTGTATACAGAAGTTTTTTAATGTTTAATGTTTTTATATAAGTTGGAAGCCACCCAGAGTGACTTGGGCAACCCAGTCAGATGGGTGGGGTACAAATAATAAAAGTATTGTCATTATTATTCTGGAATAGGATGTCCCTATTTTTATCAGAGAAATGTTGCCGTATGCCATGCTGACTAGCCCTGCTGTATAATATACTACACAATAGCTGCCTGCAGCCTCTGTTTGTCAGAGAGCACTGCAAGGACTGTTAATATATTACTTGCAATGCTTAGCTTCCTAAGGGAAGAGAGGTATTTGGATGGACTTCATGTGAGTTCAGTGAAGCCATATACATACACAATGGAGATAAAGCAGGGTTAGCTAATCTGTTTTATTGGACCAATAGTACAATTGTGCAGACTATTAAGTTTCAAAGATCTTTGCAGGACCAAAGTGGACAAAGCAAATATACTAAGAATTAAACTATTCAGATAGGCCCAGAGCAAATACTCTTTTATGCATCTGTGTTCTGGTTTATTGACTTGGAATCATAAGGCACCAGGTCTGAGCCTGCGTGCAAAGTAAAGGTTGTTTCCTGTAACAAGTAGGACAATTTTGCTAATGCAATGTGCTGGGGGTAGGGGCATCTTGACCAGGGCTCCTAGCAGTCAGATACCAGAACGTTGTCTTCTGTGTCACCAGCACTGTCTTCTGACTGCAAGCCTTGCAGGCTGAATGTTGCCTTCAAGATGTTGTCTTCAAGAGGCCATCTAGGTTTCCATAGCTGTCTTCCTGAATATGCAGTCAGCTGACCCCATGGGATAGGATCAGCTCAGTTGGGTTTGTTTCATAGATATGGAATGGACCAGCTTCCCAGCCCTCCTAGCTTCATAGCTCAGAGGGGTTTCCAAGTGAAACTCTCTATAGGCGCTCAGTCTGAATGTGCAAAGGGGAAAGGGGAAATGCACAGGGTAAACTCTCCCCCTCAGTGATGCTATGCACCAGGCACATCCCTGACCAATGTGTAATCAACTTTAGAATGAAGGGAGCTGCTTCACCTGCACATTAGGGCTGGGCGATATATCACTATATCATCCCAAACAGGTTCAAAGTCCATATCATGATATAGTTTTCATAATTCTGACCTGGCAATATAATGCGAATCATGATGTGTGTTAGGGCTGGGCGATATGTCGTCCCAAACTGGTTTGAAGTCCATATTGTGATACCGGTTTCATAATTTTTTACCTGGCCCATATTGCAAATTAGGGTGGGTAGGTGCTATGCCACAATGTTAAAAACCAGCGCTACTGTACACAGGGTTTCCTCATTAATGAAGGTTCCCATTCCCAGGTTGGAAACTCTATGCGCCTATTAGCATCAGCTGGGAAGGGCATTCAAGAGCATCACTGAGTGAAGGGCTCGTCCTGATGGTTCCCACTTGCCATTTCACACATTCAGCTGAATGTCCGAGGAGTGCTTAAGAGCTAAATGTATTAATAATAATAATAATAATAATAATAATAATAATAATAAACCGCCCTATACCCAGAGGTCTCAGGATGGTTCACAGAACAAAATCAAAATATAAAACCACAAAATACATACCGGTAATCAAAATGAAAACAATAACACCCCCAAGTGTATAGAATTACAACTATACAGCGAAGCAGAATACTGTAAAGGAAAGCAGAATGAAGTGAAGTTGTTTTAAGTCCTTCAATGTAAACCCAGCTGAGAGCAGCAGGACTTGAGGAATCTATTATCACAGAACAAGGAGACCATGTCCTCACCAGAGATGCCTCTCATTTTACCATCATCAAAGAACAATTTGTGAAGGAGGAGGGGGAGAATAACAATGTGACATCACAATCCGAAAGGCCGGATGGTGGAGAAGAATGAACATTTTCCCTGTCCATTGCAACCATGGCACAAAAAGGTATTTTAGAGACTTACGCATGCTAAGTGAAATACCGTTATTATACTGTAGTTGCTGAATGTATGTAGGGAAAATAATTTTATTGGAAGACAGGGCCTAAAGATAAATAAATAAATAAATAAATGTAACAGGAATATGTAAGAGTATGTTCTGACACGTTAAGAGAATAAGCCACATTCAAGGAGAACAAGAAAAACAAGCCACAGGAAATTGCACATTAGGATATGTGTGACTCTGCAATGGATTCAATGAAGTTACATAAGTGTTTTAAGGAACTTCAAGTGTTTAATGAGTCATTCACAAGCAACAGTATATTCACCTGCCAGTGGGCACTGGTTGGATTTGGGCACTGGTTCCTTTAAATGACTGGATATTTTTATTTTTACATTGGTTCAATACCATTTTAATACTGTATGTTAAGACACCATGGGAACCTCTTAGAAATAAATGAAATATTGTTGAAAAGTTAGCAATCCTCTTAACCCTTATTTTTGGATGTGAGAGCGTTCCCAAATTCTATAATCTGGAATAAAACAGACTAGGGACTCAGATAGATTAGTAAAACAAAAAACAAAAAAACCAGCGCTTTGGATGCGTTATAAACATACAAAACCAGATGGCATCGGAGAGCAAAGAATGTTTCTTTGCAATTTTACATAGCGTGTTTTTTCTTTTCTTTTGTCATAACAAATTAATTTCTGATTTATTTATAGTGTTTTCCCCCCTGTGTGTAGATCCACCCTAGTATGGGATGAGGAGAAATTGCTGAAAAATTATTTTCAGCATATGTCAATGCTTCATTTATTCAGTGAACAAAGTCAATTAAATTGATGATACAATAATGCAAATAGAATACTGGGGATTCTGCTTCCTGTTTGTCGCTACTGGCACAATCTCAAGAGTGAAATTATTTGCCAGGTTTTACCCAAGATTAATACAATCACAGTGTCTAAGGCTGCAGTCCTATAGTCACCTTCCTGGGAGCACGTCTCATTCAACGGACATGTTGCGGAGCATAATTTTGTCATGGTTACTCACACTTTCACATGTGTTCAGCCATAAGTTCATTCCATGCTATGCCCATATTTGTCTGCAAATTTTTAAATTGCTTTAGCTTTTAAACACCTGCTGAAAACTTTTCTGTTCCGCCAAGCTTATCCAGGCAATAAAGAATAAACCTCTCCACAATGGTTAATCAATGTCTGTTTATAACTTTTTAATATGGTTTTACAATGTGGTTTTAAGTATTCTTGTTGTAAGGCACTTTTTATGAAATAGTGGTCTATAAATATTTTAATAAATAAAACATTAACATTAATTTGTATTTACATATATATCGAATATGCCTTTCCAAACAAGTTTTTACATATTTCAGAATATATTTTACCCCAAAGTACACATTTTAAAAGTTGTTTTCATAATGTTTTGGGCAAAGAACTATTGCAGTACAAGTAACCCGCAACTTAAGCGCATTTAACTTGTGCACATTCAGCTTTATAGGCTTGGCAAAAAAAAGGGGAAGAAAATCAAAAAGGAAAAAAGACTTTAGCAATCCCACCCGCAATTGAACCCAATGTGTTTTGACAATACCCGGTTTTGGCATTAGGCACTATCCCCGGAACATAACCCCAGCATAAGTTGAGAGTCACCTGTATTCAGGAAAAGTCTGGTGGATAACTATTTTTCAGTTCATACATTAGCTGAGGAGCTTGGGGATTGGGTCAGTTCAATTTGCAATATATGAATTCCTCAAGCATCCTCAAACTGGTGTTGTGGAGGCTATGCAACCTGATGTTACTGAAGCAACTGAAGGTAATGTAATCCAGGAAACAGTAGCATGATCAGATATGGCATTCATCAAGGAGTGGAGTGGGGCTGGGGACCAGAAAATGCAACCTTGTGGATTCCTTATGAAAAAACACAAGGGCCCCTATTTTGATTTCTGGTGGGGCTCTTAACAGCCTCCTGGTGCACAAGCAGTTAGTGAGTCAAGCTTTTTCTGGCATAGAGATATTTTTTTAAAAGGAGAAATTTGCCTGTTTAAAAAGCATTTGGTTCTCTGGCAGCTGTTAGAGAGGCAAAATGCACGGGCAGGGGAGAAATGGACTTATAATGAAACCAGGCTAACAACACTTAGCCTGAGAGCAACATCAATACACATGCTTCTGTTGGCATTGTGTCATTCAAGTCAAGTTGGAAGTGAGCACTGTCTACCAGTTTAGCTAAGTTCAAAGTTCTGGTGGTGTACAAGACCTATACAGCTTTGGACAAGGATATCTAAAAGATCATCTTACGCCTTATATATCCAAGGGATTGCTCTACTCCGCAGGAGACGGTCTCCTGAAGATAGCATCTTATCAAAAGGTCCACTCTGTAGAATGGAGAAACTGAGCCTACATTTTGGAACACCTTCCCATGACATACCATGTTTTTAAATGCCTGTCTGTTTGCGGGTTTTGGTTAAAGGGTTTTGTTTTTGATAAAGGTTTTTTAAATCAACAGATAGAACCATTATAACAACAAATGAAAATCCAAAGATGAAAAACTATAAAATAGGCATGAGTTGCATGTGAGTTAAAATAACAAACTCCAAGTGAAGCCTATCGGTGTTATCAGATCATCAAGTACTGTATAGCTTCAGATTTGCCAGAATTGTCATGAGGGTTGGGTTGAAAATAGCGGCTCCTCTTTATATGTCACAAAAGAATGCCCAATCCTATAAAAAGCGTCTTATTGAAATCTCAAATAATGTGTGATTTTCTCTGTTATGGCTATATTCCAGAGTGAGTGCTATCAAGCATCCAGTGCAAGATTTTGGGCTGTTTTCCACTGAGTCGCAATTACTATTTGTGCTGCCAATATCATATATAAGACAAATTCTTTTGACAATGTATCTGCATTGGCATCATCCGAAATATTCAATAACATTAATTTTGGACAAGCGTCTTTAGTAATACTCCCCATCTTTGTCCAAATTAAAATTCCAAATATCCCCATTTTCTTCTGAGAAATGTTGGAGGGCTTGGAGTTATCCCACCTCCATGCCATCTGAAGGCAGCCCTGTACAGGGAGGTTTCTTTAAATGTTTTATTGTGTTATTTAATTATGTTGGAAGCTGCCCAGAGCAGCTGGAGCAACTGGAGGGTATGTCCCCATGCTTATATTGTGGATTTCCATCCACAAATGGAACTAGGCTTGCCGTAGGTCAGCTAATTCCTAGTTTTCGTGTGTAAACACGGCATCAGGGGGGGAAACCCAGAAGTTGAAAATCACCATTTTGGGGGGAGGTTTGGGTTTGTACCCAATTTTGGTGGTGCTTTCCTTTAAAAAAAAAAAGATCAACTTTGTTGGCACCCTTAAAAAAGGAAACTTTGCAGGTGTCTGGAACTTTGCTTTTTGAAATACGGCAACCCTAAACGGAACGAAATAAGCAGTTAGGGTTGCCGTATTTCAAAAAGTAAAAACCAGGACACCCCAAAAGTTGTTGAGCTATTTTTCCTTTTTGGGAAGACCCCCAACGTGGTTGAGTTGTTTTTGTTTTCTCTGGGAACACCCAAAATGGTTGTGCTTCGGTTTCTTTCTAGGAACCCCCGAAAGCTTTCGAGATTTATTTAGACCCACCCCCCAAGAAGTTGTTGAGCATTTTTCTTTTCTTTTCCCCTCAAAAGCGCCATCCCCCTCCTCAAAAAAAAAAAAAAAAAAGGCGGGGAAATCCGGATGAAGGCCTTTCCCCCCCAGCCAACGGGGAGAGCTCGCCCCCCCCCAACCCGCCGCCTTCTGGAATGTTCTCGCGCGGAGAATACCCGACATGCCCCGCGCTGCCGCGCTCTTCCCGGCCACGTTTTGGGGCACCGGCTCCCTCTCAGAGGAGCTCGTCGGGCCGGTTTCCTTTCCTCCTCCTCCTCCTCCTTCCCTCCAGCCTCGCCGGGACTCGCTCTGCGGGTTGAGAATGGGACGGGCCTTCGCCGGGGCTTTCCCTCCCTTTCTCCTCCTCGGTCGCGAACGGAGACCGGTCGAAACTCGCTCAGGTTAGCGAGGCAGAGGCGCGCGCGGGGCGGTAGGGGGGGCGGGGCGGCGGGCTGAGAAACTTCTCCTCCTCCTCCTCCTCCCTCGTTTCTCTCATTCTTTTCTTTCTCGGAGGATGCGAAGCGTCGTGAGGTGACAGGAAGCAGGGAGGAGGAGGAGGAGGAGGAGGAGGAGGGGAAGGGGGCAAAAGTTTCTAGCCCCGCCAGGAGTGTGGGTTGGCCGTGAGGGGAAAGGGGGGAGACGGGAGTCGGCTTCCCCTTTCCGAATGGTGTTCCTCCTCATGACTGACCTCCAGCACGACGGGGCCGCCGCTAAAAAGGAAAAAGCTGCCTTGACCCAGTAAGTAGCCTTTCCCCACCACCACGTAGCTGCTGCAGCCACCTGTCCCCGTCGCCGGGCTGGCCATCTTTTATTCCTAGACGCTTCGGACGGCCGCTCAAACTAAGTCTCTCCAAGTTGGGTCCCGGGGTGGGGGGAAGGGGGACATGGCGGGGACACATGGCCACCCTGTCACAAGGGGATTTGCGCTTTCTTTTTGGGGGTTGGGGGAGAGAGAAACATTTTTGAAGTGGGGGCTTTATGGAAAAGTTCTTCTAAAAAAAAAAATCCACATGCAAATACTTTGCCATTAGCAATAGCATTGATGAATCATGGTCAACTATTCACCCACCCACCCACCCACCCACAAACACATTGTGGTGTATGTTACGTAACTCATTTTTTATTTTTTTGGATTTTGCAACAACCTTGCGCAAAACTTAAGTAAAAAGAGCTCAACAGCTCTGTCCCCCACCCCCGAAAAAGGTCAATGACTCTGGGCAAAACTAAGAAAGCCCCCCCCCCCCAAAAGAGAAAGCTCAACAATTTGCCAACTTTTCTGTCCAGATTTTCGCTGTTTGAAATATGGCAACCTTGTGTATGTTTATCCTTTAATGCTGTGTATTTTAACACTCCATATATATGGGTGTGTGCACACGCTTCTGTGTGTGTATGTACACACACATATATACATACATACATACACATACACACACACATCCTGAGTTATTAGCCTTAATGCCTCTCTACTGTTGCTGATATTTCAAATGCTGCTCATGTTTTCGTGCAATTCTAATGGCTCTTCAGATGTTCTGCAAAAGGATTCCAATCCTCAGACAAGTTTTCTGCAGACTACTCTGCCGCTTGTCTGACTTGACGTTTGTGTTCTTTGTACAGAAGTAACTTCTCAGAACTAAGCCACAGCACTCTAGTGCTGGTTTTGCCAGTGTTTGTGGGAATTGGTTGTTGTGGCAATTTTTGTTAATGTTTATATTTAACTTGTGGGCCACAGCCCTGTCTGGCTATTTGTGTAGTTCAAAAGGTTGCCACGGAGTGGTTTTGATTTGTCAGAGCAATGAAATGGGATGTGGTGCTCTTCCCCCAAAAGGGGCTGCAATAAGATGGTTTAGGTGGTTTGATGACTATAACAGTGGTGCTCCAGGTTTGTAATGGGATGGCGTGTAAAAGTCCATTCTAAGTTTGGTTCAGTCTGTTGCCACATGTTATGTACATAAATCAGTAACTTTTCACTGGATAGTTCTTCATTGCAAATTGGCTTCATCATAAGCACTGTACATATTTACCAGGTGATAAGCATGCTGACTGGGGCTTGATTTATGATCCGTCTCACACGTCTGCCAGTCGCCACTTAACACTTAGTAATAAATAGGCACAAACGTGCAGTTCCTTGGTCTGTTTCTCACATAGAGAACTGAGGCTTGGATTGGGTTAGGTGGCATCATGGGGATTTGTTTTATATTCAGACATATAGGTGAACGCAACGTAAGAAAGCTAAACCATACAAAGCTTTGGGTAGGTAGGTAGTATCACAGCTTGAATCGATGCAACAGGATGCCTCGTTTATTTGGACACTGATTTAAAACTGTGTGACAGCAAAGGAAATACGTGTGTAGACATGTCCTAGATAGGTGACGTTAATGTCAATGGCTAATTCAGCTATACAGTAATTAAGTTATGAATTAAATCTTGCATTCTCTGTAGGATTTCTACCCAGTTGTATGATGTAATTTTCTAAATCATCGACAGAGCTTAATTTGAGATATGGCACTGGCTGGCATTCAGGATTGCCTGGAATCTGTGCCTTCTGCCTTGGTTGCTACCGTACTCCTCTACTTGGCATGTTCAGTAGAGGCATTTGATAAATTTGCCGTTTCCTGGCTAAGTTCTGCCATTAAAAGCAGCTTACCAGTTTCTACATTTAATTTTTTTTAAAAAGACACACACAGTTTCTATACAGTACGTGTGCTCTTGTTTTAGATAGCCCCAAACACATGTCTGGCAGCAGAGGCTTGTATCTAGAAGAGGCAAATAAAATAGACCTGCACACTTCCATTCCATTTGCCAGGCAACCCAAGGAAAAGTCTCTTTGGTATACAACTCATGGTTGGCACCTTAGTCTGCAATGCTTAGGTCAAACGCTTGTCTGGCAACCTTTAGGATAGGATTTGAGGGACTGGTAAGAGCCTTTGAGTATTGTTTGTGATGTTGCAGTGGGTATCCTGCAAGAGTGCTGAAGAGTAATTCAGGGGGAGAGACCAGCTACTGATGCAGGGACAATGGGGCAAAACACCCCCACTGCATCCAGTGCTGTTTGCAGCAGGATCTTGGATTGTGTTTTCCATAGAACTAGCATGTGTTATTTCTACTAGAATGTTTTAATGGAGGTAATTCAGATTAATAGGTCAGGTTTTTTTATCCTGTACACACACACACACACACATTGAAATGGTGAAATAATCAATATAATTGATTATTTGGGGGGGTCTCCACCCCCATCATTCAGCCTGGACACTGAGGTCCACCTCCGTAGGTCTTCTGGCAGATCCCTCACTGCGAGAAGTGAAGTTATAGGGAACCAGGCTCGCATATACATGAATGTCCTATGCGAACACAGGCTATAAGCAGCCTATAAAGGAGCAACCACAAAATGTAAGAGGGCCCCTCCATCTCTAGCTCCCCTGTAATTCAAGCCCTGAACATTAGTGGATCTTGATAGGCAGCCAGAATAAGTGAAGCAGTGTAGATCTGGAGACCAGATTGCCCTTCTTACAAAGGGAGACGTGATAGAAAGATCCTTACAGGGTGGGGAGATATGGGGTCCTTGGATGTAGATGGGGCCAAATTGTGCATCCCTATACCTTTCTAGACATCAAGTGGGGCATCAGCACTTCCAGGTTTTCTAAGAAGATAACTTCAAAATGGAGTATGGTAGAGGATCACATCTGTCAATTTCTGTCCCCAGTTTACTCTGTTATTCAAGCATGCACAAGATTAGTGGCGATGGTGAAAGAGCCAGAAGGTTCATAGCTTACTGCTCTGCCTTTTATCTTCTTTTATCTAGCTCTTGTCATTTCTTCCTCTATCCGGATAAAACCTGTCATGTAGAAGACTTCCACTTGTCTGAAAAAAAACTCTTAAAGAGTATGAATGCCTAACATATTTGTCTCAGGAAACTTAACCGTGTAAAAAAACCTGTCACTTGAAGGTCAGTTTCTCTCTGCGAATGTGAAGAACTTCAAAGCTTCTTGTAAATTTAGTGGCTTGCCCTGCTGCTGTTGTTGTAAAGTATGGTCAATCATGTTAGGCTTCCACCTCTGTGTCCAGTCCAGATGAGATTACAGCCTCAGGTGGAGAGAGGTAGGCGTTTAAACTCTAAATACAGCAAATCATGCCTTGCGCTAGAGACCACCAGTTTAATTTCAGGTGTCATCTAAAGTGGCAGGTGTTTACTTGCAGGCTGTGTTCCTCCTATATTTTTCCTGGCAGGTTGTGCGGAGAACTACATACACAACTAAGCTTTTATGTCGCCTTGGAGCAAAATAATAATAATTATTATTATTATTAAACATGCTGTTGTCAATTTGTAGTTTGATCAGCACTTGGCACATTCTGTAGTGATGGCCCACTTCGGCTGCAATCCTAGGCACAGTTAGATGAGAGTAGGAATGGAAGGATCTTTCCATTTCAGTTTATCGTTTTTCCAACCTTAAATTCAGTTCTGTACATTTCTGCAGCAATTTGCGAACTTCCTTTTAAAAAATCCTTATGCAAATTCTTCAGGTTTTTAGTGTGAATTTATCCTAATGAACACATTTTTTATGCAGTTTTGACTAATGTACACATTTTTGCCATCAATCTCTCCAAATGTATGTTATTTTCACTAATATATTCATTTCTATGCACACTTTCTCCTAATAATTGGATTTGGGGGGGGATGGAGAACTGGATTGCAAAATTTAGATACGTGCAAATTTTGAAAGATGGCTATGTTTTAGTTCTTGTATTGCTTTGGAAAGTGGGAATTTGATAAATTCAGCTTTAAACGTGAACTGATTTGAATTTCTCCCTGATCCCTAACTGGGAGGAAATCCTACAGAATTCAGTGAGGCTTAACTTCTAAGTAGGTGCATACAGGATTGCATTGTTAGACAACGTGTGCATGAGTAGCCAACTTGATGCCATCCATGTGCTATTGGACTCCAGCTCTCATCAGCCCCAGAAAACATGGTGAATGATCACGGGTGGCAATCCAGCAGCAAATGGAGGGCACCACATTGACTACACCTGCTCTAAGGAGCTGAAAAATACTTGATAAAAATTGAAAGTTAATTTTCCAAATTGAACAGAGGGCAAAATTAGCAGGCAAATTATATCTACAGTAATGTGAAATATCCGGTGTCTACATTGTCTCTTAACACCTTTTAACTTGCCATACTTGCAGTCAGGAATCATTGTGTCCTAGATGTGAAAGTAACTGGATGCATTCCCATAATCAGAGGTTTGTGCTCAGGCTGTTTACTTATTTTTATCCTTTAAATTTCTAGGATAATCTAGATCAGAGTTAGGGAACCTGTGGCTCACCAGACATAGTTGGATCACAACTCCCATCGCCCCTGGCCATTAAACATGCTGTCTGTGATTGATGCAAACTGTAGTCCTGCAAAATCTTAATGATCACGAGGTTATGGGCAAAATAACAGAATGTTTGGGTGCGCTTTTTTAATAACAAGAATACAAAGCTGAAAATGAACTGCAGCTAAAATGTTATGTTCATTTTTCAAATGGTCTGGTCCTTCCCTGCCCACCTCCCTAATATTCTTAAGAGGGTCTCTTCTCCGGTCTTCGGAAAATTTAACAAATAACATACGAAGTCACTGTGTCAAGGACTTTAAAAGTTGATAGTGAAAAATACATAAGTTGGGGAAGGGAAAAGGGAAACACCAACAACAGGGAGAGGAAGACATGAGAGTAGCTAGGATACATATTTGCATCTCAAATATTTCCACGAACCTAGTAGCGTGTAGATTGGTTTATGCACAAATGATCTTAAGAGTGCTTGCCAACCTCTTCTCCCCGCCCCATGTGTCCAGCAACATTTGAAGCAGGAAAATTCTGCTGTTTATGCAGTCTGCTACCCTACTAACAGTGTTTTGAATCAGGCTCTGTTCTTGTCATATGAGCAAAAGTAAACAACTGTGAAAAAACAACCCCACCACAGATACACACAGAAATTCCATTTATAAAGTCAAACAACAGCAAGTGGAAACTCAGCTCATGGGGTTAATGGTTCCACACATAAGGGTCCTTGTTAGAATTTATTTAAACCATTCACTCTAATTCTGTTAAATCACTTGACTGCACTGCTATATCAATGTTTACTGTAAATATTCCATAAATATCTATAGTGATACGTTGACTATATTAAATAATTGCTATGTTAAAAAATAATCAGGTCATATGAGCATTGCATTTTATTTGGAGCTCCAACATCTGCCTGCATGGTTGGATCTGATGCCTGTGCTCATTTTGGTCTGCCATTCTTGCTAGAACAGACAGCAGGTATGGGGAACCTGGGGTCTTCCCAGTGGTTCTGGACTGCCACTTCCATCAGCCCTAGTCAGCATGGACAATGACCAGGAATTGTGAGAACATCTGGAGGGCCACAGATTCCACATCCCTGGAGTAGGACACCTTAGCATTCAGGTCACAGGAGCAGGTGTGAGAGAACTACTATGAATATCAGAGCTTTTTTCTGCTGCATTTCCTGCAGAATCAGATCATGGGAACACATAAGTCAGCTGAGCAGATGGGATTCCATTGACCCATTACTCACAGGCACACTTCTCAGCTTTTGCTAATTATGTGTTAAGAGGCGCACTTCATTGTTTCAAGACAGAAAAGTTGTTGTTTTGGTGTACAGTATATCACTATCTGTCTGGTATGGTGATTTTACACAGAAACCAGTACAGTAGTACCTTGGTTTACAAACGGTTTGCTTAACATGCAAAGGTTGCAAGTGGGGCCAGGAGTACACAGGAGTAAATGCATGAATAGTGCCTTCCCAGGTCAAGAATTAAGAGGTACTCCTGCTGCTTAATTACTATGTGTCTATAATGTAGTTAATGTGCTGTGCATCTAATAAGCAACTGCCCACTTAATTCTTGAAACCACCTCCACAAAACCAATCTCTTAAATTATTATGTGTTTCCTTCAGGTTGTTTGATCTCCTTTCCTACAGAGAGAGAGCTTGCTAAATTGTTGTGCATGTTTCAAAGGATCGGCTTGTATAATGGATACTGAATTTGGCTCTGACATTGTCACACACAAAAAAGGGCCACTTCCTGTATTCCATCTTGCAAACAAACAAATTCTTGTTAATCTACAGTACCGGATGAGTTACAGAGGAGAAACAAAAATAAATTTCAGTAGAAATTTGAACATGTATACTACAGAGACCAATGTAAGAGGAACAGTCCAGCAGCATAAACAAAAATATCACTATGACAGTTGGGGTTCCCATCCTAATGTTGAAAGCCCTATATGCAAGTAAGACAGCTTCCTGCAGGCTAACACTAATCACTTGTTGGTTGGGGAATGAGCCCAGCTGATACAGCAACATCAAATGGGTGGGACTCCCCGCATAAATTCCCACTGGCCCCTTTGCACTTTAAAGTCTGAATGCCTGAAAAGGGATATAGTTCTATTGTGAGCCATGGTATAATACCAGAAATGTGGAAAATATAATTTAAGAATCACAAGAGAAACTTTTCTTTCAAGATTTGTAATATTGAATGGGACTGGATCAGCATTAGAAATTAGCCAGGTGCCAGGCTCATTTTGTGACTGACACAGGTCCAGTTGCGACCATGTAGAGATTTCTGAGTGCCAGGTTGGAGACTGGGGAAAGCAAAACATCATTTAGAGAAGGATCTGAAATATTTTCCTTGAGTCTTGAATTTGTTTTATTCTGGATTGTTTTGTTTGATGTTTTAATGTGTTGTAAACCGCTTTGAGATTCATTCTTTAAAATATAAAGTCAAACAAATTATAACAACTACAACAACCAATAATTTCCAACGGGTGGGCGGAAACAGGCGCCCAGACATTCCATTGTGGTGACCGTAACCTAGGTTTAAGGTGCCATTTGGTCTTTAGCTTATATATCTGAGTTTCTAACACTGGATTGAATCATGGTGCTTGTGTTGCAAGTCTATACTAGGAGGGAAAGCAACAGGTTTGATGAGGGCCAATGCAACACAGGCTTCTCCTTCTTCCACCCTGATCTGCCACTCACTAATGCTGGGGCCTCACTCTGAATGAATGCCTCACTCTGAGGATGGGGTCCTTCCTCAGAGTGAGGCATTATTGGTGAAGTGGCCATGGAGATCACATCTGCCACCACTAGTTTCCCATTACAGTGGCAAAGGCATCTTGAAATTTAAATTTGAACCAAGATTTGCCACCCTCACAATGTAGAAGTGGATCCAGGAATCTTTACAGCCACTATCAGGGCCGTTTTAAGCTTATCTAGCGCCGTGGTGCAAGGATCCCTCTGGCACCCCCACCCCCACGTTTCCCTCTGGAGGGCAGCTCCTCCGGTGGGATGGAGGCTCCAGCTGCCGGCCCATCTTCCGATTAAGGTTGCCAACCTCTGAACTAGTATATCTGCAACCTACATATAGTGTTAGGATATGAAAGGCTCGTGTTTCATTATAGATTGGCTGTCAACAACGGCATGTAAGTCTTTGGAAATACCGGTAGTTGACAGTTATATCCTGGAGCAAGCTTTACCCATGATGAATCAATTTCCTCTTTTTACAAAATACTTCATTATTTTGTATGAGTTATAAATTTCACTTCCTGTTTAGATAATTTTGTGGGGTTGGTTTTTTTTTTAATTGCTCACATAGATTGCTGTTGCAAAAGCTTTTGTAATCCTGGCATTAATGTTACAGTGGTACCTCAGGTTAAGTACGCTTCAGGTTAAGTATGCTTCAGGTTAAGAACTCCGCTAAGAACAGAAATTGTGCTCTGGCGGTGCAGCGGCAGCAGGAGGTCCCATTAGCTAAAGTGGTGCTTCAGGTTAAGTACACTTCAGGTTAAGAACGGACCTCCGGAACAAATTAAGTACTTAACCTGAGGTACCACTGTACCTACTTTATAAGTGAAGAAATGTCTTCCCATTATTGGATGAGCTAATTATTCAGTCATCATTTTAAATTATGATAGCTATCTGTGAGTTAATATGTGCAGCTTCACACATACAGCTGCTGGACAAATAGGTGCCTATCCTACAATGTATTTAATGAAGGTTAAGAGCAAGTTACCTCATATGCAGAGCAATAAGATTAATTTATACAGGGGTTATATTTAAAAACAAAACATTAGTGTATTTTGTTTACCCCCAATTTTGGATGAAGATTACATTTCATGAAGCAGGGGCATTCTTTGAGCTATCAGGGTTTCAGGAATGGATTTCTGAAACACCTAATGTAAGAGCAGTCCAAAGTTTCAGTAGGCACAATTTCCAACTTATTTTTGTATTTTTAAGGACACCCCCTATTTTATTTACCAGTTTAAATGCCATGTCAGGCATGGACTCCCAGTTTATAGTACAAAAGGCAGAAAAGAGATTCCAAAGAGCTAAAGAGCCTTCAGCGTACATGTGCATAAAGCAGGGGGTGGAGGGGTATGTATCCTCCTCCTCCTCTTCTGCATGATTTTCTGCATGATAAATCCAGCATGTTTTACAATCCACACATTATCGGCTAAGTTCCACTGTGAAAAACAGCATGCCTCTTTGTGGAGAAGGTCAACCAGGTCTAAATCAAGCTGTTTTGACTTAATGGAATCAAGGACAGGATGCAAATGCAAATTTTCTTGTCTCTTTTCAATGAGAATTGCTGGGATTTGCACTACAGGTTTGAATAACAAATTAAGGATTACATGTCTGTAACTTTTCCATTGGGTCTTAATTCTTTCACAGGGGTACACCTGCCTGTCCCCATCTGTAAGTTATGATAGGCTGCTTCCAGTGCTGTTTTTGTAGAAAAGAGGTGCCAGAAGCACCATGAATCCCTCCCTTGTTCTCTTATACCGGTAATGGCAATGGCGCCCACCTGAGAGGTGTTGGAACTGAGTTCCGCTGAGTTCCTACTGGAAAAAAAAAGACCTGGCTACTTCCAGTATTTTAGAATAGACTGTTCAGAGATGTGCTTTAAAATTTTTCTTAATCCTGATATTGACTGATTAGGTGTTAGCTAGCTGCTAGCAGAAGGCCAAGGAAATTTCATGGGGAGAATCCATGGGTGGGAGGAAGGGCCTTCCCCTTCAAGATTCTGCCCTCAACCTTGCTCATCCCTTTTCCTTCATTGCTTGCTCTTTACTCCATCCCTTCCCCTGAGCAACTTTAGGCTGCTACAAAGGAGCAGGGATGGAGAACCTCTCACCCCAAGCCACAGGCCTCACTGGTCTTGCTTCACACCCTCCTGGGCTGGAATGCATCATTGAACTCTGATAATGACTCTTGCTTCCCTGGACGGAGGATAGAGAGGTGTGTGTAGAAACTAGTCCACTGCACAGGGGTAAAATTTAAATCCATTGCTCCAACCACTTTTATTTCTTACACCACCCACCATGTGAATGTGGCTCTGAGAAGGGAATAGAGCGCCTTTTAATATGCACTTTAAGCTGCTTGCATTCCCCTTTAAGTAGTGTCAGCCACATGACATCACCCTCAAACAGCCCCTGACCAATTGGTTTCCCCCTGTAAATTCAGATTTCCCCATTCCAGCGTTAATCCAATACATTTTGAAAATATATCCAAACTGCTTCACTGACAGTGGGTGTATTGCCTTGATTCCCCCCCCCCCACAATGCCAATTGAGTTCTGGCAGTGGTACCTATTTCTTGCAAGGTCTGCCATGGGAGTGCAGGGTTAAAGCAGTTAGATTTGTGCACTAGAGGAAAACTGGAAAACAGTGCTTTCTTGAGATCTCCCTGCTTCATTTTTTAAAATTGATTTAACTGTCTAATACTATATTGATTTCTCCCACAGACATCTTCCTGTTTTGGAATGGGAAATACCTGTCATTTCAGGATTTAACATAAAGTAGTGTACGCGTAGAAGCTAATATTGGATTGGGAATTCCTGGATATGTGCTATTGTGCCATTCCTGGTCAGACACAATTTTTCAGCTGATTCTTATGTACATGCCCTGGTTGTGCAAAATTAACACATTCAAACCAACAGATTGTAAGGTGCAGACAATGACAAAAGGGAATAGCTACTGGTCTGGTTAGGATCAAGCAGGTTTGATCTTCAACTTCAATTTGACTAATGAGGTCAAATTCAAAGGGAGAAAATGTGGATTCCAGCAAGTGTACACAAGCCCTTAAGCAGCAACATCCTAGGCTTTGTGGCTACTGACATCCAGTAGATTCTATTCAGTGACTTAATTGCTTCTGCATCACTATGCATCAGCAGAAAAAGTAAGAGATAGGTCAAAGGTGGGTGATAGCCTGCAGCACTCTCAAGCCAGTTCAAAGATAGGTGTGGAAGGCAAAGCATTTTCAATGTAATTCTGGTTGTTTTACCAGAAGCCATAACTTCCTTAGTCCCTTCTATCATGTCATCTCTTCCAAATGTGAAGTGGATCAAGCAGATTCTTTATATATAGGAGCCAACACCCTAGCCTTGGTAACTACTGGTACTTGTCTGCAGACTTTTTAGTTACTAATTCCAACAAGTGGTACCGGTACATTTACAGCCTTATATCACCTAATCATCCTGAAGCTGCAAAAATAATTCCTAAATATGAACTTCTATCATATGGGAAACAAACAAAAACGTCTTAATACACACACAAAAATTTTTTTTAACTGTCGTTATTGAAGTTGAAGCATTCTCATAAAGTTGAGGCATTCTTTTTCACGGTGCATATCTTAAAATTACAGTACGTTTCTTATTATTTTTCTCGTTCCTTTCTGTTGCATTACAAGCATCAAGCAAAAATCAAAATCTCAGTTCTGTTTTCTCATAATGCTAATGAAAATTATTGTCACAAAGTTCAGTTGAAGTCTCTGAAGAAAAAGCTACTTTGCAGTCCTTCAAAATAAAATAAACTTTTTTTTTTTATGACTGCAGTATAACTAAGTCTAGCTCCAACCCATTCGGAAGGTCTTTGCATGTGATTGGGGCCATCATGTTTTTAAATATTTCATTTTGTACGTTTATGTCCCATCTTTGGGGCCACATACATGGCATTCCTAGAGGTCTCCCATCAGGATTACTGTTGTATCATGTCCTCCATTATTGTATTTATTTTTTAAGACATTTATATCCTGTTTTCCAGTTATAAAATCAAATTGAAGGCAGCTTGCAATAAAAATATAAATCTCAAGATTTCAAAAACCAACAACCAAGCCTAACAATACAACAAGCATGCCACTGCTATTATTGACTCTCGGTGCAATCCTTTGTGCAGTTACAGATTAACCCCATTAAATTCAATATGGGGCTTGCTTTTGAATGAGTAAGAAGACTAATTTTATTCACCTTAGAAAACATACTCTCTGAAGCAATGGCAATCATATTGTCTAGTGAGAATGAAAATATTCAGCTTTGCCGTTGTGCCATTTGCAACTTGGGTTACGAATCCCACAGCTGAAAGACGGTCTGCCAGTGGAACTGTTAAAGCTTTTCTATCTCAAGAGATCAGAAAGGGGAAAGAGAAAATGTAAAGAAGCGGCTTTTCAGTGACAGTTCTCATTCTGAACTGTTGGTTGTTTTGTTCCTAGAGAATGAGAAACACTGAATCAATTTCTATTGGTAAAAAAGGATGTGAGCTGTCAAGTTACAGAGGACAGCACTCTATCATTTTTCATTGTCATTGAGTGCAAGTATGATGAATTCTTGAGCTTCAGCTCTTTTGTTGAAGGGAACTTGACTCAGTGTACCTGAATGAAAATGTTAGGGAGGAAGAGACGAATGGGTTGGTTGGTTTTTTGTCCCTGTTGGTTGAATTGACCACCCTGACTGAAAAGAGTGACCATTTGAAAGCCATAAGTGAGCAGAACCTGCCAAAGTTCATTTAATCATAACTGAGAAAAAATTAACATGCTCCATTTTACCATGTCTCTCCCAGTCACTAAAGCAGAATTATTCAAGCTTGGTCCCCAGATATTGTTGAACTACAGTCTCCATCATCCCCAGCCAGTTTAGCCAGTGATCAGAGATGATGGGAGTTACAGTTCTAACAACATTTGAGGACCCAAAGTTGAAGAGGCTGTACTTAAGGATGCATTCCTGAGAATGCTTTTTGGAAGTAGGTTCCACTGAAAGCAGTGAGGATTGCTTCCGTGTAAATAAATGCATTAGCACTGAGCATAGTGCATATCCCAAGCTTTTTGCTGCCTTAACTGCACTTCAGTCTGTATCTGCTCCTTCCCTCCTTCAAATTAGTAAAGTGATTATATGCTGCAGACAACCTTTATAGGCTGCAGACTTAGTGAGGTGGGTATCTCTTCTCTGATCTTTGCTGGGAATTGCAACCGGCAGCTCATGTTGCTTAGGACAGATACAATATTTGTTCACTACACTAGCAAAACAAAGTCGTCTTATTTCAACACACCCAGTACCTTGCTTTATTTGTCTTTCCACAAGTCATTTTACCTTCCATCGTGCTTGTACTGGCAATATTCACACACAACAAACTCCAGAATGTTTTATTTACATATATACAGACAGTGGTCTTTCTGCTATAATAGCACACTGTGACTTCTAAGGCTATTGTTCTAGCACTTGCCCTGCCAAGGTGGCACCATGGGGGGGGGGTGATAGATGAAAGCAGGAATTGGTGTCTGAGTTCTGCAGCAGGAGGGGACACTATTTAGTTTCTGCTTCAGGCAGCAAAATGTATTGGGCTGGCCTTGTTTATTCCTGCTTTTTTGTCTTACATCCAAGAACAACTGTTGTCTTCAGTGCAGCAGCAGACAAAAAATCCTCCTACTGAACGTTTCCCAAGAATAAGCATATTTATATTTCACAATGATGGCCCCATTCCACATTTCTTTTTGAACATCCCATTGATTTCAACTGGATTATGCCCAACTAAAATATTAGGTCTGCAGTATTAGATAACATTGATATTTTAGATTATATAAATATTTAAAAGTGCTTCGGATCATAGAACCAGAGTAGATCAAAGGTGGCAGGAGCAAATCTCCACAGTGATAAGTAGCAGTGCAAAGTTCCAGCTAGCAACAAGAGAACTGAACTAGCTGATGTGTACATACTGCAGTTGGTATAAAAATGTTACATTTGTTATGAAAGCATGGTGCAAAATCCCAACTAGATAAACAGGCAGGCAGGTGCACTATTTCAGTACTGGATTTTAGGGTGATGGATCGGGATTTGCTTTGTTTATTAAAGTTTGCTTTTAAAATGTAGAAGGCTTGGAATTTAAGGAATTATGCAGTGGCACTGATGATAAATGTCATTTTCCTGCAGTTCAGAAAGTGAAAATGGGACAGAAGAAAAAAAGAAGAGCGTGAAAGCATATCCTGGGCTCTCACAGACATCACCAAGTGATCTTGAATGTTTTGAAGACCAGAAGAAGGTTATAACTTCACGGTAATAAAGAATCCAAATATACAAACTTTTCAATAGTGTAACTCTTCCAAAGAAAGCTGTTAAACACACAGTTCCAGAGGATGTTGCTTTTGCAGTCCCATTTGGACCACTGCCAATGCAATGTGGGGCTCAGAAGAGGTTGAAAGGCTGGTCCAGATGGCCACCAGATCCAGACTTTGGCCACTGGTTACCTGTCCCTGCTACAAACTGTAGTAAATAGAGATGAGTGGAGGGTCCCTAACTAACCACAGACACCCCCCTTCCTCTCAGTTATTAACCATCTGGTTTTAATTCTCTTGAACACATAAACAAACCTGAAATTGATATCATATGAGTAACCAGTGAGTCTCAATCTATAAATAATCTTCAGCTTCTCACTGAATTCTGCAAAGTCGTAGCTTAGTAATTAGAAACAAGGGTAATAATGCCATACAAATCTGGAAATAGGATTTGGCATTTTGCCAGTTGATGAGATAGATATTCATAAGATCTCAGTGGATGATAGCTCTTCAGTTTGTCCTATCATAAGCTGGCCCAAAATTCAATACTGCACCTATGTAATAATATACGTGTGCCATTACCATAATCATCTTTCTGTACATCCATTTTGCATATACATTTCACAACTTCGCCATCAGCATAGTTTTTGTAAATGCATTCCTCCCTGTCCAATTTCTATTTCCTTCCTTCTTCTCTACATGCAGCTACACTCATCCTCAATCTGCTCCCTGATGGAAGAACCTCCATTATGGATGGAGCAACTAGTTTTCTTCTCCTCCAGATAAGATAAATACCAGGGCAGAACTATACCTATTCCTATGCATCATTAATGGAAATATGGGACCATTATCAGTTAATTATAATAATAATAATAAGCTTTTATTTATATCCCGCCCTTCCCAGCCAGGACCGGGCTCAGGGCGGCTAACAATTATAAAACCACACAACCATAGGACAAACAGTTAAAAATACAAATCTAAAATACAGTTTAAAGCTTAAAAGATTTAAAAATTTAAAAGATTTAAAAGCCACTTCATTATAAGTAGCTCACCAATCACCACGAAATAGAAACGTCAGGGTTACCCTCAAGTTAACCCAAAAGCCAGGCGAAACAGTTCCGTTTTACATGCCCTGCGGAAGGATGCAAGCTCTTGCAGGGCCCTCGTTTCTTGCGGCAGATCATTCCACCATGTCGGGGCCAGAACCAAGAAAGCCCTGGCCCTGGTAGCTGCCAGCCTGACATCCTTATAACCTGGGATCTCCAGAAAGTTATTATTTGAGGACCTCAAGGTCCTACCCGGGGCATACCAGGAGAGGCGGTCCCTTAAGTACGAGGGTCCTAGGCCGCGTAGGGCTTTAAAGGTCAAAACCAGCACCTTAAACCTGATCCTGTACTCCACCGGGAGCCAGTGCAGCTGGTAAAGCACTGGATGAATGTGGTCCCGCGGCAAGGCCCCCGTAAGGAGCCTCGCCGCGGCATTCTGCACCCGCTGGAGTTTCTTGGTCAGCCTCAAGGGCAGCCCCGCATAGAGCGAGTTACAATAGTCTAGTCTGGAGGTGACCGTCGCATGGATCACTGTGGCCAGGTCGGGGGGAGAGAGGTAGGGGGCCAACTGCCTAATACGGCGGAGATGGAAAAATGCAACCTTTGCTGTGGCTGCAACCTGCGCCTCCATGGAAAGGGAGGCGTCGAAGGTTACCCCCAGACTCTTGACAAAAGGCGCTGGCACTAATTGGGCGCCCGCAAGAGGTGGGAGTTGGCCCCCCAGCCCCATGTCGTCCCGACCTAGCCAGAGGACCTCTGTCTTTGCAGGATTTAACTTTAATCGGCTCCCACGCATCCATCCAGCCACAGCTTCCAGACACCTGGCCAGTGTGTCTGGGATCAATGTGGGGCGGCCGTCCATCAACAGATAAAGCTGGGTGTCATCAGCATATTGATGACAACCCAGCCCAAAGCTCCGGACAATCTGGGCGAGAGGGCGCATAAAGATGTTAAAAAGCATCGGGGAAAGGATTGCACCTTGAGGCACTCCACACACCAAGGAGTGCCGCGGAGACATCTCATTCCCTAGCGCCACTCTCTGTCCCCGACCTGAGATAAAGGAGCGCAGCCATTGTCGGACTGTGCCCTGAATCCCCACGTCGGCAAGGCGGTGGTCCAGAAGTTCATGATCGACCATATCGAAGGCTGCTGACAAATCTAAGAGAATCAGCAGTCCCGACCCACCTCTGATTAGGGCTCTGGGTTTGAATTCATTTTAGCTCATATGATGAATGTTGCCTGTCTTCAAGTCATAGGCTTGGCATGACCTGGTGTCCAGTCTCTCCAGCACACCATAGGCCACATTGTACTTCAGTGATGGCTTCCTTAAAATGTGTAATTTACATGCATGGTTCTTGTGACTGAGCGGTTGTTTGCAAAGCTTCCAGTAGTAGTCATTTGAAAACTTCAAAATAAGCATATTGGCTCCAGATCTACCTACTATTTCTCTGGATTTATTTATTCTTAAAGTGTGGTGAATACGGGTATCAAAAGTGAGCTGATTATGTAAAAGAACTCTCCCTGAGACCTTTAAGGCAAGGGTAAGGTGTTGTTGGACTCCAGTTCTCATCAGCTCCAGCCAGCATGGCCATTGGTCAAGAATGATAACTTGTCCAACAACATCTAGAGGGCCACAGGTTCTCCATCCCTGCAGCAGAAATGCTGCCTGTGAGCTTTTAAAAAAAGAAAAACCTCATTTTGAAAACAGTGTTAAATGCATGGGATGTTGCCTTGCTCTAGGTCGAAGACAATTGTGGATAATACCTTCTTGGCAACAGATGGCAAGAACATCTCAAAGCCCGAAAGGAAGAAGAGTGCCTCAAATCAGGTACTGGGGAGAATCTACTTGTTTGGGATCCAGACCCTGCGGTCATCATCTGAAGCCTTTCTTCATGTGCCTCCACAAGAGGTCCGGAGGGTGACAACACAAGAGTGGGCCTTTTCTGTGGTGGCTCTTGCTTGTGGAATGCTCTCCTCAAGGAGGCTCGCCTGGCACCATCATTACCGTATTTTTCGCTCCATAACGCGCACTTTTTTCCTCCAAAAAAGGAAGGGGAAAAGTCTGTGCGCGTTATGGAGCGAAGGCATGCCTTCCTCCGTCGCCCCCGCCAGCGGGGGAGGAGCGGAGGACAAGAAAGCAGCACGAATTCGTGCTGCTTTCCCTTCCTCCGTCGCCCCCGCCAGCATGGGAGGAGCGGAGGACGAGAAAGCAGCACGAATTCGGGCTGCTTTCCCTTCCTCCGTCGCCCCCGCCAGCATGGGAGGAGCGGAGGACGAGAAAGCAGCCCGAATTCGGGCTGCTTTCCCTTCCTCCGTCGCCCCCGCCCCCGTCGTCGCGCCTCCATCAACACGGGCGCGAAGGGGTGGAGGGGAAAGGAACGTTCCGTTCATTTCCCCCACCCCTCTGCGCCCTTTCTCCACCACCCCGCGCCCAGCGCCGAACCTAGGATCGGGGCGTGGGGTGGTGGAGAAAGCGGGAGCATCCCAGCTGCTTTCTCCACCACCCCGCGCCCAGCGCCGAACCTGGGATCGGGGCGCGGGGTGGTGGAGAAAGCAGCGGAGATGCTGCCGCTTCAAGCTCTGAAGCGGCTCATCCCCGCTTGCTTTAAAAGGAGCTGGGGACGAGGGTTGAACGCTCCGGTTCACCCCTTGTCCCCAGCTCCCTTTAAAGCAAGCGACGACGAGCCGCTCTGAAGGAGGAGTGTTCACCCCTTCAGAGCGGCTCATCCCCGCTTGTTTTAAAGAGAGCCAGGGAGAACAGGTGAACGCTCCGGTTCACCCCTCGTCCCCAGCTCCCTTTAAAGCAAGCGGGGATGAGCCGCTTCAGAGCTTGCTTTAAAGGGAGCTGGGGACAAGGGGTGAACTGGAGCGTTCACCTCTTCTCCTTGGCTCTCTTTAAAACAAGCAGGGGAGAGCTGCCCTGATGCTGCGCAGCGTCAGGACAGCTCTCCCCCAGCTTTAAAGCCAGGTAGTGGGAAGGGAAGAACGCTCAGGTTCATTCCTTCTCCCTACCTGGCTTTAAAACAAGCAGGGGAGAGCTGCCCTGATGCTGCGCAGCGTCAGGACAGCTCTCCCCCAGCTTTAAAGCCAGGTAGTGGGAAGGGAAGAACGCTCAGGTTCATTCCTTCTCCCTACCTGGCTTTAAAGCAAGTGGCAAAGGGCCGGGGGAGGGGGTGGCAGAGGGATGCTGCTGGTTGCTCCCTGCCATCCCTGTTGGCCAAAGCAGGCTTGTTTTTGCGATCGGGGTTGGCAGGGAAGAACCAGCAGCATCCCTCCGCCTTTTAGAGGAGGAAAACCAGAAAAAAATATTTTTCTGGTTTTCCTCCTCTAAAAATGAGGTGCGCATTATGGTCCGGTGCGCATTATGGAGCGAAAAATACGGTACATATCTTTAATTGCCAGGCGAAAGTGTTTCCCTATAACCAAACCTTTGGCTGATTAAACATTCTTGTATGGGCTTTTAAATGTGTTTGGGGGCATGGTTTGTTTTTGTTTTACAATGTATTTTGTATTCCCATTTTATATTTTTATGTTGTGAACTGCCCTGTGATCTTCTGATGAAGAGCATAATTATTATTTTTATTATTAATAAATACCCACTTTAGGCAAAGTGTATTGCATGTTTATGTTGGGTGTATTATTGTGCCAAACTACAACGATGACCTCGAGTATTTTTGGACCTTGGGCAAAGTATCAAAATAATTCTCCCTCAGACATACCAGTGGCATTTTGGGCCTCTGACCCAATCGGTTTCCACTGCCACTGTTATCCATTGCCTGGGACTTCGTTCCCTTCCAATAATATTAGGCCCCCAGTCTGTACCTCTGTTCCTGAATAGCATAATATAACCCCAGTTCTGCAGAAAAGCGACAGTTGCTTAATGCAAAGATAGACATCAGCTGGTATATATAGTAATGTTAATGTAGCAATAACCAAAATGTATCCATTTGTTTCCTCAACTTTAGTTTAAGGCAAATGCTCACTTTCACAAGCTGTTTCTGGATGTCCCAATTGATGAACCCTTGAGAAAAAGTAAGTTGAATGCTATATTTTTTCCTGTTTTGTTACATTGAATTTTCTGTCACACTAAGCCTTTGGCATGCCTCAAAGTTTTTGCAAGGACTTCTATTACTAGCTAAAATATTAGTGAGATATTTCTGGCCATTGACACATGAATTTTGATATTTAGTTTTTGGTAGTCTCTTGTAGTTCATAGCCAATATGTTTGCTTTTCCAAATATAATTCAACAACTAACTTGTATTGAGTAGCTTTCTCTTAATATAAGAGTTCAGCTACAAGAGATTTAGAATATGATCTAAGGCTATTTGACTTTTTCAGAGTGATTCCCCCTCCATGAATAACAGCATTTACATTTCATAGACAGTATTTAATACATTGCTTACAGCATTGCACAAGTGCAGCTGTTAGATAACATGGTACTTGTGACCCTTTCAGATTTTACCTGTGCGTTACAAAAAGAAATATTGTACCAAGGGAAGCTATTCATATCGGAGAACTGGATTTGCTTCCATTCTAAGGTCTTTGGCAAAGATACTAAGGTAAATGAAGTCAAGTGTTATGATGCATTGGACTCGATGATTCTTGCTTAAATTCTTTTTTTAATATGGTTGGGGTGATGATATAAATGTTAATGGAAACAATGGGACACTTGTAGAATTAGAAAATTAAAAACGATCCAGTGGTTTCAACCCCACAACCCTGGGTAATGTTGAATTTATTAATAGAAGTGACTATACCAATCGTTAATGCAGCATTAGGTCTACAAAAAGAACCTCAAATCAGCTGGTGGTGGTAACGTAATTTGACTAGTCTTCTCAGTTCAATATGTGTCTCTGGAGAAGCTGAGTTAATGAATCAGCAAACTGCTTCCCTTCTAAGCAGGGTTTAATTGGAGATGGAGCAGGGTGTGACTTGCATGTTTAGTTGTATATCTCAAAGTATTTCAGGAAGCAGATGTCAGCTGCTTTGTGACAGGTCTATGCAAGAACCAGCTTTCTCACAATGGGTTATTTCTCAGTAACCATGAAAACTACTGGAGCCAAGTTACCATCTTTATACTCTAATAACTAATACAATCTCATTTCAGATTAGTATACCTGTATTGTCAGTGACACTGATAAAGAAAACTAAGACCGCCCTTCTAGTGCCAAATTCCCTGGTTATAACAACAGTCTCTGATAGGGTAAGTGCACATTTTGGGAGAAGCTTCTTAGCACCTTTTAATTCCCCTCCAAGTATGTCTAGGAAAACTAGCTGTTGGGCAGCCTTATCTGAGTGTGACCATAGGATTGAGATATGCTAGTAGTGGTCAGCTTGTAGGGGGAACTCAATACTGACAGCATCAGTCTTGGATACAAATGATTAAGGCAGATGATAAAAAGTAGCTTGCCATGTTGGATGACACACAATGCCTTTTCTGTGCCTTTGTTCTTAGCTAAAGCAAGCTATGGCAGTCTCCCCAAATGCTGAATAATAATTTTGGTGGTTTTCTTTTCAGTACATGTTCGTGTCCTTTCTGTCCAGAGACACTGCTTACAAACTATTAAAATCAGTTTGTCAACATCTAGAGGTGAGTGAAAACCTTTTTCAGGTGTGTCTGTGTGTGTTCTCCGTATTAGTAGTTGATCAAATGGTATCATTTTAAAATGTGTTTTCAGGATGTTAGTGTTGGCAACAGTCCCAGTCTTCCTTCTCCAGAAAATAGCTTCCGGGCAAATCGCCCAACAACTTTACCACTGGTAAGTTTCATTTTTTAATAAAATTAAAAGCAAAGAACTGATGAGGAACAATATGGAATGGCTATGAGCCAATATAATTTCCAGTAATAATATTTTTGTTTTGAGATAGTATTGGAGGCTTTGTAAGAAATTCCTTGCTCCAATTCTGGCATGGACCAGCCTTTGCCAACCTGCTGTTCTTCAGACATTTCAAACTACAACTCTCATCAATCCCAGCCAGAACATGCTGGCTGGGGCTGATGGGAATTGTAGTCAGAAACATCTGGAGGGCAGTGAGCTGACAAAGGCATTAATGGACCATTTCATGCATGATGCACACCCGCATGTACATGCTGAACTTGATGTTATTAAGATTGTTGAAGACTTGATGTCATTATGATTACTGAAAGCTCACTGCAATCAAATGCTTCGCTAATTGCTTACTTGTAAAGCTCCCTGGTCAACCTCTGGCAAGTCACTAGAGCTCTGTTCCAACATTTATCATGAGTAACTTGTACAGAGATTTGAAAAGAAAAGCTTCCACATGAACAGCTGTTCATGCATAGGCTTCCACATGATTGATACCAGTCCACAGTCTTGATTGCACGGACAAGTAGATGCTCACACAGAGACTTCCCCTTTCAGATGTCATTGTCAGCATGTGGACATCAAAGATACATCCTTTTTCATGAATTCAATGTGGCGTATCAAATGTAGATGCATTTTCCCCTTAAATGGGCTAATCAATGTTTTATATATTTCAGTAAGGTGGATCACACTTTTTTTTAGAGCTAGTTCTACCCTTTTCCCAAGCAAACCAGATTTTAAGCTTGAGATTTACAGATGTAAAAGCAATATAAATTCATATAAATTGAGCAGAAAGGTATCATAGATCTCTCACCGTGGCCTGGTTCTCAAGACATAGGTTTCCAGGACCACACAAAAATGTGGGTTCCCGGAGAAAAGCTTGCAGCCACTTTCCCCCTCCCCAGTCCTTGTTTTACTTCTGTGATGCCCTGAAATAAGCCCAGGTGTGGCTTAATGAGTCATCTGAACCCAGGCTTGTGGTTGGTGAAAAGAGAGCTTAACCAAAAGCCCTAATTTGGGCAACAAACTAAGCCAATTGTAAGAGAATTGTAACTTCTGGTACTAAGAGGTTAAATAACATCTGGTGAAGCTCTGGAATCCTTTCCAATTGTATTCCAAGACTTTCAGGTGAATTAAGTTATTTGAAAACTAGATTAGATTGAGAGAGCTTGACTTGATGGATCAAAATCTTTGTGGAACTGCAACCTAAGTTTTCTATTTTCTACTGCGCCACATTGCTTTAGATACACTTAATATTTGTTACTATTGTGATGTCATTGATCCATATTACTGAAAGTGACAGTGGGGGGTGGCAGCAGAATATTGAACGGACCGTTAATTCTTGACTAACATTTCTGGTGTATCTTTTCTTCAGGATTTCAATGAAGATTTTTCTGAACTGGATGGCATCATCCAACAGCGCAGACAAGAGATGGAAGAATCCAGCAGCACTGGTTCTCAAACTCCAGAACTGGAACCCTTCCAAGGTTTGAATAATAAACCATTTCTGAACTATCCAGAAGCAGAAACTGCAGCCTTTTATCTAGGAATTTAGAGCACTTTCCCAGAGGCTACATACACTCTGTACATTTAAAGCTCATTACTTCCTCCAGAGTCCTGGGAACTGTGCTTTGTTAAGAGTGCTTGAAATTATAGCTCTGTGAGGGGTAAACTGCATTTCCCAGGTTCCTTTGGGAGATGCCATGTGCTTTAAATATACTTTAAAAGTATGGTGTGCATGCAGCCAAAGAGTGGGAAATGTGGTTGTTGTTTATGTAGTACTTTTTAATGTGCAAAAAGCTTTAAATTCTTTGTAGTGGTTTCAACACATATGTAAGACCTGTCCATATAATGCCTGGTTTTTATTGTATGGAGGGGAGGGGTCAGGCACAGTTTGACACATATTGGCACTTGTCCAAGAGAATTAATAGGTTAGTCCCAACATGCTCTGTGTAAAATCACACTGGATGAAGTATTAGCTATTCAGTAGCACCAAGGGAACATAATTGTGTGAAACCTCATCTTTTTGAGCACTTCATTTTTTGAGCACTTAGGCCAAATCAATGTCTTCTCAACATATTCATGCTGATCAGGAATGCTGGAAGTTTCTTTATACCATGCCAAACCATTGGTCCTTCTGGCTCAGAGTTGTCTGCATAATGACTAGCAGTAGATCTCCAGATTTCTGCCAGGTCCTCTCCCAACCCTGCTTGGAGACACCAGGGATTGAACCTGGGACCATACAAAACATGTACACTACACTGAGCTACAGGCCACTTCTTGTCAGTGTTTTGATCAATCACCTTCATACTTTTTGAGGCCACCACCATCAGACATCTCCTCTCTTCCCACCCGCCACAAACGTACAGAATCCAGGCAAACCATTTTTGCCTCTTGGAATCCTTTGCTGAAGTATTATGCAGACTACACTAAAATCTTAATCAATCTGGCTGTTAAGCATCTGCTCCATGGTTCTGACAACCACAAAAATCATGGATGTAAGACACGTCCTACTGAAATGAGGCTAACTTCACAATAATGTTTATGCACCTGCATTGCACTTTGTGGTGTTATGCAATGCCTTAAGTTGTTCACAGTGTTATTGGACTACGACTCCCATTATGCCTGATAATTGGCCGTGCTGGCCAGGAATGATGGGAATTGTCATCTATAACATCTGGAGTACACTGCATTAGTTATCCCAATACTGCATGCATTTGTTTTTAGTTTGAAATGTTTGTTCTTCAACAGATTACCATGTTGTTGAGACCCAGACTCATCTCAAAACCTCCAGGGTGGAGTCAAAGGCTGTCCATACAGATGTTAAGGCTAAACTTTTGTGTGATGATAAAATCAGGAGTATTCCAAGAAATGGTAAATAGAGCAAATTCCCATTTGAAGCTGGTGTTGCGGGCTAGGCTGATAGATCCAGGCAGGGTTGGTTTTCAGCAATTAAAAATGATCATAGGTTGAATCCAGAAATGGCCTTCTATATGTGTAAAGTATCTTCTGCTCACAGAGAGCCTCCCTATATTACACATTGTGCAGAACACTGGGAGTGAGAAGTGAAATTACTTCTGCAGGTGTTCTTCTACTTGAGCAAGAACTTATGCAACCTCTTGCCCAAGCAGAAGCCAGAGAACTGCTACAGAATCTACCTCTGTTAGCACTAACTCATATGAAAGTATTTGTCAAAGCAAGCTAGCAGCTGCTTCTCTTATGCTCACATTTTTGTGGATCCAGCTCACAGTGGCAAAAAAAATGTATACAGACTTTCACAGTTTTATTTGATCTTAATTTATGAGGCAAAATTCTGGAAAGATGCAAGAAATGATCACATATGCAAACCTCCTGGTAGAATATGACATATGAAGCAGAAAGGTGAAAATCAGCATTTTGGTAGGGAGAATGCCTGTTGTGGGTAGGAAGTGAGGAAGGAATGGGCCAAGACTGCACCCATAATTGGAAACTTCTCCCAGCTATGTGTTCCTTTGGTTTACAGCTGGAGTCTACTTATGACACCAGATCTTGCTCTGTGCAGGTTCTGCTCCATGTAGCACAATCATAGCCTTGCCTATTTCTAGAATTCCTCTCTTTGCCCCACTGTTCTGAATAATATCCCATTCAGATCAACTTACAATTTGGAATGCTATCTTACATATGGCTGAGAACATTAGCTCATCAGTCTATTAACCACATATTTAAGCTGTAGGTTTTAATCAAGGCTTCCTTAGGTATAAAGGTGCCCAGTGCTGATGGCTTAACTCTAAACAATGTGCTCAGTTGATTTAGAGCATAATCATATTGCATAATAGACCAAGCCAGTTACCCTTCATTAAGTGGCTTCAGAGCATAACCTGAATTAACATTGTAATATTTTTAATTAGTGAGGAAGGAACAACAACAGTAGTCAACTTGCACCCTATAGTCATTTGGCAGTTGTTGTCTTATGGAGCGTGTCTGGTCGTATCATTTTCAGATTCTTCAATAAATATTTTATTCTTCTCATAGCTCCTCCTCCTAGAATCCTTGGAGTCCTTTACAGAGTGAATTACCAGAAGTTTTTGACTGTGAACCACATACTTATTCTCTATGCAATTCTGTAAGTATATATAACCCATTCCCCAAACTGCAAGGTTGCAAAAGCAAAACTCTGGGAAACTTTGCTGACATAAATCTGGGATGCTTTCAGAATGCTGGGCTTCCTGTTGCTAAATAAACAGCTTGTACATTCTCTCCCCCCCCCCCTTATTAGCTGCACACCAGTAAAGAATCTGAATATGTTCCACAGTACAAATTTCCATTGGGGAAAATGGAAGCAAAAAATTTGTGACTTTTATAAATTGCTCAGGGTTGTGTTATGTGGATAACAGGCTTATGCGATTTTCTGAAAGCATTTTGCCAGACTCCTGGAGGCTAACTGAAAGGAGATTGAGAGATATTTTAAAAGACCATGGGTGAATTGGAACAGCCAACAACATTGCAAACCAGGTTACAGATATGTGGGTTGGTGGAGTAGACAGCAGTAGAGCTTCACTGTACACATTCTGCTGTATTCTGGGGTGATATAAGCTGGTTCCCTGGCTGCAGCAAGCAGTGGAGAGTTAAGCAACATTGCATCTTTTAAATAAGGCATAGCCACCTTGCTGCCCTCCTGATGTCATTGGACTACAACTCCCATCATTCTTTACCATTGGCTGTACTCGCAAGAGCTGATGGGAGTTCTAGTCCAACATATTCTGAAGGACCCCACATTTGGCAACTCTGTTGTAAAGGATAAAGATCTGGATGAGTTTATATTACCAAATGGAAAACACTTGAGGAAAAATACCTGCAATGTCACTCTGAAAGTCTTTTTGCACGATTGAGCTTTGCTGTCTGAAATTGAGATACATCAGCTTAATGGGGTGGAAATTTAACTGTTAAATTCCTAATAATGTTACATGGCTAAATGAATGTAATAGCAATTCATTGTGTGGTGATCAAGTGTGTGTTTTTGTCCTCAATCCACCTCTCCTACAGTGTTTGTGTACTCATTTTCTCGACTTTCTACATGAGATATAAAATCTACATTCTGGAAGAGCAGCTTGGCACCATGGCCCATGCGTAAGAATGATTTTGTTGTTGGAATCTTCTTTATCTTTCCAATTTTTGCTATTATAGTCATCCTGCTAGACCTAGCTTCATCATCATCTATCCCATAGTTTCTCCCCCAGAGTTAGGCTTTCATTCTGTTCTTCAAACAGTCATTTTAAATCTGCAGTCTTACATGAGAGTAATTCCCATTGCATTTAATAGGACTTTTTCCTGAGTAGACATGTATAGGATTGCATGTGCATAGTGCACACTATTTTCGGCGTTTTGGTCCTTAACTGACATGAGGTAAAACTAAAATTTAATCCAGTGCTATATTTCTGTACATTCTCATTCTAGTTGCTTACCTCACCATCTCACAAAACACCAGACATCTCCTTTGTGCATTTTTAAATTGTCTTCTGCTTCCCTTTCCCCACATTTACTCTCCATTTCAGATATCCAATAAAAGAAGGTCTAGGATCTCAACTGCCTCTCAACATTGTTGGTCTCTCTGAGGAGCTAACAGCTAATCTTATCAAACTGGAAAAGGTGACTAATAAGAGAACTGTGTAACTAAGAATTGTTGCGTTTTAAAAAAAGTTTCCCAAGGTAGCCAGGCCTTCCAAGTCCTAGAAGAGGGATGGGGAACCTGTAATGTTGGACTCCCAACTTCCATCAGCCCCAGGCAGCATGGCTAACAATCAGGGATGATGGGAGTTGTTGTCCAACAACATCTGGTGGGCAAAAGGTTCCCCATTCCTGTCCTAAGAAAACAGCTGCTGGTATGTATGAGCATGGAAAGTGAAGTTAATGTTTATAAGGGTGGCATGGTGCTTAACAACCATTCCCAAACTCTTAGCACTGCTTTTGTGCCAGCCCATTTGGCCAAGTAGTGGGGAAAATTCCTACCTGAAGGTTAGGGGAACTGGATCCAGCTGACAAGCTGGATTTTGATGTCCCCCGGCCTCCACAAGCTACTTTGACAGGTGGTGGGGGTGCCTACCTGTCAGTCACCTGATCTCACCATGACAGGCAAAGCGTTTTCTTTGCTTATATGTCTTGATTTCAAACCATGGTGGTCAAAGGGAATTTGAAACTGAATTGTGCAAAGGAATCAGGGGTTGCAAGTCTCACTTTTCCCCGGAATTGGCTCCACATAGCAGCTCCGAGTGGCACTAATCCCAGTGGGGCTTGCGTTTGGTGCCAACTTTAAATGGCAACAGATACAAGCCCTGCTTCACAAGGAACAATCTCAGGTGCACTTTAAGATGGATAGATTCTTCCTTTGCAGCTGCATCCTTACCTGTCACACACCTGCCCTAGCTCCAAAAGCTCTCATGTGAGTTTTATTTACAAATAATTTTCATAATTTCTTATGGCTCACTATAAAAGGGCTCTTTGTGGGAATGATTTTGCATTAGCAAAACGCAACATAAGACTTATGCAGAGCTTCTAATCGTTACCATGGCACTGAGGCTTCTACGGAGGACAGGAAATTTGCCCTTGTGGACACGTTACGCCCTTTTGCAATGTGCAAACGAGCCCTTCATATTTATGACAAACGGCAAAGCCTGCCTTTCTACTTAAAAGAAAAGCCTTAATCAGTCATTCTGTTTCCCCAACAATGTTGTACTTCCAATGGACAGGGGCTTGATTTCTGCCATTTGTTATTAGGAGATTTGCTTATCTAGTTTCCTGCTTCCTGCAGATGGTACCCGTTTAGGTTCATTTGCTAACAGTTGAAACAAATGAACTTGCTAACCTCTACCAGGGAGATTGAACGGAGTCTAAAACTAGGTGTGGTGGCCCCTTCATACTGCACTGTACAAATCTCTGTTACAATCAAGTTAATTCAGACCGAGAGGTTTCCCCCTGAGTACTTTTCTATTCGGTGTTGTACTTCCCCAAGAATAGTTCCACATCCAAAATTCAAAAAGTTACATGATGACGTGGTTCAGAAACCACAGAAAACGTCTATTTGCTGCTGCTTTTCTGCAATGTGTTAACTAGTATACAGGCAATAGACCAGAGATGGGGAGGCTGTGGCCCTTGAGATGTTGCTGACTCCGCTTCCATCAGCCCAAGCCAGCAGGACTAGTGGTGAGTTGCAGCATCTCAAAGGCCACAGGTTCCTCACCCCTGAAACAGACAACGGAAACCTCCTAAGGTATTTCTCTTCCCCATCAACAAATAGTCATCACACAAAGACGAGCAGAATCTTCATAGACCTTGGGGAAGAGGCACTTGAAGCATGCTAGTTGACCTCAGGATACTTTCCCCAGTGATTCTCCATTTAAAAGCATCCCTGAGGATGGATGAGAACTGTTTGTGCAAACCATTGCTACAGAGTTTATAAAATTTAATCTGCAGGCTGCTTGTATTTAACTGGATTGAGTGCCTTGACTTCAGAGAAAATACTCCAGTTAAGCAAAGCGTATGATACTGGACTGTTCATCTGTTGTGCAAGTGGCTGCAAGTTTTATCCAAACCCTTTCTTTTGTATTTTTCTTTCCTTATTAAAGATCCAAAGCAATTTACAAAAGCTACTTGAAGATGGCGAATGAATTGCCAGCTACCTCCATTCATACTTCGTTTTCTTCCTGATAAGCAACTCTAAATGTGACATCAGACTCTGCAGGCCAGGGTGTTATGTCCTTCAACTGACTCCAAAAACTTCACTCTCCACTTGACCGTGGAAGTTTGAATCTGTGCAATAAAGTGTCTCTATTCAGAGGATGATGCCTTTCTATTACCTATAACGTTGTGAATAACTGGGAAGACTGATCTTGGTGCTTTGTTATATTACTTAAATCCACAGTAATTCTACTTTCTTTGTGTGACTTTCAGGCTTAATATTGTGTGACTAAGAGTAATGCTTGGTGCGGATGTATCATTTGCTGTACAATCATGTCTGGAAAGTTATGTGTCTTTCACATGCATGTATTGCCCAGCTTGTTTCACTTTTCTTTTTTTGCCGAAACAGAAATTGGGCACGTGACCGACGTGTTAAGCAGCAGGACCCAATGGGCTTCATTCTGCGAGGTGCTGAGCAAAACACCGTTCCCACTTTGCTCATGTTCTTCACTGGTAGGAGGTGACACATTCCGTGCAGACTTGCCAAATGGCCCTATTCTGCATGCCATTCTGCTGTCAAAGAAATGTAGCAATGAGTAAAGTTTTTCTGGAAGAGCGTCCATTGCTAATGGGCCACCCCCCAAGTCAGAATGTTCTTGAAGGCTCATTAGCAAGGCTAATTGAAAAGCTGACAACCCTAGTTGCATAGGGTTGGTCCAGATGATGGATGGGTGCATTAAACCTGGTCTGGGCCTAGCCCATAAATTTTACTGGAGCAGAAATATACCAGCAGAGTTTAGCCCATTTAACTGGTCTGCAGATACCTAAATTAATAATTGCTTTCATGTACTTAATTTCTGTATCAGGATATCTGACACCTAATTACCATATTTATTTTTGAAAATGCACTTGAAGTACTCCAAAAACTGACGCAGTTCAATTAAAAGCTGCAGTCCTAACCTTTGAGTAAGCACTACTAATTTAAAAGGACTCCTGAGTAGGCATGGTTAAGATTGCACTGTAAATTGGCCAACTTGGGATTTCAGTTTAGTCCCAAATAAAGGGGCTTTTTAAAAAAAAAATCAAAAAATCATATTGACTCTAGGTACATGTGTTACTAGGTTTGGGGGTTGCAATCTGTCATTTAATTGTGTTGCTTTCATTCACTCTGTTAGAAGAATGGCTAGCTAGTGATTACAAATTCCCAAAGATTATGTGATGGTATATAAATCCAATTATTATTAATAATAATAATGGTAACTCCATGGTATTTTGATCTACGATGGAACCATTATTTTTAGTGCTGTGTTGGCAATTTCTCCTGCATTTATTCCAACCATTTCCCATCAGTGTGAAAAGGAATTGCATTAGGACATTTCCAAATGGATGAAATAAATTTTGATGAAATACTCTTGGAAAGAATGCAGGGCTTTGGATGTGCTTACCTTACTTTTGAGGTGTTTGCGAGTGTCTTTCATTCCGCAAACCATCTCAACACTAGTTTGCATGTCTGTAGCCTTCCTGGGTGCCTGCACTTCAATTAAAGCCCAGGGTAAGACACGAAGTAAGTCCTCACATGGGACTTTTTCAGATCAATAAGTGCAGGCAGCCAGGGAGGCTGCAGAGTGCTGAAGAAATGTTCCCTGGGAATAAAAAAAAATTCCACATGCACTACCCTTAAAATTAGCTGAAAATCCTGTATTGACTGAAATTCTAAGGAAATTTTCAAGTACCCTAAGAACAGGAAAGAAAAATGGAAGCTTCTTTTACAGAGGAAATAATTTTTTGAGAAACTGAAGGACAGATAGCAACACAGCACCACTTTTTGCCACTAGAATATCCATAGCCCATATTCTGCCGCATACTACTGTCTTCACGGTGCCTTACCAGTGAAAAACCTGGCAATACATTAGTTTGGGCCAGATGAGTTGGTTCATATTAATATTATTTAAAATAACTCGGATCTATAAAATATAGTGTTTTGTTTACATAGTAGAGAGACTACCTTATCATTTCTGTGAAATGTAACTTATTCATTTTTAAAATAAACTTTCTAAAACTGCCGTGTGTGTGTGAATATGTATTCAAGTGTGTGTGACCTGGAAGCTAATTCTGCACGTGGTTAGCTGATCGCAATCTGAACATGAGACAGAAGGGTGATAATGGCTGCCAAAAAAAAAAGAGGCCAACAGGATCATAACCTGCTTTAAGAGAAACATAGTTTCCAGGGAAGGGGTGTAACAGTTCCACTTAATTCTGCTCATGCCATCTGAAGTACTATGTCCAGTTCTGGCTGCCGTACTTTAAGTAGGATATCGACAAATAGGAATGGGTTCAGAGCAGGGCTCCGAGGGTGGTCAGCACTATGGAAAATGTTGAAGGCACAGAGAAGGCTTAGCTTGGAGAAGAGAGTGAGAATATGTTAGCAGCACTCTCCAAATACCTAAAGGATGTCACATAGAAGAGGGCAAAGACTTGCCGTCTGCTGCCCCCAAGGACAGGACTAGATCTAAGAGGCTTAAGTTACAGGAAGATGGATTTCTGCTGAAGCTTAGGAGAAACTTCTTCACGATAAGAGCAGTTCATCAATGGGTCCAGTTACCTAGGGAGGTGATGAGATCTCCCTCACTGCAAAGTGTTGAGTAGAGGATGAATAGATGCTTGAGTTCTGAATTTCCTGTATTGAGCAGGGAGTTGGAAAAGACACCCCACCCCCATTCTTTTGATTGTAGCATTGGGTCATACGGAGATATGAAGTGTAATAGAGGCCTTGGGTAATATTCTACGTGCAAATAAAGTCATCTGTGGATGCCAGGCAATTTTATGTAACCAGAGTTTTAGAGAAATAGTTTCCTAAGACAAATACTGTTATTGGACTACTGGGATAGCTCAGTCAGTAGAGCATGAAACTTTTAATCTCGGGATTGTGGGTTTGAGGCCCACTTTGGGCAAAAGATTACTGCATTGCAGGGGGTTGGACTAGATGACCCTCGTGGTTCCTTCCAACTCTGCAATTCTATGATTTCTGCTCACAAGCAGCTGTGAGCACACTGGGATTCCGTGTAATTGCAGCAATGGTGTGGAATGTGGCAATGGGAGAAAAATTCAGACGTCTAATCCCTGCTCTCTTTTTAAAAAAAAACCTTGCCAGGACAGGCTTGAGAGTGTGCTGGCATCACCTGGTAAAATAATAAGAGTTTTGGACTATGAAGTTTAAACGGGATTTCTGATAGTCTCTCTTGTTCATTTCCCCTCCCATGGCCATCAAAGACAGAATGGGGGGCAACTATGCAGAGCTGTAGAATTTGGCTCTTGGAACATAATTTTTAAGTCTTATTTTTTTAAAAAAAAAATTGGTTGAGTCATACAGAGAAGCTGCAGGTGGAGCAGAGTTCACCTGGGAGCCATGTTTCTTTTCATGCTATTGCCTTCCCATCCTTGAAACTCAAGATGCCTTGCACCTGACTGGGTTTTCCCATACTGATGCAAGTCACATGATGGATTTCCAAGGTGTCATTTTGCTGCTATTGAGCAAACCAGGACTGGGTGTAGAAAGTGGCCTTTGTCCTACATGGCAACATTCCAGCAAAGGTAAGTCCAGATGGGAGCAAACATGTTAGGTAAGGATATTGTGCAATGGCAAGATCAGGACACTGACTTAATCGTTATGTATTTAAGCTTGCAGGTGTATTGCCCTTTAAACAAACTGCATGAGCCCCAGCAGAAGCAGACAAAAGACACTTCAAGGTAATAGCGTGTAGACTTTTTTGGTTTAAAAAAGCTACCACCCTATTTAAACACAACTCTATATCTCTCAATTTACTTGTATAAAGGGCATTGACAATTCCACTCATAGAATCCCACACCTGGAATACTGTGTCCAGTTCTGGGCACCACAATTTAAGAAGGATGTTGACGAGCTGGAACGTGTGCAGAGGAGGGCAACCAAAATGATCAAGGGTCTGGAAACTAAGCCTTATGAGGAACGGTTGAAGGAGCTGGGTATGTTGAGCCTGGAAAAAGGGGGACAGAGAAGATATGATAGCCATCTTCAAATATCTCAAGGGCTGTCACATGGAGGAGGGAGCAAGCTTGTTTTCCCCTGCTCTGGAGGGTGGGACTCCAACCAATGGCTTCAAGTTGCAAGAAAGATTCAGACTAAACATCAGGAAGAACTTTCCAACAGGAAGAGCTGTTCAACAGTGGAACGGTCTCCCTTGGTAGGTGGTGGACTCACCTTCCTTGGTGGTTTTTAAACAGGCTGGATGGCCATCTGTCATGGATGCTTTAGCGGAGATTCCTGCATTGCAGGGGGTTGGACTAAATAATAATGATAATATTTTTTTATTTGTACCCTGCCCATCTGACTGGGTTGCCCCAGCAACTGTGGGTGGCTTCTATCAATAAAAACATTAAACATTAAAAAGAAAAACTTCCCTATACAGGGCTGCCTTCAGGTGCCTTCTAAAAGTTGTCAATATTTATCTCCTTGACGTCTGACGGAAGGGCGTTCCACAGCGTAGGTGCCACTACCAAGATGACCCTTGGGGTCCTTTCCATCTCTACAATTCTAGGATCCTAGGTAGCTTGGCCTTTAGACCAAATGCCGTGTCCAGTGAGGCAGTGCAGATGGCACTCCTCTGTTTCCCAAGATAGCAAGTCCCTACTGCTTACTGGAGAGGATAAGCAGGGCATGGAGGGAGCTGTGGTGTATGGCAGCGATGCCAGCCTGATACTCCTGCCATGATGGATTTTACTGAGCTCCCGATGCCTGGCCCTTCTCTGTCTTGGTAAGCAGCAGCAAACCCACTGCATTGGAAACCGAAGAAGACAATAGAACCCTACCCATGTTCTCTTCTGCAAACAGAACAGGCCTTCTGAAGCCCACAATACATTTAATAAACCAGGATTTTTTTCCTGACCCATATCTTGGAGGGCAGTGTGGTGCCAGTGTGGTGTAGTGGTTAAGAGTGGTAGACTCGTAATCTGGTGAACCGGGTTCGCTTCCCCGCTCCTCCACATGCAGCTGCTGGGTGACCTTGGGCTAGTCACACTTCTCTGAAGTCTCTCAGCCCCACTCACCTCACAGAGTGTTTGTTGTGGGGGAGGAAGGGAAAGGAGAATGTTAGTCTCTTTGAGACTCCTTTGGGTAGTGATAAAGCGGGATATCAAATCCAAACTCCTCATAAGAATGAAGTTTTGTTGATACGGTTTACTGTGGACCACCTTTGTAGCTGGAAGTGGATGCATCTGGCTGATTACTTGCAGCAGCCGCACTAAATACATGTGGTAGTTGTGCTGGGTTTGTTACTCTCCTTGAACCCTTCCAAAATGAAAATATTGCTTAATATGCGCCACCATATTCTCTTATCAACTACCCACGACTGCATTCTGCTCTGGTTTTTCTGACCGTTCACGGCCAGTAAGAGCTGCCTTTTCTGGCATTTGTTGTTGCTTTTATGTACTGGTAGATCTCTCTTTATTGTCATTATTTGCTTTAAAATCTCAAAGTAGTTCACAGTATGCACAAAACCATTAAAATCAATAAATAACGAGTTAAAACATCCAAATAGTCACATCATCCCAACAACAGCAGCAGCCAGAACAACAAAAATAATTCAGTATCAACAGTCAGAAAATGCTGGGGTAAACTGAAATATCTGTGGCTATTTGCAAAAGTACCCCGTTGTTGATGCTCTCCTGATCTCCATATGGCACTCAGTTCCACAAACTGGGCAGCACAACTTGGAAACTGAGGTGTTCCAAAACTTGCTTGCGATCCAGCATTTTGACCCCGGTCTCTTTTCTGGCATTTGTAACATGGCAACGCTCCTAACGAAACTCAAGATTCCAATATTGGGCTTGGCTGCCACGCTTAATTATTATACCCTGCTGCCGCACCCACAGAAATAATTAATTGGTATCACATATTTTTACTGCTTACGTACTGGCACTAGGAGGTAACAGGTGTCGGCATCAGTTGCTCAGGTAAACATGGACCAATTAGGTAGGACCTAGATGGAAGCGAGTTACATCAGCCATGACTTGGAGCGATATTACAGGTCACAAGATGCTTCGGAAATGGCTCTGATGCTGAGCTTCGATAGCTCTGCAGCATCTAAAAGCAGTTCCAATAGAGATGCAGAATGGGAAAAAGTTCTACTGAAAGGCTTGTTGGAAGGGGAAGGTCTTCAGTAGGTGCTACAAAGGGCAGGTAAAGGTAAAGGGACCCCTGACCATTAGGTCCAGTCGCGGACGACTCGGTTTGCAGCGCTCATCTCGCTTTACTGGCCGAGGGAGCCGGCGTACATACAGCTTCCGGGTCATGTGGCCAGCATAACTAAGCCGTTTCTGGCGAACCAGAGAAGCGCACGGAAACACCGTTTACCTTCCTGCCAGAGTGGTACCTATTTATCTACTTGCACTTTGACGTGCTTTCGAACTGCTAGGTTGGCAGGAGCAGGGACGGAGCAGTGGGAGCTCACCCCGTCGCGGGGTTTGAACCGCCGACCTTCTGATCAGCAAGCCCTAGGCTCTGTGGTTTAGACCACAGCGCCACCCGCATGTACTGCAACACTAAAGTCCTGATTCCTATATTGCACAGAATAGACCTGATAAGATGGTACCTGAAGAGCAGAATGATTGATTGGTGCGAGTTGATCTTTCAGGTACATCACAACAGGCAGGCAATTGAGGGGGAAGTGGTCAGAAGTGTAATCTCACATTTTCGATCTGATCTGATCCTTGTATTTGTGTCTTTTAAAAAATTGAGTTTTATAAATACAAAAAGAGAAAAAAAGTAAAATCAAAAACATAGAAGCACATAGACATACAAAAAACAAACTGCTATTTACACAAACAAGAATCGTACCCACCCTGCGCGACTGCCCATCACCACTGCTTCCCTCCACCCCACCTTGACTTTCGTATGTTTTAATTTTAATACCAAACATTGCAATATTGTGGTTTGTTGCATTTTGTTCACTTTATAATGTGATTTATCAATAGGTTCTATTACACTTTTTTTGTGTCTTTTGGGGATGGGGCAGGAAAGATCTATCTAGTTATCTATGTATAGGGAAGTTTTTAATGTTTGATGTTTTATCATGTTTTTAATATTCTGTTGGGAGCCACCTAGAGTGGCTGGGGTATAAATATATTATTATTATTAATTATATTATTTATTTATTTTAAAAAAATAACTTAAATGTTCATTTCTTTGAAGAAAAAGCTTTGTAATAAAATTGGTCCGTTTCTCAGTTTTAAAAATGTGTTTGTGGGAGGGGAGTCAGAGTTTGAAGGGACCCCAAGGGTCATCTAGTCCAACCCCCTGCAATGCAGGAATCTCAGCTAAAGCATCCATGACAGATGGCCATCCAACCTCTGCTTAAAAGCCTCCGAGGAAGGAGAGTCCACAACCTCCCAAGGGAGAACGTTCCACTGCCGAACAGCTCTTACTCTCTGAAAGTTTTTTGTGATGTTTAATCTGAAGGTTATTATTTTGCTGTTTCTGTTTTAACTCCTTATGCTTTTTATTGTACAGTGGTACCTCGGGTTAAGTACGCTTCAGGTTAAGTATGCTTCAGGTTAAGAACTCCGCTAAGAACAGAAATCGTGCTCTGTCGGCGCGGCCGTAGCAGGAGGTCCCATTGGCTAAAGTGGTGCTTCAGGTTAAGTACGCTTCAGGTTAAGAACGGACCTCCGGAACGAATTAAGTACTTAACCCGAGGTACCACTGTATTTTTATCTTGTGGACTACCCTGAGATCTTTTGATGTATATACATGCATTCTTTATTTCAGTCCAAAGACCCACAAAAGCATTTTCAAAACCAAAAAGAAAAGAGAAATACAGGGAAAGGTTTCAAAGGTGGTCACTATGTTTTATCCAGAGCATGTGGGCTTCTGTTTCTTATTACTTCTGAGAGGAACTGGATATAAATCTAATAAATAAAATATAAATAAATAAAATAGATAGACAATCCTGACAGCGGACAGCTCTCTTTCCATTTAGGGAAGCTTTTAATGACTGATGTTTTAATGTATTTTTAATCTATTGTTGGAAGCCGCCCAAAGTAGCTGGGGAAACCCAGCCAGATGGGCAGGGTATAAATAAATTTATTATTATTATTATTATTATTATTATTATTATTATTATTATTATTAAGCAGCTCTGCTGCTACATCCTTGGATCCTTCAGCCATCCTTCCAGAAACCACAGAATTCGTCCCTAACCATTTAGCACGATGCTCTCCCCAGAAAGGTCCACCCCACACTTCATTCTATGTTTGCTTTTTCGTGGGCACCAACAATTTTTATTTTCCAATCGTTCTTTTTAGGGTACTACTGCTATCATTATAAAACATTTGTCTGCTAGGCTGTTCTGTTTATAGCTGCTTTCCCCCCCCTTAAGCTAGTTGCATGGGTTTATTATTTATATTGCCAGGCTTGATTGTTTTTTAATAGAAAAGTAGGATAAGCAAGGAGCAAAACATTACCTCGCTTAAGCAAGTTTATTTCAGCAGGGGACTAAATCCACTCTCCCTTAACAACTGTGTTGAGCTTTGACAAGATAGATAGAACAGATGCAGGTCAAGAATGTTAAGGCAATTGCCAGTTCCTGTACTCTTAAATAATAGGATTTGATGAGGTAATTTTCCATTGAGAAGGCATCTTGCCAATGCTTAGCAGGAGATTGGAAGGCAATAATTTGAATGTGCTGCCAAGTGAAAAATTAAAAATTAACTCTCTCCTTTGTGGTAGTCACAGATATGTAGAAAATGGGTCTTTCCAATATAAAAGCAAAAGAACTGGAGGCTGCAACCTATGATGAATGTTAGCCTGAAATAAATGTGTAGAATTAGACATAACCCTTGCCTCGCCAGCATAATGTCTTAGGCCACAATGTTCTAATATAGTATGAAAGACAGATTGGTGTGCTGTAAGGGAGGTGAATTATTTCACAACTTAATTTTTCCAAGATTCATCTGTGCGTCACAATAAAGAAACTGAATACCAATGTGGCACAACCGATAGAAAATATAGAGAAGGGAATAGTTTGCACTCTGGTCGATTGTTCGTGTTTATTACTCGTTGATACTAAGGAATAAGGAATAATAATTTGTTGGCCAAGTATCAATCATACTTGGAATTTTGCTTCGACTACATTGCAATGTTAAGAAAACATACCTCATACAAACACTATTCCCCTCACAATACAACAGCACAACAAAGGAACCCCATACCACCAACTGACCTCCCTTCCGCACACAACTACGAATTCAACAGTTTGATGGCACAAGGAAAATAACTATTCCTGTGCCTAGACGTTTTTGTGTATAGAGTCCTGTAACGACGTCCGGATGGAAGTAAATGAAACAGGTGATGACCAGGATGCAAAGGGTCTGCGACAATTCTCTCTGCTCTCTTCCTGGCTCGAGCAGCATAAAGTGTCTCTATTGGAGGCAAACTAACACCAATTAAAGGTAAAGGGACCCCTGACCATTAGGTCCAGTCGTGTCCGACTCTGGGGTTGCGGCGCTCATCTCGCGTTATTGGCCAAGGGAGCCGGCATACAGCTTCTGGGTCGTGTGGCCAGCATGACTAAGCCGCTTCTGGCAAACCAGAGCAGCGCACGGAAATGCCGTTTACCTTCCCACCAGAGCGGTTCCTATTTATCTACTTGCACTTTGACGTGCTTTCGAACTGCTAGGTGGGCAGGAGCTGGGACCGAGCAACGGGAGCTCACCCAATCGCAGGGATTCGAACCACCGACCTTCTGATCAGCAAGCCCTAGGCTCTGTGGTTTAACCCACAGCACCACCTGGGTCCCTAACCAATTACCCTCTCTGCAATTCTTACTGTTCATTGGAGCCTTTTCTTGTCCAGCTTGGAGGCTGTGCCATACCAAGCAGTAATAGAATTACAGAGAACAGTTTCAATGGTACTTCTGTAAAATTGGATCAACAATTCTTGGGGCGAATTAAATTTTCTTAGTTGTCGCAAGAAATACAATCTCTGGTGGACCTTTTTAATAATACTATTGATGTTGCCTGACCAATTTAAGTTTTGAGAAATTATAGAGCCCAGGAACTTAAAGGACTCTACTACTACAACCATGTTACCAAGAATGGAAAGTGTCAGCGAGATGGGAGAGTGCTTTCTAAAATCGATGATCATTTCCACTGTCTTTTGGACATTTAGCACCAAGTTATTCCTGCTGCACCACGAAACAATACTAAAATGCATAATAACACAATAAAACCCTTGGAAACTTCACCCTTCCACGGTCAAAAGTCAGCAAAAAAGAAAGGGAGACAAACACACTTTTGGTGTCCATCCCTTTGATGCTTCTGAATGCCAGTTGCTGGAAGCCACAGGAAAAGAAAGTGTGTGGGGGATCGGATCCTGCTCATGGGTTTATCAAAAGAGGCATCTGCTTGGCCACTGTGAGAACAGGATGCTGGACAAGATGGGCCATTCGCCTGATTCAGCAGGACTTTTCCTTATGCACTTACCTAGCTACATATTGTTGTTGTTGTTCAGTCGTTCAGTCGTGTCCGACTCTTCGTGACCCCATGGACCAGAGCACGCCAGGCACGCCTATCCTTCACTGCCTCTCGCAGTTTGGCCAAACTCATGTTAGTAGCTTCGAGAACACTGTCCAACCATCTCATCCTCTGCCGTCCCCTTCTTGTGCCCTCCATCTTTCCCAACATCAGGGTCTTTTCTAGGGAGTCTTCTCTTCTCATGAGGTGGCCAAAGTACTGGAGCCTTAACCTCAGGATCTGTCCTTCTAATGAGCACTCAGGGCTGATTTCTTTAAGAATGGATAGGTTTGAACTTCTTGCAGTCCATGGGACTCTCAAGAGTCCCCTCCAGCACCATAATTCAAAAGCATCAATTCTTCGGCGATCAGCCTTCTTTATGGTCCAGCTCTCACTTCCGTACATTACTACTGGGAAAACCATAGCTTTAACTATACGGACCTTTGTTGGAAAGGTGATGTCTTTAGCTACATATTACGAAAGACATAAAAACAGATGTACCGCCTCGGACCGGCTGAAATCAGTCTACTTGGAAACTTTGAACGTTGCCTTCAAACACGGCTGTCTTGAGATAATATGTCATAAAAATATATTATACAATCACGGAGGGAAAAGTGTCATAAAATGAGCAGATATTTAAATATGTCTCGACACAGAAATAACATCATCCTGGGAAGGCTCTATTTGAGGGGTTTTACCCAGTACAGTCATACCTCGGAAGTCGAACGGAATCCGTTCCAGAAGTCCGTTCGACTTCCAAAACATTCAGAAACCAAGGTGTGGCTTCCGATTGGCTGCAGGAAGCCACAGAAGCTGCGTAGGATGTTCAAGTTCCAAAGAACGTTTGCAAATCGGAACACTCACTTCCAGGTTTGGGAGCCAAAACGTTCGAGTTGCAAGGCGTTCGTCAACTAATAATAATAATAATAAGTTTTATTTATACCCCGCCCTCCCCAGCCGAAACCAGGCTCAGGGCGGCTAACACCAGTAAAAAATCACAACAAAATCACAACAAAGTATAAAAGAAAACCATTAATTAAGATACAGGTTAAAAAGCCAATTAAAAATTTAAAATACAGCTTCATTTGTCGCCCATAAACAAAACCAAGAGGAGGAAACCATCAGACTGAGTCTGACCCGAAGGCCAGGTGGAACAGCTCTGTCTTGCAGGCCCTGCGGAAAGATGTCAAATCCCGCAGGGCCCTGGTCTCTTGTGACAGTGTGTTCCACCAAGTTGGGGCCAGTACAGAAAAGGCCCTGGCCCTAGTTGACACCAGTCTAACAGCCTTGTGGCTCGGGACCTCCAACAAGTTGTTATTTGTGGACCTTAAGGTCCTTTGCGGGGCATACCGGGAGAGGCGGTCCTGTAGGTACGAGGGTCCTAGGCCGCATAAGGCTTTAAAGGTCAAAACCAGCACCTTAAACCTGATCCTGTACTCCACCGGGAGCCAGTGCAGCTGGTAAAGCACTGGATGAATGTGGTCCCGCGGCAAGGACCCTGTAAGGAGCCTCGCCACGGCATTCTGCACCCACTGGAGTTTCTGGGTCAGCTTCAAGGGCAGCCCCACGTAGAGCGAGTTACAGTAATCAAGCCTGGAGGTGACCGTCGCATGGATCACTGTGGCCAACCAAGGTACGACTGTAATTATTTAGGGAAATTAAGATAACGCCTTAGTCCTTCGATAATGTTTCACGTTTCCTCTTTCTGGCTACTTATGTTTCCCTACATTTATCAGCTGAGTGCCATAAACACGGTTGATATATTTATTATTTATTAAAATCTAGGACTTTGAATCGGTGCAACCAAGGTGCAGGCAGCAATTCTGTGGGATTTCTGCTATCAGGCATAGGATTGGGCTGACAACAGATAAACCACTTAATATTTGTACCTTATACTTTCTCTTATCTATATTTGATGCCATTTCTTGCTATAAAGATGCGAGCTTTTAATCAAGAGTTATGTTGGCAAAGCAGTCTGAAAGCTTCGATTTGCCTCAGCCAGGCTAAGGCGGGCATTTGGCTCGCTCGTATACAGAATTCTCGCTAGCTACCACTCCTGTACAAATACAGTCAGTAAATCCTTGAGTAATCCTTCAATTTGCTTTCGGTCCACCATTTCAGGAAGTTTGAATGCGGAATGCACACTGCAAGCCAAAAACTAGGGTGCAGAGAGGTCTGTCCTTGCTGCTTTTTCCATATTACAGAGCTCTACCATGTCATGGGTTTTGGAGCTAGTTACAGTGGTAAAGGAGACATCTCTTGCCTCTCTTCCTCAGAAAGCCGATTAATAAAGAGTGAAAGGTAAAGTACAAAACCGTGAACGATAATGGATAATAAACTACAACGAGACAATTATGTCAAATATATATATATATATATAAATCTCTCCTCAGAGGCAAACGCCTACTTCTGTTTCAAAAGGTCAGAGTTCTGGTATAAAGTGCAATATAAGGGAATAAAGATGGTTGTGCAAAGTTCTGACATAGAGTCTATCATTTCAGTGTGAAATATGATTGATCCAAGTCCATCAACCGTGTAGGTATGTTTTCCGACGGGTGGCCGTCGGAAAACATACCTACACGGTTGATGGACTTGGATCAATCATATTTCACACTGAAATGATAGACTCTATGTCAGAACTTTGCACAACCATCTTTATTCCCTTATATTGCACTTTATACCAGAACTCTGACCTTTTGAAACAGAAGTAGGCGTTTGCCTCTGAGGAGAGATTTATATATATATATATATATATTTGACATAATTGTCTCGTTGTAGTTTATTATCCATTATCGTTCACGGTTTTGTACTTTACCTTTCATATTGTTTACCGTGACGGTCTGTTGTATTTTCTTTGATTAATAAAGAGTGGCAGTCTTTGGTTTATGCCGCAATGTTTTAAGATTTATCTGCAACCAGAACAGGTTATAAAAAGAGGCAGAGCACAATACATGGATGGACCGGAGTGACATTTAAATTACAGATCTCAGCAGAGAAGGAAACCTAATTGAACTGATTCAGGTGAGTCTTCTTGCCCAGGAGAAGAGGGAAAACAAAAACATAACCCCTGTGCCCCTTATATAATTCACTATCTCCACCTCGCACTTGAACCTAACCTGCAGACACACATTGAACAACAGAACGTATCCCCTGCTCCCCAACCATGAGATGTTCCCCGCCAGGGATGTAACAAGGCACCAATTTCCATTCTCGCCAATGTTCATTGCATGCAGCACTGTCTCTCCTGTGCTGCAATTCGGCTTCTAACAAAAACTATGCCGTTTGTCTCGCTGCCCACGGTGGGGGAATTTTACACAGTTGTTACATTATTCCACAACATTCATTCTGATGCAAAGGTAGGTAAAGGTGAAGGACCCCTGGACAGTTAAGTCCAGTCAAAGGCGACTATGGGGTGGCAGCGCTCATCTTGCTTTCAGGCCGAGGGAGCCAGCGTTTGTCCACAGACAGCTTTCCGCGTCATTTGGCCAGCGTGACTAAACCGCTTCTGGAACACCATGACGGAAAGCAGAGCGCACGGAAATGCCGTTCACCTTCCCGACGCAGCGGTACCTATTTATCAACTCGTGCTTATGCTTTCGAACTGCTAGGTTGGCAGGAGATGGAACAGAGCAACGGGAGCTCACCCTGTCGCAGGGATTCGAACCACCGACCTTCCAATCAGCAAGCCCAAGAGGCTCAGTGGTTTAGACCATGCCATGCAAATGGGGTAGTGGGGAGTCATCCATTACACACTGTTTGCAGACTGAAAACGGCAAATACCAATTGTATTCACTGGGTTGCTTTCCGTTCTGGACTTAGTAGACAAAGTCAGCTCCCATTTCCATTGGAATTCTCCGATATTCCTACTGACTGCCAATAGCTCCACAGAGACTGTCGGAGTGGTTTGATCATATGTCACAGCAGTACGGAAAAGCACCGTGTTGCAGAATCATATCCATTCTTCAATAGCAAAGGCAGGCACAATACATGTTTGCCCAGTTCACCAACCCAGTCATTAGTTTCTAAGCAGGAAACTAGGCAAAGGATTGCAAAGAAGCAAATCTCACGTGGCACAGCTTGCATTCTCACCTACCTCAATGTATTTGTTCGTTTTTCTAACCTCAGTCAAGCAAACGTGTATCGCTTTTAAAAAGAAAGGTGTTGGATTAATTGGTGTTCTAAAAGAACTCAGAAATAGAACTGGGAAAGGCCTGGTGACTTTTGCTGAACAAACAGCAAGAGCATTAGCACCAGCACAGTCTGGCAGATTGCCTGTTACATGGGAGTAAGCAAACACACCTGTGTATATTTGCCAAAACAATATGGTGTACGGTTCACAGCGGAAAACGGCTGCTAGATTGCAGTTAAACCTTAAAAAAAACTATTTTCATCTTACTTGTTGGAGCTGCGGGTATGTGCAGAATGATATTAATCAACTGAGACTTAAGCTGACTGAAGTAGATGTAATTATCAGCTAAAAAAAACACAAACCAATGTCCCCAGCTGTGCTGGAACGTAGAAGAGCTCATAAAAGTAGAGGCTTGCATTTCACACATCTGCCTTAATGAATGCAGAGGCTGATCCATTGTGACCTCATGAGAAGAAAAAGAGAGAACCGAGAAAACTAACATTCCTCCTCCTAGGATCAAGTATATTTTTCCCACTGACCAACAGTGACACCTAAAGGCTACAAAATAATAATAGAAGAAACTCCTAGCAGCACATCGCAGGACTCGTGTTTCCTCTTCCTCTAAGCTTGAGTTTTCATCTAATCTATGGATATAGCCCACCCCACCCCCATTTCTATCCTCATTCAAACGTTAGTGGAATGACCTGGGAGTTGTCCGCTAACACCTTGTGCAAAGGAATGAATGGGAAACACCACAATATTGTTGCAGCTACTGCCTATTTTATTCTAGAGTGATAGTTGTGTTAGCCTATTTTGGAGGTGGAGGAGGGAGAGTCTCAGCACCTTAAGGAGTAACAAATTTATTTTTTAAAATATTTTTAATATTTAATGCTGTAGTGTTTTTAACACTCGATTGGGAGCCACCCAGAGTGGCTGGGGAAACTCAGCCAGATGGGCAGGGTACAAATAATAAATTATTATTATTATTATTATTATTATTATTATTATTATTATTACAGACCCTCCAAGTGTCCCTATCTTCCAGGGGTGGTCCTGGATTTACAGAAGCCATCCCAGTTTCTGATTTGATCCCGGAATGCCCCGCTTTTCCTTGGGACATCCCTATGTTCATTGGAAACATGTTGGAGAGGATGTCTCCCTTTTCTTTGGAGAAATGTTGAAGGGTATGGAATAAAACGTAAAGGTAAAGGACCCCTGACAGTTAAGTCTAGTCACAAACGACTCTAGGGTTGTGGAAACCGAAGTTCCACTGTATTTGCAAAAAGGCAGGTGAAGCCTCATGCTCTCCCTCCGTGCTATTATGATGGCATGAAGGGCAATGTCTGCATGTGGCTTTTGTGGAACGCAAACAGATATAAAGCAAAATATGGGACAAAAAAGATTGAAACAAATTGATGCAAAAAAACACAACATGCAGCAACCCCCCTAACTAACCCAGCATACTTAAACACTATCTGGATAGCGCAGTTGGTTAGGGCATGGTGCTGATAACACCAAGGTCACAGGTTCAATCCCCATATAGGACAACTGCTTATTCCTGCATTGCCTGGGGTTGAACTAGATGATCCTCGGGGCCCCTTCCAACTCTACGATTCAGTGGACCATGTCATTCTTTAAAAAGCCTATGCTGGACTGGTGAGCCCATAAAGGACAGTCACAAACAGTGGTCACATGGTTGATGTCCCTCCAGCTTTCCTACACGGAAATTCGAGCCACGTTCAAAACAATTCACATAAGGGGCAAAGGAATAAACCAGGATCCTGAGAATTCAGAGTAGATCCAGCTCGAAACAGGTCAGGTTGACATTTCTTCAGCTGATCCCGTGTCCAAGGAGGGATCGTGGCACGTGGTTCTTTTGGACGCGGCTTACAGCATCCTATCCATCATGGCATTAGCATGTACAAAATGTTAGCACAGGCTTCCTCCACCTCGGCCCTCCAGATGTTTTGAGGCTACAATTCCCATCATCCCTGACCACTGGTCCTGCTAGCTAGGGATCATGGGAGTTGTAGGCCACAAACATCCAGAGGGCCGAGGTTGAGGAAGTCTGTGTTAGCAGGTAACCGAGCCTGTAAACAGTCTCTTGCAAGAGTTTTTCTTGGGGCGAAACCACCTCTTGCAGAGTGTTGCACACGGAGTGTCTGTTTCGTTGGCCAAGCTCTAAAAGATGCCAGGGGAAGAGAACATTTCCTTCAAGGTCATCCTGTCGGAAAGCAAATACAGCGCTGGCCGGTGAATTATTGATCGTCCGTGTAATTCAACACTCTGGATTCACTGATGTTATGTGCTCAATGGCAATTGAGCAAACAGCAGAAGAAGCAAACAGCAGCTGCGCGAAACGGTAAGCAGCTCCTTGCAACGCATAATACGGTCGCAGCTCTAGGACATATTTTACAACTCCTCAAACAGTGTTCCTCGGGGAACAATGATCAACTAGCAGCAACTGCAGTTTATAATCTACTCAATAGCCTCTGATAATTAAACCAGAAATTAAGGATCATCAACTTGTTTACAGTATCTCTAAACTTGTCTTTGTTTCATTAGCGCCTCATAAATACTGCTCTTCTAAAAAAGCTTATCTGTAATGTTGGAATCCATGCCAAGAATATTTGCTGAAGGCCGCTTTTGAAAGGGCTCTTCCCATTGGAATGGTTGCAAACTTTATCTAGCAAACCAAAGGGCTGTTATTCCCTCAGGACACTGTAAAGTCAAGAGGTAGAATTTGCCTTCCCTATCTTAGTACCCTCCAGATTTTTCGGATGACTCCCATTGGTCCCAGCCAGGATGGCAAATGGTCAAATGGATGATGGGGGTTGTAGCGCTAAAAAGCCATCCCAAGGAATTTTGAGAATTAAAAAAAAAAAATCCCCAACATCTGCCTAATTTGCTTACATGTAGCTGCAAAAATATGGTCCTTCGGTCCACGTGGGTGGCGCTGTGGGTTAAACCACAGAGCCTAGGGCTTGCCGATCAGAAGGTCAGCGGTTCGAATCCCCGCGACGGGGTGAGCTCCCGTTGCTCGGTCCCTGCTCCTGCCAACCTAGCAGTTCGAAAGCACGTCAAAGTGCAAGTAGATAAATAGGTACCGCTGCAGCAGGAAGGTAAATGGCGTTTCTGTGCACTGCTCTGGTTCGCCAGAAGTGGCTTAGTCATGCTGGCCACATGACCCGGAAGCTGTACACCGGCTCTTGGCCAATAAAGCGAGATGAGTGCCGCAACCCCAGAGTCGTCTGTGACTGGACCTAATGGTCAGGGGTGCCTTTACCTTTACCTTTAATCAGAATTAGATACTGTAGGGCAGTGTTCCCCAACCTTGGGCCTCCAGATGTTTCTGGACTACAACTCCCATCATCCCTCGCTAGCAAGACCAGTGGTCAGGGATGATGGGAATTGTAGTCCGAAAACAGCTGGAGGCCCAAGGTTGGGGAACACTGCTGTAGGGTGTTCAGAATTGCCTGCAGGAACTGTAAAAACTGATGGTGACAAAGAGGTCCTGGGGCTTCACCTAGTTGCTAGGTATTCATTCAAACATAGATAAAGCTACAATAGTGAGAACCAGAAGGCCAAAGACAAGCAAACTGCAGTTTTGGGTGCATGTGGAGCTTGGAGCATTTCTTTAGCAATGCATTTTAGACGTGATACACCTCCTTCCTCTGCATGCAGAAATAACCTCCCCTCCCAAAGGCCTGGTAACCAAACTTTCTGCAAACAAGACCATACCCTCAAACATTTCTGATGAAAATAGAGACATCCTATTCCATCATCATCATCATCATCATCATCATTAGTTTTATTATTTATAACCCGTCCATCCGACTGGGTTGCCCCAGTCTCTCTGGGCGGCTTCCAACATACATATAAAAATGCAATTAAGCATTTAAAAACTTCCGCATACAGGGCTGCCTTCGGAAGAAGTGCTCCAAGGGGTGTTATCTCCTTGGTTTCAGGGGTTGCATAGCTCCATACCCTCCAATGTTTTTTCGATGAAAATAGGAACACCCTACCATACCCTCCAACCATTCTCCGATGAAAATAGGGGCATCCTAAGGAAAAGCGGGACATTCTGGGGTCAAATAAGAAACTGGAACAGCTTCTGTGAATCGGACCAGGACCGTCCCTGAAAAAGAGGGACACTCACAGGGTATGCAAGACTGCCCCTTCCTAGAGCTGTGCATCCAAACTGATTGAATCCCACATCCCCAACCAAATTGGGATCAGTCCAGGCTTGGCCCGGATTGGGTTGAGGAAGCCCAGCTGGAGAGACCCAGGGTGGTCAGCGAGCAGGGAAAGAAACAGCTTCTGCAGGGTCTGTGCTGGGAACGTGTTGAGGAAGCAGCAGAACTGGACCCAACACATCCTTGCCCCTCTCACCGCCCGATCTGATGTTTTGTTTTTTTGAACCCCAATTAAACATGTGGTTGGGAGGGGGCAAAGCATCTCCTTCCTCTGCTCTGCTCCCAACCGCATGTTCAATAATTATGTCCACCTCCGAATGTACAGGTGAAACTCGAAAAATTAGAATATTGTGGAAAAGTCCATTTATGTAAGCAATTGTTTTCATTAGCTACTAGAGTTTAATATATGAGATAGACTCATGACATGCAAAGCGAGATATGCCAAGCCTTTATTTGTTATAATTGTGATGATTATGGTGTGCAGCTGATGAGCACCCCAAAGTTGAAATTGTTACTTTGGGGTTCTCATCAGCTGTATGCCATAATCATCACAATTATAACAAATAAAGGCTTGACATATCTCGCTTGGCATGCCATGAGTCTATCTCATATATTCGTTTCACCTTTTAAGTTGAATTACTGAAAGAAATGAACCTTTCCACGATATTCTAATTTTTTGAGTTTCACCTGTATCTTTAGCTGTATGTTACCCAAGGGTTTATTTTCCTCTGGGGTATTAAAAACTGAGAAGTTACTACTGCTGTGAACGGCCATTAGTCTTATGCTTTGTACACTTTTACATGTAGTATAAAATGTAGTATAAACACAGACAACTGGGAAACACTGGCCTGCGAGCCAATTGGAAAACAGCCTTGACCAAAGGTGACATGAGCTTTGAAGACATTCAAATTCAGGACGAAAGGAAGAAATGTGCTAAGAGGAAAGCACGCTTGGCAAATCCACACCATGATCAACTCCCGCCTGGAAACCAATGTCCCCACTGTGGAAGGACATGTGGATCCAGAATTGGCCTCCACAGTCACTTATGGACTCACTGTTAAGACCGTGTTCATGGAAGACAATCTTACTCGGCTAAGAGTGATCGCCAAAGAAGGCACTTTTACATAGAACTCGCTGGAATTCAATTCTGGCCCCTCTCTGTTCATGGTGAGTTCCGGCACTTCTTTTTCTAGAAAAATTGCACTGCATAGAAATATCACAGGCCTTTGGGTTTTTTTTTAAGAAAAAGGAAGGAATTTCATCTCACCGCAAGCAGTACACTGTGAGCACAAAAATTCTGCCTAATCCCAGAGTATTTTTAATTATTACTTTTCAGCACACTGGAGATCCCAGGTAAATAAATAAGGAAGTTGATCAGGATAGCAAGAGATGTAGAAGTTTTATTTCTGCATTGCAACCGGCTACATAGGAATCCTTTCCAATACACTTTGGCACAGTTTCGTCGTGCGTGACCAATTCAAAGAGATACAGGTGCTTCGCTGGAACTCAAGTACAACGCCAGAGTCCCGGATACATGATTAGAATGTGTGCAATATTCTGCTGAACTGGGATTTCTGGAAAGGAACTCTCGGGGACATACCTAGGGGTCGATGAAATTGACCCGGGAGGGTGGGAGGTGGACGCAAAAATCACCCCCCAAAAAAATCTGTTTCCAGTCTGTGTAAGACTGGGAGCTGAGCAGTAGGAGCAATGGCAAGGCAGTATGAAGGCAGACGATTGCGGAGAGCATGATACCGGTATACAGGCATACCTTGGAGATACTGCAATGGACTGGAGCCGAATTTGCAATATAAAGCAAGTCACACAATTTTTTTCGGGGGGGGGGTGTTTCCCAGTGCGTATAAAAGTTATGTTTGCACCGTACTATAGTCTATTAAGCCGGCTCGCCCTACTGCGGGGGTAGGAGGGGGGGGGGACAGCTTCAGCTCCACTTCTGCGGCCAAAATAGGGGCAGAATTTGGGGTGGGGGGGTTTCCTTACCCTGGAAGGGGGCAGGAGAAATATATGCAAAGGGCCGTGAATTGAAGCGCAATCCAACGAGGTATGGCTGTATATTTGTGTTGTGATGCACCGAGAGATCAGACGTAGGGGAATGGTCCCGTCCTCCTCACACTGCAGCACAAAGACAGCTTTCTTCCGCCTTCCTCCTCTCCAGACCCTTCGAGTACTTGGGTTCCGTAAAATGCAGTCCTTTTTAATGCAACTATCGCGGCAAAGGGATTTGGGGCCAGGGGCCGCGAGGGACTCTCGGTATGTCTCCGGGGACACTGGAGAAGTCAAGTCTCCCTCAACGCCGCATGATTTCAGGGAGCTCCGTCCAACATGTCAAATCAACAGGGACTTGATTCTTCAAAGGCAAAATTCAGCCAGGGTAGCACATTTGCAAGAATGCTATTGAAACTTGATTCCTTGAGCCAAAGGCAAATCCTTGCTGTAATTGATGGTGCTGAAAGATAAACAGATAAAGTAGATTTGGTCACTGAAAATAAAATAATAATAATAATACTTTATTATTTGTACCCCACCCATCTGACTGGGTTGCCCCAGCCATTAAGTAAAATATGCAGGTTATAGGAGCCAAGGAAGAACCCTACTGGATCAAACAATTCAACAGAAATTGAAGGTTATTTAAGTATGCCACTACTGCGGCCCGGGTTTTGTTAGCCCCAAAATGGAAAATTAAGGAGGTCCCAATCAAAGAAGAATGGCAACTTAAACTGATGGAATATGTGCAGCTTGCAGATCTAACATATAGAATAAGAGAACAAGAAGAACATACATTTAAAGAAGGTTGGAAAATGTTTATTGAATATATGGGGGAACATTGTGTACATGTGAAAATGTTGGCAGCATTAAGATAAATTCAACAGTATTAATAAGTTTTGATAGAAGTAATAATGGAATACTGAACGGTTTAGTTTATGTAAAATATGCAGGGATTTATGCTACGCAAAATGAACCATGGAAAGAGAAGAAGGGAAGTCGCTGATATTTTAAGGTTGCTTAAATGAATATTCTAAATTGTAAAACAGAAAATTAAATAAAAATTATATTAAAAAAGAAAAAAAGAAATTGAACACATTGTGCTTTAATGTTTATAGCTGCTCTTTAAAATTATTTTTGCATGTGTAATTGTTTTACTGCTTTTAAAGACATTTTTATATTGTAAATTACTTCAGGATGCTTCGCATAAAGTGATTCAGAAATGAAACTAATTAATTAATAATAATAATAATGTATAACATTAGTTTTTCTACTGCCATTTTTAACGTAGAACATCTTTTGCCATTCTGTATTCCATTATTGCTTTTAGAAACCATTTACTGTATTTGTGTTTTCATTCAACATATCATATGGCTTCAGGATTATCTCGCACGCCACTCTGGATCCGTTTGGCACAGTGATGGAGAAGCTGCAGCTCTCCAGATCTTGTTGGACTACAATTCCCATCATCCCTGACCACTGGCCATGCTGGCTGGGACTGATGGGAATCGGGAGGCCCAACATTTGGTTAAGTTCCCCATCCCTGAATTAGTATCATTGAATGGGATGCAAGTTGCTGCTCTGCTGTTAACAACAAACAACAACAACAAAGCATTTGAAAACCAAAGTGCGGCTTCTGATTGGCTGCAGGAAGCTCCTGCAGCCAATCGGAAGCCGCGGAAGCCCATCGGACGTTTGGATTCCAAAAGAGCGTTTGCAAACCAGAACAGTCACTTCCGGGTTTCGATCATTCGGGAACCAAAATGTTCGAGAACTAGGCTGTTTGAAAACCAAGGTACTACTGTATATTATTATTATTATTATTATTATTATTATTATTTATTAATTAGTCCACAATTCTGTTCCCCACAGCAGTCAAGTAGATCTAAAAACGCTCTCACGGAGATAAGGAGAATGTGGATTAACCTGAAGCAACTTCAAACTAACGTCACAGTTTTGGGGGCAAAGCATTGACAGAGTTTCTGCCAGAAAAGTTCCTGCCAATACACATCTCTACTCTGAGGTTGCCAGGATAACAAGGACATGTGGACACACATAAGATGGAAATAAACAAGTTGGACTCACTCCTGACCTGAATAATGCAGATATAATTAATTCAATTATGCATATACATTAAGCTATACATAACAGCTCCCTCTAGTGCTGTGCTATCACACTAATGGAACAAGTCATACAGCAAACCACACTCTGGCATATAGGCGTAGAGGTTTCTTAATTGAAATAACACTATTAAATTAAGGCCTGCTTAACTACAATAAGAATTTCCCCCCTTTTTTGTTTTACACAATATCTTTTTTGTTTGGCTTTCTATGGGGACTATTCCCTGCTTGTTCTCCTTTTGTGTGTGTCTTACCTCACTCTGTGCACTTGTGATTTTGTACTTTTTATTTTCAACCAAGAATGTAACATTAAAGAAAAGAAATGAAACGACACAAAATTATAATCCAATTCTCAGTAAATTAGGGTCAAGTTAGAGGATGCGCACATGCACTTAGCATGCCTTGCTTGTTACTTTTAAAACAAGAGCTGCAGGGAGAAAGGCAGTGGTAAACGTTGACATTTGATTTTTGGATCTATACTCGGTTAATTAAATTATGTTTTCGCGTTCTTTCCCCCCTTAACATCTTTAGACTTACGGTTAAGGCTAAATCGTGGTTTGCTTTGCTTATTTGGTTTTCCCCCGAAGGGCAACTCGGATAATATTTACACGGCCATAACCCCTGAGCTCTTACCAAGTGGATCGTCTCATATATTGCTTCCACGAATCGCTGCCTGATTCCCTTCCGCCTCCAGTGTGTTTATTGCCGCCTAGGGAGAAGGGGGTGGTAAGAGATGTTGCAGGTTGAAAGCCAAGGAATGCCGCTTTGCACTTCTCAAAGAAGCTCTTATCTAGGCAGACTACAGAAACATTAGGCCTCTTTCCTCTCCTCACCGAAGGCTAAACAATCTCAGCATCCTCTATCCTCCTGAAAATGCCCAAGTCGTCTCAAATTCACAGCTCTTATGATAGCAGGGACTCCATTGTGAAGCCAGCAATATTCAGTACATTCTTCCAACGAGAGAAGGAAAACCTTATACAGAAATTGCATTGAAGAGTAGGAGTGGCTAGGCTGCATATTTTTTCTACAGATATAGTCATACCTCGTTTTGCGACCAGGATCCCTTCCAGAGCCCCGGCCGCTAGCTGAAAAGGACGCAGGGCAAAGCGCCGCGTCTGCGCACACGTGCGGAGCAGTTTGTGCTTCTGCGCATGCACGAGTGGCAAACCCGGAAGTAACCCGTTCTGGTACTTCCGGGTTTGCCACGGACATTCACCGGAAAGGGCGCGAGACGAGGTACCACTGTACAGTAGAACCTCGACTTACGTATTTTTTGACTTACGAAAGGGAAAAACCGGCCACTCACCTATGAATTTTTTGACTTATGGAAGGAAATCCGCTTGGATTTTAGATGCGGTTTACTCGACATACGAAGTTTTAGATGGGGTTTACTCGACTTACGAAGGTTTACATAGGGTTTTCTTACGAATTTTTCAACTTACATTTCCAATGCATTCCTATGGGAATGCCGTTTTTTGACTTACGAGTGTGCTTCGGAACGCATTAAATTTGTAAGTCGAGGTTCCACTGTACTTCAAATACTCCAGCACACAATTACTGCAAAACCTGGAATAAAGCATCTTTTTGACTTGCACTGAATAGGAACATTTGCGCTTGTTGTATGTCTAATTCTGAAGCCCTTCCATCTAGATCAGTGATGGCCAAACCTGGCCTTCCAGCTGTTTTGGGACTACAATTCCCATCATCCCTGACCGCTGGTCCTGTTAGCTATGGATGATGGGAGTTGTAGTCCCAAAACAGCTGGAGGGCCAAGTTTGGCCATCACTGTTCTAGATGATGGCCAGTTTATCACAGCCTGACTGTGGGGTAGGGCAGACAGGATCAATCTGTACATCAAAATACACTGCCAATACTCTGGACTAAAGTTAGGAGACTGGAGTGGTCCCAAAGCAGACACAATTGTGTAGGTCATCTGTGAACTTTGACCACCCCCATCTATGGACCTGCATGGAAATTTAGGAACTTTCTGTAGGTCCAATAACATTCAACATTTTTTTTTTGGGAGCAGGGGGAGGGGACATACCAAAGGCACCTCCAATTTCAGCCCCACTAGTTGGAATATTGACGTTTACAATGCCGCAGTCTGATCCCTTTGGCCTGGAAAGAAAGGAAAATTGATTACCAAAGCAGACGTCAGTATGAATTTTCCAGAAGGACCAATCTGCAACAACAAAGCTGGAGTTGGAAATTTCATCTAGGCAATGTTTGAAGCAGATGTAAATACCCCGCCCTCCAATATCATATCCCCACCTTGATCCACAGAAAAGGGAAGAGCCATACCCAAGCCAGCGGAATATCCTGCCCAAATCTTTGGTAAAGACGCTGCTGGAGAGACCTTGTTTTACTTCGTTGTTCCATGCGAAGGCTTCTTCTTCCATCTGGAAATAAAAGCGCACGTGGTTAAAGGAGTCGAGAAGGGAGGTTACAGGGAAGCAGGCAGAGGCCTTCTCGGTGGTGGCACCCACCCTGTGGAACACCCTCTGACTTTTAAGAGACATCTGAAGGCAGCCCTGTTTAGGGATGTTTTTAAGGTTTGATGTTTTCTCGCTTTTTTAATATTCTGTTGGGAGCCGCCCAGAATGGAAACCCAGCCAGATGGGCAGGGTATAATTTTATTATTATTATTATTATTATTAAAAATGAACATGGCACTGCAGCTGTTGAAATGAAACTAACGTCTCCATATAAATGAGGAAAGGGAAGGATTTTCCAGACTCTCCAAGCCCTCTTCCTTGGGGGAGGAATATAGCCTTGTCTCATGTGGCTCTTCGTTGTTTTTCAAATTCTGTCTCTTGACTTGGAGGACTGAACATTTAAGGGTTCTATTGGACCAAAGTATTTTCTCCATTTCCTTTGCTTCTTGTTCTTCCAGCCCACCCTTCCTTTCCAAATTATCAGTTATTTTACTTTTTGAATGCTCCTGTTGTGTTTTTTTGTCAGAGTAGTACCATTCCAATTCCTCCCTGCTTCGCCCTCCAAAAAAACACAGTTCTTCCTTTTTCATAGTCCTCTTGCTGGTGTGTTGGAGCTCAAGTGTTTCCTCCCTGAGCTCTGGTTTTCCAGAGAGGAAAAATAAGGATGACCCAAAATTGCCTGACACAACCCAGGGGAAACCTAAGGAGCCAAGTTACGCATTGGTTGCAAAACAATATGTTTAAATTAGATAGAAAGAATGGATTTTTGGACCAAAGCTCACAATTTGAAAAAGAACTCTGGCGAAATAAGGATAAACCTTTGTCTAAAATTTATAGTTTTCTATCAGAATGGGAAACGAAAGACGGGCTTGTTAAAGCATCAATGACACACTGGGCAATAGATACAGGACACAATGTAGATCTGAACCTCTGGGAGAAACTCTGGAAAAGCAACCTGAAATTTACTGCATGTTATTCACTGAAAGAGAACTATTTGAAAATGATTCATAGATGGTACTTAACTCCAAGTAGGTTAGCTAAGATTTATAAAAGAGAATCAGATAAGTGTTGGAAGTGTAAAGAAGCAGAGGGAACGTTCCTCCACATGTGGTGGACATGTAAAAAGGTAAAAGGGTATTGGGAAATGATCCATAATGAATTGAAAAAAATGTTTAAAAGTACTTTCCCCCCAAAAAAAACCCAGAATCATTTTTGTTGGGGATAATCCAGACTGAAATTCCCAGGTGTCAGAAAAGGTTATTTATGTATGTGTTTCGTTAGCCCAAAAATGGAAAGTGAGCGAGGTCCCAACTAAAGAGAATTAGCAATTTAAGTGACAAAATATGCAGAACTTGCAGATTTAACATATAGAATATGAGAGCAAGAAGAACACACGTTTAAAGAAGACTGGAAAACATTTATTGAATATATGGAAAAATAATTGTACACAGCTGAAAATGCTGGCAGCATTAAGATAAATTCAACCGAGTAAATAATTTTTGATGGATGTAGAAGTGGAAAACTGATTTGAATGGTTATAGTAAAATATACAGGGCTATAGGATATGTAAAATGAACCATGAAAAGGGAAGAAGGGAAGTCATTGGATATTTTACAGTTTGCAAAATGCTTATTTCAAATTGTAAAACAGAAAATCTAATAAAAATTATTATAGAATATATATATTGCCTGACACAACCCATATGCTATGGCCAACATATTTAACACCATTTGGTGACAAATGTCCCTGCATAAATATCATCTTAAAAATACACCACCTCAATGTTCTGTTGCCAACTGCCAATCAAAACTTGAAAGGATTTCAAGTTGAATCCTTGAAGGTTTCCAATATTTGGAGGCTGACTTGTGCAATTCAGTACCATTTTTATGGGCCAATAATTTCCCCTCCCTTCTTCATGATGCCACCACCTTTGAACGTGTAAAAAAGGGAGCCTTTAACACCCAAACCAGACCCGTTTGCTTACCTTAAATTTCATCACGTACAAAATAGGGACAAACGTCTCCGTCTGCACAATCGGCGCGTTATGTGGAAGGCCGGTCACAATGGTCGGCTCAACATAGTTTCCGGGACGATCTATAACCTGGAATGGAAAAGGTGAAGAAGAAAAGGGCACCAGTTGGCTTCGGGCAAGACAGGTCATACATAATGATCACTTCATAAAACTCTCTCTGGTTGGTGTGTCCATGGCGCAGAACGCAGGGTCGGGGAAAGCTGAAAAATTGCAGCTCTAGACGTGTTCGAAAGTCAGTGATCATGCCACAAACATGTTTTTGTGAACTGGCTGGCCAGAAGAGTCATCTTTTTAGTTTATTCTTGGTCTCAAGAAGGGAGATTTTGGGCTCGTCCACACTTTCTGGGCAGTTTTTCAATTCTCCGGCCGCTTTCCCCAGGAAAACCAGCCGTTTACTGCTGAACTGGAACAACCGTCCATCTGCAGAAAAACAGATTGACGCTTGTTCCAGTTCAGGTTTTCTAGGGGGGAATCAGTGGGGCAGGTAGATGTGAGGAAGAGCTTTCTGTTTTTAAATACGTTCTGCCAAACAAGGCAGACACATTCGGGCCCATCAAGAGATGCCTTGCTTTAAGTCAGATTCTGAGCGGCATAAGTAATTTCAGTCTAGAGGAAAACTTGCTTCCTTTAACTCATGGATGACTAACTGTTGACCCTCCTGCTGTTGCTGGACTACAATTCCCATCATCCCTGACCACTGGATATGCTGGCCAGGGCTGATGGTAGCCCGTCTGGAGGGCATGGCATTGGGCAGGTCTGCTCTAGCAGAATATTTGACTCTGATCACACTTTGCTTCTTTGCAGGCCGGACAAAGTCTTCCACAGCTGGCTGGTGAAAAGAATCACAGAGTTGGGAAGAACCCTGAGGATCCAGGGGTGTCTGACAGGTCGATCACTCTATCCTCATCGCTCATGTTGTTTAGAAACCCCCTCCCTCCTTGGTCTTCCCCTGTGTTGGGATTAGTGGGCGTTCCTTTGTTGTCTTCTGTTGCACTGCGTTCATCTGTTAGCGGCTGAGATGTTGGCCAGCGATTTATTGCAATTCTGTACACTTACTTTTCAATAAAGCTCAACAACTTAGATAAGTCCCCCCCCCCAATAAAAAAGCTTAACAACTCTGGGAAGCCCCCCCCTAAAATAAGGTCAACGGTCAACAACTGCCCCCCTCAAAAAAGCTCAACAACTCTGAACTCCCCCCCCCCCATGGGTAGATCACTGCCAGTTTTTTTTCTGGGAGTAGATGCAAGTCTCTTGGGAGTTGGACGGCCCTGTTCAAGTCTAACTATGCAGCTGTCCCTAACGGGGACTGAGCCTGCAACCTTGGCGTCACCAGCATCACGCTCTAACCAATGGAGCTATTCAAGTCAACGTTGAAGCCAGCCGACCAACCATTAGGCTTACATCAACTGTTCCGTTTGCGCTTGAGCCCTTCTTGTGTTTTGTGCACCATCACAGACACAATGGAACAGTCGTAATGCAGCCAAACCTTTCCAACACCTGCAGAACTGAACGGGACGGAAATTTCACTAAAATGTCTCATTTCGCTAAAACGGCCTGCTTCCAGCAGAACCCGTTACCTCACAAAGACAGCAGATTCCCCATCAACTTTGAAAAGTCCATAGATATCAGTGGGTGCATTCAGAGTACGACTAACAAGGAATTTCACCTTTTAGGCTTTACGGTGGGGCTTTGTTTTAAAATTATCCGTCATCCAGAAAACCCTGGTCAGACATAAAATTAATCAATGACTCATCCTGCAAGCAGCTTTTATCCTCCAAGGGGGGGAAAAAGCGCACCATTGTTGGGAGAAACACGTTCAAGATGACAGGTTAAACTTTTTTGTAATCATAGGGAAAATATATAGAGACATACAAGTATTTGTGAGATTAATCACCTTCCCACCATAGACCACAGAGCCGCCTTGCTGTTTGGCCTGTGCCACAGCATCAACGTACAACTTCACCGCTTGCTCGGTGTGCAGAGGGCCATAGAGGGTGTTTGCTGCAAAAAAGAAAAGAAAAGTGTATATCTGAGCAGGGCCCACAGCTAACATTTGCCACAATTCCTACCGCTATGTCGTCTTGAGAACTGCACTATATTTCTTCACCTATTTGTCATGTCACCAAGTTCTATATATTCCAGTATTCTAAGGTGCCATTCTTCTCTCAAAATAAAAGACAATTAAGAATTTAAAAGAGGGCTGGACATGATATAAAGAATATATGGGGGAAATATTATAACAAGAAAATAAGTGTTAACAGACCGGGGGAAAGAAATACTCAGCCATAGATGTGACGAAGATAATGAACATAATTTAGTAAAGTAAGAAAATGCAGTCAAAAAGATAACAGATAGGAAACCAGAGAAAGAGTGAAAGGGGAGTTAAAATTAAGGCTTATAAGAGTTAATTAAATTGGAGGAACAAGTTATGCTACTATTATTATTTACAGATATATAGTTATGCTACTATTATTATTTACAGACTTATACTTATGTTATTTCCCCCCTTTCTTATTACCATGTGTTTGACTGTAACATACCATTCAATAATGATATGATAAAATAGAAAAGCAAATAAACATGTATAAAAATGTATGCATATACAGTGGAACCTCGGTTTTTGAACGTAATCTGTTCTGGAAGACCGTTCGCATTCCAAAACATTTGAAAAACTCAAAACGGAAAAATTTATATGAAAACCTCAATACAGCAGCTGCCTCTGAAGTTCGACTTCCAAGATGGGTTCAAAAATGGAAGTATTTCCTTCCGGGTTTACGGCGTTCGAATTCCGAATCATTCGTCAACTGAGACGTTCAAAAACATATATCCACTGTATATGTTTTATATGTATATATAAAACAAGAACTGCACTATAGACCTGGCCAATGTGGTGATAGATCGTTAAGAACCAGTTTTCAATCCGCATCATGATAACCAGTTCAAAAAATTTCTTGGGAAATGGGCAACTGTTCGGTTCTCCCAAACTCCAATGCCAACCAAGAACCACCATGCAAGGCTTCCCCAAGCAAAGAGGAGCTCTTACCATCCCAAGGATCTCCAATACGGACTTGTGCGTACGCCTTTACAAGTTTCTCCACCACTTCATCATGGATGCTTTCATGCAAAAACTAAGCAGAGCATTAGGAAGAAAGAAAATGTTTACGATTGACAACTTCCAAGGTCCTGCAGAGAACAACGGGGCTGCTAAAAGCTTGTTCCGGATGTTGGAAATGCCAATACGGTCGTACCTTGGAAGTACAACTTCCAAAACCAAAGTACGACTTCCAAAACGTTCGGAAACCAAAGTGCAGCTTCTGATTGGCTGCAGGAAGCTCCTGCAGCCAATCAGAAGCCGTGGAAGCTCCATCGGACGTCTAGCTTCCAAAAATCGTTCGCAAACTGGAACACTCACTTCTGGGTTTGTGGCGTTTGTGGCGTCAAAACGTTAGAGAACTAAGCTGTTTGAATACCAAGATACGCCCGTAAAGTACTTCCATTTTTATGCTGTCCTCGATATCATCAAACTAAGTTATGGCAAGTTCCCCTTTCTCCCCAGATACGTACTGAGAAATGCACATTCTATTTCTCAACCAGATGGCATATAGTGCATTTTTGAGAGCTGGCAAATGCTTCCGCCATCTCAGGGTAAAATTGCCAAGACGTTTAAAGCGGAAATTAACAAAGCCCAACATGTTCAAACAACAGCAGCAAAAGGCTCTAGAACCCAGTTACTTTTGCATACAAAGGGCTCTTCTTTACGTGGCAATTGGTCTGGCAAACCATAAAACAGAATTTGAAGATCTTCAGTCTGCCCAAAGCCAAATAATGGCACTTTTGAGTTAAAACATTTAATCAGAGACTTAGAATACAGTGCACATTTTGGTCTTTAAGGAAAAAAACATGGAATTATTTCCCTGGGCACAATCAGGAGAAAACTAGGCACTTCTCCTAAATCTCTCTGAAACCCATGAGGTTTTAAGTAACTGCTGACTTAAATGAGATGTGCCAACATTTCTTCTTCACCTATTGGGTTTTATTCATTTGCATAAGCCTGCAATTCATAACTGCATTTTCCTATTCATTGTGAACTAGGGAGATCTGATCAGAATTTAAATAACCTTATTTCAAAAGCGAGCAGTAATAATGGGAGACATCAAACATCACGCATAAGCAGACATCCATTAACACAACGGGTCTTTCCCTTCTCCTCCTCAGCCCCCAACATCCCAAAATATTCATTGAAAAGCTTGAGGACCCTCCATAGGAGATTTGGAAACCAGATCAGGGGGAAAGGAAGGGAAATCTTGTTCCACAATCAGGCAAGCCTCACTAGATATCCCCCTTTGAGTTTAGAACTAATGGTTTTGGAATTAAAAAAAGAATATTAAAAGAGCATTCCCAGGCTGCTATGAAGCCTGTGATCTGTTGGCTAAGCATGGCTCATTTGGCAAACAAATTTTATCCAATGCTTGAAAGATTGAAAAAAATATGTATCATTTTTACAGAACCACACCAATCCAAACTGTGCTGGAGACAAATTTAAAGAAAGATAATCGCTTCGGAATTAACCAGAGTTCTTCTGGTTCCATTCTTTGCTAAAGGGCCTTCTCGGTAGTGGCGCCCGCCCTGTGGAACGCCTTCCCATCAGATGTCAAGGAAATAAACAGCTATCTGACTTTTAGAATTACATCAGTAATTTTTGATATAACTGTAAAAACTACTCTGAAAATTTATTATTCCAAAAATGAAGCCTTCATCTGGTTGTAAATATTAAGATTATACCAGCAAGAATGAGTCTTTCTGTAAAAAAGCGATTTAAAACAAGTCCTACTGACTAGTGATTTAAATCAAGTCTTATTGACTAGTGATTTAAATTATGATTTAAATCACTAGTCAGTAGTTAAATCCACCCTGCCTGGCTCTATCGCTGAGCTCTGGGTCCACCAAGCCGTTCTGAACCTTGAAGAAGGTTCAAAATGGCTGCTAGAATGACTGATCAGGGACAGATGTGGTTTCTTACTGTAAATTCAACCTTTTAGTTAAGCTGACATTTCTAGCCACCGTATTTGTGGTAGTGGGTGCACAATGCAATCCTTTATCTGGAGTGAGCCCCGCCATTCCCAATGGAATTTACTTCCGAGCAGATACACAGGGGACGGCGTTGTCGTGTCAAATCTAGGTCTACTGAGGGGATGGGCTTTCCTTTAGTAATTATGATTTAAATCACTAGTCAGTAGTTAAATCCACCCTGCCTGGCTCTATCGCTGGGCTCTGGGTCCACCAAGCCGTTGGCCTGCAATTCTACCAGCCCCGATGGGCACAAGTCACCCCTGTTCCTAGAGCCACTGCAGGCATCAGACTACCGTCCAAACAGGCGTTTGGAGAACACACGGAAATCCTGGCGCTTACCAGCCTCCTGGCAGTCGTGCATCTCTGGCCTGCGGTCCCCACAGCCGCGAAGAGGGCCGACGGAATGACCAGGTGAAGGTCAGCATCATCGAAGACTGCAAGGGATTGAGAAGATGCAGAAAGGGGAGAATTCAGATGCAACAGACGGAGCAGACTCTCACCGAAAGTCTGAGCAGCCAGTCAAGAAGCATTAGAAGAAGAGTTTGGATTTGACATCCCGCTTCATCACTACCCGAAGGAGTCTCAAAGCAGCTAACATTCTCCTTTCCCTTCCTCCCCCACAACAAACACTCTGTGAGGTGAGTGGGGCTGAGAGACTTCAAAGAAGTGTGACTAAGCCAAGGTCACCCAGCAGCTGCATGTGGAGGAGCGGGGAAGCGAACCCAGTTCACCAGATTACGAGTCTACCGCTCTTAACCACTACACCACACAGGCTCTCAGTGGGAAGAGAGATGGCAAAACTGACTGGAAAACTCAGAACCTAAGAGGGCAAAGACTTTATAAAAGAATGGGAAAATTTTGTAAGTTGTTTAGGAGACCACTGTAAGCAGATGGAAACATTGGCAGGATTTTGATTCCACTTGTAGTGTAACAAATACCATGGACAAGATGGATTGATATAAAAGTTAAGAGTATGGAAGAATATGCAGTTGTAAATGTTCAAAATGGGACCCCATGGAGGGGATGGGGGGGGGAAAGTCCCGTGATTCGGAGGAATCTTTGTATATGGAAATATATTTGGATTTTTATAACTTTGTACTTGTAAAACCAAATAAACATGATTTCAAAAAAGAAAGAAGCATTGGGGAAGAGAGAAGCAGGTTTCGATTCTGAAAGCATTCAATGGCCTTTATAAAGGTAAAGGGACCCCTGACCATTAGGTCCAGTCGTGACCGACTCTGGGGTTGCGGCACTCATCTCGCTTTATTGGCCGAGGGAGCCGGCGTACAGCTTCCGGGTCATGTGGCCAGCATGACTAAGCCGCTTCTGGCGAACCAGAGCAGCACACGGAAACGCCGTTTACCTTCCCGCCGGAGCGGTACCTATTTATCTACTTTCACTTTGACGTTCTTTCGAACTGCTAGGTTGGCAGGAGCAGGGACCGAGCAATGGGAGCTCACCCCGTCGTGGGGATTCGAACCGCCAACCTTCTGATCGGCAAGCCCCAGGCTCTGTGGTTTAACCCACAGCGCCACCCGTGTCCCTTTATGTTTATGGCCTTTATAGGCAGCAGCAAAACACCTGAAAGGCCTCAGAGTACAGAATTGACAACCAACAGCAACACACACACACACACACACAAACCCCTTGTGGGTAGTGGTTAAAATCACCAAACATTAAGTTGAATCCACTGATTTCAACAGTCTTATTAATTTTTTACTCCGAGTAACAGCTAAAAACCGCCTTTTGTTTTGAATCAAGGAGAATCGCCCAGTTCCCCACAGATCTGGTGAGACAGTTACACAGTGGAGTATAACTGGGTAGTGCAAAACACAGACTGCACAAAAAAAGATAAAAGCAGAAATGTCTTCTATAGGGAACTTCTGGCCCTCTCGATGTTGCTGAGCTGCCGATCCACATGTAACAGCTCTGCAATCATTCTGCTCCCACCGTTGATCTGGAACTGCAGCAAACGCCGCAGAGCAACTGGAGGTGCCACCTGGCCCCCGATTTTATGCTCAAGAAAAACAAGGGTACCCCAGTTTTTTCCTCTGGAATCCTATTTGCCAGCATTAGGAGGCCAAAGAGGACACCGCTGAATTTTGGGCAGGAATGTGGCAACAAATGAAGCAGAAGACCTTCATTTGGTGGAGTGAAGCTGAAAGGAAAGGCCATTAAGCGACACTTCAAAACAGATTTTGAGCACCCTCTGAAATGCAAACACCAGCAGCTCATCATGAAAGCAGAGCCTGGGTTTCAGTCAACCGTTCACGTGGACTCAAATTTCCAGGAAAATCCTAATTCCCCTGTTTCCCCTATTTTAAGACGTAGTCATAAAATAAGTCATAGCAGGATTTTTTTGCATTTGCGAAATATAAACCGTACCCTGAAAATAAGCCATAGTGATAGGCGCAGTTCTGGAGGGCGCCAAGGAAAAGGCTGGGCTGGGCTTACGTAATAAAAATAAGACATCCCCTCAAAATAAGCCATAGTGCGTTTTCTTGAGGGTGAAAAAAATATAAGACGGTGTCTTAAAATAGGGGAAACACGGTACGTGCAGCGAAATCCTTGTCCATGCGCATTCACTCAGCCAGAGAGATCGGCTTTAATGTTTAATGAAAATATTAATTACCGATAATAGCGTTGTTTCCACCAAGCTCCAACAGAGACCGTCCTATTGAAATAAAAAAGCAATAAGCCATGTGAACATTACCCACAATTCCTAGCTAGGAATATGCCCTCCTCACGCCCGGTTGTCATAATGACTTTGCCACTTTGAGTGGGCTTTAACACCCCCCCCCCTCAAAAAACCCACCCAAGCAGTGTATAAAATTTATGGACTAAATAAGTAAATAAAGAGGATCACAAGAGTCAAAGTTGTTGTTTTTTGTTTTTGTTTTTTAAAGTAGCATCTTCTGTAAGCTGGAAAAAAAACAAAAACCTTGATGCAGGGCACAATTTAGAATTCCTTTATGTGCATGCAAAAGGCTTGTGCATGATGCTTCTTGTAATAACATAGGAAGAGTTCTGCTGGACCAAAGCCAGCACTCTTTCCACTTGCAATTAATTATTATTATTATTATTATTATTATTTGAATTTGTGTACTGCCCTTCACCTGAAGAACACAGGGCAGTTGACAACATGGCAAATTGTAAGACTCCTTGAATTCAGAAGAGATACTGAAGAAGAAGAAGAAGAGTTTGGATTTGATATCCCGAGTCTCAAAGCGGCTAACGTTCTCCTTTCCCTTCCTCCCCCACAACAAACACTCTGTGAGGTGAGTGGGGCTGAGAGACTTCAAAGAAGCATGACTAGCCCAAGGTCACCCAGCAGTTGCATGTGGAGGAGCGGAGACGCAAACCCGGTTCCCCAGATTACGAGTCTACCGCTCTTAACCACTACACCACACTGGCTCCTACTGGATCACGATACTCCACTTACCAAATCTCTCCTGAACCGCCATCGCTACCTGCTTGCCCACATTGGTGCTGCCAGTGAAGGACAAGAGATCCACTCTTTCATCCTTTGCCATCGCTTTTCTACACAGGACAGAGGAAGATTCTTAGTCAGTGACAAAACAGGTAGAATTAGAAAGTACTGTATGTTAGGGTGGGAGGAAGGGGGAGCGCTGCCCTTCACTCTCAAAACACGTTGCATTTGTGCCAATCAAATATATAATTCCTGTGACACTCCTTAGCCATCAACTTTGCTATTTGTCTAAAGGAAAGTCTGTATTTTAAATAGCATGAACCAGCTTCCTTCTGCCGTCCCATGCCATGTTTACATTCATTTTTCAAATCCATTGCTTCTTTTGTTTCCTACACTGCATTTGACCGCATCGCAATTGGAAGTCTACGGAATGCAAACGGCAATAACAACAAAGCGAAAGAAATATCAGCCGTAAAACACAATTAAAATTCAAGCTGCATCTAGCCCAAAGTTATGGCAACTGCAGAAAGATCATAAAGTGGTCCACCAAGAAAGATCATTAAGCGGTCCTCCAAGACCACCAGCGATTTTCAAGTGGCCCAAGGGGGGGAAATTGAAAATCGCCGCTTTAGCGTTCCGCTCTGCCACTCAAAGATTACGGCGCACGTATATTTGAAAGTTTTTGTATTTGGAGAGAGAGCACACCAAAATTGCCACAGGACAGCTATTTCTTTTAAGTGTGCAAAACCGAACCTTGAGGAAGGTTCAGAATGGCTGCTAGAATGACTGATCAGGGACAGATGTGGTTTCTTACTGTAAATTCAACCTCCTAGTTATGCTGACATTTCTAGCCACCATATTTGTGGAAGTGGGTGCACAATGCAATCCTTTATCTGGAGTGAGCCCCGCCATACCCAACGGAATTTACTTCCGAGCAGATATGCAAGGGACGGCGTTGTCGTGTCAAATCTAGGTCTACTGAGGGGATGGGTTTTCCTTTAGTAAGGAGATCACGGTTTAAGTGAAAGCTCGTTCTTGTTTTGATGCAACGAGTCAATAGCATAGGAAACATTTGCAGCTGTAGATTAAAAGTACCGTTAAGAGGTTAACAGAGATTTAACAAGGTTTGCCAGACTATATTCCCAAATTGTGCATAAAAATACCAAATGTTGCGCCTACCCAATATCTGCTCCACCACAGACCAGAGAGCAGATAGCGCCAGGCAGTTTGTTATCCTCCAGAACCTGGGCAAGTATTCTAGGAAACAAAGAAAGAAGATTCATTAGATGTCCTGATGGTTCCTTGGCGAAAGGATTGCATGTGCAGGACATAGTGAGACTTTTCTTTTCATCACCTTGCCAAACGCACACACGAAAAGGTCACATTCAACGGAGAGCTAGGTGGAAGCATGCACAAAACAACTTCGGCTTGGTCAACAGGACTTTCCCCTCCTTCCCCTACATGCACCCCCTAAATCTGTTTTGGAGGGTTTGTAGAAACCCCCAAAATGAGATGTGGAACTATGTGGAGAAGAGGCAGCTCATACATGACCTTCCAGTGGCCGCCGGGACCATATAACACCGGTCCTGAGAGACCTGCATTGGCTCCCAGTACGTTTCTGAGCACAATTCAAAGTGTTGGCACTGACCTTTAAAGCCCTAAACGGCCTCTACCCAGTAGACCTGAAGGAGCGTCTCCACCCCCATCATTCAGCCCAGACACTGAAGTCCAGCTCCAAGGGCCTTCTGGCGGTTCCCTCACTGCAAGAAGTGAAGTTACAGGGAACCAGGCAGAGGGCCTTCTCAGTAGTGGCTCCCGCCCTGTGGAACGCCCTCCCGTCAGATGTCAAGGAAATAAACAACTATCCCAATTTTAAAAGACATCTGAAGACAGCCCTGTTTACGGAAGTTTTTAATGTTTGATGCTGTATTGTGTTTTTAATATTCAATTGGGAGCTGCCCAGAGTGGCTGGGGAAACCCAGCCAGATGGGCGGGGTATAAATAATAAATAATAATAAAAATAATAATTATTATTATTATCATCAGCATCCCTCCCTAATGCAACCAAAGTAGGGAGGTTGACACAGACCTCTCATTTCAGACGTTACCAGAGAAGCCCAGAATGCAAGTTGCAGCGAAGGCGGCACTCAGCCAGCTTCTTAAAACAATGCAGAAGAATGAACGAGAGACAGAAAGGAAGCACAGATGTTCTAGCGATAGAGGTAAGTGAAAACTCACTTTGTAACGGCGACACTAACGAGAGATGTTGTGGGGGCACCTTTCCTTTGGAAGGAAACAAACCAGGAAAGATTATTCTTCCCAACTGTTTATTTTAAAATGAACATTGCATGATATTTTAAAAAAAAACTGCTACATTAGGATACCTAAAATTACCTAAAGCAGTAGATTACCAGCTTTTCTTTTTAACCAGATGCTAAAATCATAGAGAGCTCTGAACATGCAACTTTGAAGTAAGAGGCCACCAATGTTTGGTTACTTAAGGCCAAATGGCTCCTTAAACCAAGGTTAAAGGTAAAGGTAAAGGGATCCCTGACCATTAGGTCCAGTCGTGTCCGACTCTGGGGTTGCGGTGCTCATCTCGCTTTATTGGCCGAGAGCCGGCGTACAGCTTCCAGGTCATGTGGCCAGCATGACAAAGCCGCTTCTGGCGAACCAGAGCAGCGCACAGAAACACCGTTTAACTTCCCGCCAGAGCGGTTCCTATTTATCTACTTGCACTTTGACGTGCTTTCGAACTGCTAGGTGGGCAGGAGCTGGGACCGAGCAATGGGAGCTCACCCTGTCGCAGGGATTCAAACCGCCGACCTTCTGATCAGCAAGCCCTAGGCTCTGTGGTTTAACCCACAGCGCCACCTGGGTCCCTTAAACCAAGGTTACAGTCACCAAAATGGAATGTCTTGTTGCCATTTCAGGGCAGGACGACTCTAAAGTCTTATTTTTCAAATGATGGACCGACTGTGATTGATTCACAGTTAAGCATCTGGCAAGTTCAGATGACAACCTTCAGCTAGTTTAAGAACTCTGGGAACTTAAAAAAGTCACTTGATCCAGGGACAGTCCAGCTATATATTGGCCTGTTCCAACCTCTTTCTTAGCGGTGACGCGGACCATTCATAATGTAAGAAAATTCTTCCCAACTGTGAGCACGGCAGTGGGGTGGGATAAGTTCAAATAAGCTACAATTAACTACCGTATAATCTCATTCACCGCTCCTGCTCAGGCTGCACAGAAAAAGCATTTTGGTTCCTTAAATTCATTCCGATTACGCAGATAAAATATAACAGATAGAATTCTACAGGATGTATTGCTAGCGTGTGAAAACAGTCCAGATCCAAGGATCCCCAGGCATGCACCTCCAGATGGTGGAGATGTCAGGCATCTTCACTTGGTCACACATGGCCAATAGCCAGGGTACCTAACCAAATAAGCATCATAATCTTTCCATTGTAAAAATATGACCCAGTAGTTCTAGGCAAAATCTTAGTTGCTGAACAGAGATTCAATAAAGAAATGGAAACAGTCGCTGCTTTAAGCACATTCCAGAGAACTGCTGTGTAGGCAAATAAATACTTAGCATGCGGCAGGGTCGGGGACCTTTGGCCATTCAGATGTTGCTAGACTACAACTCCCATCATCCCCGACCTTTGGCCATGCTGACTGAGCTCATGGGAGTTGGAATCCATCAACGTCCAGTTTCTGCATCTGTGGTGCAGAGTTTTCAAACAACCATGAAGTCAAACAGAATCCATTCTTGAAGTCCGTTAGACTTCCAAAGCGTGAAGTCCGTTAGACTTCCAAAGCGTTCAGAAACCAAGGTGCGGTTTCTGATTGGCTGCAGGAAGCTCCTGCAGTCAATCGGAAGCCACAAAAGTCACGTCGGACGTTCACGTTCCAAAGAACGCTCACAAGTTTGCGGCGTTTGGGAGCCAAAACGTTTGACTGGCAAGGTGTTCGGGATCCAAGGTACGACTGTATACTGAAACGGCGCAGCGCCCGTTGTTAAGTTAGAACCGTCACCGTAAAGTAGGACAGATCAACTTACCAGAGGCAGACATTGCCACAGACCATTGCAATTGCGTTGTTCCAGCCATAAACTGCTACAGGAAAGTTGAAAGCTGTGATGATTCCTACTAATCCCACAGGATTCCATTGTTCTATTAAGGCATGCCCAGGCCCTGCAAATAAAAAGCCAGGCAGAAGACGTTTGATGAGTATAGAATTTCATTTATTCTATTTATCCTTCTCATTATCCAAGGAACTCAGTGTACACAAGAATTAGCCAAATTCCATCCCCATAAGCACACTGTGTCGTAAAGCTTATTGTAATAGTTTTTTTAGGCACCAAGCTTATTTTAGTCAATAATCGAACGGCAGAGTCCTGCGCATCAAAGCACAAAATGGCTCTGTTTGCATAGGATGAGCTCTACAAGTGGATAAGTCCGAAACAAGCTTGAGTAAAGAGTCAGGCTACCTCCCTCCTTCGACATACTTGGGAGGACGACTTTGACTGGGTAAAGTTCCGCTTTTAAAATAATCCGAGCTTATTGCTGTGTTCAAAACATAGGTGCTCGTTCAACACAGACTCTGCTTAGCTTAACAAGCCAGCCTGAGAAACCATGGTTTGAGTGCATTAAACCAGGTTTCAGCACTGAGCGCAAACCAGCACGACGGGAGCCTAATTCAATGGTTGCTCCCAATTTAGTGGTCTTTACAAGCATGGTGTACAGCTTTCCAACAGCCATGAAATATACTCAAAAGGTGCAACACCTGTTGTAAATTAAGAGGTCACCAGTTACTGTACGATTTCGTTAGTTTTTGAGACAAAAAGTGCTCACAGGCAGCTTTTATATAATCTGAAATAAGATCTCTTTTTTAAGATATAAAACTACTTTAACTGTATACCGCTACCTGCTCGAAAAAAATCATATTTTTTATAAATCTCATTTACTGATTTTTCACAAAAACAAAAAAATCCATAAATTTCTTTACCCATTGACTTCCTTTCCATGGTTTTCATAAAGGTAAAGGTAAAGGGACCCCTGACCATTAGGTCCAGTCATGTCCGACTCTGGGGTTGCCGCGCTCATCTCGCTTTATTGGCCGAGAGCCGGTGGCCAGCATGACAAAGCCGCTTCTGGCAAACCAGAGCAGCACACGGAAACGCTGTTTACCTTCCCGCCAGAGCTGTTCCTATTTATCTACTTGCACTTTGACGTGCTTTCGAACTGCTATTTGGGCAGGAGCTGGGACCGAGCAACAGGAGCTCACCCCGTCGCAGGGATTTGAACCGCCGACCTTCTGATCAGCAAGCCCAAGGCTCAGTGGTTTAACCCACAGCGCCACTTGGGTCCCTTATGGTTTTCATAGTTACCCTTAAATGCCGTATATTTCACATATACCAGGCATGTCCAACAGGTAGATCACTGGACATCTGTGGTTCATCACTGGTAGATCACTGGCTTTCCTCCTCCCTAAAAAAAGCTACACAATTTAGACCTGAACCTCTAAAAAATGGGCCTTCCTCTTCCCTAAAAAAGCTGAACAACTTTGACCTGAAGCCCCCAAAAGGGAGTAGATCACTGCCAGTTTTTAACACTGAGAGTAGATCACAGTCTCTTGGGAGTTGGCCACCCCTGACATATACTATTCAATACATCCATTTTAACTTATTTACCTGTGCTGCTTGAAAAAAATCATGCCGCCAGGTGCATGGATTTTCACTAGGACCACAGTATATTGGGGAAGTGAAGGTGCAATCCTTCATTCTCTCACTGCAAGGGAAGGGTTAAACCTCCCCCCTCTGCTCACTGAAAATTGGAGCGCTCCAAAAGTCCACACCCAACCGTTGGCCATGCAATGAAAGTTATATCTGTTATCTCAAGGCTGCAATCCTGCCAGAAGATTTGTATTCTGAGTGGGAAGCAAGGTTTGGCAAGGAGAGTCTCGGGGTTGCATCCCATTTATTTGTGCATTTTGAGGAGTTATACAAGGTGATCCACAGGGGTGGTAATTTATTCCGCTGGAACCCATGAAGGCATCGCTCAGCCGGCTCCTTGGAGGAAAATACAAGAAAATACTAATTTTCGTCACTGTGCCAACACGCTCAAGACTACAGCCGTGAAATGCAGGCACAAAGTTGACAGCGCTGAGATTTCCCTGCCCTGGGTTACTTAATAGCATCCAGTATGTATTCAGAGAGAGAAAAGGGAAAAGATACATGCTTACTTTCCGAAGGTAAGACAGGTCCACCAATCATCCGGGATAGGCCAACTGCATAGTCGCAGACATCCACGTACTCTTGGACTTCGCCAACACTCTCAGCAGAGATCTTCCCCATCTCCAAAGAAACCTGACGGTATTAAGGAAATGTGTTGGTCCTGTTCAATCACTGAATAGGAAATATTCTACTAAGCACTGTATAAATCGGGTGGCGCTGTGGGTTATACCACAGAGCCTGGGGCTTGCAGATCAGAAGGTCGGTGGTTCAAACCAATGCGACGGGGTGAGCTCCCGTTGCTTGGTCCCTGCTCCTGCCAACCTAGCAGTTCAAAAGCACGTCAAAGTGCAAGTAGATAAATAGGTACCGCTCCGGCGGGAAGGTAAACGGCGTTTCTGTGCGCTGCTCTGGTTCACCAGAAGCGGCTTAGTCATGCTGGCCACATGACCTGGAAGCTGTACGCCGGCTCCCTCGGCCAATAATGCGAGATGAGCACCGCAACCCCAGAGTCGGTCACGACTGGACCTAATGGTCAGGGTTCCTTTACTGTATAAATCAGAGGCAAGGAACCGCACCGGCCAGTGGGCTGGATCCCCATCTCCCCCGTTCCCATGTGTCAGGTCTGACAGGCGGGCAGTCAATCACTTGCTGTCAAAATGGCGCCGGGTGGTCCATTTTTGCCCCCGCAGTTTGGAATCAAATTGTGAGGGCAAAGCAGAGCTCTGCACTTTGCAGGCACTTACGCTCAGTTGCCAATTGTCGGGCTTTGCAACCCCATGGTATTCACACAACCGAAACTGTATCATTTCTTATTTTTCAGCCAGAGTGATTACTGTCACAGCAGCAAACCGTACCAGATTTCCCAAAGCGTTGATTTTCTGTCTCAGGGCATCACCAATCTGTCTCACAATTTCTCCTCGTTTGGGTGCAGGAACCTAGACAAAGAGAAAAACGGGTTTAAGCCCAGTCTTACGAAACACTGTGGACTTTGTCCCAAACTGTACGTTTAAATAGCGTGCATCCAGATGAGGAGATCTCTATTTAACACCATTGAAAGTATCAAGGTAACTTATCCTATCAGTTAAAAAAAAAAAAATCGTGGATGATTTCTTGAGTGACACAACTTGTCTGAACTCCAGAGAAATCCGATGAAAAATTTATTTGGTATTTCAAAAACTACAGGTGCTTCTGAACACTTCCCATTGTGTGTGTGTGTATTTATGAGAATGCATAAGACAACTGAAATAAATCTGTCAGGAGATGTAGATGCTTTTCAAAAATGCAAGTGTGCCAGAGTGCGTCTTTAGTTCTTCAAAAGTTGAGGCTTCCATTTCTATGACCTGCATCTTATAGCACTAATGAAGTCACAGACCTACCACACAAACTGCCACCTGTGAAGTGGAACTCTTAATAGCAACCAGACTGCTATCAGTGGTAGCACCAGCCGTAAAGCATCAGAAAGAGGGCTCACACAAATTAAGGCAAAAGGATCAGAATCTAACAGCATAGCTTAATAAAAATGAGTTTAACAAGTCTGTGGATCATCAAAGAATGTACCCCAGTTTATGCACATTCAATGCGCGCACGACCATGTCTAAGCGCATCGTGCCGAACGCAGAAGTGACTTGGAAACATCAGGAAAACCAAGCAGAGGACCTTCTCGGTGGTGGCTCCTGCCCTCCCATCAGATGTCAAGGAAATAAACAACTACCTGACTTTTAGAAGACATCTGAAGGCAGCCCTGTTTAGGGAAGTTTTTAATGTTTGATGTTTTATCCTGTTTTTAATATTCTGTTGAGAGCTGCCCAGAATCGCTGGGGAAACCCAGCCAAGTGAGTCGGGTATAAATAAATTATTATTATTATTATTATTATTATTATTACACTGAAATGTCACTAAAGGGGCAGAGCGGGGGTCGGCGTTTGCATGCTTTTTCAATTACATGCGATTTCACCGACCTGCAAGGTGCTTCTGAACACAACCCCTGTGTAAACGGGAGGCTGCCTGTATTTCAGAAAAATATTAAGGAATTCAAACTTACCTCTGCCCATACTTTCCAGGCTTCTTTAGCTTTCTTTAGTGTTTCTTCATAGTCTTCCATACTGGCCTGTAAGGATATTTTTTAAAAAAATAAACAACAGTCACAACATTTGTAATTTTTTGACCCTTGTAGAAAACAGCAATGGAAAAAGAATGTACCCAACCAGGAAATTCTAATTTTATGGAAGAAGGGGGTGCTATTTGGACATAAAAAGCTTCAGAACCTTTGGAAATAGTTTGCCTGAAGTGGTAGAATAAAGGAGGAAATATACCACGAACCCATTTCTGTGACGCAACCACCATTTCAACACATGTGATTTAAATCCAGCAGAGGAAGGGAGCGTACAACCATAAAATTTCCATCTTCCACTGCTCTCAGCTACTTTTCCACATCCCCTCCCCAATTAGCTCTGTTGACATGCCAAACCTAGCCTTTGGCTATTCGAAGAGTATTGCAAAAATTTCCAGTGTACCATTTATCTATAGCAGGGGTCAGCAAACCTTTTCAGCCGTTGGCCAGTTCCACTGTCCCTCAGACCTTGTGGGGGGCCGGACTATATTTTGAAGAAAAAAAATGAACGAATTCCTATGCCCCACAAAGAACCCAGAGATGCATTTTAAATAAAAGTACACATTCTGCTCATGTAAAAACATGCTGATTCCCGGACCATCCGTGGGCCAGATTTAGAAGGCGATTGGGCCGCATCTGGCCCACGGGCCTTAGGTTGCCTACCCCTGATCTATAGACTTGATAAAAGAAAGAAAGAAAGAAATAAAGAACCTTACCTGACGAACTCTGGCAATTGGCTGATTGTTTGCAGGGCAGTATGTCGTCACGACCTAGAGAGAAAGATGTGCCAATCCCATTTAGTCACCAATAACATAGATTCTTCTCTAGCTTTAAGGATTAAGGTTCAAGAGTCACTTCTACATCGGGAAAGGACATTGTACGGATGGTCCTACATGTCAGTCTAAATCCACTCACCCTGATCTGCAGCGGAATGAGAACCACAATCTGCACACCAAAGCAGGCTTTGGGCACATGCATGGACGCAATGGGCAATACTGTCGTGGGGAAAACCCATAAGATGATGCACAGATTCTGAGTTTGGATTCCTATGAAGCGGCCTTGCTCTGGGAAGAGATGGGACCATCGCACAAAACATGCAGACTTCCCTGGATTAAGGCAATTATATTTCTTCTTCCAAGTGCATTTAAGGCCGAATTCAATGGGATTCACTTCTAATCAGATTATTAAGAATACGCATAGGGCTGTTCTGCCCATCCCATATAGCAGCCTCGCCTTAGCCCAATATACCTGAAGGAGCGTCTCCACCCCCATTGTTCGACCCGGACACCGAGGTCCAGCTCTGAGGGCCTTCTGGCGGTTCCCTGACTGCATGAAGTGTGGTTACAGGGAACCAGGCAGAGGGCCTTCTCGGTGGTGGCTCCTGCCCTCCCATCAGATGTCAAGGAAATAAACAACTATCTGACTTTTAGAAGACATCTGAAGGCAGCCCTGTTTAGGGAAGTTCTTAATGTTTGATGTTTTGTGGTATTTGTAATATTCTGTTGGGAGTTGCCCAGAGTGGCAGGGGAAACCCAGCCAGATGAGCGAGGTCTTCTTCTTCTTCTTCTTCTTCAGGTGTACACAAGAATTAGCAGCCAATTACATATTTTTTCTTGCTTGGTGATCCAGAAGCAGTTCCGACTCTGCCCAACAGACCAGGCAGATACAGATGCATGCATTACAAGAGCCATAAGTAGCATGTTTCCGTATTCTTATGGTTTGATATTCTGGATATTATAGTATCTTGATATTATTAAAGATAATAAATAACTAAGGAAGGCCTACTGGGTCTGGAATCCCTCCCTCTCGACCAGCATCCACCTACAGTAGCCGGCTGGATGCCTTTGGGAGTCCTCCAAGTAGGGTATCTAAGCATCTCCAGAAAGAGAAGGTCCAAAGCCAAAGGACAAACATTTTCTCAGCCCAACAATATGAATGATTAACGTGTCCCTTTCTCCTGCCGATTCCAGCCAGGAAATGGACTGTTGCAACTGGTAAAGGGCAACATATTTGTTAAAAGATAGACAAAATCAAGCGTGTTTCAAAACCACCGAAAGGTTACACATTAAAAGGCAGGCTCCTTTTTCACAGCACCAACTGAAAGGGATTTCCTTCCTTATTTAGGACAGGCCATTCTCCATGCAAAAGAATATGAATGGGCACAAATCTCACATCATAAACCTGAGGACATTTCGACTTCCGAAAGCAACCTGGTGGTAGCCGCACTTGGCCATCGCAGAACTTCAGAAATTGCAATTTATCGGGAAATGCGATTGTGCCACCCTTGTGCTGCCTTGGGATGATGGCTTTTTCAAACTAAAATCGCACTGCAGGGGCGTGTCAGACATGCCCCAGCGTGGGCAAACTTGCTACCAACGCTCCCGTGTTAATTAACCCCAATAAATCACTGTATTTCGCTTTCAGCTAATCTTTGCTGTCTTTTCAGCCTTCCTCTAAAGCAGGGTTTCCCAAAGTCAGCTGCTTTTTGAGGACTACAACTCCCATCATTCCAAGCTAGTAGGACCAGAGGTTAGGGATGATGGGAATTGTAGTGTGTGTGTGTGTGTGTGTGTGCGCGCGTGTGTAAAAGAATAAGACAATTTGAAGCATGCAGGAAAGGATGAAAATAAATGCAAGGGGCTGCAGAAAGAAGGGGAAGGGAGCTGAAAGTAAAAATGTTACAATTATGGCTAAATAATTGTTGCAATGTATACAAATGAAAAAGATAAAAAAGTTTAATAATAAGCTGCAAACAGATCAAGACGTTGGCAGGATCATCGTAAAAAGCTGCAGTTTTGAAAACACATATTAGATATGAGAAGAGAGGGTTTTTTAATTCACGATTTTCAATTTTATACATTTCAATAATTTTACAATCATTTTAACATTTCGAAACTCGACTTCCTTCCCCCTCTTTCTGCGGTTCCTTAAATTTATTTTTTATATTTTCTGCATATTCCAAATTAACTTAATCATTTATTCAACTACTTAAAATGTATACTCTTATAAAAACTGCAGATTATTACAATAATGCTGTCCAGTGCTTTTTTTCTAAAAAAAAAATGTTCAGGGGTACTTGCATTTTCCTACTCATATTAAAATACTGCATCCTCAATGAGGCCAAAGTTAGATGCACAAAATGTTTAGAGGGATGCGTACCCCTGCATCCCCCCAGAAAAAAAGCACTGATTCTGTCCGAGAAGAGAGGATTAAAATAATAGAGGCAATTTTGAGTATGCAGAAAAGGACGATAATAAACGCAAGGGACCACAGAAAGAAGGGGGGAAGGGAGTGGAAAGTGAAAATGTTACAATTCTGGCTAAATCATTGTTGCAATCAGGGCTGGATTTAGGTTTGATGAGGCCCTAAGCTACTGAAGGTAATGGGGCCCTTTATATGTCCAGCTGTCCTTTGCCAACAACAAATTGCCGCTGTTTTTTGTGTTGAATATATGCTATATGGTAATTTTTGGACCTAATAGGTATCTAAAGCCACTTGCATATAACAAAATATGTATTTTACCAAAGTAATTGTTGAACTGAAATACAATTAAGAAGAAGTATATTCATATTAACGTTAAATTTTTTTCCTTTACATTTTTTGGGGGGCCCCAAGAGAGTGGGACTCTAAGCTATATATCTGAAGTTCTTGGTATCTGAAGAAGTGTGCATGCACACGAAAGCTCATACCAAGAACAAACTTAGTTGGTCTCTAAGGTGCTACTGGAAGGAAATTTTTTTATTTTGTTTTGACTATGACAGACCAACACGGCTATCTTTGTTGTTGTTCAGTCGTTCAATCGTGTCTGACTCTCCGTGACCCCATGGACCAGAGCACGCCAGGCACGCCTATCCTTCACTGCCTCTCGCAGTTTGGCCAAACTCATGTTAGTAGCTTCGAGAACACTGTCCAACCATCTTTGGACCAAACGTGATCCACCTGGAGAAGGAACTGGCAAGCCACTCCAGTATCCCTGCCAAGAAAACTCCATGAACACGGCTATCTACCTGTAACTATATAGCTTGTTTAGCTTATACGTAAATCCGGCGCTGGTTGCAACGTATATAAATGAAAGTAATACCAATAGCAATAAAGCTGTTTCGGGAAACCCTGCTCAAGTCAGATGTCTATGCTCGGGAGCACATGGAGAGCTGCAAATCCGGATTGGACTTCGTGGCTCGCTCCCAATGTGGCTGCGGTGACTTTCGGGCTCGCTCCTGCCCGTGGCTGCCTACCTCTCCTCGGCCTCCCCAGGAGCCATTGTAGACGCCCTCGTTCTCCTCGCGAAGCCCCAGCTCCCGGAGCCACGAGTAGCGGCCTTGGCTGATCAGCAGCGTCGACATGGAGGCGCTGGAAGCGGCGGAGGCCAAGCGGACGCGTCGCGACAGAGCGCAGAGGCGGAGCGCCGTCCGCAGCATAGCGCCGCCCAGAGCCATCTGCGCGCCGGGCCAGGAGGGCCGCGGAGGGGGAGAGGATCCGCCACGCCCCCAAAAACCCATTCCGACGGCGGGGATTGGCCGCCAGGGCACCCCGCCCACGGACCAGGCGGAGGCGCGTCCAATCGGCAGCGGGAGGGCGGCGAGGCGAGCAACGGGAGCTGGGGGCGCTGGGGGAGGCGACACCCCTCTCGCCGAGCGTGGCCACGCGTCCGGGATGGCCCGGACACGTCACAGCTGTTTCTAGTAGAGGGGTCCGGGGAAATCCGGGCGCGCGGCAAGCCGATTTCTCGGGGTAAAATTCCAGAGCTAGGCTTTCCACGCGTCTGGAAAATCCCTGGTTTCTGAGGATCGGGGGTTGGGTGGGGGATTTGGGCCGGGGAAGCAGGAGGTATGGCAACGCGATGGGGAAAGAAGCGGAAACAGCTCCCCAATTGGAACAAAATAAAAAATAAAAAAATTCCTTCCAGTAGCACCTTAGAGACCAACTAAGTTTGTTTTTGGTATGAACTTTCTTTCCCAATTGGAAGATCACTACTTTGGAGGGAAGTTTCACCCTCCAAAAAAGCCCAACCATTTGGGATTGTTCCCCAAAAGAAAGCTCAACCATTTTGGTGGGTTTTCTGTAAAATAAAACGCTCAACAATTCTGTGGTCTTCCTAAAAAAAAAAAAAAAGCTCAAACAGATTTGAGTCAGGAATTTTACTTTTTGCAACATAGCAACGCTCTTTTTTTGCCTATTTCCAATCCACTACTGTCATTTTCATGCAATTTATCCAGTTCTGTTCCCTGGTTGCATTACTTAGGGTTGACATACAATTCAGTGATGGCTAACCTTGACACTCCAGATGTTTTGGAACTACAACTCCCATCATCTCTAGCTAACAGGACCAGTGGTCAGGGATGATGGGAGTTGTAGTCCCAAAACATCTGGAGTGTCAAGGTTAGCCATCACTGACATACATACATCCGGAAATTCCCGGGCATAGGCGGTATTCTGCCATAGCCAACAGCCTCTGGGTGGAAATCGCTTCAATGTCCAGGAAAATCCAGACATATGGCAAAACTCATTTTTCTATTTTTATTTTGCAAAAAACAAAAAAAAGCTCAACAACTATGCAAAAAAAAGAAAAAAGCTTATCTGTCTGGATATTCACTGTTTGAAATATGGCAACTGAAATATGGCCCATGGGGACTCCAGGCTAAGTCAGCTGCAGGGATCTCTGCCCGCTTACTGAGCACGTCTGCAGCCTTGCTCTGTGTGGTTTAGTTGCTGCTGCTGCTTGGCACAGACCGACATGTAATGCTTTCTGTGCATAGAGTGGTAGAGTTGGAAGGGACCCCTGAGGGTCATCTGCAATGCACAACTCTCAACTAAAGCATCTTTGACAGGTGGCTGCCCAACCCATGGGCGTAGCCAATCCTCAACAATTATTGAAAAGCATTTAAAATACTCCATTAACTGAGGTTCTGCACCCCGCAAACAAAAGCCTGCCCCCCATAATGTCCTCTTTTGGGGGGATTTTTACCCGTGATCTCCAAAGAAAAGCTCAAGACGTTTTGGGGGGCCCCCTAACAAAAGTCTAGGCCAGGAGTCAGCAAACCTTTTCAGCAGGGGGCCGGTCCACTGTCCCTCAGACCTTGTGGGGGGCCGGACTATATGGGGGGGGGAGAGAACGAACAAATTCCTATGCCCCACAAGTAACCCAGAGATGCATTTTAAATAAAAGGACACATTCTACTCATGTAAAAACACACTGATTCCTGGACTGTCCGCGGGCCATATTTAGAAGGCAATTGGGTCAGATCCGGCCCCGGGGCCTTAGTTTGCCTACCCATGGTCTCTAGGCTATGCCCATTGTCCAACCTCTGCTGGAAAACCTCCAAGGAAGGAGAGTCCACAACCTCTTGTGGGAGTCTGTTCCACTGTCGAACAGCTCCTACTATTCCTGATGTTTAGTCAGAATCTCCTTTATTGTAACTTAAAGCCATTGGTTCAGACCAGAGCAGGGAAAAAACAACCTTGCCTTTTATAAAGCTCCTAAGGGCAAAGGAGTAGCAGACCAACTGAGGATTTGTTTTCAGTACCTTGGGAGAGATAAATAAGCAGGGGCGTAGCAACGGGGAGTGGGGGGGCGGGCCGCCCTGGGTTCCACCCCAGAGGGGGGGTGACACTTTTTTTTAAAAAAAATTCTTTTTAATTCTTTTTAATTTTTTTTTTTAATTTTAACTTCATTGAAAAAAAGAGATAATAGACACACACACAACCCCCCACACCTCACAAAGTGGCACCATCAGAGGGGGGTGACACTTTTTAATTTTTCTTATTTTTTATTTTTTTTATCATTTTTTATTATTTTTTATTATTTTAACTTTATTGAAAAAAAAGAGATAATAGACACACACACACACACACAAAACCCCCACACCTCGCAAAGTGGCACCATCAGAGGGGGGTGACAATTTTTATTTTTTTTTTAATTTTTTTTAAAATTAGAGTGGTGGGGGGTAACAAAAAAAATTCCGCCCCCGGGTACCACCTGGGCTTGCTACGCCTCTGTAAATAAGGAAAAATAAATGATTTCCCCATCTTAGGTTTCTCAGTATGATAAAAGTCCCATCTTTTATACAGTACATTAACTTGATTCTCTGAAACCTGGTTTATACATTTGCCAAAATTAAGTGTCCTTAATATTCCCCCTTAAGGGGAAGAAACATATTATTGGATATAGAAAAGCAACATGGCAGGGAGAAGACTAAATGCAAGGTTTCACTTGACATGCTAGGGTTTTAGGTTTTTTGCAATGTGTCATTTATTTGTTCAAAAGCATTTATAAACAGCTTGATGTTTTAAAAATCTGTGCCATATGATTTCAAAAACAATGCCATCGAAACAAAAGTGCAGCCTAAAACCAACGAAATGGTCATATAAAAACATGCAAAACCATATAGAAAGCAAATAAATTAAAATTCAGGGGATTCAAGCACATAAACCAGGATCTGGTGTTATGAGTCAAGGAAAGCCTGGACAAAAATAAACGTATTTACAAGACATCTGAAGCAACTGGTGGTTGCAGAGGAAACAGCATTCCATAGTATATAGGTAACAGCACTAAATGCCTATTTTTGAGTCACCGTTCTATTATGTTCTGTAGGGTGCAATGTCCTGAACAGAATTTCTCCAGTTGATCATTCTAAGTGATCTTGCAGATGGGCAGCTGGTCTTCCAGGTAACTTGGTCCCAAGTTGTTTAGGAGCTAGCCTCCATTTGTTGATGATTGGCCACTTGAGGGGGGGGGGGTGTTCGATTGGGAAACTGCCCAATGTGCAGATTTCCACCTGAAGTCCCATAAAAAGTTTACTACTTGATGCAATTGAACACATGAACTGGGACTTATTTTGAAAGCTGATTTCTCCAGTGAAAGGTTCTGGGACTCATCCCTGGAAATCCAGAATCCTGCTATGGAAAATCTTACTCCTACCTCCAGATGTGAGGGTTAACTTATGGACACTCCTTAATATATTTGTTTTCAAGACTGAAACCACTGGTTTTTATGATCTTCAGCAATGTTCGACTCTGGGTATTATGAACTTAACTTCTTTGGGGACAGCTGAAAACCTTCGTGTTTCTTTCCAAATAAATACAGCTAGCTAAGGGAACAGCAGTTCAGCTTCTTTGCCTACAACAGATTGTTACATGCTACCCCAATCTCAGAGCAGTTTGAGATTCCAGAGGTCTAGGCGTTTGGGTTTCCTTTGGAAAGGAGGCACAGCGGAGACTGGGGTGTCTTTATGATATATGGTACATTTACACATATATTGAACCTAAGCCCATGGTGCAGGGTCTCACAGCATTATATCCCAAGAGCTTCTTGCTTCTCCCATGACCTCAGTCTTGGATGCCAGCAGAAATCCACCAGGGCCCCCTGACCCTATACTCCAGCTTGCTGCATTTTACAAACTGCCACTATTTATCTCTCAGCTCACATCCCTGCCAAGTGTAGTCCTAAACAACTACTGTACTCTCCTTCCAACTCTGGCCTTTGTCCTGCTAACTAGGACAGAGCTTTGAGAAGGGGCACCACCACTTTGCCCACTGGAACAGACTTTGCCTTCTTAATGACTTTCTTATGTCCATCTCTTGGGGTTGTCTTTGGTTAATGGCTCTTCTCCCAGGCGATCTCCTGAACAGGAAACTAGTTTGGAATGTATTTTAACACTTTGCTAAATCCAGTATCTGGCAACTCATTTTAATGATGATGATGGTGATGATATTACCCCGTCCATCATGTTGGGTTTTAATACTCCAGACATTGATAAAACTCCAACACCCACTAAACCTAGGAATTTAGGGGAGGATCTGGCATCCAGGAATGTAAGGGAATCAGAGCACCCACAAACTCATAACAATATTTAAACTGGAGAAATCACACACTATCTAGTTTCTAGTCATAAGCCACTGCTTACTCTGCTCTGAACATGAATAGGCACTGTGCTTTATTTTTCATGAAATCTGCCCGCCCAAAATTAAAAAAAAAACCCTGTTATCCTGTATGTTAAATAATTTAAAGATTTTAAATCCGTTACATTCAGATATTCATTCTGCACTGTATCTCTTGAACTTAGTCCTAGTGACCCTTAGACCAAGTCTTATTCCTAAAAGGTTAATTTAGTTCCTAACATCAAGTAGGCTCCAGCTGGCTGTAAGTTGTGCAGTTTCTGATGCAGTTGGAACTTCAGCTGCTCCAGAGGTAGATCAAGCAAGGACATATACTTAAAGAGCAGCTTCCGATTTCACTTAATTAAAAGGTTTTTTTGTGACCATAACTGCCATGGTATACCATTCATTGTCACAATGAGCCCCTAGAAAAGCGAGCAGCCTAGGCACAAGCCTTTGAAATTGACAAGAAGCCTCACAGAGATTATGAACTCGGGTGACCCTACTTCAGAGAGATTTTGTTCACAAGTTCTGACTCTGACATCTGGCAAAGAGACAATAAAGCCTGAGAAGTGCCCTGAGAGGTATCTGGTTTTTCAGCTAGAAAGAGGCCGCTTTCCCCTTTGCTCAGTGCTACATACCTTGGTCCAGATCCTGGTGTGTAATGCAGGTGGAATAGGGGTGGGGGGGAATCACAGAAATGGTTGCTCATTTCCCCCCGCTGCCGGGGCGGCGATCGAGGAGGCGGCGGAGCGGAGGGGTGTCAGCCTTGTGCTGCCCGCCCCTCCCCTCGCCCCTACAGGCGGCTCCGCCCAGCAGCTTTCCTTTTTTTTAAAGCGCTTTTCTCTCCGCTGCCGGGCGGAGCCGCCTGTAGGGGCGAGGGGAGGGGCGGGCAGCGATGGGATGACACCCCTCCGCTCCGCCTCCTCCTCGCTCGCCGCCCCGGCACACAAGGGCGACACAGAAGCAGCAGTGCCGGTTTGGATCCATCCAACCCGGCACTGCTGCTTCTGCACCCAAAGCAGCGGCGGGGCACCCCCTCCAGCTGCCGATCGCGTGCGGCGGCTGGGGGAGGGTGCCGCCGCCGCCGCTTTTGCGGCGCCCTTGGGAAGCTCCGTGCCGAAAGCAGCGGCGGCAGCACCCCCCCAGCCGCCGCCCGCGATCGACGGCTGGGGGGTGTGCCACCGCCGCCGCTGCTTTCGGCACGGCGCTTCCCAAGGGCGCCGCAAAAGCAGCGGCGGCGGCACGCCCCCAGCCGCCGCACGCGATCGGCAGCTGGAAGGGGTGCCCCGCCGCTTCTTTGCCGGGTTGGATGGAGTGCGCATGTGCGAAGTCGCGCGTGCGCACTCCATCCAAACCGGCACTGCTGCTTCTGCGGCACCTTTGTGAGGCGCCACGTCAAAAGCAGCGGTGGCGGCACCCCCCCCAGCCGCCGGTCGTGTGCGGCAGCTAGGGGTGTGCGCCGCCGCTGCTGCTTTTGGCGCGGCAGCTTGCAAGGGTGCCACGGGAGCTGCGGCGGCGCCGGCGGGCGGGGCCAGCCCAACTGGCACCCCCTCCCTGAGTGGCACCCGGGGCGGACCGCCCCCCCGCCCCCTTGCTACGCCACTGCATAGGACAGCCCTATTTTTATGGGAGAAATGTTGGAGGCTATGGAGTTATGCAACATCAACCCTCAAACGAAGGAGACAAGTAACTAGACAACCTTTAGAAGATATCTGAAGGCAGCCCTGTATAGGGAAGTTTAACATTTAATGTTTTATTATGTTTTTATATATGTTGGAAGCCTCCCAGAGTGGCTGGGGCAACCCAGCCACGGTTATTGTTATAATAATAAAAAACTAACAGTAGCAATAATAGAATAGGTCGGACGTCCCTATTTTCATCGGAGAAATGTTGGAGGGTATGCTGTATAGTTAGATCCAACTGGACACATTCTTTTTTTAACATTTCTTTCTGGAGGCATTTCTCTTGTTCCAGTGTCTTTGTTCCTGGATGGATGCATAGAGCTGCATTTAGCCCTGACATCTTTGTGAATGAAATATGGAGAGTGTCACGCTGAGTCCGTTACACTTCGGGATCTGTCGTTCGTGTGTGCCTGGTTTTTGTTTTTAATAATATTTTTATTAAAAAATTCATTGCTTTACGAAAGTACGTGCGTAGTCTCAATTTCTTTCCCCCCCTGCCACTCCCCCCACCTCAGGTGGCGTAGCCTTTCCCACAGCGACGAAAGCGGCAAGGCCCGGACTACAAGTCCCGGCATGCCTCTCGGAAGACATCCCTCCCGGCGCAAAGCATTGTGGGCACCGTAGTCCTGGCTCGGCTGAGGCCGGGCCTTTTCCCGCGCGCTCCTCCCGCGCTGGCTGAGGAGCCGGGAAAGATGGCGCTGGAGGCTCGCGGGATGGAAGAGGGGGAGATCTCGGGCTCCGACTGCGAAATGCCCGCCTCCGCCAGGAGCCCCCCGCAGGTGAGGCCGCTGCCCGGCGGCGACCGCTTCTTTCCCCGGCGGCTCGGGCCCGCCTGGGCGGCGGAGGCCGAGAGCCGCTCCGCGCTCTCTTTCCTGAGGAAAAAGCAGCGGCGAAGCGAGCGAGGGGACGGCCCCGGCTTGCGGCCTCACCCCCCTCCCCGCCTTTCGCTTTTGTCTCTGCAGCGGCCGCCAAGGGCAAGAGATGCTGCTCCCCGCAAACGTTCTCCGGAGCCCCGTCGGCTGCGTTCGAAATTCCCCAGGCGCATTTTGCCCCGGGCCGCTGGCGGGATGGCGCCTGACGTCACCTCCATCTGGAGGCGCCCGCTGGGGAGATCCTGGGGTCTGGCCCGTTTTCCCACGTGCTAGTGCCGCCTAGAAACGAGAGATGGGGAAGCTGGGGGGGGGGGAATAGCACCTTAAACTGAGAGCGCAGCAACGTGTGCGGTGAAATTTTCCATGGAGGAGCAGTTGAGGGCCAGAGGCGCCAGGTTGCGAGGGGGGTGGGGCAACGTCATGCGTGTGACATCCTGATGTTGCGTGTGTGAGCCTCGCACCTCCCTCCCTAAGCTGGTCAGGAGTTTCCCGGGCTTTGGGAAGGAGATGTCAGGGCTCGGATGGGATGCCGGAGCCCTCCTGGCTCCTTCCGAAAGCTGAATGGGCATTGGGAAGGTGGCAGGACGGATCTTGGATTCATCTGAGCCTTGCGCCTCCCTCCCTAAGCCGGGCAGAATTACCTTGGGCTCATTGCTCCTTGATCCATATCTAGTTGTCTCTACTAAACCAGGAGTCTCCAAACTTTGGGGGTCTGCATGAACATTTGTAAATCAGGGAAACTGCCATGGGCTGCCGCCACACAAATCTCCTGCAACCAAGCACACTCTGCATCCTGTTCCGTTGGCAGCAATATAATGTTTCTTTCAAGCTTCAGCAGAAGCAGGGGAACCTGTGGGTGCCATAGGCCTCTGTGGACCCATGTATGGACGTCTGTTTTGGGGACACTTTGCACTAGACAGTGATGGCTCACTAACAGTATATGGAAGCAGACATGGTCTTAATTATTATTATTTTTCAGACCAAGCCTTCTTGATTTGCTTACAGCAGTTTGTACTTGAAAGGAACAACTCCGTGTGTGGCTGTTTCAAGGGTCACATTGACCTGGCTTTCTAACTTAAAACAATGTTTGGCTTTCTAACTTAAAACAAACGATTATAATTAGTGTTTGTCTGCATTAATTGCCACCAAATTCTCCTTGTGCTAGTAAAGATGTGGGGTGCTGAATACAGATCCTAAAAGAGATTTCAAACAGTGCGTTCAAACTACCGCTGTATCAAATTTTGGCTTGTATGTTTACGGCTATGCTGCTTTTGTCTATCATTAGATAGGAAAAGAGAATACATAATGGTGTCAAGAAGTAGAGGAGACTCACTTTCCTGAAAGGTATTCAGCCAAAGCTTTCAACTTATGCCAAATTGGTCAGTTGACGTGTGTTTGGAACGAAAATAAATAGAAATCTGCATCATTCATTTTCCAAGCTTGTGGACTTGTCAGCTAGTTTCTGTAGAGCAAATGATATTCATTATATTACCATCTCTTCTGGTATGGCTAAGTAAAAAATGTGGTAGAACTCTTACATATTTTACATAAAATTATCAAAACTAACAAGATAATGCTATTTTTTGTGAAGATCCACGCTGTTTCAAAGCTCAGCATAGAAATATTATACATCCAGTAGAAATCAGTGAGATACATTTGATATTCCGTAGGCATGTACTCAGTTTTTACATGCTTTCAGCTTCAGAAAGGGGTAGAAGGATAGTAGAAATAGGTGTGTCTACTTATGGATGTACACTTTATGCCACACATGTGGGAGATGGTGCTTATAAGTCTGAACATAGTATTTCTACATTTCTGACTATGGGAAGTGGTCCTAGTAACTGGGGATGGACAGAGGCTGGAGGAGGACTGATAACATCTATGCACTCAAATTCAGACAATGTATTGCTGTGAAATTTTTGGGCCCATGGCCATTTCTTCTCACACCCATTTGTGGAAACCAGCTGCTGCTGGGCTTTGTTGAATAAACCTCTACACACAAGCTGGGGTGTCGGGGTATGGGTGTTTTTAGATTGCACTACAAAGGCCATACATTCCTGCGCCAGATGATGTAGCTGACTGCTGACTGCACCTAGAGAGCTGTGCCCAAGCCCATCAAAGCTCAATTGGCTGCACTTTAAAGACCTATTTGAACCTTTTGTGAATTTTAGCAATTTTCCTTTCTCCCGCCAAAATTTTGACCCGATTCTGCTGTAGGCAGAGCTAGCCCAGTGGAAATGTGGTGCCAGACTTGCTGAGGACTGTTAATGCAAAGCAAACCTTAACTACAGTAGCTAAAAATTGTTCCGCTTAGAAAGTCAGGTCAATGTGGGCCTTTCAAATAGCCACATGCATGTTTACACTTTGCAAGGGCAACTTGCTGTAAGCTGATCATAATACTGATAGTTTTCGGGCTGGTGGCTAAAGTGGAGCCAGTGGTGTATTATTCTACCTCTCCAAGTCTTTCATTCTGCCCTCCTCGTTAGAAAGCTAGCATGTTTGCATGAAGGAATATTGTTGGACTGCAACTCCCATCAGCCCCAGTTATTACCGTGAATGATCAGGTTGGTGGGAGTTGTAGTCTAACAACATCTGGAGGGCCACAGGTTCCCCACCTAATTGTTTAAAACTGTAATATGTGCTCACTTTGCATGCTTTTTATATTTGTCTTTTTAGTCTCCATGCATGTATCTATGCTAGGTTTTTGCAAAACAACACAGGGTAATGCTCTGTGATGACAAAAATGGGGTGCTTCTCTTGTTTGAGCTTTCAACATTTCCCCTAAAATCTGACTGTGACACTGAGGCCTTGAGTAGTAATAGAACTCAAGAATTTAGGCTCTGCTGAAATGTGCTGGTAACACTATCAGATATCCTTCAAAAACAACATAGTTAAATATTTCATTATGTGACCAAGATAGTCTGAAAGCAGCCTTCTGTTGCTGAAGTGAACCAAATAAACAGCAAATGTGCAATACTGTATATGTCTAAATTCTCGTAGTTTATCTAATACCGGTATGGTAGGTGAAAAACATATATGCTATGTTTATGTAAACCTTCCAGATGATACATGGCAATAGCTAAGTTTCTGAAGCTCCTTCAGGTGTCAAAAAGAGACAAAACGTACGTTCTTTACGTAACTCTGTATTGTCATTTAGGAATCTGGGCTGTGAATTTTCAATAGGGTGCATCAAAACAGCTGTGGGTTTTTTTTAGATAAAAGTGAAATTATTAAGCATTTGAAATTTGATAAAATAAAAGCAGAAGTTGAGAGCAGCATTTCACCAAGAGGAAAATAATTGGGACCCACATATCAGCACGGGGCAGGGGCAAAGCCAGTAAGAGGGATCAGGAGCCTCATTGACCCCGGTATTCTTCCCCCTGTTACTCTACACAAATCCTGTACTTTTGTGCAAGCTGTCACAAAGAGAAATAAGAGTTGTCAAGAAAACAGCTGTGCATACCCATGCTATGTGATTGGGTGATGAGTGTGCCTACAGCATAGGAATAATGATTTCGGCGCCATACTCTATGGCTAGGGTCATGCCTTATATCTGGCCACAAGCTGGCTTGGAGTAGCCAACTTCTGCTGTGGATGGAAGCAAGACTAATTTGAACCTAGTTGCAAATAATAGTTTGTGGAATCGAAAGCTAAACATTCAAGGAAGTGATTATACTTTGTGTCCTTGCATATGTAGTCAGAGAGCTAAACATAAATTTGTTTGTTGTTAAGCAGATAAGATTCTGCAGTGCATGCAGAGGGTGAGGTTCACATTATGTTTCTGGGTTTTGTAAGACTCTAAATAGTTTCCAGCCAATTTGTTCTAATCATTGCAGCAACCACTTGATTTGCACACTTTCCCTGGAAATGCATTAATTTCCCATTTTAAATCAGTTTTTTCAATTGGCCCATTTCCCCCTTGAGACCGGTAATTTAAACCAATCCACTGTGGTTTTCAGCCTCCTTAGGTACCTGGAAGCTTGGTGGTGGGTGAATTTACTTGAGCTTCGAAGAGAAGGCCACAAATCAGTGTGGTATTTTAACCTTCAAGCTATGTCATGAAAAAGGTTAGATTAAGGCCTAACTTGCCAAAGCCAATTACAGGGCAGTCATGAACATATTTATTTGAATGAAAGTTCCGGTGATTCAAAGGAGGATTCCTTCCAAATAAAGGTGCCTAGAAGTGTGGTCTTCGCTGAGTGGAGATATGATCTCCACGTTGAAAACTAGTAGTTTAGATACTGTGCAAAACCCTGAAACTCATTTCTTGCAACAGCAGCAAAAATGTTCTAACCCAGTGTGTGTGAGCCTTGAGTCCTCAGATGTTGCTGGATTGAGAAAGTGGATAGAGAAACATTTCTCTCTTTCATAGTACTAGAAGTCATGGTCATCCAATGTAGCTGAATGCAAGAAGAATCAGGTGAAATAAAGTAATTCTTCAGGGCATATTTGAGCTATAGAAATCGCTCCCACAGGGTTCCAGTGCCATCATCTTAGATAGTTTGAAAAAGAAGCTGAGACAAAATTCGTGGAGAAGACTACCGGTAGCAATGGCCACTAAACAGGATGGCTGTGTTCTCTCTGCTGTTGGAGGTAGTATTGCGCCTGAACACCAGTAAACTGCAGAGTGCTCTTGTGTTCAGGTCCCGATTGCCAGTTTCTCACGAGCATCTATCTATGAGAACAGGAGGCTGGATTAGATGGGCCACTGGCCTGATCTACCAGGGCTGTTCTCGTGCACTCAGAATGGTACTCAGAAGTTTATAACGTTTTAACTGACCAGTTGGATAGGAGGGGGTGAAAGCTGATTCTCTATTCAATACTGTAAGTCACTTTGAAATTCAATACCTGTTCAGATCAAATTGGAGTACCGTTGCTTAAAGGTTAAAGAGGTTGTGTGAGAGAGAGAGAACTGGAAGTGAGCTTTGCCTTGAGTCTTGATCACAATTTTCTAGCGATTCATTCTTAGTTGGCATGCTGATACACATGAGGAGCTTGGAGAAAATGAGCAAGAAGCGGCGTGTCAGAGGTTCTAAATTGGATCTTGGCACTGCCCTGCTTCCGATTTGCCAATGGTCAGACTGAGAGGAGAGAGATGGGCTCAGATCCTATGTCAGTGGGGACCTGGACAGATGGGTGTTCTCCCCTTTTTTACTCTCCTGAAAGACTGTGTATCCTGTTTGAGGACCTGAAGCCTTTCCTACTCTAGTTCCTGTCTTCTTCTTGTGGATAATACAGTTTTAAATCTTTGTTTTGATTTTGGGGGCGCAGTGAGTTTTGTGTTTGCATTTATGTAGCTTTTGGTTTTTTGTTTTGTTTTGAACTTATTTTACTTAATTTACTGTAAGCTTCCCAGAGAAACATGCTATTGAGCAGCATGCGAGTGTCAAAAGTAAAACGATGAGGGAGGAGGCTGAGTATACTCTAGTTTGCCTTGGGAAGTTTTGCACATACAAAAATCCCTTATAGGGTGGCAAATTAGGGCCCAATAAAATGTTCCTTTTTAACAACGACAGCAAACATCTGTCTTGCTTTCTTTTTACATTTCAGAAACAGCACGATATCAGCTCAGCCAGATCTTTCCCAACGGCCATTTCCCCCTGTGCACCAAGTGCCCCTTATCGCACAACCAAAAGTTTGGACTCCAGTGACGAGAGTTTCTCAGATTCAGATGAAGACAGCTGCCTGTGGAAGCGAAAGCGGCAGAAATGTTCGAATCTTCCTCCCGCTAAACCAGAGCCTTTCAATTTTGGCCCGATCCCTCAGAAACAGATTACTGTAGGGGGTAAAAAGATCAACAACATCTGGGGTGCCGTGCTTCAGGAGCAGAACCAAGATGCAGTGGCCTCAGAACTTGGGATTCTAGGGATGGAGGGAAGCATTGATAGAAGCCGGGCATCAGAGACTTACAATTACTTGTTGGCTAAAAAGCTCATGAAAGAATCTGAGCCAGAAGTGGCTGAAACATTAGACAAAGAGTTAGATGAATTTATGCAGGATGACAAAAAGACATTGCCAAAGGAGGAAGAGGAGGAGGAAATTGGACAAGGCCTCTTGAAACGGAAACGGCCTGTTAAGGACAGATTGGGTGAACGACAAGAAATGAATTACAAAGGGAGGTATGAAATTACTGAAGATGATCCTGAGGAAAAAGTGGCAGATGAAATTGCCTACCGGTAAGATTTTTGATCTTTTAATACACCTTCGTCAGATTTTCAATAAATGTCACCTTAAAAGGTAAAGGGACCCCTGACCATTAGGTCCAGTCGTGTCCGACTCTGGGGTTGCAGCGCTCATCTCGCTTTATTGGCCGAGAGCCGGTGTATAGCTTCCGGGTCATGTGGCCAGCATGACAAAGCCGCTTCTGGCGAACCAGAGCAGCGCACGGAAGCACTGTTTACCTTCCCGCCAGAGCGGTTCTTATTTATCTACTTGCACTTTGATGTGCTTTCGAACTGCGAGGTTGGCAGGAGCTGGGACCGAGCAACGGGAGCTCACCCTGTCGCAGGGATTCAAACCGCCGACCTTCTGATCAGCAAGCCCTAGGCTCTGTGGTTTAACCCACAGCGCCACCTGGGTCCCTTACACAATAACAAAACTTGCAGGACATTGGGTGTTTATTTTATTTTTTTAAAAAAAATAACGGTACTAAAGAAAAGCTATTACAGGGGTCACCAACCCGGCACCCGCCAGTGCCATGCTTTCATTGGCTCAGGGATACCAGATCCTTGAGATTCCGTTTAAAAAGAAACCAAGTCTTTAGCAAAATGTGCAGGTACCCTTGTAAGCAGTTTCTGTGAACTGAGCCAGTGTGGCTGCTCCCACCTGCCAGTGTTTTTAGTCATTGCGTGAAATCAGAGTTCTGAGGTTTCTGTTTCAATTCATGGAGACTGGACAGACAAATACTTTGGCTTCTACTTAAAACTGACTGAATAATTTGATCTTGTGAGTAAAGTTGAACCTGGGACCCTCTGTATACTAAGCAGATTCTACAGCCCTTCCCCAAACCAGAACCCCAGTTCATGATGTTTATTTGCATGAAGTCTCCTAGTCACCCAGATATTCAGTCAAAATATTATGGGTTTATAGCCATCCAAGAATTACTCGGTACAACCCCACTGCACTATACAGAAACTGCAGGACTCTGATAAAATTCAGCTGTTTAGACTCACCCTGAGAATGTGTGCTATTCACATGAATTGTGTGGCACCCTCCTCTGCACAGCCATAGAATATTCTTGAAATATATCTCGATTTACATAGACGCAACTAAAAAATCACTGTGAGAAGTTAGGAGTGCATGTTCGACCCATTTTGGTACTATCTTGTTTTCTCCTCTTTAGACCAAATCTGTGTCCTAGGCAATTGCGTGGGGTTTGTGAAATTACCAGGGCGGTGGTTAACTGGAGAAAAGCATGAAGTTATATCAATAGGAACCAAAAGTAATGTGAACAAACAGAATTACAGTTTGACTGTCGTGATTATTGGGTCTGTGCATGTGTAAACGTTTTAATGGGATTATCTTTTAGTTCTGGTTTATCGGCTGTGTGCTTCTGGTTTCCCACTGTGGCCTTGGGCTGATACAGTTGTAAAATTTTGCGGTTTTGTACTTTGTCGGGAAGAGAACATGAAGGTTCCCTGCTCCCCCCACCCACCCACCCCCCACATTTTTAGAAGATACTTATGAGGCCAACGAGTGCTGTGGACGATGCAGACTTTCTGTTTGCCTGGTTTGCAGTTGTTGCAGATGGCACAGCTGTCCCATGTAGAATTTGGAGCAAATCAGCCATTGTGCATCCTATGCTTTTAGGCTCCAGAGAATGAGACTTTATAAAAATGAAAGTTTCAATGCAAAAAGTTCCACTAGACCAGGGGTCAGCAAATTTTTTCAGCAGGGGGCCGGTCCACGGATGTCAGGGGGTTGCATCCCTTCTCCAGTCCGGCGTTAAGTAGTTATCAGGAGCAGCCCCCCGATCTTGAAGACAGATTCATCCACTTCCCCTTCGGGCCAAAGCAGTGGAGGGGGGGGCAGTGGAGAGGCTTGAGCTAAGCAGCCAGAGACCTCGTTACAAAAAGGGGAAACAGAAAAAGCGAAGGACAAGGTGTTTCCGCTTCCCCCGCTGGGCTTCCTGGCGCGAAAGCAGAAAGAGAGATCCACTTTCGGAATCTGATGATGATGATGGATGAGACGGTTTTACGACCTGCTCCGCTTGTAAAGCAATTAGTCTAGATTAAAGCCTTAAAGAGCTACATGGCTTGGACTCTTATTTCGGGCGATCAATTACCGGAGGCAGCCAGCCCTCATGACAACTGTCCTTCAGACCTTGTGGGGGTCCGGACTATATTTTGAAGAAAAAAAATGAACGAATTCCTATGCCCCCACAAATAACCCAGAGATGCATTTTAAATAAAAGGGCACATTCTACTCATGTAAAAACACCAGGCAAGCCCCACAAATAACCCAGAAATGTATTTTAAATAAAATGACACATTCTACTCATGTAAAAACACACTGATTCCTGGACCATCCACGGGCCGGACTTAGAAGGCGATTGGGCCGGATCTAGCCTCCAGGCCTTAGTTTGCCTACCCATGCACTACACCATATAATTATGCTTGGACCATTCTTTACCCTCATAATTTGATAGCTGGTAATACTCAGTTAAAATAGGTGTCTGTCTGTAATTCCCAATAACTGAAAACATACTTAAACTATATTCAAAGGACTAAAGATAATTTTGGGTTGCAGTCCCACCTGCCTGGAAGGGTATCCTTAGGGGGGAGTGTGTGTAAAATTGGGGGAGTAAGTGATGGTAAGCAGTAAGGTCAAGGGAAGTTAAATGTAGAAAGTACAGGCTGACAATTCAGTTTCTAAAAGTATTACCAACTAGTTGAAGGTAGCCCGTTACATTAACGGGCGCTAGAGGAGGAGGAGGAGGCGGCAGAGGCTGGCGGCTGACTGCAGCTGACAGGCTGGAGAGACGGGGCGGCGAGGGAGACATCCGTGCGAGGCGGTGGCGCTGTCGCAACTGACAATGCGTTTGCGCTGCCGCTGCCTCCCGGACACGCCCCCTCTCCGGCCGCTCCAATGCCTGCGTCCCTGTTGGGGGGGGAAGTAGAGCTCTCCAATCCGTGCGTCCCTGTGGGACATGCGCACTCGCGCAGTTCCACTGACACACAGTGGACGCAGGGACACTTGAACATTATTATATGTGATTCAGATATATTCCACCCTTCCTCCCAAAACTCAGCACAGCGAGCCTTCACTACAGCAATGCTAGACGAGTGTCAGATAGTGCTAAACTTGTAACAGTGGGTACATTTGTTCATAATTATGTTTTGTCGTTCAAGCAGGTTACAAAATGCAAAGGTTTCCAGTTTTCATAGAATTTCCCTTCTCCTTTTAGGCTTTGTGAGCCAAAGAAGGATCTGATCGTACGGGTTGTGAAAATCATTGGGAAGAAAAAATCTATTGAACTACTGATGGAAACGGCTGAAGTGGAACAAAATGGAGGTCTTTTCATAGTGGTAGGAAATAATTGCTTTTTCAGCCTACATATTTAATATTTTAAAAAATATAGAGCACTGTTAAAAACATTTTTTTTGACATACTCTTTGCTCCAAGGGTTCTGTGCACGACTTCTTATAAATATTTTGAGTTTCTGAGGAACAGCATATTTACAGCAGCAAGTCCTATTGAGTTGAACAGGGTATAGGATTGCAGCTGTTACGTCTATAGAAAGCTTTAAAAAGTTTTCTTTTTCCATTATGCAGAATGGCACTAGAAGAAGAACACCGGGAGGAGTTTATTTAAACTTGCTGAAAAACACACCTAGTGTAACTGGAGAACAAATCAAGGTAAATAATATAGGTAAACCATTTAAAAACAGCACATTTTTAGATTACTTTGAAAAGCAAGTGTTAAATGACAATGTTTAAAGTATATCTCTTCTTGCTGACTTCTGATTTCAATTTATACATCTTCTAAAGTAGAAAATGGACAGCCCGTTAAGCCAGCTGTTCTTTAAAGATCCCATTTTTAATATTCTTATTGAAACTATGCTCTCTGAGCACGGTTCAAAGTGTTGATGTAGACATTTAAAGCCCTAAACAGCCTCCACCCCCATCGTTCATCCCGGATACTGAGGTCCAGCTCTAAGGGTCTTCTGCTGGTTCACTCGTTGCGAGAGGTGAGGTTACAGGGAACCAGGCAGAGGGCCTTCTCAGTAGTGGCGCCCGCCCTGTGGAATGCCCTCCTGTCAAGATGTCAAGGAAATAAACAACTATTTGACATTTAGAAGAGACCTGAAGGCAGCTCTGTATGGGGAAGTTTTTAATGTTTGATGTTATATTATATTTTTATATGTGTTGGAAGCCACCCAGAGTGGTTGGGGTAAATAATAATAATAATAATTTGTTATCATCATCATCATTATTATCATCATCATTATTTAGATACAAGAAGAGTAACAACCATTCCCTCCCACAGAACAACACCACCCCTTAAACAATCCCCCAGCCCAAGAGTCTGTTCAGCAGCCTCAGCTTTTGTAGCTGGAGTCAGTCTGGGCCCCACCTTCCCAGGTTAGGTACAAAAAAATCTGCAAGGGTAGGGAACAGGTCTTCCAGGACTCACAGACAAGATGGCCTCAGGCCTTTTTAGCAGCCTCAGCATTTGTAGCTTACAACTGTATCTCTGAAGGTTTGCTCTTCAAAGAACATTACAGTAAAAAAAATACCCCCTAACATTTTTCATAATCCAAAAAGTCGTCATATTTCCCTGTGTTTTTTCTAGTCTATTAGTAAATCAGTGAAATAATAAGATCGAAATCTTCCTTCTAACTGCAAAATATGTAACAAATGACTGTAGCGGTGATGGGCTTCAAAAACAGCCCTTTCTGTATTCTGGGCAGACAGACTTGCAGCTGTTTAAAATAGAGCATCTCTCTCACTTTAGGGAGCTGAAGTCTTAATTTTCAAATATTCTGTAGCAGCATTTGAAAGGATATGGCATTCTTCAAAAGAGATTTTTGTTCTTTTGTCATACAGTTAGCTTTCATCTCTAGTTTAAAGGTTAGCAAAGGAAAGTGGTGGTTTCTGAAAGGTGACATTGCCTATTATTCCTCGGCACTTCATGGAGTGTTAACATTCTCTTTGAAGGAAATCTTCTATATTGAAAACCAGAAGGAGTATGAGAACAAGAAAGCAGCAAAGAAGAGGAGAATTCAAGTCCTGGGGAAAAAGATGAAGAGAGCTATTAAAGGGCTCAACCTTCAAGAATATGATGATGCCTCTCGAGAGACTTTTGCGAGTGATACAAATGAGGCATTGGCTTCACTGGATGACTTGCAGGAAGGACATGGAGAAATGAAACTGGATCCTGAAGATGCTATTGAAATTGATCACACTCACGACGTAGACCTCTTTTAATGCATCGGGTACTTGAGAGACCATACTTTTTGTGAGATCTATTAAATTGCAGTTTTTATATTAAGACTACGTCTTGTTTTCATTAGTGGCGATAGTTGTATACTGAAGAGGGCCTTTGTTTTCTAACTTAAGGTCCATACTTGAGTTTTCAGTTTGATTTAGATCATGAAAAGACTTTGATCCGCTATCTCCTTTGTTATATAACTCAGCACCTAGTTAGGCTATGTTCCCTCACCTCCGGGATAGTTTCTAGGTAAGAGCAAAACTGAATATTCTCATTCCAGAGTAAGACTCATGTCTGGCACCTGCTAACTGCATAGAAATGTTTTCTGTATTATTTAACTAAAGGTAATATGCAACAAAGTGACATACCACACTTGGACATTTACTCTGCCATGGAAACATTTATAATAAGCATGGTTGCAAATTACTGAAAATGTCTCTTTAGATGCAGCATTAATAATAGGAATGCAGTGCAGCCCTTTGTCTGAATGTGCATTACTATCCACGAAACTGTTTTCTCTAGAAGATTGTAAGGAATGTTCAGATTTATGTTCTGTTTTTATGACAAAATGCCTGGGCTTTTTTTTTTTTCCTATCTGAAGCGGTAGATGCAAAAAATTTCAGAACTCTTATCCCACTTTTGAATATTGTGCAGTAAGACAAATGGACTTACTGCACCACACTTTTAGTTATGCTGATGAGTTTTGTGCTAATGGTGTGATATTGTGTCAAAGTACATGTACTTAAGTACCACTGAAATCTGTTGGGCGTTGAACACAATGTAACTGGTTACAGAATTGCAGCCCCAATAGGCCGGACTCAAGATTCTTGGTTACCATTTAGGACTACAGTTCTCTTACTAAATGCATATTTTTGTTTGCTTCATTATCTCCGGGGTGGGGTGGGGGTGGGAATTTGAGTTGCATAGTTTAGCTACGTACAAGTGTTGAGTTGTACACGGCAGTTGTACACAGTACAGTTTGTCGGGTGAAAAAAAGCCCATCTGAACTTTTCCAGGCTGACTTTTTGGCTCATTCTCCTCTGTATTTTTGTGTTAATGCCCAACAATTTCACGAAAGGGTTGTTGAGGCTTCGGCTGTGGTCCCCTGATAGCCTTCAGAGGGACAAACAGTCTGCTGCGTATCACTTACACTGAAAATTCATGGCACTAAATTGCCTTAAATCTTGACTACACTGACCTAATTGTTTTGTGAGTTGCTGCTCAAATAACAAGTATACCAATTATTAGTAGATAATTAAAGATCAACAAGGCTAAAGATATCCATAGTAACTAAATTTATTGGGATAGAAATGTTCTTTCCTTCGTATCTGGCATCCAAGATGACCTCACACGCATATGGGGTATTATGTGAAAGAACCCCAATTTATTTTTGTGTTTTCATTCCAAAATGTTAAGTTAAAACTGCTGTTTCAGATGTGGAAACAATGACATGTTGTTGCCAGCTAATAAAGGATTGCTCTCTCAAACCGTATTGTAGAGAATTCAAACTTCACCTATAAGATAGTTGTACTGTACTTAAAAGATAACTGTTGTGTATACCTGTACTTCAAGTTGGACATCCTTTTGCAGTGGTCTTGGTAATTTTCCATTTATTTATTAATCGGTATTCTGCAACTCTAGTCCTTAATATCCTAGGGACTACAATCCTCTGCTGTTCTAGGAACTTCTGAGTATATGCACATGAAAGCAGGCTGTTAGTTAGAAAACTACCGTATCTGAAATGCTGCTCTAAACATCATTAAAGTGATGGTAAAGTAGGGTTCTTTGCCAAGGCTGTTAATAGGCTGCATCCTTAGCAACCTTATGCTGGGTGTAGCAAGTCTAAAAGAATCGCCCCACAGCCTGTTTCTTAATTAAGACCACTTAATTGGAGTAAAACTGTTTTGCCATCTGCAGTTGCCGAGAGCATTTTATTTTTGCTTTATTTAATATTTTAACATTTAACTGAGACCGAACATAAGGGTTGCCTATAAATCCTCGATTTTTCCATCACAGTTTAAGATAATTCCCTTTAAGGTAATGGGATTTAACAGTTAAAATCTAGCAACATATTTGGCTGAACCATAATGATAGGCATGCAGATATCCCATTTGTAAAGACTGAGGACAAAAGCAGAGTTTCTCACGTATGGTTTAATGTTCAATTGTAGGAATTAAAAGATAGTTTGATTTTTTAAAATAAAACTTGCTGTGTACCGAATGTTTAATTTCTAACACACCCCCGGAGATTGAAAGAGGCTTTAAAAAAAACAGTCTAGGAAGTGAAACATTACAGCGTTGGGGTTATCGAGTTGAGAATAATCAGCATTGTGTGCTTATTCTCAATGTATGGATGCTTAACTTCCAATGCGGCTTCTATGAGTACCTGACTACTCAGCTCAGACCTGCACAATGAATCACTATAAGAAATGTTATTGCAGGAGAAGATGGCACTGAGCACATATGTTTCAATCCCCCGTTGTGTCAAAAAGTATTTGATCACTTAACTGCCTTTGGCAAAATTTTATTTTCCCAAACTCCTGTAGTCTCCCTTTATTGCCTTGCAGTCCTTTTGACATGACAGGTGTACTCGGGGAAACTAACAATACAAACTCCCATTGCACTTAAAAGGGAACCATATTGCCCTGGAATTCTTTTAATCCTTCTTTAAGCTATTGCTGCGGGGATCAAAAGGGGGAAGAAAAGTTGATAAAATAGGTGATGGCCGGAGGCCTCTGTCTGTGGAACGGATCAATATTGTCTTGTCGTTTGCTCGAGTTTAGCACACCTATTTTATCTACTTAGTTTCTGGAGCGTGAGCCCTTAAGGCGTGAATGTCTCTTATGGCATTTTATACAGTGAGCAGGATAAAAATAACAGAATTTTAGCTACTACTATAGAAGATGGGGAGGGACTCGGGTGGCGCTGTGGGTTAAACCACAGAGCCTAGGGCTTGCCGATCAGAAGGTCGGCGGTTCGAATCCCCGCGACGGGGTGAGCTCCCGTTGCTCAGTCCCTGCTCCTGCCAACCTAGCAGTTCGAAAGCACGTCGAAGTGCAAGTAGATAAATAGGTACCACTCTGGTGGGAAGGTAAACGGTGTTTCCGTGCACTGCTCTGGTTTGCCAGAAGCGTCTTTCTCATGCTGGCCACATGACCCGGAAGCTGTACGCCGGCTCCCTCGGCCAATAATGCGAGATGAGCGCCGCAACCCCAGAGTCGATCACAACTGGACCTAATTGTCAGGGGTCCCTTTACCTTTACCTTTACCTTTACTATAGAAGATAAGAGTTGATTAAGGCTGCGGATATAAACATACTTAATGAGCCTGTACTGCCAGCTTTGCCAGACTTCTAAGGGCAAGCTAGATCTGACTTGAATCACATGGTTGACTTTATGTGTTTTTTCCTTAAGCAAAGAGCAGCTCTTGGCCGTGGTCTGATCATGGTAGGGAACACAATGGTGACAATTCCACTTGCATATTTAGTAAAGAAAAGTGTACTTGGGTCACTCATGCAATCACCATTGCATCCACTCCATGCAGGAAATGGTGGGGGGGGGGGGGAGACAAGCTGATATCGCCCGGGTTTTTCTCTTCATAACTCAGCTACCCAGATTCCTTCACCAGCACCAGACCCTGCATTTGAATGGGTTTGCATCCGATGATTCAAATGCATTGTAGAAAAGGAGCATGCTGGTACCCACAATGAGCACTGCTGGGTCAGACCAAAGGTCTGTCTAGTCCAGTGTCACTGGATGCAGAGAAGGCACCAGCTGGGGAACCCCCTAGGGAATAAGAGGGTCAGAGCCAGGGGATTGGTGGTGGGATGCTGGTGAGCTGTCCGAGGGAGAAGAGGGAGCAGACTGGGAAGAGGTGTCAGCAGCAGAAGAGGCAATGGGGTTTAATGAGCAGGAAGAGTCTGTACAGAGAGCAGTTCAGACTCTGAGGCTGGAGCAGAGGGAGACCAAGAGGCAGAGTGGAGGCAGGCTGCTGAAGAACCCAGGGAGTCTTCCTGGAACATGCAGAGAAATGAAATGGGCTGAGCAGAGGGTGGCTGTGTGAAGACACTCCTTGAAAGAGTTGCTGAGGCTGCTAGGCTTGAGCTGTGGTTTGGCTGAAGGAAGAATTAACTTCACCAGCCTTGGGTGAGCAATTGCTTGGTCGAGGACCTGACTCCAGGCCTTACATCTAGCGTGGTGGGGAACCAGCCAACAGGCTATCGTATGATGTCGAGGGTGAGAAACATAAACCTTAAGATCATTCCTTTACTGTCATAGCTTTACCTAGGCCCCTTTCCCGGCTTACGGAAGGCACGCTTTGGAGAAGTGGGGTCGCAAAACAGCAAGCAGGAGGGTCTATCTGATCACTGCCGAGATGTGGCCGACAGCATAAGGGCGCCGAATTCAAACCGCACCAAAGGCAGAGGAACTTCCTTTGCAGCTTCCACTTGGATTTGGTGGTGTTATCGCATGGGGTTTTTATTAACCACCTTGGAACCTTTTTGGGCATATCGGCACATCGCAGCCTGTCCTTGCAGGACCTGGAAACCTGATCACATGACACAGGACTCGGGAAGCATTGTCTGTTCATGCTGGGGAGCAGGAGGGCGAGCTCCTGGGGGCCGAGCCCTTTTGCCCTCCCTATATTTTCGGGATAGGGGCAGCGTCCCCCCCCCCCAATGTCCCCAAAGCGCAGAGGCGAAGCCTGGAGCTGAGCATGGCTCTGCCCTCAGCTCCTCCGGGGGGGGGGGGTGAGGTTGCCCCCCACCATCACCCTCCCAAGCTGGCTCCTCCGATGGGGAGAAGAGTGATTCTCTGCTTTTCCCCAACATGATTACTTTCGTTTAAACCATTCCTCTGGAAAGAAAAATAGACTCACTTCCACAGTTGGTCTAGCCAGTAGTCGGCATGGCCAAAGCTTCACACTCCCAGGAATAGTTTAATTCAAGCTGTTTAATTCATGAAGTTGTATCATGGTGGTCTTCTACATCTATCTTATCATACCTGATAAGTGGACCTGATCCCTTCCCAAAATTTCTTAAATTACATTTTTCCTTGTTGCTCTAGTGTCATCAGCCTGACAATGGTTGATGCATCATAATCTCCACCTAGGCACACACAGGGACCGGCTGTTTGCACAAATCTCAGCCCAGAGAAGCAGCAGTGGCAACGGCGGCAGCATGAGTAACCCAAATGCTGCGCCTGGACAGGGCTCTAATCCCCATTTGGTCTCAAAGGCAGTCAATACTGACCTGAAGGGGTAAGAGAGAGACTTCATCTCCAGCAGGAGCATTCAGGAGTGGGTGGGTGGGCCTTCCTGTTGCCTGGGGATCCTGATCACCTTTTCTCTCCCCCCTCCCCATGGGTTAGCAAGCACAGTAAACCATTTTGGAAAGGAAAGGTGCGATGTTAAAGATTAACAATCTTCTTTGGCGATCACTCGTAGCCGAGTAAGATTGTATTCCATGAACACAGTCTTAACAGTGAGTCCGTAAGTGACTGTTGAGGCCAGTTCTGGATCCACGCATCCTTCCACAGTGGGGATATAGGTTTCCAGGTGGGAGCTGATTGTGGTGATGGTTTGCCATGCGTGCCGTCCTCTTAGCATGTTTCTTGTCCTGAGTTCGAGCGTCTTCAAAGCCCATGACACCTTTGGTAAAGGCTGTTCTCCAATTGGAGTGCTCGCAGGCCAGTATTTTCCAATTGTCGGTGTTTATACTACTTTTATACTACTTAAAACCTCTTTTGTTGACCACCGGCATTACGCTTTCCATTTTCGGAATAGAGTAGTTGCTTTGGAATACGATAATCAGGCATCCGAACAACATGACCAGTCCAACGAAGTTGATGTTGAAGAATCGTTGCTTCGATGCTGGCCAACTTTGCTTCTTCCAGGACACTAACAATAAAGCAGGCCTGCTAAACCGGGCTGATAGTGCAATCCTCATCATTCAAAGCTTTATGGTGCTGCTTTAAACATCCATGCCATCCCCCCCAAGAATCCTGGGAGCTGTAGTTTGTTACGGGCGCCGACAGTTGTTAGGCAACTGCCTATTCCTCCCACAGAACTGTAGTTCCTTGGGAAGAGGGATTGATTGCTTAACCACTCTTGAGAATTGAAGCTCTGTGAAGGGAAAAGGTGTGTCTCCTAACACCCTTCATAAGCCACAACTCCCAGAATTCTTTGGGGGAAACCATGACAGTTTGAAATAGTATCACAGTGCTTTCAACGTATGGGGCGGATATTCCTTTAGTTCCAGGTTGGTGCGTATCATAAAAGGGGCTATCCATCAGCTCATAGACCAAATTTGGGTTGCCAAGCTATTTGGGGCAAGCCATGCCCTACTGTTCTACATCTGACACCATGCGAAGAGCAGACATCCATGGCTAGTAAACTGATTAATTCCAGAAGATTCATGCAGGAACTGGCAAAACCTGACAGGGTTTCAGGCCAGGAATAATATTTTGGTTAAATTCTTTCCTAACTCTGCAATTTGATTCCGGACCATCTCCAAGGAGAGGGGTAAATATGTGGCTTTGTTTGTTTGTTTGTTTGTTTGTTTTCCGTTTATAGGCACCACCTTTCCTCCAAAGACACCATAGTTTCCCCACCTCTGCTTATGCGCAAAACCACCCTGTGGTAGGGAATGTGGCAGGCCCAAGTTCATGGCCAAGTGGGGACTTGCATCCCTTTTACTCTGGTCCAAGAGTGGACCACCATGACTGTGAAGACTAAGCCACGTGCTGGTTCTTTTTTGTCATATAAATAGCACATTATGGATAAGTTCAGTTTGTCACATTAGGGGTGGGAAGGAAAGGAATTGTTCTCCTCTGAGTTGTTCGTCTCCCCCCTCTGTATTTAAATAAGTTTAAAAAACAACAACATCCACATTTGTTGTTTAGTTGTTTAGCCGTGTCCGACTCTTCGTGACCTCATGGACCAGAGCATGCCTGTCTTCCACTGCCCCCCCACCCGCAGTTTGGTGGCTTCGAGAACACTGTCCAACCATCTCGTCCTCTGTCGTTCCCTTCTCCTTGTGCCATCAATCTTTCCCAACATCAGGGTCTTTTCCAGGGAGTCTTCTCTTCTCATGAGGTGGCCAAAGTATTGGAGCCTCAGCTTCAGGATCTGTCCTTCCAGTGAGTACTCAGGGCTGATTTCCTCCAGAATGGATAGGTTTGATCTTCTTGCAGTCCATGGGACTCTCAAGAGTCTCCTCCAGCACCATAATTCAAAAGCATCAATTCTTCGGCGATCAGCCTTCTTTATGGTCCATACAATTACATATATATATATGTAAAACCAACTCTGTCATGTTCCAGGCTGGTTCATTGCCATTTGCCAAGCTTTTCGTACAGACATGGAATGATTCCAAAGCTCTACGTGATGCCCTGGAAACAAGATATGAAGTTTCGGGATATGGCTTTAAAGGTAAGGGGAAAACATTTATTCCTTGGAGACTCTCATTTTAAGGAGGACTCTAATTTTGAAAGATACTAAGCATCGACAAAGTACCTGTTGAAGTCACTGAAATTTGAGAGCATTTCTCATCATTAACATAGATATCATTCAAATGTAATAATTTTATTTTTTAATATCGTGCCCATCTGGCTGGGTTTCCCCAGCCACTCTGGGCAGCTTCCAACAAATATAAAAACATAATGTCAAACATTAAAAATGTCCCGATACAGGAAGTTGAATGATGTATATATCATTCAATCATATCCTCCATTGTAACTTTTCTATTGTTATTATTATTAATAATAATATAAGGAAGTTGAATGATGTATATATTGTTCACTCATATCCACCATTGTGGATGACTCCTGGGCTGCGTATCTAGTCCTTCAGGGGCACAGTTACCCCATTCAGGACCAGGGAGTCCTCCACACCTGCCCACCTCCTGTCCCTCTAAAACAGTACTTCTGTCTTGTCAGGATTCAACCTCAATCTGTTAGCCGCCATCTATCCTCCAACCGCCTCCAGACACTCCAGACATTGCAATTGCTACAGAAAGAGGGCAGGAAAAAAATTGTGAAGTGGTCTGAGATGACCCCTCTGTGGTTTTTAAGTGGTTCGTGGGGGGAAAGTTTGGGAGCCACAGCGCTGCAGAAAAATAAGGACGTGGGAAGGAGGAACATAGTTAGAGAGCCAGTGTGGTGTAGTGGTTAAGAGCGGTAGACTCGTAAACTGGTGAACCGGGTTCGCGTCTCCGCTCCTCCACATGGAGCTGCTGGGTGACCTTGGGCTAGTCACACTTCTCTGAAGTCTCTCAGCCTCACTCACCTCACAGAGTGTTTGTTGTGGGAGAGGAAGGGAAAGGAGAATGTTAGCCGCTTTGAGACTCCTTCGGGTAGTGATAAAGGGGGATATCAAATCCAAACTCTTCTTCTTCATTGTAACTTTTCTAATCTTCTTCTTCTTCTTCTTCCTTACCCACCCTTCATCCTAAGGTCCCGGGGCATGTTACAATCTAAATTACAGTATTAAAAACATTTTCAAGCAAATGACAGTGACAGGAATAGGATGGGTCCTGAAAACATACCTCTCAGATGTCAAAGACCAAAGCAATGTTAAGATATAAATAAAGGCTGTTTGGAGTTGGTCTTTTGGTGACATCACAGTTCTTTGAAGAAAGCAATTGTCCTGTGGGGATCTTCTCCCCGAATTAGGCTTCTTCTTCTGATTCTGCATCCTGTTGACTGCACAGAATAAGGGGTTCACTCCATGCTTTCTCATAAACTCTAGCGCAGATAAAGCTCATTTCACACCATTTTGCAAAGCGATTTTCCCATATATGATGCATCTCTGTTGGCGATTTTCATAGTGTTTTTACACACTGAAGAACTGCATTGCAAAACCAGAGAAGTACAAATCCCGAAGGACTTCCTAAGTTCATAGTTGCTTAATTCTTAGTGTTTTATTATCGGCGGTGATGTTGTTATTTATTGACAATTGCTTGAATTCTTTTCCTTAGCATGCTAAACTTGTTGAGCTATATACCGGCCCCCTTGAAGACTCTCTGTTTCTGGACAAGAGTGAAAGGCATTGTCATGGAGAAGACCGAAAGCAGCTCCTTCAAAAAGTTCACTGTCAACTGACCGTTGAAGACATTCCCATTTATTCCCATCTTTCTAGATACCATAAGTCCATGGTGGCTTATGGCTTCAGGAGAAGACTCTGAGGTGCTTTTCTCCAGCGGCAGCTGCATTGGCCACAAATTAAACAATGCTGCATGAAAACAGCGCACAATTTGTTCACCCTTTTTCTAATTGTGTTAACTTTTGCTCAAGTTTGTAAGATGCGCTTAAACAATCCAGTAGTAAAATCAGCAGCAACTAGGCCCTTGACAACCTTCGAAAACCTCCTCATAACAACAAGTGGATGGTATCCGCAATATACAAAATACCGGGACTGCTCCAAAATCCCATAAACCCCCTCAACGTAATCAAAAAACAATGGGAGGATGACATAGGCTATGAGATTAACCCCACCCAATGGACTAGAATGTGGTCTAAACCTCCCTTTAAATCCATATCGGTGAAAAGAAAAGAACTCACTCTGAAACTGATTTACAGGCGATACCTAACACCACAAAAACTAGCGCTGATATGCCCAGGAACATCACCAAAATACTGGAGAGGATGCACCTCCACAGGCACATACCTCCACATGTGGTGGGAATGTCCCAAAATACAACTCTGGACATCAGTAATACAAGAAATATACAAAATAACTAAGCAAGTATTAGAACTCACCCCAGAACTGGCCCTACTGAACATCTTCCAAGATAATAATGCCCACTTACATTATAAAGAGCTCATAACCCACCTACTCTCAGCAGCCGGAAGCATCATAGTCAGACACTAGAGAGACCTGTCAGGAATGAACATGGACCAATGGTATGGGAAACAGCCTTATTAGAAAAAAGTAACCAATAAACTGAAACTGACATGGGGACAAATAGAAGACTAACCTGATCCAAAAATCCACACCCACACCCACTCAAGCACAAAAACAAATCTCACTACAGTCAACCAAAGACAATCAACCAGACCCACATATATATATATTTTTTTTTTAAAAAAAAAAGTTTGTAAGGTGTTTCGTTAAACGAATGATGTGACTTTTTCTTCCTGCTTGGGTGAATTTGAAATTTGATTGGCAACCACTTCTGGAGATTTGGGCTAGGGTTTTTCCTTATTAAAGAATCGGGTCATTATACAGGGATCGTTTATGAGGAGCATCCAAGTCTCCGTGTCAAATCTAACGTTCTTTTCTTGAGTCGGGTAGAAATGAAATGGAGCAGACTTTCAGAAATGGAAAAAGCTGCGAACACACTATCCCCAGTTCAGACAATCCATTGTGAGCCATGCCTGCTCAATCTCCTTTAATTTTTCTTTTTTAACAATTGGGCCTTTGGCAGTTTTGTTTTGTTTTGTTTAAAAAAGATGGCACTGGGTGGTAATTGTCCAACTGCGGAAGGTATGGAAAGGAAGTTTACCTCTTCCCTTCCTCACGGCAATAGTGAAGAAAATCCCTCCTCTGATCTGAAGCTGAACCTTGACACCAATGGGGATTTTTCTCCCAATGCAAGTAGCAGCTTCAAAGGGGAGATTTTCCAAGGGACCACAAGAGAAGAGGAAAGTGTTAAATTATCACTGCAGTCCCAATGATTCCTGGCACACACACACAGGCTGATGCTATTTGCATTTTTTTAAGCATGCTGGTTAGATGCAAAGAAACCTACGGAAGTATAAATATGTGCAAACTTTCCCAAAATAAGGGGGGTAGATAAGAGAGGAGACAGGTGCTCTCCATTGCCTGGAGCCCGGTAGGATGCACCCCAAAAAACCCAGGCACCCTTCTGCAGACTCTGTCGTCAGCAGGGCAAGTAGCTGGTCCACCTCCGCAAATCTGGCTCCATCCAAAGTGGGAAATGACAGGATTGTTGCAGGGAATTCTGGGGTAATGTGCGGAAATTGCTTTGAAAACGCTGTATAACTGCTAATTATGATTTACATGATGCTTTAGCCAAACGCTCAAAACATTTTCCGTTCATGATTTAAACAGATACGCCAGATGAAATGTTGGGCTAGGTGCCGTTTGATGAGATGCTTTTAGATTGCCCATACTATTTACAAAGACCATTAAGCACCGGACTTGGCTGTGAAGTGTAATAATTAAATGTAAAATATACCGATGCACCGAGATACTTTTAAAACTCTGCAGCACTGATACAAATACATAATTCTGAGCGTTTATTTAAATTAATTCCAGATTTGGGGATCTGGGGAGGATTTCTCGCCGATAAGCACACTGCAGGGAGAAGCAATTTTTAAACAATTAAGGTTCTGAAGTTGCCATGGAAACAGACAAGCAGAGTTTTTTTTTTTAAAAAAAAATAACTAAATAAAACACTTAACTACACTTTATATGTGCTCAGTATTGTCCATCTACAGAGATCATTAAAAAAAAGCAGGTATAATCATTCTAAACAGCAGGTGTAAAAATCCCCCCCTTGAATAGAAGTAGAACACATATATTACTGGGGTCCCCCCCCTTACATGGTAGATAATCTCTACATCACGTAATGCAATATTTATAGCAAGGAAGGGGGATTGCAGTCAAAATAGTGATTAAACCTCTGTGACTTTTTCGCTCCTCTGTCAGCACTTCCATTTAGGGTTTTTAAAAATCCAAGAAGGCACACATCGCCATTCTTTTTCCAAGAAGGGACTCTCCTTGAGTTCACAGCAATGTAATAAAAATGCAATAAAAGTTATAATTCATAAATCAACGCAAACCAGAGACAACCACTTAGAAGCAGCCCAGCATCATCACTATTACAGCGCATAGCTGTCAACCCTCCCTTTTTTGCGGGAAACTCCCTTATTCCAATGCCGTTTCCCGCTGCTATCCCGGATTGTTGATATCCCTTAAATTTCCCGGATTTCAAAGGAAGCAGCTCCTCTCCCTCCCTGCCAGCCAGAGAGGCTCAGCTGCGTTGCTCGGCTGCCAATAAGGAGTCTGAGACCGACTGGGGGCGGAGCTTGCATGCCTTGTGCATCCAGACCCTCATGCCCAACCAGATAGCCACCTTGCCTGCCATCTAAGCGCTCGCTCTTTCGCTCACCCGTTCGCGCGCAGCCTCTGGAGCGCAGGGTGGCGAGGCTACTTGGTGCCATTGCACCGCCCTCGCGGCATCCCTTATTTTCAAATCCGAAAGTTTGGGAAAATCCCTTATTTTCAAATCTGAAAGTTGACAACTATGTTACAGCGGAAGGAGACAAATTTCAGGAAAATCAGATAAGAAACACCTGAGGTGCAGCAATATAAAATATCATTTCTCCCTCTCCCTTCAGGTATCAAAGAGAAATGTTAAAGAATAGTTAGAATTTTGAGTTCCCCTTTTCATCTGAAGTAGGATCTATGCTTCTGTGATTCCGTTACAAGCTCTCGAGTTCTTGCGGCTCCTGAACCATCAGCACACCTATTTTTCCCACTGAAGCATTCGGGATTACCTTGTCTTTATAAATGGCCCAAGACGTATCACACATGAGCTTCAATAGTGCTCCGAGGAACTCATTTGTTAAGTCGAACCGAAGCCTTCAAAGACAGACTGAGCTTCCTTTACTCTCAAACTGTCGCTTTTAACGAGTTATTGATCTTTCTGCGGTGCCTCATATTTCCAGCAGGAGGTTGTTGTAGCTTTTTCTCCTACACCCGATCTCATCTTTTAAATCTTGCAAACAACAAGACCTGAGCCTCACAGCAAGAACTTTCTGGTCTGAATTCAGTAGATATTGACTGTCCAAAGTATGTTTTGTGAAGCATTCCTCTTCCCATCCATGGAGTTTCTGTTTCCAGTAAAACAGTGTTAAGGTCCAAATAACATTTCTTTCTTTTTTTAATATCATTTTTTATTAGTTTTGTAAAAATACAATAATAAAATTCACATATTTTCTTCACTTCTTATACCATATTTGGCTTTTTATAGCCGTGACTTCCGTCAGACCTTCCTCATGATTTTCTAATATCTATACCTTAATCTATATTTCTTAAATCAATAATTATTTTCTATTATTTCTTTCGCAAAATTAATCACTATATATTCATATTAACAACAATACTTCTTCCTTAATCTACAAAGCTTCTTGCAATCCTACCAACGTATTCAATTGAGTACTTTCCTTTAAATAGTCTGTAAATTTAGTCCAGTCTTTGATGAACTTCTGGTCCCGCTGTTCTCGGATTCTCCCCATCATTTTGTCCATTTCTGCATACTCCATTAATTTCATTCTCCATTCTTCTATTGTCGGCATTTGTTCTTGTTTCCATTTTTGTGCTATTAACATTCTCGCCGCAGTCACTGCATGTTGGAAAAGCTTAAAGGGTCCAAATAACATTTCAACCTTTTTTCTTCATGCGGTGGCATTGCAAAATGGCTGTGACCTCGCATCGCCTATATTTATGAGGCAGTCAAACTCCAGTTTTCGGCAAAGCCAAGCAGAACAGATGAACGTATGGGGATGGAGAGGTTAAATTTTATCTTGATCCATCTCCAGGACGGAGAGCTTGGTGCTATAAAAGAGTGCTGGCTCCTTCACTACCTTCATCCTGATTATTTTACAGCAACCATGCTTTATGGACTTCTGCGAGGAAAGCACAAGAAACCAAAAGTGGTTTCTGAATACCAACGTTCAGGTTTCAAGGATGTATTTTAGTGAGGAATTCTACCTTACAGATCTGGCATCGAGATAAATAGAAATTGAGATGTTTCTCCTTGCAGCTGAATTGTGCTCAGTTGAATCTGTCGGATGGATAAAGTTAAGTTCCGAAAGAGGGTTGTTGTTGTTGTTGTTGTTGTTGTTGTTTTGTTTTGTTTTATTGAAGCTATATACTGCCCTATACCCAAAGGTCTCAGGGCGGTCCATGGAATAAAATCAAAATATAAAAACACAAAATGCACAATCAAAATAAAAACAACAATCCAATAACCCCCCCACCCCCCCAAAAAAACACATAGGGTCCTCACAACATTTAAAGTAAGTCAATTAACAAACCTGGACAGGAGCCACTTATTGGAAAGACCGTGATCTCAGAAAAGTCTGTGGCAATATTTATTGGCAACCAAACTGGCCGGGTGCTTTTCTGATACGAAGACAAAAAGAGCTTTGAAATAAAGGCGGGAGGGGGGAAACTTAACTTTGGTTGTTGAGCAGATATAATGCTAGTGCTTCATCTTCTGCAAGGGAAAGGCTTGCATCTACTGTTGCAAACCAGTCCTCTTTGCTGAGTTTCATATTCTTTCTTGTTGGTGCTGTTTCCGCCACCAATGTGCCTGTTTGCCCATCCCAGGGCCACCCTGGCTTTCTGGATCAGCCTCTTGGTCAGAGTCTGTATACATGTCATGCTCTGGAAGGCTGCTTGGATAGCGTTATACATATTAGAAGTAATTTAAAAAAAACACTATTTCACAGATGACATTCGCTGTTTTACTCACCAGAGCAAAAATAATCAGTGTGAATCAGGAGGCAGGGAAAGATCTTGATGTTAAGCCGCATCTAATTGAACTTTAAAGCTATGGTTTTCCCAGTAGTAATGTACGGAAGTGAGAGCTGGACCATAAAGAAGGCTGATCGCCGAAGAATTGATGCTTTTGAATTATGGTGCTGGAGGAGACTCTTGAGAGTCCCATGGACTGCAAGAAGATCAAACCTATCAATTCTTAAGGAAATCAGCCCTGAGTGCTCACTGGAAGGACAGATCCTGAAGTTGAGGCTCCAGTACTTTGGCCACCTCATGAGAAGAGAAGACTCCCTAGAAAAGACCCTGATGTTGGGAAAGATGGAGGGCACAAGGAGAAGGGGGCGGCAGAGGATGAGATGGTTGGACAGTGTTCTCGAAGCTACTAACATGAGTTTGGCCAAACTGCGAGAGGCAGTGAAGGATAGGCGTGCCTGGCGTGCTCTGGCCCATGGGGTCACGAAGAGTCGGACATGACTGAACGACTGAACAACAACAACAAAATTGAACTTTGACGTGCTTTTGAACTGCTAGGTGGGCAGGAGCAGGGACCAAACAACGGGAGCTCACCCCGTCAAATCCCCGCAACGGGGTGAGCTCCCATTGCTCGGTCCCTGCTCCTGCCCACCTAGCAGTTCCAAAGCACATCAAAGTGCAAGTAGATAAATAGGTACCACTGCAGCGGGAAGGTAAACGGCGTTTCCGTGCACTGCTCTGGTTTGCCAGAAGCGGCTTAGTCATGCTGGCCACATGACCTGGAAGCTGTACGCCGGCTCCCTCGGCGAATAATAATAATAATAATAATAATAATAATAATAATTTATTATTTGTACCCCACCCATCTGGCCGGGTCCCCCCAGCCATAATGCGAGATGAGTGCTGCAACCCCAGAGTCGGTCACGACTGGACCTAATGGTCAGGGGTCCCTTTACCTTTAATTGAACTTTATGCAATGTGTGGATTAAGGTTTTGCAGTATTTTCAAAACATGCCTCTTAACGCTTTTGGGATTGATTGGCTTGCATCAAATTAACCATGTCAACCGGTATTTTCTAGTCTTTTAGGCTGCTACTGAAATACTTCATATATATTTAGTTATATACAACTGAAATAAAGTTATATTTTGATCCTGAAGTAAGCACAGTTGTTCCTTAGTCAAAACTTACGTATTTCCAGCAGAGGGCAGCGGATCGCTTTGTTTTTCAGGTTTGCCTCCGTTGAGGACAATGTCAAAATCTATTAAAATATTTTCCTGTAAGAATCAAATCTGAACGAGATCTGAAATGAATGCCAATGCATTAAAAAAAGAATGGAGTTAGTGATAGCATTGTTTACAGCGATGATCCCAATTTTTGAATGGCAATTCTATTAGAGAGATGCTATCTCGTTTCAATTCAGATGTAATGGAAAGATCAAGAACACTGATTTAAGAAGCCAGTGCTTGCCTGAAACCACAGCTACAAATAATGAACGCTCAAATAACTATTACTGACGGAAAAATGAAGCGAAATGGCCAGCAGATAACAACTGCGCATTTCTTTTATCATGTTAAGCCTTTGAAAATGAGGACATTGAATCCTATTTGTTTAACCAAGTAGATTCATTTATGGCATGTGACACGCCGTAAGCATTTAACTAAGCACAGTAATTCTGATATCCAAATGATACTAAAAGTGCATGCCTGCTCTCACAGTTACGTGGGCATAGGATTGCAGTCCAAATCAGTTCAATCTCCAGCCAGCCATGCTTGCTGCAAAACCATTATGATTTGCCATTGGCCTCTCCTTGACTTTTCAGCATCATAAAGAAGAAGAAGAAGAAGAGAAGAGTTTGGATTTGATATCCCGCTTTATCACTACCCGAAGGAGTCTCAAAGCGGCTCACATTCTCCTTTCCCTTCCTCCCCCACAACAAACATTCTGTGAGGTGAGTGGGGCTGAGAGACTTCAAAGAAGTGTGACTAGCCCAAGGTCACCCAGCAGCTGCATATCAACTTTCATAGAGTGGCTTTGTAAATATTTCCTGATTTCCATTAATAATTCCATTATATTGGCTTGGCCTACTTTCCTTTTGTCGCCATTTCTCTCATCTCAACCTCAATCTTATTATATTCACTTGCTCCCTCTTTCTTTTCACTTTCCGTTCCTTCCCCCAATGTCTATATATTCATTTTAGTACATTATTCTCCCTTTCTATTTTCCTTTCTCTTTTCCCACTGTTTCTATTTCACTTTCCCGTTTCCCTTTTGGCCACCAGATGGCGCCAGAGACACATTTGTACGTTTGCTCAGTGCGGCTTAGCTATTTTTCAATGCAGGTGTTCCTTTGATTCAATATTGTTTATAGTTTGTTATCTCCCAACCTTGGAGGAGTTTCTCTTTCTGTCCTTCCTTTTCTGTTAAACTGCTTTTTCACTATTAATTTTTCCCTAGTTAAGTCCCGTCCTTGCAATTGAATTTAATTCTGAGTTGCTTTGGAAGATGATAATCAGGCATCCACACAACATGACCAGTCCAGCTAACCAGTCCAAAATGTTTTGAGTAATGGGAGTGTATGCCTGTTGTCATAATAGGCCTTCTCAGTAGTGGCACCCTCCCCGTGGAACACACTCAGATGTCAAGGAAATAAACAACTATCTGACTTTTAGAAGACACCTGAAGGCAGCCCTGTCTAGGGAAGTTTTTTTTAGGATTGATGTTTTTATTATGTTTTTAGATATGCTGTAAACTGCTCAGAGTGGCTGCGGAAACCCAGCCAGATGGGCAGGGTATTAACAACAACAAACAACAACAACAACAACTTAACCCAACTTAACCCCCTCACACACACACACAAAGAAATCCCACTGCAGCCAACCAAAGGCAATCAACCACACCCTAGGCCACCCCAACCTCTCTCGCCCCCAGGGCCAGATTTAGGTTTGATGAGGCCCTAAGCTACTGAAGGTAATGGGGCCCTTTATATGTCCAGCTGTCCTTTGTCAACAACAAATTGTCACTGTTTTTTGTGTTGAATACATGCTATATGGTAATTTATCTAAAGCCATTTGCACATAACAAAATATGCATTTTATCAAAGTAATTGTTGAGCTGAAATACAATTAAGAAGTCTATTAATAGTGAAATACAATTAAGAAGTCTATTAATAGTGAAATACAATTAAGAAGAAGTCTATTAATAGTGAAATACAATTAAGAAGAAGTATACAGTGGTACCTCGCTTCAGGTTACAGACTCCGCTAACCCAGAAATAGTACCTTGGGTTAAGAACTTTACTTCAGTATGAGAACAGAAATCGCGCGGTGGCGGTGCAGCCGCAGCGGGAGGCCCCATTAGCTAAAGTGGTGCTTCAGGTTAAGAACAGTTTCAGGTTAAGAACAGACCTCCGGAACGAATTAAGTTCTTAACCAGAGGTACCACTGTATTAATAGTGAAATAATTATTAAGCTCTAACTTAAAATGATTTTTTATTCAGAACAAACTTAATAATGCAAACACATTGGCATTTGGCAGTAACAAACGTTCCTTTAGAAACTCAATTTACAAAGACTTATAATTTTTTTTGGGGGGGGCCAAGAGATTGGGGCCCTAAACTATAATTTGTTTAGCTTATATGTAAATTCGGCATGGCTCGCCACCAAGGGAACATAACAAGCTAATAGAAAGAGAACCTACCCAAGTGACGCTGACACAAAATTCCCACACATGCACTAAGTAAAAGAACATCAGCTTTACCACCCTAGCCCCTCTCTCCTGCCCCCCTTTTCTTCCCAACCCTATTCTACATATAACACCAATGTCTCATGACAAATGTAACTGATCTGTAGAAAACACAACCTGAAGAAAGAGACGATGCATGTGCTTTTTGAAAACGAGGAAAATCTTTAATACAAATTATATTTTTTAAAAACCAACCAACAGGGAATTCACACTAGCAGGAAACCTGAGAATGAGAACCAGCCTTTGTTTTTACACATGTGATCAAGGTCAAGAAGAGAGTTAAGTGGAAATCCTATCATGTTTGGGCAAGACAAATTGCCTCTATGTAAAAGCGTGACAGATGTTGTTCTTGGAAAGGCTGGAGTTCTGCAGGAGGGGCGACTTGTCAGCCAGCTTTTGTTAAGTGTAGGTTGCTTTCGTAATGAGTCACCACCAAAAAATACTAGCAATACGTAGCCTAGAGGTTAAACAAGTGGTTCTATTGATCTTTTCATTCATCAGATGTGTCAGTTCCACAATCTCTTGTTAGTTATCCAAGAGGTTAGAAACAAATCCATCTCTGCAATCCCTGTTGAGACATGCTATCATTGTTCAGTAAGAAATTGGTTGCTTGTGGCATGAATTAAATGTTTCCCTTTTCGTTTGTGGTGAATCTCACTCTGCTGATGAGATTATTTGAGTGGAGTCACATACACTTTTTTGATCCATAACTTCTTATGCAAAACAAAATAAAAAAAATTCCTTCCAGTAGCACATTAGAGACCAACTAAGTTTGTTCTTGGTATGTGCTTTCATGTGCATGCACATTTCTTCAGAAGTGTGCATGTGTATCTGAAGAAGTGTGCATGCACACGAAAGCTCATACCAAGAACAAACTTAGTTGGTCTCTAAGGTGCTACCGGAAGGAATTTTTTTATTTTGTTTCGACTACGGCAGACCAACACGGCTACCTACCTGTAACTGTAACTTCTTATGCAAAGTTTGGCGAATGTGTGGCATCTATGCGGAAGGCGATAAATACTGGGTACTACCTGGAGAGCACACAAATATTAAAAAATACTTTATCAGTCTCTAACATTGTCATTAGTGGGTTATTTTTTCACTTTCTGCATAATTTGACCTTGCACATTAAGCTTGAAAATTTACGGAAACTGTTTCTTGCAAGAAACAGCAATCGTGTAGGCTGCAAATTTATTTGATTTGTGCTAAATAGTTTGGAAGATTTCTCATGCATAAGTAAGGTTGCCATACATCCAGGAATTCCCAGACATGTCCTCTTTTGGGGGTCCAACATGCCCAACCAGGGGGATTTTTACATTTTAAAGCAAATATCCGGGAATTTGGGTTTTATATATATGTATATGCAGTGCTTTTTTCCCCTGGGGGGACGCAGGAGTACGCATACCCCTAAACATTTTGAGAATCTAAGTTTGGCCTCATTGAGGGGCAGTATTTCAATATGAGTAGGAAAATGAGAGTACTCCTAAACAATTTTTTAAAGGAAAAAAACACTGGGTATCTGTATCCTTATTTCCTTTGGAGACTCTGGTTCAGTCTCTGGCTCTGGTATGGGCAACCCAGGTTTTGGCTTGGGCGGCTCAGACTTGAGCTCGGCAGTGGCAGAGTGGCTGTCAAGCAATTGCCCTAAAAAAAACCTTTTTGTGTCCGGATTTTTACCTCTTGAAATATGGCCTTGAGCTTGTTTGGAGGTTCTAGCAGGGGAGCGCAGCCATCGTATACCCTTGACCGAAGAACGGTACACTCCTATCTGGGATGGTCATCTTCCACTGAGCGCACAGCTTCGGGAGGGACGCACATGGAGCGGTGAGGGAGGAAGGGGACACCCGCCTAGCCAGCCAGATCAGCCGAATCAACTCTGGCGATCAATGGGGTGACAGATGTCCCAGCCAGATCGCCCTCTTGAAATATGGCAACCCTATGCATAAGGCAAAAGGGACCCAGGTGGCGCTGTGGGTTAAACCACAGAGCCTAGGGCTTGCTGATCAGAAGGTCGGCAGTTCGAATCCCCGTGGCGGGGTGAGCTCCCGTTGCTCGGTCCCTGCTCCTGCCAACCTAGCAGTTTGAAAGCACGTCAAAGTGCAAATAGATAAATAGGTACCGCTCCGCCGGGAAGGTAAACGGCGTTTCCGTGCGCTGCTCTGGTTCGCCAGAAGCGGCTTAGTCATGCTGTCCACATGACCCGGAAGCTGTATGCCGGCTCTTGGCCAATAAAGCGAGATGAGCACTGCAACCCCAGAGTCGGACACGACTGGACCTAATGGTCAGGGGTCCCTTTACTTTACCTTTATGCATAAGGCTGTTGGAGAGTTCTGACAAAAATGGAAATGGAAATTGCCCATGTTCACTTATTTGCCCATGCCCAGGATGAAAAGCAACCCTGTTGTTGTTGCTTTAATCAGGGATGACCTTTGGTCTTTCAAATGTCAGCATCATCCTGTGCAAGGCCAAAATGCGGTGCCCCCCCTTCCATTTTGCTCTATCCACATTCTGCTTTCATTGATGACACCCCCTTCCTGCGCTTTTGTTGAGTTTCATTTGCATTGAAATGAATGGAGCTGGCGATGAACACTGATGAAGAACATGAACCCCCAGCTGGGCTTCTGCCAAAAACTAGAGAGGTACATAAACAAGGAACATTTACATGGTTCAACAGGTATGCAAGGGGATTAGATACAAGGCTAAGTGCAAGCGAATGCACTGATCCAACGAGTGACTCACACCTGCTACACTTTCCTTTGGAAGGATGGGTTGGGCACAGCACTTAGCATGGGAAATAGCCGTAGTGAGATTGGGCAGGCAAACTGGCACTCCTCTGGGTTGGCTGAGTTTGCAAGGCCTGTTTGCACCTCCACTGGTGTCTCCATGTCTGAGGAGATGGAGACAATGTCTATGCTGGTTCAGTATCTGATTTAGTCTCAGCAGTCCCGTTTGTGCTAGCCCGAGGGTATCCAGGAAGCGAGGTCCAGGTCCGGTCCGAGGTTCAAAGAGTCGGTGTTCAAAGAGTCCCGTTTGTGCTAGCCCGAGGGTATCCAGGAAGCGAGGTCCAGGTCCGGTCCAGGGTTCAAAGAGTTGGTGAGGAGCAGTCCAGAAGAGTCAAGGCAGGGAACCAGGCAAGGTCAGGTACAGGAACACAGGCAGGATCAGACAAACAGCAATGTTGCTCCCGCAACCTGGGGCAGGGTCCGGCAGTCTTTTATCTCTGACGAGGTAATGGCCGGTCCCGATCCCCCGATGACTCACCACCCTGTCTCGCCTGAAGGGGAGCACTCCTCCTGTGAGTACTCAAGTCTCTCCTTCTTTCAGACCTGAGTCTCTGCAGCTCGGGAGACGCCGGTGGGTTACTAGACCCAGGGGCCGCCTCAGCCTCTCCTGACCCAGCCGGTAGTGGAGCAGCTGACAGTGATGGCCCAGCTGATGGCAATGAGGTATTCTCTGCATCTGGAGCCAGGACAGGCTCAGGTCCCTGACCCGGCTCAGCTGGTGCTTGTTGCAGGGGAACCTGTGCAGACTGGGGCTCCTCAGGATCAGGCCCCTGACTTGGTTCAGATGATGTCTGGGGCAGAGGATCCTGTACAGACTGAGACTCCTCTGGTTCTGAGTTCGAGCCCAAATCCCAGGCCATCACACCATTCTTTGAAGGAGGCTCATCACTGACAGGGAGAAGCACTGGTTCCAAAATAGGACAAATCTGACATGGGGTGTCTGGTGTCACCAGAGTAGAACACTCTTCTGCTAGCCCATTTGGTGCCTCCCTGGCTCATCATCCCCCAGGCTATCAGACATGTCCCTAGACTTGGACACTTTCATGGGTCCAACTGACACTGTCTCCAACCCGCAGAACCCTCCAAAGGGTTGCCCAGTTTTCTGAGCTCCTCTCATTCTTCTTCAGACCACCCACTCCATGACAGCTAAAGAAGAACCCATGCCAGAGGTGGAATAACAGAATGACAGCATAATTCACATAATTATGTAAATTATATAAGAAGGTAAAGATAAAGGACCCCTGGATGGTTAAGTCCAGTCAAAGGCGATTATGGAGTTGCGCCACTCATCTCGTTTTTCAGGGAAGGAGCCAGCATTTATCCAGACAGCTTTTCGGGTCATGTGGCCAGCATGACTAAACTGCTTCTGGCACAACAGGACCCCGTGATGAGTGCCAGAGCGCATGGAAACACCATTTACCTTCCTGCCGCAGTGGTACCCATTTATCTACTTGCACTGGTGTGCTTTCGAACTGCTAGGTTGGCTGGAGCTGGGACCAAACAACGGGAGCTCACCCCATCGCAGGGATTCGAACCGCCGACCTTCTGATCGGCAAGCCCAAGAGGCTCAGTGGTTTAGAACACAGAACTCTCTGCTCCCCCCGTAAGGTATATAATTTCACCACAACAGATAGCAAGACTAATAATGCAGTTTGGGGCAGAAGATGAACTACAGAAGAACAGGAAAGAGCACAGCATGCAACAAATATAGGGTGGAATGTAATACGATGCCTTCATTCTTTTGAGGTTTTCTCTTATTTTCATTGCTTACCTATTAGGAACACATCCAATGTGCATTGTGGACACAGCACAGCATGCTAGCCATCTTCCTTCAATGTCTCTCCTAGACAGACATTTAATTTTTTATTGAGAAATGCATTTATAATAAACAAAAGCATCAAAACAAAGTGCTTCATACAGATGGCACATTTCTAGATATGCGTCGCTATTCTTCTCATATGTTTTGTGAAAGTCTCTTTCTTTCTTTCCATGTGGAGAACATTTGTGCACTTAACTGCGCCTGTTTCACTCGGGAAGATAGAAAAATGCACTTATAAAGGAAATAGGAACATATTTTCTCCAAGGAAGAATGATCAAATAAAATGCCCAAAGAGGAACTGTGTTTCTCTTTGCAATTATTGGGTAATGTAGGAAGTATGAGCATTCACTTCTTCACTGTGGGGATATGTGTGGGCTCCCAGTGGAGGAACAGCTCATGCAGCTCCTCCTGATGAAGTAAATGCATTGTCCTCTCATTCATTAGGCCAGATGCACAACCTCAGGAAGCACAGCTTGCTCACACTTCCTAGAAATGGGTGGATTCACCCTGCTATAGACAGTCTGTTGATTCCAGAGACCAGAGAACTTCTTAATTATGCTGGCACGTAGCTTTGGGGTTACAGGCCCATGGCATGATCTGAGACTACATTAACAGTACAGGCGACTCCCCACATATGCAGGGGTCACGTTCCGGGCCACCGTAAGTGAAATCGCGTAAAGCCGGGAGCACGCTCTAAATACCCTTTCAATGCCCTCTCTGCTGTTCTCTCAATCCATAGCAAAAATACTGTATCCAAAAATATCCACAAACAGAATTGAAGCTCTGGGATTGGCAGGAGGCTGGAGGACACATGGGAAATCTGCTGCTGCTGCTGTGCTACCCCGCACGTCAGCTGTTAGACGGGGAGGGTGAGCAGCATAAACAGGAGAACCTCTGCTTCTTAATGGTGCCGTTGGAGGGTTTTCGCAAGGTGAAGTGCTTTTGCACCCAGCGCCTCCCTGCCCCCCGCATTCCATGCCAGAGTGAGAGCCAGGCTCCTGAGACGAACTGCAAGTGAAGCCCGTTCCCCCTGTCCCTGGAGATCATTCACCAATGATCTCCCGCTGTCGTGGGGGCTGCCTCCACAAAGTCAGAACATTTGTCCATCTAGCTCAGTATCTATGCCGAGGTAGGGAACCACCTGTGGCCCTTCAGTCTGTTGCAGGACTGTGATGTGACTCTCACAATCCCTGGCTATGCTGGCTGAGGCTGATGGGAGTTAAGGGACCAGCAAGGGCCATAGGTTCTCCATCCCTGGTAGCGCAGAGTTTCAGACAGTAGTCTTTGCCAACCATACCTAGAGGGCTAGAGAGTGAACCTGCGATCTTTTGCACCCAATGCCCTTATCCACTGTGCTTGAGTTCTTCCTACAACTACATATCGCACCAGGAATTGTTTAAATATTTTTTATAGCATCGCAGCCAATTTGAGTTTTGGCAGCAATCATTTTCATACTCCAACAGTGGGTGTAACAAAGTGATAAACTGAGGAACGTCTTCCCCGCAGAGGTGTGTCTAGACTCTTCATTGCTCAGCTTTCATTGAGTGGTGTACCACAAACACTGGGAAAACCCAACAAACATTCTATTAACTGCACTTGTTGAGGAATAAAGCCCTACTTAGCAAGGCATTCTCTTATCTTATGCAAGCTCATAAATCTCTTCTTTTGGCACAGGAATACAAGAACACAATGAAGCTGTCATTCCATATCTAAGCAGATGACATCCTTGCAAAACAAACTCAACAGAAAATCAATTCAACATCAAGGTAGTTGTAAACACTTGTATTAACTTGTTCAAGACATGCATAATACTCCCAGTATGTACTGCAACACAGCAAATACCTTTGTGTTAATAAACATTTCAAAGACCAAAGTCTTTCATCAGTTGCAGGCAGGTCAATTTCTCCGAAAATACAGCTGCCAAACATACCACGATGGAATCTAACCCTTCATGAGATGCCACATTAAATTATATTCTTATCTGCTTAGCCACAAAAGCTAATTTTTAGGATTCCAAACATTCTTTTGGCACCAGCAAAGCCTGAGTGTAATCCTTTAATAATTCAATGAAAATAGAAATATAACTCTGGCAGGGGAGGAAGCCGAAATATTAAAGCTGTATTTCATTAGTTGACCTAGTGTCAGGAAAACCTAGCAGAAACATCTGCAGAATTGCTCTGCATATGAGCAAGATCAAAGCTCTGTAAATAGACAGTTGAAGCAAATTTTGGAGGGGCATACAGAGAGGGGTGTGTGAGAGTCTCCCATATTGATATGGGTTTTAGTGGGTCCTTTAGGCTGTGGCAAAGTATGCCTTTGCTTTCAGAAAATCTGTGCAATGGAAAATAGAACTTGAAACACACATAATAATATCATACCCTCCAACATTTCTCAGATGAAAATAGGGATTTCCTACTCAACAACAAGGGACGCGGGTGGCGCTGTGGGTTAAACCACAGAGCCTAGGGCTTGTCAATCAGAAGGTTGGCGGTTCAAATCCCCGCGATGGGGTGAGTTCCCGTTGCTCGGTCCCAGCTCCTGCCAACCTAGCTAGTTTGAAAGCACGTCAAAGTGCAAGTAGATAAATAGGTACCGCTCCAGCGGGAAGGTAAATGGCGTTTCCGTGCGCTGCTCTGGTTCGCCAGAAGCGGCTTAGTCATGGCTGGCCACATGACCCGGAAGCTGTACGCCGGCTCCCTCAGCCAATAAAGCGAGATGAGCGCTGCAACCCAAGAGTCGTCCGTGACTGGACCTAATGGTCAGGAGTCCCTTTACCTTTACTCAACAACAACGATAGTAATAATTTAATTATGTTATTATTTATATCCTGTCCATCTGGCTGGGTTGCTCCAGCCACTCTGAGCAGCTTCCAACATATATGAAAACATAATATAATATCAAACATTAAAAACTTCCCAATATAGGGCTGCCTTCAGATGTCTTCTAAAAGTTGTGTCGTTCTTTATCTCTTTGACATCTGGTGGGAGGGCATTCCACAGGGTGGCCGTGACAAACCGAGAAGACCCTCTGCCTGGTTCCCTATAACTTCGCTTCTCGCAGTGAGGGAACTGCCAGAAGGCCCTCGGAGTTGGACCTCAGTGTCCAGGCTGAATGATGGGGGTGGAGACGCTCCTTTAGCTTTGCTGGGCCAAGACTGTTTAAGGCTTTAAAGGTCAGCACCAACAATTTGGATTGTACTCAGAAAGATACTGGGACCCATATTGTTGCACACCACTCCAATCTCTTAGTGGTGTGAGATTCCAGGGGTACCCAGGATTTGTGTTTCGTATTGGGGATGAGGCACATCAGAGCGGTATCATAGCGCTGTAAACATAAGGTTTGAATATGACCTGGGAGGGGCAAAACTGGCTAATGGATGGGAGGGGGAAGGGAATGGAGTGACTAGAAAAGGAGGAGACAATTAAAAAACAATCTAGAAAAACAATCTAATTGTCTAGATAGTCACTTCCTGGTTCATATCTTGCTACAGATCCCACTTGCGTATTTCATTCCCAAGTAAGTGTGTATAATACTGCAGCTTAATAGTGCAAAAGATTAGTACAAATTTCCTCCTTGCTGCTGGATCGGAGAGAGACACTTTCCATTTTGTTTTAAATGGTTTGACTTATTTACAAGAGCAGTGGGAGGAGGGATGTTATTTTACATTTTTTAATATAATTCTCAACGGCCATCTAATCAAATGCAGAGGAGTTAATCTTTCAAATATGACTCTAAAAGCATAACTAAGCAGTTTCAGATTGCTTCACTAGACATACGCCTAAAAAAAAAATGGAAATTCGAAACTATCAATCTTTTATGAAGCAAGAACTAAAAATGGAAAACTCAGAGTGTCAAAAAAGGAAAGTTCGGAATATCAACATTTGGGACATGCAATAAACTCCATTCCTTTTAAGATTGGAAATACATTACAGTCACCATTTGTTCTCTTCATCAAAGCATTACATATATTCATTTTGACAGCTGATAACAGCGGAATCGCGTCTTGCATTGGTCGTCCAATCATTTATTTGCCTATTTAAGGCACTTCTATACTGACATTTATGTTGTCTATCCCAGAGCTGTACATGGCACAAGTTAAATCAATTGCAACAGAAAATGTACAATTAAGCCCCAATCCTAGATGTTAATTGGAAAAATCTGAAAATGTTTTCCATGCAAATTTGGGTAATTTGCATAGGGAGATTGACAGTTTGTGCTGGAAAATATTTGGATGCCCTAGAGAAAGTGTAGGCAACATGGTGCCCTCCTGATGTTGCTGGACTACAACTCCCATAATCCCCTGACCATTGGCCTTGCTGGCTGAGCAAAAAACTCTGAAAGTGAAGATCATTGAAACTGCCAAGCTTGTCTAATATTGCAGACCCTCCAAGTGGCCCTATTTTCCAGAGATAGTCATGGAGTTACAGAAGCCGTCCTGGTTTCTGATTCGATCCTAGAATGTCCTGCTTTTACGTAGGATATCCTTATATTCATTGAAGAAATGTTGGAGGGTACGGAGGCTTTGGAGTTATGTGACCCCCGAGCCAAGGAGATAAGTAACTAGACAATCTTTAGGGAAGTTTTTTTTAATGTTTTATTATGTTTTCATATATGTTGGAAACCTCCTAGAGTGGCTGGGGCAACCTAGTCAGATGGATGGTGTAAAATTAATAAAATTATTATTATCATTATTATTATTATTGGAATAGGCCATTCCTATTTTCATTGGAGAAATGTTGGCATGTTTGATATTGTATGTGTAATTGGTATCCATTCATTGTTAGTAGAGAACTTATGGAACAGAAAGCTTTCTGGCTGTGTCACTGTCTACACCTGAGCTGCAGTCCTTCTGCTGAATATACCTTGAATCAATCATCTTTATTGTTATGGAATAAGGTTGCATTACTTAGTTCAATGTGATGTTTTGTTAGTTGAATAATAATGGCCTAGATCTTATGGTAAGCTAAGCTAAGAATCCCCTTACCCTATAAATGCCTAGTCAGCTGCTTCAATCTGCGACACGGTGGAATTCCTGTCCATTGATATCAGGCAGGTGCTTTCTCTGTACTGTTTACAACACCCTTAAAAAAATTGTTTAGGCAAGCCTATCCAGACATGTCTCTTTCAATATGTAAATTTATTTTATTATGTGTTCCCTCCAAACATCTGTGACCATAGAAAAGCCTCTCCAAACACTTTGGATTGGGGCCATTCTTTATATCGGTTTTGCTTCCCCACACAATGAGTCAAATGCCTTATTTTGTTTTATTATTATTTCTTATTCTGCATGGAGCAGGCAGCCACTGTCAGGTGCAGCAGCCCAAGGCCAAAGGAACTTCAGCCCGTGCGGAGGCCTTACAGGGCAGAGCACGCCTGCAGTAACCTTGATGCAACCACCACAGAGGCGAGCGAGAGCCTTATACTGCTTCTTGATGCTCTTAGTTCTGGCTCCTTAGCCTGAATCACCTGGATCTGGATTGCCAAGAGCATTTTTCACGATTGGTTATAAAGAAATTCAGTCCTGCTCTGTCAGGAATCAGCGACATTTCTCAGAACAGCACAAGGATCCTCCAGACATGTTGGTTATTATCAGATTCAACTTCAGCCAGAATTGGGCCTGCATTCAATATGTTACCGCTAGCAGTGAGAGATTGAAATAATAATAATAATAATAATAATAATAATAATAATAATTTATTATTTATACCCCGCCCATCTGGCTGGGTTTCCCCAGCCACTCTGGGCGGCTTCCAACAGAACATTAAAATACAATAATCTATTAAACATTAAAAGCCTCCCTAAACAGGGCTGCCTTCAGATGTCTTCTAAAGGTCTGGTAGTTGTTGTTCTCTTCGACATCTGAAGGGAGGGCGTTCCACAGGGCGGGTGCCACTACCAAGAAGGCCCTCTGCCTGGTTCCCCTGGACGGTTAAGTCCAGTCAAAGGCAACTATGGGGTTGCAGTGCTCATCTCGCTTTCAGGCCAAGTGTTTATCCACAGACAGCTTTCCGGTTCATGTGGCCAGCAGGATTAAACCGCTTCTGGTGCAACGGAACACCGTGACGGAAACCAGAGCACATGGAAACACTGTTTACCTGCCTGCTGCAGCAGTACCTATTTATCTACTTGCACTGGTGTGGTTTCGAACTGCTAGGTTGGCAGGAGCTGGGACAGAGCAACGGGAGCTCACTCCGTCGCGGGGATTCGAACCACCAACCTTCTGATCGGCAAGCCTAAGAGGCTCAGTGGTTTAGACCACAGCGCCACCAGCGTCCCTAAAAGGTAGCATGCACTATGCTATATAAAGTGATGTGCCTCCCCTCAAAAAAGTCACTTTTTCAAAGTGTTCAAAGCCTTTCTTCATTTGCAAAAATGTTGCTGTAACTGGCAATGATATATTCCCATAAAAGGCCAGAAAACATAACCGTTTCCATTGCCTATTGTCAACAATTAAGCTGAGTTAAAAACAACAATCAATCATTCTCCAAAAGTCTGAAAAACAGGGATAAACCACTGATGGTTTCAACAAAGAATTAAAACTAGCTGAGACTAACATTCATATCGGCCTGTTTGCTAATGTTTTTTAGTATGACAAAAAAGGAAAAACAACCCCTTACTGAATTTCTGCTCCATGAAGTATATTGCTCCAGGAAGCTATCCAACCAGAAAGTGCCCTTAACTTTTTAAATGAATGTTACCAGCTGCAGTGGAACCAAACATGCAGAAGGTTGTTAATAGCAGGTGCCTTTGCTTTGTTAGAAGTGGCTGATTGCTTCTGCACTAGCTATTAAATGGCTGCATTAACTTTATGTACTTCTTAATTAAAAAGCAAATAGGTTTCAGAAAAACCGTTTCACTGGATGCTGGAACGTAGCACTAATGTGAAGCCGGGAAGGAATGGCCTATAATATTAAATTAAGAATATACTAGGGATTAACATATCCATTTTTAATTAAAAGATTATAGTCTTGTGAGACTCCAACACACGGCCAAAAATGCAGCAGAAGAAAAACCGCCATCTGCAAATATACTATTAAAAAAAGTTTTTAGCATTCCATAGATATGGTAAATAGCATTAGCAGAAACTCCATGATCAGCCTCATTTATCAATCAAATTCCAAATGTCCTGTTGAAACCCATGATTCTAAACCTATACCAATTAGCATTACTGAATATTTTATCCACAGTACAGAATTCTGCAATGCGTATGATTGGATTTTGAATTCATTTGTGCATTGCAATAGCAGCAGCAAACATTGATGCACCTATTGTTATTCCTTTGCCTTTTAAGTCTCACAGCATAAAATATTTGTTCATCTATCTATCTATCATCTATCTATCTATCTATCTATCTATCTATCTATCTATCTATCTAATAATTTTTTTATTGGTTTTTACACATATTTTCCAGCACATCATTCTTTTAAACATCATTTCAATATCTTTGGCTATCACAGCCTAAAACTTCCTTCAACCTCAACTGATGGTTTCCTAAAATCTTTTCTAATTATGCATTTTGCTACTATAGTTATTGCTATAAATTCAAATCTTAATACCTATTCTTAATTCTTTAACAATAATTTATATATTACTCCTTACAAAACTTATTTTAACCCTACAAGCGATGTCAATTGGTTACAGTTGCTTTCCAAATATATCGAAGACTTCTTCCATTCCTTTAGGAAAGTCTGGTCCTGCTGGTTCAGAACTTTCCCGGTTAATCTCTCCATCTCAGCGTAGTTCATCAGTTTCTCTTGCCACTCTTCTTTAGTTGGCATTTCTTCTTGCTTCCATCTTTGGGCTAACAATATCCTTGCTGCAGTTATCGCATATAAAAACAGTTTTTTTAAATCTTTTATATGAATTTCTGTACCCACAATACCCAATAGAAGGGCTTCTGGTTTTTTAACAAATGTATATTTCAACATTTTTTTCAATTCATTATAAATCATTTCCCTTCCAGGATTCTTACATTCCCACCACATATGGTAAAAAGTGTGAGTGGATCCTGAGCTTACAGGGTTAACAAGCACAGGAGAGTACGTCCTGCCCACTGGGGAGGAGAACATCCGGGGATGTTTCCATTGTTCTCTTTGTTCTGTATTGTTGTGTACGTTTTAGTTTCTGGTTTCGTTTTTGCCGGAGTGAGACGCAGGATGGAGTTAAGCTCCGATGGAGATCGTTTTGCTTGTAAATAAATGCCAAGTAGTTTAGAAAAAGCTACGGATCTGTGTTTTGCATTATTTTCGGAAGCTCCTTGGGCAACGAGCAAACGGACTTTCGCTGTGTGACTCTGCTACTGAAAGGCTTTGGGAAGCGTCTGGACCCAGTTCAAAGGTACCGTGTGTTTCGCTTTGAAGGTATTCTGGGGACAAAGCCAAATATAAACACACAGGTTATGGAACCATGCCAACTCGTTAGCAAGAAGGAGCCGTTTCTTGCCAAGTTTGCTAAGCCCGGAAAAAAGGAGCCGTTTTAAGCCGAGGCTTGAGGTGCCGGCTGCTGGAGATGGCTGTTGTATGCTGAGAGCAGCCAAGCTGATCCAAGCCCAGTTGAGGTCCTGGGGCAACCCAGTTTTGCACCTCCTGGTGAAGAGAAGCCCCATCTTGGACGCCTGGACGCCAGGAGCTACTGAAGCGTGAGTAAGCTACCCTGGGGAGGCAAAGATGGCGGACCCTGAGACGGGAGAAGTGAGAACAGTCCCATTTGAGAAGCTAAATGGGGGAAACTATGCAGATTGGGCTTTCCGTGCCAAAGTGTGGTTGGAGGCGCTGGGTTTGTGGAGCTGTATAGAGAAGCCCCAAGCCACTGCTACATCACAGGCTGATGCAGACGCTGCACAGCAGGGAGGGAGGACAGGCTTGAGAAGCACCTCATCCCCAAAGCTTGCTGGCACAGATCCAGAAGCAGAGGAAGTAGCAGCAGCAGCACGACGCAGAGAGGAGAAAGCCAGGGGTTTGCTGGCACTGAGCGTCGAGGCCTCACAATTGCAGCATGTACAAGGTGCTGAAAGTGCCCAAGCGATGTGGCAAGCACTGGCACGGGTTCACAGGTGCGGTGAACGGCCAGGAGAGGCGCTGGAGAAGCAGCCCCCAGTTCAGCTCAGAGACGTGTCGGCCAGTCTGGCTGTAATGGAGCCACGGCGACAGGAGAAGCAGGGGGGCCAGCTGGCAGCTGCAAGTGGCAGAGGGGGATCTTGTGAGTCCAAAGTTCCCAGAAAGGCCTACGCAGCGAAGCTTTGTTACAACTGTAGCAGCCCAACCCACCTGCGAGCGCAGTGTACAGCAAAGGAAGCTGCCAAGGTCGTCGCCCCTAGTAACGAGATAAGGCGCAGCGGCAAGGGAAGCAAGCGTGGGAATCGGCGCGGAGGGACCTCCAGAGGCGGCCGGAGTGATAACCACAGCTATCAGCTTTCCGCTTCCATGGCAACGGTGAAGCCTGCTGGCAAGCTGCGATTCATCATCGACTCAGGTGCCTCGCACCACATAGCACCACCTTGTGGCCTAGTGAAGAACTGCAAGGAAATTTCTTCACAGCAGTTTGTGAGAATGGCTGATGGATCCCAGAAGAAGCTGTCAACAGTTGGGACAGTCTTTGCTGAGTTTCTTGGGACAGAACTCGAGACTTATGTGTTGCATGGCATGCAAGTGTGTTTGTTATCTGTGTCCACACTCCTAAGTGATGGGTTTAAAGTGTGCTTTGAGAATAACACCTGTTCTATTTTCAGGGGTCAGAAGAAGCTTGTCAGTGTTCCAAGAGGTGAAGACAGGCTGTTTGCTGTTGAGATGCATACCACAGGTACCCCAGCTACAGGTGAAGGTGACACTGGTGCAGAGCAGGCCCAGTGTGCAAACATTCCACCTCATGACAAATGTGCCCATTTGTGGCATCGTAGATTCGCCCATGCGCATTGGGGGAAGGTGAAAAAGCAACCAGAAGTTGCTGAGGGGTGCAAGATGAAGTCATGTGGCACATATCTTGACTGTAGGGCTTGTAAGTCAGCCAAAGTCAAGTCTTGCTCATACCCCAGGTCAGACAGGGTTACCACTCGACCATTGGAGATAGTCCACATGGACATCACTGGTCCAATGAGGGAGCCTAGTCTGGGAAAGTCCCGTTACGCTCTAACCTTGGTTGATGATTTTTCCAGGAACAGCTGGACTTTTCTGCTGAAGGAGAAGAGTGAAGCAGCAGAGCTGATCAAAGGTTGGGTCATAGAGATAGAAGTACGGTATGACACACACGTGAAGTGTTTTCAGAGTGACCGCGGCGGAGAGTTCCTAGGGTCATCACTGAAAGCATTTTTTCGTGACAGGGGGGTGGTGCAAAGGCTCACAAATCCTTATAGCCCCCAGGAGAATGGTATAGCCGAACGGAAGAGCCGTACTCTGCAGGAAGCGACGGCGGCCATGCTTTTCGATTCTGGTCTTCCAAAGCGTTTTTGGGGGGAAGCATGGCGGTGTGCGAACTTTGTTCAGAACAGAGTTCACAATTCCGTGGTAGGGGACACGCCCTATTTTCTGTTGAATGGCAAAAAGCCAAAGGTCCACTACTTTCGGGTGTTTGGCTCGGAAGCATTGGTTTTGACAAGTGATGCAAGGTCGCAGAGGATGATTTTCTGCGGGTACGAGCTAGGTACGAAAGGGTGGAGGTTCGCGCATCCTAGTGGGGATCAGTCCAAGATCACAGTGAGCAGGAGCGCTGAGTTTTGTGAGCAGAGTGGATGGTCACGCATTCACGGAAACACTGATGTGCTAGCGAGAGAAAGTCTCGATTTTGATGTGGAGGAGATAGGTCCAGCAGCACCAGCTGGACAACCTGACCAGGGCCAGATCCCAGTGTTAGAGGGGGGTTCACCACAGGTGAAGCAGGAGCCCAAAAGCGCGCCAACATCACCCGCAGGCAGTCCAGTAAGGGTCAAGAGGCGCAGTAGGTCAGTAGGTGAGGAACCTGAAGGCGAAGACATGCAGGCCGAGGCCAGCGGTGCAGGTTCAGAGGGGGAACTCGGGCCTAGGCGTTCTGCTAGGACCACGAAAGGAATTCCACCAGATAGGTTCACAGCCACTAGTGTGTGGGCTTGTCTGGCTCAGTGTGAACCAGAAAGCTATGAGGAAGTTCAACAGTTGCCTCAGGAAGAAGCCGAGAAGTGGCGGGAGGCAATGGGTAAGGAGTTGGACTCAATGAGGTCTTTGGGTGTGTATACTCCCACGACACTACCTGCAGGCAAGCAGGCGGTAAGTTGTCGTTGGGTGTACAGACTCAAACCTACAGCATCTGGAGGCGTGCAGTACAAGGCTAGGTTGGTAGCCAGAGGGTTCACGCAGCAGAAGGGGCTGCATTACACCGAGGTGTATGCTCCCACTTCACGCAGCGAAACCATGCGTTTGCTGTTAGCAACTGCTGCCCTGAGAGGTCTCCAGGTGAACCATTTTGATGTAGATGTTGCTTATCTGAACTCAGATCTCGAGGAGGAGCTATACATGCGTGCTCCACCAGGGTTCGAGGAAGATAAGCCAGATCAGGTATGGAGGCTACACAAGTCCATCTACGGTTTACGGCAATCTGCGAGGAACTGGAACTTGTGTTTGCATGGAGCTTTGCTAGAGCTTGGTTTTAGTCAGAGTCAAGCTGACAGTTGTCTTTACCTGGCTGGAGCAGGCCAGGGGCAGGAGTTAGTGCTCATCTTTGTAGATGATATCATTTATCTCTCAAAGACTCAGGAGCAGGTGCAGAAGTTTGCAGAGGAGCTTGGTGAGTTCTTTAAGCTCAAGAATTTAGGTCCTGTGAGTGTTTATCTAGGTGTGCAGATAGATAGAACCGAGGACGGAAGTTTCTTGCTCAGTCAGACAGGCAAGATTGAGCAGTTGTTGGAGAAGTTCAGGATGGCTGAGTGTGCGGGTGTCAGGACGCCCATGGAAACCTGTTTTGTGAAGGACAGTCAGTCCGGGGAGCACTCTGAGTTCGAGAGTCCCCAGGTTTTCCAGTCAGCTCTAGGGAGTTTGCTGTATCTCTCTCAGTGGAGTCGACCAGATATAGCATTTGCTGTAAATCTGCTCAGCCGAGAGGCTACAAAGCCTAGTGTACATGCCTGGAACGGCATCAAGAGAGTGCTGAGGTATTTGCAGGAGACAAAGGAGTTTTGCCTGGAGTTGTCAGCTGTCGGAGAACCCCAGCTCACGTGCTGGACGGACAGCGATTGGGCAAATCTCGCGGACAGGAAGTCAGTGTCTGGAATGGTAGTGAAGTTCGGTGAGTCACTCATCGGGTGGAAGTCCCGCAAGCAGAGTCTCATCGCGTTGTCATCTACAGAGGCTGAGTTCAGTGCGCTGTCAGAACTTTGTAGAGAGCTAGAGTACTATAGGTGTTTGGTGCAAGATGTCTGCGGACAATGTAGTCTACCCATCACGGTTTGGGAAGACAACCAGCCATGTTTGAAACTGGCGGAATCTGGCCAGTTCAAGGCCAGAACCAAACATCTGGACATACGTTTCCAGAATGTATGTCAGAGCATCCAGACAGGCTTGGTGAAGCTGAAGTACTGTCCGAGTCAGAAGAACCTAGCAGATGGGTTCACCAAACCATTGAGCTTCCAGCGTCATGGGGAGTTCTGTGAGGGTTTGTGCCTAGGGTAAGTGGTAACACTTACGCGCCCCAGTGGACGGGACGAGAGGGGGTGTGAGTGGATCCTGAGCTTACAGGGTTAACAAGCACAGGAGAGTACGTCCTGCCCACTGGGGAGGAGAACATCCGGGGATGTTTCCATTGTTCTCTTTGTTCTGTATTGTTGTGTACGTTTTAGTTTCTGGTTTCGTTTTTGCCGGAGTGAGACGCAGGATGGAGTTAAGCTCCGATGGAGATCGTTTTGCTTGTAAATAAATGCCAAGTAGTTTAGAAAAAGCTACGGATCTGTGTTTTGCATTATTTTCGGAAGCTCCTTGGGCAACGAGCAAACGGACTTTCGCTGTGTGACTCTGCTACTGAAAGGCTTTGGGAAGCGTCTGGACCCAGTTCAAAGGTACCGTGTGTTTCGCTTTGAAGGTATTCTGGGGACAAAGCCAAATATAAACACACAAAAAGTACCCTCCTTTTCTTTACATTTCCAACATTTGTTACCTGTTTTGTACATTTTAGCTAACTTCACTAGTGTTATATACCACCTGTACATCATTTTCATGTTTTCTTTCAATGCACTGCAAGCAGTAAATTTCATTCCCTCTTTCCATAATTTTCCCCATTCCTCTATTTGTATATTATGACCAATATCTTTGGCCCAGTGGATCATAACCGATTTAACTTCCTCATCTTTCAAATGCCATTCCAATAGTATGTTCATCTTAACAATCTTCTTAAATCTTACCCATCAACTTTCTAGATTACTTAATCTGTTGGACAAAATTGGTTTTAAGTTGGTTTTAATCCGCAGAACTTTATGTCACAACATTGTCATACAGGTCAATTGTATTAGCCTTCACTTGGATGTAAATGGCATGTGCAATGCAATCCTAATCATAATTGCTGAGACTGCATACATACCATACATTTAAAGTACATTATTTCCTCCTACAGAATCTATGTATGGTGGGTACATAGCATAAGATGCGAACAGAGCCGGAAATAGGTTTGATGAGGCCCTAAGCTACTGAAGGTAATGGGGCCCTTTATATGTCCTGCTGTCCTTTGTCAACAACAAATTGTCGCTGATTTCTGTGTTGAATATACCGGTATGCTATATGGCAGGGATGTCCAACAGGTCAATCGCGATCTACTGGTAGATCCTCGGGAGGTTTTGGTAGATCGCAGTTGATCGCTGGGTAAAATAGAATCTGCCCCTGCCCCTTCACCCCACCCTCTATTGTTGCACAATGTACAACTTTGACTTGAAACACACACCCCCCCCCCCCAAATCAGGGCTTTCCTCTTCCCTATAAAAAGCTCAAAAACTTTGACCTGAACCTCCCAAAATGGGGGTAGATCATGGCCAGTTTTTAATTCTGTAAGTAGATCACAGTCTCTTGGGAGTTGGCCACCCCTGCTATATGGTAATTTATGGACCTAATAGATATCTAAAGCCATTTGCACATGTTGCCATTCAACCAATCCATGCAGAATGTAGGCACCCTATATCTAGAAATGAGCAAACCAGTGATATTTTAGGGAGCAGGCTAGCAGATTTACATCATAGGAGCCTACACAACACAAAACACTGTTGCTGTATGTAGGTTCTATTTTATTTGTTTTTTTATCTTATATTTTGGAAATGTACATCCAGGTTTTTTTCCTTTACATTTTTTGGGGGCCCCCAAGAGAGTGGAGCCCTAAGCTATATAGCTTGTTTATCTTATAGGTAAATCCGGCACTGGGTGTGAACTCCCACTGCATCCAGACATACTCTTTAGTTAAGTGTGTAGGATTGCAGACCAAGGAATGACTCCCAATAAAATTTGCAGACGATCACAGCTTTTCAGCAAGGTTCTTTGCATTTTACTCATAAGTTAGTCCCACTGAGTTTAGTTACTAATTTAATCTTGGAAACCTCACTATACCTCAGTGATATGCATCCTTTAATTAATTACATTCCTGCTATTTGAAATTTAACACTGGACCATGAATTATGGGTTATGTATGCATTAGAGCAGCGTTTCCCAACCGGTGTGCCGCGGCACACTAGTGTGCCGCGAGACACCGGCTGATGTGCCGCGGAAAAAGGGACCTGCAGCCCAGGGCTGCACAGGACCGTGGCGGCGGTGCTGCTGGAGCCCGGCGGCGAAGCGGAAGCCAGGGCGGCGCTGCTCCCTTGGCTGCTGCAGCAGCAGCAACAACAGCAGCCTCGCGCGAGAATCCCGACTGGAAGCCTCGCGCGCGCCGCGCTACAGCTGATCCCAGAGGTAACTCTGGGTCAGGAGACCCGGCGCAGCCGGGTGGGGGAGGAGCGGTGTGCCGCAAGATTTTTTCATTGATTCAAGTGTGCCGTTGCCTAGATTAGGTTGGGAAACACTGCATTAGAGTCAGCCAAACACATGATGTCGCCACACTAGAAGAAGAGATCGTAACCTTTCATACAGCGATGGATTAATGATTTGCACTCCCTGTGCTTATTTGAACCGGCAGTGTATCAATATGCATGCACAGAGAACAAGTATGAAAACATTTGCTCAGCTTGTTTTGAGATGCATGCATCATAGAGGAGAGAGAAGCATACGACAAAAAACAACGTAACCCATTGTCACAGCATGGGGTGCAGCCTGCACCAGGATAGGGAGGGAGAAAACCAGTAACTGTGTTTTCCCAGGTTGCCTCCACTAAAACAGCCCTTAACCCTCTGTAACTGTCATTTCCTATCAGCTTCCTTACGGACTGAGCCAGTTCACTAAACTAGATAAAGTGGTAAGTCAGCAAGGTATGGAAATGAAAACAGAGTCATTAAGCCAAGTTGAAACCACAACAAATTTAGTTTTTATCAAAGGTCTCGAAAAGCAGCAGTTAAACAGTTGCTGTCTTAATCTTTTCTAGCAAAAAGTAGGTCTTGAAACAGTTTAACCACAAGAGCAATTATAATATGAAAATCACAGCGGGGAAACCCACATCCTTTGAAATATAGAACCAGATATCTTGGTTCACTGCAAATCCTACTCTGATCGAGCCAACTTTATTTCAATCTGGCTCGTTTTACTAACTGGAGTTTGTGATCAACCACTCTCCCTGGTTCGCAAGAAAAGGCAGGCGGAGATTTCGGGAAAGGGAAACCAACCTGGGCAAAGTCCTCCTGGAAGAGGACAGGGGATCGCGTGACCCCAGAGCTTTCCATGGGTTCATTCCAGGTCGTGCATGTAGTTCTAGACTCAGGGGTAGCTGTTAACTTGTGGCCCTTTAGATGTTGATAGACTACAAATGAGGTTAGGCAAGTCCTGGACCAATGTCTGGTGTTAGTGACGGGCTGCATACAGTCAATAAACTGAGGTTGAATTCTGGTATGATGTAAGCCCTGTGTGAGTGAGTTGTTCCCTGTTGGTTTCCTGTTCTTGGCAGGGTTGCACTGTCTTGTGAAGCAGCAGGTATGTAGCTTGGGAATTCTCTTAGATCCGTCACTGTCAACGGAGGCACAGGTGTCCTTAGTACTGCTGAAGAGTCCTTGCAGCTTCATCTGCTACAGCTGTTCCTGGACAGAGGCACTGGGGCAGCAAGTTGCTAACCTGTAGTCTGAACTATTGGCAATAATTCGGTCCTGTATACCTGAAGGAGCATCTCCACCCCCATCGTTCAGCCCGGACACTGAGATCCAGCGCCGAGGGCCTTCTGGCGGTTCCCTCATTACGAGAAGCGAGGTTACAGGGAACCAGACAGAGGGCCTTCTCGGTAGTGGCGCCCGCCCTGTGGAACGCCCTTCCAGCAGATGTCAAGGAAATAAGCAGCTATCCTATTTTTAAAAGACATCTGAAGGCAGCCCTGTTTAGGGACGTTTTTAATGTTTAATGCTGTATTGTTTTAATATTTGATTGGAAGCCACCCAGAGTGGCTGGGGAAACTCGGCCAGATGGGCGGGGTACAAATAATAAATTATTATTATTATTATTATTAATGTGCTCTACGCTGCACTTGTTTTTCAATCAGAAATTGTAGCTAGTGCAAAATGCTCCAACTGCCGGTACATTCCTGAGCAAAGTTCAAGCGTATAAAATCCTAAATGACCTAGATTACCTTGTCCCTTAGGCAGATCACTGTGATTATCTGGAGGAGTAAAATCAAATCAAAGTTTATTGCGTTAGCCATTTGGCCATAGCACAAGTAAGAAGTCCCGGCAGTAGCCTGCCATTCGTATACATTTGCGAACATCAGGTATAAAATCATGGTAAATAAAACAGGTATGATAAAAACAATAGCAATTATGTAAACTATTGGAAAGTTTACAAGTCCAGGGCTAAAGGAGGTTAACCTATCGAGGTGGCCCTGAGTTTCAGGTCCTGCAGGATATAGATGGCCACGCCACGAGTGACTATGGGATTGGCATCCACCAATAGATATTTCAAGCGGTCATCTTCCATGGCAATGGTCAGAGGAATTAGTAGCAGGAGCCTCGATCTTATTGAGTCATAGGGCAGTGGAAGAAAAAGTGGGTAAAGTCCTCTATCTTTCCCCTGTTGCACGGACAAAGGCGGAGGTCGAGAGGAGTGTTGGAGAATATGCCCTGTAGGAATGCTGTGGGAATGGAGTGAAAGCGGGCAAGTGTAAAAGCTCTTCTTTGCATAGGGTTCGTCAAGTCACTCAGGTAGTGAGCCAGGGCTCTCACTGCCTTCACGCGGGGAAACCACGTTTATAGGCTGGCCAAGTTGGATAGCGCCAAAGTTACGGATTTTGTCTTTGTCCCATGACAAATCTGGAGGAGTCATCCTGATTACCCAACATTGATTACATTGGTTTAGCTTCTTTCTACACAAACGAAACCTTTGCTTTGCATTTTGTTATTTTATTGTGTTTTAAGGGTTTTATGATTTGATGCTGTTTTCACGATTTTATTGTGCAGGCACCATTATATTATTTATGAGTTTGCAGTTGAAACACACACATACACGAATGAAGATGCTTGCTTGTTTGGGCCTTACAAGTAAAAAGAGTCTCCCCTGGAGACAGCAACATACTAGCCTCCTGGTTCTTTTTACTTTAAGACAGCTAAGATTGCAACTTTGAAAATAAGTTAATTATGTATGGAAAAATGGCTGCCAACTTCTCCTGCTCCGGACTGGGAACGGAACGGTTTTGTTTGTAATTTCCTGCAACTGGTTTCCCAAAACAACAGCTGCCCTGCATAGTGAGGACTGTGACCTTGAGAAGCCAGAAATAGCTTAAGAAGAAATGCCTCCAAAAAAAATAGAAGATAAAGGACCAAGAAGAGATTCAGCGGCTGAAAGTTTAAATACTGAAGTACTTCTTGCTGCATTAGAAGAAATTAGGAAAGACGTAAGACAACAAATATCAGACTTAAGCAAGAAGGTAGACCAGAATACAGAAGCACTTCAAAATATTGGAGCTCTTAAGGTGGAAATTGAGCACACTAAACAGCAGGTGGCAAAGGTGGAAACAAGAGTGCAGACTTTGGAGGAATCCAGAGCAGCGGATCAAGCTGGACAGAAAGATGTGCAGGCGTCAATTGCTTTTATTCAAATGAGGCAGAGAGAAGGGAATGTGAAGGTGAGAGACCTCCCCCAATTGGAACAAGGAGAACTGAAGGACTACCTGGCTGAAGAATTCGCAAGACACTGGAATTTAGAGCCAGAAGAGGTCAAGGCTCTAATAGTGAAGGCCTATCGTTATGGTCCAAGGGACAAAAAGGATAGCAAGACACCCAATGACTGCTTGATTGAATTTCACAACAAACAAGAAAGAGATTATATTTTAGGCCTCCACTACGAAAACAATCTAGTGGTCCAGAACAAGCAAGTGGTCTTATTTAAAGATATCCCTAAATACTTTTTGGACCTGAGGACCAACTATACGGATTTGACAAGAGCTCTGAGAAGCAAAAAAGTGATCTTCAGGTGGGAGTTCCCTCAGGGACTCTCATTTACATACAAGGAGAGGAAAGTCAGAATAAAATCACTGCAAGACAAAAGGAAATTCCTGGAAAAACACGACGCAGATTTTGGCCTACTATCAGTCCCAGACCTACCACCGCCAGGAGGGAGACCAGGCACAGGATTTGACGACCCTAAAGGAGCGGGAGGAGGAGCAGCAGAATAAACCAAGATGGCCCTTAAATTACTGACACTTAATGTACGAGGTTTAAACATTAAACCTAAAAGAAATCGTGTGTTCCACAATTTGATTAAACAGAATTTGGATGTGATTTGTCTACAGGAAACCCACGTAACAAGATTGCATAGAAGAGTTTTGCAAAACAGGAGATTGGGCCAAGAATTTATCTCTTCAGCTAAAGTCAAGAAAAGAGGAGTTGTAATCTATGCTAAAGACAAATATGATCCAAAAATGCTTTTTAAAGACCAGGAGGGAAGGTATGTCGCTATACAAATAACAGTGCAAGGCGAAAAATTTCTAATTTTGGGAATTTATGCACCGAATGACAGTAAGTCAGAATTTTACAAGGAGCTCCACGACAGGTTGCTGGACTATATGGATTACAAAATGGTGGCTTTGGGTGACTTTAATGCAGTGGCCTCCACATTGATGGACAGATCGCAAAGAATTAAATTTACGAATGATGGAAGGCTGCCAAAAACTTTCTTTGAAATGTCGGATAATATGGACTGGATAGATGCTTGGAGATTAAAGCATCCAATGGACACCGAAGCCACATTCCAATCAGAGGCAATGGGTTCGTGGAGCAGAATCGATATGATATGGGTATCCAGGGAGGTTTCCCCAAGGATACTCAAGACAGAAATACACCCTAGAACTTGCTCTGATCACAATGCCGTACAGCTGGATTTAAGACTGACAACACAGGGCTCTTTTCGGTGGAGAATGGATGATTCGTTGTTCAGGAATGGGAAGATTTGTGAGAAGGCCCGCAGGACCCTAAAGGACTTTTTTGAAATAAACTGGAACACAACAGTGGAAAAAAGGGTCATATGGGATGCAAGTAAGGCGGTGATGAGGGGCTTCCTGATACAACAAAAGGCAATAAGGAAGAAGACTCAAAATGAGAAAAAAGAAGCCATCTTACAGCAACTTAAGGAGAAAGAAAGGAAGCTGAGAATAACGCCTAAGAACATTCAATTACAGAAAGAAATTAAATACCTACAGGCGGAATTTTCTCGGCTGACCAACCAAGAAATAGAATGGAAAGTTAAGATGATGAAACAAAAATCGTTTGAATCTGCAAATAAATGTGGCAAGTTGCTGGCGTGGCAACTAAAGAGGAGACAGAAACAGAACACAATAACAAGCTTAATAATTGACGGACGTACCGTGGAGAGCCCTGTGGAGATCAGGAAAAACTTCCAGAAATTTTATAAAAAGCTGTATAAGGAAAATAATCAAAATCAAAATTTGATAGAGCAATTCATAAATAAGAACGGACTGCACAAAATCCCGGAAGAAAGAAAGGCCCCACTCAACCAACAGATAACAGGATTAGAAATAGAAGCTGCAATTGGACAGATGAAGTTAGAAAAGGCACCTGGACCGGATGGACTTTCAGCAAAATACTACAAGGAACTAAAAGAATGGCTAATACAGCCATTGACGGAAATCTGCAATGAAATTCTCAAGGGAAACAAAGCACCTGAATCTTGGAAAGATGCTTATATAACATTGATACCCAAGCAGGATACTGATACAACACAGATGAAAAATTATAGACCAATCTCCCTCCTAAATGTGGATTACAAAATCTTTACAAATATAATGGCCAATAGGTTGAAGAAAGTTTTAATGGAGATTATCCACAAAGATCAAGCAGGCTTTTTGCCGGAAAGACATCTAAATGGAAATATAAGGAATATTGTGGATATTCTGGAAAAGTTGGAGCTTAACAGAAATACGAAAGTTATTTTGATGTTTATAGATGCAGAGAAGGCCTTTGACAATATTTCTTGGAGTTTTATGAAGAAAAATTTTGAAAAAATGGAAGTGGGAGGGGGTTTCTTGAATGGTTTGGAAGCAATATATACTGAGCAAAGAGCAAAGATTATAGTGAATAATGTAGTATCAGACGACATTAAGATTGAAAAAGGAACAAGGCAAGGGTGCCCACTTTCCCCATTATTGTTTATAACGGTCCTCGAGGTCCTTTTGAATATGATTAGAAAAGACAATGGTATTAAAGGTGTTGGTGTGGGGGCCAGAGAATATAAACTCAAAGCCTTTGCAGATGACCTAGTGTTGACCCTTGAGGAGCCTGATTCCAGTGCGGTTAAAGCACTGGACATAATACAAGACTTTGGGCAAGTAGCCGGTTTTAAACTAAATAAGGCCAAGACCAAAGTTCTTGGGAAAAACCTGACACGAGAAGAAAAGGAAAGGATTGAGGTGAAAACAGGACTTACATTTGTCAAGAAAGTTAAGTATTTGGGTGTGACTATGACTTCAAAAAATGCGAATTTATATAAGAACAATTATGAAAAAGCATGGTCTGAAATTAAGAGAGATATGGAAATCTGGAGTAGATTGAATTTGTCCCTGTTGGGTCGAATAGCAGTAATTAAGATGAATGTATTGCCTAAACTGTTATTTTTCTTCCAGTCATTACCGATTATTGATAAAATGGAACCTTTCAAAGGCTGGCAGAAGGATATATCTAAATTTGTTTGGCAGGGAAAAAAACCCAGAATCAAATATAAGATATTAACTGATGATAAGAAAAGAGGGGGCTTTTCCCTGCCGGAATTGAATGTATATTTTGAAGCTGCAGCCTTCTGCTGGCTGAAGGATTGGTTCCTCTTAGAAAATACTGATGTACTAGACCTGGAAGGATGTGATAATGTGTTTGGATGGCATGCATATCTATGGTATGACAAAGTTAAGGCCAACAGGGCTTTTAAACAACATTTGATCAGGAAAGCTCTGTTTAGAGTATGGTTGAAATATAAAGATCTGCTTGAAAAAAAGACTCCTAGATGGATATCACCATTAGAAGCTAAGGCCGACAAAAGGTTCAAGACAACTGGAAAATGGCCTAGATACATGGACATTCTCACACAAGAAGGAGAAACTGTCAGGTTGAAACCCTATGAACAATTGAAAGATAAGGTTGAGAATTGGTTGCAATACCATCAGATTAATGAAATTTATAAGATGGACAAAAAACTTGGCTTTCAGATGGAAAAGTCGAAATTGGAGACTGAGTTATTAGAGCCAAAGACTAAAAACTTATCGAGAATGTATCAACTGTTGCTGGAGTGGCATACACAGGATGAATTTGTAAAATCTGCAATGATAGACTGGGCTAGAGATGTAGGACATAATATTATGATGGCAGACTGGGAAAGACTTTGGAGGAAAGGTATCAATTTTACTGCTTGTACTTTGTTGAAAGAGAATATAATGAAAATGATTTATAGATGTTACCTGACCCCAGTCAAGCTAGCTAAAATCTATCATATGCACGACAATAAATGCTGGAAGTGTGGAACTGCAGATGGAACTTTTTATCATATGTGGTGGACCTGCCCGAGGACGAAAGCCTTCTGGGAAATGATCTATAATGAAATTAAAAAAGTGTTGAAGAACACATTTTCTAAAAAACCAGAGGCATTCCTACTTGGGATGGTCAACCAAGAAATACCTAAGGAAGACCACACTTTCTTCATGTATGCCACAACAGCAGCAAGAATTTTGTTTGCGAAATATTGGAAAACCAATGACTTACCAAAGTTAGAGGAATGGCAGATGAAGATGATGGACTATATGGAACTTGCCGAGCTGTCTGCGAAACTCCGAGACCAGAGGGAAGAGGCGGTGGAAGAAGAATGGAAGAAATTCAAGAAATACGTTAATAAGTGTTGCAAAATTAGTAATTAGATAAATTTGAAGTTAGTAGAAATTGTTACAGTGTATTGTAAGACATGAGATTTTGGGAAAGTATGATTATTAACCATAGATTAAGATAGAATATTAGTTTAAGTTAAGGAAATATATTAAGAACAAGATTGGAGATATTAGAGATAATAGATGTAAATTGAAAGATAATGATAAGTATCTGATAAGTTGAAGTACGGAATAAGAAACGCGGTGGAGGAAGGCGGGGGAAGTCCACACAATAAGTAAGGGAAGAAGAAGGTGAAATAATGTTACTATTATAGTATGTGTAGTGAGGTTTTGTTTTTCTGTGTTGTTTGTTTGTTTGTTATTTGATGATTATGATAAGGATTGATGAAATGTGATGAAATTGTTGTTTTATGTGTTAAAAAAAACCTAATAAAAAATTATTTAAAAAAAAAAAAAAAAAAAAAAAAGAGTCTCCCCTGTATCTGCTGCCTCAGGTGTTTGCCTCTTTGTCTGATAATAGGGTCATCCCTGATCTTCCTTTCCTTGGTGGGTGGAAGAAAGGTCCATGGCAGACAAGATATATTTTGAGGGAGAGCAGGGTTTGGAGTGTTTGTTACAGTGTCTGTTTCAAGTGGAATTCACTTTAAATATATGATTCACACATTACCATGATTGCTACTTCTGTTGATCTTGATTCTACAGCACAACAGGGACATTTAAGAGGTAAAATCATAATGTAAGTTTCCGCAGCTGTGCCTCCAGCACCGATGGGGTGCGAAACTCAGCACTTAAATATAATTGATATTCTGAAACATCTTTAGGTGGCTGATTTATGGATGTCAGGGTAGAGTCTGAAGGCATATGAAGACACCACCAATGAAGACACCACCTTACTGAAGCTAAGCAGGTAGGGCAGCCGCTTACATATTGCCAGAAAAGAGGGAAATGCATCTCTGAAAGGGGGGGACAGAAGAGGATATGGATTTACATATATTAATTTATATGTCTAGGGGCAGATTTAGAGTTACCCTAGATCAGGGGTGCCCAAACTTTTTTCAAAGAGGACCAGATTTGATGAAGTGAACATGCATGAGGGTCGACCAAAGTTGTTGAGCTTTTTTTACAATTTTACCCCAGAGTTGTTGAGTGGGTCGGATTAGGCCCCCGAAACGGACTTTGGAAATGCCTGCCCTAGATTAAATAGGACAGCATTCTGGGATTTAAAATTGACCGCAACTTTTATTGATTACAGATGTAGGTAGGCTTTTGACCAGGCATTGGGTGTATATCCATTTTTGGCCTCCATATGGAGGACTGACGCTTAAGCAGTGTCGCATCTGACAGGGCAAATTCGAACCTTGCGATGCCGGCTGGCTGGGAAGGCGTTCCTGGCTGTGGCAAAGTCATTTCTCCCTCTGAGGATGTGAAGGGCTTCTGCGCCAGGCCCGTCATGGAATTCTACTCAATATTGATCCAGAGCAGATTCCAATGTATAGTTAGCAGAGTAACAACTTAAACATGTTGCAGCATTCCCCCCCAAAATAGACCAGAGGCAATTAATATTTCATCCAGCAGAGTTTTACTGCTACTGAAGGCACATGGGCATAATGGTCACAAATCGAATACATTCAGGATTGGCCCTGTTCATAAGAAATCCAGTTGCAGCAGACTTAACTTAAACTTACAATAACTTATAATAAGTCTAAACCTTAACACTAAGCATACTATGTACAGAACACCACACCAGAAGGAAAAGACATAGAAAGTGAAACCCAGGCTCCTTCTGGCCTATTACAGTGGAACCTCTACTTACAGACGTAATCAGTTCCGGAGGTCTGTCCGTAAGTCAATCCGGGTAGCTGGTAGAAGCGCCATTGTGCGCAGGCGCATTTGGCAGCAGTGTGCTTCTGCGCAAGTGCAGACGGCAGCAGCCGCTTCTGCGCGTGTGCAAATCGCGGCAAACCCAGTATTTACTTCCGGGTTTGCCGCGGTCGCAACTGGGATCGGGTCCAAGTAGAGGCAGTCGTAAGTAGAGGTTCTACTGTATTATAGTCAGCATGACCTTGAAGAAGAGATAACAGGACCAGTTTAAGCTAGCTGTACTCAGCTTCTCTGAAGGAATCACCCAAACATCATGAACCTTCTGCTTGCTTCTTTCACACAGAGAAGCTTCCAGAACACTCTTGGATTAATTAGAATAGGAAAGATCTCTACACATCAGATCCATACTTTCTGCACTAAGAAATGCAAACCGACAGCCACAACCGCTGCCCACTTTCCGATCAGGTAAGCAGCCATTTTGGAATGATCTGGATGAATGACTCCCTGGAATTAAATGAAAGAAAAAAATTTTTAGTAAATGAAAGAAAAGGCAGAGTATGCATAAGAAAGGTTAAAAAGGCAGCATATGCATAAGAAAATTTAAAAATAAAATACATACACTGCAGAAATCCAAAGATATGTAAAGTGATCTTGTTCAAAATGAACAAGATATAATCTTGGCTATTGCTTTATTTTCCACATTGCAGCTGAAAACTGGTTACACAATAAAGATGGAGAACTGGTCGTTCCACTCGCTAAAACTTGGAAGTGTTGTTTACATGACTGTTTAAAAGTTCTTAAACTTTTTCTTCCTTATTAAGTTACCTCCTACGCTTGTTTCTGTCTGCAATTGTTAATATGTGCAGTAGGCAAGACAGAGAAAGAGACTGGGCTGGAATCTAGAGACGTATTAAAAATGTTGTGAAAACGTTTCTTAAAAAAAGTTTTGAAAAAATATATTGAATTTGCTATAGCTCACCATCGCCATCAAGTGTCACATTTGTGTAATGCCCTTTACAACACACTTGAAACATTTTATTTGCAGCTGTGTAGCTGAGTCCACTAAAAGGGCCACACTGAAGCTGTACCTCCATGATACCTGACACTCATCTATGGAAACAGACCCATTGATTGATTTCACTCCATTTCACCATAGAGGCATTGCAGTCAGCTAATTGAATCCAGCTACTAGTTTTGCCATGGTCTGGTGATAATCAGCGGGTGCGCCAAGGGGGTGGGGGGCAGGCCCCCCAAGTTCTGCAGTGGCTGTGCGCACACGCCACAGAGCATGCTCACGTCGCACGTGCATCCACGGGGCATCCACATCACAGATAAGCACGCCCAGTGCGTAAAAGGACTTTTATTACATCACAACCCCGTTGTCCTGGCAACCTCCTCCTCCTTCTAGGCTAGCCATACATGAGGAAAATTCCTGACATGTCCTGGTTTTCGGGTGTAAAAATGGCGTCGGGGATCTGCGAAATGTCAGGAAAAACTCAGATGTATGGAAAAAGCAGCTTAAAATTACAATTTTGGCGGTTCTCTTAAAAAAAGCCCAACAACTTTGCAGGTGTCAGGAATTTTACTTTTTGAAATATGGCAACGCTACCTTGGTTACCTGTAGGACCTTTTGCCCTGTAAGGTGGCTTAATGGCATGATTTTTGGATATCCCCTTATATTCTACTCAAGGCAAACATGCTTTTTTTTTTTAACAGGAAATAAGTATTTCTTAAACCCTGAAACCTTTTATATATATGTACCCAGAAGCAAGTCCCACTGAGCCCTGGTGGCAGCCTAAGAAAGGGAACTGAAGCCAGCACTAAACATCTGTAGGGGACCTCAACTTACTCAGCACCGCACACAATTTTATTATTTTGGCTCTGAGGTTATGTGTACACACAGACTCTTTCACTTCAGTGCCAGCTGCTACACAGAGCTATTTAATGCTGTAATCCTAACTCTATGGCAACTTTATAATGTGGCAGGTGCGGCAAAGTCGCAGGCAGCTTGTTCTGTAGCTCTTGTTCTTAAGGCATCCCTTCTGGTTACAACAGACTGGGGAAAGCGGAGAGGAAAAACCTTTATCATTAAAGGCCTGAACTGTGTAAAAAAAGAGAGGATACTGCTCTTTAATGTTTTTATAAAGGACTAATAGGGTGTGGTATGAATGTATACATAGCAGCAGTTGCTACAGTTTTAGTCTCCCCCGAGGTGTGCCTGGATTCCTCCTGCATATTTTTCCAGAAACTCCAAAGTTCAGACATGGTTCAGGCAGACTTTATTTCTTTACCTTTTCAAAGGACATGCTCCTTTATTCAATTTGGTATCCATTGGTGCCTTGTCCTTCCTTCCTTCCTTCCTTCCTTCCTTCCTTCCTTCCTTCCTTCCTGTCTTTCTTTCTTTTCTTTAAAAAAGCACAGTGCATTTTTTATTTTCTAAAACCTTGCCTGGATTGAAGGATGGGGGAGAAAGGGATGTCCTATTGTGACATCACAAAACCAACCAATCAGCATCATGCGTGCCGGCAGCCAGCTTCTGCTGACAATGAGTAGAATTAGTTTCCTGAAGCTCAACTCTGGAAAGCGATAGGGATAACTGACCAGAGCATGGTGAGTATGCTTTCAGAGTGGTTCTAATGTAAATTTGTAAATTCTGAACTTAAAAATGGAAAGTACAGTAATGCTGGTGGTCAATAAAAGAGGTTCAAAGACTCACTCAAGGCAAATCTTTAAAAATGTAGTATAAACACCAACAACTGGGAAACACTGGCCTGCAAGTGCTCCAACTGGAGAACAGCCTTTACCAAAGGTGTCATGGACTTTGAAGAAGTTTGAAATCAGGAGGAAAGAGAGAAATGTGCTAAGAGGAAGGCATATTTGGTAAACCCCCACCATGATCAACTCCCACCCAGAAACCTATGTCCCCACTGTGGAAGGACGTGTGGATCCAGAATTGGCCTCCACAGTCCCTTACAGACTCACTGTTAAAACCCTTTGTCTTTCAAATTTTTTAACATTCATCTGCTGGGGGGGGTTGTTTCCTCTTTTGATTCAGATTTGACCATGTTGGCTTTTCTTGGCAATTGGCCATGTACGTGTATTTAATAGCATTATGGCTACTGCTTCCAACTGGCTTAACAGCACTTCTTATACCTCATGCCAGGTTCTAGGGTCACCACCCCTCCGATCATTTCCATGAGCAACTGTTCTAGGGCAGTCATATTAGGGTATCTAGAATTCTTTCTTTTTGTTGTGACTGGAACACGTATGTAGGCAATCTATGTGAGCCTAGTTCAAGCAGCTCATTACCAACATAACCAACATTTCTTCTTCTGGATGCTTCCTTGATTTTATTAATCTTAAGATTTTCTTGAGCATTTTCATCAGTGGGATGATAGCACACCCCCTGTACTATATTATTCTTAGGGCCTGGTTCACTACCCACAATGTTTCTGTGGAGTCCCCTTTGGGAATTTCTAGCATGTTGGGCTCACTCAATGACCTCGTTAACATACAGAATGATACCAGCTCCAGTATATTCTTCTCTGACCTTCCTATGCCATTTGTATCCAGATATAACAATGTCCTACTGGTTTTCTCTGTTCCTCCAGTTTTGCATTATGCCTATTATATCAATGATGTCCTCCAAGACTAAGCACTCTGTTTCACCCATCTTGGCTCAGAGGCTTCTAGCATTAGCATATAAACACTTGTATATTCTCTCTCTTTAAGGGACCTTAACTCTTGCTTTTGGACTTGTGATGCTTTGGCCTTGCTGAATTGCTATCCTTTGCTCCTGCACTCACAATGCCTAGTTGTACAGTCATTTGCCTCCAGATGCATTTACTTATGAATTACATTCCATTTCTGTTACTCCAGAACATGAGATGATACAGTTAATCTTGTATAATTTCCTGACTTTTCTCTATAACCAATGCTTCCTGACATCATTTTATCTGCAGATTTCACCATTCCACATGTACTTTAGATTTCTAGCAAATGTTAAAGACTATATATTTCTGTTCATGTTTCCTTGAAAAAGCACTCTTTTGAACTCAGTGGGACTACTTCCAAATCAACATTCCTGGATGCAGAATGTGGGTTGCCACAGTTCTCCTGAGGTTCTAACACTGAGATTTAGATAGTTTGTGAAATCAGGATTAGTGCTTGTTGAGAGGAAGCTGGTTTGCACTGATGACTAGCAGATGAAAGAGGAAGTCTACTAAATCAGTGTGTGGTGAGTCAAAAATGGAAAGCTAGATTTATTGTGAGCAGTGTGAATAAGGAACAAAGGATTACCACCTCTTCCAATGTGGACCTACATTGGCTCCCAGCACATCTCCGAGCACAATTCAAAGTGTTGGTGCTGACCTTTAAAACCCTAAATGGCCTTGGCCCAGTATATCTGAAGGAACGTCTCCACCCTCATCGTTCAGCCTGGACACTGAGGTCCAGCTCCGAGGGCCTTCTGGCGGTTCTCTCACTGCGGGAAGTGAGGTTACAGGGAACCAAGCAGAGGGCCTGCTCGGTAGTGGCACCCGCCCCATGGATCACCCTCCCATCAGATGTCAAGGAAATAAACAACTATCTGACTTTTAGAAGTACTTTATTTCAAAATGCAAGGAAATTTAGAAATACTTTTTGAAAACTCTGTATGCTAAAATAGGAACTTCAAAAGAGCTTCAAAATTTTCAGTTATGATAAGGAAAAGCATAGTACATGGAATATTAGCCATATCTCTCCTGTCTCATGAAATATTGTTTTGATTAATTTTAACCCAAACTAGTTCAGTAAAGAACTTAGCTGTATTTTAAGACCATAATGTAGACATGGCCTTATATGCCTATTCAGTTTACCCTGCATTACTTTGCAAGTGCAATTGTGTACCGGTAATTCTTAATCCATATCATTTTCTAAATAAGCTGTCTGCCATTTCCTCTATGTTGCTACATTTCCCTTCAAAGTTCATCAAATTTGTAACATTAGTTTCTGAATGATGCACTATGCATCAATAAAACAAGTGATTTGTTTCAGTTAGTTACCTTTTCGTGTATGTAGTCTTTTATACATGCAGTACTGGGGTTATGCTTTACCGCAGAGGATGGGAACCCCATGGATTGCTAAAGTGCCAATTCAAACCCAGTTAAGATCTTTATTATTAATTAAATTTCTGTAACACCCTTCACCTAAAAATTGCAGGGCTGTTTGCAATATAAAAACACAAAAATACATATCATAGCAACGAACAAAAACAACCCCCTCCAGTTTAAAAAGCCATAGATTATTTAGCGTATTTACTCGAGTCCAATGCACCATCAAATCTAATGCACACCTCAATTTTCAGAACCTTGAAATGCAAAAAAGTATTTGCTGGCGAATGTAAATGTGCCATTGAATCTAATACGCACCTTCATTTTTGCAATGTGATTTGGCCAAAAAAGGTGCACATTGGATTCAAGTAAATACGGTAATTAGTCAAAGGCCTGGGAGAAAGGGAATGTTTTTGCTTGGCACCTAAAGATAATGAAGGTGCCAGATGAGCCACCGTGGAGAGAGCATGCCACAAACAGGGAGCCACTGCAAAAAAGGCCTGTTCTCATGTTGCAACCCTCTGGCCCTCTCCTGGAGCAGGCACACAAAAAAGGGCCTCAGAATGTGATTACTGGGTCCGGGTTGGTTCATATGGAGAGAGGTGATCCTTGAGGTATTACGGTCCTGAGCCTTTTAAGGCTTTAAAGGTCAAAATCAGCATATTGAATTGGGCCCAGAAACTAATCGGCTGCCAGTGCAGTCAGGCCAGGATTGCTTAAACTGTCTTGCCTCGGCGAGGAACTTGGCCTCTGAATTCTCCATGAGCTGAAGCTTCCCAACCGTCTTCAGAGGCTGCCACACATATTATCGCACGATAATACATTTCTCTCTCTCTTGGTTTTTAGTCTCCAAGGAAAGGTGCACAAGAGATCAGAGTCCAGCTTTCCTATATGCCAGGGGTCCCCAGACTTACCGGTCGGTGGGCCGGTTGCTCCGGCGCCGATCGCGCAGCGGGCCGGGGAGCGAGTGCCCACCAGCTATTTCCAGCGTGGCTGCCCATCTCCAGGATGGCGCTGCACCGGAAATAGCTGGTGCGCATGTGCAAACGTCATTTCCGGCGCATGCCGACCTGGAAGTGCGCCGGAAATTGCTGCTTACGCATGAGCACAAGCTATTTCTGGTGCTGCACCATCCCGGAAATGGGCAGCCGCACCGGAAATAGTGGGTGCGCGCGCCGTGCCGGTAACGTCTTTGCAGGCTGGAGAATTGGCTCGATTGGGCCGCATCCGGCCCCTGGGCCTTAGTTTGGGGACCCCTGCTATATGCCATGTATACAGGACAGCCGTTGACAAAGAATGTTAGCAGTGGCTTACCAGCCCCTCTTCAGAATTGCATTTTTTTTTATCGGAAGAGAACCTGCCGATGAGTTTTTGTTTACATTACAGGGGATATGACGTTTAGATCTGCTCAGTATTGTCTTATAAATCTTAGTTCGTCTTGTGTCTATTGCCTCCAAGCGAAATGCCAAGAAACCTCCACCCGTTGCAGAAAGGAGGCCTCTCTTCGTTGAAGCAAGGGAAAAGTTGTAGCTTCGCAGAAATGGAGTACGTATTTATGGGGGGCAGAGAACCTGGCAGGCTGTAACGAAACGGCCACTTGCTCACACTTTCCAGGCAAGGTAGGACAGGTGGGGAGGCACTCCCTTCACAGAATTTCCTAAATCTGAATACATGTAATCTGAATTTGTGGAGAAAAGGCAGGCCTTTTTTTATTTTTTAGAACTCTTTTCCTCCTCAAACCTTGGAGCGCGGATTGAAAGGCCAGTTAGCATTGCGACAGTCAAATATGTTTTAATTTTCTTTATGTTGTGAACTGCCCTGTGAGGTTCAGCTGAAGGGAAGTGTACAAACTTAAGAACAAGAGGCAAAATGGAGAGGTGTGTGGCCAAGTTAATTTATCATTATTATTTTTTATATTTATGATTTTCAGTTATTTCAATAGTTTTACAGTCATTTTTTTAACATTTCAAAACCCAACTTCCTTCCTCCTCTTTGTGCGGTTCCTTAATTTATTTTATCATTTCCTGCTGTTATAAGAATTTTAGGGGAAATTATCCCATTAAAGGGTCCGATTCCGGGTAGAACCCTGAACCTCGGGCAGGACGTTATTTTGAAACCCCTGCCTGCGCAGAAAGGACAGAGACCAGACCAGAGTTCTAACAAAAAGCAAGGCGGCTAGTTTATTAAAACCTGTTGCAACAGGGTGCTCCCCACACCCACAGGAGGGAGGAGGAGGGACCCCGAGCCATGCGTGCAAGCCCTTATACAGTGATCCCTCGACTTACAAAAGACCCGACTTACGAGTTTTTTGAGTTACGAGGAATCTACGAATGCGTCCTCCAACACATTCCTATGGGGACTCGACTTACGATTTTTTTGACTTCCGACGGTCCCGTCGGAACGGATTACCTTCGTAAGTCGAGGGTCCACTGTATAGAAATTTTAAATTGCCTGCCCTGGAGTCCAAGACCACCCCCAGAAACCTCACACATACATCACAGAAAGGGTGTGGCCCAAGACCACCCCCAGAATACATCCAGAGAAGGGGCGGAAATCTGGGTGTGTTGTTTCTTCCTGTCTGCCAGGTCACCTGATTGGATTATCTGGGTTTGGCCACTCTTTTGTTATTATAACTACTAATTCCTGAATCTAGGCCACAGGTCACAGGCTCACACCCTGTTCATATCTTGAATGTGCCCTTAAGACAGGATTTGTGAGGAAACAGACAATGGGGAGATTTCCCACTTTGACCTTTCAGCGAAATTGTTCTGGGCCTAATCTGTGGGGTTTCAGACATGTGGTTTATATATAGTTGTGAACATTTAATTATATAGCCTTAATATTCTTATAACACCTGCCTATTCTAAATTAACTTCTTTTATTCATCGGCTTTTTACTATTTGCTCTTACGAAACTGCTGGCTATTACAATAATCATAGAATCATAGAGTTGGAAGAGACCACAAGGGCCATCCAGTCCAACCCCCTGCCAAGCAGGAAACACCATCAAAGCATTCTTGACAGATGGCTGTCAAACCTCTGCTTAAAGACCTCCAAAGAAGGAGACTCCACCACACTCCTTGGCAGCAAATTCCACTGTCGAACAGCTCTTACTGTCAGGAAGTTCTTCCTAATGTTTAGGTGTAATCTTCTTTCTTGTAGTTTGAATCCATTGCTCCGTGTCCGCTTCTCTGGAGCAGCAGAAAACAACCTTTCTCCCTCCTCTATATGACATCCTTTTATATATTTGAACATGGCTATCATATCACCCCTTAACCTTCTCTTCTCTAATCCTGCCAATGCCCTTATCTGTTTGCAAATATCCAACAAACCATTCCCATTCTTTTATTAAAAGTTTGCTATCTTGATTTCTTTATTTCCCCCCTGGCAAGTTTCACCATTTCTGCATAGTCCATAAGTCTTTGTGTCCCTTCTTCTTTTACTTGGACTACTTCTTTCCACTTTTGGGGCAAATAACACTATTGCAGCAGAGTTACTTCGGGTGCCTGAGGAAGAACATCCTTGGCAGAAAAGAAAGACGAGACCCTTTGTTTTTTTATATACACACACACACAAATTTTCTGCTTTACTATTTTAAATAGTCATTTAAACATCCTTAAAATATCATTGACTTCCCTTCATCTCTTTCAATAATTCACTTTGCATATCATAAATCTTTGCATATTTTACAAAAACTAAACCATTCAGTATTCCATTACAAAACGGGACGAGATCCTTTCGACGGGGTGCCCGAGGCGCTCGCCTGTCTGCGCAATGGCAGGGCTGAGCCCGCCTGTTTCAAAACCTTGGCCTTCCCATCCCCACATCTTTGACGCCACCCTGAGCCGGCCACGCAGCTCCGTCGGTTCCCCTCAGGGTTTTCCCGCCCAAACCCAACGGCCCGCGCGTTCAAACAGACCGAACGGAGGAGGATTCTGGGAGGCCCTGGGGAAGTTTCACGCCGCCACCCCTCACGGATAGCCGGGAAGGACAAGTGCGTGTGTGAGGGGAAAAGAAAAACAACACAGCGGCTCCTTCCAAGCGCTCCAGGGCCCGAGAAACAAGCAGCCCGCCCGCCCCCTTCCTCCTCCGCCTCCTCCTCCACAAGAGATAGCGGAGAGCGAGGGAGAGAAGAAAGGAACGTCGGCGGCCTAACCGCGCACGCGCACTTGGGGGGTTCAGGCCCAGCGAGCGGTGGGTTGGTAGGTGTGTTTGTGCGTGTGTGTGAGAGAGAGAGAGAGAGAGAGAGAGAGATCGCGCGCGCGCGCAGCTGCCTCGCCGACAGTTGCGGGTTTTGAATTTAGCGTCTAGACTTCGGCGAAGAGCCACTCTCGGCGCCCTATTGGTTGAGCTCGGGTCACGTGCGGGGGGGGGCATAGGCGAGCGGAGGAGGAGGAAGAGAAGAGAGGGAGGGACGGCGCTCGAGCGCGCGACGGCCATATTGGCTCGGAGCAGAGCCCGCCTGTTTTGTGTGTTCGGCCCGGGGAGGAGCGGCCGGAGGCGGGATACGCGAGGCTGGCCGGGCGGGCGGCTCCGCTCCTTGCAGCAGCGCCGAGTCTCAGCTGAGCAGCCGCCGCTTCTCCTCGCTTCGCTTTCTTTCTTTGCTTGGACCATCCATTTCCCCTCAGCGAAGCACCTGCAGAGCCGCCTTCGTTTCTTTTCGCTCCTCCTCTTTTTCTTCCTTCTCCCTTTCCCCCCGCCCGTCCGCTCTCTTCCTTGCCCTCGCGGCTTTTTTTGTTTGTTCATTCATTTGCATCCTCGGTTCGTTTCCTTTCCTTTCGCGCTTAACTTTCCCCCCTTCCTTCCCCGCTGCTTGGCGTTTTGCTGCTCGTTTGCCAATTTGCTTTTAGGATTGCTTTGGTGCTTTTTTTTTTTAACCTTTGCATTGCCAAGTTCTCCGCTTTTTAACCCCTTTCGGGCTCTTTTTCCTCCTGCCTCCCCCCCCTTTTCCCCGCGCGTTTTTTGCGCGCCATGGCGGCGGCGGTGGCGGCCATGGCCTCGACGCCGTCTGGGCAGCGCTCGCGGGGCAGCGCGGCCAGCACCCCTCTGAGCCCCACGCGCATCAGCCGCCTGCAAGAGAAGGAAGACCTGCGGGAGCTCAACGACCGCCTGGCCGTCTACATCGACAAGGTGCGCAGCCTGGAGATAGAGAACAGCTCGCTCCACCTCCAGGTCACCGAGCGAGAGGAGGTGCGTGGCCGGGAGCTCACCGGCCTCAAGTCCCTCTACGAAGCCGAGCTCGCCGATGCCCGGCGAGCCTTGGACGACACGGCCCGGGAAAGGGCCAAGCTGCAGATCGAGCTGGGCAAGATCCGCAACGAGCACGATCAGCTCCTGGGCAAGTAAGTGGCCGACGAGGAGACGGAGACACCCTCGATCTCTCTTCCTAGCTTGGCTTCAATAAGAGTTCATAGGAACCAATTCCTAGGGCTACCCCTCCCCCCAAAAAACCAATAAAATATGTGAGAGGGCCTGCCCCCTCCCCAAAGTTGATGGGCATTCAAATGTTGCGCGTGCACATCATGTGATTGTGTGAGGCGGGGCTGCCCCCCCCCCCAATATTTCACTCCAGTTGGCACTCGGTGTTCGAAACTCCCATTGTTCTGGGCGCGTTTTGCATGCTTGTTCTGAGCTTTGGGCACAGTACTGCGCCTTAGATTTCCGATTAAAACTGCAGAGTGGAAGGAAAAGAGGAACTTTCCCTGCCTCCCCACTTCTAGCTACTCTGAAGACCGGAGAAGGGGGATTAAGGGGGGGTGGGCTAAACCGTGTGAAAAATGAACATAATATTTTAGCTGCCGTTCATTCATTTTCAGCACTGTATTTCTTATCGAAAGAGTGCGCCCAGACATTCCCTTGTTTCGCCAGTAACCTCGGTTTAAGGTGCCGTTTAGCTCCTAGTTTTTATATCTCAGTTTCTAGCACTGGCACCCTTGATGGGGTCATCAGGCCAGGGGCATGTGGCCTCTCTTGGTCCCCAAGAGGCTCCCTTCTCACGTTGCACCGCATGACTGAAGCTGACTGCCTGCTGGGGAGACCTGGGTGAGGTCTGGGTCTTACTCCGCTGCTTGCATGTTGACGTCATAGACCCTCTTCCATTTCCTGCCTCCGACCCCACCCTGTCCATTGGAATCTCCACACCATACTTCCTCCCACCCATGCCTTCTCTGCCCCTGCTTGGGGTGGCCACCTTAGATTTGCGTGCCCCCAAAGCAGTTAATATATGTCAGCATGGAACTCCTCTCCATGAAGTTCGTTCCATAAGAGGGTTTGATAACTGTTCCCTCACTTTCAAGTTTGGGGGGATACCATGTCAGAAGTTAGAATCATGCTATCTACGGAGAGATGTTGGTGTGAGAGAACTCTTTATTCATGTGTTTCCCTCGGCAACACTTTTCATCCTGTTTTATAGAGGTACGCATGATGTTCGGTTCCCCCTTTCTGGTTCCTTCTGTTAATTTATTTGTATTTCTGTCCTTGCATGTTCTTTATGCTCTTTATTTGTAAAGGTGAGCAGTAAAGTAAGAGCATGTTTTGTAATTTTCACTTTAAAACAAGGCAAATCTTGAGCTAACAACAGATTCTCAACTCACCTTTTTTCTCCATTGAGAGATGAGAATCAGGCATGGTTTGAGAGCGTGTTATTGTCTCCTCCCCTTTCCTCCCATTCATTTCTAGAGTAGTGAGCATATTAGTCTGACTCCTCTAGCTGCTGCCATGTGCTATAGCTAGTGTGTTAATATTTGAATGAATGAAAAAGAGGGCTGGGAGGTTTCTTAAGAGCAGTTTCCGGCCTAACTGACTGTATGAGGTGTATGATACTCGGGTGGGTCATGTTTTCATCATCATTTCATATGTTCAGATTTGATCTAAATACATGGGTTACTAACATGTGATACTTAGCTACAAACTTACACAATTTGGTTAACTTTTTAAATAGCTTATCTAAAGTGGTAGTCCCCTTTAGAGCTAAAATAGATGGGGAGGTTTTTCTATGCTTTCGTTGATTTTAGAAAAAAAAACCACGAGCTATACTGCAAAAACATAGGTACTGTACTTATTTTAAATGCAGTTCTTGAAAGAGAAGTGCTTAAGATGAATTTTTTCCTATTTTGATAAGAGCATTCCTGGTCAAGCATTAACAATGCATTTGAGAATTGAAATCATTCCTGTTTATGTCCATGTTTACATTTTTGAGCTTTGCAGAGCTGCCTGCCTGAAGCAACGTGCATAACTTTGGGAGAAGGCAGATAGCTCCTTTTCTCCAGTGCTCATGTGAATAATTTGGTTCATATCTCCATGGAACCTTTGTATTTTGTATGCTTTCTGGTATTGGGTATGTTCCCTTTGCTGGCTGGCCTCACTTCTTTGGAATGAGCAGGTGCTTGCTTGCACTGATAAGCTTGATTCATACACCTCCAGAGCTCTGCAAAGGAATGCTTTCAGGGGTGCTATCAAAGCTTTCCTTTAACAGCTGTGTGCTGTCAGTTTGCTGTTGCTGTTGCTTTGGCTTTTTATTTTTTTGTTAATGGCATCCAAAATTTGTTCCTTAGGAAGCTTCCACTTGTGCTATTCCCTGTTGTTTTAACCATTTTCAAATTTGGTGTGTGGCCATACACTTGGGGTGAGAACACAATGAGACTTTTCTCGCTGTAGACCTCTGCCCTCCAATCTTATTCTGAAAGAGAATGGGCGTAGTGGAGGGGGGCAGAAAGGCACTAGAAGTCCTGTTGCCTGCTATTTTTCCTGTTCTCTTCTCTGATCCCCCTCCCCAGCTCTGCGTTTGTTTGTTTGTTGGTTGGTTTGTTTGCAGTGTACAGCTGCAATAGTTTAAGTGAAATTGTGTAAGATGTATTTAATTATATTTTCTGAAAGCTTTTTAAAATTTATTTAGGACACTTTTGTATTCAGGACATTTTTGGATACCTTGAAAAAATGGTTCAGGTGTTGCAGTTTTTGTAGTATATTTCACAGTGAAAAACTATGCAAAGTAATCATCTTTTGCTCACTTCATCATCAAAGTTGGCCAACTTCTGTATTCTTATGGCAGTACTGGAATTATAACTCTGATGGGGTAGTAAACTACAGTTCCAGAATTATTTGAGGAAAAGAATGTGCTTCAAATGTCCCTCTCCAGTGGCCTAGGAGAAGTAGAATGTTTTTGCCTGGTGCCTAATGATTATGTAATGAAGGCACCAGGCAATGTTAGAAACGGGGATAGAAAAGCTAGGAGCCAAATGGCTTCTAGGATCTGGCTTGAGGGCGCCAGAACAGAATGTCTAGTTGCCAATGGGGGGAGGGTCGGCAACAATCTTTATTTATTATTTTGAAAAGCATGAACTAATATGCAATTCACATAAGTGACACATTGTTAATATCACATTTTTAGCAGAAATTGTTAATACGTGTTTCATTTGGTGTTGGTACAATAAAAATATTGGTACCATGCTTCAGTTTTCAAAACACACTACTCTTTATTGTGAAACTCCTTAACATATTGTCTATCCTTAACATATACTTCAAGGCTCCATACATTTCAGTAATCCTTGAGTGTCGGCCAGGGGGGAAAAATGGCACCCAAACTTTTTGAGGTGCTTGCAAATGCACCTGGCACTCTTCTAATTTTGAACCCTGCTGCCAGGGGAGCCTCCCTATGGAGATTATCCCACAAACGGAGCCACTGCAGAAAAGGTTGCCACTCATGTTGCCACTCTCCAGATGTCTTGTGGAGGGGGCACACAAAGAAGTGCCTCAGATGATGATTGGAACTCCTTGCGGTCTCTTTCTGTTTTTAATGCCCTGAATAATTCAGTGTCATCAGAAAACCTGGTCACTTCACTGCTCACCCCAGCTTCATTATTTAATATGTATATATAAAGTACTGGTTCCAATACAGATTCTTGAGGGACCCACTTCTTACATCCCTCCATTGTGAAAACTGTCCATTTAAGTCTACACTCTGCTTCCTGTTCTTTAACCAGTTACTGATCCATAAGAGCAGTGTTTCTCAACCTTTTCTGAGCAACGGCACACTTGTTTTATGAAAAAAATCTCGCGGCACACCACCCACAAAATGGCGGCGGCACCGTCGCTATGGTAACGGAAATCACGGAGTTATGCGCCCAAAGCAGCCCCACCGGTATGAAAAGCCCGCCCCTGGGACTGTGAAAGAAAACCTGAAAGGAAAGACTTAGCTGATCCCAGGCAGCGAGTGAGGACGGCGAGTGGAGCCGGGGAGGCTTCTCAGCTGGCTGGCTGGCGGTTGGAGCGCTTGCAGAGCGCTCCTCCTTAGGGTGGCGGCCATTTTGACCGGGTGGCTACCGGCAGCCCTCGCGTCTCCTTCCTCTGTCTTCCTATTGGTCCCTGGCAACCAATCAGAATCGGCGGGGAGCTCCAAGCTGGCGCATGCGCGGTAGGTCGGCGGTGGGTTTCTGCGCTCCCTTTCCCCCACTGCAGCCGCTGCTACGCGTTTGCGGCTGCGGCATGGGGTCCCGAACCACGGTTTTCCCGTGGCACAGCAGCCGGTGTCTCGCGGCACACTAGTGTGCCGCGGCACACCGGTTGAGAAACGCTGCATAAGAGGGTCTGTCCTCTTATCCCAGAAGTGTTAAGATCACCTTGGTGAGGGACCCGATAGCAAAAGCTTTTTGAAAGTACCATGTATGCAATGTCTATTGGATCATCCCTGTCCACCTATTTAAATTGGATAAAATTGCTGCAGTGGTTGCATCTTACCTGCTGATTGCCTTTGATCCCTGATCTAAAAGCTTCTTGAAGAAGCAAGTTATGTTCATTTTGCTATTATGCTTATGGCGTCCTTTGCGTCTGCTTGTATGCTTTTCTTGATTCAACTTGCACGTTTGAACTGCTAACTGGTTTTTTAATGCTATAAATTAGAGTTAAAAGCTTTGTGGCCACCAAATTCAAAGCTCTGTTTTACTAATTGTGCCTTCTCAGCAACATTTGCTGTGGTATAATTTGTGGTGGGCAAGTTTTAAAGCTTGGGAAAAGCTACTTCTAAACATTAGTAATAGTCTCAGATAACAGCCTTCTGGTTTTGTGAGGTGTATTAGTGTATATATATATTTGGGAGGAACAATAATGTGTCTAGCTGGTGCAGCTTAGGGACTTCGTCTTGCAGTGAGGAAAAGAAGGTGATGCTATCACTCTTGTAGAGCCAGGTATGTATCTTTTTGTGTTAGGAGATACGTTGCACATCCATCAATCTGTATGTGATGGTAGTGGAGTCATGAAGGATAGATATGTAGAACCATCTATCTACATGCACACACAAACTTGTTAATTTTTTGCTGGGCACTTTCAAATTGACTAGAGTGATTGAGATAAAATTATGTTTTCATATGTTGGCAGTAGAATAGGAGAATCCACAATAGTTGGTTGGAGTTATGGTGTTCTGCTTTTGTGAAGACCATTGCTTGTGGCTTGGTGGTGGTTCTTAAACCTTGAGGCCATCTTTACTGAGTTTCTGCTGCCTTGCTCTTTTCATAATTAGGTTTCTATGTAGCAATAACTTCTAGGGCTTTGTATAGCTGGGCTAAATTGTAAGGGTGAAATTAAGTGTGGGAATTCTGCTTGTGAAATGGCTTTTAATCCAGCAGAAGTGTCTGCTAATTAAAGAGATTTTTTATTACTTCTCAGTCCTTCATTCTCTCCAATAATGTTCTAGATGGTTTGGGGTGACCCTCCTGTGGTAAGTGGCATGTAGGTGAGGGATGAAGAGGGAATAAGCAAAAATGCCTCTTTTCTTAAGTTAGCAGATGCCTCTGCTGGATTTTGCCCTAAAAACTGTTACTTGAAAAAGCAGTGCATGAGTCCAAAAATGAGTGCAGGAGGAAGAACTCATTCATTCCTTCTGTCTTGAGATACAATGGAAGAGTGCACCTTTGGGGGTAAAGTCAAATTGTTGGAGAGTTACAGCATCTGCTGTGGCTATAGAGATCAATACAAGAGAGACATGTTTTATTGCAGCTGGGGCAGATGAAGGCATCTGGTTTCACTGCTACAGATGCGTCATGACATTTCTTCTCTCTGCACTCCTCCAGCAGTCATTTCTCCTCTGGTCACTGCTGTGGATACATGACCTGACTGTGTGTCTCCAGGCACTTCATCATTTGTCAATCAATTCCAAAAAGAGTAGCTTTGTTAAATCTGTAGCAGAATGAAATTGAGAAATATTGTGCTTAACTGTTGCCCCTTTTCTTGTTGCTTCTGTTCAGGTTGTACTCCTTCTAAATTACCTTTATTCTTTTGTTAAAAAACTAGTGCTGTGCATGTGTTCGCTTGTCATAATTAGCTCTGAAGCATCTTATAGTAGAAATATTATGTGGTTTTCTGCCTAGTGACTGAATAGTGTAACTCTTGATATAGATTCTATTTCTCTGGGAACTCCAGCTTACCACTGAAAAGCTGGATTTGCAAATTGCTAGAATAATTATGCTGAATGGGATACTTTGAGATCAAAGTAAATGTACAACTTTTGAAGGGACAGGAATTTCTGTGCAGACTACTTCCTTAAACCTTTAATAAACAGGCTTTTCCATATTAATGAAAGCAAGGTTGGAAACTGGGGGTAGGAGGGATATCTTAAAGTGCCAGTAATTTGAGTCTCATCTATTTGGTTTAAATCCTCAGGCCCTGCTTCTCATCTTAAGGCCTGATTTGCATATGATTGGCAAAAGCAAAGCATTTTATCTAGTTCTAATCCCATGTGGGGTATTTAGATGTCATGTTCTTCTAATTAATCGGATGGTGGTTGAGTTATGTATTCCTACCTCAAAAACAAGTTGAAACCTTTTTTTTGGCAAAGGTTCTGAGTTAGAAGCAAATTTTGTGTGATTTAGAAGTAGGGCTTGGATTAAAGTACATCTGTGGTAACTCCTGTTTGAGCTTGTGAAATGTGCACTTACACGTAAGTATAATACTTAAGTATAATATAATCACTGGTTCCTTTGTTACTTCTTATATTAGCTTATATTAATAGCCAGATAAAATGCAGAAATCTGTGATTCTCCATCTTGGGTGGTGTGTTTTGACACATCTCTTAAGGTTGTATTCAACATTAAGTAGCAGGTTCGCTTTCTGGAAGCTAAGATGGGAAAAACCAATATTGTAGAGGCAGCAGCTTTCTCCATTAATGTTAAGAACAATCTTGTATAAGCACTCAGTTCTGGGTGAAATACAGTACTTAACTTCTGCTGTTACAATGAGTAACAACCCAGTGAGAAAGACCTTTGTAAGAGATATACAGGTGAGCATCCTGGAGAATCGTAGTGACTTGCGAGAAAGCCCACCTGAGATCCCAAAGAGGACCTCTTCAGGCTCCAGGGAGAATCTCCTCGCAAGCTGGAGGGGCAGCGGGGCTTTGTTGAGCTGCTCAGCCTCAGTGCCAAGCATCAGACGTGTCCCCAGAACCCAAAGAGGATCTCAGCGTGAGCTGGAGGGGGCAGCAGGGCTTGCTCAGCTGATGCACTGGGAAGCGGCTGCTGCTGCGCTACCCTGAGAACAGTGTTAGAAACTGGGATAGAAAAGCTAAGAGCCAAATGGCTCCTGGGACCTGGGTTGTGGGTGCCAAAACAGAATGTCTAGTGGCCATTTGGGGGGGGGGGGTCGGCCACACTTTCTGTTTATTATTTTGATAAGCATGAACTAATACGCAATTCACATAAGTGACACATTGTTAATATCACATTTTTAGCAGAAATTGTTAATACGTGTTTAATTTAGTGTTTATAATAAAAATATTGGTACCATGCTTCAGTTTTCAAAACATTCTACTCTTTATTGTTAAACTCCTTAAAATATTGTCTATCCTTATCGTATACTTCAAGGCTTCAAAGCACATGCATTTCAGTAATCTTTGAGTGTAAGCCAGGTGCAAAATATGGCACCCAGACTTTTTTGAGGTGCTCGCAAATGGAGAGCCTTTAGGCATGAAATGTGCCTGGCACCCTACTAATTTCGAACCCTGCCTGCACGTCAGTTGTTAGGCAGTGAGGCTGAACAGTTCAACAAAGCCCCGCTGCCCCTCCAGTTCATGATGAGATCCTCTGGGGTGAGTTTCCTTGCAAACCAGGAGGGTGCTCCCCATTTCCGGATACCCAGCACCACGCATGTGTGCAGTCGCATACAAATAGATCACATGTAAATGGGGAGTTGCCTGCATACATAGAGCAGTAGGATGGCTTTGTCTCCTTGGTAAGTGTATTGCCTATTACCCTTGTGCATTCTACTGTAGGAAACACAAACCTACCGGTAGCTGCTTGTTAATTGTACCTCAACTTTGCTTCACTCCTTGTGCTGCTACTGCATGATTTTGAATATGGTCAAAATAAGTTTGACCAGGTTGGAAAAGTGAAATGGATATGTGAAGTTCTGTGGTATAATACAGTACTTAATGCTTGCTAGTAAATCTCAAATCAGATGCTTGTAAAATCTGTATTGGGTGGCATTACCTGAAACTAAATACATCAGTTTCAAATTGCTTGCAAGATTGTGAAAGCTTGCCTAAGAGTAAATTGTAAAGCATAGTACTTTTGCCATCTAAATATTATTGTGGAAAACCAGACTTCATATCAGTAACAGGGGCTTCTGTAATAGTCACACTTTGTGTCTTAATTTTCCTCATATTATTTAAATGTTATGAGAAGTAAGTTTTGAAACAGTTAAATAAACTAGAACACAATTTAAAAAGAATATACTGCATGTAGTGCCAATTTCACATTAATCTATACCATAGTGTTTGAAAGTTCTGCTGTGATGAATAAGTGTATAGACTATATGCTGGAACTACTAGGTTGAGGATTGCTGCAAGAGAAACTCTTAAGCACACAGCTGCAGACATGAAAGGTTCTATCTATTAGCTGTCAATCATTTAGCTTACATAGTAAGATTGCCAGCAGCTAAGAGGAACAGAGGGAGGAATGCGGGTGGCGCTGTGGTCTAAACCACAGACCCTCGGGCTTGCCGATCAGGAGGTTGGCAGTTCGAATCCCCTCAACAGGGTGAGCTCTGTTGCTCGGTCCCAGCTCCTGCCAACCTAGCAGTTCGAAAGCACGTCAAAGTGCAAGTAGATAAATAGGTACCGCTCTGGCGGGGGAAGGTAAACGGCGTTTCCGTGCGCTGCTCCGGTTCGCCAGAAGTGGCTTAGTCATGCTGGGCTCATGACCCGGAAGCTGTATGCCGGCTCCCTTGGCCAGTAAAGCAAGATGAGCGCCACAACCCGAGTCGTCCGCGACTGGACCTAATGGTCAGGGGTCCCTTTACCTTTAAGAGGAACAGAACCTTGTAGAAATGTATTTTATTGTTACTATCATCCGGTTCCAGGAACAGAAGATTTCTTTTAAGGAAATCACTTTCTTTCTTTCCTGCTTCCTTTTTTTTAAAGGCATATTTATGAAATTGCATTGAAAATCTATGTCCCTTGTGGGCCTGTTATTAAGACAATGACTTGATTGATTCAACAAGTGTTAAGTATAGTTCAGCTGGTGCACAGGGCAACTGTTCAGAGGGTAAACATAGTTGAAACAGCTGTCCCAAGTCCATATTGCTGTGTTAAAGTATGGATCTCAATAGGAGGGTTAGCATAATCTGATTTAAATGAATGGTTCTTCCTCAGTTGCAATTCAGACTACCGGTATTATCCAAATCACCCCTTTTGCACATGGCTGTTGTACTGTTGGCACAATGATTATTTTCAATGCTTGAATCCTTGTGCTTATGAAATCAGACTTATTTCAACTATAGGTAGATGAAGCTCTTGTCTGTCATTTACTCTGATTCAGTGCACAACTACTATAATTGTAAGCTTTCCAGTGATTTGCCAAATGTGCCATATGGTTAAGGCAAAGTAAGGCAGCTGGATCACTTCAAGTATTTACTGAAAACTGTCCAATTTGTCATGTGCCGGCCTCGCATGTTTGGTGTAACACAGCACTCTTAAATCAAGAGTTTTTGAATTTTCATGAATTTAATATGTCTCAGAGGTAGCCTTGGCATACCCACCCCTACCCCCAAATAGGGCATGCATGTAGAGTGGCATTCTTTTAAAGATAAGATAGGTGCACACTATCTGAGCTTTCTGGAAACAGAGAATTTGCAAGCTGGATGACTGAGTCTCTGCCATGAGTGTCTATTTTGTATTGTTTTGATTTAAATACATCTGCTGTTTTTGTGTGTTTAAATGTGTTTTTGCTGGTTTTATTGTACATCATCTTGAGCTGATGGTGTAAAAAGCCATTGATAACTAAGGACGATAATAATGCAGAGAGAAAAAGCCAGTCAATATTATTCTCTTAAGGTCATTGATGCTGAATGTTATAGCCTGTAATAATTAGGCACTATACTTTTTTAAAGACTGTGCTTGAAATCTTAAAACTAAGATACTTTTCACTGTATTTTTATTGCCTTTTCACTTTTTAAAAGCATATATGGGGTAGTGGCGGGGAACAAACTTAGGTTCCCAGGAAACAGAGAACAAATCACCCTCTACAGTACTTATTTATAAACTGACAACGCTTATGAAAAATATAAAGGTAGTGTACATAAAATACAAATCAAGCTGCACTGGCAAAGGAAGTTTGTTCCTTTGCCACTTGTCTTGAGATCCTTTTTTGTCCAGCTGTAATTTTTGAATTGGGTGCCAAATTTAAAAAGCAGTGAAGTATACCACCAGCAGCAAAGGAAGACTCAAGAGTGCCCTTCAAATGCACTCCTGATGCTTGGTGATTAATTTGCCCCACAGGCTTACCTGTGCTGCGCCTGATGCCAGGTGATAAACAGGCGGGCATAGTTCAAGCCAAATCATGTCAAGGGCCAAATGGGGAGGCCTGGCAGACCTAACTCTAATTTGGCTCCAGATTGGAGGTTTCCTAGTACCGAACAGTGGCTCGGTGGCATGTGTGAACCTAGCACCCCTACTGGTTTGTTTGGCCAGCAGCTGCCTGCTTCCTTTACGTTCAGTCTAACCCATTGACCATTGAATTGCAAGCCCTAGCTGTGGTGAAATTGTAGTGGCCCTGAAACTCATGTTTTGCGAATAGTGTTCTGGTAAAGCGTTTGAGGCTACTTGCATTTTTACCTACCGGTAGGAGACTCAGAAACTGCCCTTTTACAGTACTAAGCCAGATCATCTTGCTCAGTATTATGGAAACCCACAAGGGTAATAGAAAGTAAAAGAAAAGAAACTCAGTTTTGCCCAAGAGGTAAACCAGGTTCCTGGTAAAGATGAATAAATGTGTGCGTTCTTAGTATGTTCCACCTCTTGGTATCTCTTCTGGGTCAGACAATCCGTTCCCTGAGCTATTGTATTTGGAAACCGCCTTCCTTGCTGAGAATGGAATTTCTGTTTCTTCCCTGTAGCCCGAACTCATCTTGGTGACAGTATGGAGAACAATGGGTATTCCAGTTATGGGGTATGGCACTCTAGGCATTGTCATCAGAATTTCTAATGTTGCGACAAAAGGAAAGCACCCTACAAGAAGGGACTTCGTTATAACACTACACTGCTTTGATAGCTTTAGCTGTGAAGTAGTTTATAAATAAATACATAAAAGCCACAGTTCTACAACACTTAAGCAAATAAGCAAATGCTTGGGAAAGTACTTGTTACATATAGAAACACTCTAGTATGTTCTCATTAAGATGAGAATTTCATAAGCTGGCTTCCTATGAAACTTATGAAGGCCCACATCAGTGTTTGCATTGGGAAGAATCGTGGGGGGTTTTTAATCTCTGCTGCAGGCCTGCCCACCAACCTAACATACTGTTGGGGTAGCTTCCGTGCTGGGGCATGAAGGACCTCAAATCAAATCACTCTTCATCCTAGTTTTTTACCTAACAGCCCTATAGATGTTGTGATTGTGTAGGACGAAAGAACGTGCAGCAAGGAGAAAGAAAATTATAGGTCATATCCAACCAAGTTTTACTCGGCGTAGATGCATTAAAATTATTCCGGTGGCTGTGAGTGGAGTTTTAGTAACTTGAGTAGCTGCTTGCCTTTTCCCCATGACTAGGAAAAGCAGAATAGATTGTACACATTTGTTCTGCTTATGTATTTTATTCAGGTCACAGAACTGCTTTCCTTGGCACATAATTTGGATTGTACCAAATTCAATGTTTTTTGTAGATATGCTTTGGGCTTTTACTTTTTACAGTGCTAGTATCCCAGCTGCACAATAACAATTTTATGATGGTGCTAAAAGCAGTTGAGTGTGCTGAATAACTTGAACTTCAGGTTCTACAGTCACTCAGCAAGTTAATATTGCACTTTGGTTTTTCTCTATAAAATGGAGTCTATACTTAATCTTAGCATCTCTGCAATCTTATCACTGTTTGGCATAAAGTGCTTGTGTTGCAAAAATAGCTAAATGTTGTTGATCTGTTTATATACAGCCAGCAAAATCTTAATCGCTTATGAAAATCTAGCTATGTACTATGATAAAATAATTAGTTTAGTGTTACTACCGGTAGTTCTTCATTAGAAATGATTACATAGAATAAGGCTTTTCTCTTCACATGGCTTATATATCAAGAACTGTAAGGATGCAAGTACATCTCACTAGAGTTTCAGTCTTTTAGCAGATTTTCCATTCCCCACAAACCAGTGGAATCCAACTATAGCCATACAGCTCTTGTTGAGTTCCATCTTGCATTGAAGAAAATATTTGAGACACCTTAATGAACTTCCTTTTTCTGTTTTTTTATTGTTTATAGCTATGCAAAAAAAGAATCTGATCTAAATGGAGCAATGCTTAAGCTTCGAGAGTTTGAAGCTGCTCTGAATGCTAAAGAAGCTGCACTTGCCACAGCACTTGGTGATAAGAAAAGCCTGGAGGTGGACCTTGAAGATTTAAAAGATCAGATTGCTCAGGTAAATACATAAGTTACTACACAATGCGCTTCAGGCCAGCTTGGGATAAGCAGCAACAGCATCTTACAAATGTGGCTACAGCTCGTTGGGTAGTAAATAATGCTCACTATTTTAATTAAAACAAAACTGGTGAGTGTGTTGAGAAATTATAGGGTGGAATCCACACATCAGAGCAGATTTTGGGGCGAACAGGAGGCTACAATGGGGTGGGGGGAGAGGAAGGTGAAGTCTGTTGTGCAACCTGAAGTCTATTGCACTTGTGCACTGTGACATCATTGGAAGCAACTTAGTTTATCATAATAGTCTAGTTTGCATGTAATGGTAATGGTTACTGTAATGTGCAGTAGCCTAGATCTCATGCGCTCGTCCCTCTGCTGTTTTGGTGCAGCCAGGAAGGTAACCTTAACTTTTGATTTAAATCAACTACAGTTTAGCATTGTGGTCAGACTGTTAATTACCGGTAGTTAATTCTAACTATGGTTAGTTGAAGCAGATCAGTTTTCCTAAACTATGGGTTGAAATTTACTTGTTTTGGCCAATCATTGCTAAGACCAGTATTTGAAATTAACCAGGTGCCAGGCACATTTTGCAGCTCGCTTTTGACATCTGGGGATCATTGAATGGACTGTTTTCACACACACTAAGACCCCATCTTGTAGAATTATATTAGTTATATGTTATCTGCACAATCAGAATGAATTTCTGGAACCAAATTACTTTTTCTGTGCACCCTGAGCAGGAACAGTCACCGTTAAGAAAAAGAGGTTGGAATAGGCCAATATATATGTGGATTGTTGCTGAATCAAGTGACTTCTCTTTAAATTCTCAATGCTCTTGACCTAGCCCAAAGTCATCTGAACTTAGCCATATGTTTAATTGATAATCACAGTCAGTCCATCATTTGAACAATAAGGCTATAGAGCTGTCTTGCCCTAAAATGGCAACTAGACATTCCATTTTGGTGAATGTAACCTTGGTTTAAGGGGAGCCATTTGGCGCCTAGTTTATATATCTGAGTTTTTCACACTGGCTAAGACTAACTGTGGCTTGTCTGGGTTCACATACAGTATAATACTTATCTAATGGTAGTTTGGAACTGAAGCAAAAGCCTCCCAGCTCTTTATGCCTGGCAAAAGGGTGCAGTGTGTAAGCCCCAAGACTTGCTGTTGCTTGTTCCCATGATGATAAACCAAACAACAGTGTGTGAGATTGTGGATCAGTAAATGAGCAGTACTTAATGAAGAGTGAACTTAACTTCAGTGCATCAAATGTGCTTTATTCTATAACTGGCCAGCTTTATGAAAACTTTGCCAGATGGCACTTAGTTTTTACTTGTGATAATTATTTTATGCTGGAATTGTGTTTTTGCTAATTTGTAATTATTTCTTTTAAGCTTGAAGCTGCTTTAGCTGCTGCTAAGAAGCAGCTCGTAGATGAAACTTTACTGAAAGTGGATCTTGAAAATCGCTGTCAAAGTTTGATTGAAGACCTGGAGTTCCGAAAAAATATTTATGAAGAGGTAATATAGTTCAGGTTGTAAGGTAATGTTACACAGTGACAAGTCAGTATTCACCCTGGCTTCAAATCAGGTCTCTGTGTCTGCCTTCAAGTAGTGATAGATGGATCAGTCTATTTCTGATCTGTGTCAGTTTTGCACATGTGTGTATTCCAAAGTCTGTCCTGTTACAGCACTAAAATTAGATTTTAAAAACCAACACAAATTGGTGTTTCAATTTGAACTTAAATTTGGATGTGTGCTATATCTCAATGTATGTATTTCTAAAGGTGATTTATCCTAAAATACATGTTTTATGCATTTTGGTAAAAAATTTGCGTAGAGAACTATCGTAACATTTGGGAAAGCATGCTGTCCAAAGGATTATTGTGTTTTGATCCATGTATTAGTATGGGAAGTGAGTATAAGGTCAGTTGCTTATAAAAGCAAACCAAATACATTTCTCCATCTTTACTTCAGACTCTCCAAGACTGTGGGTTTATTGTGCTTGTATTCCTGTCTCAGCATTGCTTCCAATCAGTGAAGGGGGAGATATACCCTCCTTTTTCTATACCTGAAGTGTCTCCAGCTATTTCCTGTGCCAGCCCATTGCCCTAGCTTACATGGCAAAAGGGGGTACTTAAGAGACATGGCCAGGACTGTTTACTTAACAGAATAACTGGTTTGACCTTTTTAGCAATACTCTCAGATCCAGTCTTACAAATAAAGAACCCTAAGACTGGAAGCTATCCCAAGAGGATACCCATTCTAACCCCAAGCTCATATTGGAGCACATTTAGTAAGAAGATTTGGAGGTGGGGCATCCTCTTAAAAGTGGCATATCCAAAAATATATATTTGGAGTATTTCTCTTAAAAGCTGAGCCCCAAGAAACCTATTAAGCAAGACTTTGCTTCTTATCAGTACACAAAGCAGTTGCGATCTAGCTGGAAAGCCAGTGGGGTCATACTTTTATTTAATATGCCATCCTTGCTTTTCTTTGCTTAGTGAAATTGTGTTATTGAAAAGTAATGTTATTCCTCCTTAGGAAATCAATGAGACAAGAAGAAAGCATGAGACCCGTCTTGTTGAGGTGGACTCCGGGCGTCGGATAGATTATGAGCACAAACTTGCTCAGGCGCTTCAAGAAATGAGAGAGCAGCATGATGTGCAAGTGAAAATGTATAAGGAGGAGCTTGAAGAGACATACCATGCCAAAGTATTAATATTTGCTCTTGCATATAATAAAATCCTGATAGTTTGCCTGAATAATTGAAATAGAAACTGTTTCTGGATGTGAGCTTAAATTTCTTTTCTTCTAGAGATTGATAGGTAGTAATGGGTTAAACAACATTCAAAATAGAAATTTCCTTTAACATGAATGCTCCTTTTAAAAACAAAACTTATTTTGAACTAGTGTAGCTGTAGCTAATAAAACTCAACACAATTTTTTTAAAATCTGGGCAAAGAAGCAAAGTGGAATATATATTCAAGTCAAGAAGGGTGCATGTTAACGTTTCAGAAAAGCTTTGCAAATGTTAAAGATTACTTACTGTGTAGACAATTGGAATGTTTGAAGAGCAAGGTGTTTTCTTATAATCAACCTGGGGCTGCAGGCTTCCCTGTGTCATTTGACTGATCTAGTACAGAATGAGCTGTTCAGAAACCACTTGCTTAAGAAAAGATAGTGCAGGCCCGCACTATTTAAGTGCTATCCAATCAGTGCAGCCAAAGTTACTGCTAGTCCTCCATATCTGGTCAACAATCCAGGCTATCCCATTTCCTTGTCTTGTGCATCCTACTTACTTGAAGTTGAGCTGAAAGGGCCTTTGCTATGCACCTAAAGACTCCTGCTCGCATTTGTAGATTTACTTCTATGGAGATCCTGAAGGTCTTAACATGGTGAATAGTTGCTTTTCCAAGACTGAGTCATTCAGCAGTCAAATGAATTTCCTGCTTACTGTGTTTCTTTCCCTGCATATGTAGCCTTAAAACTTAGCTAGCCCCAGAAGGCGTTCTTAAGATACTGTTTGTTAATCTCCATGCTGTCTTGTGAAGCTGTATTTTATTGCATTGGAAAACTTGCAACTGTAGTATAGCTGATGTGGAATATTTTCTTTTAAAAGCATTAAGCAACAACACCATTACCTTCAACTAAATTGAGTTCACTGGTGGCTATATGACTCTGAGCAGTCTTGGATCCCTTTTGAAAGTTATTGAGGAGCCATTCTATAAGTTCAGTAGGTCACTTTGATGGTTTTTCTAGTAAACCCTTGCACTCCTTTGAACATTATTGGCTATCTTAGTTCCTTTGCTTATTAAATGCTTCCATATTTCGTTGATAAGAGTTGAGGAAATTGCACGTGGCCTAAGGGGAAACTAAGGATAAAAGAATTTGAATATTTTTTTGTGGTTGGAGGTGTCCTGGAGAAATATTACATATGTTCTTAGCTGTCAGATTTTCAGAAAAGCCTGCATGACAGGTTTCCTGTATTACACGCAATGTGTGCCTTACTTAATGTTGTTGCAGATATTTTAAAGTACAAGCACTTGCTTCTCTATTTGTTGGCAGACCAAATGTGAAGTGTGTTCTGCTTGTTTTCCTGCAGCTTGAGAACGCCAGACTCTCTTCTGAAATGTCTAGCTCTGCAGCCAACACTGTCAGAGAAGAACTCATGGAAAGTCGCATGCGCATTGACAGCCTCTCTTCTCAACTGGCTAATTTGCAGAAAGAGGTAAGGGATTCCGCAATCCTGTCTTTATCACCTTAGTAGCAGGTAAGTACTTCTCAGATATTTTATACATTACATTACAAGTAGTTCAGTGGTTTTCCGGACTACTGTTGTGTGCTGTACTTTAATCGTTTTATTCTTTTTTTTAAATAAAAAAAAAACCCTCCGTTTGAAATAGACTGGGCCAATTTGTTGTCAATTTTTGGGTCAATTCCACCTTTTGTTCCCCTCTTGATTTATGAAACTTACTATTGTTCAGTCTGACTCCATTGTATTGATTACAGAAAATGAACAAGTGCTTCTTTTTGGACAAGAGGAATTCATTGGTCACACAGCCATAGTTGTGTGTTTGTGCTATAATTCTGCCGGAGCATAGAATTCAGTTTCCTGAGATTCTCGGCTTTCATTTCTAATTTTTAAATAATAAGCAGTATTTCTGGCCCTTATATTTATGAATATATGCTGGAACATTTGTAGGGAATACCCAGATTTTGGGAGTCCTTGTTGGCCAACCAAAAACCTGTCACTAGGACATGCCCAAAGGAGTGGGATCTTCTCCCTGACCTTATGCTGCATCTTTGAAACATAGCACTTCAGGAGCAAATAGAAACTCTATTGTTCCTCTCCAACTTGGCACTGGGGAGGGGTGGATTTGTTTGCTTTTGCCAGTCAGTTGGTGTTCCAGCCCCTCTCAAGGTTTGGAGTCAGTGAGGGGAGGTCAATGATGGTTTGGGGTCTCTTGTATCAAGTATATACCGAGCTAAAACAAATGGCAGGCTTTCATCCCCCAACGCCCCACAGCTCTGGTTCCAAGAAGAAGCCTTTTGCTCAATCTCACTCAGCAGAGAATGAAGGCTTCAGGGTCCTTCATAGCTCCCTCTTATAACTAGTAAAACCCAGACATTTATGCAAGCTTGCTTAATTTGCAGAACTATATGGGTTGCAAAATTGAGATTATTTTAGTTCATTTTCCATTTTCTGTTCAGTGTGCATAACATCACTGATTATCATCAGCTGCATCTTAATGCCATTCCCTTTCTTAAGCCATACCCTTGCCCTTTGTGTAATATGCTAGCAAATGAGAAAATATAAGAAGTGCTGCAGCTTGTCTGTGTTCCAGTAATGAGCCAGTTCTGCATTTGTTCAGTGACTTGCTAGATTTACTCTTGCCCAACATAGGAAGTGTGTGTGTTCTGTTTGTGCTTTTTTTCAAAACGGATTCACAACCATAGACATCAGCTTTGTCACTTTAAAATATGAAGCAATAGACACAATACCTTGCACAACAGGCAATTTGTATCAAAAACAGGAATGTAACACTTGCATAGCTCTTCATATTCATTCTACGTCTTTGAATATTGGCTTTTAGAAATTAAAATTCCTGAAGTTGGTGTCTGTGCATTTTTTATTTTATTTTTTAGTCTAGAGAATGGCTAGAAAGGATGCAAGAACTGGAGGATATCCTGGCTAAAGAAAGAGATAACTTTCGCAGGGCACTGTCTGATAAAGAGAGAGAGATGGCAGAGATAAGAGACCAGATGCAACAGCAGTTGAGTGATTATGAACAACTCCTTGATGTAAAATTGGCGCTTGACATGGAGATCAGTGCATACAGAAAGCTCTTGGAAGGTGAAGAAGAAAGGTAAGAAATAGTTGTCATTTACAGGAGACTGGAAGTTATCCTAAATATTATGTACTCCAACTACCTGCCCAATTACTCCAGGCACATGCAGTCCACGTTTAAGAAGGGGAAGGGATATTGGCTACATGTGAAGAGCAAAATGTTTGACAACTAGAGATAAATGATGGAAAGAGCTTCTCAGTCAAGTGTAAAATTTTTTTCCAGTTGCTGAATGTGAACACTAGTATCTCTCCAGGTAAAATGTCTTATGAAATAGAAGGCAATTAAATTAGGGTTTATAGGTATATCCAGCCAAACTACTACTCTTATGCTTGGTGTTTTGCAAGGTAAATATTTTCTCTTGAAGTTTTAATGGTTGATTTAAATGTTGCTCTTTACCCTGGGCACTCCCAACTGAAATAGTATAATAATAATTTTTTAAGAAAACTTAATCCCTCATTCCCAGGCCAACCCTATCCTTGAAAACCCTTAGTCCCAGCCCTGGTTCTTCCCACCCACTCTAAATGGTGGGGAAATAATCCAAAATGCACATACTTGCTTGAAATCCCACCTTGCAGGTACAGTGGTACCTCGGGTTAAGTACTTAATTCGTTCTGGAGGTCCGTTCTTAACCTGAAGCACCACTTTAGCTAATGGGACCTCCTGCTGCCGCTGCGCCGCCAGAGCACGATTTCTGTTCTTAGCGGAGTTCTTAACCTGAAGCGTACTTAACCCAAGGTACCACTGTAATTAATATACTAAAAGTAATTATCAGAGTTCACAAAACATGTTACTAATCCATGCTGCCTGAGAAGGAGAGAGATGGAAGCACACTTGAAAAGTGTGTGTTGATGGATTTCCTTTTTTTTTCTTCTTCCACAGATTGAAACTTACTCCCAGCCCATCTTCTCGTGTGACAGTCTCTCGGGCATCATCCAGCCGCAGTGTGCGCACAACCAGGGGAAAGAGGAAGAGGGTTGATGTTGAGGAATCTGAGGCCAGTAGTAGCGTTAGCATCTCTCATTCAGCTTCCGCTACTGGAAATATCTGCATTGAGGAAATAGATGTAGACGGGAAGTTTATCCGCTTGAAAAACACTTCTGAGCAGGTATGGAAACCTGAATAAACAGATGAGGTGGTTAAAATGTAGATGACATTTCCCTGGATGACCGGAGAAAGAAGCAGAGCAACAACAAACAAAGGTTCTCCTGTGATTGATGAATTGTCCTGCAAAAGTTGAGAGTGGTTCAAGAGTGTTATACTCTTAAATGGTCTTACAAGATGTGCCCCAGGTGAAACAATAAGGGTTTGCATAGTGACCGAGTTGATAGAAAGGGTTATTTCACCATCCTCCCTATGTTTTGAATGGCTTAATGTTCAAGTGTATATAATGACTTATATGGTAAGTCAGCTACTTAGACGTTCCAGGGATAGTGCCTAAAGCCAAAATCATATCTAGTTAAAACAAACTGGGTGCCATGGCAGGCACCCTCCCCCCTTCTTTCCGCCCCATTTTTAATTAATATTTTTGCCAAGCGCGTTAAGCTGAATGCGCACATGTTAAATGCATATAACTTGCAAGTGCACTGTAGTGACATCCTATACATTGATATTTAGAAGTACACCCCATTGAATTCAGCAGGACTTCCTCCCAGGTAACCATATATAGTTGAAGTGGGGTACATCTGGCCTGTGGTCTTAATTATGCCCACCTGAGCATTTTATCCCAAGCCATTGGGATAAATGTCCTACATTTGACATATATGATGATAGGTTGGGGAGGGGTGGGGGAGGTAAAAACCTTACTAACTGAAAGGGGTGCCTACAGGCACTAGCAGTTGGCAAAGCCCTTTTCAATGTGGTGTGCAAGATCACAGGGATTTCTGAAGACCCCTGCAGGCAAAAAAGGTCACTGACAACATTGTGGTGTCAGGTGATTGACAGGTGGGCAGCTCTGTCTGTGTGTCAAACTTTGCTCATAAGGGGTCGGGTGGGGATAAAAACAACCTGGCTTATAAGACTGTAGTCTTAATGTTAGAAATAAGTACATAATGGCTTGACATGAAAACATCACCTGCTTTTGTTTAGGACCAACCATTGGGAGGTTGGGAGATGATAAGGAAAATAGGAGACTCTTCTGTCACTTACAAATATACCTCAAGATATGTGCTGAAGGCAGGCCAGACTGTTACAGTAAGTGAAACCTACTTTTTGAGTTATCAAAATGTAACTTGGGGTCTAACATGGGTTCTTTGGTAATTGCCGCTACTGCTCCAATCTAGGTGTATTTCATTTTCTATTAAGGACTTTCAGTGGTTTCCTAAAGAGTTGCAAACTTATGGTTCACACACAGTGAGCCTGGTAAATTCATCTCTTGAAAACTCTTTGGTGGAATAATAGGAAAATGGTGGTGGAATATTTATATAGTTGGAAAAGAAGGAGCTTTTAACCTTCGCCCTCTGCCAATCTCGGTATTTTTCTCTCAGACTTGGGCTGTTTCTTCTGCTGCCAGGCTTTCTGGTGCTGCGCCTGGTTAGAAGCAAAATGTAAAAGGTGGAGATGGGTGAGTTTGTCACTCCTCCCCAACACCAGTTTTCCTGTGTCAGTATTCTGAGGGAAACAGTAACTCCTGCTTAGCGAGTGATGCTACTTTGCACTCAGGCACCTCTAAACATGAGAGGCAGAATAGAGCATGCATCTCCAAAAAGTGTTTCGCCAACTGGAAAAGTTTGGAACGCTCTGGTGTGAGCCATCTAACCTGCATCCATGGCAATTAGAGAACTCTCCGGAAAGCTGTGTGTCCTGGGACTGTTTTGGAAGGGCATGACTCCACCCTGCAGATATCTACAATATCTACAGATATTGCAAATGGGGTGCAACTTGTATGGTGCTCTATAAATCACTTTTTATAAAGTTCAGCTAAGAAAATTTTAACTCATTACAAATGCAGTTATTATGGATCAATCCCTTTAAGTTGAATATTTTTGTCTAGGTCTTCTGCCATTTATTTGCTTCCAGAACTATTGCTATAGATAGAGCTTGCACAATTCTTTTCTGGAAGACGTATTTTAATCCTGATTGACGTATCTTTCCCTTTCCCAGATATGGGCTGCTAATGCCGGAGTAACAGCCAGTCCTCCTTCTGACCTCATCTGGAAGAACCAAAACTCTTGGGGCACTGGCAAAGATGTTAAAGTTGTGCTGAAAAACTCTCAGGGAGAGGTAATGTTGGAAACCTGGCTAACCTATGCTCATCACAAACTAATTTGTCGAGTCAGAATAGCCCCCAAAGTAGAACAGAACTGTACTTTTTGCTTGGATATATAGTGTACTGGTACATGCCACTAGCACAGACTGTGTCAGATTCTAGATTGACAACAGTCATACTAACTTCCAGCAAATGGTCACTAAAATATGCCAGATAGCTTGACATTACCTTAATGTTGCAAGCATTGAATAACTGAACAGCTGCATCTGTTACAGGAAGTTGCTCAGAGAAGCACCGTCTTCAAGACAACTTTACTTGAAGTTGAAGAGGTGGAGGAAGTAGATGAAGAACCAGCTGAAGCTGTAGAAGAAGAGGATCTATTCCACCAGCAGGTATCTTGTAACTTACTTACACTGGTATGCTTTCGAACTGCTAGATTGGCAGGAGCTGGGACAGCAACAGGAGCTCACCGCTGTCACGCAGATTCGAACCACCCACCTTCTGATTGGCAATCCCAAGAGGCTCAGTGGTTTAGACTACAGTGCTACCCGCTCCCTGTTACTTAAATAGTGATATGGAAAATAAACCTATTTCCGTAGTGACCTTGGCAGGAGAACAGTCCAGGTAATTATTTAGAAAAAAAAATCAAAATACTGGTATTTGGAAGAATTCCTGCAACTCTTTCATATTGCCACAGTGAAGTAAAGTTATGTCCATAGTAACCTTCTGTGTATCTAAAGGTCTTAAGATGTAGCAATTTTAGTGGCTACTATAGAGGTAAGCATTATGTAAGTCCCAAGCAGAGCTGAACCTAGCCCTCCAGATGTTCCTGGACTAACTTCCATCAGCCCCAGCCAGGATGACTTAATGGTCAGGGATGATGGGAGTTGTAGTCAAACAGCAAGAGGAGGACCACGGGCCCCCTAACGTAGGCTCTCATTGGTAATTTGAGAATCTCAGGGTTTTTGTTTTAAAAATCCCGTTTCATGGCTGCAGAGACACTGATGTGCTAGAGAACATGTGGGCCAACTCTGGCTAAAAGGGCTGAAACTAAATTGTATTGCTCATCACAGCTTTAAACATGCATGGCTTGAATTGCACTAGATAAAAATCATGGCCTAGAGCTGTGGCAGACAATATTCTGTTTAACTCATTGTGCATCCTACACTTTTATACCAAGCATTACATTTTGAAACTTAACTTTCCAATAAGGCACTATATTGAGGAAAGCAGTGGTTTTGGTGCATCTCTGAGCAAGACCTCCTTGCTCATCAGCCACAGATTTAGAATGTACTGCTAGTTATCCTTTGCACATAAACTCCTGCTCAAGCCCTTCAAAGATTTCCATCCCTGAACATTGTTCATGCTGGCAGGGACTGATGGGAGTGAACAATAACTGAAGAAAGCACACGCTCTCCACCCCTGGCTCAAAGTGTTTCCTGCTTGATAAATCCTGTGCCCATGAATTTGTCCACAAACAGTTCCCATGACAAAAAGCTCAGTGAAGAAGGCAGACTTAAAAACAGTTCATCAAACTACAATTATTGAAAGATACTTAAAATGTCCCTACTTTAACCTTAATTAAAGCTGTCTTTCCTCTCTTTAAAACAGGGAGACCCACGAACAGCCAACAAAAGCTGTGCAATCATGTAAACTCGTCATCTGTATATCCTCAGTTATGTTAATCCCTTCCTGCAGAGGAGAACCTGCTTGGAAGCACAATATTTTTGTATTTCCTTTTGTGAATTTTAAAGCTGTGTCTGGCCTTAATTTCCTTTGTCACAGAGATGGAGGTTTTTGTAAGTGAAACCCGTATATATAGCTTTTTGAAATGTGAAATATTGACACTGAATAATGAACTGTTTTTCAAAAACAGCCCTCATTTTTATGCTGGTCCTTTTCTAATATCTTCATTTAAGAATAATAAACTACTGTGTGGGGGGTTTGTTAGTTAGATTAGCCATCTACTCTTTGCCCTTTTATATTATTAGATGTTTTTTGGAAGGGGAAGTAAAGGGGCACTCAACAAAACCTTTTGTACTGAAAACTTTTGTATTTTAGCTATCAGGTTATACATGTTTTACTTGGAACATTTGTAAAGAACATTATCCAACAATTGCATCATAAATAGAAGGATGAAGGATTCAATAAAATTCTTTTGCTAGTTTTGCTTCACTTAGAAACTTAACCACAAATCAGGCTTATGATAATGTGCTAGGTGTGTTTTTTAAATTCTAGTGTAACTTGCATACCTTTTCATGTCAAATTAACAAATAAAAGTTACCTTAAGAAGGGAGTTGTGTGGTTTTTTGGGGGGGGGGTACTCTTTTCCTTTAGAAATGAAATGTTGAACCATCAGATTTTGTTGGTGAAAGAAACTGTCTTTAATTACTGGTGTACCTTTTCTGCTTAGACCAATTCTTTTTAGCTATGTAGTTGTCTTTATTTTTATTAAACATTTATTCAAAAGTTACAATACAGCTTTGTCCACTGCCATAATATCACAGAATGATCACTCCAGTCCTCAATCCCATTTGTACTTGCCTTCAACATTTTGCAATATGCTTGTCACTTACACCTTTAAAACATCAATCAGCTTTCAGTAACCACAACAAAATACTGCTTAGATTTTTCTTGGGGTGTTTGTGTGTTTGGAGTTTCACCACCTGATCTTTTACCCAGCCTACAATAGGTTTTCAAGATGGGGAGCAGTCTTCCTGCTTTTGTCAAGCCTCTTGTAGACTGGATGCTTCTGAGGGGCATTTCCTCACACTTCCTCCAAGGCAAGGAGGTGCCTTGCACCCAGCCTGGAGCATATTTGGGAGACAATCCCTCTGCTTTGCAAACTGTCCAATTTAATTCAAGAGATCCTTTGCTCCTCCCTGCTCTTCCAGGACATGAGAACCTTAATGTCTTGCTCCCCTTAGGCTTTTTTCTGAAGGGAAGCAAGAATTGACCTGTAGACCAGGGATTCCTCACCCCTGTAAAGGGCCACCCACATTTGATATTTACTGGTAGAAGAAATTATTCTTTCATGCTAATAAAACACTAATAGAAAAGTTTAATATGTGAAGTAGGTAAAGGAGGAGTTCTAGTCCTTTAGCCAACCTTACATTGTCTGCATCTACCATGTCTCAACCAAACTAGAGATTCAGTGCTTACGGCTGGGACAGCAGCATCTCAGAACCATCTCTATTGCTCATAGATGCTTTTCCTTTGTTCATTGGTCTTATTACAGATTGCCTTTTCCTTATTGAGTGGGTGTTAACCCTCGGTTATTAGCTGGATTGATTAGAGCTCCTTAGGTTGGCTACAGAGAAGCCTTGATATAGTTGGTTATAATTGGGAAAGTGGAATGTGCCTTTTTTTGTTAGTGTTATCAGTTAATGAAAGTGAAAAAACAAATATTCTGGCTTGTAGGTGCATTATTTTAAATGTTTTGCAAGCAGAAATGTTCCTTTGCAAGGATCACAAAATCAAGCTAAATTGGCTTCCAGCCATGAAGAGGAATCTTCAACGATACATATTTTGAGAAAGGATACTGAAATCAGAAGTAGGCATGACCTATTCTAAACGCCGTGAAAGCCAAAAGCTTTCTCTGGCGATTCGTGTTCTACAACGATCCATTCCGCCACAAGATGGGAGTCTTGCTATTGGAGTGTTCATTGAAGAGAGGAAAAGGGCAATTCACTGATAAAATTGACTTCCACTTTTGCCAGGTTCATTACAGCACCGTATCAAACCCAAGAAGTAAACATTTGAGCTGTGCTGAAGTACTGGAAATTAAAAATGTCTAATATCTGCTTAATGTCTAAGAAAGATGCTACATTCATATGCATATCTTACAACAGTTGTTACCTAAGGAAATGAAAGAACACCACAGAACACGTCCCTTTCACTTCTGTTATCCTTCCCCACAATGCCTTTTAATGTGTGAAGTGAAGATTTGGACTGTTAATCCCTCAAGAGGATAAACTGGGTGGTGCTTGGTTCAAGCTGAGGATGAAGGAAAGTGGTCTGTGTTGACTCAGGTTGATAATGTGTTTGAAATATGCTACAAGTGTCTCATAGGGTGTGTGAAAGAAAGAAAACGGTTATGTTGTTGAAAGGGCCTAAAAGTGGCCATCCTCCTGCACCCTTTAATTCTGTATGAGTAATGTTGTTTGGCAAGGAAATGTGTAAGAAAGTTGGTAAATGTTAACCAAAACTAATGCCCCATTCATAGCTGTTAACCTTTCCCTTTTCTCACGAGGAATCCTATTCGGAATAAGGGAATTTCCTGCAAAAAAAAGGGGAAAGTTGCCAGCTATGCCCATTTAAAGTTTAGTCTTGTAACAAAAATAGGATTTCTTTTGGGTGATGAGAACAACCATTTGGAATCCTGGAATTGCAGCAATTTACACCTTGATGGTGATCTAGCTAAATGGCTCTGAGAAGATGCCATGAAATTCAGGTTTGTATACATATTTGTTTTTCTCATTTATCAAAATAGTGTAATGGAGTTGTGGGAAATTAAAATAAAATGGGATTTGCTTAAGGGTGCCTTGAAAATCATTCTAGATGATAGACTGTGTGCTGAGGAGCTGAAGTAAAGTTACTTACATGTTAGATCTTTTGCTCTCTTCAGTACTGTTAAGACACCAGGAAAGGGACAGTTACTTATTCATTAGCATCTAATTGTATAATTATCATTTTTTTGCAGTGTCATAAAATATCGTCAGATGGTGTAATGTTATGTAAATGATCTTTTTAGGATGAATTGCCTAATTCTGTGTCTTGTGTTTGTGAGAGGATCTTGGCAAAAGTAGTATACTTTCTTTTTCCACAGTAGAAGAAAGACCAAGATAATAAGCAGCAGCAGAGGTCACTTGACAGTATGCACATTAATAGGATTAAAAGAGAGAAGGGGGGTCACTAGGCCATACTTTGTATTTCCCCCCATATTTATGTAAAAGTTCATCTAGCACATGCAGGCAGTCCCTGGATGAGTTGAACATGTAGTGGGGGGGCGGGAATACATATCAACCTAGATCGACCTTCCCCAGCTTTGTTTCCTCCATAAGCTTTGAGCTTGCAGCTCCAGCCAGCATATCCATGCTGGATAATGGGAGTTTGAATCCAAAACTTCTGGAGGCTACTAGGCTGGGGAAGCTGACATAGAATCAGAGTTGGAAGGGGCCACAAGAATCCTCTTTTCCAACCCCCAGCATGGGACTCAAACCCATGACCTTGAGATTTAAGAGTCTCAGCTTCTACTGACCGAGCCATAGTCTTACTTATCAGCTGTCCTGATGGGTGTCTTTGATGAGCAATTAGGAAATAATTACATGGAGTAAGGAAGGTAGGTCTGGCTCATAATGATTTCTGGGGTTTCTGACCAAATTGTGTAATCAGTGAGGCAGGAAAAATGACTTACGGTTGTATTTGAATGTCAGCTAAAGATGCAATGATGAGGCATGTTCTTCCTTTGGAGGAGAAAGTGTTACATATTCTGTTGTCAGCAAGCTCTGCCTCATCTTACTTTTGAAATTTCCTGTTGGGTGACAAGCCAGAAAAGTGAATTTAAGCTGTTATAATTTGGTTAGTTCTGGTCAAGGCATTTTCGTGGGAGAAATCAGAAGCCCTGCTTGTCAGTAAGTGGTACCTCTGGTTACAGACGCTTCAGGTTACAGACTCGGCTAACCCAGAAATAGTACCTCGGGTTAAGAACAGAAATCGTGCGGCGGCGGCAGGCCCTATTAGCTAAAGTGGTACCTCAGGTTAAGAACAGACCTCCAGAACGAATTAAGTTCTTAACCCGAGGTACCACTGTATGCCAAAGGCTGAAGTAGGATTTGCACTTTTGCTAAGTGTTAAGGTGTACAGATCTTACTGCTTCGGCAAAGCATCTTGAGACAATCGGTGAACCTCCCTGTAGGATGGGGAAGGGGGTTCAGTGGAAAGGGACTTTCACACCAAATCAAGCTTGTGTTAAAATAGTATCCAGAATTAGGAAGTGTTCATTAGGTTGATGGCTGCTGGTTCCTGTTAGCTGTAAAAAAGAAGATGTTTTTGCTTTTGGTATGATAGTTTGAATTCAATCTAGTATTTTTTGTTAGACAAATCTTGGCATCTTGTTCAGTAGCTGGGAGAAGAAGCTTGGGAAGAAACAGGCAACAAACTTCATTGTCTTTTTAATTCCATTTGTGCTAGACAAATTTCCCTTTGCAGCTGCAAGGAATAAATTTATCATAACCTGTATAATTTTTAATCTCAGTTTGTATAAAAGCAAACCTTTCAAAAACTGGCACAAAGTTGCTTTGGAATTTAACATGGTAAAAAAAACTACAGGATAGAAAGTAAACTTTTTAAAAAACATAGCTTTCTACTGAGAAACTGTCAGATGGCACAAGCTATTTACCTGTATTAAATACCGCTGACCCTCTTCCTTGAAATGCCTCTCTATATTATATAACTTTCTGTTTGAAATTAATGAATCTGTAAAAAGCTGTTTGCAACTACCACCACCATCCTGGTTTGCAAACATTTATTGAAATTGAAGTTTCATTTTTGTTTTAGTAGTAATTTCAGATACATGGTGGTGGCTAATATTTAGGGAAGGCTCCAATGTTATCTTTCCCTATATAATTGTGAATTGTAGCAAATATTTTGCCAAAGCCTAGTAATGGCTCGTTGTGATATGTTTGCAATATCTAGCTTCATGGCTTTTGCTCTGGGGGCTGTTTGCACAGAGAATTGGTTCTTCAAGGGAAGCCTTATTGTTTTTAAAAATTATATCTTTCTCTGCTTTTTTTTTACTCGGAGTAGCTTAGATTTGTCTGGACTATAGACCCAAAACAATTGTTTTCTTTCTAATGAGGTACTAGAGGTAGTTGTTGTTCTGCATTCTCTCTTTCCCTCTCAATTAAATATCAGGGCTGTCTTAACGATACTCCGAGTTTATTTGGATTTGGCAAGTCCTTAAACATGACCCCATTTTTTTCATGCTAAATTGTTAATTAGACTTGTCATTGCAACATAAGGTGTAGTCTTCGTATCAGCAGGTTCGCTGTATTGCAGTATCTGCTAAGATTTCAGTTTACAATAATGCCTGTATTTTATAACATTCCCGTTCCCAGTTTATTTTACTGTCAGAATGCATCACAATGGCAAGTTCTGTAGCGTGTCTGCTTTTTGTACAAGGTTACAGCCAGGCATAGGCGGTAGTCAGATGATAGAGAAGTGGGAGCTACAAAACGTCTCCCAAGAAGAAAGCCATGATGCAGAACCCTTCAAAGATAGCTCTACTATTAAGTTGTCTTAGCTGAGACACTGTTCTGCCTGCCTTACACCCCAAAAACATAAATTGACCCTGTTGTGACTATATTACACACTCCCCAACCATTTCATTCTTTGATCACCTTGCTATTTTGTGTTTTTTGAAGCTACGAGGTTTCTAGACTTGTTTTTCTTCATTCTGTAATGAAGTTAATCACTTATAATCTCCCCTATAATTACCACACCTCCCCTAAATTCATATTGGATTACTGTTTATTACACCTTGAATAATGATCCTTCACAGAATGCAACTTCATGCATAAACCAATATCCCAAGTTGAGAGCTTTCTTCTGCTTTCTCCCTGCTTTCTCTCTTAACATAATGTTGGCCATCCCCTTAGCTTTCCTGGACCATAAAACTGGTTATTTACCAGACTGGGGTAGTGAAAAAGCTTTCTTGTTGAACCTCTCTGTGTTCTCAGTGAAAGCACTCAGGGTACAGTCAAATGCAGCTATACTTTGAAATAAGTCTCACTGTCTTGCTCGTCAGATGTATGTATTAGAACTTCCATTAAACTGAAATTCTGATTGCACATTGATCGAAATGCTACAACAGTATCACAAACTCCCTCATCCAATTTTGCATCAGAACTTTGCTACCAATGCTAAATATTTTCTCCTGGTTAGATGGCAAGGTACCCTAAAATAACTTTTTTTGTCACTTGGTGACACAATTGCTGCTTGGGAAGCACTTCTTTCTGCATTCTGCTGGGCTAAGCAATAATGTAAAACCTACTTCTTAGATCAGCTTTATTCTAGGATAAAAACCACACAGAAATATTTCTCTTTGCTTTCCCTATTGAATGTACTCTTATAATTAAACTGTAAAGTGTGAAGATTTTGGTATCTACTAAGATCAGCCTTTCGGATTCTGAAAGTTAAAAATGGATTTATCACATGTCTAAAATGCTGATATCGGAATTCTCACATTGCAAGGCTGCTTTTCCCTAGGGAGCCGCAGGCAGCTGCTAAGGAGTGATGGAAATCCTTTCCTTATGCGTCTCCCCTTTGCTGCCCCATCTCATATTTTTGCGCCTGAGTTGGGTAGATGAGGAAACAGCAAAACCTGAAAAATGCCTTGCAAATGATCCCCCCCCCCCCAATTAAAGTATTTAATTACATGAATTATGGTGCTGGAGGAGACTCTTGAGAGTCCCATGAACTGCAAGAAGATCAAACCTCTCCATTCTGAAGGAAATCAGTCCTGAGTGCTCACTGGAAGGACAGATCCTGAAGCTGAGGCTCCAATACTTTGGCCACCTCATGAGAAGAGAAGACTCCCTGGAAAAGACCCTGATGTTGGGAAAGATGGAGGGCACAAGGAGAAGGGGATGACAGAGGACGAGATGATTGGACAGTGTTATTGAAGCTACTACGGTAACATGAGTCTGACCAAACTGCGGGAGGCAGTGGAAGACAGGAGTGCCTTGCGTGCTCTGGTCCATGGGGTCACGAAGAGTCGGACACGACTGAATGACTAAACAACAACAATTACATGATTCTCAGTTGCATTAACTAAACAATAGAAAGTTGTTTCTCAAATTGTATAACCCTGAAAGCCTTCTCTACCCAGGTACAAGTTGATTGACAGGTCAACACTCACCTTTGAAGTTTATGTTCCTGTCCTAAGAAGATGGACAGGCTTTTTTAGTCTACCCTGTGTAGGTTGTGCACTGACAAACTGGAACTACCCCTTTCTAAGTTTGTTCATTGCGCTATTTATGGTTCACTAGGCCAAACACAACCCAGAGGACCACTTCACACATTCTCAAAAGGAGTTGATAAAAGATACAGCTTTGCCTAAAATTTGCACATGCTAATTTATAGGTGCCAATCCACTATAAGTAGAAATACACTACATTTTTGCCATAGTAGGGAAGACTGGCACCAGGTGGCTTCTGTCCCTGCTCAGTCTGTTGCACATGTGTTAAATGTTTCATGGGCACCTTCAGTTCTCTTCTCCCTTATAGTTCCTCATCTTTTCAGCAACACTTGCATCCTTCAAAATAGAGACTGTCCTTTGAAGACTAGGATACATGGTGATCCTGAACACAACCCATTGTCTGAATATGAGAGCCTACCAGGGCTTAATGAACTTAGGTTTGTTGCTGCATATTATTTATTATAATTATTAGTAGTAGTAGCCTGGGCGACTTTCAAACATTAAAAGCTTCCCAATAAAAGCCTTCAGACGTCTTCTAAAGGTTGTATAGTTAAGCCTTGACATCTGATGGCAGGGTGTTCCACAGGGCGGGTGCCACTACCGAGAGGGCCCTCTGCCTGGTTCCCTGTAACTTCACTTCTTGCACTGAGGGAACCGCCAGGAGGCCCTCGGAGCTGGACCTCATTGTCCAAGCTGAGCAACGAGGTGCAGATGCTCCTTCAGGTATACAGTCATACCTCTGGTTGCGTTCGCTGCGGGTTGCGTTTGTCACGGGATACGAACGCGCCAAACCCAGAAGTACCGGAACGGGTTGCTTCTGGGTTCGGTGCTTCGCGCATGCGCAGAACTGCCGAATCACACAGCACACATGCGCAGATTCAGCACTTCAGGTTGCGCTCTTTTCATGTTGTAAACGGGCCTCCGGAATGGATCCCGTTCGCAACCAGAGGTACCACTGTACAATCTAATCAGCGGGCTAACCTATGTGCTTCTCCGTTGTGAAAGCTCCCCTTAAAGGCATCTCCTACCAGTGTTCTGGGAAGGAGTAAGAAAAACCCCATGCATAAGGCGTAAGTAGGCCTTCCAATGCCAAAAGCTTGAGCAGGCATAAATCCTTGGCTCTGGAGTCTTAAGTCACATAGGTGTTATGATGAAGCTGCAGAGCTAATCCTTTGAATAAGCCTCGGGAGCTTTGGCACTCGTTGCTCACATACCAAGCAGGTATAGATTGGGCAGTGGGGGGCCATTTTAATTAGGGTTTTGAGTGAAGGACCTCAGGCTCTGGTGCACTGCTGAAATAAGAAATGAAAGGAAATACTGAAGTTGTCCTAATAGCGTAGCTTTTACTGGGTTGTCATTTGGAAGAATTCTGCAGTACTTTGTCTCTAAAGGGCACCCATGCCCATGTTTTGAATGTACTCAAAATTATATATGAATACATTCATTTGTTCAAAAAGTCAGATGGTCAAACTTCTTAGTTTAATTACGTGGGTTTTTTTTTTTTTTTTTTGCCAAATAACATCTGAAATATAAGCAATCTTTTATACACATCCTTTCCCATTCGACCCCTCACAACTACACAGGAAATACAAGCCAAATGCCCCTATATATTTGCCACGACTTAGAAAAATATATTAAATTGCACATAAGCTACATGTCACCGCCTTGCCAGCAGTAATTGTTGGTACAAGCAAGTCCATTTGATAGCTTAACTCTAAAAAGGGTAAGGGGATGAATAAAACAATTCTCCCCCCCCCTTTTTAGGAAGGAGCAGTCGTAAGCAAGGCGTACCACCCAGGAATTTGAAAAAAGAATTCCAAATTGGAATTGGCCACAATTACAAAGCTTGCTGCAAACATTTGTTCACAAATAGACCTGAAGTCTCACTGGTACGAAGAAGTGCAGTCTTATATACTCTCATCTAAATTTACCTGTCAAGCGGAAAATCCAGCAGAGTTGTAGCTTTACTTGATTGTTATGCAACGCAGGCCCAGGCTTCCTAGAACATGTCTAATGAGGCAGTCCTTTATGTATGCAGAAGCTCCTCTTACCAAATAAATCTGGGCAAAACTCTGTTCTGATGTAACTTGGCTCACTCAAGATTTACACCAGTATTTACAGCACTGATACGTGCTTCCTCATACACCAGTGCCTTCTTTGGGAGCTTTTTGAAACCGAGCATGCGTGGGGTTTCATACGTGAGGTATAAAGCTACATCATTACCCTGGCCTTCAAGAGTAATGCCCCAGGATGTTCTGCTATGAATCCCGAAAGGAGGGGATTGATAGGAAAACATGCAGAATCTCCTGTATATCCCTCAGGGAAATTTCATTTGGTCAGATACAATTTCTCGCATGTTTTAGACTACAACTGTCAGCCCCAGCTAACATTGCTGGGTGGTGTGGGAACTGTAGCTCAAGCTTCTTCTGGACACAAGGCTAGCAAAGCCTATTCTGCAAACTCTGCATTAATGGTTAGCTATAATCCTATTCCTACTTCCCTGGAAAGAAGTCTCACTGAACTCAACAGCACTTATTTCTGCCTAAACGTGTACAAGACTGCTGTTAGTAACCAGCCCATTATCTTTCAAGGTAAAGTTAAAGGACCCCTGACAGTTAAGTCCAGTTGCGAACGACTCTGGGGTTATGGCGCTCATCTCGCATTACAGGCTGAGGGAGCTGGTGTTTGTCTGCTCCGCAGACAGTTTTTCCGGGTCATGTGGCCAGCATGACTAAGCCGCTTCTGGCACAACGGAACACCGAAACCAGAGCTGTGGTTTTCTTGTGATGTCACAAAAGCACTTGGCAACTGAGTGGATATAAAGGCAGGCCAAGGGGAAAGCCCTTTTTTATTTCCAACAGGACATACCTGGCAATGGATGTGACATTCAGCACTGCCCAGGTTTCTTCCACTTGGAGGAGGCAAACTGGTGAATGGAAGGAGGCAAACCTTTGGCAGTGGGATGCTAGGGCGCGATAATAAGGCAAGTTTGCGTGTGCTTTCAAACTGCTAGGTTGGCAGGAGCTGGGACAGAGCAACGGGAGCTCACCCCATCATGGGGATTTGAACCGCTGACTTCCTGATCGGCAAGCCCAAGGCTCAGTGGTTTAGACCACAGCACCACCTGCGTCCCGTCCATTATCTTTACCATGGCCAAAATAAGTGTTTTCTCCCTTGTTTTTCTCTGCTCTTGAGATTATAATTTTAAAGAAACCAATCAAAATATTTTAACCTTTCATGGAGCACATGAATGGAGCAGACCATCTGACATTTGGCAGATTATGCTAATCGCTGCCTAATTTGCAGGTTTTAAGCATATAAAGCAGGGGAGGGCAGATGCTGGACTCCCAGCTTTCATCAGCTGCAGCTAACATGGTCAATGGTCAGGGATGGTGGGAGTTATAACCCCATACCTGAGCAGCGGCTACCTTTCCCCCCATTAGCGGGGGAAAGGCTTGCAGGAGCAGAATTTAATCTGCCATTGAAAATAATTGGGAAGCTCTTGATCCCATGATGTGCACGTATGCATGTTAACCAAATAAAGGGTGATCAGTAAATACTTTCTTTTGCACATTTGGCAAGTCTTCGTGAGGCTTGAAATCTTAAGTCTCTTCTGAGACCAATATGCTGTGTGTGTCAAACCAATACTTCTCTCTCTCTTTTCAAATGACATTTCACTTATTAAAGTTCAATTGCAGCACAACATCCTCCTATTCTTCTCGTTTAATGTAGCTGGGAGGAGGAATGCGGCAGGAAACCTGTCAAACCACTTAAAGAAATACCGCCACAGACGTGTTTTGCATTGTTTGCCATCATAGTTTAATAATTTTTAAACAACAATAAAAAAGGGTTGCATCTCTAGCGATGCAGCTATCAACATGGGATTGAGGAATTTCATACAGTATCTGCTAAAGTTTAAGCAGGTTTGGCAGCTCAGCAAATATCATATGATTGCAGCATCCATGATTTCAATTCCAACAGTCGTGTCCTCTCTTCGGCGTAAAGAGTCTTGTCTATTCATAATAGCCACTATCAGGTTTGGATGGAATTAGGCCCCCGCATGTAGTTCATTGCCCCAGCTCATGATTATCACAATTAAACGATTGTCTCTTTTGAGTTCCTTTTCACCGAATGCAGGCCCAGCAATGACTGCTGGTTTGAAGGGATGCTGACAGACTTTGGGATGAGAAGGATAACTCTTTGATTGGTCCGACGCCATTCATTATATAATCTACAGTGGTACCTAAAGGATACCTGCAGGAAGAACAAGGGGAAAGGGCATATTTGAGATGAGAAGAGCGAAACACGGAGAGCAAAAAAAAAGTGCATTTCATATAGTGCATCTTCACTCTACAGTGCAGCTATAGCATTTCAAGGTAAGTCCTTTTCCTTGGATTATCACCCAGCAACAATCAGGTGGAAAATACCTGCCCATGTGGAACTGTAAGGAGGTGTGTGTTAAACTGAATTTATGATATGGTTTATCTCTGTAGATCGTGGCATAAGTATAAGATTGACGTAACTCTAATATGACATGTGACACTCCATGATGAGCTTTGGTGATCCTGGAACATGTCAGACTCCAGCCCTCTGCTGAAAGGCATTTGGCCATATCCTGAGTTCACCCATATCTAACCAGAAGACAAACACGTGCAAATTTATTTTCACGTATAGTCGTACCTTGGAAGTCGAACGGAATCCATTGCGGAAGTCCGTTCGACTTCCAAAATGTTCGGAAACCAAAGCGCGGCTTCTGATTGGCTGCAGGAAACTCTTGCAGCCAATCAGAAGCCGCGGAAGCCCCGTCGGGTGTTCAGCTTCCAAAAATAGTTAGCAAACCGGAACACTCACTTCCGGATTTGCGGCGTTCGGGAGCCAAAATGTTCGAGAACTGAGCTGTTAGAAAACCAAGGTACGACTGTACGTGATACTCAACTCCTCAGTGAGATCCATCCCCACAATGGTAAGGTGATGTAAAGGCAGATCACCGACAGAGATGGGCAGGTGCAGATACCATCAAAGTCTTTTGTTCTTTTGTTAAGCAAACAGGAACAGGATGGCCAAAGATGGGCAAGGTGAGAACTAGGCAGGAAAGTCTGGAAGGGATTATGCAAATTGTCAGAAACATTCTACAGCCCTCCTCTCCACTGGCATACCTTGGCAAGAAGGTATACAAAAACATTATATGCAGGTAAAGGTGAAAAGGTAAAGGACTCCTGGATGGTTAAGTCCACTCAAAGGCGACTATGGGGTTGCGGTGCTCATCTTGGTTTTCAGGCCAGCATTTGTCCACAGACAGCTTTCTGGGTCGTGTGACCAGCATGACTAAACCGCTTCTGGTGCAACGGAACACCATGACGGAAACCAGAGCGCACAGAAACACCGTTTATCTTCCTGCCACAGCAGTACCTATTTATCTACTTGCACTGGTGTGATTTCGAACAGCTAGGTTGGCAGGAGCTGGCACAGAGCAACGGGAGCTCACTCCGTTGCAGGGATTCGAACCGCCAACCTTCTGATTGGCAAGCCCAAGAGGCTCAGTGGTTTAGACCACAGCACCACGAGGTTAGTTGGCTAGCTGCAACAGGACAGCACCTACCCCAGTGCTCCCAGGACTCAGCATATTTTTGCTTCACTTTAAGGGTAGGTATACTTTCCTCCCCCCCCCCCCTTCTCTTCACTTCCAAGTATATGCCCACGTTTCAGAACAGGGAATCTTTTACTCTTTAATCGAGGTGTGTATGTATCATAATTTGCTACCTGCTTTTAGACTGTAAGTTTGCTGTCTATAGCAGCATCTTTATAGATTCTGTCACTACTGTTTCATCTAATAAACCAAACTTCCTTAATTTCTTTGTGAGAGCATCATGTGGGCATAATGTTAACACACAGCCATAACAAGTGTACGCCATAACTCCAGCTAAAGATCCCAAACCTCTCAGCAGTTGCGTTTGTGAACATACATGTGAGTCCAGGTGCACACCCCTAACAGGACCAGACCTATTAAACATTACAGAAGAAAGTTGAGGTCCAGCCATCGAGAAGCAACTCAGAGGCTCTTGCAAGATTATAAAGAGCCACCCAGCTGTGCAATGTATAAGCTCACAGCAGGGAGGTATGATTATTTCATTAACTTATTTCCTGCCCCTCCTCCTCCCAAAGGAGCCCAGCGCCACAAACACATCAATACTGAAAACACTGTTAATAGCATTCTAAAGAACGGTTAAATACATTTTCTCAACCCGTGATTTCAGTGGTGCCAGGAACGGTGGGCGAGATCCACTCAGCAAGTCCCGTGAGTTGAAGCCCTGAGCAAAGACTTCTGCTTGCACAACAGGGCTTCCCTCCCTATATCCCCCCCCCAAAAAAAATGGCTTGGGGGTTTTGGGGGAAGAGAGGGGAGTTCCTTGCATCTGGCAAGCTAAAATGCTTGCACTGATGCGATGATTGTCTCAGAGAGACACTGAATTTCACCTTTCAGCCATCAAATGCCTGGAAGTCAGTAAGGGAGACAGATGCACTTTGCTAAGGTGGGCCTTCACAAATGGGGACCTACTACCCAATAGGCTCTGCCATGGGTCAATGCCTACTGGGCAGCCTCCAGTGATGGCACCACCAATCAAAGGTTGGTTCTATGCTCTATGTCAGGGATGGGAGACTTGGCTCTCCAGGTGATATTGGGCTCTAGCTCTCATCAGCTGCAACCAGCATGGTCAATAGTCAGGGACGATGAGAATTGCAGTCCTACAATATTCTCCACCCCTGCTCTAAGTCTGTTCCAATCCCAGCTCAGCCAAAATTCCGGCAGGATATATAGCACAACTTACTCTTGTTCCATGTCCATGTATTTTAAATTATTTAATTTAACAACAACAACAACAACAATTTTATACCCCACCCATTTGGCTAGATTTCCCCAGCCACTCTGGGCAGCTCCCAACAGAATATTAATAATAATAATAATAATAATAATAATAATAATGTGATAAAACATCAAACATTAAAAACTTCCCTAAACAGGCCTGCCTTAAGATGTCTTCTAAAAGCCAGATAGTTGTTTGTTTCCTTGACATCTGATGGGAGGGCGCCACTACCGAGAAGGCCCTCTGCCTGGTTCCCTGTAACCTTACTTCTCGCAGTGAGGGAACCGCCAGAAGGCCCTCGGAGCTGGACCTCAGTGTCCGGGCAGAATGATGGGGGTGGAGACGCTCCTTCAGGTATAGTGGGCCGAGGCCGTTTAGGGCTTTAAAGGTAAGCACCAACACTTTGAATTGTGCTCGGAAACGTACTGGCAGCCAATGTAGGTATTTCAGGACCGGTCTTGGCGGCCACTCGCAGTCGCCAGTCTAGCTGCTGCATTCTGGATTAGTTGTAGTTTCCGGGTCACCTTCAAAGGTAGCCCCATGTAGAGCGCATTGCAATAGGACTTAGTACATTAGCTTTCCACTGCCAGTTCCACATAACGCAACCAATAAATGCATATTAAGAAAAGGAAGTACATTCAATCCATATTGTGGATTGCCACTAGGAAAAAAAATCCCCTCCGATGAAAAACAAATCTTAATTTGCTAGCAGCATCAAAATTGCTGATTATTCGATGCCAAGGGGCGGGGGAAGCTATATCCCTTGAGATGATGGAAGGCTTCTAAATAACAGGGGGACCCTCCACAAGTAGAAGACTTCCCACGTTGTAAGAATGATGGTCAACTGTTAAAATGGAGACTGACAGGCTGGAGTGGGCAGATCTTGCCAGAGAAATGAATGCTTGAATATGGCTAGGTGGTGTCACTTATGCCCACTGCTGCCACTGTCAGTGGTCACCAGTGTCATAAAACCCCCTAGGTGGTGCGCCAACAGGCAATGCAGCACTCAGCTGAAAATGATTTTCCATTTTAAGCAAAAAAAAAAAAAAAAGATTAAAGTGTTATAGGTAAAGGGACCCCTGACCATTAGATCCAGTCGTGTCCAACTCTGGGGTTGCGACGCTCATCTCGCTTTATTGGCCGAGGGAGCCGGCGTACAACTTCCGGGTCATGTGGCCAGCATGACTGAGCCACTTCTGGCGAACCAGGGCAGCGCACGAAAACGCCGTTTACCTTCCTGCCGGAGCGGTACCTATTTATCTACTTGCACTTTGACGTGCTTTCAAACTGCTAGGTGGGCAGGAGCAGGGACCGAGCAACGGGAGCTCACCCTGTCGCAGGGATTCAAACCGCCGACCTTCTGATCAGCAAGCCCTAGGCTCAGTGGTTTAACCCACAGCGCCACCTGGGTCCCTTAAAGTGATTAGGGTTGGGTTAAAAATAATAATAATTCAGTGCTTGCAGCTGCCTACTTCACAATGGCCATTGGGCAGAAAAGGGGGAAGGAGGTGGGTGGGGTGGGGGAAAAATACGAGAGAGACATTGCACACACCTTTGTAAATCAAGAAAATATATAATAATAATAATAATAATAATAATATGGTCATTGGGCTTTCATGTTCGCCATCATATTGGTATCCTTTTGTAGGGAGGTGAACAACCACCTGGGTACAATTTAGGATGTAAAATTCTGGCTGGAAAGACCTAGTGGTGCCTCTTGAAAAAGCAGGATTTTGTCTTAAGATGGCCATGCAAGCTCAAGCAAGGCTTCTCCAGGAATAGCTGCTTTGTTGAGCCAAGTGGCTGCTCGTTTGTTTAAGACATTTTCACAGGATATCCTAGTTAAGCCTGACAGCTTGTTTACAACGGGTTCTTGCCTTCAGGCAATCTCCAAGTGATGTCAGCTACTGAAATTTCAGCAGCGGCCAGGGCAGCTCAGCCTCGCGTTTCGCCAGGAAGCTCTCCGGGCAGCAGCTGCAACTTGCTCAAGTGTTAGAGAAATAGCTCACAATCCCAAAATGTGAAGCCTCACCATTTCTAAATTCCCCTTTGAGTTTTCTGAAACACTGTGCAGTATCTTTGGTGAACTATCAGCCATTCTAGGGAGACGTAATTCTGTGTGATCTTGCTGAGGCGAGGCTCAATGAGCCAAGGAAGGATCTGCCCCTTCAATGCTTAAAAAACCCCCAAAAAACCAACAACCCTAGAATCTTGGATTCAAAAGCTTTCCTGTGCAGAACAGAGACGAGGTTTGTGTGTTGATCATGGAGACAATGATGAGATTCATTCAAATGGATAAACAGCAGTCTCTGTGGGAGACAGGATCTTATTTAAGGATGACGGAAAAGAGTTTCTGTGCAAATATATGGGTTTCTGTTCTGAAAATAGTTACTTCCACTAAACTCTTAAGTTCAATCACCCAGAGGGCAACTTTTGATATATGCATCACTTGGTGTTGGCATACCCTCCAACATTTATCCGATGAAAATACAGTGGTACCTCTGGGTATGAACTTAATTTGTTCTGGGAGTGCATTCTTACCCCGAAACATTTGCACCCAGAGGCGTGCTGTTCTGCGCAGGCGCTGTGGGCGGAAACCTTTCCTTTACTTCCGGGTTTGCTGCGTGCGTAGCCCTAAGCATTCGCAAAAGGGGTGGTTCGTATCCAGAGGTACCACTGTAGGGACAACCTATTCCATAACAATGATGGTGATGGTGATAATTTTATTATTTAAACCTCCGATGCGGCTTCCGATTGAGTGCAGGAAGCTCCTGCAGCCAACCGGAAGCCGCGCCTTGGTTGTCAAATGTTTTCGGAAGTCGAACCAACTCCCGGAACGGATTCCGTTTGGCAACCAAGGTATGACTGTACTTGAATGCGAGGTTTGGTTTGCTTGTAGGGCAGCCTCTAGACTGGACAGAGAGCCAGGCGAGAGTAAGGCTCAGGCTCGTACCATCTCCCATTATGTACAGAACCTTTAATGTGAACCACAGCCTTTACGTTTGGGCCTAAAAACATCTGTGCTTTACTGAATGAATCATGCCGGCTGCCCCACTATGCACTAAAAGTTCCATGTGCAGTGGAACACAGGAAGTTGTCATAAACGGAGTCGGGCAATGGGTCCATCTAGCTCAGCATGGTCTGCACACTAGTAATGGTTCTCTGGGATTTCAGCCAAGGGAAAGTCCCAGCCCCAGTGGTGTGGCAGGGGGAAGGGGGCCACAGGGGTGGTTGCCCCGGGCACAAAATTTCAACACCTGCCACCGCCTCAATACAGCTACATGCTTCCATCTCTGAGCTCCACTGAAAACTTCTCAATGAGAACCAGGAATGACCTCTCCAGACTACACGACTCTTCTTTTCTTAACCCTGCACCTGTGATCTCCTGGGTGATGTGGACACCTTAGGCAGTTGTGTGTGCATGCGTACTCCATCCATTTCCTTCCTGCCCTGCTTCTGTGCAGCCCCGGGCACTGGTAACCCATGCTATGCCACTGCCCAGCCCTACCAGGAAATGTTAGGCATTGAACCTGGGCCTTTTCTGCATGCAAGGAAGATTCTCTACCGCTGAGCTATGCAGCCATTCAGTGGGGGAAGTGTGTGAGTTTGCAGCTTCCTCCAGCGCATAGCCCACATGCTCGGGCCACGTGTCGCATACTTTCCTATGGAACTTGTTCCCATTATATATGTTTAGCACTACAGTGTACAAGTCCTCTGTATACACACTGCGTCCTCTTATTATATTGCCAGCTTTGTGTTCCAACAGTTATGTATGTTCCCTATTAAATTGAGCCCCTGCTGATACACAACGAAAATTTGAAATCTCTTCCTCGCCTGAGCTGGAGAGCACATTGCCTCATTAATAAAGCCCCCTCCTGTTGGACTTAATAGAATAGGAATGGAATCAGATCTCCTACCTGGCAGCAAAGACAAGCTATAGGTTACCATGCAATTGATAATTTATTAGAAGTACGCTGATCTATCTAGTATTCATATCAGGCTTATGACCACAGTATATAAAAATGGGAAACAATACAAAAAATATATGCAGCTTATAGATATTTTGTTCCTGACTGAAAAATACTTTAAAAAAAATTCTCATGAGTTATTTTAAGATGCAAATTATTCTTTGGAGTTGCACTGATAAATAGTTGTTAGCATTTGCAGTTAAAATGCATATTCACCTGAGCAGCGATTAAGCATATTCACGGTGCAAGTTAAATACTGTGTTTCAGAAAAGAACTCCTCCTACATCACTCCAAGTCACTAGCAGCAATTTGGGAGATATAATAAAAAAATAGGAAGCTTTCGGGGCCCAGAGAAAGAGCGGACTGCACCCTATAGTTAAAGTGTCAACTTAAGATGACATTTACAGTCCATGGGGTGCAGCAAAGAAGCAGAGGAACATTACTAGAAAATAGAAACCATCAGTGATAAAAGTGTTAATATGCTCTGTATGCTCTTAATGTGCACAGAGTAACAGTTTCACAGCCCTTTTCTTTGAACAGCTATTTTCTGGAGAGAAGAGAATCCGTTATGAAAGGCTGACCACCATGTAAATGCTTGTTAAAGGAATATAATATACGAGAGAAATATGAAGAAAATCTGTATTAAAAAGAGGTATTACTGTCCCTCCTTTGTTACTTGCTTGTTTTTTCAGTGTCCGTGTGTGTGTGTCCGTGTGTCCGTGTGTGTGTGTGTGTGTGTGTCTAGATATATAGATATACCAGTATATTCGTACCTTGGAAGTTGAACAGCTTAGTTCCCGAATGTTTTGGCTCCTGAGCATCGCAAACCTGGAAGTCAGTGTTCTGGTTTGTGAACTTTTTTTGGAAGCCCAACGTCCGACAGGGCTTCCGCGGCTTACGATTGGCTGCAGGAGCTTCCTGCGCTTGGGTTTTTGAATGCTTTGGAGTCGAACGGACTTCCGGAACGGATTCTGTTCGACTTCCAAGGTACGACTCGTGTGTGTGTGTGTGTGTGTGTGTGTGTGTGTGTGTGTGTAACCACCAATTTTTTAAAAAAGGAATAATTTTTACAAAGCTGTTAGATCGAGTTCTTCCACGAGGATCTGGGCCCCAAAAGCACTCCAGCCAATTTGGTGTTACTGGAAATGGGAGACACGTTCCCATTCCTTTTGTATCAACATATTTATTTATATGTTGCTGAGGTAATTGTGACACGGTTGTATGTTCATATCAGCTGCATGCAGGGATCTGCTGGTGAATCGGGGCAAGTCTCTCTGTGAGTGTTGGTGAATTAGAAAAACCTAAACTGAGGTTAGAAAATAATGCTGAAGGCTAAAAACCCTTTCAAGCAATACGTGTTCCTCCTGTGGCAGATGGTGCCTCTTCAAACCACAACCCAGCTTTATCTCTCAAGTTCGAGCAATGAGTGGCCTCTCCTACAGTTCAAAAAAGGGAAGTGCTCTTGAAATTATTATCAACTTGTGGAAAGTGCCCTGTTCTGTCGGGAATCCTTGCAAACTAAAAAAGAAAGATTGAGATTTAAAAATAGATTTTAAAAAAAGTTTCTTAATGGGTTAGGGTGTGTACCCGCCCCACCTCCTGCTCAATCTAATCTGGATGCTCCTAACTCAGATCAGGCCCCAAATTGATTCAGGGGTCAGTCAAAATGATTAATTAGGGGGGAAATAGGGGAGAAACGTACGTTGAAAATGTTGTCTATAAGAATAAAAGGAAATTACTATAAACTAGTTTGGAGATGGTATTTAACACCAGTCATATTAAATCAAATAAACAAGGAATATTCAGTGTTATGTTGGAGGGGTGCCAGGAAACAGGGAATTATGTTCACATGTGGTGGGGGTGTAAATATGTACATTTTTTTTGGCAAAGGGTGTTTAAGGAGATAACAGAAATCACTGGGTTAAAGCTGGCCAAAAGTCCAGAGGTAGCAATATTATCAATTTACGATGGGGTGGAAGGTTCACAGGCTATGAAGGACTTGCTCACAAATTTATTGACAGAATTATTATAGCCAGGAAGTGGAAGGGGCAAGCAGAATATAAAATGGAAGGATGGTATAAAGAGGTGTGGGATATAGCTATTAACGATAAATTAACATGTGCCATTAAGGCAGGAGAAATGATTTTGAGGAGATCTGGAGGGTGTTTGTAGAATTTGTACTGTGAAAACGGAAAGGGATCAAACCAGCGCAAGAAGTGTTGAAATTCTGGGAGGTTGGATAGTTACCATGGAATGATCTCGGTGGTTTTTAATTAAGGTTTTTAAACCTTAATTAAATGTGTGGTCAGGAGGGATGGAGGAAGGAGGAGATGCTGTGTCATCTTTCAACACCCTGCTTTTTAATCAGGGTTTTTAGACCCTAATTAAAACCCTGGTGAGTAGGGCAGGGGGAGGAGATCCCCCACCTCCCATGACCACATTGCAAAGAGCAGGATTGAAACTTGCGTTCACCAGCTGCTGAACAGAAGGCTCAGTTCTGAGCTGTTGCTTCGCCAGCATGTTCCTCCTTATGAGGAGTAGGACTGCACTCTCTGCTCAGTCCCTGTAGGGACACTAGCTCAGTCCTGATAATCTCAACTGAAAATATTTTTCCCTGTTAGGAACAGGTGTGTGTAGCTCACATATGAACCTGAATGGCAAAGAACATGGATAGGCAAACTAAGGCCTGGGGGCTGGATCTGGCCCAATCGCTTTCTCAATCCGGCCCGCGGATGGTCCGGGAATCAGCGTGTTTTTACATGAGTAGAATGTGCCCTTTTATTTAAAATGCATCTCTGGGTTATTTGTGGGGGATAGGAATTCGTTCATTATTTTTATCAAAATATAGTCCGGCCCCCCACAAGGTCTGAGGGACAGTGGACCGGCCCCCTGCTGAAAAAGTTTGCTGACCCCTGGCAAAGAAGCTTTGCTTTTCATTTTATTTCCTCGTTTTATTTCCACTTCAAATAACAAAATCTCTACAGCTCTGAAGAAAGGCAACCTTATTTGAATAAAGGCAGCCAGAATGTTACCCGATTTAATATCAAGAAGCTCTGGCAGTTCCAAGACTGTATAGAATACCAGAAGGGAACTTCACAATGTACATAAGAAAGCGCTGCCTGAAAACCTCTCTGCTCAGAAGGCTTCTCTAGTTTTCCACGTGTGGTAAGTTTTTCAACTAAGTTATTACCCATGTGGAATCTGAGGTGATATCATCCCATGAGTGGGCTGCAGGGTTGGCTCTGCCTATAGTGGACACACACACAGCTTTTTTCCTAAAATAATGTTGAGGGGTACTCTCATTTTGACTCAAGAAAATCACCATTTTATAGTTCAAATTGGGAAAAATAAATACAGTCAATGGACAAAAGTACAAAGATTCTCAAACCTTTAGGGGTATGCGTCCCCCTGCGTCTCCCCCCGAAAAAAAGCACTGTATGTATACAATTTTTATTTAGTTTTACAAATTAAAATTCACATTCAAAATCATGAATTATGAAAAAATAAACAACGATTCAACCAAATCTCTGGACCCGCCCACCCATGGGTTCCATCGCTAGTCCTTTTCTGCTGCATATTTTAAGTCACTTTTAAGAAAAGCCCAGAATTATTTCTTTTGGGAATGTTAGACGATGATATCCAAGTCACGGATAGATGCATATTAATGTACGCAGCAGCAGCAGCCAGACTCCTTGTAGTGAAAAATTGGAAAAGCGAAAGAATACCCAGTAAAGAAGATTGGCAAATTAAAATGATATCATATTATAATTTGGCAACAAAAATAGGCGAAATTAAAGGAATAAGTGAAGATAAAATAGATAAAGATTGGAAATTGTTTAAGGATTATATAATACCGTATGTTTTGTAGAAAAAGCTGATCTCTTGGCAGATTTGTGAAGGCTCAAACAGATAAATGTGGAAAAGGGAAGAACTACAGATACAGTTATACACAAAAACAAAGAACCAGAAAGCGCAATATAGGAAAGGCTGGAAGTCATCACGGGGTGGTGGTGGGTGATGAGGGATGGGGGAAGTAATTTTCTTTTCTTTTATGTATTCTTCTATTCTTTTTTACTCATTGTTTTTTTTCTGTATTGTGCAAAAAGATATCAATAAAATTTAAATTAAAAAAAAATTAAGTCACTCCAATTTTTAAATATCCCATATATCCCTAGTTCTTGTTAGATTACAAGTGTTATTCAAATCCTGCTAAAGAGCTCAGCTGTGTACAGTGGTCTCCAAGGTAAGTTATAAATTCCCCCCATTCTTTATTGAAATTCTGTTCTTCCTGCTTTCTGATTATCCCAGTCATTTTTGCCATCTCCACATAGTCTATCAGTTTGGTCTGCCATTCCTCTCTGGTGGGAACTTTTTCTTCCTGAGGACTCCTCAAATTTTAAGCAGGGGGCTGGGCCCCCTCAATATTCCTTGGCCTACAACAGGCCTCGCTGCTGCCCCTCCCGGCTATGACCAGCCCCACCAGTGGCCGGCCCCGTCAGACCTCCTCCTGCCACATAACGTCACTCAATCAATCAATCAATCAATAACATTTATTCGACCGTCAGTTAGAAAGCACATATTATCCATACAAAAGTTAAAACGCCTAAACATCTGGAAAAGCGTGACACTTAGAAACAGCGAAAAGTATATTATACATTTAGACCCGTGTCAATACAGTCAATTTTAGCCTTACGACGCTTAAAGGCCAAAAAAAGAAATTTGGCCACCGAGAAGGTTGTTGTTCCAGTGAACTTGTTCAGCAAATACAAAACTAGTCTTTCTCTGTCTACTGGGCTATGTTGGCATAGGAGTGGAACTATAAGTTTTTGTCTAAGATCTGCATAGAATGGGCAGATCAAAAGAATATGTTCAGTTGACTCAACCACTTCCAGAGCACAGGGGCAAAGTCTCTGGGCGTATGGGACTCCCCTGAACCTTCCCCACAAAACCGTCACTCAAAGTTGGGTAGAACCCAGCCCCTGTGGCCCTTTTCTGTGCCATGGGGCTCACCCTAGCCCCCCTAAGCTAGCCTACTGCCCTCAAGTGAGGAGGTTGTGGGGTGCTGTCACAGCAGCCGTGATGAAGCAAGATTCAATTGCCAGCCAGATAGGATCCTGTACATGGAAATGGTGAGAGAAGTGGCACCATGTTGCCCATCTTCTCAGGCAGGCCGGTCCTGGCAGACGGCATTGTTTTATTTTAAGCGATTCTGCGTCTCCACAAAAACCTTTCATATTTCGTCTAGGATCCTTAATCCACCCCATTCAGAGTCCCCGAGGGGAACGGCAGCTCTTCGCACGACTTGATATAAGGCAATTACAGAAATGGTAATTGCAGAATTTTCCATCCCTCTTAAGAGCCTGCTATTTTAGGGCATTGCAAGTATGATCTGCATTAAAATGTTGCAGCGAAGAGTGCTCTTGTTCATTGTTCCAGGCAGTCAGACCACACCCTCCTCCAGGACAGTCCATTCCACTCCTCCCTCCAGTTTCTATGTGCCCCCCCTAAAAATAAAAGCACTCCATGGTTACTGAGCACATTCAGTTCTCAATTAGCTGTTTTTAGGTCTTTCCTCCTGCACTCAGAATGATCCACCCCCCTTTTAAGGGAGAGGTTATTTTCTGCAAACTTTAGGATTCCTCCAAGCCAGCTGATACCACCTGCTTGTGTGTAAAGGTAAAGGTAAAGGTAAAGGTACCCCACACCGTTAAGTCCAGTCGCGGACGACTCTGGAGTTGCGGCGCTCATCTCGCTTTACTGGCCGAGAGAGCTGACGTACAGATTCCGGGTCATGTGGCCAGCATGACTAAGCCGCTTCTGGCGAACCAGAAAAGCACACGGAAACGCCATTTACCTTCCCGCAGGAATGGTACCTATTTATCTACTTGCACTTTGACGTGCTTTCGAACTGCTAGGTTGGCAGGAGCTGGGACCAAGCAATGGGAGCTCACCCCGTTGCGGGGATTCGAACCACTGACCTTCCGATCGGCAAGCCCTAGGCTCAGTGGTTTAACCCACAGCGCCACTCGCGTCCCTCCTGCTTGTGTGTAGATGGTGCCAATTCGGCTGCATAATATTTCGTTTATAACCCTTTCCCTTTGTATTTAGAGGTCCTATTCCTCCCTCAGCTTGGCACAAAGTGAAAATAGTTGTTTCCAGGAAAGCTGCCATTGTCTCACAGATATATGGGTACTGGAGTGACAATAACTAATACCGCAGCTTCCTTCCCTGAAAACCTTTGCTGGTTGCAGAGATAAGGCTGCTGTGCCGCAAGCTGCTGTCGTGTTTAGGTGTGGAGGTTTCCTTCAGGGAGGGTGGACCAGGTCAAACTGAAGGCTATAAAGATTTCTGCAGCGTCACAAACCGGTAGAGGAAACAGGTGACAGGGCACCAGCCACCCACTGATTTATGTCGAGCATTATGAGCGCTAGACAACACAAAGAAATAGCAGCCCGTCTAAAATTAAACGGTTTAACTTATGCCGAGGTTGCACAGCTGACAGGCACTAATTTATTTTGGCTACTTTGGAACATTTATTTTATTTACTTGGTCTTAAGGTAAATGCCAAAGATGCAGTTTTTGAAAATCAGACAGGAAAGGACTTGAAAAGCAGAACAGGAAAAGTACAGAGCAACTGAAACTAAATATGCACCATATATATATATCCACTCCAGTGGTTTCCTAATTGGCGGCAGTCAAAGAGCTATGCACATGGCATTTCTTTAGAAAGTTACATATTTGGAGGGGACCGAAGCAAATCAGGTTTCAAATCATTTGGTTTACTGACCGGAGGAGACTGCTTGCACTGTAATCAGAAGGCCGGTGACCTTCAAAGGCAGGAACAGATAACAAACAGTGGAGTGGCAGCAACAGAAAAAGGTTAGTGTGAAACTGCAGACTATGAAATTGGGGAGGCAGATGGAGGCAAAAGAAAATAAGGTCAGTACTACACCTGGTAAGAGTCTTACAGCACAACCCTACAATAGTAATAGTAATGATTATGATGATGGTGATGTAAGATAAAGGTAAAGGTGTTGGGACGATTTCTATGAGCCCACACAGTACACCATGCACGTCACACACCATGTTGGCACACCACGGTGTCTCTGCGCCGGCCGGGGGCGACGTGCTGGCAAGCCACGTCGCCCTGAACGTCGGAGTGGCAGACACGTGTCAAGGAGAACAATGGACAAATGGCGGACGCATGGAAAAACACCAGGGAGCACGAGGAGGGTGCATGAGAGGAGCGTGAGGAGCAGTCACATACACTATGGCGAGGTCCTGGGTGAGGCTTGGGGGTGTCACCCCTTTCCATATATGGGGTGGAAAGTTTTCAAAGTTTTCCCCTGTTGGGACCTGAGTTATGCTAATGTGGTTAATGTTTAAAACATGTTGTGAAACCCAATAAAAGAGAGCCCGCAAAGAGTCGAGGTCGCCTTCCGCACATTCATCCTGCCTCCCGAGTCTCGTTGTTTCGCCATCTCCGCATAAAGGACCCCTGGATGGTTAAGTCCAGTCAAAAGTGACTATGGGGTTGTGGCGCTCATCTTGCTTTCAGGCCGAGGGAGTTGGCATCTGTCTGCAGACAGCTTTCCGGGTCATGTGTCCAGCATGACAAAACTGCTTCTGGCACCACGGGACACCATGACAGAAACCAGAGCACACGGAAATATTGTTTACCTTCCCGCCGCAGTGGTACCTACTTATCTACTTGCACTGTCATGCTTTTGAACTGCTAGGTTGGCAGGAGCTCGGACAGAGCAACGGGAGCTCACCCCGTCGCAGGGATTCAAACCGCCGACTTTACAATCGGCAAGCCCAAGAGGCTCTGTGGTTTAGACCACAGCACCACCCACGTCCCTAATAATAATAATAATAATTATAATAATAATAATAATAATAATAAATCCCTCCTCATTTGACTGGGCTGCTCCAGCCACTATGTGCAGCTTCCAACATATACAAAAACATAATAAAACATTAGACATTAAAAAACTTCCTTATACAGGGCTGCCTTCAGGTTGTCTAGTTACTTATGTCCTTGACATCTGATGGGTGGGTGCCACGACCAAGAAGGCCCTCTGCCTGATTCCCTGTAACTTCACCTCTATCAGCTGATTGTCTAATTTTTCAATATGAGATGCTTTGATTAGTTTATTGTTGATATGACTACATTTGTTACATTTTCTGTTAGTGAATTACACAACATGTTTTGATGCCGGGAGCCACCTTGAAGATGGTTTACTATGGAAAGGCAGCATTCAAAGAAGCAAAGATGGTGATAAGTTTTAAAAGTTGGATATTGGGGGGGGGAGTGGAGACAAGAAGTGGTGTTGTGTTAATGACATTGAACGGATGCTCTGCAAAAGGTGAGTGGAACTCACTGTGGCTATTCTCCAGTAAGAGCCCAATGTAAAAGCTGCCAGAGTCTTCTGGCACCTTAAAGGCAAAACAGATTTATTGTCACAAAAGCTTTTGTAGACTAAAGCTCACTTAAGCAGATATATGAAGTGTCATTCTCATTTGGCAGAGGGGAAAAAAATGTGAACAGTGGGTCCAAAAGATCACGAAACGCAAGAGGCACAGTCACAGAATGCCAGACTGTATCTCTCACTACATGACCTTTTGGTCCCGCTGTTTACAATTTTCTTTGTAGGTCTCTCTCCCTCTGTGATTTCTCTCTCTCTGACAACTGAGGATAACACTCCATGTATCTTTGAAAGCTTATGGCACACTAAGTCTGCTAGACTTGTAGATATGCCCATAAAAATCTCTAGCCTATCCCCCCAAAATACTAGCCAACTAAGAGACTTGTCACCTACATTCCCATCCTTCACAGCCAGCATAAAAATACCGACTACTCAGCTTCCACTGAGTAGGATGGCAGATGAGGGACACATCACTCTACGTCCTGTTTGCCATTTCCATGATGGTCATGGAAGAACTTTACTCCCTTGATGGCTAGCACAGAAACCAAGTGGGCTTCTTGGGGAAGTATGGAGATTCTCCTTCTTCTTCTTTGGCGATCACTTGTAGCCAAGTAAGATTGTCTTCCATAAACATGGTTTTAACAATGAGTCTGTAAGTGATTGTGGAGACCAATTCTGGAACCACACGTCCTTCCATAGTGGGGACATTGGATTTCAGGCGGGAGTTGATCAAGGTGTGGATTTGCCAAGCATGCCTTCCTCTTATCACGTTTCTCCCTTGCGTCCTGAGTTTGAGTGTCTTCAAAGCCCATGACACCTTTGGTAAAGGCTGTTCTCCAATTGGAGCACTTGCAGGCAAGTGTTTCCCAATTGTTCGTGTTTATACTAACAAATTTTTTGATTTGCCTTGAGACAGTCTTTAAACCTCTGTTGTTGACCATCAGCATTACGCTTTCCATTTTTAAGTTCAGAATAGAGTAGTTGCTTTGGAAGACGATAATCAGGCATCTGTTTTGTGCTGTTTTTTGTTTTATTTTTTCTTTCTTTCTGTTTTTACGGGATGGCATGCAATTTCGTTGCACTTGTATAGCGTTGTGCTTGTACTTGTGCAATGACAATAAATTATCTTATCTTATCTTATCTGCACAACATGAGCAGTCCAACGAAGTTGATGTTGAAGAATCATTGCTTCAACACTGGTGATCTTTGCTTCTTCCAGGCATTAGTTTGCCTGTCTTCCTAAGTGATGTGTAAAATTTTTCAGAGACACTGTTGATGGAATCTTTCAAGGAGTTGGAGATGGCATTTATAAGTGGTCCATGTTTCACGAGCATACAGTAAGGTTGGTAGTACAATAGCTTTGTAAACAAGCATTTTGGTTTCCCTGCGAATGTCCCAGTCCTCAAACACTCTGCACTTCAATCGGGAGAAAGTCCCACTCACAGAGCTCAGGTGATCCTCTGCTCGCGGCTGCAGCCGCATGTAAAGGATCCTCCGTTCGCGGCTGCAGGCATTGCTACGTATGACGCATGCATCCTATGTAGCGACGCCCTGCCCCCGGGTGCACATCATGTTTGCTGCTCTGGGTGCCCGGGGGCGCTTCCTACGCCACTGCCTGGAGGACCAGAGGTTTCTCCATCCCCACCCCTGCTATACGAGCTGCTTCTTTCCCCAAATCCATGTACAGTGGTACCTCGGGTTAAGAATTTAATTTGTTCTGGAGGTCCGTTCTTAACCTGAAACTGTTCTTAACTTGAAGCACCACTTTAGCTAATGGGGCCTCCCGCTGCCGCTGTGCCACCAAGCAGTTTCTGTTCTCATCCTGAAGCAAAGTTCTTAATCCAAAATGGCACAGCTAACAAATAGCTTAAGAGGTAACTCCAAACAAGTATTTAGAGAAAAATGGGATAAATATAAATGCTATGTACGGAATTATACTAATGGTACGGTATCTATGTTGGCATTCGAGTGATCTTGGTGACAGATTTAGTTTGGTATTATAATTAAGGATACAGACAGATATTAGAATGTAACAGAATTAGAGTAAGAAATGTACAACAAAAGATTTACGTTTATTTTTACGAAAGAGTATACAGGTGGGACGGACAGGAAGTCAAGTTGTAAATCTACATGTTTTTCTTTTTTGGTAAATTCTGATGGGTCTTTATTTATTTATTTATTCCCCCCCTTCCTCATGGTTTGCTTTTGTGTTTACCTTTTTTCCCTTTAGTTTGTATTTGTATTTGTATTGGCACTTCTTTAATTTGTACTCAATTATAATGTTGTAATAATATTGTAATTGCAATTTTTTGTGTTTGGTTGTAATAGATGATTGAGTTTCAATAAAGTTTCAAAAGAAGAAGAAGAAGAAGTTCTTAACCCGAGGTACTATTTCTGGGTTAGCAGAGTCTGTAACCTGAAGCGTCTATAACCTGAAGCATCTGTAACCCGAGGTACCACTGTACCACAATAAGACATCTTCCAGGCAAAAGAATTCAGTGCAATTTCTCCATGCCTGTGCATCAGACTGGCAGTCCCCTGGAAACAGATAAGGCCAACTTGACGTATTCATGTATTCTGTCTTAAACGAACTTGTGATCATGCTGCCAACCTTTCCCACAGATTAGAGGAGCAAGTTCAGTCAGTGACACCAAGTCACAGATGTCTAGACAAGGAAACCAGATTGTATTTTAAAAAGTGCTAGAACTCAAATTAGTGCAGTAACCCCCCCCCCCACAAAACCACCCTTTTAACACTGTAACAACATTATCGTTGTCTAACTACCCACAGTGTTAAGCTAACAGCTTCAGACTTGTTATTTCTGAACATCATTGAGCCTTGGAAAACGTTGACTTTTGGGCACTCCATATCAAAGGAATGTGAACGGTTCAGCTCTTTCCCACCTTAGTTCGTTCAGTGCATTCCAGGTTGCTCTTGCCCAGTGTCAACAGAAGACCTATTTAGGGAGACTGAGAAAGGTCTTGTGAGCTTCTTGTCCTGAGGCAAGTTCAGCTGTCTTGCAGAATTTGCATTAGAATAAGAAAGCACACTTGTCTCAAGCAAGTTTTCTTCCAACACCCACTAACTGAGGAAAGGAATGTATGCTGGGTGGGATCCCTACACTTCAGCTTTTATTTTGCATTTAGCTGATATGAAAAGGTATTGTTTTGTAGGAAGCAAGCATCCACCTCTTCTTTGCATGTACGCATCGGAAACTGAAGTGCCCTGCCTCTTCAGCCTATTTTTCCAAGTCCATTCAACTTCTCCCTTCTCTAATTAGAGTCTGTCCAAAGTTCCTATGATTAGAGGCTATCTTTACATCTCTCAGGTGCCAAAATCCCAAAGAAGAAGAGTTTGGATTTGATACCCCGCTTTATCACTACCAGAAGGAGTCTCAAAGCGGCCAACATTCTCCTTTCCCTTCCTCCCCCACAACAAACACTCTGTGAGGTGACTGGGGCTGAGAGACTTCAAAGAAGTGTGGCTAGCCCAAGGTCACCCAGCAGCTGCATGTGGAGGAGTGGGGATGCGAACCCGGTTCACCAGATTACGAACCCACTGCTCTTAACCACTACACCACACTGGAGCAGAAAAGACTATTTATGTATGTGACCACGGCTGCACGGATGTTACTGGCCCGGAGATGGAAAGATGATAAAGTCCCTACCAGAGAAGAATGGCAGATGAAGTTAATGGACTATGCTGAAATGGCTAAAATGACCGTAAGAGTCAGAAATCAGGAAGACCAAAATTTTAACAAGGAATGGGGAAATTTATAACTTATCTTAAAGAGCACTCTAAACAGTTAAAATCGTTAGTAGGATTGGAATAGCACTCATAGTTTAAGGTTGATTCTGGACATAATGGAAGAAGTAAAAGGTTTGGATTAGCATAAAATATGTGGGAGGAACTGATTAATAATAGGACCCACACTGGGCAGGATGGAAGTCCAGGAGATTCCTTGGAATCTCATTTTTATGATTTATGTTTGATATATTTCTGTAAATTTTTAAGTTGGAAAATCAAATAAATAAATTTATAATAACTTTACATAGTCAAAATCAAAGTTACGAAGCTGGATCCTCTTTTGATAAGACAAGAGTCGCGTGGGGTGATCTCTGAACACTGCTACATCATGGTGACATGAACAGAGGCGTAGCAAGCCCAGGTGGTACCCGGGGCGGAATTTTTTTTGTCACCCCCCCCACTTTAATTTTTTAAAAAATTAAAAAAAATTAAAAAGTGTCACCCCCCTCTGATGGTGCCACTTTGCGAGGTGTGGGGGTTTTGTGTGTGTGTGTCTATTATCTCTTTTTTTTCAATAAAGTTAATAATAATAATAATAATAATAATAATAATAATGTAAAAAAATAAAAATAAATAAAAATTAAAAGTGTCACCCCCTCTGATGGTGCCACTTTGTGAGGTGTGGGGGGTTGTGTGTGTATGTGTCTATTATCTCTTTTTTTCAATGAAGTTAAAATTTAAATTTTTTTTTAAAAAAACATTAAAAAAACATTTTTTTTTTTAAAAAGTGTCACCCCCCTCTGGGGTGGAACCCGGGACGGCCCGCCCCCCCCCCCGTTGCTACGCCCCTGGACATGAAAAAAACCATGGCTCTCCAATCTAAATGAAAGTTAACAACAAAACAACAAAAAAAGAGTACTTACTAGTGTCCAAAAGAGGTAAATTGTGAAGAGTGCGACAGTGAGTGCAATGAGGCCAACAGCTTCTAGCCTACTACTAAAGTGCAGGTGGTCCACTGCTCCCCGAAGACACAGCCAGCCCGAGATGGTAGCCAACGGAGTAATAAACAAGAAGCACACCATGTCCCCAAACAAAGTTCGTTTCTCGTGCTGGGGGCCGGGATTTCTTAGCCACTGTTGAAAGAATTAGCACAGAATAAGTCTCAACAAAATCAATGTTTTCATCCGGATAACTTGGCTCCCTTCCCTTAACACAACTCACAACATTGCACTGTCTTTTTAGTTAGTTCTCTACAACCCAAAACACAAGCCAGATGATTGCAAAGAAAGAAAGAGGTACGGTTCGCAGGCTATGACGGATCTGCTCACAAATTTATTGACAGCTGCATGAAATAGCCAGGAAGTGGAAGGGGCAAGCAGAATATAAAATGGAAGAATGGTATAAAGAGGTGTGGGATATAGCTATTAACAAAAAATTGGCATGTGCCATTAAGGAAAGATGGGGAATATGCTGGAGAAATGATTTTGAGGAGATGTGGAGGGTGTTTGTAGAATTTGTACTGTTAAAACGGAAAGGGGTCAAACCATCACAAGAGGTGTTGAAATTTTGAGAGGTTGGATAGTTACAATGGAATGGTTTCAATGGTGGGGTATACATTTTTATTCTTATTTATTTATGATTATTCCATTGTCAAAACAAACAAACAAACAAACAAACAACAAAAATAAAATAAAATGCTATTATAAACCACTATAAAAAAGAGGTAAAGCGAAGGTGCTTCATCTGAAATAGGGCAAGTTGGGTTTATTTGCTGTTTTCCTTGACACCCCCCCCCCCCATTTCTGGGGTGCAATACTTGCAAAGAGCAGATAATCATTCAATGCTGTAAAAATTATTTAAGAATTTCTGTGCCACGTTGCAAAACAAAATCCACACCCCACATATCCAAGATGGCTTACAATCAAATTGAAAAAGATAGAAAATATAAAACCAATATATAAAATGTTAAAACAGCAGCACGAAACATCTCAGACCAGGAAACCAAGTCAAATGTACTGTAATTTAAAAGCATTTTAAAAGCAGTATCTGTTTAAAACCCGGCCTTCCTTCTTTCTCTCAAAGAGAGAAAACTGGATTTAATGCTTATCTAAAAGAAGATAGGGCGGGAGCCAAACAAACCTCTTGAGGGAGGGATTTTCAAAGATATGAGGTAAATGCTGAAAAGGCTCTTAGGAAAAAAAAAATATACAGACCAAGTATATAGGACAGAAAAGCACTTATTCTCACCCTTTCCCAAATCTGGACATTTCACAGCTTATCTGGGGAATGCTGGCTTTTACGGGTGTGTTTTGGAAACTGAAGGTAAAACTAATTTAATGAAGACTAGTAATGGCTCTCTTGTAGAAACAGCATCAATAACCTGTCTATAAGCCTTGTGTTGTATTTATATGTTTGTGAATGGATGGGCATGGGCATAGGAACAGGCTGAAAAGATCACTCTTTTTTATAATTTGGCAAACCTCTAGGCAGGGTCTGGGAGAGAGAAAACCACTGCTGTTAGAGGTGCCATGAAACCTGCTACTTAATTTTTAAAATGTTTTTAAGAGGGAATAGCTAAAATGCAAAGTTAAACAGTTTCAGATTACAATGCAAGAGTAGTACAAGTATTACAGTTTGGGACCAGGATACCTAAAAGATCGTTTCTCCCCTTATATACCCAACCAATCATAAAACTGGTGGCCTGCAGATAACATCTTAACCAGAGATGCATGCAATGTGGGAATTTGGCCTTCAGTGTGGTGAGACCTATTCTTTCGAACTTCCTTCTGTTACATTAGACAGGTGCCATCCATGTTGTCTTTTTGGAGCTTCCCCTTTTGTCAGGTTCTCTTATCGGTTGCTCAATAGTAACACCAAGCCGTCTTGTCTTTAAATCTCTTTATTTCAGTGCAAAGCTATTTACAGTGCAGAGTTTAGTTTATCATGTCTGCTCAGTCACTAGCAGAATCCGGAAGTGCCTCCCTTCTGTTTTGGCGCCAACACCAAAGCCTTGGCATTCTGAATTGCCGCCTTGTCCTCCTACGTGGGATATGCGCCGGTACTGACGCCTCCCTCTCTGAGCTAGTCTGCTGGGTGGTGCCAGGCCTCCCAGCAACTCCCTGGACACCTGGCACTCCCTGGCTCCCAGCCACTAACTGCTCCTCCCCCAAAACGGGACTCCCAGATTCACTCAAAGATGAATCTGTCGCTAACACAGGCTGCGGGTCCCTGTATGCACTCAGAGCTGGATTGGCAGGGGTGGGCAGACCCCTGACATCTTTCAACAAGGCTTTTAGGTGGAGATATTTATCCCAGCCTGCACATATATTGGAACTATTTTAACTGTTTACACACACACACACACACAGTTTTTGCACTTTTCCTGTTTCATGGTTGTAACTGTTTTGTTTGTTTTATAATTGTATTAAAAATATATATATGTACCCCACCCTGGGATGTTATGGTAAAGGGTGACCAAGAATGCTAATAAATAAATAAGTTGTGCTGCTTAACTGCTGTGTCTCTCTTTTCTCAAACTAGCAGAGCCAATGCACTTAAAATCCTAAACTCTTAAAACGTCTATAGTATCCTTATTCACTTAGATCCCAGCCCCTAGAGAAATAACTGTAGAGATCACTATCCCTGCTTATAGATCGCACGATTGTTGTTATTCCGTTAATTATACGTGCATCTTGCCTTTCAAGGCAACGTACACAGATATCCTCCTTTCAATTTTATCGTTGCAGCCACCTTGTGAGTTCGGTTAGGCTGAGAGAAAGTGACAAGCTCAAGGTCACCCAGTGGAGCTATTACTACTTCTTATGAGAAGAGGTTTGACCACACTGTTTTTCACTGATCATTATACTAGGTACAAAAGCATTCCACACTCAAATCTATATGGCTCATGACTTGTATTTTTTCCTGCTGAGTCTAGAGATTTTTCTAGCAACAAATCATGTTCCGAAGTGACCACTCTGTTTGATATTTGGAGTGCTGGTTGGGGTCTCTTCCTGCCTCAGAGCAAAGGGTTTGACTAAGTTGACTCTTGTCCTTTCCAAAGTTATAATTTGCAGCACCGCATCTCAAAGCACTTTTCGCAATGAATTAGAGAGGGTAAGGCTGCAATTGACTTTTTCAACCTAAGAAACTTCTCCTGTGTTACTGAGATACTAAAAGTAATATGAAGCCAGTAATAAATCTCATCCGTTGAGAGGAGGAGGGAAAAGGGCAGAGGAAAAGAAGATGGGAAGAGCCGAAATGTCACCAAGTGCGCACAAAATAGGAAGGAAGATTTGGAAAACAAGAGCAGAGAAAACAAATGTCTCAGTTCCTAGAATTGTACCAAGAACATAGCTCTAATGCAGGGGTCAGCAAACTTTTTCAGCAGAGGGCCAGTCCACTGTCCCTCAGACCTTGTGGGGGCCAGAGTACCTGCTGCCGGTACTCAAATTCCTTCATGGTGAGGGCGGCGGCAGCGATGGCGCTGGCCGGTTTCTCACTGAGAGGCAGCGGCAGCCTCTGGCACAGCCAGGACCGCCTGGCAGGCAGGCAGGGAGAGCAGTCGGGGTGCCCGGCAGGATCTGCCGCTGCGTGTCAGTGGTGGCTCAACAAATGAAAATCCGTGCTAGAGCCCACCTCAGCACGGCGCGGAAACTGATTGGTCAGTCCCCGCGCCATGCTGAGGCAAGCCCTGACGCGGTCCTTCACTCACTGAGCCGCCGCCGACACACAGCGGCACAACGGATGAAAAGCTGGATCAGTTTCCGCACCGGGCTGAGGTGGCTTTTCATTTGTTGAGCCGCTGCGTGTCGGGCCGCATCGAAGCTTGCCTCAGCATGGCGCAGAAACTGATTGGTCAGTCCCTGCGCCATGCTGAGGTGGGTTCCGGTGCAGGAAAAAAATGGCTGAAAAAATGGGGGGTGGGGAGAACAGAACCCCACGGCAACACTGATCCACGGACCGTTCGCGGGCCGGATCCTGAAGGCAATTGAGCCAGATCCAGCCCGCAGACTGTAGTTTGGTGACCTCTGCTCTAATGGCTACATTCCCCCCTCTAAAGCAGGCTTAATAATATCCCCACCACGCCAAGTTACATTGTATGCTACGAATCACGAACTGAGCAATAAACCAGAAATGTAACTGTAGCAAAGAAGTATCAGGTCTCATATCTGTAGCCTCTGACTTGCACTAATTGTTTTTTATCCGACAGTTCAATTACTTTTGAAACCTAGATCGCAGCAAAATTTAACTCCTGTTAAAAAAATGAGAAGAATGCAAAATTCTCAAGTGTTAATAATTGTAAAAAATATTCAGTAAAACCACCCAGATAAATGCATCTTTTAGTAGATCCAAGACAATTTCTAGTCATTTTCAGACTGTGGTTATTTTGTGTGTGGGATTCAATCACATCCCATGCAATTCAAGCTGATTTGATGTCCTTGTGCAATAAACTCCCTTCCATAATAACAAGAACAACTTCTGGGGAAATAGACAAGCGTGGAATAGCAATGGCTTGATGCAAAGTCATATGGCCTCCCCGCAAACAAATCAAAATGAATGCTCAGTAAACAGTAAAGGTAAAGGGACTCCTGACCATTAGGTCCAGTCGTGACTGACTCTGGGGTTGTGGCGCTCATCTCGCATTAGTGGCCGAGGGAGCCGGCATACAGCTTCCAGGTCATGTGACCAGCATGACTAAGCCGCTTCTGGTGAACCAGAGCAGCGCACGGAAATGCAGTTTACCTTCCCGCTGCAGCGGTACCTATTTATCTACTTGCACTTTGACGTGCTTTTGAACTGCTAGGTTGGGCAGGAGCTGGGACCGAAGAACGGGAACTCACTCCGTCGCGGGGATTCGAACTGCCGACCTTCTGATCGGCAAGCCCTGGGCTCTGTGGTTTAACCCACAGTGCCACCCGCGTCCCCAGTAAACAGTAGACATTGTCTAACCTCCCAACACACCTTCTGCAAACAAATCAGGATGAATGAGAACTGGGGCAAAACTAACAAAATGATTCTGACTAAACATCAGGAAGAACTATTATTTATTATTATTATTATTATTATTATTATTATTATTATTATTGTTATTATTACCCACCCATCTGGCAGCCCCTATGGGTGACTTCCAGCACAATTAAAAACAGAATAATACTTTCTGATGGTAAGAGCTCAACTGTGGACTGGACTGTCTTGGAGGGTGGTGGGCTCTCCTTCCTTGGAGGTGTTTGGGTGGCAACCTGCCCTGTATGATCTAGTTGAGATTCCTGAATTACAGGGGCTGGACTAGATGACCCTTGGGGTCCCTTCCAGCTCTACAGTTCTATGGTTCTATAAATGGTCAACAAACAGGTCACCTGGAAGCATCCTTTTCTTTGTACATTTTATCACTGGACTGTTCCCAACATTATACATGACAAAGCATTTTTTCAGCCATCTCACCCCTTGCTTTTCCCTGCAAGACCAATTGCAGTCGTTAACAGTCATCAACAGGTTGTTTACCTCACCTATCAGCCAATCACCCATTCCCATCACCCTTCTGAGTAATAGCCCTCCCCACCCTCTCACTGTATACAAGGGTCTGGTGACTTCTGTTTTTCTTTTCCCCCCTTCTTTTAAAATAATCTTTATTGGTTTAAAATAACATAATGTAAAACACAAACAAAGAAGAAAAACTATACAAACGAAAAGAAAAGAAATGAAAAAGGAAACAAAGTACAGAATATACAGAATAATATACAGAAAATACAAAATAAACATACAAAAAAAAAGAATACGTGCTTGGTGTTTGCTTCCAGCCTCTCTATTATTGCGGTATCTCATAACTATATCTTTTATATACCGGTACCTTATTTTAATTTATTACTCCCTTTTTTATTTATTTGCTTCAAACCCACTTGTATGCTAAGCTAGAAGACTGGCTCTTTCCACTGCCTTGCCTATATATTCTTTAAATTTTCCCCAATCTTTCTCTATTTTTTGGTCTGTTATTCCTCTGACTTCTATTTTTATCGCCATTTTTTGATATGTTAATAATTTTAATTGGGGTCTGGTGACTTCTGTTTCAGTGTATCTGAAGAAGTGTGCATGCACACAAAAGCTCATATCAAGAACAAACTTAGTTGGTCTCTAAGGTGCTACTGGAAGGAATTTTTTTATTCTGTTCCCAACAGTGTCACTCAGGAGACAGTAAAGTTCCACCAGCGCAATAGGGGCGGAAGCCTTTTGTGGCAATTCCCTGTGCAACTCTCCCTAAACCCATTCCAGAAAGTTGGGGGACCCTCCAGACCAAACATAGGGGAGCACATGAAGGGCTTCAAATGGTAAAATATTCAGTGTGGATGAGATCCATGAACTGTCATACAAGCTGAACAATGAAAGTGTGTGAGACTTATTTGTAGCTTCTTTTGCTACATTCTTCGGTGAAAAAATAAAGTAGTGGCACATGTAAATTCCACGAGTCTTAGGTTCTTTGGCTTCAATGTTTTAAAGCACAATAGCTGCACAATTGTAATAACAGAACCGGGAAACCAGGCCTAGATGCAGGAAAGCAGACCTAGAACATTCCCAGAAATTGCCTGATGAATTGCTCTTAATTGTAAGAGGAATTTAGAAATAGAAATACTTTATTGTCACTGTACCACATGTTTACAGTGAGATTAAACGAGCCCCCTCCCCCCCACAATCTCTCAGTCCTTGTTACACTCTATGTGCTGCCGTACAACCACCGACCCCGAACGTCAGCTGCAATGTTGCTGTCTTCCATTCAACAGCCTCACGGCCCACGGGTAGAAACTGTTCTTTAACCTGTTGGTTCGGCTTATCATGCTACTATATCTCCTGCCCGAGGGCAGGAGATTAAAAAGGTGCTGGCCGGGGTGTGAGTCATCCCTGAGAATGTTCCTCGCTCTTCTGAGGCAATGGTCTTGTGCGATAACATCTAGCGGACTCAGGGGACAGCCCATGATGTCTTGTGCTGTCTTCACCACCCTCTGTAGGGACTTTCTGTCCATGGCTGTCAAACCAGCATACAACACCGTGATACAGTATGAAAGAACACTTTCTATCGTGGACCGGTAGAAGGAAATCATTAGTTGTTGTCTAACATTGTTCTTTTGCAAGACCCTAAGGAAATGAAGGAAATTTCCCCTGATGTTCAGCTGATTCTACCATCCTGTAACTCAGGCATCCCCAAACTTCGGCCCTCCAGATGTTTTGGACTACAGTTCCCATCATCCCTGACCACTGGTCCTGTTAGCTAGGGATCATGGGAGTTGTAGGCCAAAACATCTGGAGGGCCGCAGTTTGGGGATGGCTGCTGTAACTTAAACCCTTAACATCTTGCCCTCTCTTCTAGGGCAGCAGTAAAAAGTCCCCCGCCCTCTTTTTGTGGCATTCAGTTATTTGGAGATACCCTTTTGTTTCCCACTGCTACCACCACCTCAGTTTTCCCTTCTCTAGGCTAAACATACCTAGTTCTTCCAATCTTTTCTCATAGGACTTATTCTCCACACTGCTGGCAATCTTTGTTTCCTTCCTCTGAACCTGTTGCAATTTGCCTGTGAGTCTGCAATCTATTTAACACACACACACAATTCAGACGTCTCTCCTCAAGGTTGTTTTTCCTTTGTGAGAATAATGGGTTCTGTGACCTGTCTAAATTGCATGTGTTCTTATTTTAATCCTGTAAGAGATCGCAGCAGTGATTTCTGGCAATGATAACAAGGCCATTCCCTTCCAGCAGGCTAGAAATGCTATTTCACAAACATTCTGTTTTTCAATATTTCTGTTTCAGGCTAGGAAGGTGCAGCACTTAAAAAAATAATCTGAACATTTCTTAGGGAAGTCTCTTGGGGTTGAGATTGTGAGATGTTTTTCTGTGCCCACTGAGCTGGCACCAGCAAAGACTATGATGTAAAACTTTTCCAAAATAAAATAAAATAAAATAAAAACCCATACAGAAAACTCTTCACAATCTAGGATATATAATCATATCCTTTACGCATCACGTCCATCCTGCAGCTCTGACAAAACAGGTAGAGATAAAGAAATTTCATATTCTTATAATTCCACTTACATTTGCTAAATATCTAGTTGGCCTTTTCTGCCTCAACATAACACTTAACAGGGACCCAGGTGGCGCTGTGGGTTAAACCACAGAGCCTAGGGCTTGCTGATCAGAAGGTCGGCGGTTCGAATCCCTGCGACGGGGTGAGCTCCCGTTGCTCGGTCCCTGCTCCTGCCCACCTAGCAGTTCGAAAGCACGTCAAAGTGCAAGTAGATAAATAGGAACCGCTCTGGTGGGAAGGTAAACGGCGTTTCCGTGCGCTGCTCTGGTTCGCCAGAAGCGGCTTTGTCATGCTGGCCACATGACCTGGAAGCTGTACGCTGGCTCTCGGGCCATAAAGCGAGATGAGCGCTGCAACCCCAGAGTCGGACACGACTGGACCTAATGGTCAGGGGTCCCTTTACCTATAACACTTAACATACCAGTGAACAAGGAATGCAACTCATACAAGCCAAACAGCCCACATCCCTTAAATGCAGTTTAAACTGAACTAGTCAGATTTGTGCTGTAACTAACAGGTTGGGATAAGCATGAAATCTAAACCCCAAATAAATAGTGCACTTCATAACACTTTGCCCTCTGCTATCGAGCAATGGTTCTTCTGACTTCTCCTGTACAGTGGTACCTCTGGTTACGTACTTAATTCATTCCGGAGGTCCGTTCTTAACCTGAAAACGTCCTTAACCTGAAGCACCACTTTAGCTAATGGGGCCTCCCCCTGCCGCTGCACTGCCGCTGCCCGATTTCTGTTCTCATCCTGAAGCAAAGTTCTTAACCCGAGGTAATATTTCTGGGTTAGCAGAGTCTGTAACCTGAAGCGTATGTAACCCAAGGTACCACTGTATCTATTTCTTATATTTTCCAGGATTTTTATTTTTAATACATTATGAATTTGAATTATTACATCTGTGCATCACATCCATCCCACTACAAGTTGGATGGCATTTACCAAAGGCAGGGGATGAGAAGTTGGTGGCAGAATACCCTAAAGTAGATTTTTGAAGAAGTCATAGGTGGGATTCAACTGACTAGTCCCATCACTGGACGCCTGCACAAGAACTTCCATTAGAGCAATGGGGCTTCCCCCACTGCCATGAAATTGACTTTGGGGGTGGGGGTGGGAATCAGGAAAACCCCCCAGAACAGTGAACAGAGGGAGGGGGCATCGTTCTATCCGGCAAGCTGAATAGCTTGCATTTCTGGAACAACCACCATAGCACCTCTTTGAACTCCCTAGATTTAACATCAGCATAAAGTGAATTAGTAGGATGCCAACAACACAGGAGAAATTGATACAGCGCCTTTTCGAATTCAATGGCAAAAAGTTAACCGGTAGGACACAATCTGGAAAGAAAACGGCTCTACTCATGAAGGATGAGAGGTACAGCAACTGCCAATGTGGAAACAAAGTGAGACTTCAGCCCAGATAAATAGTGAAGCTCTTCCATGAAATGCTCAATCCATCAACCAGTAGCTGCATTCCCTGCCAGAGACACAAATATCTGCCAAGCTCTCCTGGTCTGAATGCAGCCTTCATGCTTCAGCACCACACAGAGATGATTTTTTCACACGCAGCAGAATCTCTTTCGTGCCTGCCGTGCACTACGTGTGGATATTTTTTTGTTTACTGCAAGATAGGATGCAAATGCCAAAGATAAACTGCATATACGCTATCGGGAATAAAGTTTTTTTTACATTCACCGCTGACCAGTTGAAGGAAATGCTGACACAGGAAGCCTCACTTGTGGCAACATCTTGAGATCTCAACTCCTTGAGTCTGAATTCGCCACTAGGCCCGTTGCATTTTCAGGCATGCTCTTTACCTCTCTATTTTTATAATATTGTTTTATTGGTTTTCCAAATTATTACAGATCAGACCAAATTACTTTAATACCATTTCTTTTTTAAAAAATCAGGTTTCCCGCTTCCACTTCATCTCTTCTTTAATATCCACTTGATCCTTCACTTGATGTTAGTCCATTATCACAGCTGATCATTATTGTCTCCTTACATACAGAGCCTCTGTTACTTCTCATAAATATAAAATCCATTTCACATGTGTAGTCCCTCATAAATGTTGTTCTCAGACCTGGTGTGTTCGCTCTTTACCCCCCCCTCTCTTTAAATAATATTTATTAAGTCCTTCTTTTTAACAATCCAGTAAAAACCACATCAAAACATTCCAAATTATAATACAATCAAAAAAGCCAAATATTCATGCCAAATTATATATCTTTGGGTGACTTCCCATGCTCTAAGTTTGGGGAGTGATGATCTAATATTGTACTGCGTTCCTTAATTAGTCCAAATAGTCCGGATAAAACATTTCCGATGTTGATCCTTCATTTATTTTTAACAGCTTCTGAATTTGTTTAGCAAGCGGGTTAGGCCTTTGTAGTTCTGTGTGAAATATTTTAATTTTCTCCTTCTTTATTTTCCTGTTGTAATCCAAAATTCTCATCGGCCCTCATCCACTTTCGCTTTCTGCACACAAAGGCAATTCTCAGTGCATCACATCCAAGACAAAGGGAGATCTAGCCTTCTGCCATTAGCGCCGGGCAGATATCCAAAATCCCCTTCTGTGATCTTGTTCCAGCTCTTTACCTCTCTTGTCCCACTGTCAGATCCTGTAAATGGGAGTAACTATCTCAACATGCCTTCACACCTATCGATTGTTACTGTACAGGAGGAATGGGGAAACCCCAAAGCACAGGTCTAACTAGGCTTGTCAGGCATCCTCAGTTGGCCCACGAGGCGATTTTGTCCATGTCACAGCCACCTGCTCAACACCTGACATCTCATATGACATTGATGGCACCAGGAAAGCCCCTTTCAAAGATATGGGATGGGCTTCTGGCGATCTAACCATGTCTTCAGAAGGTCCTCTCAAGGTGCTTGTAACTGGACTTCAGATCTTCAAAGTGGATTCTGAAGATCCATGTGGGCAAAAAAGGCTTACTGACATCATTGTGACATCAGGAGATGGACAGGTCCACCCACCTGTCTAACATAGCCTATGAGGGGTGAGAGAAAAACAAATCCCACCAGGCTTGAAAAGTTCTCCACTCCTGCTCCACAGATCTACCGCTGTATGTGTGCAACGACTGCACTGAAACAATGTATTTTGTAGTGACAGCAGGAGGTGTGAATACTCTCAGGGCTGCTAGATGTGCAACAGCTCATTTGCACATACAGTCGTACCTTGGTCCTCGAACAGAATCCGTTCCAGAAGTCCGTTCGACTTCCAAAAATGTTCGAAAACCAAGGTGCAGTTTCCAATTGGCTGCAGGAGCTTGCTGTACACAATCGGAAGCCGCGGAAGCCGCGTCGGACGTTTGGCTTCCAAAAAAAGTTGGCAAACCTGGAAGTAAGTGTCCCAGTTTGTGAACTTTTTTTGGAAATTGAACGTCCGACGCTGCTTCCGATTGTTTGGGAGCCAAAACGTTCAAGTCACAAGGCATTTTTGAACCAAGGTATGACTGTACATGTTTATCACCAGAGGTTGCAGTTATGAAGGAATGATTAGCATGTATTAACCATGGGGTATACTTTTGGAGGATTAATTCAATGGCATTTTTTTTAAAAAATCTGGAATAGAAGGTCTTTGCAAATGCCAAATTTTGCTTGAACGTGGGGACGAAATGTTCAAATTTCCTTGCATATCACTTATTGCTGTCACCTCAAGGTTAGTTAAACATTTTGGCAAGGCAGTTGGGAAGATGACATTTTAGAAAAATCACACACAAAGTGGCGTATTAAATTACATTCAGACAGAACTCTTGCGCAGTTCTTGGGCATTTTATGCAAGGTTGAAGGGTCCTGTTGTTAGGATTTATCTCATTTCCTTAGAAAATACCGCTGAGGATAGCAGCTGGATGAAGGTGCTGTTGCAATCCCCGATTACAATTGGGTTGCTTCTAGACATGATTGATTGCAGCCTACACCTTGTTCAATTTCCATGAATCCTTGTAATGAGAAACTGTAAGACAACCGAGAGGAACTTGAAAGTGCTTCTTTCAAAGCTGACTACCAAAGAGTTGGAGAGAAAGTTGTTTGCTGAAAAGGTGACCTGCAGCCCTAGAGAATGAGCATCTGGACTTTTCATTGATTGTGGTGGGAACTGCAGGTGCAGAACCTGAGCTCAATTTACTGGGAACTTCTCTATGCACAACCCCACTGAACTGAGTTTGTTTTCTTTGACCCCTTGTTTCCAATTCTACTTTACTCAAATTAGATTCCTTAAACTGCATTTGGCCAAGCCATCCTTCTACAGTGGTACCTTGGTTGTCTCCCTTGGCTTGGCTCCCGAACAAATCGATTCCCAAACGCCGCAAACCCGGAAGTAAGTGTTCCGGTTTGCAAACGTTCTTTTGGAAGCCGAACTTCCGACGCGGCTTCCGTGGCTTCCGATTAAGTGCAGGAAGCTCCTGCAGCCAATCGGAAGCCGCACCTTGGTTTTTGAACGGTTCCGGGAGCCGAACGGACTCTTGGAACGGATTAAGTTTGACAACCAATGTATCACTGTATACATGAATACAGGGATGGCGAAACGGCATTCCCTGCCCTTCAAACTTTTTTTTTCCTGGAACAAGAAAATAAGACAGGAAGCCAAAGTCTGGGATTAAGGTAGCAACTAAATTTGGACCTCACATTAGTGTCACAATGGCATCTGGCTAAGTTCAGGTGCCCAGGACTAGCAATATTGCAAGACTGGATATAACTGAAATAAATAAATAGAAGTACACCACCCCCACGCAAATATATTACTGGAAAAACTTCACTATACACAGAACACAACTGAATACATTACATGTTATTTTACCCTCTGGTATAAATTAAGATGTATGGTATTAAGCATCAGCAGTTACTGAAAATGGCATATGCATACATCCTAATATAGCATGCACTAATTTTTCCTAGACATGCTTCTGCTCTAAATGTAGTTTCCAGGCTGTGTTTCAGAAAAGTGCACTGTCAACCTACTCTACAGAGGAAAAAGTCAAGCCAGCAGATCCATTCATGGAGGCAAGGACTGCACAATGATCTCGATAAAGTGCTGAATGGGCTTTTTGATGCAGACATATGGTAGGTGCTAGCAAGCTGTGAAAGACTCCTGTCTGGGGCTAAATGCCGCTGGTGCATATGTGGAGGTGACCATGCACAGAAACAAATTAAAGCTATAGAAAAGGTCAGTGGAGAGAGATCTGTTAAGTGGATGGCTATTAACAACAGAGGCAAACAGCAGAATTATTATCTATGCTCCGGTGACCCAAAAATATCACATACTCTGGGGTTATTTTTTCTTTCTCCACAAAGCTCTGCAGAAATGCTTTTCTGTAAGTACGCAGTTTAAATGGGAAGATTCATCTGAAAGTTGCACGAGCCTGCTATAGTCCGAAATACCGGTACTTGAGGTAGGCAAGGATTACGGTAACTCTCCCACCCCCTTAATAAACTGGTAGTAATGTTTACTCATCAATCCTAGGGACACGGATGGTGCTGTGGTCTAAACCACTGAGCCTCTTGGGCTTGCTGATCAGAAGGTCAGCAGTTTGAATCCCCGTGACAGAGTGAGCTCCTGTTGCTCTGTCCCAGCTCCTGCCAACCTAGCAGTTCAAAAGCACGCCAGTTCAAGTAGATAAATAGGTACCGCTGTGACAGGAAGGTAAACGGCATTTCTCTGGTTTCCATCATGGTGTTCCGTTGCACCAGAAGCGGTTCAGTCATGTTGGCCACATGACCTGGAAAGCTGCCTGTGGACAAACGCTGGCTCCCTCGGCCTGAAAGCAAGATGAACGCCGCAACCCCATAGTCGCCTTTGACTGGACTTAACCGTCCAGAGGTCCTTTACCTTTTACCTTTACCCATCAATCCAGCTGTCCAACTGTCTGGGATGTCACCTGTTTTCATGTCATCTGACAAATACAAAAACATTGGGATCGGAAAAATGAATGGCTTCATACACCTTTCTAATCATCCTGATTCTGAAATAGCATTTTTTGAAATGCGTTTTGAACATATACTACCAGATTTTAATTTATACTCACATATATCAATATATAGTCTTGAGCCTCTTTTGAACCATAGAATTATAGAGCTGGAAGGGACCATGAGGATCATCTAGTCCAGGGTTTCCCAACCTTGGGTCTCCAGCTGTTTTTGGACTACAATTCCCATCATCCCTGACCACTGGTCCTGCTAGCTAGGGATGATGGGAGTTGTAGTCCAAAAACAGCTGGAGACCCAAGGTTGGGGAACCGCGATCTAATCCAACCTCCTGCAATGCAGGAATATTTTGCCCAGTGTGGGGCACAAACCCACAACCCTAAGATTAAAGAGTTTTAATTTTACACAGCTAACAAGAATGAACACTGAGCACTTCTTAAAGGAAAGTGTGCCATTTTTGTACAGGCACTTTTCAGAACAGAAGCAAATGTCAAGCAATCATTTGCCTTAGGTGGATTAAATGGGAACTCTTGACCTTCTCTGGATGAGCAATTAGCATATAGTGAACACATCTCATAAGACTCTGCACATATTCTAGCTAGCCTGAAGATCTAAGTGCAATTTCCAACACTCAGTCATTTAAATCCTTGGGGAATTTTAAATTCATCAGCTATTTAAATAGGAATGGATCCACAGCTAGAGCTTGAATATTTGGGTTTGTCAGTCCTATCCTAACCATGTTGATTCAGAAATAAGTGTCACTGACTTTAATAAGACTTTGGCCTAGCGATATTTGCGTAGGATTACAGATGTACACACCTCGATCCTAAAATGCTGAGACGTTACACCACCATGGTCATTCAAAGTGTGCATAGCATGTCAATCCTATGCAGAATAATTTGGGGAGCAGATTCCATGCACTTAGCGGAATTTATTTTCAAGGAAACGTATACAAAATCTGAATCTTCACCAGTGAAAACCAGCAATGTTTAAGGGACAATGTAGGCTCAGGCTGAACACACAAGCTGGATAACGTCGTAGATTTGGCTGTAAACATACGAGACCAGTACAGAGTCTTCTAGCAGGCTGCAACAGCAAATGCTCGGCCTATCAGATATGAGGGGGAAGGTTATAAAGGACATGGGATGACCATCATCGGCAACAGAAGCCATTTTAAAAGGTCACAGCATGTTTTCAGCTCGTGTTAAGAGAAGTCCACATCCTAGAATCAATACGCAGGCTTTATCGTAAATTGGTTTACTTCATCACAGGCAAGAAGACACTAAAGTCATTGTTTTGTACCAGCTGCCAGGAAATATGCAAGACAAAGAGTAGGATTTGGGAGATTTAAAAATGTCAAATTACAGTAATTGGATAAATATACACTTCTTAATCTGGACTTTGAAAGCTGTCAGGCTTTTTCAAAAAGGGTACGAGGCAACAACGCTCAATGGGAGTTCATAATGAGAACACATAACAGAGTGTGTGAGTGAGCAAGCTAGAAACCCAAGATTGGCGCAGGAGTACATGGCGTGGGAGGTAGCCAGATTAGGAGTTTTTATGCCACAGTGGCACCTGAGCTATGTATATCCCACCCAAAAATTTTTAGGGGGTGCTAGCAACCATTTCTAAGTTACCACTCAGCTGAGGTATATAGGATAAAGCTACAAGGCCTCATGTAGATCTCCTGTTGGTACTGGGATCATTATTAGCAGACCCCAAACATAACACACGTACACACACATTTTCAAATTTATTTTTAGGACAAGGGTTAGAACTCTGTTATACAGTGGTACCTCTGGTTACGAACTTAATTCGTTCCAGAGGTCCGTTCTTAACCTGAAACCGTTCTTAACTTGAGGTACCACTTTAGCTAATGGGGCTTCCCACTGCCGCCGCACCGCCAGCGCGCGATTTCTGTTCTCATCCTGAGGTAAAGTTCTCATCCTGAGGTAAATGTAGATTTTGCATAGTCTCAAGCACGAGCTGTTTGGACAATTCTCCAGTCCCAAAATGGCTAATGGGGTTCAGGAAAATGGGCACAATTCAGCGAGAACAGCTTCAGCTCAATCCTAACTAAAACACACCTGACTTCATTTCAAAAGCTGGTTGTGATGAGATGCTCACAGTGGAATTGTTTAGCTTCAAATAGCTAATGAAGTTTAAAAGTTATAATAATATATATAATAATAATAATAATACATTTTATTTATACCCCGCCCTCCCCAGCCAAGGCCGGGCTCAGGGCGGCTAACACCAAGTATAAAAACAATTGATTAAAATACAACTTAAAAACAAGATTAAAATACAACATTAAAGTGCAAGTTATGACCTAAAAGAGACCAGGGTGCACATCACAGATTAAAAGTGATAGAGAACCTAAGTTAGTGCTCTAAAGAGGCCCACTTTTCCTTACAGTAACTAACATTCACCCACAGCAGAATCATAGAATCATAGAGTTGGAAGGGAGCCCAAGGGCCATCTTGCCCAAACCCCTGCAATGCAGGAATCTCACCATAGGATCCTCCATCCAATTGGAAACCATATTGCTTCACAATAATCTTTTCTGCCTCACATGTCTAAAGGAACAGAAACCTCTTGCGGAGCATCTGAATCACACGGACACTTCTAAGGCCCCATCCAGCATCAAAATGGCTCAGTTTCACACCATGGTAACAATATTAGTAGAGGGAAAGCATCTTTAATGAAAACCTTTGTCTCATGGATCATAAAAATAAGCGATGTTGCTGTGTAGTCTGCTTTTTAGAAAGTTAACATTGAAACCTCGTCTGGTAGAAAGCTGTAGGGTTTGTTACACAGGCCAAGAGACAGTAGACATTTGGCAGTCATTGGCCACCGGAAATTCATTTTAGTTTTGTAGGTTTGCTCTCATCGCTAATGGAGCAATTTCTAAAGGTTATTTTCAGACCCACAGTGACCCTCTTTGTATAACACAGGCATGTCCAACAGGTAGATCATGATCTACTGGTAGATCACTGGTCGTCTGTGGTAGATCACTGGATTCCCACAAAGCAGCTCAGCAACTTTGGCTCCCCTTAAAAAAAAGCTCAACATTTTTGCCCTGGAGCCCCCAAAACAGGGCTTTCCTTCCTAAAAAAATCTCAACTTTGACCCGAAACCCTCTAAACATGGATGGCTTTCCTTCCTAAAAAAAGCTGAACAACCTTGCCATGAACACCCCAAAAGGGGGTAGATCACTGCCAGTTTTTAACTCTGTGAGTAGATTGCAGTCTCTTGGAAGTTGGCCACCGCTGGTATAACAGAACTACAGTTGCACCTTGGTTTTCGAACAGCTTAGCTCCTGAACGTTTTGGCTCCCAAATGTCACAAACCTAGAAGTGACTGTTCCGATTTTCGAACTATTTTTGGAAGCCGAACGTCCAACGAGGAACATTTTGGAAGTCGAACGGACTTCCTTGGATGTTGAACGGAATCCATTCCAGAAGTCCGTTCGACTTCCGGAAGGGATACGTTCAACACCCAAGGTATGACTGTACTGAAATATGTTTGCTATGTGTGCATTTTAACACATATTTTCACTGCAATGTAAAATCCAGGAATTGGGTTGCTACCACCCTATTGCACCGTAAGTCTACAAGCACAGGTTATTTAGGGCTATCTACTATTTACACACAGAGTGGAGCCCATTCAGCTTTGCCAAGCTGTTCATTCTAGCTGGACATCATCATTTTTATTCTGTCCTAATGTCTCTCACCGCTCTCGTTTCTTACTCTTTGAAATGAGCTTTTAAAAGAAAAAGATAAATCTTTCAGCACTGCCTTTAACCACCTCAGGAGAGTGTAATGAAGTTGTCCCCTGTTTGGCTTCAGCAGGGTGGATTGCCGGCTCTTGCCTCTGTTAGCCCCTAAAGCCAATGGGCCATTTTGTCTCGTTGATTACATGCCTAAAACCCCTTTTCCCTTCTAGCCTTGACAGTGATCTCTTTGTGAACTGTGTCGGAGAGCATCTGGCCTTCTGCTGCGGTAACAGGATACCAAACTCCTGCTTCGCTGAACAGCGGAGGGCTGGGATGTACAAAAGGGAGGACGGAACGGAAGTCGGTTCAAAGCTTTACATGGGAAAACAGTCAGATGAGCTTCATATTTCAGTACAAGGCTCCAGAAAGCTTTCAATTACCAAGCAAGCTCATCTTAATCCTTTCATGCTTGAAGCTGGCTCCCCACCCCCCAGAAACAGCTTCCCAGCTGCCAAGTGACTGGTTAAAAAAGAGAGAGAAGACAGTAACAAGTCCCAATCAATGATATTTATTGCAGGGCTCAAGTTTAGTATAGGAGCGTCAAAGGATGGCTTGCATGTATTTTTATATTGCGTGTTAACTTTTATTTTACTAGATTATAGCATTCCCTGCATTTTCTTTTCAAGTACATGTTCAATATGTGCGCGGCTGTGTTTACGTGTAACACGTCATAAAGATGTCACTGAAATGCCACTAAAAGGGCAGAATGAGGGCAGGGCGTTTGCGGGCTTTTTCAATGGGTCTCCATTATACGCAATTTTTCTGATGCATGTGGTGCCTCGGAACATAACCCTCGCACACCGATGCTGTGTATAGGGAGCGCTAAGGGCTCCAGCCCCCTCAGTATTTTGAACCAGGGGGCCCAGCCCCCCAATATTGAGGGGGCCGAAAACCCCCGCCACTGCTCTCCGGGTGTCTCACCCAGGACCGGTGCTAGGGCTTTTGGCGCCCTAGGCGAGGGGGTGGGCCACGTGACGACATTGTGCATGACGTACGGTGCCCCGCCCCTTTCCCGGCTGGGCACCCCGCGCCACCGCGTTTTTCGCCGCTGGTTGGGGCGACACCGGGCGGCGGGGGGCAGGCTAGCCAGCGCCCCCGCCGTTTTGGCGCCCCCACCGCCGCGGTTTTCGCCCAAGCAGCTTGCTCTGCCGCTGGTTGGGGCGGCGGCGGGCGGCAGTGGCGGGCGGGGGGCAGGCTGGCCAGCGCCCCCTCCATTTGGGCGCTCTAGGCAGCTGCCTAGTTCGCCTAAATGGACGCGCCGGCCCTGGTCTCACCCCCCACCCAGGAGGGAACGAATGAGGGGGAAGATTGCTCTTCATGTGTATTCCCCCCCTAGCGCATGCCCTGCGGCATGTCCCACTGGGCGGAACATGACACGTGACATCACATGGTGCGTCACGTGATGCTTCCCCCTCCAATGTGGGGGGGCAGCAAGTTGGCACCCCTGCCCTCGCATAAATGGGGGGGCTGCCTGTATATAGTCCTTTATGATCCGGTAAGAGGTAACACGATTCTTTGTTACAAGAACACAGTAGTAACTTATAAAGTAACCCATGACTCTATTTTTAAATTTATGTGCACTTGAGCACTGGAAATAAAAATATCTACCTGGAAATTCATGCCCAAATTCCTTATATCACTGACACCCAGAGTATAATTCAGAAACCATTCACTCTTTACTATGTACTAAAGTCTGTGGGTATTCTCAAAAATAAACCTTTTCTAGTCTTGCGATCCATGTCACTGAGTTTAATCTTCTAGAAGTTCTGCTGTGCTTTCCACAAGAAGCAGCAATGCAGCAATGGGCTGTCCATTTCATATAGGACTCTATGGTAACACACGTTTCTGTCACGTATGTATGCAGTGCATTTTACTCCTCCATATTATGTTCAAGAAGTTATAAGATAACAGAAGAGAAAAAGAAGAAATGACATTTATCAATGAATTATCAAATTTTGTCATGATGGAGCTCCTCCAACTCAGGAAAATCACTAGTTTCCCCACATATTGTTAAGACAAAGCAAATTTGCCTGCAACAGCTATTCTCTCCTTCATTCATGAATGGATCGGCAGTTATATTTTTTGAAAAATACGGGACTCATTCCACATGTAACATGAAAGGGCAGTTTGAATTAAAGACAAAAATATAAAATCTGATGTGGAATTCTGGGCATGGAAAGAACTGCCACCTAACAAACCAACTTACAAATCTGTCCTTTGTCTAACAGGGATGAGAACCTGTGGACCTTCAACTCCCATAATCCCTGACTATTATTATTATTATTATTATTAGAATTTATATACTGCCCTATTCCCGGGGTTCTCACTACAAGTTCCCATCCCTGGACTAACACCACCAGCTTAATGACACTGTGATCCTCTTGTGCAGAAAATATAGGGTAACTCTTATCTATTAGTGTGTTTGAAAGTTTAAAAGCTGGCATTGGTTCATCCAGCTCAGTATGGTGACTGGCAGCAGAATTTCAGATGGGTGTCTTTTCTACTTGGAGATGCCAGGAATAGAAACTGAGACCTTGTGCAGGAATCCCACTTAAGGAAGGACATGAACTCATTTTTATTACTAGTGTGGCCAAATGTAACATCAAATGAAGGTTTGAGCCTGTTTTAAAAATCTGTTTTGCAGGGTAGCTGTCAGGCGTCAGGGAATCCTATCCCCCCCATGGTAGGCTGCCAGGAATAGATAGACAAGAAAGGCTCTTACCAATGTCTTTTATTCAATAGTCACAGAGAGAGGCTTAGAAATGCAGCCTCTTGGAGTAATGGCGTTGCTCCAAGTAATCTCCACCCCCCCTTCTCTCTTCAATCGCCAACAGCAGGCACAGGCAAACTCGTGCCTCTAGATGTTTTGGGACTACAACTCCCATCATTCCTAGCTAACAGGAGCAGTGGTCAGGGATGATGGGAGTTGTAGTCCAAAACATCTGGAGGGCCACGTTTTCTATGCCTGGTCAACAGCATCACACACACCTTACAGTGGCCACTTAAGGCCGTTTGCTCTCCTACTTTCAATGCTTGCTGGGTTCTGGGAGAAGAGGGATCTGGAATGCTTTCTAGTGATAATGTGTCAGCCAGCTGCTCCATCTCTGCTTCTCTCCCCCTCCTCTTCTCCCATTATTTCCCAACTTCACCCCTCATCTACCTCTGAGCCGTGACCTCCTGCAAACCACTGTTGTAAATCTATACTGTCTTCCTCTTCTCTGGAAGGTTGAGGAGGGGGAGGCAGTCTACACCATTCCTCCTCTATCCAGTCCCTGACAGTAGCACAAACCACACTTCGCTGGTTGGGAGAAAAAGCAAACCATGATATGCCTCAAAGCAGGAATGGAAGCAGGCAATTGTCATGCATAAAAGTACAAGAAGAAGGAGAGAGAATGTGTGCATCTGAGGCTCATCCCAGTCTCATGCACATGATGCTAGACCATGGGTAGGCAAACTAAGGCCCGGGGGCCAGATGCAGCCCAATCACCTTCTAAATCCGGCCCGCGGACAGTCTGGGAATCAGCATGTTTTTACATGAGTAGAATGTGTCCTTTTATTTAAAACACATCTCTGGGTTATTTGTGGGGTATAGGAATTCATTCACCCCCCCCAAAATATAGTCCAGCCCCCCAAAAGGTCTGAGGGACAGTGGACCAGCCTCCTGCTGAAAAAGTTTGCTGGCCTCTGTGCTAGACCATAGTTTAGTGGTTGCTTCTGAAGCAAATCAGTGCTTTCTTGGGTCCAGCTGGGGGAAAATAACAGTCAAAATCTACACAAGTCTGATACATCAGAATAAAATATTATTTAAAAGTGGGAGAGTTGTGCTGGTCCAAGAGGCGAGGTCCAAGTCCGGTCCATGGTCAAAGGTTCAACGTAGGGACAGTCTGTAGTAGCTGAAGCTGGGTGCAGGGCAGGGAGTCAGGCGAAGTCAGGAACAGGTATGCAGGTAGGGAACCAGGGCAGGTCAGGAACTCAGGCAGGAAAGCAAGTCAGGTCTTAAGCAGGAACACTGGCAGGAACTAGCAACCAACAATGTTGCTCCTGCAACTTGGGGCTGGGGCTGGCCGGCTTTTATCTGCCCCGAGGCAGAGGGCGGCCCTGATCCTCTGGTGACTCGCCTCTCCTGGCCTGGAGGCGAGCACTCCTCCTGCGGGAACTTAGTTCCCTTCGCCTCTCTGCCCTGAGCCTCTGCACCTCAGGAGAGGCTGGAGGGTTACCGGACCCAGAGGCAACCTCAGTTTCCCCTGACGGGGCTGGGAGTGGAGCACCTGCAGGCAATGGGTCCTCCATCCCATCAGGAGCCAGAGCAGACTCAGCAGATGCCTGCACCTGAGGATCCAGCACAGGTGAGGACCCTTCAGACTCAAGCCCTAGCCCCAGCTCTGCTGGTTCTGGAGGCAGGGAATCCTGTGCAGGCTGGGATCCCTCAGGTTCAGCATCTGAGTCTGAATCCCAGGCCATCACACGAGTGCTGTGCTATATTTTGGCTAGTGAACTGCAACTTCCTTTGGAAGACTGAATTTTGCAGCATTTCATAGCAGTAAATAAGGCATGCACCGTCAACAATGCACATTGCAAATGTGGTTTTTTTTGTTTTCGTTGTTGCAGTAAAATATAAACTGGTCCGCCTTCAGAATGCCTATTCACTATATCACTCCCGTTACATTTTTATGTCTGATCTTGTGAGAACAGAATCTCTGCTATTTGGTTAAAACTTCTGCAGCCTGCAGGAAACAAGCCTCTTTTATATTGCTCGTACAATTCTTATCTATAGCACTGTGGTCTTTTAACAGGAAAAAGAAATGAGAAAAATCTAATCTCTCCCACTAGGGCCAAAAAAGAAAAGAAAAGGATGCCTGTTATCAAAAGGAAGATCAAAACATCATGCAAAGCCTGGCATCTGAATTTTCATTTTCCTGGTTCCATTTCCTCACAATTATAAAGTATGCAGCTGACCTCATAAACTCAGTTCTAGGATTATTGTTCCACACAGAAAAAGATCTTAGGCTAGACTGTGAAATAATAAAAGAGGACCTATAATGACTGGCCTATGTTTAAAAAGCTATGCTCTAGGTTTGCTCTGACAAATGGAGCCCAAGTATGTTGTGGTAAGATAAAAATGGAAAGGAAGCTGTAAACTGAAGCCTTCAAGCCCACCTGCTTTGCACAATGAATGAGGCATAAGGCTAATGTAAAGTCAAGGCTGACTCTGCCACAAATCCATGTTCTCCGCAAAGCAAAACAAAAAAAGCTACAAGAGACCGGAGGATTAAGCATGTCACAGAAGTCGTGTTGTCCATCAGCTCATTGAAAGCTGTACCCAACAGAAACGTGTCTACTCTCTAATTTCACCAGTCGTATAAAATATAATAGAATTCAGCAGTGCAGGGCTACCATCCATGAAGAATGATGGCGGGATAATTTTGGGCAGCCATGCTGACTCCTCAATTTTTACACTAGTGGGGTGGGGAGATTTCTTTGGAAGGAATTCTGGTAAAAACAGTGAAGCTACAGGCTTGGGGTGAGGGTCTGGAGCAGGGGCCGGCAACCTAAGGCCCATGGGCCACAAGCAGCCCATGGGGGTCATTTAACCGGCCCATGGACCCCTGCTGCCCACTCGGGGACCCCTGCCGCCTGCTCGGTCGGCTCCCGTGCACCGCGCTAAACCGGCGCAGAGAAGAGCGGGAACCGCCTTCTGTGACGCTGGCTGGCTTTCCATTGGCTGCAGGAAGCTCCTACAGCCAATGGGAAGCTGCACGCCTCCTCCGCGCCGGAAGGAGTGCCAGAAATAGCATTTGCACATGTGTGCGTGTGTCCACACACACTCCGGCCCACTGCAGCGTCTGTGGGACCGTGAACCGTCCCAAGCCACCAAAAGCTTTGCTGACCCCTGGTCTGGAGTGTCCATAGGCTGGGCAGGTACACTAGGATCAACACTTTGCTGCCAGGTTACAGTGTGCATACTCAGCCCCCACATCCACCAAGGGTCATTTAGTAGGGCAATGTCAGGCTTCAGGGAATCTGATCCCTCCCACGGTGGCAGCCAAGAAGCAGATAAACAAAAAAAACAAAACCCCAGTTCTTACCAAGTAATTTATTCACTATGCACAGAGAGACGAAGGAATGCAGTCTCCCCTAGATAACGGCGTTGCTCTGAGTAAGGTACCTTAACACCCCCTCTGTCTCTCCTATTCTACGTCATCCCTGCGTCGGCTGAACTGAGCTTTCTGCCCCTGAGCTTTCTGTTCTACTACTCTCAATGAACGCCTGGTCCTTTTTTGGGGGGGGGGGGTCAGGAATGCTTTCCAAGGACACTGAGTCTGTCAGCTGTCTCTCCCCTGGTGCTTCTTCCTGCTGTTCCTCTTCCAATATTTCCCAGCTTCTTCCTTCTGCAGCCTCTGAACTATGCCCTTCTGCAAACCACTGTTCTAAATCTATACTGTCCTCCTGTTCTCGGGAAGGTTCGGGGGGGGGGGAGCAGTACTCACCATTCCTCCTCATTCCAGTCCCTATCAGGCAATGGAGTACAGTCGTAACTTGGAAGTTAAATGGAATACGTTCCGGAAGTCCGTTTGACTTCCAAAGCGTTCGACTTCCAAAGCGTGGCTTCTGATTGGCTGCAGGAAGCTCCTGCAGCCAATCGGAAGCCCCAGAAGCCCCGTTGGACGTTCAGCTTCCAAAATAACATTCGAAAACCAGAACAGTCACTTCCGGGTTTCGATCATTCGGGAGCCAAAATGTCTGAGTTTTGGGGCGTTCGACAACCAAGATATGACTGTACACTCAACCTGTGGCTAGGAAGCCACTGCATGTAGCAGCTGACATGTCCAGAGGATGGTGCTCCCCTATATTTATGATGAATAAACTCACCTGCCCTCACTTATTAATTGGCTCTTGATTTGCAAATCTTATGTTATATTTCAATAAATATAACCATTCCACCAATATGCCAGCTCTTGAGTCGTAGAATCATAGAATGTAGAGTTGGACGGAAACATGAGGCTCATCTAGTGCAACCCTAGGAATGCAGGAAAGTTTTGCCCAACATGGGGCTTGAACCCGCAACCCTGAGATTAAGAGTCTCATGCTGTATCAACTTCTTCAGGGGATAATAGAAAAAATGTCCATTTTGGGAGGAAAACTAATACTGTATCTCAGTTCAGCGGCTTTACTGTTTGCATTATGTTCCTGTTAACTGTACTTTGATATTTTATATACTTCCAATTTCTAATGAACCTTAGTTCACTGGCTTTCTACAAGGTAACAATCTCTTACATCTAGAGCATATGTTTTATTTAAATTAGAACTTCGTTATTGCAAGCCTTGCAATACTAGTCAAATGTTTACTGGGAAGGATAAACTGAAAAGTCCGCAATGATAAAATAGTTACTAGTATTGTGAATTTTCTTTTCCTGAATTTGGTTACTACTGTTCCTTTGCTTTACCCTCCAGTGAGCAAACAAACACAAACATATTTGTTGCTTATTGATTTCGTCTGCTTTTTTCCTTTGGTCAGAGGGAATGTTCATTTCTCCATAGGAAAAAGCAAAGCTTCTCCAGCTCTGGAAGGGTTAACGTTCAATTTCAACTTCCCCAGTCACTATTAATTCTCAAGAAATGTCACATTCCATTTGTGCAAAGAACATTTTCAACCCCAAAGGTGAAATTACAATAAATTGGGCCCTAAAATCTATTTATTTACTTAGTGCTATCTTGTGACCATTTCTTTCTCTTAGTAGACTTACAGTCCCGTGCAAAAGTTGCATTTACTGATAATCAAAAATGTTGGGTTGATTTTGGGCTTCTGCTGTATAAGACGCATGTTCAAGATGCCACTGTCTTGTTATCCAAACTTAGCTGCTTAACTGAAATCTAAAGCTCACGCCACAATGACTTTAGGGTACCACAAGACTTTGTCAAATCGAACTAGCCATGGAACTTGTAACTGCCAGAAAGAAGACTTGGATCAAATTGCCAGTCACCTTCAGACTGCAGTCCTTGAATGAACGGACCCTGTGGCAAGAGGTTAAAGGGCTACTGGATGACTAGACCTCCTCCTTGCTAGGAAGAACATCATGACAAAAAGATGACAGCGTGGCTCAAGCCATCAGTTGGAGACTGAACAGAGGAAGACAGCTTGATTTCCTGCTCCCTGCCCAAAAGAATACTCTCCTTCAACTGCCATTTACCCTTGCATTACAAAATCTGAAGGGAAGCACATTCTGGACTGTCAGGGGCTGCTAAGCTGTGCTGCATGTGCATAGGGATTTGTTCTGTTGTGTTACCAATTTGTTGTGGATGGCATTTACATTTCAAATGGAAAGGGTAGTAGCTTAGTGGCAGAGTTTTGCATGTAGAAGATCCCAACTTAAACCCCTGTCATCCACAGGAAGGGCGGAGAAAAACACATGCCTATCAGTGCAGACAATACTGTAATAAATAATAATAATAATAATAATAAATTTATTGTTGATACCATGCCCACCTGACTGGGTTTCACCAGCCTCTCTGGGCGGTTCCCAACAGAATATTAGGTAAAGGTAAAGGGACCCCTGACCGTTAGGTCCAGTCGCAGACGACTCTGGGGTTGCGGTGCTCATCTCACTTTATTAGCCAAGGGAGCCGGCGTACAGCTTCCGGGTCATGTGGCCAGCATGACTAAGCTGCTTCTGGCGAACCAGAGCAGTGCATGGAAACGCCGTTTACTTTCCCGCCGGAGCGGTACCTATTTATCTACTTGCACTTTGATGTGCTTTCGAACTGCTAGGTTGGCAGGAGCTGGGACCAAGCAATGGGAGCTCACCCCGTCGTGGGGATTTGAACCGCCGACCTTCTGATCAGCAAGCCCTAGGCTCTGTGGTTTAACCCACAGCGCCACCCGCATCCCATAACAGAATATTAAAAACACGATAAAAAAATCAAACATTGAAAACTTCCCTAAACAAGGCTGCCTTCAGATGTCTTCTAAAAGTCAGATAGTTGTTTATTTCCTAGACATCTGATGGGAGGGCGTTCCACAGGGCGGGCGCCACTACCGAGAAGGCCCTCTGCCTGGTTCCCTGTAACCTCACTTCTCGCAGGGAGGGAACCGCCGGAGCTAGATGGGCCAAACAGCTTCCTATGAAGCAAGGCTCCACTGTTGTAGACAAGCATCCATGCAGCTTTGCGTGATCAGACATATGCTGCCCCCACTGTGATTGATATAAGTTATTTTTATGTTGTCAGTTTCTCAACCAACTTTCTATAATTCATTGTGCAGCTTACTCTGAATTCTCATCATCACGGCCCCATTTTCAAATTCCACAAACGAAAGAAGTGACCTGTAATAATATCATATTTCAAAAGAAAGGAAGAGACCGCTGCTGCAGCCCAGAGAGCAGATTGGACTTTTACGTGCAGTCCAATTTATTTAAAATAATTGTATCCACAACCTGCAAGTCTCAGACCATAAGTAACCAGAAGAAGAAAAATTGACTGATGTGACTAATGTTTGGCCAATAAACAAACCAGCGTTAAAACTATAAAGTGGCAATACAAAAAATCCGTCCATGGGGTGACTTTTAAAAACATTAATTCTTGATCTACATTTTACAATCCGCAGTAATGTTTTTTTTATATATAGTGTTCTGTATATCTATTCCCCCCCAAAGAGGTTTCCGTTAAAGCAAAGAACAAAATGCATGCTGTAAATATTCTCCCCTGAAGTATGCAGAACCCTACAAAGGAGCCAAACCATTTGTCCTATTGTTCCCACCCATGTTCTTTGCTGAAAAATGAAGGTTTTAATTACTGTTGCCCTCTTGCTGCCCTTCATTCCCCGCCCCCGCCCCCCGCTTCTAAAAACACCCCAAATGTATAGCTTTTCTTTTGCTTCATCGAAGCTGCAAATCTGTTGTGATCCTGGTGTAAAAACAGACATCATTAAAGCAAAGCTTTGGCGGACATGCCCCGTTTACTGACCTCGACCAGCGGCCTTGGTTTGCGCTCTACTGCAAACCTGAAGTGGCAGAGTTCACAGTAAGTGGTATTCGAAGACGACAGCCAGTGCTCCAGGCAGCTGCGATGTATAGTCCCCAGGGTTCCTGTACATTCACAGGGAGAAAGCAAGTCTTCTTGACTGCTGCCTTCGTGGCAAATTCTACACATTGGTCGGTCATTGAAAGGGCTAGAAGACAAGGAAGAGGGGTCGTGGGTTAGTATCAGAGTCGCGGAGTGGAGGGAACAGGGCGATTATATGGCCCAACCCCATTGCCATGCCAACTCTTCCCCACACAATAACAATGCTTTTCCACAGTAACCGCACCATACAATAGTATACAAGGCAGCTTCACTCATCGATAGGACTCAGGCACATCCTACCCTACATAAGGAGGTGTATCTCCTCCATCTCTACTAGCTAACCTGACCTGGGGTGACATTTTTTTCTCACCCGCAAATATGGAGAACAACCAACTGCAGAGCAAATTCTTGAGACACAAACTATCTAGAGAGGTGTAACGTCTTTGGTTCCATAGTATAGTTTCTCCCAGTGTTTTGTTTCCAGTTTCTGTGCTGCAGTGTAACAACAACAACAACAACAACTTACAGTATTTATACCCCTCCCATCTGGATGGGATTACCCAGCCACTCTGGGCGGCTCCCAATAGAATATTAAAAACCTGATAAAACATCAAACATTAAAAACTTCCCTAAACTAGAAGACGCCTTCAGGTGTCTTCTAAAAGTCAGATAGTTGTTTATTTCCTTGACATCTGATGGGAGGGCGTTCCACAGAGCGGGAGCCACTACCGAGAAGGCCCTCTGCCTGGTTCCCTGCAACCTCACTTCTCGCAGTGAGGGAACCACCAGAAGGCCCTCGGAGCTGGACCTCAGTGTCCGGGCTGAGGAAGGGAATTCTATTTACACTAGCTGCTGGCACAACTGGAATCGTGTCCTTTTCTTTTCTCTTGTGCCTTAATGCAGCAGGAAAGGTTGAAGGAGCTGGGTAGGTTTAGCCTGGAAAAGAGGAGACTGAGAGGAGATATGATAACCATCTTCAAATATCCCAAGGGCTGTCACATGGAGGAGGGAGCAAGCTTGTTTTCTCCTGCTCCGGAAGGCAGAACTCAAACCCATGGCTTCCAGTTGTAAGAAAGGAGGTTCCGACTAAACATTAGGAAGAACTTTCTGACAGCAAGAGGGGTTTGACAGTTGTACAGTCTCCCTCGGGATGTTGTGGACTCTCCCCCCTTGGAGGTTTTTAAGCAGAGGTCGGATGGCCACCTGTCATGGATGCTTTAGCGGAGATTCCAGCCTTGGTCTAGATGACCTTTGGGCTCCCTTCCAACTCTACAATTCTATGATTCTAATACAAAACCACATTAGTTAAAACCACAGTTGTTGTTGTTTTGACCAAACCACAACACTATGGTTTGTTTTTAGCCAGGGCTCAAGTTGTAATTTCTTTTGTTTTGGACTTTAAGCTGTAGTTTACACACTCCGTAAGTGCAGCTTTAATGCTTAAGAGAGAAGGGAGTTTGTGGATACTGTTACATTTGAACCAGGCCAGTGACTTTCCCAAATTATCTTCATTGGGACAAAACAACTTAGGTTGTTTTCTCACCAGCACAGTTAGGCTATAAATGCACGAAAGGCATTGGGACCTTCATGTCTACCACCCATAATATATGCACAGCCTGCTCTCCCCTCTATAGCAGTAGCAGAGCATTACTGTGCAAACTGTTGTTGTATGCTGTAAAAATGGCAGGGTATACTAAAGTCTTGGGTGGTAAAAGAACACTTCCTAGCCATAACTGTACACAAAACATGAATATTTTAAAAAAGAAAATCCTTTATTAATGTTCTTTGAGATCAGTGAGGTTCTTTGCTCAGATGACTATTTTGCAGTCTGTTGAAGAATTTTTCGCCTCTTTTCCTTGGAAACCATATTCTGCTCCCAAGTTTTAATTTTTAATGGACCATGTATAGCCATTAGCTTTTTATACCAATGGTTTTTCTCAGTCTCTCTCCTCTCTAGTGTATTCATAGTGTGCAGTTATATGCACTCTACAACTCCTATTGGCCAGGTTGAACAGGCTAAGGGTTTTCAATCTGTTCTCCATTCCTGTATTCATTCTGGTTATTGCACTTGGTGTATGCTCAAGGAGAATAAACTTAAAATCGCACCAAACATGACCGAAACTGTATCTTCTCTTCCAAGTGAAACCTTAGGTGGTGCCCTTTAAAGACGGGATTAAACATTCACTCTCTGACATTACCTATGCGTCATTTGTCAAGTACAAGGGTTTTTTTAATGATGCATGCTCTAGATAAAGCCTCTGCAGCTATCAGATCTAGATGGAAACACAAGCTCTCTTGTTTAGCAAGTCTACTTTCTGTGGAGGTAGCAAATCTATTTCCTGATAGAATTCTGCTGGCTAACATATGATCCCTAGCAGGTATAGATCCCTAACTTCCTTTCTGCTGTCTTCTCTTCCTTATGTCATAGCTATCACCTCTCCTCTTCCAGGTAGAACTAGTTCCTGTCTCTGCTACTCTCTTCTTCCAAGTACATCTAAAGGTTCAATCTGTACTTCCAGTTTTCTTTTATGTTGGCTGGATTTGGCTTTGCCAAGATCAGGTGCACTGTCTCTTGTTCTTCTTTGGTGGTAAGCAAGGAGTAGGAGAGGGACCCAGGTGGCACTGTGGGTTAAACCACTGAGCCTAGGGCTTGCTGATCAGAAGGTCGGCAGTTCGAATCCCTGCGATGGGGTGAGCTCCTGTTGCTCGGTCCCAGCTCCTGCACACCTAGCAGTTCGAAAGCACGTCAAAGTGCAAGTAGATAAATAGGAACCGCTCTGGCGGGAAGGTAAATGGCGTTTCCATGCACTGCTCTGGTTCGCCAGAAGCGGCTTTGTCATGCTGGCCACAAGACCCGGAAGCTGTACGCCGGCTCCCTCGGCCAATAACGCGAGATGAGCGCCGCAACCCCAGAGTCGGACACGACTGGACCTAATGGTCAGGGGTCCATTTACCTTTACCTAAGGAATAGGAGAGGCTTGCTTTGTTGAGGAGAGGCATCCTGACCTTCTAAGGAAGACTTATCATTAATGAATCTTAGAGGCTCGCAATGGCCTGGCACATTTAGCTCAGCACAAACAGGCTGAATTCCAGTCACAGTCATTTTGCTCTTTGTTGGTCCTTGCCGATCAGAATATAATAATAATAATAATTTATTATTTGTACCCCGTCCATCTGGCTCGGTCTCCCCAGCCACTCTGGGCGGCTTCCAGAAAACATTAAAATACATTAACACATCACAGATTAAAAACTTCCCTAAACAGGGCTGCCTTCAGGTATTTTCTAAATGTCGTGTAGTTGTTGATCCCTTTAACCTCTGATGGGAGGGCGTTCCACAGGGCGGGTGCCACTACCGAGAAGGCCCTCTGCCTGGTTCCCTGTAGCTTTGCTTCTCGCAGTGAGGGAACCGCCAGAAGGCCCTCGGCGCTGGATCTCAGTGTCCGGGCTGAACGGTGGGGGTGGAGACGCTCCTTCAGGTATATAGGACCGAGGCTGGTTAGGGCTTTAAAGGTCAGCACCAACACTTTGAATTGTGCTCGGAAATGTACTAGGAGCCAATGTAGATCTCTCAGGACCGGTGTTATGTGGTCTCGGCGGCCACTCCCAGTCACCAGTCTAGCTGCTGCACTCTGGATTAATTGCAGTTTCCGGGTCACCTTCAAAGGTAGCCCTACGTAGAGCGCATTGCAGTAGTCCATGCGGGAGATAACTAGAGCACGCACCACTCTGGCGAGACAGTCTGCGGGCAGGTAGGGTCTCAGTCTGCGTACCAGATGGAGCTGGTAGACAGCCGCCCTGGACACAGAATGAACTTGCGCCTCCATGGACAGCTGTGAGTCCAAAATGACTCCCAGGCTGCACCCCTGGTCCTTCAGGGGCACAGTTGCCCCATTCAGGACCAGGGAATCCCCCACACCCGCCCGCCCCCTGTCCCCCAAAAACAGTACTTCTGTCTTGTCAGGATTCAACCTCAATCTGTTAGCCACCATGTTGGTGGTTCGAATCCCCGTGATGGAGTGAGCTCCCATTGCTCTGTCCCAGCTGCTGTCAACCTAGCGGTTCGAAAGTCTGCCAGTGCAAGTAGATAAATAGGTACCGCTGCGGCAGGAAGGTAAACGTCATTTCTGTGCACTTTGGTTTCCGTCACAGTGTTCCGTTGCACCAGAAGCGGTTTAGTCATGCTGGCTACATGACCCAGAAAGCTGTCTGTGGAGAAACACCGGTTCCCTCAGCCTGAAAGCGAAATGAGCACCGCAACCCCATAGTCGCCTTTGACTGGACTTAACCATCCAGGGGTCCTTTACCTTTACCAAGCTAAGCCAAGGTTTGGCTTATTGTGCCATCCAAACACGGGCTCGCGGTTTCAATCCCCCATGGTAACCATGAATCATAAACCAAAAGTCATAAACCATGATAACAGCTCACGGTTAGCCCATAGAGCTAAACCATCAGCCTGGGTTTAGACAACACGCTCAGTCAAACCTTGGCTTGATGTGGTGTGGCAGCAGCAAGGACTGCGGAGGAGCAAAGCGACTGCAAGCTCCCCACTTATGGAAGACCACCAGCTCATTTGCCACCACTTTGATTCTTTATATCTCTGTATGTGCTTGCCTGTATTTCATGTTCCTTAGGCTCCCCAGACTCTTTCACGGATAAGGATTGAGGAAAGGAAAACTATAAAAGGGAAAGTGGATTATCTTAGAAGAGACAAATGAATCAATGTGGCTGGACCTTTCCTTAAGCTGACGGAGGTGGAATTCTATCATTGTAGAGATGGCAGGGACCACGAGGGTCATCAAGTCTAACCCCCTGCAATGCAGGAATCAACATCAGGTAGCCCAGTATACCTGAAGGAGCGTCTCCACCCCCATTGATCTGCCCAGACACTGAGGTCCAGCTCCAAGGGCCTTCTGGCGGTTCCCTCACTGTGAGTAGTTAGGTTACAGGGAATCAGGCAGAGGGCCTTCTCGGTAGTGGCGCCTGCCCTGTGGAATGCCCTCCCACCAGATGTCAAGGAAATAAACAACTATTTGACTTTTAGAAGACATCTGAAGGCAGTCCTGTTTAGGGAAATTTTTAATGTTTGATGTTTTATCACTTTCTTCTTCTTCTTCTTCTTCTTCTTCTTCTTCTTCTTCTTCTTCTTCTTCTTCTTCTTTTGGGAGCTGCCCATATGGGCAGGGTATAAATAATCAATGATGATGATGATGATGATGGGGATGGGGATGGGGATGGGGAAGCAGTGGCCACCACCTGGTCTGAGCTCCCCCTCAGCAGTTCCCCACTGTTGAAGAACACAGGTATATATTTGCCCCTGCTGTGAACGACATCATATCTTTGCCACTGCTGAAGGAAGATTTAGCCCTGTCAGCTTTTGTACATGCAATGCGGAAGGGGCACCATATTGTCTTTTGCCTCAGGGAGCAAAACGTCTCAGGCCAACCCTGCCTATCAAGCAGCTTTAAACTGAGTTAGGCCCAGGGCTTCTTTTAGGGGGAACTCACAGGAACTCAGGTCCAGCACCTCTCTGGTGGGTGCCATTGCCTTTCTAAGAGAACGAGGGAGGTGTTCATGGTGAATTCTGACACCTCTTTTTCTAGAAAAATAGCACTGGTTAGGCCTGTGGTTGATTCTAGACCAACCAATGTTTTGTCAGTCTCCAATCTTCCCTTCCTCAGCAAGGTGTTAAGAGCATGTGGTAGCATCTCAGCGTCAGGGTTCCTGGATGAAACCGATTATCTAGATCCATTTCAATCTGGTTTTAGGTCTGGTTGTAAAACGGCGACTGCTCTGGTTACCTTGGTGGCTGATCTACATTGGGAACCAGACCTCTCAGTGGCTTTGGAGACCATCAACCATGGCATCCTTTTGGACTGTCTGTCTGGGATGGGACTTGGGGGCACTGTTTGACAGTGGATATTGTCCTTCTTAGAGGGGAAAGTTTGGAAGGTGCTGCTGGGGGTGTGTGTCTCCCTTTCAACCCTGTGGTGGTTGAAATGTGGGGTCCCTCAGGCCTCCATCTTGTCTCATGGTATTTAATGTAAGTATACATGAAACCCCTGGGGAGAGCTCATCAGAGTTTTGGAGCCATGCTGATGCCACACAACTTTGTCTCTCCTTTCCATCAGAACCAAGGAAGCAGTCTCCTTAACGCAACAGGAAAGGTTGAAGGAGCTGGGTATGTTTAGCCCGGAAAAGAGGAGACTGAGAGGAGATATGATAGCCATCTTCAAACATCTCAAGGGCTGTCACACGGAGGAGGGAGCAAGCTTGTTTTCTCCTGCCCTGGAAGGCAGAACTCAAACTCATGGTTTCCAATTACAAGAAAGGAGACTCCTCCATCAGAACCAAGGAAGGCCTGATCCGACTTTTGCCAAGCCAAGAAAAGGAGAGTGTCTGTGTAGATTTTCATACATTGTTTTCTTTCTTAAACATTACCATTGGTAAGATACTGCTCTATGACGCTGGTGCAAATTGGGATTTTTCTTTGCTCAGCTGTCTTATTCCTAATTCAGACTTACATCAATTAAAAATAGCTTAGCAATATGATCCTCTTCTGCTTATTTTAAATATTTCCATTTCGAGACACTATAGTGTAGTGCAGCTTCTCCCAACAGGGTGGCATTTTAAACCACCATTCTCATCAGCCTCAAACCAGGATGGTCCAAAACAGCTGAGTGGACCAAAGTTGGGGAAGGTTGGTGTAGTAGGTTTGGAGACTCAAATTCCCTCTCAGTCATGCATCTTTCAGGGTAGTCTTCGTGTACAGCATCACCTCTCACTAACCCAGCAGGGTAGTTATTGCAAGGATGAAACAAATTTCACGTACTCCTGCTTTGACCTCCTTGGAGAAAAAGCAGGATACAAATAGGATGGATGGATGGATGGATGGATGGATAACTAACTAACTAACTAACTAACTAACTAATTGCACTTTTTAAAAAAGAAAAAGCACACATACTGCTCTAAAAAGTATTTAATAATAATAATAATCTATTATTTATACCCTGTCGATCTGCCTGGGTTTCCCCAGTCACTCTGGATGGCTCCCAACAGAATATTAAAAACACGATAAGCCATCAAACATTAAAAACTTCCCTAAACAGGGCTGTCTTCAGATGTCTTTTAAAAGTCAGATAGTTGCTTATTTCCTTGGCATCTGGTGGGAGGGCGTTCCACAGGGCAGGCGCCACTACCGAGAAGGCCCTCTGCCTGGTTTATTGCAAGACAAATTATGAATTTAAAAATGTAATTGAAGCACAGCTCTTCATACACAAAACTTTGTAGAAAGATATCAGCTCGCTCAAGGAGCTTCCAATCTACCCTTCTGAAAAGAAAAGCTATGGTTAAGGGCATGACAGGGGATTTTTTTTTAATCAACACTGGTTGAATAGCATTCCCCCCCCCCCCTACAAAATATAACTATTTTCCTAAATACTATATTCTACATGCATTGGCTGATTGCCTACCAATAGACATACCAAGCCATTAGACATTCTTCTAAATGGACTTTAAAAATATATAACATGACCACTGCTTACTTACACCATATCAAACTGCTGCCTGCCAGCGGTGAAAAAATCTCATACAATACCACCCCCAAGACGCACTCCAGTCCATGGACATGAAAGAGAACGGCAAATTCTGTACCTAGGCAGTGGGCATCGTGTTGAATATCAAGTTTGCCCAGCTGCCCAGCTATACAAAACGTGGTCTAGAAGTATAAAAGATGAAAGTCCACAATACTCTACACAGAACACTATATATGAGTTTTCCTCCCAATCTCTCTCACACATACAAATGTGAAACGACAGCCCTCACTGGGAAGCAGCGAGCACCATGCTCAAGTCAGCAGAATGTCACTCCTGAACTTTTCTCTTTCGCATCAGGAGGATTGACGGCCTCTCCATCCCTTGGCCACCTGCCTCTCCCGAGGGTCCCCGCACCCCCCTCCTTGCGCGAAGTGGAACGAGTTTAATCCTTGAGGATCACGACAAAGTTGCAACACATTACGAACTCGAAGAAGAGTCAGGCTTTTGCTCTCTTTAAAGTGAGCAAAGCCATGCGCATCGTTCGGAGAAGATACAGAAGAATCGGACGTGCAGCTTCCCATCTGGCTGCCCCTGAAACGGACCTGCGACTTTGGAGATGAAAGACCCCGAGTGCACTTAGGGAGGTTCGGGTCTTGCAATCGCAAACTCCCTCTCCTCCCCGGCACTCTCTTCCCCGCGCTTAGCAAGCAATGGGATGTTTCCTTGGCTCAGTACGACCGTACCTCTGTGTGGCAAGTGTCCGTACTACTGTCGACAGCAGCTGCCCGTCCTTGGCCGAAACTTGCATGACATACTGCGGTTGCCCATTCGCGAGGCTGCTACAGTCCTCCACCGTCTTCACCACCGGAGCAGCCGAGCTGGTGCAGTCTGGTAAGACTTCGGGCAGGTGACTGCAGCGGCTGGTTGTCATGGTAACAGACAGCAATTACTCTGCTAATGGCTTCCACATTCATACAGGATTTCCATCTAGGAAAGAAAGATTAGAAAACAATTTATCGAAGGCAGGGGCTGCGGAGAGCGGACGCCGGGCAAGACACACACATGCAACAAACCACCAACGTCTCCGTCATTAAAATTCAGCAGGACTCAAAGAGAATCGCTTCCCATTAGAAAATATTCTAACACAAAGGGTGGGGGAAGAAAAGCAGGAATTGTTAATAACAATGCAGCAAGCACCTCCGTGTACAACACTGTCTTATTGATTCTCTTTGAAAATGAGATATTTCTCTCTCTGCCCCCCCCCCATACCTCCTATTTCTTTTTCCTTTTTTTAAAAAAATGCTCCTGCTATTTGCAGGGGATGGGCAGCCTCACAATTACATGGAGTTGAGAAACGGCGTCTCTATGAAGTGTGTATTATCTTTAAAAGCAATTTTTCTCCCTTTACTTTTCTCCACAGACTTTAATGCCTTGGTGATAAATGGAAAGGCTGAAAACCTTTTGTCTCTCTCTCTCCCTTGCCGCCACCTTCCACCGCCCCCCCACCCGCTTCTCTCCTAGTTGCGAGGGGCTAAGGACACCTAGCTTGGGCTCGCTTCAGCTGCACGCCAGCCTCTTCCCCACAAATGCAAGAAAAGTACCAAATAAATCTGAAATCTCTCGGAGAAAATAATCTGTTATTACGAAGTGCGTTGCACCATCGAATAGACAGCACAACACCCAAATCAGTATTTAATGACAGAGGGGGTTTCTCCCCCCAACCCCGCGACTCCGGCCCCCTTAATGACAAACTGCATGCAGTAATAATACAGGCTGCAAGGTAAGGTTAGAGGGGGGGGGGTGAAAAAGAGGAAATCATACTTGTATATGCCATGCTCCTTTCTCCCAATCATTTGAAATAAATGACATTTAAAATGTTTTGCTGGACAGCGCCGCAGTAATTGTACAGGAAAACAGAACTTGTGATAGGCAGGAGTGGGCACCCCCCCCCCCGGCTACAACTCAGGGGCCAATTTTGCACAGGAACACACACAGCAGAAATATGCGACGTTAGAAAATGTGGGTTAATTTACTGGGAAGTGCCATGCCCTGCTCTCCTCAACCAGGGTGAGAGTATAACAACACCTCTAAGCCTTATAGACGGGGTGTGTGTGTGATTGTATTATTGGTTATTATGCTACGTCTTTGTGTGTGTGTTTATGCACATAAAAGATCACATACAGATTGTTCAAATACGGACATCACAGAACGAACCCTTTCCTTAGAAGTCAGCGGCCCTAAAGGAGAAGGGCGTTTCAAAGGCCTGACGGTGGCTAGCTGCTCATTCTGTAGGTTCACTCTACTGATTTAAAAACAGCCAATAAAACAGGAAGAATAAAATTACAAGAAATTACGTTTCCGAGCACAATTCAAAGTGTTGGTGCTGACCGTTAAAGCCCTAAATGGCTTTGGTCCAGTATACCTGAAGGAACGTCTCCACCCCCACCGTTCAGCCCGGACACTGAGGTCCAGTGCCGAGGGCCTTCTGGCGGTTCCCTCACTACGAGAAGCCAAGTTACAGGGAACCAGGCAGAGGGCCTTCTCGGTAGTGGCACCCGCCCTGTGGAACGCCCTCCCTTCAGATGTCAAAGAGAACAACAACTACCCGACATTTAGAAGACATCTGAAGGCAGCCCTGTTTAGGGAGGCTTTTAATGTTTAATAGATTATTGTACTTTAATGTTCTGTTGAAAGCCGCCCAGAGTGGCTGGGGAAACCCAGCCAGATGGGCGGGGTATAAATAATAAATTATTATTATTATAATATAATCATCAACTTCATCATCATCATCATCAACATCATAGAAAGCTTAAAAGAAAATGAGTGGCATAAAATATATTCCACAGTGGAATACAAGATTCATATTTCTACCAAACATACCAAATATTCATGGACGTTGCCAAATAAACTCATATTTGAAAGGACTGAGCCAACCATGAGAAAGATTTGTCATCTAAGTCATAAACGGCCCCCAAGCAGAAGCAAAGTTGGAGGGGTCTGCATCACCCCTGGCGGCGTGTCATTTTATGAGTCATTTTTCCGGAAATGGCAATGAACACGACTTCTTTAAACCATCGAGCCACAGGAGAACAAGATGCATCTTTCCATCCTTGAGAGATCGCTAGATGAGCAGCAACCAAAGGATATAGAATTCCCTGTTGAGAAGTAAGGTCAGCACCACCCCAAATGGCTAAGAGACAGAGCTTAGGGTCCAAGGCGGCCCGTTTGCCAGCAATAATGCCAATCTCAACTGTAACCTGCTTCTGGAACTTGTGTACATAATGACATCCACATCACATATGCCAGTATGTTCCTCATACCTTACAACTCGGCCAGCATAAGGGGGAACTATATCTTCCAATACATATTTTTATGCTGTAAACTGCCCTGTGATCCTTGGATGAAAGGTGGTACGCTGATGATGATGATGAAGAAGAAGAAGAAGAAGAAGAAGAAGAAGAATAATTAAGAAGCCAGCCCCAACCTGGTGCTCTTTCACTGCCAACGGACTTCAACTCCCATCATTGTGCTGATAATGCCATGGTTTCAGGTTAGATCTCCATACGGGGACAGCTGCATTGCAGGGGGTTGGAAGAGGGGATCTTCAGGGTCCCTTTCCAACTCCACAATTCTATGATTCTATGATCTCTCGCGGTTGGCTGTGCTGCCTGGAGCTGATGGAAGTTGTAGTCCAATACATCTGCAGTCACAGGTTGGGGAAAGTGGCCTTAAATCACATTAAAGGTAGAGAAAGAAATGTGTTTTAGTGCCCCTTGGCATTAATTCAAAAATGCCACCTAACTGCTTATCTGGGGAATACTCCTATCCAATGTATTTTATTGATTTTCTCCCCCCACTTTCTTTTTTAATGGCATTACACTGTCCTGTCACTGTTGAGGCTCAGTGTAGCAGCCACCGAAAACAGTTGCACAATTGGAAAAGAAAGCTGAGAGTGGCTATGGGGCAACACATACCATATTTTTCTGTGTATAAGAATAGTTCCCCCCTAAAAAATAATGTCAAAAATTAGGGGGTGTCTTATACATGGATACATCTCCCCCCATTTTCTTAAATATGAGCCCCCCAAAATAGGGGGCGTCTTATACATGGGGGTGTCTTATAGACAGAAAAATACGGTACAAAGAGTTATATGCGCTTGTTTGTGTACCAGCAATCATTTTCATACTCTCCCCCTTCCCATTTTGGAGCCCTATCCTTTGATTCTAGTCCTCTCCATAGTGAGAGCTTGTGTGATTCCTAGGGGATAGGTTTATTCCCTCTTTCTTATAAATCATTTTTATAGTTTTTTTGTGGAGCACAAAAAGAGCAGGAGAACACTTTGGGAATTCTGATTCCCCAGGGCTCTTTCCCCCTCCCCCTCCATGTCTTCACAATGCTAAGGGCAGAACCAGGCATTATGGGAAATGCATTGTTGCTCCAGCAATCAGCAGCTCCTGGTACCCAACTTTTCTCAGTCTCCTGTAGCAAGTACTAAGATGATGATTTTGTCACATTCCAAGATTCTGCATTATCAGCTCTGCTCCAATGGCTGAGATACCACAGGCAGAAGCCACCATTTTCTTTTTTTCTTTTTTTAATTAAAGAATTTCTTGGTTTACAAAGGTGTGTACAATGTCTCTCTCGTATTCCCCCCCCATGTAACATTTTTGCAGATCAGTTTCATTTGTTGAGACATTAGGAAGAAAGGGGGGAAGGAGGTGGGTGGAGTGGGGAGCTGGGTGGGGTGGGGTGACAATGTTTCTATTTTACTTGATATATGTAGGGTTTGGTGTCAGCGTTGTTTGTGTAGGTTCTTTGTTGTTATCTTGTGCTCCTTTGGTGGTGAGAGAGGTTGGTGTTGGCGTAGGGTGTGATTGTTCATTTGTGGTTGGCTGTGGTGATCTTTGGTTTCCTGTGTGAGTGGGGTGGGTGGGTGTTTTTGATCAGGTTAGCCATATTGATTTGTATGCTGTCGGTAGATTTTTGTCATTGTCTTGTTGGGCTGTGTGTGTGATGAAGGGGAACCATACCGGGGTGATGGTGTCTTCTTCTGTTTGTCCCCGCGTCAGTTTCAGCTTACTGGTTAGCTTTTCTAGTAGGGCTGTTTCCCATACTATTTGATACCATTGGTCCATGCTTACTCCTGACAGGTCTCTCCAGTGTCTGGTTATGATGTTTCTGGCTGCTGAGAGTAGATGGGTTATGAGTTCTTTGTGGTGTAAGTGGGCATTATTGTCTTGGAAGATGTTTAGTAAGACCAATTCTGGGGTGATTTCTAGCACTTCCTTGGTTATCTTACATACGACCATTCCTTTTGTAGTTTGATAATCAACTGGCACAAAGCACTTTGTGGCACTTTCCAGAGTTAACAAGCAGCTGGGTGACGCAAGAAAGCAATTGGATCCAGGCAGAGAGACATCAGGGATGCCATACCACTCCCATAACATGGGTCTTAAGCAGTGGTGTTGGACTCTTAAGGTAATATTTACGAACAGGGATGAGTGCTTGACGATATACCAACCATTGCTGGGGTGGCTTTAGCTACTTTTGCAGAGAATACATTCCCTAGGGAGCATGCATGTTGCCTATGCGCTACTTCGTAGCAGTTCTGACGCTCAAAGAACAATGAAGAAAAAGAATAGCGTTGTGATCCTCATATACGATGACAATGGAGCAAATGACTAATTCTAAGACCATTAGCACACAAAGAAATGCAAAAGAATGCAGCCTTATGAGAACGGCAGCCACAGACTCTCAAAGGAGCGTGCGTAGGGGCATGGATTATGAGCTACATTTTAGTTTTGAAATGCATGCTGAGACTGTTCAACGAGAGTATGCAGCAGCACAGTAGATGCCTCATTAAACTTAAATAGCCTAGACAGGGCTGTGCTTATAGACCCATGCTACAGAATTATACATTTCCTTGCTCACTGCTTGGCTGACCTCATTATGTACAGCAGGAAGATTATCATTCTGCATAAAGTGACCATCCATGCCTTGACAAAGGCATCCGTCAGTCAGTTGAGGAGTTTAAGGGTATTTCTTAACCACCAGATGATGCCGTTAAGAGCAAAATATTAATATATGCACAACTCTTTGCTTTAGTGGCTACTTAAAAAAGAGCCCAGCAGAATATGTTTCTTCTTATCAGCTTGATAACATATTTTTAAAATAGGAATATCTGAGTATTAATTTCAATGGATATGGGACTTCTGCTATTCATGGCACTTGAAAATCTGATGTGGGTCACTATCATTTGTGTTATATGGAAAACAGAAAGAGAGGGAGTAGCTTGGCCAAGGCAGCTGACGTTCATGGCCAACGTTGACATTTGAAAACAGGTCTAATCCCAGCATTTTACCAGTGCCACCCTGATTTCCAAAGTTCTGATTTTTAGAAAAGCTCTGACAACACAAAATAAATACCAGCCTTTTGAACATGTATTAAAAATCATAATAATTCAACCCCGGCAGAAGCCCTATAATGCAATTCATCCAATTCCAACAGTTGAGTTTGTTTTCAATATTCTCCCTCATAAAATGCAGCATGATATACACTTTTGAAAATGGTGTAAGTAATAAGCAGCGCGTATTGAACTCTGGAGGTAAATATCAAGAATGATTGTTCTGAGAAGTACCTATTGACTAAGGCAATGCCAGTGCATACAAAAGCAAGAATAAATCTTGCTACCTAAGAAAACCCCGGCTGAATAGATGCTGCTGAATTCTTTTTATGCGCTTTCATATGAAACACATGGAAATAGCTTTTGACCATGAGCAGATATTGTTCATTTTCAAGGCCATAAGGTTCATTCAGAGACGCTGACAAGGCCTATATTGTATCATTATAGCAGAGAGTCAGAAAACCAGGGCAAGCCAAGAGACTGAGTACTGGACCTACCAGAAAACGGTTGCCAAATCACAAAAGTCAGAATCCAAACGACTACCACAGGGGATTTTCTAGTCATTCACACATTTCATCACGGTTTGGCACAGCTGTGTCACTACACAGAGCTGTTAAGACATAGGTCTGAGGTGGTGAATGCAGGCAGAAGACCTTTGCCGACTTATATGCTTATGGAATGATCTAAATTCTGCACCAAGAAATCTGAATTCTGCAACCTGCCTAAGTCATGCAAATGTACATATATTTACTCATCTTGCATAATTTATTCTGATTCTGCTAATCATATTTTTTTTTGGGGGGGGGAGCAATGCAGGACAGCGAAACATTGCTCTCCAACCACTAAAAATCCTGCTAAGCTTCCTTCATTGGTTCCCGTGATCTCATTGACACTTCTCATCTAGTTTCAAGGCTATCTTCATAACCTTATGAGCTAGACAACGGAAGCTGAATTTTGGCACTGAATAAATATTACACTGAACCAAAACGATCATGTAGGTGTCCCTGAAAGTACGTTTTGGGGAGATGCTCGAAAGATGGGGTGCTGCTACTGAAAATATTGGGTTGGCACTCATCTAATCTCCAAAATGGGGAGCCTCTGAAAAAGGTCGTCTTCAAGCCAGTCTTAACAAACCATCAATATGGTTGAAACGAGAAACAGTGGTCCCTTGCTATTATAAACCATTTCTTCTGTCTGTAAGTCCAGTTAAACACATAAATGCAGAGCTGCATTTCTAGCCTTCAGTATTCTTGTGAACAAGTTGCTCACCCAACTTCACCAAGTACTTTTGATGTGTTTTCCAATAAGCTCTGCAACTTGTGGGTTATGAGCATGATCCTGCACCTTGCTCATCAGAGGAAAGGGCACCAAATGGAAGATATCTGGTTCGCCCCGTTCAGGCGACTGGTAAGTTCAAAATGTCATCATACCATTGCTGCATCTTAAAACGAATGCTTGCCATACTGCATTTTGTTTCTTGCAGTGTAGAAGGCAGAGGTCTGGGGGGGAAGTAGGCAAAGGGAAATTAAAATTTCAACGGAAAAGCGATGAAATACAGTACCAACGAAAGAACAATGGCAAGAAAAGTTGATGGAATACACTGAAATGGTGAAGCTAACTGAGAGACTCAAAATATAAGGACAACAATGACTTCAAAAAAGATTGGGAACTTTTTATGATGTATATACAGAAACAATGCATTGAAATGAACTCACTTGCAGGATACGAGTAATACACTTACAATGGACAAACATAAATAGAAAATATAAATATGAGGTTAAAATGACAAGGTACAATTGTAATTTTAGTACACAAGGCATATAACATTATAAGCAGAAGAAATAAATATGCTATAAACCAGAAAGGGAAGTTGGGGGAAGTCGGGGAGGGGGGGTTAATTAAACATGTAAAATGTAATTTGAATTTTTGATTATGCTAAAACTTGTTGTAAAATTTTAATAAAAATAATTTTTTAAAAAACATTAAATTTTCTTTTACAGAAGGAGAAAGAAATTATGCTAGCTGCTGTAGAGAATACTGTCATTACAACCCGCTTGTTCCTCAAGGGAGCATCATGGAGTCACGCAAATATTTCCCTTTTGCATCTCTGCTGTTGATTTAAATGACAGGTGTGAAAAGTGCAGGGAGTCAGGCTGCTCCCAACTGACTCCTCATGTGTGGATGCTGAATGGTGATGGCACTGCAACACACACAACCGCCCCTCCAAGGAGTGCTAAAAATCTTGCAGCTAATGAATTGACTCTCCTGTGAGGCATGGATATAGCAATGCTACATACAGCAAGAGCATTGCAGAGACTGGGGAAGTACGGTAATTTTGGCAGAATGCAAAGAAGTTAGGACAGTCTTCTGTTCTTGTAACCTCCAGGTGTAGACCTGTACTTTTAACAATTTGCTGGGAAGATCAAAGATTGCGTTTGCGTCTAGGAAGGCTAGAATTAGAGCTGGGGAAATCCTCCTGTTTCAAGGAGGCATTAATCATCTCATCGATGCAGTTTGTCAAATCCCCTCTTCCTAGATGCTATCAACCAAGCAGGGCAAGGATGGAGCCGGCAGGTGGAAGGTCACGTTTCTCCTAGAACCATATCTATCACTTCTTTATTCTCAACTCGGGGTAATCTTTGTTTGGAGTACTTACACCAGTACTTTAAGCATGTTGGCTAGCCGAGTAATAGCTTGACCTTCACACTTCTAGTGGGCTTTAATGTTTCATAGTGAAAGAAACTGCCTTTTCCCCACATGACCCATTAGGCCAACCTACAGAGTCTTCCAATTCACATTGGAGAATGGGAATCAGAAACAGGATATTTGTGGCTGACCTAAAGTTGTGTGATTCACTTCTCTTAGAAATTTGTCCGAGATTGAGCGTTTACTGAAAGCTTTCCATTAGCTAAAAAAAGAAAGAGCGAGGCTGTGATTCAAATCTGTTGGGACATGAATTTATATTAAGGTGTGGGTATTTTTATTCATGCCTAGTTTTCTCCCAGCGCTGTAATCTGTCTTCAGCCTGTAGGTTAAGACACCCAAAATAATACATTAAATTAAATAATATAAGTCCAATAAAATCTTTTTTATTTCCTTATTCTGTTCCATTAATCCAGGGGTGTCAAACTCCGGCCCTCCAGATGTTTTGAGACAACAATTCCCATCATCCCTGACCACTGGTCCTGTTAGCTAGGGCTGATGGGAATTGTAGTTCCAAAACATCTGGAGGGCCGGAGTTTGACACCCGTGCATTAATCCATTTCAGGTCAATATTATTTTACATATAATTTTATCATGTCTCTCCCTCTGTATGTGTTCAAAATATGAATGCATACAATATGGAGATCTGGGGTTGCTCTCTTCGGTATCGTGTTCGAGAATTCAAAATGTCACTGCTGATCACTCGCTGAGAAATTCCAAGGCAGTGAGGGACCCAACTGAAGAAGTGAAGAAGAAGAGTTTGGATTTGATATCCCGCTTTATCACTACCCGAAGGAGTCTCAAAGCGGCTAACATTCTCCTTTCCCTTCCTTCTCCACAACAAACACTCTGTGAGGTGAGTGGGGCTGAGAGACTTCAAAGAAGTGTGACTAGCCCAAGGTCACCCAGCAGCTGCATGCGGAGGAGTGGGGACACGAACCCGGTTCACCAGATTACGAGTCTACCACTCTTAACCACTACACCACACTGGCTCTCAATTGAGTAAGTTCTCATGCCAAGACAATCCCAACAAGCCAATATTATTGTCAACGTATTTGCAAGAAATTCTGCAAATGGTCCCATCAATGAAGAGCTCATTTTCCATCGCAGGAGGACTGCGTAGCAGGAAATGCGTGACTCTGAAATCATGAAAAACGGCAGGACTCCGCAAATGCCTGCGAGCGAGGCACAGGGATTCTTATTAAGTTATAGTCAAACATATGGAGATGTCAAACGGCAGCCTTGCCAGCCTGGAGATGAATTTCAACATGGGCTCATTTGCATTTACAACAGAAAGCCAAGTTGGAGCCCTCATTGGACTTTTGACTACCGTGCATAAATTGAGCTCATTTCTCCACTGCATCAAGAACTACCATGTTGATGAATTCAATTACCAAAGTGGATCTCCCCCTCCCATTTCAACAAGGAGAGGTTCCCCTCAGAGCCGCTGCAGAAAACTGAGTGGTTTTTGATTCACATGAGACAAAAAAAGCTCTTATACCGTAAGCTGTGGGAGGCAGAAGTTATACAAATATTGAAGTAGAGCTCTTATGCGAATTTCCCATTTGTGCCTTTTCAGCACCTTTATTAAAAACAGCACAGAATGTATCCGCAGTCTTCAAACGCTTTCAAGCACTCAGAAACCCACACTAAACTTCCTATTTCACAGTATTCCCAGGAGTCTCCTATTAAGTTCCAAGAAATGCAACTCCAAAACTTGTATCCTGCAGCTTTGAGATTTCAAGACCAAGGGAAGAAAAACACAACTAGCTTGTTACCAAGGGAAGCTGTCCTAACAGCCTAGCAGCCAGCTATTTAAAATAGGGAGTTAGGGGAGAATCGCCCTTAAAACGAAAAAAATATGTGTGTTGGGAAAGCAAATAATCATCCTTGATTTTTATATTCTGTGCAAGAAACTATAAATTCTTACAGCATGTGGTAAACATGCCATGTGTATTTTAGCTGACGTTCAAATATATTTAATTATTAAAATACCATTGATTGTGGAAGTTAATCATTAGCCACAGTTAATTATTTTCCAATTTAATATGAAGCTAAGGGCTTACAGCCTATTTATGACTCTTTTGAAACTGAGATACAAGTTTGCATAATTTCATGTTTCTGCAAATCACCCACTGCATGTAGAGACAAAGGGATATTTTGTCGTCCATTGAGAACTTCTGATGTAAAGGAAAGCAAGAGAAATGTAAAGTAGAATGACAACTGATTTGACTAACAAAATTTAGCAAAAAACATTGCCTTATAAATGGAAAAATACGGTATTTTTTCGGGGGGGGGGGGGCCACAGGATCTCCACCCCATCCTAGAACCTGTTGCCCCAGCACATGGAATGCTAGGGTGTGGGAGAGAATGTTTCTTATTTAGTTAATTGGGAGACAACCAAAGATGGATCCACTCACAGCCGCAACACATGATCTCAGTGATCAAGGTGGGATATAAGGGTTCGTGTGGCTGCTAAGCTATATATAATGTAAACTTCCCCAAACATCATGTCATGCTGGGGTTGCAACATCATCACAGCAGCACCAACACTTTTCTGCTAGCAAATATGTTCGGTAGGCGGAGTCCTTTTCAAGGGTACATTGAAATCTCAGTTTGTAGACTGTAGGCACACAAAGGGCAAAACTATCACTGTCATTAATCAGAAGGGGGGAGCCAGGTTAAGTTTAAATATGGATAGTTTCGGATGATAGGGATGCATGCAGTAGTCCCCTAAATAAAGTTTACCATGCTGATCAGAAATTAAAGAAAGTAAGGATTAAAATCTTAGAATTGTAGAGTTGGAAGAGACCACAAGGGTCATCTAAAAAGGTAAAAGGTAAAGGACCCCTGGATGGTTATAAATCCAGTCAAAGGGGACTATTGGGTGTGGCGCTCATCTTGCTTCAGGCCGAGGGAGCCGGTGTCATGTGGGCAGCCTGACTAAACCGCTTCTGGCGCAACGGGACACCGTGATGGAAATCAGAGCGCACAGAAATGCTGTTTACCTTCCTGCCAGAGCGGTACCTATTTATCTACTTGCACTTTGCCATGCTTTCGAACTGCTAGGCTGGCAGGAGCTGGGGCAGAGCAATGGGAGCTCACCCCATCGCGGGGATTTGAACCGCCAACGTTCTGATTGGGAAGCCCAAGAGGCTCAGTGGTTTAGACCACAGCACCACCCATGTCCCAAATAAACAAACACACAATCACTGATAGGTCCACCCACCATTGTGAGGCTCAAAGCAATGAAGATGATGCCTCCCTAGCTGTTGCCATTGGCTGTGGGTTTCTTGTGATGTCACAAAAGCACTTGGCAACCGAGTGGATATAAAGGCAGGCCAGGGGGAAAGCCCTTTTCTATTTCCAGCAGGGCACACCTGGCAATGGATGTGACCTTAAGCATGGCCCAGGTTTCTTTCACTTGGAGGAGGCAAACTGGTGAATGGAAGGAGGCAATCCTCTGGCAGTGGAATGCTATGGAGCGATAATAAGGCAAGTTTCCTTGCTTGAAGGCTACTGGTATCCATGGTTGGAAGCTGGCGGGCATCTCATGATGGACCTAACAGTAACTTCTGGCACAATGGAACACCGTGACAGAAGCCAGAATGCACAGAAATGCTGTTTACCTTCCCGCCACAGCGGTACCTATTTATCTACTTGCACTGGTGTGCTTTCAAACTGCTACGTTGGCAGGAGCTGGTACTGAGCAATGGGAGCTCACCCCGTCGCAGGGATTCAAAGCTCCTAATTTCCGATCAGCAAGCCCAAGAGGCTCAGTGGTTTAGACCACAGCGCCACCCGCATCCCTCACAAGCGTCATCTAGTCCAACGTCTGCGATATAGGAATCTTACACCCAACTTGGGGCTCTTACCACAACCCTGGGATTGAGAATCTCATGCTCTACCAACTGAGCTCTCCCGACTGCAGTAATAATTGATTATGTCTGCATTTATTTTACCGTTATTATATCTTTACCCTCCCTTCCACTAGAGAGCTCAAGCGGGTGTGCATGCCCATCTGATGGCACCCTCAAAGCAACCCTGTGAAGCAGGCTAGGCTGAAAAGATTGAGCAGGGAAATGAACAAGTTTCAAGGGGTTCAGTCTTCCTTGTCCAAGGTCAACATTCTGTCCTCAGTATCAGTGGCCTCTTCGTGCATCTCAGAACAGGGGGTAAATGGGGACAAGCGATCCTAGCTCAGCCCCCGTCCCTGCTACGCTCTGTGAATCGGAGGGCAATTGTCTAAAGCCATGGTTCCCAACGTGGGGCACACACCCCACAGGGGGGCAATTTGATTTTTATGGGGGGGGGAGAGAATTCGAGAATGAATTATTAACAGGTTTGTTTTTTTTGCATTTCTTATGCCTCCGGAGACCTCATATACAGTATTTTAATATATATTGTGACATACACCACTTTAAAAATTAAAATCAGAATGTACACGGTGGCCAGCTGGTGACAATGGAGGGGTTATCTAAACAGAAAAGGTTATCTAAACAGAAAATACACTGGGCACATTCAGGAGGAGTAGCACTCAGTCAACATTTGTGGAATTTCCCCCTTGAATGTGACTGCTCCGTAGCTGCTCAGTTGGAGCGGTCGCCATTTTTCAGAGCCACGCCACTCAGTAACAACACAGCAGAAGAATAGATGAAATGAGTGAAGATATTGAAACACAACTTGTTGAAAAGCTGAAATCAATAAAATTCTCAGTACAAATGGACAAATCAACTCTGAGAGACAGTGAGGCCGTATTGCTAACCTAGGTAAGATACAGTGGTAACGTGGTTCTCAAACGCCTTGGTACTCAAACAGCTTGGAACCCTGCAAACCTGGAAGTAAGTGTTCCGGTTTGTGAACTTTTTTCAAAAACTGAACGTGCTCCATTTTGAGTGTTACGCTTCTGATTTGAGTGCCACACTTCCGTTTTGAGTGCTGAGGTCTGTTTTGCTACTTATTTTGCGTTTTTGTGGCTGTGTGGAACCCAGTTCAGCTACTGATTGATTGTGTGACTGCAGTACATTGTTTACTGCTTTCATTTTATGCATCAATGGTCTCGTTAGATAGTCAATTCATGTTAAATTGCTGTTTTAGGGGTTGTTTTTAAAAGTCTGGAACTGATTAATCCGGTTTGCATTGCTTTCTATGGGAAAGTGCACCTTGGTTTTGGAACGGACTTCCAGAATGGATTAAGTTTGAGAACCAAGGTACCACTGTATAAAGGTGATTTTTGCTGAAGAAATGCTATTCTGCAAATCACAGAGAGCACCACTACCGCCACTGATGTATATAATAAGCTAAAAAAAATTACTTAGATGACAATAATATATCAATGGAAAACATAACATCTCATGGGGGGGGGGAGGATCAGGATTTTAGAGATGCTTAGGTGGGGCATGGCCAAAAAAAAGGTTGGGAAGGTTGGTCTAAAGTGTGAGGGGCTGTTTCTACTTGTGTGAGCTCCCTATATAATTTAGTTGCTTGCAAAACCAGGATTCTACATCGCATGAATAGAAGACGTCACCCACCCCTACATGTGGCGCTTTGCCCTCTTTCCAGAATACCCGAAGAAGGTTTTCTGGTTGGAGGATATAGGGCACTATCTCACAACATGATTTCGGACACCATATGGACAATTTTAAATGATTGCACTGTGGTCGTTTGATTCTGCCCTCTTGACAAGGACAAAAAAGTGTCACTTGAAAGTCTGGCGGTCCACAATAAGCAAACCATTGATTTTCAGCTCAAACGGAGAACCAGCGACAATCACTTGCTGCTCTTGGAAGCTTTTGCCGGATCAAAGAGCCTTCCATCAGTGGAGGGAGACAACTGGATGCAACCCACTGGATTTTGCAGCAATCTTTTACAACATATAGCCATGCCAGATTTAATCAAGACAGAAGAAGCAAAACTATATGGTTTTCTTTGGGCTCATATCACCCTTGCTTTGGATTCTGGGGTATAGGAAATTTTCAGCTGAGTTGGTCTGAACATAGCTGCACAGAGCTTCGGGGGTCTTTTACAAACATCTATATAAATTACCTACGCAGTGCAACTGGGGGAGCAGGGAGCTGTTCTCCCAGAATTAATGATGAGTTTTAGATAAAGGGGCTAAGGCAATCCATTGTAACTACTCCTCAATTTATTGCACACTTAAAAGAAAAACTTTCAGTGCACAACCATGACTCACGATACTTCTCAATATGCCTTAATTTCATTTTCAAGTCATTTGCTGCCAATGGCCTATTTTTTTTTCTTTGTAAAACTGAATAATGAAATCCATTCATTGGCAACGCCATTTCACTACACGCACAGTTCATGGAAGATTATGCACTGCGATAAACGGGTAGCAAAAATTGGAAAAGATGATAAAAGTAAAATACAACGATGGAAATTGGTGTTTGGAATAAATGTCACTGATATGGAATCTTCCAATATCAGGGTGTTTTTTAAAAATATATATATATTATTTTTAAAAGTTTTTTAAACATGGAGGAGCAAACCGCACATTGTGTGCATGAATAAAATGATGCCTCGGGGAATTTTGGAAGGCTATGGTTGGATCTGCCATCTGAATTTGAGTGTCTCCCCACCCCCCAAAGTCCCTTACACACCACCCTAAAGCCCCCAATTTGCCAGAGAAGTTATTCGGATGTACCAGTGGCAGATGAAGGAAGAAGGGCAGGGGATGTTTTCGTTCTATGAACTTCCTTAAGTAAACTTATCTTAGGACCGAAGCCATTGTATTTTCTTTTTTTCTTAAAAAAAATAGATATATCACTATGTGTTGCACTGCGAACATCCTGCTCAGTAGACGATGTTTTAACTTTCTTGTTTCGTAGATGTTGTGTTTGCTTTTTATTTATTTATTCTTGGCTGTCCATTAAAATGGGAACTGGTAATGTTTGGATATACAGCTCCAGCTCCCTTGTATTTCGCGATAAGTCAATTCCATCTTGTAATGAACCGCTATCTCGCAACTTCAGCAGCAACAGCCTTCATTGAATCATGAATCTTGGCAAATCTCTCTTATCGCTGGAGGAGCCACCGAGCAAAAGAACGGCTGGGTGGCTGTGGCTCAGAAGGGAATTGGAGGTGGCTTTCCTTATTTCTCGCAACGAGGGAGAAAGTCACAAGAAGCCGTACTCTGCAAAAACGGTGACCTCCTATCTACGCACAGATAAAAAGATCCTTTACTTGCAGTGTATTTTCAAAAACAGGGAAGGCTTAATTCGATCCTATGACACATTGATTTACTACAGCGCATCTTTTCTTCCAAGCCTGACCTCAGCTTGACTTTCACATTTACTGGCTAAAGTGAAGAACTAGACCACTGCACGTTAGCATGGCTGCAAAAGCCAAACGAGAAGGTGTCAGAGTGTGCTCCAGAAAAAAAGACCCCTGGATTGAACTAAAACATTGATTAGGTTTCCACCTTAGCATTTGGCTCGTTTTACTAGTTTCCTACAAACTGGAAGTGCCACACAAAGTCATATCTCTGGGCCAGTGCCGGATTTACGCATAAGCTAAACGAGCTATAGTTTAGGGCCCCCTCTCTTGGGGGGCCCCAAAAAATTATGAGTCTTTGTAAATTGTGTTTCTAAAGGCACTTTTGTTATTGCCAAATGCCAATGTGTTTGCATTATTAAGTTTGTTATGAATAAAAAAATCATTTAAAGTTAGAGTTTAATAATTATTTCACTATTAATATACTTCTTAATTATATTTTACTATTAATATACTTCTTCTTAATTGTATTTCAGTTCAACAATTACTTTGATAAAATACATATTTTGTTATGTGCAAATGGCTTTAGATACCAATTAGGTCCATAGATTACCATATAGCATATATTCAACACAAAAACCAGCGACAATTTGTTGTTGACAAAGGACAGCTGGACATATAAAGGGCACCATTACCTTCAGTAGCTTTGGGCCTCATCAAACCTAAATCTGGCCCTGCTCTGGGCTACTGGAATAGCCCATAAGGGGGCCCCCTGTGTGAGTGTCTGGAGGCGGTTGGAGGATGGATGGTGGCTAACAGATTGAGGTTGAATCCTGACAAGACAGAAGTACTGTTTTTGGGGGACAGGGGGCGGTCTGGTGTGGAGGACTGCCTGGTCCTGAATGGGGTAACTGTGCCTCTGCAGGACCAGGTGCACAGCCCTTTTGGACTCACAGCTGTCCATGGAGGCACAGGTCAGTTCTGCGTCCAGGGCAGCTATCCACCAGCTCCATCTGGTACGCAGGGTGAGACCCTACCTGCCCACAGACTGTCTCGCCAGAGTGGTGCATGCTCTAGTTATATCCTGCTTGGACTACTGCAATGCACTCTACGTGGGGCTACCATTGAAGGTGACTCGGAAACTACAACTTATCCAGAATGCGGCAGCTAGACTGGTGACTGGGAGTGGCCGCCAAGACCATATAACACCAGTCCTGAAAGACTTACATTGGCTCCCTGTACATTTCTGGGGACAATTTAAAGTGTTGGCACTGATCTTTAAAGCCCTAAACGGCCTCGGCCCAGTATACCTGAAGGAGCATCTCCATCCCCATCGTTCAGCTCGGACCAGTGCCGAGGGCCTTCTGGCGGTTCCCTCCCTGCGAGAAGTGAGGTTACAGGGAACTAGGCAGAGGGCCTTCTCGGTAGTGGCGCCCGCCCTGTGGAACACCCTCCCATCAGATGCCAAGGAAATAAACAACTATTTGACTTTTAGAAGACACCTGGACAGCCCTGTTTAGGGAAGTTTTTAATGTCTGATGTTTTATCGTGCTTTTAATTCTGTTGGGAGTCACCCAGAGTGGCTGGGGAAACCCAGCCAGATGGGTGGGGTATAAATAATAAATTACCAAATTCAAACCTCAGTCCTACATTATTTTTAGGCAGTGCTATGGGGGGCGGCGTGCTCTGGTCCATGGGGTCATGAAGAGTCGGACACGACTGAATGACTGAACAACAACAAATGGGGGGCGGGGGAGAATGAAAAGGAAGTGCAGTATTGAGGATGTCATCTACATGTTACCAGAGCACTGACATCCTAATTTATAGTTGTTCAAGCGACTCATGTCCATCATCAATAATTCTAAACAGAGGATTTCACCTGCCCAACGGAGGTAACATCACAGGTAAGGCCGGTGGCAACAAAGGGCTTTTTCATTTGTGGTTTCCCAATTCTGGAACACTCCCCAAAATCTCTTTTCTGGAACACTTTCCAATCTCTTTTAAAAGACCCCAGGTAACTTAAGATGTTTTTATCCTGGCATTTTAATCACTGGCAATTTCAGAAATTTTCTAAATGGTTTTACTAGTCATTAATATTTCACTGTATATATTTTTATTGCTGCTGCTCTGTATTTTTAATTGTCTTGCAAACGATTCTGGGGAAAATGTTTATGAATGTCAGTGTACAAATGGCTGGAATGAAAATGTTCACTACAGCTTTGTATTGCAACTTAATACTTCCTAATACTTTTTCATGGTTCCACTAAAGGAAGCATGTGCTCTAGCCTTAAGATTTAGGCGATGTGAACATAGGATGAAAGTTTCACTGTATGCCAAGCACATCGCTGGCACATCAAGTGTTGTCTCTTGCTTAATTAACACAGCTATTATTGAATTTCCTGATCACCGTGGAATAGGTAAGCAGGTCACGGCAGCTTAATCAAAACCGTGTAACAAACTCCAAATCCTGTGCCAAGAAGACCCAGATTTTGGACTGAACTTTGCTAAATAAGAAATGTGCATGCAGATTATGATTCATTTTCACGCTATATTCTGCTTAACTGAGGAATGAAGGAATGAAAACACTTACAAGATTAGGGCTAGAAGCGCTTTAGAAACAGTGAGAAATGGAGTAAGAATGTTAGGCCCTAATGTGTAGCCCAGGGTTTCCCAAACTTGGGTCTCCAGTTATTTTGGGACTACAATTCCCATCATACCTGACCACAGTTCCTGCCTACTAGAGATGATGGGAGTTGTGGTGGCTAGCAGAAGGCCTTCTCTTGCTTCCCAAGGTGTGTGTGTGTGTGTGTGTGTGTGTGTGTGTGCCCAACCTTCGGCCCTCCAGATGTTTTGGACTACAATTCCCATCATCCCTGACCACTGGTCCTGTTAGCTAGGGATCATGGGAGTTGTAGGCCAAAACATCTGGAGGGCTGCAGGGTGGGGATGCCAGGGTTAGGCTAATTGACTGACTGGCCCAAGGCCACCCAGTAAGCTTTGTGGCAATCAACATACACATCCTCCCACATAAGTAACAAAATTAATTAGGATTACAGGGGGAGGAATGTTTTATAACCCTTTCTTATCAAGACAATTGGATTGGATCAAGACTAAACCAGGGTTAGAAATCAATGGTTAATATTCAGTCCATTGATTTCAGGGTCTCCACTCTGAATATGAGTAATGTTGGATATCACCCAATGGGACTTACATTATTGAGATTTCAAGGGGCCTATTCTCAATATGATTAACGCCACAATCCTAACCATGTCTAGCCAGTGAGTTAAACCTGGATAGCTCAGTTGGTTAGAGGTTGATAACACCAAGGTTCCCAGTTCAGCTCCTGTATGGGGCAACTGCATATTCTTGCATTGAGGGCGTTGATGATCCTTAGGGATCCTTCCAACTCTATGATTCTATGATATAGAGCAAAATATGGTCAACAGGTCTTACTCCCAGGTAGGTGGGTCTACTATTGTACCCTATGTCTGGATCCAACCCAAGTGAGTTTAAATGATCTATCCTCTTGTATCCTTCAAGGGGTGGGTGTTAAAAACCACTCATCTGACATGAAATAGTCTTTGTGTTATTCCCACCCACCCACCAAAACGAACATGCGTTCACACAACAGCTCACTGTCGATGTAATGTTGAATTCATTAGGAATAACTTCCATTTGAGAATTACAAGAACAACTACAGCATTTGCCGATATACGGACTCTTTGAACACTGGACCAACATTCTTCCAGATTGTTTCTGAAAGGTGGATATATGTTTGTTTTCCTGTTTGTTTTGACCATGTTGTGGCCATTTCCTGTCCATCATTTTCCACACTAAATTGCAACCTGTACCCTGTTTCCCCTATTTTAAGACGTAGTCATAAAATAAGCCATAGCAGGATTTTTTCGCATTTGCGAAATATAAGCCGTACCCTGAAAATAAGCCATAGTGATAGGCGCAGTTCTGGAGGGCACCAAGGAAAACGCGGGGCTGGGCTTACGTAATAAAAATAAGGCATCCCCTCAAAATAAGCCATAGTGCGTTTTCTTGAGGGGAAAAATATATAAGACGGTGTCTTAAAATAGGGGAAACACGGTAGGTGCTTTTCCTACCATGCAGTTCCAGCCACATGTTGGCAAGAGCAATACTATGGTTAATATTCGGGGAGCCTGACTGCAGCAACTTCCTCCCATTATCATTAGTAGCAAGAGCAGTGATTTACCACTGAAGTTATTTCACCAGCATCATTCAGTCAGGTCCCAAGCTCAATATCCCTTTTTAGAAATTCAGGCGGCTAACCAGATTCACACTGTATCTAAAGCTTCTCCTTTGATATACTGAAAATGGAAAGAAGCACTACTCTTCCTACTCAAGAGTTGCCCAAAGGTATTATTTAGCTGTAATCCAAAAGACAAATGATTCTGCCATGTGCTATAAATATTAAGTCAATGGGATGGCTACTTTGGATCATGCACATTGACATCTGTGTGTCATAGGGGGCACACACATAGGGGATGTGGGTGGCGCTGTGGTCTAAACCACTGAGCCTCTTGGGCTTGCCAATCGGAAGGTTAGCGGTTCGAATCCGCACCACGGGGTGAGCTCCTATTGCTTTATCCCAGCTCCTGCCAACCTAGCAGTTCGAAAGCACGCCAGTGCAAGTAGATAAATAGGTACCGCTGCGGTGGGAAATGGTGTTTCCGTGCGTTCTGGTTTCCATCACGATGTTCCGTTGTGCCAGAAGCGGTTTAGTCATGCTGGCCACATGACCCAGAAAACTGTCTGTGGACAAACACCGGCTCCCTCGGCCTGAAAGCGAGATGAGTGCCGCAACCCCAGAGTCGCCTTTGACTGGACTTAACCATCCAGGGGTCCTTTACCTTTATTTGGACAAGAGGTCAGCAACGAAGGGCAATCAAAACATTATTTTTAAAAGTGTATAGTGGAAAAGTGGAAACACTTACTCTTTTACACTGAGAGCCACATAAAATGTGTGTGTTTTTAAATTAAATTAAACAAAGGGATTTTGTAAAAGAGGGGCATATACCTGTTATCCTCAGGAATATAAGGTAAAGGTAAAGGGACCCCTGACCATTAGGTCCAGTCATGTCTGACTCTGGGGTTGCGGCGCTCATCTTGCTTTATTGGCCGAGAGCCGGCGTACAGCTTCCAGGTCATGTGGCCAGCATGACTAAGCCGCTTCTGGCGAACCAGAGCAGCGCACAGAAACACCGTTTACCTTCCCGCCGGAGAGGTACCTATTTATCTACTTGCACTTTGACGTGCTTTCGAACTGCTAGGTGGGCAGGAGCTGGGACCGAGCAACGGGAGCTCACCCTGTCGCAGGGATTCGAGCCGCCGACCTTCTGATCAGCAAGCCCTAGGCTCTGTGGTTTAACCCACAGCGCCACCTGAGTCCCACTCAGGAATATAGCTGGTCACTAATCAGAACAAATATACAAAATATACTGAATACACTAGCAAGCCTTTTAAAAGCTGGGGAGAGAGAGAGAGAAAGAGAGAGAGAGGAGAAGAAGAAGAAGAAGAAGAAGAAGAAGAAGAAGAAGGGGAAAAGTAAGAATTGAATTACATTGGTGACAAAATTTCAAGAAGCATTTAATGTGGAATGTGAGGTTGCAAAATACTAAAGGCAGTATGTCTGCTCATGCACTTCTTAAAAAATAAAAACCTGCCACCTTTTAAGAAGGATGACATTAGGAGATATGGGTGTATTGTACAAATAAGTCAAAGCAGTGAGAACTGTCTAGGTTAAATGAGATCACAGGGGCATGAACTGAAGGTTATAAAACTGACCATTAATACATTGAGAGGAGTCCCTGCCATCTCTTGAAACTCTGAAAGATCCTCTTTTCATGACAGCAATCCCACTTATGTGCAATTATCAGGATCTCTCCCCCACCCCCAACTCCTCATGCACTTTTAATTCTTCAAGTTTTCTATTCACACAGTTGAGATGGCTGAATTGCTCCTGGTTAATTACAGTTCCCACACCATCTGGGCATTGTTCTGGGTTATTCATATGTGATGTCAATTTGTTTAATGGTCTGTCAAAAGAAACTCTGGTAACAGCAGATTGTTTCCTCTAGAGTTTATACTTTCCAGTAATTCCCTCCTTCTAGGTTCGTTATATCCACAGCTGGGGAAAGAGAGGTGGGGCAGAGAAAAGAGAAGCGAGGAACTGTTGGATTTCAGACACAATAGTCAGGCTGCAATATAAACATGTTGCGTAGCTTTGGTGCCCAAAAAAGACCATTGTTTCTTTTTAAACTCTCCAAACCAGAAGGAAACAACGATCCAGAAGGATGTCTGCTTAGCATGTGTTCAAAAGACAAACACACACACACACCATCTATTGAAACTTATTTCCTGAAAAGAAAATTTAGTGAAAAAACTCCCATCTGAAGACTATAACCAAAAACAGAACGGGGAATATAGTGTATTCCTATAAATGTCTACTCGGAAGTAAGCCCTACTGAGTTATAAGACTTATTTCAAGGCAAATGTGTATACAATTGCAGATCCAGCAGTGATGAGATGCATATGGATGGGTAATGTAATCTATTTTTAATTGTCAGCCTACTCGAGCATTAAGCAGTATAATAAATAATGATCGTTTTTATTTTTTTAGTTACAGCTGTTACAAACCCACCCGCCAGTTCATGGTCCCTGGACAGAAGTTCATATATGACATTAAAACAATAAAATAACTCATCTGAAATCCAATACTCACAAAAAAATTAAGTCAATACTTTAAGTGTCAGAAGCGTGCTCCACAGAAGCAGCAGGCAAATTAAATCAATAACTGAGGATAACAGAACTGACAATAAACCTCACTCTGTCCCCAAAGCTGGGGAAACAGGTGTGTCTTCACCTGTTGACAAAATGCCATGAAGTCAGAACAATTTTAAATATTCCCAAGCGGTTCCCAAGATGTCCAGGACTTTATATTTGGATATAAGCACCTGGAACTGAGCTCTGAAGAAAACTGGTAACCCGTGCAGTTCATTCATTCATTCATTCATTCATTCATTCATTCATTTATATACATACATACATACATACATACATACTTTTCAAGTTTATACATTTCACTAATTCTACAATCATTTTGACATTTCAGAACTTGACATCCTTCCCCTTCTTTCTGCAGTTCCTTAAATTTGTTTTTAACATCTTCTGCATATCCAAATTAACTTAATTTACTCATTTATTCATCTTCTTTAAATATACAGTCGTTCCTTGGTTGCCGAACGCCTTGGAACTTGTACGTTTCAGCTCCCGAACGATTGAAAACCGGAAGTGAGTGATCCGGTTTTTGAACGATTTCCGGCAGCCGAATGTCCACGGTTTCTGATTGTATGCAGGATGCTCCTGCAGCCAATCGGAAGCTGCGCCTTGGTTTTTGAACAGTTCTGGAAGTCGAACGGACTCCCGGAACGCATTCTGTTCGAGAACCAAGGTAAAACTGTATACTCTTATAAAACTGCAGGTTATTCCAACAATCCTGCCAATTCCAGTGCAGTTCTTTTAGGACCAACATTGTATGATTCCAGTCAGCAACACCTATTAGCATCCTGATGTTCTGTAACAGTTGCAACTTCAGAGCCACATAGAGCAAATAACAATTGTCCAGTCTGGAAGTTATCATAGCATGGATTACCGCAGTGGGTTGGACTAGATCGGGGTCCCTTCCAACTCATTCTATGATCAGCTATTTGGCTAGAGATGATCGTGGCTGGAAATAGACACCTCCTAACCACCAATGCCACCTGGGCTTCCAGTGAGAAAGCTTGATCCAGAAGCAACCCCAGCTACACACTTGCTCTTTGAAGGGGAGTGCAATCCCATCCAGAACAGGTCATCTCCCCACTTCCTGGGCTCAAGAACCCAGAACCCACAGTGACACTTGTCTTCTTTCAATTCAGCTTCAATTTATTGGCCCACAAGTAACATGATCACCTCCAAGAACCAGTTCAGCGCCCAGAGGCGTAGCAAGCCCAGGTGGTACCCGGGGGCGGAATTTTTTTTGTCACCCCCCACCACTTTAATTTTTAAAAAAATTAAAAAGTGTCACCCCCCTCTGATGGTGCCACTTTGCGAGGTGTGGGGGTTTTGTGTGTGTGTGTGTGTGTGTGTGTGTGTGTGTCTATTATCTCTTTTTTTTCAATAAAGTTAAAATAATAAAAAATAATAAAAAATGATAATAAATAAATAAATAAATAAATAAATAAATAAAAAGTGTCACCCCCCTCTGATGGTGCCACTTTGTAAGGTGGGGGGGGGTTGTGTGTGTGTCTATTATCTCTTTTTTTCAATGAAGTTAAAATTTAAAAATAAATAAATAAATAAATAAATAAATAAATAAATAAATATTTTTTTAAAGTGTCACCCCTCTCTGGGGTGGAACCCGGGGCGGCCCGCCCCCCTGCCCCCCGTTGCTATGCCCCTGTCAGCGCCTGTACTTCCTCTCCAAATTCCCTAATGGCATCTACCAACAGCTTCATATAGATGTCAAATAGCATGGAAGACAAGACTAAGGGTTAGACCCAGGAGTGTAGTCCTATGGGACCCCGGGCCAATTCCAATGGGGCCAAGCAGTCAAATTTCAATACTATCCTCTGAAAGTGACCTTACAGGAGAACCACTGTGTCTCCAGTTCCCTAGGGAGTAGCTGCAAGGGGATGCTGTGGCCAACAAGATCGAAAGCTGCTCAACAAGGTTGAACTCCCCCTGCCTCTTCCCTGATGACCAAGGTAATTTCAAGGCAGGGGCCTGGGGCTTCTTAGAAATTGGTCCAGATAAACTGCTTCCTCCAAACATGCCAGAAGTTGAGCTGCCACCACCAGCGTCTACAAGCAAGTCCCCAATGATGAACACCTCGACCTGATGAAGCATCGAGGACAAATAAGTACCACCCATTTAGTTATTTAATTTATTAAAGTATCAGCTAAAAGTGTAGCAAGAGCACTGCAGAGACTGTGTGTGCCAGGAGCTAAATTCATGGTGGTTAACTTTTGTAAAAATGTACAGCTTCCGATAGGCCCGTGCAGAGCTTGTCGGAAGCCCAGGGCGGGAGTAATGTAAGAATAAGGTTATAAACTCAAACTCAAAAGGGACGCGGGTGGCGCTGTGGCCTAAACCATGGGGCTTCTTGGGCTTGCCGATCAGAAGGTCGCCGGTTCGAATCCGCGTGACGGGATGAGCTCCTGTTGCTCTGTCCCTGGCTCCTGCCAACCTAGCAGTTCGAAAGCACGCCAGTGCAAGTAGATAAATAGGTACCACTGCGGCGGGAAGGTAAACGGCGTTTCCGTGCGCTCTGGTTTCCGTCACAGTGTCCCGTTGCACCAGAAACGGTTTAGTCATGCTGGCCACATGACCCGGAAAGCTGTTTGTGGACAAACAGCGGCTCCCTTGGCCTGAAAGCGAGACGAGCGTCACAACCCCAGAGTTGCCTTTGACTGGACTTAACTGTCCAGGGGTCCTTTACCTTTACCTTTTACCTATAAACTCAAACAAAAAAGCAGCCAGTCCCTGGTGGGGGCGCCCTGACCAATTTATCCCTCCAAGGCCTGGGGCAAGTGTACACAACTGTCCCCCGTCCACTCTGTACATGCCTGGCCAAGGAGCTGATTCCTAGTGGTGACAACCCTACAGAAACTCAGTTTCCAGCTCTACTCTAGCAGGAAAGCATTGAGGGGCCGCAGTGGACAACAACCAAACAACCAGAAACCCAGATTAAATCCCATTGTTAGACAGGAGGGGGATACCACCCTGATAGGAAGTTTCACACATGGCAATGGAAATGTCAGCTATAAAGTGTAAGCTTAGCATTCATCTCAAGCTCATTGCAGGCCCTAGTTTTAGTTTAAAGGGGCAACGTATAAACTAAATAAGTTTTATTCACCCTTTGCAGATCCAGGATCCCCACCTTTACCCCAGACTTGCATTTGGAGACCCCTTGATAATTTCTTTCCGTCCAAGCTGAAACTTCATTGCTTCATGATTTCTGATCCTGGCCATTTCATTCGTTTGGCTCATCTTGCCCGGCCGGACCCCAAACTTTTGGAGACACTATTAAATTGATTAGGGTATATATGGATGCACAGGTGCTATTGCACATTTAAAAGATTAACAAACCTGTTTGCGGGATCCGATCCCATTAAAATGACCACACATAGCCTGATAGAAAGCATGCAAAGATTCATGGCAGGGCAGTGAGTGACATAACAAGAATGAAATGCGGCAAGAGCGTTCGCCTTGATGCACCTCTTAAACAGCAGCAGCGGTTCTCAGGCTTGTTTCTGTAGCTTCTCTTCTCCAGAGGCAAGGCTGTCATTTCTGATGAGCTACCACTGGCTATTAGCACGCTAATGTTTATGCAATAAAGAGCCTATGGCAAGTCAAGACTAACCAGCCATTGCGCTCCATAGAGCTGAAAGGGGGGCAATACTCGCTATTACGATTTGTGCCTGAGCAGGTAGGCAACACATTTTCCAACTGCCCTTGGCTTAAACTGTACTTTGCTTTTATAACACTTTGATGTTTGCCTGCACTATTCTCAGAAACCTATTATCGTCACAGATAGATGATGGACCCAAAGAAGAAAGGAAGTTGGCGGTGTTCTGCAGAGTAGTTTGGACAGATTGCTAAAATAAAAGAATGATGGCCTCAGTAATTCCACATACAGTCCAACTCGTGCCACACAAGAGTTGAAGGCTTGGTGTGAAGGTAGAGGGGAGAGAGATCGGGAAGTATTGTCACAATTTTAAATTTTTTTTTTTTAATTGCTACTATCTTCCAAATACTCTGACATCGTCCCATAGGCACTATGACCTTGTTTAATTTTATGTCCTTCCCCTTTAAATCCAAGTGCAGCTGACAGGATTACATGCTGATACAATGCATTGCATCTGTGAATCTGTGACCAGATAAAAAGCGGGCGCACGTGCTTATCTGCTTCATTTTGGAGAAATGAGGGCTCCAATCAGGTTGCATATTCACAGATATGCCTCTAACATTACTGGGTACAGTCCACTGGTTAGGTACAGTCCACTGGTTAGGCCTAGGCCACAGATCAGGAACTTAAGTTCAGACTCTCCAAGTGTCCCTGTTTTCCAGCGACAGCCCCAGATTTACAGAAGCCGTCACAGTTTCTGATTTGATCCCGGCATGTCCTGCTTTTCCTTAGGACATCCTTATTTTCATCAGAGAAATATTGGGGGAGGGGGTAATGGAGTTATGCAACCCCAAGCCAAGGAGATACTGTAAGTAACTATACAACCTTCAGAAGACATCTGTAGGCAGTCCTGTATAGGGAAGATTTTTAATGTTTAATGTTTTAATATATGTTGGAAGCAGCACAGAGTGGCTGGAGTCCAGTGATATGGGTGGGGAATAATAATAATAATAATAATAATAATAATAATAATAATAATAATGGAATAGAACGTCCTAATTTTCATCAGAGAAATTTTGGAGGGTATGTAAGTTCAGTTTCAAACCACCCTTCTGCGACATCAGAAATTTCACAGGGTTATTATAAGGAGAACAAGGTCTGTCTGTGGTGCTTAGCTGCACAGTGCTAAGTAGTTTCTATTATTTTATCAATTACAAAAGAAAGAAAATAAATAAATATTGCAATATTGGGGGGTTTGTTGCATATCCTGTACGTTTACTCTTTTCATAGGGAGGCGGATGGCACTGTGGTCTAAACCTTTGAGCCTCTTAGGCTTGCTGATCGGAAGGTTGGCGGTTCGAATCCCTGCAACAGAGTGAGCTCCCGTTGCTCTGTCCCTGCTCCTGCCAACCTAGCGGTTCGAAAGCACACCAGTGCAAGTAGATAAATAGGTACCGCAGCGACGGGAAGGTAAACGGCGTTTCCGTGCACTTTGGTTTCCGTCACGGTGTCCTGTTGTACCAGAAGCTGTTTAGTCCTGCTGGCCACATGACCCGGAAAGCTGTCTGCGGACAAATGCCGGCTCCCTCGGCCTGAAAAGTGAGATGAGCACCACAAGCCCATAGCCACCTTTGACTGGACTTAACCGTCCAGGGGTCCTTTACTTTTACCTTCCCCCCCTTCTTCTTCTTTTACTCTTTTCATATTTACTTTAATCTCCCTAGGTGGGGAACCTGTGACTTTCCAGATGTGGGTGGACTCCAACCCCCGACAGCTCTATCAGCCTGGCCGATAGGAATTATGGGAGATGTAGTCCATCTGGAGGCACACAGGTTCTCCAACGCTGCTTTAGACCACTGGTCTTCAACGGGTGGATTGGGGCCCAGTAGTCGGCTGCAGCCAGATCCACAATGGGTCACAACAGGAGCGCAACCGCTATGCAAAGATATGGTAAAAAGTTAAGAATTGGGTATCCCAAAGAGTGTTTCGGTTAAAAGTGTCTTCTGTGTCATCTTGGGAAAAGTTATGGAGGGAAGACTTAAAATTAACAGCATGCTGTGCATTGAAGGAGAACTATATGAAAATGATGTATTGTTGGTATTTAACACCCACAAAATTAGCAAAAATGTATAGAACTGCTTCAAATGTATGTTGGAAGTATAAGGAGAAGGAAGGCGCGTTCTACCATATGTGGTGGACATGCAAGAGGACAAAAGCATTATGGGAAATGATATATCATGAGTTGAAAAAAATGTTTAAAGTAACGTTTGTGGGGGAAAACCGAAGCTTTTTTACTAGGAATTTTTGATGCAGAGATACCAAAGGAACAGAAACGATTATTCATGTATGCAGTGACAGCAGCACGGATACTACTGGCCCAGAGATGTAAAGAAGACAAAGTCCCAACCAGAGACAAATGATTGATGAAGTTGATGGAATACGCCGAAATGGCGAAAATGACCTAGAAAATCAGGAACCAGGAAGATAGAAACTTTAATAAGGAATGGGGGAAAATTACAATTTACTTCAGAGAACACTGTAAACAGCCAAACACTTGGGTAGGATTTGTGTAACACTTGTCATGTATGAAAAACTAAGGTAAAAATGGACTATTTTAAGAAAAATGGAGAAAATATATGATACAGTAGAAAAAGTTTGATAATGGAAACCATGGAGGGGTGGAAGGGAGTCTAAGGATTCAGGAAATCCTAAATGTTGACGATTATGATTAATGTTTGAATTCAAATGTATAGTGTAAAATTGAATAATAATAATAATAATAATAATAATAATAATAATAATAATAATAATAATAAAGTGGGTTCTTTGTCTGAAGCTACCTGCTGTAGACTGAACAAGTGACTTGGGATCTTTCTTACGTACTATGAGTTGATAAGTAGAAAAGGACGACTGATCTTGTGCCATTGCTATGCCTTTATTCAGTCCTTCGAAAAGCAAATGCCTGCCCTGTAATGGACTTATGACAGCGATGCTCTGCCAGCTTTCAGCTAGCTCAGATTTGCCAAGCATTTGGCATGAGTAAACAACGCCTCTTTCCAACATTTTAATGTGACAAAATTCAGACGGCATTTGTATTTGTGTGTGCGTGAGAGACCACTGGCAGGAGAGAAAGAGTATACATTCATAAAAGCCTCTGTCAATCACTGCTTCAACTGTAGTGCAGGAGGTGGGGGGGGAAGCCACCTCAGTTCGTTTAAGGGCTCTTCAACAGACACAAAGAGCTCTGCACTGAAGTAAATGACTTGTGGATTTTAGCTGAAAACGACAGAACTGGTATTTGGTAGCTTAAATGCAGGTTATTAATTTGAAAACAAACAAACAATTATAGCAGAAAATAAAATGCCAGATGACAACAGTGGCTCAGTTTTGCACCGTCTTCTACTGCCACTTGGCATTTATGCAGCGCATTTCAAATGTTCGAAGAAGTTCATATGCATTATCTCAATAATCCTGCTGGGATGGGGAGTTAGCAGCTAGCCACCCAGTGAGTACACGGCGACATCTCATCACAACAGCAATTCAACTTGATGTTTAGTTGACATCAAACCGAAGACTAATCGCTGAGAAAAGGAGATCTGTTAGCTTATGGAAAGAGAGGGAAGACTCAGTTAAGTCTACTCATGGCTGCTGCTGAATCCATGTCAATATCAGTCTTGTGTCGCTGCTAGATGAAAAAGACATGGCACTTGACTCCATCCCATTCCTCTCACATGACACACTCCCTACATTGCCTGAAATCACCATAGCTGTCAACCCTCCCTTTTTTGGTGGGAAACTCCCTTATTCCAATGCTGTTTCCCGCTGCTATCCCGGATTGTTGATATCCCTTCAATTTCCCGGATTTCAAAGGAAGCAGCTCCTCTCCCTCCCTGCCGGCCAGGGAGGCTCCTCAGCTGCGTTGCTCGGCTGCCAATAAGGAGTCTGAGACCGACTGGGGGCGGAGCTTGCATGCCTTGTGCAGCCAGACCCTCACGCCCAACCAGACAGCCAGCCTGCCTGCCATCTACGTGCTTGCTCTTTCGCTCACTCGTTCGCGCACAGCCTCTGGAGCGCAGGGTGGCGAGGCTACTTGGTGCCATTGCACCGCCCTTGTGGCATCCCTTATTTTCAAATCCGAAAGTTTGGAAAAAATCCCTTATTTTCAAATCCAAAAGTTGACAGCTATGGAAATCACTGAGGTGGGCAGACATGGCTGGCTGGTTGAACGATAACTGTTTCTAGAGATGGACGAGTTGTCACAAGCTTGTTTTCTAGCACTGGGGTTTTGTCACATGAGGGCTATTGCAGAAGACTATTTGACCAGGATGCCACCAATGGGGGAAATAACTGCATGGTGACTCTTCCACTAGTTTTTGACTGCCAGTAAGTTTAAAAATGGAAGGGAGGCACCCACCATCCTCTTAATTCCAAACTACAGACTTTACTCCACTAGGTCTTATGTTTTGTCAAACTTGGGACATGGTCAGTGTTTCTCTGGCATGTGGCAAGGGACAAGCAATCATATTCTGAGGAGATTGTTTACATTTCATTTTCCTGTACACCATACTGTCACCCAGCAAGAACTTGATGCCATAGTAAGGAGGCTGGTCAATAATAATAATAATAATAATAATAATAATAATTTATTTATACCCCATCCATCTGGCTGGGTTTCCCCAGCCACTCTGGGCGGCTCCCAACAGAATATTAAAAACATGGTCAAACATTAAAAACTTTCCTAAACGCAGCTGCCTTCAGATGTCTTCTAAAAGTCAGGTAGTTGTTTATTTCCTTGACATCTGATGGGAGGGCGTTCCACAGGGCGGGCGCCACTACCAAGAAGGCCCCCTGTAACCTCACTTCTTGCAGTGAGGAAACCGCCAGAAGGCCCTCGGCGCTGGACCTCAGTGTTCGGGCTGAACGATGGGGGTGGAGATGCTCCTTCAGGTATATAGGGCTGAGGCCGTTTAGGGTTTTAAAGGCCAGTGCTAACACTTTGAATTGTGCTCAGAAAGGTACTGGGAGCCAATGTAGGTCTTTCAGGACCGGTATTATATGATCTTGGCGGCCACTCCCAGTCACCAGTCTAGCTGCCGCGTTCTGGATTAGTTGTAGCTTCCCTGTCACCTTCAAAGGTAGCGCCATTTAGAGCGCACTGCAGTAGTCCAAGCGGAAGATAACTAGAGCATCCACCACTCTGGTGAGACAGTCCACGGGCAGGTAGGGTCTCAGCCTGCATACCAGATGAAGCTGGTAGACAACTGCCCTGGACACAGAATTGACCTGCACCTCCATGGACAGCTGTGAGTCCAAAATGACTCCCAGGCTGCGCTCCTGGTCCTTCAGGGGCACAGTTACCCCATTCAGGACCAGGGAGTCGTTGTCCCCGCCCCCCTGCCCCCCAAAACAGTATTTCTGTCTAGCCCGGATTCAACCCCAATCTGGATTCACCATCCGGATTCACCATCCATCCTCCAACCGCCTCCAGACACTCACACAGGACCTTCATTGGTTCTGATTTAAAAGAGAGGTAGAGCTGCGTTTCATCCGCATGCTGATGATATGCTATCTCAAGTCCGACATCAACCAATAAAGCAACACCTTGGCAAAAGATGCAACAACTGAACTTGCTGGTACAAGAAATAAAACTGATTAGAACCTTGTCTTAGAGGTTTAACCCCACTTAAAACTGCAGGTCCTTCCATAACAGGTGAGCACGTTGAAGCAATATCTCAAAGCAGAATCAGTGGGTTACCTGCTCTACCAGGTAAACCACAACTTCTGGAACAGCCCTAATCCTAACCTGGAGGAGGGAATGTCAGCAAACATCAGACAAAACTTTGCCTTGCCTTTGGAAAGGCTAGCAATGAGTCATTGCTATTCAAGACCATTCAGTGATTAAAACCAGGTTACCACTCACATATGCAGAGCTAATCTAAAGTCCCCTTTTCTAGTTAGATTTTCTCTTTTAAAACAAATGAGCCAGGACTTCATTAACATGCTCATCTGCTCGGAAACTTTTATGAAATAGCTGCAAACGCCATGACTAGAGGCTTTCAGTTCAAAGCAAATTCTACTTGCTTAAAAAAATAATTAAAAAAAAAATCCAACTATTTTGTCCTTAGCAGGTACAATGTTAAAACGGTATCTCACAAGTTAGAAGAGGTCAAGACAGCACATTCCTTTTCACTCCTCGCTCTCTGCTAATAAAGCCTGTGACTGCATTATATGAAATTAAATGGGAACCGTTATCAACTTCCCTTTTCTCCCGGAAAGCGCAGCACCATTGGTGCTCAGACAGTCCTTTTAATGAACTACCAATTACTACAAAGAGCAAAGGACCCCAGTGGCCAGAAATCCTCAAGTCAGTCATCTAGCACAAACATCTATGCAGTTGTGCTATAAATTCTTAGAGGACTGGAGTGTTAGCCTGCTAAATCTCTAATGTTTCAGGTGCAAGACATGACCTACTCTCTCCTCATTATATTTCTAAGTGGGAACCCAGTCTTTCTTTTCAGTTCATTTGCCAAGGTGCCTACTGAGCCAGTAAAGTTTCGACTCAGCAAATGACTGCCATGGCATCCTCTGCTGGCAATGATGGCGGAACCACCCAACTGCCAGGCCACAGAATTAGTGAATGACTGCAAAACAGCAGTATTTATGCCGTGCCAATTCAGTCAAAATGACAAGCTAGCTTGTGTTTCAGTGTTTCTTGGTTAACCTCGGAAACTGCAGTTTTTCATTCAAAGTGTATTTATTTTATTAATTTGTATTTATACTTTTCAGGTTTGTACATTTCCTTAATTTTACAATCATTTTAACATTTCAAAACTTGACTTCCTTCCCCCTCTTTCTGCACTTCCTTAAAGTTATTATATATATATACCTGTATATATATATATATATATATATATATATATATATATATATATATATATCTTCTGCATATCCAAATTCATTTAATTTGCTCACTTGTTTATCTACTTTAAATATATACTCTTGTTAAACTGCAGGTTCTGTGGTTTTATTGTAGTGGTCCCCCCCCCCCCCCCCGTAAACCACTTTTAATCATTTTGGGTGAAAGGCCATGTATTAAATTAGGAGTGTGGCAAATGGATGGAAAGTTGCATCGCTCCTATAGTTTTTGGCGGATCCCAGATCCTATACTGGGAAAGGCAGATTGACTAAAACCTGCACTGTTCACAGGACCCCACATACAACACCCAGTAGTTCCCATAAACCTCTCACACAATAGGACCCACATTTACAAGTAGTGATGGAAATGCCTCACTAGTGTTCTGCTGTGCTCCTACCTTGACCAAAGGGGCAGCAGCAACCCTACATTACTGTGATGTGACAATTTTTCCAGGCAGGGGAACTTGGGAGATTACCTTGCCAGAGCAAGTATACATGTGTCAGGCGTCAGAGGATCCAACCCCGCCCCGCCCCCTGGTAGGTTGCCAGGAATGGATAAGGCAAGGAAAGTTCTTACCTATGCTTTTTATTTAATATTCACAGAGAGAGGCTTAGAAATGCAGCCTCTTGGAAGTAATGGCGTTATTCCGAGTGAGTCTCCACCCCCTCCCTCTCTCCCATTATGCGTCATCACTGCGGGTGCTGAGCTGTGCCTTCTGCTTCTGAGCTCTCTGCTCTCCCACTTTTAATGCCTGCCAGGTTCTGGGAGGGGGGGCCCTGGAATGCTTTCTAAAGACACTGCGTCTGTCAGTGTCTTCTTCTTCCTCCTCTCCCATTATTTCCCAGCTTTGCCCCTCATCTGCCTCTGAGCTGTGATCTCCCTCAAACCCCAGTTGTAATTCTGAATTGTCTTCTTCTTCTCTGGAAGGGTCAAGCCAGGGAGGCAGTCTCCACCATTCCTCCTCTGCCCAGTCCCCGACAATATGCAGATATGTCCTTGTTTTATTCATCAAGTATATGAAGCAGGAATGGAGCCCTAGTGGGCCTCCAGATATTGTTACACCCATCATCCCTTGCCAATATGGCCAATGGTAAGGGATAGTGGGAGTTATTGTCAAACAACATCCGGAGGATCACAGGTTCCTGAATTTCAGCACTTGTCAACAGCTACCCCACTCCCCTGTTCAACCAACAACAAGCAACAACTGATCTGAATGACGCATAATTGTGCATGTGTGCACAGCGCCAGAAGTGGCTGCCAAAGGGCAGGGGCAAGGAGGGCTTATGCACACTCCCCCAACATAAAATGAGTATTGCCTGTATAGACCCACAAAATATTTCAATGAACGAGAAAATCCCAGCCGCGGTCGCAATGAACTCTGAAGACATCCTTGGTTAGGGACTTAAGGTACCCAATTTATACAGGGCAATTCAGGGAACAAAATAAAAAGAAAAGGATATATCCTTATACAAAAAGCCACAAGTCTCCTTTCATCCACCCGGTACTTTTCAATAGGGATTTCGTACTATTTGGCTCCCGTGCATCTTGGTTAAACCACAGAGCCTAGGGCTTGCTGATCAGAAGGTCGGCGGTTTGAATCCCCACGGCGGGGTGAGCTCCCGTTGCTCGGTCCCTGCTCCTGCCAACCTAGCAGTTCAAAAGTACATCAAAGTGCAAGTAGATAAATAGGTACCGCTCCGGCGGGAAGGTAAACGGCGTTTCCGTGCGCTGCTCTGGTTCGCCAGAAGCGGCTTAGTCATGCTGGCCACATGACCCGGAAGCTGTATGCTGGCTCCCTTGGCCAATAATGCGAGATGAGCACCACAACCCCAGAGTTGTCTGCGACTGGACCTAATGGCCAGGGGTCCCTTTACCTTTACTATTTGGCTGTCTCAAATCTATTCCGCATATACCTGTGTCTCAGTCTCTCTCTTGATGCCTGATCTTTACAGATTGTGTGTGGTTTTGTGGGTGGGTGTTTCAAGTCACAAAAGCTCCTGCCATTTGAACATTCAGAATCTTTCCTACTGCTCTGCAACACAAAGTTCATTGCCATGAATTATTTACGTAAGGAGAGCTATTTGTAAGGAGCGATATCGTCACGAGAACATCAGATATGCAATTAGATAACCGGACTTCTTGTCCTCGCTTTGAAATGGACCAGATGATTGAATCCGGGCCAAGACAATTTCCTGTGTCCCTCTATTTCCCCCCCTAAACGTTTGTTAGATTGTCTTCTGACATTACATCTACTTCATGATAAAGCGTTGCAAAAGCACTCATGTTCCAGTAACATTACCTATTTATTGTTGGTCGGTTGTTTATTATCCGTCAATTGCTGAACCAAACGCTTCCATCCAAAACAGGAATATTGTGCTATTCTGCATCAGCCTTCAACAACCTGGTGTTCTCCGGGTGTTTTGGACTACAATTTCCAACAGCCTTAGCCAAACCCTTCAATATTATTATTGTGGCGGTTCAATGCCGATCGAGCAAGCCTGCACAACTTGTAACTCAACAAACCCAAGACGGCAATGCTCCAAGCTTGACACTTCCTCAACATTTGGTGTTCCAGAGAAGCCGTAAAAAACAGAAGTTTATAAACCCACCTACCTAGCTGGCAGGTTGCCTTTGATCACAAGTTGAAAAAAGTGGGAAATTACACATTAACAGATTATTATTATTATTTTAAGTATGAGAATAAAGCTCTTTTCTCTTATTTGCTCTGTTCTCCCACACAGGCAAGGATTGGGGTAGAGATATTACAAATAATTCGGTCTGGTTGATGTGGAAATAACACCTCCATTCCTTTCAACCTGCTATAGCATAGACAGATGCCAAAACACACACACACAAAGCCAACACACAGGAAGTCGGCATTTAATTGTAGCCGTAGTTTGAGATTTTAAAAACAATAAAAGGGAACTTCCAGTTCCTTCCTCAAACCAGCCAAGTAAGTGAAATGTCTTTACATTTCCAGCACATTGTGTGGTATTTCTAAGATAGCCAACGATGCACAAAAGTTAAAGGAGGAAACAAAAAGTACATACGAACGGGCAAGAGGATGGTTGACTTTTACTACCGTATATACTCGAGTATAAGCCGACCCGAATATAAGCCGAGGCACCCAATTTTACCACAAAAAACCTGGGAAAGCTTCATAGGAGCCACTGCCTGCCTCACTCGAGTATAAGCCGAGGGCGGCTTTTTCAGCACAAAAAATGTGCTGAAAAACTAGGCTTATACTCGAGTATATAGGGTACTTATTTTAAGTTGAATGTACAACTGGAAAATTATACTGGTGGCTGAAAGGGAGAACCAGTGAAATTATTGTCCTCTCAGCAGGGTCAGTCCAGGAAATTACCTGAGGCTGAGGGTGCCAATATCCGAAGAAAAGTGCCTCAGCTGTGGAATTAAATAAAACCTGTGCTTTTGCTTTTGCAAAAGGCACTTCAGCAGTTCACTGAACTCCCATTGGCCACTCTTTTTTGGGGTCTCTCTGTAGTTCACGCAGATGTGGGTGGCTTTGTGGTCTAAACCACTGAGCCTCTTGGGCTTGCCGATCGGAAGGTCGGTGGTTCGAATCCCCACAACAGGTTGAGCTTGTTGCTCTGTCCCAGCTCCTGCTAACCTAGCAGTTCGAAAGCACACCAGTGCAAGTAGATAAATAGGTACCGCTCCAGCAGGAAGGTAAACGGCATTTCCGAGCACTGCTCTGGTTTCGCCAGAAGCGGCTTAGTCATGTTGGCCACATGACCCGGAAAAACTGTCTGCGGACAAACGCCAGCTCCCTCGGCCTGTAAAGCGAGATGAGCGCCGAAACCCCAGAGTCATCTGCAACTGGACTTAACTGTTAGGGGTCCTTGACCTTTTACCTTTTACCTGTAGTTCCACACGATCCTCAAGACCACCTTGAGGCCACCTGTTTTGCAGGAGGAATAGAGCACTCGCTGGCTGAGGTCTAAGTCCCACTGAACTCAGTGATGCTTACTTCTGAGTAAACCTGTATAAGCCTGTGCTCTAAGTGTGCTATTGTTCAACTGCTCATCATACTATAAGACCATAGGTGGCATCTGGGGGAACTGGGGAGCCGAGGACCCCCCCCAAAATTTTCAAGAAGGGAGTCAGACCCCCCCCCCCGAAAAACCACAGTGGCCATGCATGCATACTGCGTGACATGCTCACCTTAATCGGGAAGCCTGTGTGGCATGCCAGCGTGAACACGACACATCAGCATTTTTGCACAAAATGAGTGCATGGCACATGATGTGTGTGCATGACATCAGCACATTGTGCGGCGCCAGCCCCCTCAATCATGGGGGCAAGGCAGCAAGCTTGTATAAGACACAAGTACGCCTATGGTGGGGGTGAGAGTAGGGCAGCAAAATATTAATTTTCAGCCAAAACCATCGGGCAACTCTTTCCCACTTAAATAGTAACAGAAGAATCCTTGTCGAGTATGACAAGGCGAAATGAGACTGAACTGCCAAGCACAGTGTTTTCCACATTTAACAAGAAGTCCTACAAAATAAAATCTTTCCAGTTCAATACAGTGGTACCTTTGTTCTCAAACTTAATCCGTTCCGTAAGTCCGTTCCAAAACTAAAGCATTCCAAAACCAAGGTGCCCTTTCCCATAGGAAGTAATGCAAAATGGATTAATCCATTCCAGACTTTTAGAAACAACCCTTAAAACAGCAATTTAACATGGATTTTACTGTCTAACGAGACCATTGATCCATAAAATGAAAGCAATAAACAATGTACTGCAGTCACACAATCAATCGAACAGTAGCTGAACTGGGTTCCACACAGTCACAAAAACAAAACAAAAAAGGCGCAAAAACAAAAACGCAAAATAAATAGCAAAAACAGACAGACCTCAGCGTAACACTCAAATCGGAGGTGTAACACTCAAAACGGAGCACCTTCGTCTTCCGAGAAAGGTTCGCAAACTGGAACACTTACTCATGGCCGTCTTTAGCAGATGCGGTGCTGGGGTGCAAATATCTGCCCAGCACCCACAAATTACCATGGATAGTGTTGGTTTGACCGTAGCTGTGCACTGCCACCCATCCAGGGGGGTGCAACACTCCCCCATGCCACTGAGGCAGAGTGATCCCTCTGCGAGGATCGCTCTCCTCCCGAGGAAGCTTGGGAGGGGCGCAACTTCACTCCCATGCCTCTGCGGGGATCGCTCTCCTCCCGCGGAGGCTTGGGAGGGAAGCTGCATCCCGCCAGCCTTATGGTTGGCAGGGCGCAGCTGGCGTGCGTGCAGGGAAAGGTGAGGCCACCGGCAAAGCTGCGCAGCTCCCCCACTTGCTGGGGCACCCCTGAGAGGCCAGCGCCCTGGCGCGACGCACCACTAAGCCCTATGGGAAAGACGGCCCTGCACTTACTTCTGGGTTTGCAGTGTTTGGGTTCCAAGTTGTTTGAGTACCAAGGCGTTTGAGAACCAAGGTACCACTGTAGTTAGCAACACAGGAGGTTATCTTATACCAAGTCACACAGTGGGTTTATCTAGCTTCGTATTGTCATACTGAATGGCAGTGGCTCTGTGGCTCTGAGTTGGGGTCTCTCCCAGCCCAGCCCTGGAAAGAGGCTAGACCTGGGGGCACCTTCGCATGCAAAGCACTGCACTTATCACTGAGAGATGACAGTTCTATTTCCTTGGTGATATCGCTGTTTTATCATGGTTTATCTCCCAGCCTTACATTCTTGGGGACTGAGGAATGACAGCAAAGATAAGCATCAAAGGATCATCCTTGATTCTAGACTATACATCCTCACAGGTCAACCCATTCATTCCCCCATTCTTCATTTTTCCAGACTCAAGTTGATTTTTTTTTGGAGGGTTAGGAAAGCATTGGGAGGGTGAGAAAGAGAAAAAGAAGCCAAAGAGTGATGTTAGAAACCCAGGAGCACAACCGTTAGCCTCAGGGCTGAATGTTTTAAGTGAATATGACCTATTAAACATGGAGAAATGGAGCGTTTATAGTAAATATCACACCAGCCCTTTTTAAACTAATAAAATATTTACAAAGAATATACAGTGGTACCTCTGGTTAAGAACTTAATTCGTTCCGGAGGTCCGTTCTTAACCCGAAACCGTTCTTAACCTGGGGCGCGCTTTCGCTAATGGGGCCTCCTGCTGCCACCGCGCCGCCAGAGTGCGATTTCTGTTCTCATCCTGAGGTAAAGTTCTTAACCCGAGGTACTACTTCTGGGTTAGCGATGTTTGGAATTAATATTTATACTATCTTGTATACTTATTAAGTCTTGATTACCACTAATTTTATTGCCAATAATTTTAAATTTAATTGTGTGAGTGTAACTGCTGTTCTTGTGTTGTCTTCTGTTATGAGCTTAAAGCTGAAATAAAGTTGATTCTTCTGGGTTAGCGGAGTCTGTAACCCGAAGCGTTTGTAACCCGAGGTACCACTGTATGATGTCCCGTCCTCGTGCCTTTTAGGATTATATGTGTACAATACACATACACCCATTGGAATGTGTGGGATGTATACACATCAGAAAAGGGACTATAATCAGGTGCCAGATTACCTTTGACAACTAGGTGTATTGTTTAGCCCGTTGTGGTATTGATAAAAATGCCACATTTTATAAGTCAGTGTTTTTCAACCTTTTTTGGGCAAAGGCACACTTGTTTCATGAAAAAAATCACGAGGCACACCACCATTAGAAAATGTTAAAAAATTTAACTCTGTGCCTATATTGACTATATATAAAGTAATTCTCTTGAATAGGAATCAAATAAACACAAAGAAAGTATTTTATAATTACTTTATTATGAAATAGTAAGTAAACAGAAATATGAAAAACACAGTCCGGCGCCCGCCTAGTGGGCAAAAATTTGACATTATTTTTTTAAAAAATCTTTCGAATTTTTCAATTTTTCCCACGGCACACCAGGCAACATCTCGCGGCACACTAGTGTGCCGCGGAACAGTGGTTGAAAAACACTGTTATAAGTGATGTTGTAAAGAATATCCTGGGCATCTGTTTCCATAGGAAGGATTCCAAACAGCTTCCCCATTCCCAAAGAAAGCTACTAAATCATCATATTGGGGCGGGAGGGAGCCAGTGTTAATAGAATCATAGAACTGGAAGGGACTCTAAAGGGCATCTAGTCCAACCCCCTGCAATGCAATGGTTACAGCAGGGGTAGTCAATATAATGCCTTCCATATGTTGTTGAACTACAAGTTATATTAGGCAGGAATGGCCAGGAATGATGGGAATTGTAGTTCACCAACATATGGAAAGTACCATGTTGGCTACGGAGACACAGGTTCAAATCCCCATTCAGCCACGATGCTCAATGAGCTATCTTGGGGCACACTCACCCAATACCCTCCAACATTTCTCCAATGAAAATAGGGACGTACTAAGGAAAAGCAGGACATTCCCGGATCAAATCAGAAACCGGGATGGCTTCTGTAAATCTGGGACTGTCCTTGGAAAATAGGGACACTTGGAGGGTCTGTCACCCTCTCTTCCAGCCTAAACTACTGTATCTCCTAGGGTTTTCGGAAATATAAGAAACCGATGAGTTCTAAGTATTATTCAACCTTCCCCATCTAAAGTTTTGCTTTGTTGCATAATTTGGGATAGTAGGTGATTTTTCAGATCAATTCACTTGAATGCTTGCTATCTCTCTAGCTTGTCACACCATTTCTAGGCTAAAGCTCTCGGTATGTATAATTTCTTTTCATAAAAGCACTTTCAGAAATACATTCCGCTCCTTTTAAGCTAGTGCATCATTACCATTCCACTTTCTATTTCCGGCTACCAAAAAACAAAACAAAACAAAACAAAACCATTAAGAAAGAAAACAAAAGTTATTTTGAAAAATATTGCTACTCCTAAGTCACATACTAAGAATTTGAAAATGGGTGGAATTCTAAGGACATTAAAGGCTAGTTCTCTTTCTAGGATAGTCTTCTCCAGCTTGGTGCCCTCCAAATGTTTTGGACTACAGGTCCCATCAACCATGCTGCCTCTGGCTGCTGGGTGTTGTATTTGAAACCATCTGGAGGTCCTCAGGAGAAGGAAGACTGCCTTAGAAGCACAACCACCACCTCTCACCCAGCTTCCATTTTGTTTCAACAGAGGCTGTGCAATAGAATGGTGCCCTGTTTTGCTTTCTCCCTAATTCTTCCAATGAACCAGAAGCAACTTCATGTAGTGCCCTACAACCTTGTGTAGAAAAATCTAGACCGTTTGCTCTCACAACTTCACCTGAGATGGAGCAGTTCTTAACATTTTGCATGCATGTGCTTAAAATTCTTATTTTAGTCAGTTGATATTCTTCATTCAAAAAAAAAAATGTATCCCAAAGTCTCCAGAAAAACCTAAGCTGCATTTTCAGAGCCTTATCATTCCACTCCATTCTGCAGTTTCAATGCTCATAGGATACCAAAGCTCACCATGTTCGTAATTTTTTTTACTGCCCATAAGCCATTTCAAATGGAATGAATTTAGTGGCAGGCGATTGCAGTCATTCGCCTCATAACAGAGTCTTTTAAAGACGGGTCCAATTACCCCTTATATTACTCCACTATTTCATGCAGTTACTGATCTGCTCACCTGGAAACATTCCCCCCTAGCAAGAGTACATCTGTGAAGGGCCTCCACCCACAGGATTCCCATAAAAGACAAAGAGACGAGCTGGATAAAGGAAGTTGCTGCGCTCTTTTGTTCCTCTGAATAAAGAGTTGACTTTGCTGGCACCTTGTGAGCTACTGCTGAGCTGTGCCTGAATCATGCCTTGACATGCTGACATTTCTGAGAAGGATAATTCTGGTTTCAAATAATTTCTTTACCGCAAATGTTGACAGGCAGGGTTGGTCCTAGAACATCAGCTTTGCATGTAAAAAGTCCCAGGTTCAATTCCAGGTATCTTCTGCTTGAAACACTGGAGAGGGACTGCTGGTCAGTGTACAGAATACTTAGATGGACACTAGCAATGCAGCATCAACTTCGTTGGACTGGTCACGTTGTGCGGATGCCTGATGATCATCTTCCAAAGCAACTACTCTATTCAGAACTTTAAAAATGGAAAGCATAATGCTGGTGGTCAACAAAAGAGGTTCAAAGACCCTCTCAAGGTAAATCTAAAAAAAATGTAGGATAAACACTGGCAACTGGGAAACACTGGCCTGCAAGAGCTCCAATTGGAGAGCAGCCTTTACCAAAGTTGTCATGGGCTTTGAAGACGCTCGAACTTAGGACGAAAGGGGGGAAAAGTGCTAAGAGGAAGGCACATTTGGCAAACCCTTACCATGATCAGCTCCCACCCAGAAGCCTATGTCTCCACTGAGCCAGTGTGGTGTAGTGGTTAAGAGTGGTAGACTTGTAATCTGGTGAACCGGGTTCGCGCCTCCGCTCCTCCACATGCAGCTGCTGGGTGACCTTGGGCTAGTCACACTTCTTTGAAGTCTCTCAGCCTCACTCACCTCACAGAGTGTTTGTTGTGGGGGAGGAAGGGAAAGGAGAATGTGAGCCGCTTTGAGACTCCTTTGGGTAGTGATAAAGTGGAATATCAAATCCAAACTCTACTTCTTCTTCTTCTTCCACTGTGGAAGGATGTGTGGATCCAGAATTGGCCTCCACAGTCACTTACGGACTCACTTTTAAAACCGTGTTTATGGAAGATAATCTTACTTGGCTACGAGTGATCGAAGAAGAAGAAGACGACTTAGATGGACCAATGGTGGTCTGGCTCAGCATAAGTCAATTTCCTGTGTCCTTGTAATCTGCAAGCATTTCTTTGCTGATACCTGCCAAACAGGAGCGCTGCTGAATTCTGTTCTGGTAAAACCTTATGGGAAATAGATGTGCTGGAGACAAGAGAAGACATTTGGCCCGTAGGTGCATACCCTCCAATTATCCCAATTTTCCAGGGACAATCCCGGAATTATGGAAGCCATCCTGGTTTCTGATTTGATCCCAGAATGTCCCACTTTTCCTCCCCCCATGTCTCGGAGAACAATTAAAAGTGGGGTTTGTGCGTAGGTGCAAAAATGGAGTTTGTACTGAAAATAAAATACCTGCACCAAATGAAGCAAATGGTGAAGCTGGCATATGAAGCCCTTCCTATAATTTTGAAGGAAGAGGTCACCAATCCACTTGGTGATGATGGTGATGATGATACCCCGCCTTTTCCCCTGACAGGGACTCAAGACAGCTTATCACTAAAAGAATATTTCATTCCATTTATCAGTGGAAGATGCTGCACGCGATCCCTTCCCGCACACATTTTTTCTTTACAAGAATCCTGTGAGGTAGGTTCAGCAGAGAGGTTGCCATTGGCTCACGGTGACTAATGTATATGTGTCTATGACATATACATATATTCAGCGAGATCAAATGTGGAAGAGAGTTCCTGATGTAGAATAGAACGTCCCTATTTTCATCGGAGAAGTGTACGTACATAGCTGGACTAAAAGGTGACGTTATGTAAAAGCTGATGTTGTGGAGGTTGGGTGTATGGTTTTTTGTTTTTTGCTTTAAATGCTAACTGCTATTATAATTATTCCTAATTGTATCTCATACGTTTCCTGCATTGTTTTACTTACTAGCCACTTAATATGCCGTGAATCACTTTCAGAACAATTTTCTGGGGAAATGGCACACGAATAAACAGACGGTGATGATCTCAGGCAGAAAAGCATTAAGGGTGGCGTTCAACTATGTTTTACTTGGAGTAAGCCATTGGAATTAATGAACATGACTTAACTTTGGTCCATTCATTTCAACAAGTCCAGTCCGAGTAAAACCTAGCTGAAAATCACCCTAAGAATATTGGCTTAACTGCAAACATAATTCCTTTTATTAAACATTAAACATGTGCTCCCATAGGGGAAATATCCAAATAGCCTTAAGGAAAAAATGAAAATCCTGGCCATTAACTACTACGTTTTTATTGCCCTATTAACAAACCGCCTTAAAAATCCCAACTGCAGACAATGGGCTTGGTGTTATACAAGGGCCAATGCTCTCCCACCACTTAATTTTGCAGCTCTGTTTTGAATGCAAAGCTCCGTCTTGCGCTGCCCATTAACAAAGCCATTTTTCTTCCAGCTGTTAAGGGTTAGATGTGCAACATCCATTAAGAGAGCTACTTGATGGCATGACTGGCAAGGATGCTGCAAAAGGAGAAAGATCATCGCAGGCCCGGAAAATTAATGCATCCTTCACAACAGAGCTCCCACCATCCATTATTACCAAACATTGATTAAGCATCAGTATGATCAGCAGAACCAAATATTTTTTATTGCTAACATAGGAAGATGTCGTGTCCGGCGTTTAGGGGTGGGTTAGGGAAGGGAGAGCATTACACTAGCAAATGCGTCACAAGGGACCAGTGGTATTGCCATCCGACCTTTGGGCAGATGTTGGCGGGTCCCAATAAGTGTGCGTGTGTAAATAAAGCACCTACCTCTTTATTCCTTCCAGCTGAGCATAGGGTGGCTTTTGAACTACTGCTGATCTCAGAAAAACTGCAGCTTGGAGCTGTAGTTTGGAAGCGGGAGAAACACACAGGAAGAATAACAAATAGTGGTTATGCTAAGGCATGGGTCGGCAAACTAAGGCCCACGGGCCGGATCAGGCCCAGTTGCCTTCTGGATCCAGCCCGCGGACGCTCCGGGAATCGCCGCGTGCATTGCCAGCGCGTGCGTTCTTTCCCTATCCCTCAGACGGCGCTGTCTCCTCCTCTTCCCTCCCTCCTCCTGGATTCTCCCCGCCCTGCCTAGAGGAGGAAGCGGGCTGGGCTTTGTTGGTGCCAGCAGCAGCAGCAGTGCTCAAGCGGCCGCCATTTTAAGCATCCCCTGTCCGGAGCCCTTTCGTGCGCCGCTCATCGTCCCTCCGCCACTGCCAGCCCCTGCCGCTTGCAAGAAACAGGTAAGCAGCCACAGGGGCTTGTGGTGCTCTTGCATCATTTCCCCCCAAAATATAGTCCGGCCCCCACAAGGTCTGAGAGACAGTGGACTGGCCCCCTGCTGAAAAAGTTTGTTGGCGCCTGTGCTAAGGGATCGTGCAGCAGCAGGCTGGGCAGCCACTCATCTTGAAAATGAAGCTGCAACCACTCCCATTTCCTCTTAGTATGAACCAGGCGGTGTGGCAGCCTTCTATCTTTGCTGCCACAGCCGTAAGGAACAAGGGACTGGGTGCAAGAGGAAGTGGGAAATGCAGTTTGGTTCTTTTCCACAACAGACAGATTATGCCCATTTCCTTGGAATTTGCACAGATAGAGGCTGCTTTCACACTGCTGACCTGCAGCCATCAGAACTAATGTTAAATAAATTGGAGTTCTCATTTTTATGTACACCAAAAAGAAACAGACCAAGAACTCGGGCCAATGTAGCATTCAATAGTGAGAATAATCCCTACTAACAGGCCAAATATAATAACAAAAACAGAAATGGCAAAAACAAAAACAGAAACCATACAATAGTTGTAATAAACTTAAAGCTACAACGATATTCACAAAATAAGTCTTTTAGCACAATATATCGATGCCGCGTTTGATGTGAGAGTCTTTAAAGATTAGATAGAGTTCACAATAGTCCAGAATCAGGATGTATCGGTATTGTGACCTGCAGCCATCAAACAAGCAAGCACCTTGGGCTCTAATGTGCACCTACCAACATTTTCAAGGATCTATCTGGGGCTATCAGCCAATCTGCTTAATAGCAGGGCTGTGCATCTGTTCTGTGACACCCCCAAATCATGGGCAGATCTGTTGGAGATCTGTGCCTTGACAAAGTGAAGCAGGAATGGAGACCACAAAGAGTGGTTTGAGACTTAGAAATGGAAAAAAAACCACATGCAATACAGTGTTTTCAAAGAGAAAACAATGCCTCACTTTCTAACCATACAGGCAGTGTTCCCCCCCCCCCCCGAAAAAAAAAAAAACGTTTAGGGGTAGGTACTCTCATTCCGTCTGAGACTCAGGAAACATCGTGACAGGAAATGAGGCCGCCATCAGGGGTAGCAATGGAACTGACGATTCACCGTGCTAGAGAAGAAGCTAATTTTTTAAAAATTTGTAGTTTCTTCTCCTGTTAGATTCACAAAATGTTTAGGGGTATGCGTACCCCTGTGTTGTGGGAATGTTTTGGAACGTGGATGGAGATTTATAATTTAATATATCTCATCCCAACTTGTGCTAACAAGTTCAACTAGCAGAGTACATTCCCTTTTAAAATACACACAGCGGAAGTTGCTTTGATTCGCTAGAATCAGCTTAATCTAGTTTCCTGGTTTGTCACTATATTTCCCCTTAGTCCCTCTTAAATAAGACACAACACACGTCTTCTATAAAAAGATATAAAATGTTTACTCACATATATCCAGCTCAAGACAAATCCCAAAGAAGGCAGGCTTGTTCTTAGTAAAGATATTTACAATTGGAATCTCCCCATTGTGGGAGAGAAATCCATTAGGCCGCAGTTGGCTGAAAGCCAACTGAACATCCTTCCAGACGAGAGGCAAGAGAGGTAAGAGAGAGAATGGCTACTGACCTGTGGGTTTTGTTCTAACCTGCCCAGGTAAAGCCACTCCCACATCTAGTTGCAAGAGGAAATTGTCTCAGACCAGGTGACCAGGAAGTTGTGGCTGGAGGACTGAGACAATCTAGCATTGTTGTACTTGACTGCTCTAGTGTTTACATCCCACAAACCCCTTCTCAGGCAAATACAACATACAAAGCATAAACAACTTTATTCAACCACCCAGAGTCCCAGCTTGACACGTAGATTCTGGAAACTCTCTTTAGGCAAGGGTTTTGTCAAGATGTCGGCAGTCATCTCTTTGGTGCAGCAATAAGACAGTTCCACAAGTCCATCTTGCACCATCTGGCGTATATAGTGGTACCTGACCCCAATGTGTTTGGTTCTGGCTAGGAACTTTTCACTCTGTGTCAGCTTCAGGCAACTTTGATTGTCCTCTAGCAGGCTGACAGGTTCCCTTCTCACCAGTCCAAAGTCTTTGATGAGTTCATCAAGCCAGGCAATTTCTCTGCGTGCTTCTGTTGCAGCAACATATTCGGACTCTGTTGAAGACAAAGCTACACAACTCTGTTTATAACTTCCCCACACAACAGGTCCACCCCCAAACATAAAAACATGACCGCTTGTGGATTTATAGTCAGCATTATCCCCGGCCCAATCTGCATCAGTGTACCCAACCAACTTAGGGTCTCTGACAGCTGGCAACTTTAATTTACAATTTATTGTACCTTTCAGGTATCTAACCACCCTTTTCAGCCCCGCTAAATCATGCTCAGTGGGAGAATTCACTTTTCTGCTCAGAATCCCCACAGCATTAGCTAAGTCAGGTCTACATGTGGTAACTAAATACAAAAGTTTACCAATCACCGACCTATATTGACTGTTATCTGGCAACAGCTTCGAATCCTGCTGATTCTTCAAGAAGTCTGTAGCCATGGGCGTTGCCACCGGGTGTGCGTCTTGCATCTGCAAATACTCAATCAGTTCATGAATCTTTTGCTTCTGGTTGAGAAGAAATGAGCCGTCTTTTTCTCTTTCCACTTGGATTCCTAGGTAGTACCTGACATCTCCAAGTTCTTTTACTTGTACCTCCTTGCTGAGGTGTTTTACTATTTGTGTATAGTCTCTATTATTTGCAGTAGCAATAATCAAGTCATCTACAAAAGCCAATATGTATGAATATTGTCCATTACTTGACTTGGTGTACAAGCACTTGTCTGCGTTTCCTTGCTTGTACCCTAGTTGCACAAGCATATTGTGCAATTTCTGATTCCAGGCTCTAGCCGCTTGTTTAAGCCCATAGAGTCCCTTCTGGAGTCGGCATACGAGATGTGCCTCATTTGGTTTTGTGAAACCTTTAGGTTGTTTCATGTAAATTTCTTCTGAAATTCTCCCATGTAAAAACGCAGTGCAAACGTCAATGTGCTTCACGTCCAATTGTTTAGAGGCTGCAATGCTCAAAAGCATTCGAAGGGTACTATATCTCACGGTTGGTGCGAAAACTTCATCGTAATCTTCACCAAAACGTTGTGAAAAACCTTGTGCTACTAGCCTTGCTTTGTAGCGTTCCACTTCCCCTTCTGACCCCTTCTTAACCTTGAACACCCACTTGCACCCAATGGCCTTCTTACCAGGAGGGAGCTCTGTCAGGGTCCACGTCTGGTTCTGATGCAGTGCATCCATCTCCTCCTGAGCGGCCTTCTTCCAGAGACTAGCTTCCGCAGATGGCATCTTCTCAATCTCTTCCCATGTGGAAGGTTCCTGTGGAGACACCGACCCTGCAAGGTAGGACAGTCGTACCGGCGGGACACCTCTGTTGGTTCTGGATGAGCGTCTGACCTCTGGTTCTGGTTCCTGAACCGCATCAGCTTCCTCACTCCCTTCCAACGGTGGCATGTCCTCATCTGTGTCCTCCTCTTCATCTCTGGAGCCGCCAGGGGTCTGGTCATCTGCGTCTTCTGGTGCGTCGCCTGTAGGGGGTGCTATGACACTAGAAGGCATATTAGTATCACGTGGGGTTTCAGAAGGAAAGTTTATGAGTGCTTGAGTCCATTCTGACTCCTTGGAGCAGCCAATAACAGTGTTCTTTGTGTCTGCTTTTGCAGACTGGTTCTCTGAAAGATTAACCTCATAAACACCATTTATTAGATTTGCTTCAATGTACACTTCACCATCTTTAGTTACATTGCACTGTCCATTCTCAAATGTGACCTTGAAACCTTTCTTGTCCAAAGTAGAGACACTGAGTAAATTGCAGCTCAGTTCTGGCACATACACAACATTGGACATTCTAGTCCTAAAAGATTCATTGTTTACATTGAATTCCAAATGCATTGAACCTTCACCTTTGGACTTTAAAATATTTCCATCTGCAATCTCAATTTCAGTCTCTTTATAATTTAATTCATTAAAACAGTCCTTTTTAAAACTATAGTGGCTGCTGCATCCAGAATCAATAATCCACTTATTATGCACATTTTCATAATTTCTCACAGCTAAGCTCCTTTCTTGTAATAGCATGTTGCGTTCAAGCTTTCCTTTTCTTTCTCCCTTTTGCTGGGAAACATCAGAATCCTTTGCTTTAGCCTTTGGATTCCTGCAATGCTTTGCCATGTGGCTGCTTTTCAGGCATTTAAAACACACAATTTCTCTGGATTTTGTAAATTGCTTTGAAACAAAATTACAATCCTTTCTCCTAGGGTTGCTTTCTGGAGAATCAAATCTCTTTCTGCATTCCTCTCTTAATTCACTAGTCAGTTCCTTAAAAGTTAGATTCTCTTTATGATCCATCAAACTAACAAATGCATCAAAATGTGGCCCTAATGAGGCTAGCAGAAATGATACCTTTGTTACTTCATCAAAAGATTGTGGAGTAAGTTCAAGCTTTTGAATAATTTCTGTGAATTTATCAATATGCTCTGTGAATTCTTCTTTTGAATTCATTCTCAGTCTAGTTAATTTGCCCATCAATGTTCTGTAGGAGTTCTTTGTAGATTCTCCATACATACGCTCAATATCTTTTAGGATCTGAGATGCATCATCTTTGCTATTTATTAACGATAGATGCTTATTGCGAAGTCCACTCAAAATTATGTGCTTGGCCTCGCTGTTCTGCCTTTTCCAGACTTTAACCTTGGCTTCATCATCTGCACCTTGAGGCTTTGGTTTCTCTATCGCATCCAAAATATCCTTTGATTCTAAATATGCCATTAAGCGCATTTTCCAGTACACAAAATTATCCTCATCTAGCAGCATTAAGCCTGGCTTTGCTTCACTATAAAAACTGGCACTAGCCATCTTAAAATCCGAAATTTGGAAAAAAATTCAAAATTCAAAATTTTGTCAAAATTCAAAATCAAAATCTCAAAAATCTCAAAATGCAAAAAGCAAAAGCCTCAAAATAAATCTTCACTGCCTTTTGGGTCTTTTGTGAGCTCTGAGGGAGGGGAGGGGTAGCTTAATCCCCCTTTCTCTAAACAATGGAACAAAGGACCATGCGGTCTGACCAGGAAATGCAATCAGAAAAATCTCTCTCAACTTAAAAATGCAATCCAACGCAATCCTTCAAAAATACACAAAAATACGTAGAGCTGGGCATACATAACCCTTTGTGGGAATGTTTTGGAACGTGGATGGAGATTTATAATTTAATATATCTCATCCCAACTTGTGCTAACAAGTTCAACTAGCAGAGTACATTCCCTTTTAAAATACACACAGCGGAAGTTGCTTTGATTCGCTAGAATCAGCTTAATCTAGTTTCCTGGTTTGTCACTATATTTCCCCTTAGTCCCTCTTAAATAAGACACAACACACGTCTTCTATAAAAAGATATAAAATGTTTACTCACATATATCCAGCTCAAGACAAATCCCAAAGAAGGCAGGCTTGTTCTTAGTAAAGATATTTACAATTGGAATCTCCCCATTGTGGGAGAGAAATCCATTAGGCCGCAGTTGGCTGAAAGCCAACTGAACATCCTTCCAGACGAGAGGCAAGAGAGGTAAGAGAGAGAATGGCTACTGACCTGTGGGTTTTGTTCTAACCTGCCCAGGTAAAGCCACTCCCACATCTAGTTGCAAGAGGAAATTGTCTCAGACCAGGTGACCAGGAAGTTGTGGCTGGAGGACTGAGACAATCTAGCATTGTTGTACTTGACTGCTCTAGTGTTTACATCCCACATGTGTAACCCTCCCCCCAAAGCACTAACCTTAGTCAAGCCCCAAAGCCCAGACTCTGGCAGCTTCTGGGTTCAATATGACCCCCCTAGGCCCACTAGGGCTGCCACCTACCCCAGGCATCACTGTTATCAGATTATCAGGTGCCTTCCAGCAATGACTTCTGGCCTCCACCATTTGCAGCAAGCAAGATGCATGGCTGACAGTGATGTCGAGACTGCATTTTTGGGGGGAAATTATGGCAGCACCCTCACCCCAGCACCTACTTTTCCATCCAACGTATGATTGGTGGTGGGAGGAGCAACAGCCTGATGGCCTGATGCCAAACTGGACTTAGCAAGGGGGCAGGAGTGTCACTGGCCATATGGCAGCAATAAACGAGCCCTTTAAGTTTCGGGGGGTGGCAAATACAGATTCCACACCTGAGGTTGGCTGTGGAGGCTTCCTCAGAGAAACAGCTCTATGACAGGGCTGGGATTTGAGGACCCTGTGACTTGGGAGGTCTTCCTCAGACAGGTAGACTATCTCACTCCACATGTCTTGTCTAGATCTCAAAACAAAGGATAGCGAGATAATTCTACTGGTCTCTGTAGCTCAGCAGGTGGTGAAGACAGGCCTCTTGTGAATCATTAAATCAGAGCTTTCCAAACTTTTCATGTTGGTGACACACTTTTAAGATATACATCATTTAGTGACACAGTAATTCATATTTACTAGCAAACTGGAGGTTAAACTAACCCATTTCCAGCCCCGGGAGGAGCAAGCGAGCGTTTGCACGACACACCTATACACACTGCAGGTGTTGCAACACACAGTTTGGAAAGCTCTGCATTAAATGAAGTCTGGACGCAGCATCACAGGGGAGCAACTGGTGACCTTCAAGAGAGCCAAGGCTACATGGGTGACCCCAGTCCCCTCACGCCAAGTTCTGAGTTAGCAGAAGAAGAAATCCTACTTACATTTTTAACATTATGAAGTTTCTCTGTAGAAAGGTAATGTAACACACACAACCAAAATTCTACCTACTGACTCCTGGACTGGACACCTCTGGTTTGTGACTTTTAAGCCAGAATTGAAAAAGATGTCACAAAGGAGGGCAGGTCACTGTTACCTTGACAACCCACCTACCTGGGCACTGCCCCTCATCTTCAAAGTTCTTCAGAACTTTGAGGCACCTGATAGTCTGTCTGAAACATCTTGTTGAAACATCTCTGTTCATATTCATATCTCTCCATTTCAGATTACTCTGATTTCCAAGAGAACCACTCCAATCTCCTTTTAAATACAATATGAAACACATATCAATAATACAGCATTAGGCAATCTGCTTTACAAGCGGGAGGTCCCAGGTTCAATCCCTAACATCTCCAGGTAGGGACAGTGTTTTTTTTCTTTTAAAAAAAGTTTAGGGGTACTCTCCTTTTGACTCAAGAAAATCACTATTTTATAGTTCAAATCGGGGGAAATAAATACAGTAAATGGGCCAAAGTACAAAGATTCACAAAATGTTTAGGGGTGTGCATACCCTTGCATATCCCCAGAAAAAGCACTGCATACAGGAAACGCCAGTTTGTTTGTTTTTTTGCAATAAAGAGTTTTATTGTTATTCAGTTATCGTATGTACAAAATTTACCATAAATATACAATAAACGTTCCAAACACAAAAAATAAAATTAAATATGAGAAACGATTACAATCACTGTATCTGCCTGTTTTTGTTAATACCCCTACCAGGTTCCAGGTTCAATACGCTTATAGAAAAAAAGATACCAATACAGCAATAGCAATACAAATAGAATGATCAAAGATATCATGTCCTTGAACAAAGAAAAAATGACAACAAAAAATGGAAAAGGGGAAAAAAGAAAAGGAAAAGGGGGGGGGGGAGAAAATGAAAATGAAAAGAAAAAAAAACTAAAAAGAAGAAACAATGCAAACAAATTTCCCAAACCCATCCGACTTTCTGTCAAGCCCACCGTATAGTTCACTCGTTTCTATGAGTGTACTTCAACGCATTTGAATCTTCTTATAAATCTTTGTCACACTGTAATATCAACCGGTACCCGATTTTTATATCATATTATTCTTTCTACTTCCAAGGTTACTGGAAAGCTGGCATGACTATCCGACCCCTACTATATTTCTGAACATATATATCTTGCCCAATTTTCTTGAAACTTCTGTTTTGATCCACCTCTCAGACTGTTAGTTGACTGAGCCATTTTGGCGAACTCTTGCAATTTGTTCTGCCACCCTATTATCGAAGGTGGTTCTGGTTCTTTCCACCTTTTTGCTATTAAAATTCATGCTGGCATACAGAAAGACCTCTCCTAGTTTAGTTGGGACTTCTTTGTCAACAATGCTTAATAAGAGGGTTTCTGGTTTTTTGGAGGAACGTAACTCCTAACAGTTTTTTAAGTTCATCATATATTAAGCCCCAAAACACCTTTATCTTCTGGCATATCCACCACACATGGAATAGGTCTCCGTTACTCCCCCATCTCCAACACGTACTTGCAGATCCTCTATACATTTTTGATAATGAAACGCCAGTTTGGGGTAGAGGAAGGGTGGAGCTTTCTAGATGTAAAGTTTACAATATACAAAGGAAATGTGCAGAAAAGGGAGCCTCTTTCGACATGTCTCACTTTTAACCAGCAGGGAAGATTTACCATGGCTCTGCAGTCACAATGGTTTGGGGGAAGGATAAGTAAGTAAGGAGAAAGACCACACAGAGGAAAGTGAATCCATTTTACTTACCTGCAATCAGCTTTAAAGCACAAAAGCCCCTGGATCTGTTTGTCTGCAATTTGACGCGTTTGTTATTCAGGGGCGCCTCTCGTGTGTCTTCAGTTTTCAAGCCACAAAACACTATGGGTGATTAAGCGATTCCTTTTTTTTTACACATCCCAAACTGCAAAGCCTGTTCTTACAGGAAAAGCATCAGAGCCATTCTTCTGAAATTTGGCAGGGATGCCTTTGCTGCAAATTTCATCCGGTTCTCCCCTCCAATGAACAAGTTTGAGGCACATCCTTTTTCTGCGAAGAAACAAAATGTCCAGCCCTCCAGCCCCCTGGATGGATTTGCTTGTAATTTGACAGTCTTAATCCACTCTGAGGGGCGGCTGCTATGCCTACAAATGTAATCCACTTATAGAAAAGAAGCAATTAATAATAATAATAATAATAATAATAATGCCACTTTTTATTCCCTCTAATACTGAATGGTGAAGAATAGAGCTTTGTTTTTAGCTAAACTGCTTGAGACCAGAAATAAAAGTATAATTGGATGGTTCAGAAAAAGACTCAGAATAGATCAGACTGCTTCCTAAAGTGACAGATACAGATCTGAACCCAATCCTGTGGTCAGTGCACAATCATACTAAATAGAAAGTTTTAATCATATGGCGTATGAGGGTGGGAGCAGAGGGCAGGATCCGAGTGCATAATGTATTAGGAGAAGTTGACTGGGGGCAATCATCATGTGGGTAGAATATTAATTAGGAGGAATGCAGTAATTTAAGAAGACTTAATTTAGAGTAGGTTTGGGGTTAAGGTCTGCGCCACACAGCGGGACTTACTTCTGAGACACCATGCATAGGATCAGTTTTTGCCTGTTGAGATGGAGGAGATATTCGTGTGCTTCATATTTGAAGCACGTAAAGGACCCTCAGTAAAACCGTTAAGGGAAGTGTCTAAGATTTTTTTATATATACAGTCGTACCTTGGATCCCAAATGCCTTGTGAGTCGAACATTTTGGCTCCCGAACGCCGCAAACCCAGAAGTGAGTGTTCTGGTTTGCAAACGTTCTTTGGAACCCGAACGTCTGACAGGGGTTCTGCGACTTCTGATTGGCTGCAGGAGCTTCCTGCTGCTCCTTGGTTTTCAAACATTTTGGTAAAGGTAAAGGTAAAGGACCCCTGGACGGTTAAGTCTAGTCAAAGGCGACTATGGGGTTGCGGCTTTCAGGCTGAGGGAGCCAGCGTTTGTCCGCAGACAGCTTTTTGGGTCACGTGGTCAGCATGACTAAACCGCTTCTGGTGCAACAGGACATCATGATGGAAACCAAAACGCACAGTAACACCGTTTATCTTCCCACCACAGTGGTACCAATTTATCTACTGGCGCTGGCATGCTTTCGAACTGCTAGGTTGGCAGGAACTAGGACAGAGCAACGGGAGCTCACCCCGTCGCGGAGATTCGAACCGCCAACCTTCTGATCGGCAAGCCCAAGAAGTGGTTTAGACCACAGCACCACCTGCGTCTCCTGAGGCAGCAGTAGCTTCTCACCTTCCCTCAGGAACTATGCAAAACCTGCGGGAGAAAAAGTGACTGCAGAATCTTCCAGGTGGGACAGAAATGAATGGCATAGCATCAGTTTCCAGACTGCAGCCTTGTATCCCGTTTGCATCTTAATCACCTCAACTGTTTCTTCTGTTTGCCCAAGTTTAATTTTAGGTGACTAATCTCAAGTATTTGACCAGGGATATTTTTTTTCTAAACGGTGTTATCAACAACTGAGATAAGCTTCGCAAGAACTGAAGATCAAAAAAGCACTCTTTGGAAGAGTTCCTTTCAAAACTGAGTGGGTACATGAGAGGTTGCTTGCAAGACGTTTTAGGCAGATTTGAACTTGACACATGATGTCTGCAACAGATTGTTGCAGTGTATTCTAACCCTCTAACGCACGGGTGTCAAACTCCGGCCCTCCAGATGTTTTGGAACTACAATTCCCATCAGCCCTAGCTAACAGGACCAGTGGTCAGGGATGATGGGAATTGTAGTCTCAAAACATCTGGAGGGCCGGAGTTTGACACCCCTGCTCTAACAGGAATGCTCCTAGACAAGATTCCAGCCGGTCAGGCCCTCCTCCAGACTAAGATAATGAACGAAGACATTGGGATGTATTTCAAAGTAAACATGCTCAGACCTGCCCTGAAAGACTAGAGAATCGCAATGGATTTTAAGGGAACCGACCAATTAGTAAGAGAGACTTTGTTTCCCATAACATACACACAAATTTCACCAGCTCTCTAGTCAAATGCATTTCGGAGATTTTCAAAACCAAGGTGGAATCTACACACAGATAAAAAAACGTTCTGAAAATGCTTTGTTTTAAAAGCGTTTTTAAAAATACGTTGAATTTTCTATAAGGCTCATCATCGCTATCTAGTGTCACATTGTATATTGCACTAAAAACACGCTTAAAACGTTGTATTTGCAGCTGTATAGTTGAGTCCCAAGCGAAAATCTGCAGAACAGATTGTACCAGAGGCAAATGGAGGAGGCTGTAGACATTAGGAGTGATTATTCCTTTTCAAAGCTACCCTCTAGAGCTACTACCATCTGTTTTCAGCCTAAGAAGTCAAGCAAATCATTTGCTATGTAAAGACATTAATCTTGTACCGTCCAATTCCAGCCCCTCTCTATACAGGGAAAGCATTCACAGTAAAGTTGGACATATTTGGACTGAGTAAATGAACCAAGGAGAGGTTGTATCATCCCCACGATGCTGGAACCTAAGTATGGGGTGGATATTTAGCAACTGTATCTGAAAGCTTCAGCCAATGATATAATGCTTAACATATCAAGAAGAATCATAGGCAAACATAATTCAATTACCCAGTTAGAATTTGAGTAATTTACCTAAAGTCAGGATACAGAACAATTACCTTTTACCAAACCTTTGCCAAGGGACCTTAAGGTCCTCAAACAATAACATGTTGGAGGTCCCGAGCCATAAGGAAGCTAGGCTGGTCGCAACTAGGGCCAGGGCCTTCTCAGCACTGGCCCCGACCAGGTGGAACGGTCTGTCAGAAGAGACGAGGGCCCTGCAGGATCTGGCATCTTTCCGCAGGGCCTGCAAGACAGAGCTGTTCCGCCTGGCCTTTAGGTTGGTTTTAGTTTAACCATGTTTCGATTGGTGGGCTGCATTTTAAATTTTAAATTGTATTTTAACTTGCATTTTAATTGATTGTTTTGTATGTTTTGTCGTGATTTTATGGGTGTTAGCCGCTCTGAGCCCGGTCTTGGCTGGGAAGGGCGGGGTATAAATAATTTTATTATTATTATTATTATTATTATTATTATTATTATTATTATTATTATGTTTAACATATAGCACAAAACCCAGGAGAAGCTTGTACAGCCGTACCTTGGAAGTCAAATGGAATCCGTTCCGGAAGGCCATTTGACTTACAAAACGTTTGAAAACCAAATCACGGCTTCTGATTGGCTGCAGGAAGCTCCTGCAGCCAATCAGAAGCCGCGGAAGCCCCATCAGACGTTCGGGTTCCAAAAGAACATTCGCAAACTGGAACAATCACTTCTGGGTTTGTGGCGTTCAGGAACCAAATCGTCCAAGTTCCAGGGCATTCGGGATCCAAGGTACGATTGTAGTTCCGTTGAATGAATCCTGGTTTGCCATTGAGCTAGAGCAGCGTTTCCCAACCGGTGTGCTGTGGCACACTAGTGTGCCGCGAGACACCGGCTGATGTGCCGCGGAAAAAGGGACCTGCAGCCCAGGGCTGCACAGGACCGTGGCGGCGGCGCTGCTGGAGCCCGGCGGCGAAGCGGAAGCCAGGGCGGCGCTGCTCCCTTGGCTGCTGCAGCAGCAGCAACAGCAGCCTCGCGTGAGAATCCCGACCGGAAGCCTCACGCGTGCCGCGCTACAGCTGATCCCAGAGGTAACTCTGGGTCAGGAGACCCGGCGCAGCCGGGTGGGGGAGGAGCAGTGTGCCGCGAGATTTTTTCATTGATTCAAGTGTGCCGTTGCCAAGATTAGGTTGGGAAACACTGAGCTAGAGCATAGAAGACAACACAGAAATAATACCCAGTGTGTGTGTGTGTGTGTGTGTGTGTGTGTGTGTGTGTGTGTGTGTATAGGGCAGGGATTGTATAGAGACATCTTCTTCAGTATTGATTTTAAAATCAACAAATTGATTATTTTATTGAATTAAGATGCAATTATCACACACAAACACACACACCAATGAAAGCGCTTTTAAGGATCAGGAAGGAAGCAAGCAAACAAACAAACAAACAAACAAACAGGCTTATCTGTTTAGTTAACTGAAAGTTTGTTTGTTTGTTTGTTTTCTTGCTTTTTGCAAAAGACCATTCTTTGCCTATATTTCAAGTTTTGAAATATAAAGCATATGGCCGAACTAGAACCACATTCATAATGGGCACCTACAAATTAACATGTCAAAGACCTACGTATCACTACTGCGGGAAGTTCTGGTTTAAAGAATACACTGGCACCTATTTCACCTGAACGCCAACATCACTGCTCAAAGCTATAGTGCAAAATGTAGAAAGCTGCCTTAGGGCAGAACTATGTGGGAAACAATGTGTGGAACAAGACTCAGAATCACTTCCACCAGGGTAGGGGTAGCTAACATGATGCCCTCCAGATGTTGACTACAGACTCGTCATTTCTAACCATTGATCCTGGTGGTTGGGGCTGATGGGAGCTGCAATCTGGAAGACACCTTGTCAGCTTAGTCTGCTCTAAGGAAGGGAAGTTTGAGAAATGAGTAATTTTGAGTAGAGAAGCTCTGATTACAACAACAGACCCTCCAAGTGTCCCTATTTTCCAGGGACATCTCTGATTTAGAGAAGCCATCCCAGTTTCTGATTTGATCCCGGAATGTCCCATTTTTCCTTAGGCCGTCCCTATATTCATTGGAGAAATGTTGGAGGGTATGGAGTTATCTGACCTCCAAGCCGTCTGAAGGCAATCCTGTATAGAGAAGTGTTTTTGGTTTAAAAAAAAAAAGTTTATTGTTTTATTGTTTTTTTATATATGTTGGAAGCTGCACAAAGTGTCTGGGGCAACCCAGTAAGATGTGTGGGGGTGTAAACAGTAAAATTATTATTATGGAATGGGACGTCCTTATTTTCATCGGAGAAATGCTGGAGGGTATGCAACAATAATACAAAAAACAACATGAGCTATTGTGTTATTTGTATTTTTTAAATATATTTTACATAGCCTATATGGCTGTAGGTCTTAAAAGAGATCTAGGACTTCACTTAATTGTCAGCTCCTCGGGCTTGCTCTTTCATGCAAGGAAGTAACATAACCTGCAACATTTACCGGGTACTTTTTAAAAAAACAAAAACAAAAGGAGAGGATCATTTGGCCTAATCTTCAGGTAGGAAAATGTATTGTGCTGCCACTGTCAGCCCCCAACAATTAACTGCAGTAGGAGGAGATTTTAATATGATTTTAATTTCAATTGATCAGTGGGTGACATTAATCAACTAAAGTGTATAACTTTCCATATGGGCTTTCTTTTCAACACCACGCAGACATGCATACATCTTTCCATACATTTTATTAGCAAGCAAAGTTGCTGCAAAAATTAGCTTATGGGATTCCTCTTTCCTTTAAGCTCCCCGCTTCTGCAATCGAGCTGCTGAGCCAGCATATATGGTAGTGACTTATATGAAGTACATGCAGCTGCGTGACCCAAATGCCATCCTCTGAAGTGTATACTCGGGCCACGGAACGGATCTCTGCTGAGCTGGTATTTTGTCTAATCCATTGCAACTGCCCCAGAAGCTACTGAAATGTCATGGTGATAATGAAGCGCCTTGCCTTTGTAGACCTCCATTCTCAAATTAACCTGAATTGACTTTCAATATGCAAAAGAGCAGGAGCTTGTCCTTAAAAGCATCGGAAAAGGACTTAGCATTCCAGGAAGTGTTGGTCTCCCTGTATGCTGCTAAGAAGGCACAAGTCCCTTTGTTTCGTGGTCCATTCAGCCTGCGTTTCGGAGAGAGTCAAAGCAGTCTTTCTGATCCTGCAGACCACAAGAAAACCAACCACATTCATCAATCACATCCTTGCTTTACTTGTGTCACTTCCCTGAGCGAACAATCGCAGCTTCCTGTAGTCCCTGCCGGCCATGTGTTTGCAAAAGAGCAGTAGCTGCGGCAACAGCTGATCCAACATTTGCACCACCTAGATGATCCCAAACAGCGTGATGAAGATGGACAGAAGCAGCTGGAAGAAGAAGCCCCAAGCACTGAGTGGTCAGCAGCGTTCAGATGACTGCTTTCTTTCTGCTCAGCTCCGGAAAGGATTCTTGTAAACTGGGATAAAAGTAAAAGATGGTGGGAGTTTCCCTGGAGTCAGCATAGGATCTATTTTTTTTTTTAACTTCAATTCCTATAAAGTAATTGCCGTAGTGAACTTGTTCACTAGGCAAGAAGGATCTCCAGCCACAGTTCTGAGCAAGGTTAGGCTTCTAATTCTGGGAATTTGCTGGCAAAAGTGTAGGAGCTTAAGTAACTTCAAGGTCCAGAGAGAGTTTTCCATGGTGTGCAACAGATACCCAACTAGAAGAAATACTGGGATTTTTATCAGAAGGCAATTACCTACATCGTGTCTGCACTTCAGCCCAACAAATCTCTGCAGGAGCTTTTGAGAAACAGTGAGATTTCTTGCAGGGTGGATTTGATTTAAATCACGATTTAAATCACTAGTCAGTAAGGCTTGATTTAAATCACTAGTCAGTAAGACTTTATTTAAATATTTTTTTTACAGAAAGACTCATTCTTGCTGGTATAATCTTAATATTTACAACCATATGAAGGTTTCATTTTTGGAATAATAAATTTTCAGAGTAGTTTTTACAGTTATATCAAAAATTACTGATTTGGTTATACTACTAGAAATACATAGACAGATAATTATGAAATTATGGTGAGGTTTAATAAGTTAACTGTTTATATTTGGACAACTTTTCTGCTGTACTTTATTGGAAGGAGAAAAATAATCATTTCCTTAATAACCAATTAAACAATTTATTTAACTAAAACAATAACATGATAGCATATGTATCCATGTTTGTTAACTGATGTGGTTAAACATTTTTTTTAAAAAAAACTTAGACTGAGTTTTAGCACACTTGATAAACTTAAAACAAATCCTTATTTCCTGATGAATAGCCTTTGGACTACAATGTAACTTAAATAGAAGACTATATTTAGAAAGATTTTTCCTCCAAAGGCATTTTATTTTAAAAATCCAATTTAAATAAAAAAAATCTGATTTTTTTTTTAAAAAAAAATCGTTGATTTTTATCCACCCTAATTTCTTGTCAACACTTGAATCCTTATTTGCAACCACCAGAAAATGTTACTAGAGAACAAAGAACGGTTCAGGAAGGGTGCGACAGCAAGCAATATTGAAAGCAAACCAAGGTACATAAGGCACCAGCAAACCATGGTTTCAGACTGTGGTTTGTTGTCAAGCCATTGTTATGTGTGAACCTTGTCCAGCAACTTAACATGATGCCATAGTTTAATAAACCACGGTTTAGTGTTATGTGTGACGCAGGCAGAGCAGCCAGCATTTGTTGACCCCAGGACGACTCAGAACATATAGAGTTTTGTTTTGATTTTTTAAAGAGAAGAAACTATGTTGATGCCTCTATGATATTGTGTCACCTTTTGACACACCTCTAAGACCGTGTTCATGGACGACAATCTTATTCGGCTACGAGTGATCATCAAAGAAGAAGATTGTGATGGAGGGCCAAGAATTAATCTTTGAATATACTAACTAAATTCACCAGCAAACTCCATCAATTTTAGCAAATTCTCATGTGCTAATCTGGTGCAATTCTTATTAGACTTTCTTTGAAATGAAAGTAAAGGCATGGTCATAAGAATTCTCCTATAATATGTCAGTTCTGTGGGGTTTTTTAGGTACTCTAAGGATTATGAACACTTTAAATGGTGGGTCTTGAATGGAGAAAGAGAAGAACAGTCTGCAGCTTCATTATTTCAACAGTGAAACAAAGAACGTTTGAAACCATTAACAAACACTTTTGTGTCTTAAAGCAAAATACCTGTTCAGTCTTCAGTTCTGATCCTGAATGCTAATTGCATCCAAGAATAATTGCTTGGATAATCATCAAAGTTGCTTTTTTCACAACATTTAATGAGTTTAGGTGTGCTCCCCCCTTTTTCCCCCCTGAGTATTTTTTGTAAAAATATTGAAGCAACTTGAGCCAAAAGAAAATGAGCACGTGCCGTGTCATCCCATACAAATCTGCTCAGTAGTAAGTCCTGTCACCTTCAGTGGATACAAGGCTGCAGCCAAAAAATAGACTTTGTTTTTTAAACATGAGTGCTCAATAAAGGGAGGCAAACTTTGCATTTTTTTTTACAGCTTTGAATCTTGGTTATATAACTTTTTACATAAACAAATATATTTAATTTCAGTTCCTTCCCCTTTCAATTCCTGAATCTTTTTCCAAAGCATGTTCTGGAAAAACCAACAGCAATCAAGGTTAATTTCCTTACTGCCAGTGCAGAATACCCAATAGAAGTTTCCTTAATAAAAACAGGACAGTTTGAAGAACTGTTTTAGTCATTTAATAGCATATCACACTTTCCCCCAACCTTGTGCTCTCCAGGTGTGTTGGCCTATAATTCCCATTATCCTCAGCCAGCACAACCAGTGGGGAGGGACAAACATCTGGCCAGCACCAAGCTGGAGGAGGCTGGGATACGATTTCAAGACTATCAATCTATTGACGTCCAAGTCTCTACGACTGGTATTTTCAGGAGCATAAATTGGAAAAAATCAACCCAAAAAACTATAGGGTTTGGAGGACAGAAATGGAACATGCCTCCTGGTCATAGCCGTCAACCCTCCCTTTTTTTGGCGGGAAACTCCCTTATTCCAATGCCGTTTCCTGCTGCTATCCCTGATTGTTGATATCCCTTAAATTTCCCAGATTTCAAAGGAAGCAGCTCCTCTCCCTCCCTGCCGGCCAGGGAGGCTCCTCAGCTGCGTTGCTCGGCTGCCAATAAGGAGTCTGAGACCTACTGGGGGCGGAGCTTGCATGCCTTGTGCAGCCAGTCGCTCACGCCCAACCAGACAGACAGCCTGCCTGCCGTCTATGTGCTCACTCTTTCGCTCACCCGTTCACGCACAGCCTCTGGAGCGCAGGGTGGCGAGGCTACTTGGTGCCATTGCACCGCCCTGACGGCATCCCTTATTTTCAAATCCGAAAGTTTGAAAAAATCCCTTATTTTTTGAAAAAATCCCTTATTTTCAAATCCGAAAGTTGACAGCTATGCTCCTGGTTGTGATTACAGTATAACCCCCATTTTAAAACTGCTGGTTTGGTTGCCCATTTATTTCCAGACCCAATTCAGGGTTTAGTTCCTGTTATCAGCCACTTCGGTGAATTATCATGCCATAGCTACAATGATTCTACTTAAAATAATAATAATATATAGAGTAATTCATTGGATGAAAACTGAATGGCAAAAACTGGATAGGGTACATTTCTTATGTCAACTGGCTAACTTCCTGCCATGACCTCCTTGCTCATGTTGCATCATTCTCACATGCCCTGCACTGATGCCATCTTAAGGATTACTGCCATTGTGCTCGCAGCACTTTCTCATAAGCTGCCCTCACCCAATTTTACCCAATGACCTGCTCCTACTACAGCCCTCCCAAGTTTCCAGCCCCTGCAAGTGCCCTTATTTTCTAGAAGTCCCAGAGTTACAGAAGCCATCCCGGTTTCTGATTTGATCCCAGAATGTCCCAATTTTCCTTTGGACGTCCCTATTTTCATCAGAGAAATGTTGGAGGGTATGGAGTTATGCAACCCCCAAGCCAAGGAGATAACTATATAACCTTTAGAAGACATTTGAAGGCAGCCCTGTATAGGGAAGTGTTTCCATGTTTAATGTTTTATTTTGTTTTTATATATGTTGGAAGCTGCCCAGAGTGCCTGGGGCAGCCCAGTCAGATGGGCTGGGTATGATGATGATGGAATAGGACATCCCTATTTTCATTGGAAAAATGTCGGAGGGTATGACTTTTATTCCTCAGGCTTCACCTGACGTTCCCTGGATTCTTAGGAGAGGCTTTAGAGGGCAAACAGGGTCTCCACTGGGGAGGAAGTGACAGGAAATTCCCCCTGCACAATCATCCACGTGCCGCATTGGATATTGATCATTATGTACTACAACTCCTTGCCATTCAGTGAATCTCTTAACTATGTACAGTGGTACTTCAGAAGTCGAACGGAATCCATTCCGGAAGTCCGTTCGACTTCCACAATGTTCAGAAACCAAGACGCAGCTTCCGATTGGCTGCGGGAAGCTCCTGCAGCCAATCGGAAGCCGTGGAAGCCCCGTCAGACATTCGGGTTCCAAAGAATGTTCACAAACTGGAACACTCACTTATGGGTTTGCGGCGTTCGGGAGCCAAAACGTTCGACTCGCAAGGCCTTCGGGATCCAAGGTACGACTGTACTGCAAAGCTATGAAGACATTTACTAAGCCTTATTCTACAGACACAAAGTCAGGACTCCACATATGAAGTTTCAATCAACATTCTGTCTTTTTAAAAATGAAAACCTGGCGCCCCGAGATCCTAAGCTTTGTTTATCACTCGATTTTATATATTAAAATGCATATCAAGCGATAGAGCAGATGTGTTGAATGTCAGTAAATGACTGCCAGATAAACTCAGCAAAATAGTAAAAACAGAATAAACCAACACTGCATTAGCCTTGGCTTGGCAGAGATTCCGCTTGTCCCTGGCTTGAGTGAAAACATTTGTCATGAAGCCAATAGCACTGATCAAGCAACTGAAACCAGAAAGGATAACATAAGTGGGTGAGGGTGGAGGCGATACAATTGGCCTGAAAATATCACTGGCACCAGGACAGGATCCTCATCTGCAATTCCAAAGGTCCTCAGTAGGACTGGTTAAGCTTTTCATATACTGCCGTAGCATTAGATAGTCTCTCTTGCAGAACAGCTCAGACAAAAACTGACAGATTCTTCTATAATTGGCTGTTCCTTTCCTTGTATTGCATTATCATAGCTTTATTTTACGTGTTCTCCGCAGAGACAATGGCTTGGATCCAGACTGCTTAAGAGCTGAATCCTGTTCACAGAATGCCCCCACTGACTGAAGCGGGGAGCCCCTCACAGCCCCCTCGACTCTCCAAAAAAATCTACTCTAGAGACCCGCCAGAGCAGTATGGAAGGAAAGGAGAATTGGCAAAAATTGCCTCGCTATTCTGCCAGTGGGAGCCTTCAGAGTCTCTTAATGGAATCCAAGCTCATCCATCGAGAGGAAACCTTCTTAGAATGTGGGAAAGCAAGAGTTTCCTTACTGGATCCAATAGCAGCTTCTTTCCAGCGACAAATAGCAGATTGCATCGGTGCCAATTTGAACAAAATACAGTGGTACTGTGGATCTCAAACGCCTTGGTACTCAAACGCCGGAAACCTGGAAGTAAGTGTTCCAGTTTTCAAATGTTTTTCAGAAGCTGAATGTCTGATGTGGCTGTCGGCTATTGTTTCCAGGGCGCCTGCACCAATCAGAAGCTGCGCCTTGGTTTTCGAACATTTTGGAAGTCAAACGGACTTCCGGAATGGATTAAGTTTGGCGCTTTTGTTTTTGCTATTTATTTTGCGCTTTTGTTTTTGAGGCTTCTTTGGTTCATTTGTTTTTGTGACTGTGTGGAACCCAGTTCAGCTACTGATTGATTGATTGTGCGACTGCGGAAATGGATAAAAGCCCCCCATCCAAACAATGACTATCATCAGTGCAGGTATGGGGGGGGGGATTAATTTTTATCATCTACAATACTGTCTTATTTATAGTACAGTAAATTGATGATTGCTTTTATTTTATGTATCAATGGTCTCGTTAGATAGTAAAAGTCATGTTAAATTGCTGTTTTAGGGGTTGTTTTTAAAAGTCTGGAACGGATTAATCCGTTTTGAATTACTTTCTTCTTACTTTCGCACTTCTGTGGCGCACACCTGCAACAAATTTCTGCCTACCTCCCACACCCTGCCTCTTGCCCCCATGCCCACCCACCACCTCTCCTACTGACCTCTCCAGCTGCCCCGGCTCAGATGTGCTTGGAAATGGTGCCTATGGCAGCTTGGCGGGGTGGGGGGGTGGGAGAGAGAATGGAATTCATGATTTCTATGGCCCTAGCAAAAAAGTTGAACTTCTTCTCTATGTTATCAATCTGGACAGCCCCCTCTAAAAAAACCCCCCAAACAATCAGTTGTTACCACAAACCACACAAACACATTTAGTGTAAAGCACAGTTTGGCCCTCTCAAACCTTGCACCAAATTAGTTTCCTTCAAGCCACATAGTGACCAAATATTTGCTCTGCAAACACTAACAGTTTCAGGGAAAGTATATGTTAAGCCCAAAGGTGGGGGGGGGGAGGAAGTTGGGTAGAAGGAGTCCTTAAGCACTTGTCCAAAGCTCCCCAAACTCATCAGAGTTCCTTAATCCAGTGATTTCTAAAATTTGTGTTGTAAAAGAGAAAAATGACTTGCATAAAGGTAAAAGGTGAAGGTACCCCTGACCATTAGGTCCAGTCGCGGACGACTCTGGGGTTGCAGCGCTCATCTCGCTTTACTGGCCGAGGGAGCCGGCATACAGCTTCTGGGTCATGTGGCCAGCATGACTAAGCCACTTCTGGCGAACCAGAGCAGCGCACGGAAACGCCGTTTACCTTCCCACCGGAGCGGTACCTATTTATCTACTTGCACTTTGACGCGCTTTCGAACTGCTAGGTTGGCAGGAGACTTGCATAGGCCCACAGTTAAAGGATAACTAACTGTTGGCTTTGCCTCTGTAAAAGCTCAAGACTTGTGAATCCAACACCATGATCTAAGCAGGCTCCATCTTTCCAATGGCCAGGATGGAATTGATTTCGAATGCTCCAGATACAGAACTGCCCACCCTCTAAAAGAGGGCGCATCTCTGCAAAGGTCTCTTCTCTGAACTCTCCTCCTTCAAAAAAAGCAGGAACACCAAAAAGAGTAACTTATTTACTCATATATACATACTTTCCAGGTGTAAAAGTCAAATGCGTGACCGGATTTTAAGTTCAGGGAGGAAAAGAAACGTTATGTCACAAAGGTTTTGCATCACCTCAGTTAACAGAAGTTCAGAGTGTCACAGTGACCCTTTTACATCGACCTTAACTGACTTCAGGTACTACAGAGTCCAAATTTAGCTTGAATTAAGACAAGGGGGTGGGGGACAAAAGGGGAGCTGAAATCAAAAGTGTTTCAAAATCCCCTGGCAAAATTCAGGGAGAAAAAACAAAATTTGTGAGAGCTAGATCCCACTGCAGTGAGAGATTTTACTTTCTTGGGTTCCCTGATCACTGCAGATGGTGACAGCAGCCACGAAATTAAAAGACGCCTGCTTCTTGGGAGAAAAGCAATGACAAACCTAGACAGCATTTTAAAAAGCAGAGACATCACCTTGCTGACAAAGGTCCATATAGTTAAAGCTATGGTTCTCCCAGTAGTGATGTATGGAAGTGAGAGCTGGACCATAAAGAAGGCTGATCGCCGAAAAATTGATGCTTTTGAATTATGGTGCTGGAGGAGACTCTTGAGAGTCCCATGGACTGCAAGAAGATCAAACCTATCCATTCTGAAGGAAATCAGCCCTGAGTGCTTACTGGAAGGACAGATCTTGAGGCTGAAGCTCCAGTACTTTGGCCACCTCATGAGAAGAGAAGACTCCCTAGAAAAGACCCTGATGCTGGGAAAGATTGAGGGCACAAAGAGAAGGGGACGACAGAGGACGAGATGGTTGGACAGTGTTCTCGAAGCTACCAACATGAGTCTGACCAAACTGTGGGAGGCAGTGGAAGACAGGAGTGCCTGGCGTGCTCTGGTCCATGGGTCATGAAGAGTCGGACACAACTAAACGACAACAACAACAGATCCCACTGCTATTCTTTCAACATCTGCTGACTCCTCATCCTCCCCCGCCCCCCAAAAAATCCAAGGAACACAACTATGTGGAGATATAATATCATTCTGATGGAGGATATTGGGGAAAAGATAGCAGCAGCCAGCCAGCAACAGAAAGCAAGAAAGAAACAGTTTCATTCCCCCACCCACAATCATCAAAATGTTCCCCATGTCACCATCTGCAAATGGGGCAGTAAGACATGCTTCAGAGTGACAGTGACTATTATATTGACAAACTTTATTCAAAACTCTTTTTTAAATAAAAAATCCCTAATGTATATCCCACCATGTGCTGAAAGGGCCATTTCGTTAGTTGATTGTGAATATGTGCGTACCTATATAATAAATGTCACCACTGATGGCTGAGAGCCAGGCCGCATATTATGGTTATCTTGCAGATGTAATCTTATCACAAGGGGCTTGGTACCGCATTTTAATGGTCTGCCTTCTCTCATATGTACTTTCCCTACAATTAATATAATCTTTTAAGACCTTTATCTGGGTTCCCGCTTTTCAGAAGTTAGGTGAGTGGCTTCTTTGTTTTGGCACCCAGATTTCAGAATTCTTTCAGAATTCTTGGTGCTATCATAATTGTCACCATGGTATCAACACTACTTTACGTTAGTTTATACTGTGTACGATACTTTAATTAATCAAGGTTAAAACTTTTTTATTTTTATTTTTACTGAACTGTTTGTTTTGTGCTACAGTGGTACCTCTGTTTTCGAACATTCTGGAGGACCGTTCGAGTTCTGAAATGTTTGAAAACCGAAGCATTTACTTCCGGAAGCATTTACTTACGAAAAACTCAATACAGAAACCGTGTTTCATGTTCGACTTCCGAAAAGCGTTTGAAAACTGAAGCACTTATTTCCGGGTTTTCGGCATTCGAAAGCTGAAACATTCGACTTCCGAGATGTTCGAAAACCAAGGTACCACTGTATCCTTTTTAATGTCTGATATAAGTCGCCACCACATATTTTCACAAGAAGAAGTCAGTGAGGGAGGGGGATTGAAAATATGTGGAACAACACCTGGCAATTTTTTTGTTCTTTATGCTGCCCTGCCAGGTTTTTCAGGTTAATTTCTGAGCATGTTTTCTGTGATAGTTAAGATTATTTATCTCAGCAGCCTTAACCTTGTTTTCCACTACAGTGTGGTGTAGTGGTTGAGAGCGGTAGACTCGTAATCTGGGGAACTGGGTTCGCGTCTCCGCTCTTCCACATGCAGCTGCTGGGTGACCTTGGGCTAGTCACACTTCTCTGAAGTCTCTCAGCCCCACTCATCTCACAGAGTGTTTGTTGTGGGGGAGGAAGGGAAAGGAGAATGTTAGCCGCTTTGAGACTCCTTCGGGTAGTGATAAAGCGGGATATCAAATCCAAACTCTTCTTCTTCTTCTTCCATTTATTTTCTTTTGTGTGTACTATACGGTGTATTTTGTCTTGTACAGATGATTATACAGATTAATAGGCAGAACAAAACAAAAAAAAAGTGATTTCTACAGTCATCATTGCCGATTCAGCATCAGTAGGCAGATCAACAAACAAAGGCAATAGAGGAGGGGGAACCTGGCTGCAGGGGGTACCTGTTCCCTTTCATAATTCCTAATTGCATTGCCTTCCCACGGTCCGAAAAAAGGTCAGTGGACTTGGTAAAATTGACCAGATGGAAATCAACAAATAGCCTTCGTTACAATCAATTTCACTAGCGAGAGAGAGGAAAAAGGGGAACGGAATGAAAATACTTTCCAATAAGCAAGGCAATCGCTGAGAAGGGAAGGTAGCCATACACAAAACACAATGTTTGTAATATTAGTCACATCATCTGAACACCACGTAGAAGAAAAGACAGTGAGAAAACAAGTGCGGATCTGCTCTAATTCACAGACCACTCTTGTGGGATTTCTTCTTCTATAACGGTGCCACAAGTAGAAGATGGAGATGAAGAAGCAGTCACCTGGCATATCCCATGGTGGATTCAGCTTTTGACTGAGCAGTGCTAACCATTATTTTGAAGTGCTTGCAGTGATGTTTGCTATATCAGCAGCTCTACTTGTAGCGGACAGATCAGATAACCACTTGCTCACCTCTGTCTTTCCTTCTTCAATGACAGGAAAATAAAAAGCAACCACCCGAGCAACAAAGAAAAAGTTTTACAGTAATACGGAGTCACTTTTCTTCCAGCTAGACAACTAAGTGGCTGTTATGATCTAACCCATATTAGCCCGTGACAAATTAGGAATGAAATATTCCAAATACCCTACTACAATGACTAAAACTGGAAGAAATGTGTAGTTACTCTCTCAGTTTCTGCGGCATGAAGGACACAGGACTCCACATTCTTGTGGTACTGTAGCATATTTACGATGTAACAATTCTGAAATATTTTAGGATTAATTGATTCTAAAATATTTTAAGACTTAACCCAGGGGTCAACAATGTGTGGCCCATGGGCCATATGCGGCCCACGAAGACTGTTTTACCGGCCCACGAGCCACCCCCCGAACCGAGCGCTGGAAATCATGTCTGCGCATGTGCAGATACCAGAAATCGCATCTGCGCATGCCCAGACACTGAAAATCGCTTCTGCGCCAGTGCAATTTTCTGTTGAGAAAATGGTGCATTTATGCCCATGCTCTGCTTCCTGTTATGTACCTAGTTCATGACCCACAAGAGGACATTGATTTTATTCCATGACTGTAGTGGATATTGGCTTACATGTAAAAATTAAAGATAAGCTGTGTCTGGCATTGAGATTTTCCAAGCACTTCAATTATTGCATGCCAAGAGCAAAGAAGAACTTTAAAAGCTGGGCTATTAAAAATCTTATAATTTACTGCATCACATAGAAATGCAAGGATTGTCAGAATTTTTGGTGCATGATGTATTGGGACACAACAGCCACAATAATTTAGTATAATTTATGGAGCATGGAGTTGATTTTACAGGTGCATGCTGGCCTGAACACGCTAATGAAAAATGCTGTACTGGTGTTTTAAACTAATCATGCAGAAGGCCTGGGTGATGCAGACAATGCTAAAATAATATGAGAAATAAACAGGAAGGGAAATCAGACCTCTATAAAAGTATCTGCCTTAGGGATATTATTACTGGTTTATCTTGCAGGAGCATTGTGCAAATTTCCGCGATAATATCTTACATACATTATTAAAATAGTCATTCAACAATAGCATGATACTGAAGAGTTATAAACTTTAATGTTTTATTAATCATAGAGTAATTTCATTATTATTTAATTTATTAATCATCTTCTGTATAATTACCTCAATTTGATGTAAAACAATTTAAAAAAAAAACATACATGGAAACCCAAGCAGATAACACTGAAAACAAAACAAAAACCATACAAAAATAGACACTTGTGGCAGAGACCAGTTTATCTAGTTGGGAAAACCTGCCAGAACAAATAGATGCAGGACTTTCTTTTTTTTCAGCCGGAGTTCAGCGGACCTCAGTTCTGGTACCTCTCAGGTGGGCACCATTGCCATTCTAAAAGAACAAGGGATAAAAGTTGTGGCGTTTGCCCACTCATTATGGAGATGTCGTACTGGGGTGGAGAGAGAAAGGGTTAATAGGCTGACCAATAAGAAAGCCCATGGGTGGAGCCTAACTGTGTTTGGCAGTTAGTTCTGTTGGTTTCTTGTGGGTGGGAGGCATAGGAGTCAGAGTGAGTTAGAGACAGAGGGGAGACAGAGAGAGTGAATCAGATTACAGTGTTTCAAACTATTTAAAACTTGTTTGCATTCACAATAAACTGGAATCTTTGTTAATACGTTACAACCTGACTGAGTCTGAATATATTACCGGAGAAACCTGGTTGGTGGCAGTGGAAGAGATAAGCCGTGGTGGTGCAGGGTCAATAGTCCGTGGAACGACCAGGGGCTCTGTGCGAACGCCACAAAGGTGTCCCTCAAGTAAGCTGGTCCTGACCTGTACTACCGGTATGCCTTATATATTAATAGAATAGGTGGTGCTGTAGTCTAAACCACTGAGCCTCTTGGGCTTGCCGATCAGAAGGTTGGTGGTTCGAATCCCCACAACGGAGTGAGCTCCCGTTGCTCTATCCCAGCTCTTGCCAACCTAGCAGTTCGAAAGCACACCAGTGCAAGTAGATAAATAGGTACCTCTGCAGCAGGAAGGGAAACTGTTTCCGTGGGCTCTGGCTTCCGTCACAGTGTCCCATTGTGCCAGAAGCTACTGTTAGGTCCATCACGAGACGTCCACCAGCTTCCAACCACAGATACCAGCTGCCTTCAAGCAATAAAACGTGCCTTATTATTGCTCCCTAGAATCCCACTGCCAGAGGATTGCCTCCTTCCATTCACCAGTTTGCCTCCTCCAAGTGGAAGAAACCTGGGCAGTGCTGAATGTCACATTCCATTGCCAGGTATGTCCTGTTGGAAATAAAAAAGGTCTTTCCCCCTTGGCTGCCTTTACATCCACTCAGTTGTCAAGTGCTTTTGTGACATCACAAGAAACTCACAGCCAATGGCAACAACTGGGGAGGCATCATCTTCATTGCTTTGAGCCTCACAATGGCGTGGGGACCAATCAGTGATTATGTGCTTGTTTATTTGGGACATGGGTGATGCTGTGGTGTAAACCACTGAGCCTCTTGGGCTTGCTGATCACAAGGTCGATGGTTTAAAACCACATGTTGGGGTGAGCTCCCGTTGTTCTGTCCCAGCTCCTGCCAACCTAGCAGTTTGAAAGCACGCCAGTGCAAGTAGATAAATAGGTACTGCTGCGGCGGGAAGGTAAACGGTGTTTCTGTGCGCTCTGGTTTCCGTCACGGTGTCCCGTTGCACCAGAAGCAGTTTAGTCATGTTGGCCACATGACCCGGAAAGCAGTCTGTGGACAAACGATGGCTCCCTCAGCCTGAAAGCGAGATGAGTGCCACAACCCCATAGTCGCCTTTGACTGGACTTAACCATTCAGTGGTCACTTACAGGCAAATTCTTCCAGTGGGGTGTTATATGCTGGCTGAAGTTTGCCGCCATAAGGAAATTTCCCCCTGTAAGACAGAAGAACTGCCTTTTACAGAAATTGAACTAATTGCTGCTTTCACCTACTCCTGTCTACCTTGAATGGGAAAAGTTTCTCCTTCAAGCATCCATTCAAGCAGGGGTGAAACTAGGCTTTATTTCCAGAGATGGAAAGAGAAGAATGGCAGAGAAGAATGGCAGATCAAGTTGATGGATTATGCCCAAAATGGCTAAAATGACCAGAAGAGTCAGAAATCAGGAAGACCAAAATTTTAATAAGGAATGGGGAAAATTTATAACTTATCTTAAAGACCATTGCATTTCCCCCCCCCCCATTTTTTTTATTGATTTTATATAATTTTATAAGCACATAACATGATGGTTAAATTTCCATGCTTCCCCCCTTAAAGACCATTGTAAACAGTTAAAATCATTAGTACGATTGGAATATCACTTGTAGTCTAATGGTGAATTTTAGATACAATGGAGAGATAAAAGTTTTGGATTATTATAAAAGATGCAGGAGGAAATGATTAACAGTAGGACCCACAAAGAAGAGGAGGGAAGTCCAAGAGATTCCTTGGAATCTCGTTTTTATGTTGTATGTGGGATATGTGACTGCAAAATTTTAATCTGAAAAGCCAAATAAATAAATTTCGCCCCGGGTCAAAAACCCTGTTTGACACCCTCGTGCACATTTGTGTACACACACACACACACACACACACACACACACACACACACACAGGCTGGGAGCCTGAATGGAGATTTCACCTGAGGCAAAAAAACCTGGCTACCCCCCCCACCCCCGTAGTTACAGCTCTGTTAAAACATAAAACTTAAGCTCAAACATACAACACACACGTCCTGTGTGTGAGCTTGGCTCCGTTTTAAAGGGAGCTAAAAAGTCCAATAATTTTTTCTGGCCAAATTGGAGCATTCAGGATAGGGTTGGTGTGCCCCCCACCCCACTAATGTAACAGAGGGTGCTTCTAACATCAGCCGTTTTGCATTTGCAGCATCCCAGATACTCATTTCACCTGCACATCAACTCATCATAATACTGGAGCGGAACATGTCCCAATCTCTTTTCCCACACCGCCTGCGAGTCACGCAGTATTACACGGGTTTTCCCTGAGTAGCAAAATCCGATAAGTGCAGTAAAAGCTGGTATCGCTGTGAAAACTGGGTGTTTCAACTCAAAACTGTTCAGCATTTGGAAGTGGTGCTCTTCCGACTCCTTGTGTGACACTACTTCATTTCCAAGAGGAGTCCTAGGAAGTCGCATTTTCCTTTCACGGTGGATCGATGGCTGCTGAACGGGTACCGATGCAAAAATGGGCTGCAAAAAACAGGAAGATCTCTGGCAGTAACAAGAGACTCTTGAACTACTGGAAGGCGGGGAACAAAATCTAGGAGCAGCTTAAACAATATTCATTGTTTTAAGCATATTGCTCAGGAGATGTCTGCATAATAATAATAATAATACTCCACTCATCTGGCTGGTTTTCCCCAGACACTCTGGGTGGCTTCCAGGGCATATAAAAAATTGTAAAACATCAGACATTAAATTTTTTCCAATACAGGGCTGTCTTCAGCGGGGCACAATGCAGTTACATCCACAGTTACCTGTAGCTGTAAAAAATCTTAACAGCAAACCAGATCTTTCACACCACTGCAAAACTAGCCCTATTAATTTCCAATGCTATTTTATTCTTATTAGCTCCTCCAAGAAAAGAAAAAAACATATCCAGCTGACATCACTCTCCAGTCACCCACCAATTAGTTGCTGTGGGTGTTATTGTACTCTTGGGAATGGATGGATGTGAGGCTTTGTGATGGAGCGCAAGTTCTGCTCCGCTATAAACAAAAGTTCAGGTGCAGCTATCACACATACCAGGTGCTACAGGATGGGAATTATAGGTTTGGGCAGATGGCATAAAGCTCAAAGAAGTACGAAATGGTTTGTGGCAGATGAAGAACGGTGAGCAAATTCGTATGACTCAACAATCATTTTATGATTGCCTGAAGTGCTGTTGCAGACCCTCCAAGTGTCCCTATTTTCCAGGAACATTTTCCCAGATTTACAGAAGCCCCCCTGCTTCCTGATTTGATCCCAGAATGTCCCTCTTTCATTAGGACAGTGGTGGCTAACCTTGGCACTCCAGATGTTTTGGACTACAACTCCCATCATCCCTGACCCCTGGTTCTGTTAGCTAGGGATGATGGGAGTTGTAGTTCCAAAACATCTGGAGTGCAAAGGTTAGCCACCACTGCATTAGGATGTCCCTATTTTCATTGGAGAACTGTTGGAGGATATGAAGTTATGCAACCAGCGAGCTAAGGAGATAAGTAACTATGCAACCTTTAGGTAAAGGTACCCCTGACCGTTGGATCCAGTCGCGGATGACTCTGGGGTTGCGCACTCATCTCGCTCTATAGGCCGAGGGAGCCGGCGTTTTGTCTGCAGACAGCTTCCGGGTCATGGGGCCAGCATGACTAAGCCGCTTCTGGCGAACCAGAGCAGAGCACGGAAATGCCATTTACCTTCCCGCCGGAGCGGTACCTATTTATCTGTTTGCACTTTGATGTGCTTTCAAACTGCTAGGTGGGCAGGAGCTGGGACCGAACAACGGGAGCTCACCCCGTCGCGGGGATTCGAATCGCAGACCTTCAGATCAGCAAGCCCTAGGCTCTGTGGTTTAGACCACAGCGCCACTGCGTCCCTTTAGGAGACATCTAAAGGCAGACCTGTATAGGGAAGTTTTTATTTAAATGTTTAATGGTTTAATATGTTTCTATGTGTGTTAAAATCTGCTCAGAGTGGCTGGGATAACCCAGTCAGATGAGCAGGGTATAAATAATAAAATTCTTATTCTTAGTCTTATTTATAATAATAATATAATAATAATTTATTATTTGTACCCCCGCCCATCTGGCCGGGTTCCCCCCAGCCACTCTGGGCGGCTTCCAACAAACACTAAAATACATTAAAATATCACACATTAAAAACTTCCCTAAACAGGGCTGCCTTCAGGTGTTTTCTAAATGTCAGGTAGTTATTTATCTCTTTGACATGAGATGGGAGGGTGTTCCACAGGGCGGGCGCCACTACCGAGAAGGCCCTCTGTCTGGTTCCCTGTAAGCTTTGCTTCTCGCAGTGAGGGAACCACCAGAAGGCCCTCGGCGCTAGATCTCAGTGTCTGGGGCTGAACGTTGGGGGTGGAGACGCTCCTTCAGGTATACAGGACCGAGGCCGTTTAGGGCTTTAAAGGTCAGCACCAACACTTTGAATTGTGCTCGGAAACGTACTGGGAGCCAATGTAGATCTCTCAGGACCGGTGTTATGTGGTCCCGGCGGCCACTCCCAGTCACCAGTCTAGCTGCCGCATTCTGGATTAATTGCAGTTTCCGGGTCACCTTCAAAGGTAGCCCCACCTAGAGCGCATTGCAGTAGTCCAAGCGGGAGATAACTAGAGCATGCACCACTCTGGCGAGACAGTCTGCGGACAGGTAGGGTCTCAGCCTGCGCACCAGATGGAGTTGGTAGACAGCTGCCCCTGGACACAGAATTAATCTGCACTTCCATGGACAGCTGTGAGTTTAAAATGACTCCCAGGCTGCGTACCTGGTCCTTCAGGGGCACAGTTATGCCATTCAGGACCATTTAGTTGGGACGTCCCTATTTTCATCGGAGAAATGTTGGAGGGTATGCTATTTGTTGCAAATACTTGATATGTATGGGGCTTCTGGCTGAGAACGAGACATCATCATCACCATCATCATCACCATCATCATTTATACCCCACCCATCTGGCTGGGTTTCCCCAGCCACTCTGGGCAGCTCCCAACAGAATATTAAAAACACGATAAAAGATCAAACCTTAAAACCTTCCCTAAACAGGGCTGCCTTCAGGTGTCTTCTAAAAGTCAGATAGTTGTTTATTTCCTTGACATCTGATGGGAGGGTGTTCCAACAAGGCAGGTGCCACTACTGAGAAGGCCCTCTGTTAGCTTGCTCCATTAAAGAAATGCTGGATTCTAAAATAAGGTGGCCTCAGATTTCATTTCAGAAAACACATACTGGCTCACTTGGAAATTGCAGCTTACGGTATGGATAAAGGACTTCATGTGGCTCCAAGGCCTGTAGTTCCTGCGAGTTCACGCAGATTAGGATGCAGAGCCATTTTATTTCTGCACTGATCAACACAACTGTGATAGGCAGAAATGATGCAAAATGAGTTGGGCAACTGAATCAGCACAAAGCAGTAAGGAAGCAGAGCAGCTAAATGAACTAAATGGCCTGTCAAAAAGAGAGAGAGCGTGCAAAATAAGAAAATATAGAACTTAAACGTCTCAGGAAGTTTGCTTATGATTAAGGACTGAGCCAAAGTGCTGCAGAATTGAGATGGCTCACATTGTTGCAACATGTTTTCATGCTTAAATCATTTTTAGGCACAATAACAGATGGGGGAAAGCAACACAATCCTTTGCTATATGCGAAAATTTGAGCCACTGCTTCCAACTTCTTCTTTTTTACTTCATGTGCATCTCCACAAAGTGACATCATAGTGCCCTATATCAGGGTTGGCCAACTCCCAAGAGACTGCGATCTACTCACAGAGTTAAAAACTGGCAGTGATCTACCCCCTTTTTCAGGGGTTCAGGTCAAAGTTGTTGAGCTTTTTTTAGGGAGGAGGAAAGCCACATTTTGGGGGGGGGGTGCAGGGTGAAAATATTGAGCTTTTGTGGGGGGGAGCCAAAGTTGTTGAGCTTCTTTGGGGAGAGCCAGTGATCCACCACAGACATCCAGTGATCTACCGGTAGATCACAATCTGCCTGTTGGACATGCCTGCCATATATCATGCATGGTTACTCTTTCTTTTTTTCTTTTTTAAGTATTTTTATTAAAGATTTTCTTGATTTACAAAAGTATGTGCAGTGTCTCTCTCTCGTATTTTCCCCCTCATGTAACATTTTTGCAAATCAGTTTCATTTGTTGAGACGTTAGGAAGAAAAGGGGGAAAGAGGTGGATGGGGAGGGGGAGAGAGAGATGGGTGGGTGGGGGCCAGCACTTTCTAATAGGAAACTCAGGTGGTTATTTTTCTAGAAAAAGAGGTGCTGGAACTCACCATGAACACCTCACTTGTTGTCTTGGAATGGCAATGGCACCCACCTAAGCAGTGCCGGAACTGAGTTCTGGGGGAGTTCAGACTGGGGGAAAAGCCCTCACTGTAGCCGAAGCAGAGTCAATGAGAAAGAAGAGGAAGACACTCAGGGGAACTTCGGTTCTGATATTGCTGCAAACCACTGTGATATATTTTTAAGATACAGTGGTATATAAATAATTTAATAATTTAATAAATAACAAAGCAAAAAAACCAAACAAACCCAAAACCAAATAAAGGATTATACAAGTGTTTAAAAAACATTTTCTTAAATACTCCAAACCTAAGGGTATATACAGTAGTACCTCAGAGTGCTACTATATACTATATACAGTAGTAACTTCAGGATGCGAATGCGGCAAACCCGGAAGTATTTTTCCGGGTTTTGCCCCGCGCGCATGCGCAGAAGCGCTCTAGTGTGCCGCACGCATGCGCAGAACAGGCACCTCTGGTAGCGAAAACCTCGGGATCTGACCAGAGCTCCGGAATGGATCCCGTCCGCAACCGGAGGTACCACTGTATATATATTTCTAGTTAGAGGTAGGTAGCCGTGTTGGTCTGCCGTAGTCAAAACAAAATAAAATAATTCTTTCCAGTAGCACCTTGGAGACCAACTAAGTTTGGTATTGGTATGAGCTTCCGTGTGCATGCATACCTACCTCTAACTAGAACTATGGAAGGCACCACATTGAGCCGCATGAAATGGAACTGTTATTCAAGGAACTGTTGCAACAGGACTTCCACCCACCACATGGAAGAAGCAGGAAAAAGCCCAGAACAAAGGATGGCTCCCTTTTTTATAAGTTTCCCTTTTTACCCACAACACCATTAGTGAAGCATCACACATGCATCATATATACATCACAGCTATGTCACAATCTTGGAGGGGTCTTCTGGCAGAAACCTGAGTACGGCATTAGGTTTGCCCCCATCCCTCCCTTGACCTCCACTTCACACCCATTAAGTAAAACAAAAGGTGAGTACATATGTACATTTTCCTGTTCTCCCAGTCAAGTTAATCACACCCCTTTGTCTTGACCAAGATCCTAATCAACTGAGGTTGGGTTGACCATTGTTTCTGGAATGGCTACCTGTCTGGCACTCAGGGGCCAGGATGCCAGCGATTTTCATCCAGGCTGCTGAGTATGTGGTCTCAGGTTTGAGGGATGATGGCTGCCCACATCCCATGCTTCCCCCTTGGTAGCCATTCCTTCTCTGAACAGAACAAAGTTGGAACGGTGCAATTCCGATACTGGAGCGATTTTATATAACTTTCTAAAGCTTTCCCAATGAGTCAGTACATACATACATTTATCAGTGAACTGTTACATTTGGTAATGTGCAGCGGAAGCCCTTTGAATAGAGATTGTTGATTTTGGTAGTCGTGGGGGGTGTATGATATCGACTGGAGGGGTAACACCCCCACCTTTCCATAAATTCCGGTAACAATATATATAACCCCCCTCAGAAAACAGTCCAATGAGGTCTACAGAATGCAGAATGACTACAGTGGTACCTCGGGTTACAGACGCTTCAGGTTACAGCCTCCACTAACCCAGAAATAGTCCCTCAGTATGAGAACAGAAATCGTGTGGTGGTGGCGCGGTGGCAGCGGGAGGCCCCATTAGCTAAAGTGGTACCTCAGGTTAAGAACAGTTTCAGATTAAGAACGGACCTCCAGAATGAATTAAGTTCTTAACCTGAGGTACCACTGTACTGAGAAAGAGAAAAGTGGAAGGTGGCAGAGGGGAAGAAGAAGAAGGAAGAAGAAGAAGAAGAAGACCTTTACTGTCAATGTACAACCTGTGTACAATGAAATTAACCAAGCCCCCCCCCCAAACACTCAATCTCATTGCACTCTGTGTGCTTGTCGCACAACACACCAACCCCAAAAGACTGTTGCACTATATTATTTTCCGTTCAGCAGCCTAACAGCCCACGGATAGAAACTGTTTTTTTAGCCTGTTGGTACGACTGATTATACTTCTATACCTCCTGCCCGAGGATAGAAGATTAAAGAGGTACTGGCCCGGGTGTGAATCGTCCCTGAGAATTTTTCTCGCTCTCCTAAGGCAACGATCCCTCGCGATGTCATCTAGCGGGCTCAGGGGACAGCCCATGATATCATGTGCTGTGTTCACCACCCTCTGTAAAGACTTTCTGTCTGTGGCTGTCAAGCCAACGTACCACACTGTGATACAATATGAGAGGACACTTTCTATTGTGGACCGGTAGAAGGAGGTCATCAATTGTTGTTTAACATTGTTCTTTTGCAGACCCTGAGGAAATGGAGTCTCTGTTGGGCCTTCCTAACCACCTGAGTTATATTGTTTTCCCAAGTGAGGTCTTCACTAAGGTAAACTCCCAGGAATTTAAAGGAAGAGACTCTCTCCACACAATCCCCCTGAGAGACAACGGGGCTAGTTCCCCTCTCTTCCTCTGAAAGTCCAACACCATCTCCTTTGTCTTTCTAATATTTAGGTGCAAGTTATTCTCTAAGCATCATGCAGATACTTTTTGAACCTCCCCCCTGTACGACCTAAATCAGTGGCATCCCAAACAAGAACACTTGTGTTTGGATAGGACACCCTGGAACGTGCTGACATATCACTTGTCTCTTCAAAATAACATTCTTAACATTGTTTGATAGAACTACTAGTACCGTTGTTTTCTAGAAGACACTCTGCCCAGGAGAAGAGCCTATCTTGTTGCCATTAGTTGCCATAGCAAAGGCTGATAAAGCGCATCTTCAATATACATCCTTTCTCAGGAAAACATTACAAGAGTCAAAATAAAAAATCCAAGATTTAACACCCAGATTTCTGGGCACAGCAGTTTCAGTTAAAAATGGTTCCTGCGTGCCGCATTACCCACCTTTACAAGTGATTACGAAAATAAACTGAAGACAAAGGACCATATGGCTATGATGAGACAAAGGCACTTTATTATTATTCCCCCTTTTTAGATTTTCCAGGGCATTTTGTGAATTTCAGATCCAGCACAATAGTGCTCAGCCAAATGCACGGGAGCATAAACTTATATAAAAAGTGCAGAGCTGTGCATGCCAGCTCTAATCCCCAAGCCCCCATGCATAGCAGCACCAATCCTCTCCACCCTTTGGAATTGGAAGGAGATGGAGCTGTGGACATGGGGATATGAGATGTCTGCACCCTGACACCTTTGGCTGAACATTTGGAGAGTGTGACTTCCCTTCCATATTACAATTTATGGAGATGAATAACTCCCCTCCACACAAACACGGTGTGTGTTTGTATACCTATATCTTAATGGGAAACCAAAATGCTCGTTTACAAAGCTATGGCACTACCAACCTTACTGTTACTTGTGAAACGTGGACCACTTATAAACACCATCTCCTCCTCCTCGAAAGGTTCCATCAACGGTGTCTCCGAAATTTTTTACACATCACCTGGGAAGACAGGCGAAGTAATGCCATTGTACTAGAAGAAGCAATTATCACCAGTGTTGAAGCAATGATTCTTCAACATCAACTTCGTTGGACTGGTCATGTTGTGCGGATGCCCGATTATCATCTTCCAAAGCAACTAGGTAAAGGTAAAGGGACCCCGACTGTTAAGTCCAGTCGCGGATGACTCTGGGGTTGTGGCACTCATCTCGTTTTACTGGCCATGGGAGCCGGCGTTTGTCCTCAGACAGCTTCCGGGTCATGTGGCTAAGCTGTTCCTGGCGAACCAGAGCAGTGCACGGAAATGCCGTTTACCTTCCCGCCGGAGCGGTACCTATTTATCTACTTGTACTTTGACGTGCTTTCAAACTGCTAGGTTGGCAGGAGTAGGGACTGAGCAACCGGAGCTCACCCCGTCGCGGGGATTCAAACCGCCGACCTTCTGAACGGCAAGCCCTAGGCTCTATGGTTTAGACCACAACACCACCCGCGTCCCTCCAAAGCAACTACTCTATTTAAAAATGGAAAGCGTAATGCTGGTGGTCAACAAAAGAGGTTTAAAGACTCTCTCAAGGCAAATCTTTAAAAATGTAGTATAAACACTGCACTCCAATTGAAGAACAGCCTTTAGCAAAGGTTTTGAAGATGCTCAAACTCAGGACGAAAGGAGAAACGTGCTAAGAGGAAGGCACACTTGGCAAACCCTCACCACGATCAACTCCTGTCCGGAAACCTATGTCCCCACTATGAAAGGACATGTGGACCCAGAATTGGTCTCCACAGTCACTTACAGACTTACTTTTAAAACCGGGTTTATGGAAGACAATTTTACTCGGCTACGAGTGATCGCCAAAGAAGATATCTTAATTCATATACAGTGGTACCTCGGGTTAAGTACGCTTCAGGTTAAGTACGCTTCAGGTTAAGAACGGACCTCCGGAATGAATTAAGTACTTAACCCGAGGTACCACTGACAGGATGGTGGAGCTGCCCTCTCCCCTTCCCAAATCCAAGCAGGCTGCAGGAAGGTGGCAGGAGGGACTTTGGACCCATCAGAGCATCATGCCTCCCTCCCTGAGCTGGGCAGAAGCTTTTTGGACTTTGGGAAGGAGACGCCCGGGGAACATTTACGGAACTAGCCCCAGAGGCGTAGCAAGCCCCGGTGGTACCCGGGGCGGAATTTTTTTTGTCACTCCCCCCCCCACTTTAATTTTTTTTAAAAAAAAGTAAAAAGTGCCACCCCCCTCTGATGGTGCCACTTTGCGAGGTGTGGGGGTTTTGTGTGTGTGTGTCTATTATCTCTTTTTTTCAATAAAGTTAAAAAAATAAAAATTAAAATTAAAATTAAAATTAAAAAAATATAAATAAATAAAAATAAAAAGTGTTACCCCCCCTCTGATGGTGCCACTTTGTGAGGTGTGGGGGTTTTGTGTGTGTGTGTCTATTATCTCTTTTTTTCCAATAAAGTTAAAATAAAAAAAATAATAAAAAAATTAAAAAAGTTAAAAAAAATTAAAAAGTGTCACCCCCCCTCTGATGGCGCCACTTTGTGAGGTGTGGGGGGTTGTGTGTGTGTGTGTTATCTCTTTTTTTTCAATGAAGTTAAAATTTAAAAAAAAATTTAAAAAAATTATAATTTTTTTTTTTAAAGTGTCACCCTCCTCTGGGGTGGAACCCGGGGCGGCCCGCCCCCCGCCCCCCCCCGTTGCTACGCCCCTGACTAGCCCTTCAGAGGTTACAAAAGCTGCATGAAATCTGAATGTTTGGAACTAGCAGCACCCCTAGAAAAGGGGCACTGCACCCAAAGAATGGCAGGATGATTACAAAGCAGATGCAATATGTGGATTTACTTCCAGTGCGTGTGGGCTTTTATTTTTTGAAAAACAAACCAACATTGTCTTTTTGGGAGACATTTCCTTCACAAGTCTCTTCCTGACCGCCTCCCCCAGGTGTTCCCTGGGCATCTTCCTGAATTATAAGAAGAGCACATGGGTGAAGTGGCCATTCTTCTTGGAGGCCATCTGGATAACATAAACATACAAGCAACTCATTTAATGAACCTGCACCGACTTTATGCACACTGCATTTCACAGCTGTGATGGCAGCAGATTCTAACCTCTCCAAGGCTCAGCGCAGGAATAATATTGATTTGTATGAAAAGTATAACATTCCCATAAATCTCATTCCGCCTGTCGGAAGAGTAGCTTTCTAGTGAGAGCGAATCTAACACTCAGAGAGAAAGAGAGAACACCCAGGGACCATGTTGATGCATTCATAGGATCAAATTGGGTCCAGCACTGCATGAAAAGGGTCAGTAAATTAAGTTCAGTTATTCATTTTTTCTGCTAGCCCTTTTATTGCATAACTTAGGGTGCTTTGTGGGTTAACAGGTAAGTGGGATCTGTGCCAGAAGGAAGGAGTTTCATACTCAACAACACTCTTGAGGCCTCTGGTAGAAGCACCAAGCTGTTCATATCTAGAGGTTTTCTTGGCAATAACAGCAGGAAATCTGCTATTGTTTTAAAATGAGTGTTCAGTTTTTGCATGATAGCTCCCAGATTCTGCACTAAGGATGCATTCTGTGGCACAATTTCAAACCATATAGTTATCTACACTTCTTTGGTCAATGTGAGCAGTTCTGATCCTGCTACTGAACCTTGCTGATATTATGAATAGATTGCCACAAACAATTCTGGACATAAAACCGGGCAGATGGAAGGTTTATTTGGATACAAAGAAGTAAAAATTGAGGTTTGTGAGGTGTTTTTTTTTTTTTAAACCATTTAAATTTAATTAAGCATAAAAGGTTGGATTTGTTTATCAGATCTCTATCTGAAAGCAGCAACAACAGTATTTTGCAGGTTTGGCCAAGTGACTCTAGCAATTTGGCAAGAAATGAACTTGAGACAAAAATCAACGCTGCCTGCAAATCAATGCTGTACTGCAACATTTTCAGAGCCAATGTTATTTTTCCTAAAGCTCCCCATCACCACCTGGCCCATCTCAGACAGTTAACATAACTCAGTGTTTATAGATTACAAGTTTGGAGAATTAAAGCAATTATTCTTCATGTCACACACAAACACAAGAAAGGAAATTTTGCAGTTAATTTTCAAAGCTGCCTAGAATGGGGCCTGTATATACATATATTTAAAATACTTACATTTGATTTATAGGTTACTCATAAGCCTCTGTAAATAGGCTTTATCTTTCCCAATAAAAAGTGTTTTTTAAAAAGTCTTCCATTACTTCAGGAATTTCTCATCATGACCAATATTAAATCAACTGAGGTTGACAAGAACATACACAAAACACCACAATGTACCCGCACTGATAGCTCACTGTCTTACACATGGTGACTAATGGAAGAAGGAAAATACACACTGCAATTCCATTCTGTAGGTGCCGCATGATTTTTAATTGCATTTTTATTATTGTTCAGCGAAGTTTTTAATGTTTGATGTTTTGTTGTGTTTTTAATATTCTGTTGGGAGCTGCCCAGAGTGGCTGGGGAAACCCAGCCAGGTGGGCGGGGTATAAATAAATTGTTGTTGTTGTGGTGGTGGTGGTGGTGGTGGTGGTATAAATAAGTTGTTGTTGTTGTTGTTGTTTGGAGCACCACACTTTACTTTAAAAGGAATTCTACCCCTCCCCCATTTTTGAATACAACTAATAATAAAAACAACCCAGAAATGGCACCTGGAAAAGGCTCATCAACCAACATATGGGGAAAAACGCATGTCTTGATGTGCCCTTCAGTGTTCCCATGCGCATCATCCATGCCTTAGTAGACAGATGCAAAGTATGAGGTTGCCCACAGCTGCGCTGGCCCAGAGCGAACGACGCAGACATTTCCAGCTTGCCTTCCCCGAGGGAGCAGAGCCTGTTAAATTGATTGAACAGTTTTTCCTACGTTGTCACCCTCATCTCTTGTGACACAGAGTCCCCCCCCCCCCCGCCCCGTAACAATACATGCCTCTGGTCATTGAAGGCAGCTGTCTATTTTTGCGACCGAGAACAATAGCAAGAACCCAGGAAAGGTCAAAACAACTAATTGGTTACAGAGACGTTTCTCCCGATGCAGAAGCCTGTGGTGAAGGAAGGGATGTACTTATGAAGTAATCATCTTGACATAGCTGGATTAGTTGCTGCAGGTATTGCTGTCATTTGCAACTCTGAAAACGGTAATTTCTCGTTCACTTTTCAAATGGATTAAACACAATCCTGTCGCACATCTCTCAAGGAGAACATTAGAACTATCTCACTGTAAACAAACGGCTTTGTCTTATCCATTTTCAAATAATTTGCTTGTCTTAGTAGCCCAGCTTTCCTGCAAACCTCAGAGAAGCACATTTCCCTGTTGTAATTTATCCTCGTAACAGACCAATATGGTGACCATGGTCCCCGTTTTACTAGGCAGGAAAACCAAGGCTAAAGGACGTTGCCAGAGGATTCGTTTCTAGTGAAGCAAATGCACGGTAGTTTATTTATAAAAGATTTGCTGTGGAACATTCAAATGTCTTTCCTTAAGGCAGAATTTCTGCCCAAGTGGCAATTGGTTGGATCCCCAAAGCAAGGAGTCTTTCACTCAAATAAGATGCACTTTTGTGGATGCAAGAGTCTTAGATCCTGTGCAGTCTTCCACAAGCAGAAGTAGGGGCTTGGGAAATTTCCATCAAATCCCCCCCCATACCACATCCCATGCCGTTTCTCCATGTCCCCAGACTTCTGGAGTAGGTTTTCAAGAGGCACAGAGTTGCTGAGACAAAATAGGGCCCCATTACAGGAACTGAACTCATGGAATGCTGATTCAATCTTTTTTCTTTTCCCCAGAGCTCAAGTCGCAATTCAAAATCCCGGGAAATTAAATGAGTCCTCTCTAAGCTTTAAGAACCACTATAGCAAGACATCTGACAGCAGCCCTGTTTAGGGAAGTTTTTAATTGCTGATGTTTTATCGTGCTTTTAATATTCTGTTGGGAGCCACCCAGAGTGGCTGGGGAAACCCAGCCAGATGGGCGGGGTATAAATAATAAGTTGTTGTTGTTGTTGTTGTTGTTGTTGTTGTTGTACAGTGGTACCTTGGGTTACAGACGCTTCAGATTACAGACACTTCGGGTTACAAACTCCACTAACCGAGAAATAGTACCTCAAGTTAAGAACTTTGCTTCAGGGTGAGAACAGAAATCACGCGGCAGCGGCAGGAGGTCCCATTAGCTAAAGTGGTACCTCAGGTTAAGAACAGTTTCAGGTTAAGAACGAACCTCCAGAACGAATTAAGTTCTTAACCCGAGGTACCACTATATAAGGTTATATGATCTTCAGAAGTCCCTATTGGACAGTGACAAATAGTGATACATATAATCAGTGCTTTTTTTCTTTAAAAAAATGTTTAGGGGTACTCTCATTTTGACTCAAGAAAATCACCAATTTATAGTTCAAACTGAGAAAAATTAATACAGTAAATGGACACAGGTACAAAGAACATGCATTACCTCATATTACACAGCTGACAGCTCACAGTAACTTCCACATTGGCATGAGGTTGTGTGCACTAACATCTTCCTGATTCCTCTGATGAAAAATAGTAATTTTCCTACTCATATTGAAATACTGCCCCTCAATGAGGCCAAACTTTCATCAGTAAAATACCACACATCCACATTCCACACTGCTTCACACATTAAACGCTCACTTCCGTCTGAGGCTCAGGAAACACAGGGAAAGGAAAGGAAGCTGACATCGGAGGTGGTAACAACAAAACTGACCAATCACCATGCTGGATTCCAACTCCTACTTCACACATTAAACGCTCACCTCCATCTGAGACTCAGGAAACACCGTGACAGGGAATGAGGCCGCCATCGGGGGTAGCAACGGAACTGACGATTCACCATGCTAGAGAAGAAACTATTTTTTTTTTTAAAAAAAATAGTTTCTTCTCCCATTAGATTCACAAAATGTGTAGGGGTATGCATCCCCCTGCATCCCCCCCAGAAAAAAGCACTGCATGTCCTCCCCCATTGCAATCCTGCCCACACTTGGGTCAAATTTTATTTCTATTTCCATTCAAATTTTTATTTTCTTTAGAGGCAGAGCACTCCTTTGCCATGCCAAGAGACACATGGAGGTTTTTAAAAACAGTAATATAAGCCAACTAAGAATTGCCAGCGCTACCGGAATCTCCCACTGCAGCAACACTGGGGTTGTATTCTCTCTTGATACTCTGTGCTCCAATTAGATACTAGATTTCAAAATATACATATGCACCCAATCAATTGTGAAAGTATATGAAGAGCTACATTGCCTCTTCAAACAAACAAACAAACAAACACAAACACACACACTTCCAAGGAATGGATGTGCAACACACCCATGTTCATTTCGAAGGGAAGCAATTCAAAGAAATATGAATGTTTTGCAATTTTCACCCACCATTCCTAGCAACTTCAAAAATAATCTGGGACATTGGGGGGGGGCAGGGGAAATCATGGAAAGTTTCTTAGGAACAGAGAAAATCTGTGTATATTTAAGAAGATGGCACTGGTCCTCCCTTCCATTATTTGGGAACAAGTATAGTTTGGGAACAAGCTATAGTTTGATCTGAGTTTGAACAAGCATTGCATGGAAGAGGGTGATAAGTCTGAGACTTAAAAGTCTTAAAGGTTTGAGTGTCAGTGTGGTGTAGTGGATAGAATTCTGCAGTAGGGACTTGGGAAACCGGGGTTCAAATCCCCACTCAGTGAAGAGGCTCACTGGGTGACTGTGGGCCAGTCACTATCTCTCAGGCTAACCTACGGTACCTCACAGGGTTGTTGTGAGGATAAAATGGGGAGCAGGAGAACCGTGTATGCTGCCTTGAGCTCCGTGAAGAAAAATTGGATACTTAGGCAATAATGAATGAATGAATGAATGAATGAATTAGATAGCTGTAAGGCCTCAAGTGTATTGCCATCAAAGGAGTCAATAGCCAGGGTAATATACATACCACCACATTTTCAATGTCCAGCTCTGTTAAGTATAGTAATTTAAATCACTGAAATTGTAAATGATTGCATGCATTACTATGTGTTTAAATCTGACTGTTTGGCAACTGAATTCTAGAGAGTTCTCTAGTAGTTCTCATGTGATTGGCTAACGTTGGACACATGGAACGTTGGACACCAGTGATTTTATGTGATGCAAGGTGACTGTGTTTTAGAATCCACTGTGAACACTGCTAAGTTGAGTAGAGTGTCAGAGTGCTTCTTCTCTGTTTGAAAGAGAGAGAGCAAAGCTGCAAGAGAAGGAAAAAGTGGAAATCTCTCATAGGAGCTGCATGGCATGGCCTAATCGAGATACAGAAGGCTGAAAGTGCTGAGCTCTGGAAAGAGAGCAAAATACCGTTGTTTGGAAGTAAGAAGAAGAGACTGTAAGCCCATGCTTGGACAAGCATGTAAATATTATGTTCTAATTCATCTATAAGTTTCTGCAAGTGAAGTTTTGGAATGTTAAAGTCTGGACATTGGTTTAATTACCAAAGAAGAGTGTCAAGTCATATATTTGATTTAGCAGTTTGAAAGCACGCCAGTGCAAGTAGATAAATAGGTACCGCTGCGGCAGGAAGGCAAACGGTATTTCCGTGCGCTCTGGCTTCCGTCATGGTGTTCCGTTGCGCCAGAAGTGGCTTAGTCCTAGCCACATGACCCAGAAAGCTGTCTGTGGACAAACGCCAGCTCCCTCGGCCTGAAAAATGAGATGAGCGCCGCAACCCCATAGTTGCCTTTGACTGGACTTAACCGTTCTGGGGTCCTTTACCTTTTTTTTACCTTTATGATTTGAGCTTCTTCGCTACATATCTTTACTTCAACAAGCTCCTGGTACCCACCTTGCCAAAGTGGTGCTCTGTGGAGACATTGTCATTCTCCAGTGTCGGTCTCCCGGAAAAGCAGCATTTCCAGTCTTCAAGTAAAAGCAACAACCTCATAGTCCAGGTGAGCTCTGCTTTATTACCCGGTCACTCAGTTTTATCCTCATCGCTGGAGACAGATCGCTGGGGCGTCTCCAGATTTCTAAAAAAAATACATCAGTGCTGCTCTCTGCATGAACTGGGGGTGGGGAAAAGATGCTGGAGAGCTGAGAATCTGGCATCTTCCCAAGAGACCAATCACGCTGCCCCCATAATGTGCTTACAACTCCTTCCCCCCCACCCTCCAAACCCTTGTCTGGCACCAGAGAGAATGAAGCGAGACAGCAGGCAAAGAGAGCTGTGCCTCTGTTTGCGGCAGCAGGGAGCAAAACCCTCAAGGGCAGAGCACTCTGCAGACCCATCTATTCCTTTCTCATTTAAGCACAAGGAAGATGCTCCTGGGCTCAAAATCCTCTTGCAGCATCCTACTTCCAAACGTGTGTGATGCCCTGTTGTTTTCGGAAGGAACTCACCCCACACCACAGTTTCTTTAAAAGAATTGGGGGAGGGAATACTAGGTCATCTGCCTTGGCCTTGAGTAAGATTATGGACTTCAGATCTAAACTTCAATTGCCCTGGTAAGCTTCATGTCAGGTAATATAGGCCCTAAAAACTTCTTTGAAAGGGAAAGACAGAGAATACGCATTCAGGAGCTGGTTTGATGGCAACGCATGTATTGCATGTTACTCTATTAAGGGTGGGGGATGGGGAATGGGGGGCGGGGGGGGAAGGAAGCCTAGTAACAGTCTCTTAACTGCAACAGCTCCACAGCCATCTGTGCAGAGTACCCTATGTTCATAAGCTTAGGTTATTTCTGCTGTTTGGCAAATGAAGGAATACTTGCTCTCATAACAGATTCAAATTCAATCATCGCTGCATGCTTCCATCGACGCATCCAAATAACCCCAGGCATTTCGGGCACGGATCCAAGTGCTTAATCTAGCATGAGGGGATGGGTTCTATCACCATCCAAAGCAAAGATTCAAAGTAGCACCAGCAAACACGGAATTAGAGGCGGAAGAGAGGACCCAGTCTCTCATAATGAATGGCAATGTGTTCTGCAAGCTTTTCAAATGGCATTTTCAATTTCGGTGTGTGCTTTTATCGATACACAAACACCTGACTTGGGGTTCCTCCCTGCTTCTTCGCTTACTGCAGAACCTTGCAAGTCACAGAAAGCTGACTCTTTCATTCCTCCTGTTCACAGTTTATTACCCACTAAAAGAAGGTGAAAATTGTCAAACAGATTTATTCTCCCCAAATGCAATCCTCCAAAATTTTTTTATATATATGCATTAGAAGCAGTGCTTTTTTCAGGGGGTACTCAAGGGTACAAAGTACTGGCACCTCTATTGTTGTTGTTAAAATGTGCGGCATTTACTGTACTGCATGGTGAGTTCCAGCACTTCTTTTTCTAGAAAAAAAAGCACTGGTTGAAAGCCACCCAGAGTGGCTGGGGCAACCCAGTCAGCTGGGTGGAGTACAAATATAAATATGATAATAATAACCAAATGAATAATTCTAAGAATATGGTAGGTAAAGGTACCCCTGACTGTTAGGTTCAGTTGCGGACGACTCTCGGGTTGTGGCGCTCATCTCGCTCTATAGGCCAAGGAAGCCGGCGTTTGTCCGCAGACAGCTTCCAGGTCATGTGGCCAGCATGACTATGCCGCTTCTGGCGAACCAGAGCAGCGCACAGAAACGGTGTTTACCTTCCCACTGGAGCGGTACCTATTTATCTACTTGCACTTTGAGGTGCTTTCGAGCTGCTAGGTGGGCAGGAGCTGGGACCGAGCAATGGGAGCTCACCCCGTCGCGGGGATTCAAACCGCCAACCTTCTGATCGGCAAGCCCTAGGTTCAGTGGTTTAGACCACAGGTACTCCTCAGCAATGGGGAACAGGGATCCTGACAGCCCAAGTGTCATTTTCCATGATGGTGTTTGCAGAGGCTGCCAAGCCAACTCAAGCCTCGTCAATAAATACCCAGTGTTTATGCAACAAAGTGCTGCACAGTTTCCTATGGCATATGGTTATCTCAGGGCACATCCACATGGCAGCTTCCCACGCTGTTGGTTCAGTGCGCAAACAAGAGCATGGGAAGTGTCCTCGGAAAGCAGATGCTCTCCTCCAGGAGCGCCGTGGAACAAAAGCATCTCATCTACTACGAGATTTGGGGCTTGCTACTAATCCATAACGAAGCACTGAAATCCGTACGTATTTTCATGATTGATTAGCAGCTTTCAAACTGTCCTCCAAGAAACCCTGGGGTTTCTGACCAACTGCATAATTGGGAATTTCTCAATCATTAGCAGCAGATTAATTTCTCTAAAAGCAAGTTCAGCCACCACTACTTACCTTTGCCATGTGCAGGGCCCATTGCATGTGGGAGCGTTACAGTCCCAAAAGGTTGGAATGCATACATAGCATTCTTAACAACAACAACAACAACAACAATTTATTATTTATACCCCGCCCATCTGGCTGGGTTTCCCCAGCCACTCTGGGCGGCTCCCAACAGAATATTAAAAACATGATAAAACATCAAACATTAAAAACTTCCCAAAACAGGGCTGCCTTCAGATGTCTTCTAAAAGTCAGATAGTTGTTTATTTCCTTGGCATCTGATGAGAGGGTGTTCCACAGGGCAGCTGCTACTACTGAGAAGGCCCTCTGCCTGGTTCCCTGTAACCTCACTTCTCACAGAGAGGGAACCACCAGAAGGCCCTCGGAGCTGGACCTCAGGCCGAACGATGGGGGTGGAGACTCCCCTTCAGGTATACAGGACCGAGGCTGTTTAGGGCTTTAAAGGTCAGCGCCAACACTTTGAATTGTGCTCGGAAACGTACTGGGAACCAATGTAGGTCTTTCAGGACCGGTGTTATGTGGTCTCGGTGGCCACTCCCAGTCACCAGTCTAGCTGCCGCATTCTGGATTAGTTGTAGTTTCTGGGTCACCTTCAAAGGTAGCCCCACGTAGAACGGCGCATTGCAGTAGTCCAATGTAGGGCAGAGAGAAAGGAAGCGCATTAGACTAGGACGTGGGAGAGTAGGGTTCAAATCCCCACTCAGGAAGCTCACTGGGTGACCACCATCTCTTAGCCTAACCCACCTCACAGGGTTGTTGTGAGGATGAAATGAGGAGGAGGAGAAACATGCACACCACCATGAGATCATTGGGAGATAAAGCTGGTATATGAACATTATTTTTAAAAATAAAAATAAATGCTGAGCAGGGGTCTATGTTAATCCCAAAGGCAAGACCCATGTTGTGCTCTGATCAAGACTGATCCATGCAGCACTGTTAGCCCAGCCAAGGCCTATCAGGCTGTTGATATAAAGCATTTGTATGGTATTTTAAAACTTTGTGGCGGGAAAAAAGTAAATAAATAAATAAATCAGATTACTCATTTATTATTAAAAAGCGATGCTGGGGCGGGGAGAATTATTCGATGATCAACAGTTCACAGAATGAAAGGGGCCATTCTAGTAAGTGTTTGGTGGAGATCATAATTATTAATTCCAATATTAAAGCTTACCTCCCAGCTTTGTTGCAAAGATGAGAGGGGTAAAGATTATAAAAACAGAGAAAGTGCCTTATGAATGCTAAGCTGTGTTTTTGGCACTCCCATTCTTAGAAGCAAGCACTACAATGATATCATTACGCTTAAAGATAAACTTAGATACAGTATTTCATCTTGTTGGCCTTGCGTAGCCTGCATCTTAAGAAGTTGAGCTTGCCAAGGACCTATATAGCAACTGTGTCTTTTATCAAGCATAGCTGATTTGCAAGCAAGTTCCTTGTGCAGGGGGAACAAAGGCTTGATATTTTATTTTCCTCAGTGAAAACCAGTGTTACCAAAACAGCACACAGAGCAGCAACTCTGAAATAAATATCAGCATGCTCTTTTAGTCGAGTTAAACATATCTGATGATATAGCATGCACCGCAGTCTCTGTGTGGCAAAGATTTCAGTGGGTACGCATCATGCCATGGGGTTTGCTTCCTTTGAACAAGGTTACTGGAGACCTATAGGGTTTCTGTGATGTTTTATTTATCAAAACAGACCAAACAAAATATTGGGGGGGGGTCAAAGCATCAACACTCAAACAGATTCTGCTCCCACATAAGGGACGCGGGTGGCGCTGTGGTCTAAACCACTGAGCCTCTTGGGCTTGCCAATCAGAAGGTCAGCAGTTTGAATCCCCGTGATGGGGTGAGCTCCCGTTGCTCTGTCCCAGCTCCTGCCAACCTAGCACTTTGAAAGCACACCAGAGCAAGTAGATAAAAAGGTACCGCTGCAGCGGGAAGGGAAACTGTGTTTCTGTGCGCTCTGGTTTCCATCACGGTGTCCCATTGTGCCAGAAGCTACTGTTAGGTCCATCATGAGACATCCGCCAGCTTCCAGCTACAGATACCAGCAGCCTTCAAGGAAGCAAACTTGCCTTATTATCACTCCATAGCATCCCTCCTTCCATTCACCACTTCGCTTCCTCCAAGTGGAAGAAACCTGGGCAGTGCTGAATGTCACATCCATTGCCAGGTGTGTCCTGCTGGAAATTGAAAAGGGCTTTCCCCTTGGCCTGCCCTTATATCCACTCAGTTGCCAAGTGCTTTTGTGACATCACAAGAAACCCACAGCCAATGGCAACAGCTGGGGAGGCATCATCTTCATTGCTTTGAGCCTCACAATGGCGGGGGGACCTATCAGTGACTGTGTGTTTGTTTATTTGTGACATAGGTGGTGCTTTGGTCTTAACCACTGAGCCTCTTGGGCTTGTCGATCACAAGGTCGATGGTTGAAATCCGCATGACGGGGTAAGCTCCCGTTGCTCTGTCCCAGCTCCTGCCAACCTAACAGTTCAAAAGAATGCCAGTGCAAGTAGGTAAATAGGTACTGCTGCAGCGGGAAGGTAAACGCCGTTTCCGTGCGTTCAGGTTTCCATCACGGTGTTCTGTTGTGCCAGAAGCAGTTTAGTCATGCTGGCCACATGACCCGGAAAGCTGTCTGTGGACAAACACCGGCTCCCTCGGCCTGAAAGCGAGATGAGTGCCACAACCCCATAGTCGCCTTTGACTGGACTTAACCATCCAGAGCTCCTTTACCTTTTGCCTTACCCACATAAGGTTTCAAAGTGCCTCAACACTGGGTTCTCACAGAGAGGCAGGCTTCTGTGTTCCCTTCACACCAGACTGCTAGTCTGTTGCCCTCTTTATCTCTTACTCAATGCACCTTGAGAGGGGAGGATAAGCCTAGATTCCCAAATGGCACTGTCCTTTCAAGGAGAAACCATCCATTGAGACAAATCACCTTAATAAAAGCAGGTAGTTGACCACTCTTGCCAGAGCTATCAAGTCAAGATAATCTCCACCACTCCTCCTGGTTTCATCAATCCTCTTCTGATCAAACTTCTGTTTCACAATCAAGAATCATGGGGCTGTAAGGAACCCCTCAGGTGAAGACATCCAGACTAATTTCCCAGTGTGAAAATACAGAAGATTTTAAGTTTCAGATGCACATATTTCTAAAGTCAATCCATGCTAAGTGCCATCTACAGGCAGGCTTCTCATTCACAGCTGCGTACCCACCAACATTAATCTGATGAAAATAGGGGCGCGGGTGGCGTTGTGGTCTAAACCACAGAGCCTAGGGCTTGCCGATCAGAAGGTCGGCGGTTTGAATCCCTGCGATGGGGTGAGCTCCTATTGCTCGGTACCTGCTCCTGCCAACCTAGCAGTTCAAAAGCACATCAAAGTGCAAGTAGATAAAGAGGTACTGCTCCGGCAGGAAGGTAAACGGTGTTTCCATGCGCTGCTCTGGTTTGCCAGAAGCAGCTTAGTCATGCTGGTCACATGACCCGGAAGTTGTATGCCGGCTCCCTCGGCCAGTAAAGTGAGATGAACGCCGCAACCCCAGAGCCGTCCACGACTGGACTTAACAGTCAGGGGTCCCTTTACCTTTATTTAATAATAATAATAATAAATAATAATAATATGTTTACACCTCCCATCTCACTGGGTTTCCCTAGACACTCTGGGTGGCTTGCAACATATATAAAACATAATAAAACATTAAACAGTAAAAAACTTCCCTATTAAACATTAAAAAAATATTCTAAGGGGTGTACAGTTGCTTATCTCCTTGGCTTGGGGGTTGCATAACTCCATATCCTCCAACATTTCTCCCATGATAATAGGGATGTCCTAAGGAAAAGTGGGACATTCCTGGATCAAATCAGAAACCAGGATGGTTTCTGTACATCTGGGTCTGTCTCTGGAAAATAAGGACACTCGGAGGGTCTGCAGTTGGTTGCCATTGTGAGAAGGGGATGTTAGATAAGATGGGACTTTGGCCCAATCCAGCAGGTCACTTATGTTCCTAACTTATTTTAAAGCTCCTTTATTCCCCCTCTTTCTCTCTCTTTCATATCAAAATATACTATGCGTTGAGCCACTTTCCAATTTTCCCGAACTTGGTTTCCCCAAAACAGTTATTGGTGGGTTATTAATGTGCTATAAAATCCCAACAGAAAGGGGTTCACACAAAGCTAGACCTCAGTATGTGTATACTGCAAACTTTTACAAACTAGAAGATGTGAATGGATTTTTGGCAACTCATTGAGAGATTGGATGGGGGGAGGGCAGATGATGGTTCCATTTGTCTGAGAGAAAAGCATCAATCTACTGTGTAACTTTGAAAGACTGCATTACCGGTAGGAGATACGCAATCTAATAACACCCTGAGCAGAAGATCAAATACCCTTAACAATAGCTGAAAAGGAAATAAAAGCAGATGTGTCTCACGCTATGGGTGCCCATGGTGCAAGATGGCACCAACATAGGAAAGAGCTGGCATATTATTAAGGAGATCTATCATGTCCTTTGTGTGGGAAATGGCAGCACAGTTTTCATGACAATACACTCTTAGGACATATGTGCATACTCTGTTCAGTACCAGAATAAAAATTTGGAACTGTATCTTAACACTGAATTAATGAAAATAGCATGGTTTTAAAAAATCCCCTATGACAATTTTATTAATTCCAGAAAAATTGAGAGGGGGGTAGTACCCACTGATTATAATTTTATTATAATAATAATTTTATTATTTATATGGCGCCCATCTGACTGGGTTGCCCCAGCCACTCTGGGCGGCTCCCAACAGAATATTAAAGACACAAGAAAAATATCAAACATTAAAAACTTCCTGATACAGGGCTGCCTTCAGATGTCTTCTGAAAGTCAGTTGTTTATTTCCTTGACATCTGATGGGAGGGCACTCCACAGGGCGGGCGCCACTACCGAGAAGGCCCTCTGCCTGGTCTCTTGTAACTTCGCTTCTTGCAGGGAGGGAATCGCCAGAAGGCCCTTGGAGCTGGACCTCAGTGTCTGGGCTGAACAATGGGGGTGGAGACATTCCTTCAAGTATGCAGGGCAGCCTCTGGGCTTTAATATGAGCACCATTTACTGGAAAAGTGAATACATATTTTGGAAATAAACATCCACAACAAAGTGGTTAAAGAAGATGGTTTGCAATTTTTAGAAAATAACCTGTGGGTTATTGGGAATCAGATGACGTCCCTTCCTATGGCAGAGATCACAGCAAATGGGTGGCCACGTGAACTTCTAAATCTTGACATTTATGGAAGCTGGTTTTAAAATCGAGGTCTTTGGCATCCTTCTCATTTTCCTCTCCACTTCTGAGCCTGCAGAAGGACACACTGCTCTCTCATGTGTTTTCAGCCCTTCTCCTCCACCCCCACCGGCAACAAGCTTATTTCACATTCCTGCTACACCACAGCAATTGCTTCTTTATTACAGCACAGATATTGATGTCTTGCATGGTTCTAAGATCACAGCAGCAGACAAGCCCAAATACTTCAGTTACCTTTTCCCAAATGAAAAAGGGCATTATCCAAATTGGGGGTAAGAGGGTTTCCCACTCATTCTCTCCGACTGGTATAAATTCAGAAACTCTTTCAGATGGCAACAATGTACAAAGAAGAGTGTCAGGCTGGTGGAAAATGCATCAGTTCGGCCTCCTATGACATTTCCTGTCTCGTGTTTGATATGAGTGATTTCCTTGTTCAGCTCTATACGACTGTCAGAGCTTTTAAAAATCTCAAATCCGAAACGCTAAATCTTTATTTTATATCTGCCCACCATTGGCTCTGAAAAGCATTGCCTTCTTTGTGTGGTTCTCTTATATTCTTTTGTCCGTTATGATACAAAGCCACACTGTGATCCTAAACATACCGGTATTTGTGCGAGCGGAACCATTTAATAAGAGTGTTCCATCTTTCCAATATTGCTTGCATTCTTCCCTAGTTGCCCTTGCCGTGGTATCATCATTCTCCCTCGTCAACATTTAAATTGTAAGCTTCTTTTCACCTACGAGCCTCTGTGAAATGCCATGTACATCTCTGGTATTAATATAAATTTTAAAATATACTAATGACACTGTAAACCAGGGGACTGCTGGCCACGTCTGCCAGGTGGGTGGGGCTGCCTGCCTGTCAATCACATGACATGAAGTCAGGTGACCCATTTTTGCCCCTGAGAGGTTCAAAACTTTGCAGTGCTTTAAAGCCACGACAATCAGCTGATAGTTGGGGTTTCCGAGACTACTAATTTTTAAAAGGTTACACATACATCTTAAATTCCTCCATAATTTTCAACTACCAGTAACAAAATAAAAAATAAAAAAAATCCTTCCAGTAGCACCTTAGAGACCAACTAAGTTTTTCTTTAAGGTGCTACTGGAAGGAATTTTTTTATTTTTTATTTTGTTTTGACTATGGCAGACCAACATGGCTATCTACCTGTAACTGGAACTATCGGTAACATTTGACTTCCCCTCCACTCCTCCATGGTTTCCCCATAATTTCTAATATTGCTGCATATTATGGCTCATTATTTGCACCCTATCGTCCCCATATTTTCACAAAAGACATAGTTCACTGCTGTTCATTACTCAAATCCTACTTGTGTTTTAATATGTTTACGATCACTTTTTAAGTATTTTATAAAAGGTTTCCAATCCTCCTTAACTACACCACTCTCTTCAAATCTTCAAGACTTACAAAGGACCACAGGGCCGAGGTTGAGGAAGCCTGCTCTAAACCAGTGTTTCCCAAACTTGGGTCTCCAGCTATTTTTTGGACTACAACTCCCATCATCCCTAGCTAGCAAGACCAGTGGTCAGGGATGATGGGAATTGCAAGACTGCACCTAGCAGCAAACTAGCAGACAGCGGAGATCGTTTAGGCACTGGTGTAAAACGTTCTCAGCGGTCAGCCCAAATGTGCCAGCTATAGTTGCAAAAAGCTTTTTAAAAGCAGCTCCATGGGTGATGTACAGGGATGGAACAATCCAGCAATCCTAGTTTCTCATTTCTCCAATCTTATATCCAGTTCACCCCATTTCTGCACCAATTTGCAATTTTTAAATAGCAGTATCTATCCAAAATCTCATAAGCATTTTCATGCACCTTTTATCCTCATTCATACATTTTTGTACACATCATTGCCTGATATACACATGTTTGCAAGCCATTTCCCCATGATATAATTATTTTTCCGTGCATTGCTTTCACTAATATGCACATTCGTGTACACACTTTCCCCAGACATACATTTTTGTCCCTATTTTGATGGGCAAACAACATTGCAAAATGCAGAGAAGTGCAAATTTCAAAGGATTGATGCATTTTAGTTTATTTGCAAAGGTAAAGGTAAAGGGACCCCTGACCATTAGGTCCAGTCGTGTCCGACTCTGGGGTTGCGGCACTCAACTTGCTTTATTGGCCAAGAGCCGGCGTACAGCTTCCAGGTCATGTGGCCAGCATGACTAAGCTGCTTCTGGCGAACCAGAGCAGCGCATGGAAACGCCGTTTACCTTCCCGCTGCAGCGGTACCTATTTATCTACTTGCACTTTGATGTGCTTTCGAACTGCTAGGTGGGCAGGAAGTTTATGTGTAGGAAGCTGGAATTAAGAAGTGAGGATATTCATATGAACCCTAACCAATTTATGTCCTATTCCTTAGGATGTCATTGGAGATGGAAGAACTGTGACCGGACTATATCTCTCCAAGGAGTGGTGCAGCTGGCGTACATGCCAGAACCGATGAAAGGCAATATGAGCTAGGAATGCCACCTGTGCACTTATCAGCAATCAGGGATTTAAAATCACACCCAAGCTGCAGACCTGATCCTTAGGAGGGAACACAATCCCATTCAGAACAGGTTGAATATCCTTTCCCTCAGCTGACAAGTGAATGACCAACAGCACATCGGTCTTGTCTGTGTTAATCTATATACCGGTACTAACCCATATCCAGCCCATTACTGACTCCATCTACCTGTTATATATTTACAGTTACACCAGGTTCCAATGAAAAGAAGAAGCAGAGTTGGGTGTCTTCCACATATTGATAGCGCCCAACTCCAGATGACCATTCCTATAATGCAATATAATAAAATAATAAAATAATAATAATATTTATATCCCGCCCATCTGGCTGGGTTTCCCCAGCCACTCTGGGCAGCAACCAACAGAATATTAAAAACAAACATTTTAAATTTACCTAAGCAGGGCTTCTTTCAGATGTCTTCTAAAAGTCAGGTAGTTGTTTATTTCCTTGACATCTGATGGGAGGGCATTCCACAGAGCGGGAGCCACTACCGAGAAGACCCTCTACCTGGTTCTCTGTAACCTCACTTCTCACAATGAGGGAACCCCCCAGAAGGCCCTCGGAGCTGGACCTCAGTGTCTGGGCTGAACCATGGGGGTCCCTTCAACAAGTTTTGTGGTATGTCCAAACCTGGACAAACTATGGTCTGCTGAAACAAGCCAACTTCAAACCACGGTTTAGGAAGTTTGCTTGTTTCAGTACACCATAGTAAAGATAAACCACAGTTTGTCCAGGTCTGGACAGAACATTAAACTGCAATAAACTGGAAAACAAAGCAAATGTTTCCAATCTCCTTGTATTTTCACGTTCTGTTCACTGTTAAGCTATTTTACGTTTCTCTTGTTGCTGAAAATGGGGGTCATTTCTTGGGGAAAGGGATGGAAATGTCATGGAATTTTACTCAATATTGATCCAGAGCAGATTCCAATGTATAGTTAGCAGAGTAACAACTTAAAACACGTTGCAGGATTCCCCCCCAAAATAGACCGAAGGTGAGTGAACATAATGGTCACAAATCCAATACATTCAGGATTGGCCCTGTCCATAAGAAATCCAGTTGCAGCAGACTTAACTTAAACTTACAATAACTTATAATAAGTCTAAACCTTAACACTAAGCATACTATGTACAGAACACCACACCAGAAGGAAAAGAGATAGAAAGAGAAAGTGAAACCCAGGCTCCTTCTGGACTTATTATTAGTCAGCATGACCTTGACAGAAAGAGATAACAGAACCAGTTCAGGCCAGCTGTACTCAGCTTCTCTGAAGGAATAACCCAAACATATTGAACCTTCTGCTTGCTTCTTTCACACAGAGAAGCTTCCAGAACCCTCTTGCATTAAGTAGAATAGGAAATAGATCAATACTTTCTGCACTAAGAAATGCAAACTGACAGGAAGTTCTCCCAAACAGCTAACACGATGTATAACAAGAACCCAACAGATGCCTCACAAAGATAAGCATTCCCCACCATATACTCTGTGAAGCTTGTTTCAGTCAGTCACTACTCACAGGATGAGAAATGCACCATATTGCCCTACTCCTGACCTCCACGCGGCCATCTGAACGGGCGGTAGAAAGCCTGAACACTCCTCATTTTGATGGGTTCCAGAGGGTCTACACACATGCAAATGGCACCTCCATATATGCTCTGCTGAACACACCTGCGCCATAGTTCCCCATGCTCTCAGCCTGGTCACTACATGTTCCTGTTCTGCAGCAAAGGGAATGAATAGGCTAGGAGCCAGCAGCATGCCACCACCTGCGTCATCCGAGTGGCAAAGGGGCTCATCACACCTCACCAAAGCGCCAATGGAAGGACGGACAAAGACAACCCCTTCCCCTCAAGCGTTCTCACTGGAGCATCGGAAAACATCTTTCTGTTACTTGCGGCGGAGGCCATACCTTTGACGCCGGTTGTCATTTCGGCAGCGAGCTTTAGATTAACAGTGGTGGTGGTGGTGGGGAAACGCTCCAACTTGGCTGGCTGGTGCCAAAGACGACACCCAAACCTAAAATGTAACGAAGAAACAGAAAGTCGTGGTGAAAAAACCGATGCTTCTTAGCTACCTGCAGAAAAGAAAAGTCACTAACTCACAAGTTACTACTGCCTTTTTAAACATCCTTAATCGATGCAAGAAACCCAAGATGTATCAGCTACGTGCCAAATGGCTCTATAGCCTTATTTTTCTTTCTTTCTTTTAATTTTTATTTATACTTTTCAGGTTTATACATTTCACTGATTTTACAATCATTTTGACATTTCAAAACTTGACTTCTGCGGTTCCTTAAATTTATTTTTAATATCTTCTGCATATCCTAATTAACTTAATTTGCTCATTTGTTCATCTTCTCTAAATATATACTCTTACGAAACTGCAGGTTATTACAATAATCCTGTCAATGTTCTTATCTGTTTACAGTTTGTAAATATTCAGTAAACCATTTCCATTCTTTTATAAAAAGTTTGTTATCTTGATTTCCTATTTTTCAGGTAAGTTTCGCCATTTCCGCACAGTCCATCAGTTTTTGTATCCATTCTTCCTTTACTGGGACTTCCTCTTCTTTGCATTTTTGGGCAACTAACATTCTTGCTGCTGTAGTCGGACACATGAATAAATGTCTATACATTTTGGGTCACCCCCTCAATATTCTTAAGAGGGTCTCTTCTACGGTCTTCGGAGAGTGGCTGGAAGTGGGGAGGCAGAAAAAGCTGCTCCTTTCCTTCCACTCTTCAGTTTTAATCCGAAATCTCAGGCGCAGTATTGCACCCAGAGCTCAGAAACGGCTCACGTTAATGAAATCCCCTGTCGCAAAAACATGCCCAGAACAATGGGAGTTTCGAATGCCGTTGGAAGAAGAGAAGAGTTTGGATTTGATATCCCGCCTTTCACTCCCCTTAAGAAGTCTCAAAGCGGCTCACATTCTCCTTTCCCTTCCTCCCCCACAACAAACACTCTGTGAGGTGAGTGGGGCTGAGAGACTTCAGAGAAGTGTGACTAGCCCAAGGTCACCCAGCAGCTGCATGTGGAGGAGCGGAGATGCGAACCCGGTTCCCCAGATTACGAGTCTACCACTCTTAACCACTACACCACACTGGAGACGTCAGGTATCATCCTGGCACCCAGGCATCTTCATTTGGTCGCAAGTGGCCAATAATCAGGTGTAAAATGTGCCTGGCTACATTTGAACACTGGTCTTAATATTGTGTTACCATGTATAAGTTCTCACCTTTTCCTCATAAAATCCAATGAAGACCCTCTCCATTTCAAAATCACTGGGATTTTTATTTTATTTTATTTTAAAAAACAACAACGCTTAAAGCTTTGCCAGAAAATGTAATGAGGAATGTGACCCTGGTAACTGGTAAGTTTTTAAAATACACATTTTGCTTTTTACTATCTCGGTACACACTTTACTTTTTAATGGCACTACCAGACACAGTTGCGTTTGAAGAAAATAGCCCTGTTTAAACTACAGCCAGGTGCTGAGCTAAATCTTCTACCGAGGTTTATCTGCATTGCAAAATGTGGGTGAACACCATCACTCCCAAGACTCCACCAAATAGTCTAGCACAGATGGAAGTAGTCTGTAGCATACCTAGTTTAAAGGGCGTTTTAAAAAGCCTGGTGCCATTTCAGCTCCAAAACAGCTGCTTTCGTGCATCATAAAAGAGCTTTCAAAATACAGTGTGTGCAAACCGGGGGGAGGGGGGCGGAGAAGGAAGCAGCACATGCCCGGCTGTGGTTTTACCCAAAGAGCATTGCTCAGATTACTTGAGAAATATTCCAGCTATGTGTGCCCATTCCAGAATCTTTAAAAAAAATTTTTTAAAAATGCAAAAACTTATGCTATACATTTTGTATGAATTCATGCCACTTTGCTACCCGGAGAAGTTAGGAAGTGAAAACACATGCATGCCCTGTTCAATAGACAAGTTAATTGAGTCTGGTATTTTATCAATCGGCAGATTTTTATTTTTCTTCTTCTTGCCTTCTCCCTTTGTATTATTAATATGGCAAGACTTGGCATACCATGTACTGTATATTGACAGCAGTCAGCTGCTGCCAAGAAATCACACGAGTTTTTGTTCTAATAGCTTTGTTTTTCAACTCGCCTGAGCGTAGGAGAACGTATCGAATGCTGCAAGACATTTGCAAAAGTATTCTGAATAAACAAGGTCTCCCCCAATGAACTTGATTTACTGTCAACTGTTCGGTACCTGGGAAAATGCCAATAGAGGCTTAGAGCTCATGATAGCTTTCTACTGAATTCCGCACAAACAGAGCTGTTATGGAAGCAGAAAACAAATCAGTTGTGCTAGTGCAGGGGTCGGCAAACTAAGGCTCGTGGGCCAGATCCGGCCCAATTGCCCTCTGGATCCAGACCACAAATGGTTCTGCAATCGCCGCTTGGATTGGCGCGATCGCCTTTTTTTTTGCAATTTTCCCCCTCCCTCCCTGCAGCGGCGTCTCCTCCCTCCCTCTTCCTGGCTTCTCCCAGCCCTGCGGAGGAAGGGGGCTGGACTTTGATTGGAAACCTCACCACCCACCCGCCGGCCTCTCCCCATGGCCACACTGTGGGCTGGAGCTTGGCGCGCCTGCTGGCCCCGTGCCTGGCACCCGGGAAAGCTGGCCCGAAAAGGAAAGGTGCTGTCACCGCCACCAGTTCCCAACCACAAGTAGAGCGGCAGAGGAGGTAGGCAGGGGGAGGGGAGGGGTTGGGGGAGAGAGAGAAGCCCCCTCCGCCGCGTGTGCGCGCTCCTGCACATGCAGTCCAGTCTGCCACTAGGTCTGGGGGACGGTGAACCTGTCCCCTCCATAAAAGGTTTGCTGACCCCTGTGCTAGTGGCTGTTTTTTAAAAGTAAGCATTTTAATATGGTGTTATTGATTCAATTTTCCTAATGGGGGCGGTGGCGGGGGGCGCAGTGGGAATGGATGGTAGTCAGCCATGAAGGCTTGTTTGCAATGTTAGTACAGTGGTACCTGGGTTCTCAAACTTAATCCATTCTGGAAGTCCGTTCCAAAATCAAAGCATTCCAAAACCAAGGCACGCTTTCCCATAGAAAGTAATGCAAAACGGGTTAATCCGTTCCAGACTTTCAAAAACAACCCCTAAAACAGCAATTTAACATGACTTTTACTATCTAACAAGACCATTGATCCATAAAATGAAAGCAATCATCAATGTACTGTACTATAAAATAAAGAAGACAGTATTGTAGATGATAAAAATTATCATCCACAAAGTCAGAAGAACAAATTAACAGGAAAAGTGTCAAAATCAAAAACGCAAAATAAATAGCAAGAACAAAAGCGCCAAACTTAATCCATTCCGGAAGTCCATTTGACTTCCAAAATGTTCGAAAACCAAGGCACAGCTTCTGATTGGTGCAGACGCCCCGGAAACAATAGCCGACAGCCGCATCGGACGTTTGGCTTCCAAAAAAAGTTCAAAAACCGAACACTTACTTCTGGGTTTTGGGCGTTTGGGAACCAAGGTACCATTGTATATGCGTTTCTCTAACAGTAGAACAAAGGTGATCAGTTTATAGGTCTAATGATTTGCCAGTGTTTACCTATTCATTTTCCTTGTTCAGATTTAAGATATTGCTGTCCAACAAACAAATGCTTAGGATAGAGCACATATATCACTGGACAACTATTCTTGCTCTGTTGTAATTTTAAAGTATGGATTTAGTTGGTCTCATAGTTTATTACAGATCATTAATATATCACTGGGGCCGCTTTGCCTTTCAGCAAGAACACAATCCATTTCTGGCAACGAGATTAGGGAAAGGCTGGTGTGTGCTTGTTTCCTGTCTCTCTGGGACACCGGCTGTTTGCCCTGGTAGAGGACACTGTTATTGTCAAGTTGTTATTTTTCATAAAAAAGGATGCTACAGCATTCCTTGTTACCAAACTGCGAATTAATCCGAGCGCCGCTACACAAGCGCGGCGACCGCTTCTTTCCATTTTTTATTACAGGATTAAAGAGAGAAACATCTGGGTGACCAAACATGCAGTGGATGGCAGCTGTGTTACAAAAGTTGGGTGCCACTCCAACTGTCTGTTGAGCTGCAGCAAGATCTCAGGGGGTTCCAGGCACTTACCCAGGGCCTGTGGTCCTTTGAAGAATTGAGATATGGTGGAGACTGTCATAGTTTTAATAAATATGGTTTCTTCACCTTCAGTCTGCATGGAGGGAGTCCAGATCTTACAGCATGGTCACTTCATTGTCCTCCACAGCAGTGCAGCCATGGTGTCCAAGCCATCTCTCCCAGCCAGACTTCAGCCAGCCTGCCCAAGATGGATCCCAGTCTTTTCTCTCCCTGCTTCTTCCTCCCAGAACAGCCTGTTAAAACCTCACACCCAGTTGCCCTGGCAACCTTTCAAACCCCAGTATCTGTTGACGCTTCAGGACAAGGGGAGAAGGACAGTTCTCTTGCATTGCCAATGGCCCTCAATGGTTTCTTAATGGCCCTAGGTTGGCCAGGTCATTTTGCATAGGCTTAGCGCAGGAATTCTCCGATTTCTCCCTTCACATCCCAAATGTCACGGTCTGGTCAACGGGTGAACGAAGTCCCGGCAGAGGACGTCAGGACCGGCGGCAAGATGACGAGGTAGGAACAGGAATGCGAGTCCAGGAACCCAGGGTCTGAGGGTCGAGAAGCAGGGGGTCACGAAGGTGAGGTCCAGGGATCAAGAAGCAGGGGGTCACGAAACAAGGGGCCAGACGCAGCAAGGCAGGAAGCGCGTTGCTGTGGCAAAGAGCCAGAGGGATATGCTGACCTATATCCCTCCTGGCTCTTGCCACCAGGTGCAGTGAGGTACCAAGCGGCCTCACCTGTGTGGCCGTGCCTTGCCTCTCCAGAACAAGCCAAAGAGGGCCCCAGTCCTGCGAAGCCCTGCTGATCCCAGGGCCTGGCTCCTGCATGCACTCCTGACACCAAATAATCAAAACCCTACCATTTATTAATTTCTAGGGTTTTGATTACAAGATTATAGAAAGAAACAGCTGGGTGACCAAATAGGCAGTGGTTGGCAGCTATTTCCACGATGGAGGTGGACTGGGAGAAAACACTACTAGAGAAAGTGTTTCTACAACGGAAGAAGTGACTGCTAACACAGTCCAGATTTCCCAAACAGGTGAGAAGAAGAGAAGAGGAAGAGTTTGGATTTGATATCCCGCTTTATCACTACCTGAAGAAGTCTCAAAGCGGCTCACATTCTCCTTTCCCTTCCTCCCCCACAACAAACACTTTGTGAGGTGAGGGGGGCTGAGAGACTTCAGAGAAGTGTGACTAGCCCAAGGTCACCCAGCAGCTGCATGTGGAGGAGCGGAGACGCGAACCTGGTTCCCCAGATTACGAGTCTACTGCTCTTAACCACTACACCACATTGGCTCTCCAGTGAGCATGGTCCCTCTCTCCCCTCTACACGATTCTTAAAATCATATGACTGAACACCCAAATAAAGTGAATAAAATATATAAGAGGACATGCTTATGAGCCAACACGCCCCCCCCCATGGAAACTCCCCTACGGAATTTGAATTTTGTTTTATTGTGGTTTCCTTTCCTTTGCTGAAATGTCACCCAAGACTGGATTCACTATGCACTATTCCTTCCATAATCTTTCTTTACTCTGGGTTGAAAAATTGGAAGGAAGTAATCGTAAAGTAACAGGCAACGGCTAAGGCTCACTCAGCTTGGCTCCCTGCTGTTCGTGAAGATTACCGCAGGACATTTATATAACAGATTGCTAATCCTGTATAACAATAGTGATCTTTGCCATTTGCTTGCTGCCTTGTAAAAAAAAAAAAAAATCACATTCCAACTTCTACACTGAATTTCCAATTTCCATCGATATTCCAGAAATACACCACAGTGAAGCAAAATAATTTTGTGCATACTTCTGTCAGGGAATGCCACAAGAAAAGTCTATAGCATGTCTAAAGTTTGCCATTTCTTCTTTATTTCGCCCTTCTCCAAATGGTGGTCGAGAAGGTACAAAAACATCACAATTAAAATAACAAAATAGAACAACACAAACAAACTAATAATGAAACAGTAGCGCGGCATTATGGAAATTGGGCTCCCTGCAGAAGTAAGGACCTAAATCCTTTCTGACACTTTGATGAAAAATGAAATTTCTCTGGTGGCAATCCAGTAGCTTTATTGGTAGGCAAACTGGGGAGGGGAAATGAGGCAGCTTCTCTTTCATATCTCATTATAAAACAAACAGAACTCAATATGCGCAGGACGCATTGATTCAGATGATCTTTCAGGGATGCCATTGGGTGGGCCTCTTAGGGAAACAACAGGAGAAAAGCCCCCATTACCAAGAGATGAAGATGTCATGGTTATGACTGCTGAATGTCTAGTTGCAAGGCACAAACAGGATTTGTTTACTGCTCAAGGTCTCCTACGATAGCTTCTATTTAAAATTCTGAAGTGCAGTGCTTCCAAGGTAAGACTAGACGGGTTTTTTTCTTTTCTTTTTTAAACTTCTAGGATCAGCAGACACAACATTTGTATGAAATTGTGTATCTGAATATTTGGTGCAGAACAATGGTTTTAAGACAAAGATGCATATAATTGCCTTTTAAAGGGGACATTTGCTTTCCAAAGTTATTTTTTAAATTTCCCAGAGTATGGCAATAGCTGTAACTAACGTGCATTTAAATGTGCGCACAGGAACCTCAGACCTTCCAAGTGTCCCTATTTTATAGGGACGTCCCTGATTTAGAGAAGCTGTCCTGGTTTCTGATTTGATCCAATAATGTCCCACTTTTCCTTAGGACATCCCTATTTTTATTGGAGAAATGTTGTAGGGTATGCAGTTATCAGAAAACCGAGCTACTTGAAGAAAATCCTATAAAGAGAGCTAATGTGGTGTAGTGGCTAAGAGTGGTAGACTCGTAATCTGGGGAACCGGGTTCGCATCTCCGCTCCTCCACATGCAGCTGCTGGGTGACCTTGGGCTAGTCTCACTTCTCTGAAGTCTCTCAGTCCCACTCACCTCACAGAGTGAAAGGGAAAGGAGAATGTTAGCCGCTTTGAGACTCCTCCGGGTAGTGATAAAGCGGGATATCAAATCCAAACTCTTCTTCTTCTTCTTCTTCTTCTTCTTCCATGTTTTATTATGTACCGGTATTTATATATGATGGAAGCCGCCCAGTGTGGCCGGGGCAACCCAGTCAGATGTGTGGGGTATACAGTAAATAGTAAAATTATCATTATGGAATGGGACGTCCCTATTTTCATCGGAGAAATGTTAGAGGGTATGGAACCTTCAACACCTTTCACCCCTCAGGAGATGCTGAACTCTTTGCCCTTCCATTGTGATGTAGATATTTCACCAGAAGTATTGCTGTTCACCTTTATGACTTCCTCAGACCACTGGCTTACTTATTTTTTTAGTTTTACAGAAACTTGCTTAGCACTATTTTTAAAGAAGGACAGGACTCAGTCCTGATGGGAAGCCACATTCCTTGGCATGGAATCTATTTTTGATCCAGATCAGAAGAGCCGTGAATGTGAGTGACTCAGCGGCGAGGTCAACAACTCTATCGCTCATATCTAGTCATCTGATTTCACATGATCCAGGATTGAACCTTGTATTAAAAACCGGAGATGGTGTAGCAGAGTGGCCAAGAAATTGGACTGCCAATCAGGAGGTCCTTCAATAAAATTTCATCTTGACCATGAACTCACTAGTAGGCTTAGAGATGCCATTTCTGCCTCAGTCTTCCCATCTGTATTATAGGGAATAATACCGATTTGCAGGGTTGCTGCAAGCAGAGATGACCTGTGAAATGCACTGAGAGCACTGTACAAATGTTACATACTGTTATTCTTACTGGTAAACCTTGGCTCAAATTAGGCCTACAGCTAACAGTGGAGGATATAACGTAATAGTTATCTGTCCAAGTTGTGGTGTCTGGTGTTATTTATCTGGGATTTTCATTTTTATGTGTCAGAAGTTATTTGGAAGCTGTTTGTGCAAGCTGTTTTACTGTTAATAAATGTCAAAAGGCAGATCCAGTAAAAGAATATTACTTCAGATAAACAGGATGCTGCCTATTAATGTTGACTTTCTAGAAGACAGTAGTTACTGCAGTATTGCTAAACAAGGAAGAAGAAGGCTGTCATACGACATCTATCCTGAAACAAGTCTATTTTGGGCAGAGCTTTTACTAGTTACATGGGTGACCAAATAATATTTCATTCCACTTATTTTTCGGCCAAACATGAAACTCACAGCACATAGCGAGAACCCAAAAACCTGCATTGACATATGCAGCTTCCACATATACACAGGGCTTCTCAAACATTTATAAAATACAGTACCTAGCATTGCAATGGACGGAGACCTCCTATGATATTGATTGATTGATTGAATTTATATACTGCCCTATACCTGGAGGTCTCAGGGCGGTTCACAGAAAAGATGACAATATATAAAATAAAAACAATAACCCAATAACACCCCACGAAAAAGAGCCGCATTTTAAAAGGATATAGGATGTCGATCAGGTCAACCAAAGGCCTAGTTAAGAAGGAACGTTTTAACCTGGCGCCTAAAAGTGAATAATGAAGGCGCCAGGCGAACTTCCCTGGGGAGAGCATTCCACAGATGGGAAGCCACTGCAGAGAAGGCCCCGTTCTCGTGTTGCCACCCTCCAGACCTCTCGAGGGGGAGGCACACGAAGAAGGGCCTCAGAAGATGATCTCAGGGTCCAGGTAGTTTGATATGGAAAGAGGCGGTCCTTGAGGTATTGCGGTCCTGAGCCGTTTATGATTTCGGAGTGGCTTCTTCGGTAACATGGGGTCAGAGGCACCAACATGAGCAGAAGATGGGGGGACAATGACATGGGTATAATGTCTATGTGACACAGAGACGCTGGGAGAAGCCAGGTGGTGTTGCTGAATGCAGAGGCAGCCCAGTTTCAATGGCTGGCGGATCTATTCCTGCTCCTGTCGCCCCCATCGGCCTGGGGCTGCTTCTCCCTCTCCTTCCCCTCCATGGCAGGAGGAGGTGGAGGTGGAGAAGGAGTCGCCAGCCAGGGAAGCCATTGGGTGCTTGGCTCCTCGCTCAACCTCCTCTGCCCCCCCAATTGTTCTCAATACTGGAGGGGGATATTACATGGGCCCCCCCGAAGGGATCTGGGCCCCTTAGAGTAGGTGCCTATGCATGGGGCTCCTCACTCTCCAACACACTTCCAAAATTCAACTTGAAACTCAATTATGCCCATTCCTATGGAATGACAATATGGCAATAGAGCATGCTCTGGTTATCTCCCGCTTGGACTACTGCAATGTGCTCTACGTGGGGCTACCTTTGAAGGTGACCCAGAAACTACAACTAATACAGAATGCAGCAGCCAGACTGGTGACTGGGAGTGGCCGCCGAGACCATATAATACCGGTCCTAAAAGATCTACATTGGCTCCCAGTACGTTTCCAAGAACAATTCAAAGTGTTGGTGCTGACCATTAGAGCCCTAAATGGCCTCGGCCCAGTAGACCTGAAGGAGCATCTCCACCCCCATCGTCCAGTCCCAACACTGAGGTCCAGTGCTGAGGGCCTTCTGGCGGTTCCCTCACTGCGAGAAGTGAGGTTACAGGGAACCAAGCAGAGGGCCTTCTCGGTAGTGGCACCCGCCCTGTGGAACGCCCTCCCATCAGATGTCAAGGAAATAAACCACGGGTGTCAAACTCCGGCCCTCCAGATGTTTTGGAACTACAATTCCCATCAGCCCTAGCTAACAGGACCAGTGGTCAGGGATGATGGGAATTGTAGTCTCAAAACATCTGGAGGGCCGGAGTTTGACACCCCTGAAATAAACAGCTACCTGACTTTTAGAAGACATCTGAAGGCAGCCCTGTATCGGGAAGTTTTTAATGTCTGGTGTTTTATCATGTTTTTAATATTCTGTTCGGAGCTGGTCAGAGTGGCTGGGGAAACCCAGCCAGAAGGGTGGGGTATAAATAATTTACTATTACTACTACCGCTACTACTACTACTACTATTATGGAACGGTCACTTCAGCACCCTAGTGTTGAAAGTCCTCTATTTCCATTAAGGCATGTAAAAGGTCACTTATATTTCCATTGCCATTGCATGGGATGTTTTGGAGACACAGATATATCCTTTCCACATACAGTGTCTCGGGTTAAGAACTTAATTCGTTCCGGAGGTCCGTTCTAAACCTGAAACTGTTCTTAACCTGAGGTACTACTTTAGCTAATGGTGCCTCCCGCTGCCGCCGCGTGATTTCTGTTCTCATCCTGAAGCAAAGTTCTTAACCCGAGGTACTATTTCTGGATTAGCGGAGTCTGTAACCTGAAGCATCTGTAACCCGAGGTACAACTGTATCCATGAGCACACAAAAAGCTTGCTAGAATGCATTGTTCCTGCATCTCACTTACTGATGAAAGGCTATGCATGGCTTTTAACACTGCAGGCTAGTCAGCACAGACTGCACAGTCTAAATATATATATATCTAAAGGTTCACGAGCGAACATCTGATTCTGCAGAATTCAACTTTACAATGTTGTGAGAAAGAAGTTAACATTCACCGTAATTCAAGAATTAAACTCCTCCTTGGCCTACAATAGTTTGGGCACTCATGTACTGTGAAGCAGATGGCTTCTAAATATCCCTCCAAATCAAACTCCACTTCTTATAACAGCTAAATAGGGATACACACTTTGCAGAAAACTGGGAGATATTCAAGACATACACTTTAAAGGTTTGTTTTAAAAAAAAAACACCCAGAAGCTTTTCTCTTGGGAATGGTAAGATTAGAACTACCCAAACAGTATAGACATTTATTTCTGTATGCGACTACAGCTGCAAGAATTTTATTTGCCCCAAAGTGGAAGGATGTAGAGGTCCCAATGAAAGAAGAATGGATACAGAAACTAATGGAGTATGTAGAAATGGTGGAACTTACCGGAAGAATAAGAAACTGAGGCAACAAACTTTTTAGAAAGGAATGGAAATGGTTTATTGAGTATTTACAAACAAACTGTAAACAGATCAAGACATTGGCAGGATTATCGTAAAAACCTGCTGTTTTAAATATATATATATAAGATATATATGAGAATAGAAGATTAAAAGAATACGTTAAGGCAATTTGGAGTATGCAGGAAAGGACGAAAATAAATGTGAGGAACCGCAGAAAGAGGGGGAAGGGAGTCGGAATTTAAAATGTTAAAATTATGGTTAAATAATTGTTGTAATGTATATAAATGAAAATTATAAATATTTATAAATATTTTTATAAATATTTTTTTAAGACATACACTTCAATAATTCAGGCACGGCAATTCAGAACTCAGAATGAGCAATCTTTCTATTTTGCTTTGCTCAAGAAGTTCACAGATTTCCATTAACTGATAATATTTGTTAGTTTGCTAAAAGCAAACATGGCACAAACAAATTAATATTAAAATATTAATAGTTTTTACATATCAAAATAAGGTGACATCACCATATACAACTAGAGAGTACAGCCAATTTGTATACATGAGCCTTCCCCAATCTACATGACTATGCCAATTGGTTCAAAACATCTGGAAGGCGTAAGATTGGGGAAGGCTGGCATACATTAAGAAATTAGCTAAAATGATCACGCAAAGCTCCCTCAAACTACCTGAATTTTGGAGTTCAGGCATTCGCTTGTTCATCAAGGGCCAATTATGATAGTGATAGGTATTTTGGGTTGCCATTTCCATTGTTGATCAGTGACCATATGCAGATATCATCAAGGATGCTCAACTGTTGGTTTAGAGCTAACCTGAAAACAAACATTTTGTCTATACTGGAAGGATTCCTAAGAAGTTGTTGATAAAGGCAACAAAAGAGTGTATCAGACCACTGTGTGTTTGCCCATTTTTACCTTTATATACAGGGTAATGTTATCACAACAGAGGACAACATAGAGCTTGTCATCATCTAGGAATACTTTCTCTTGCTTTCAACATGCGTAACTCGGTCTCTTCGGTGTAAACAAACCTGACTGGAGCAGGTGAAGGTGCTATAGTCATAGAATAACATAGCCATAAAATGAATTGGAAAGTGTTTGAATTCCATGCATGATCATATTAAGGTTGCCATATGTCCTCTTTTTGCAGGACACGTCCTCTTTTTCATGGGTATGTAATACAAGAGTCATCATAGCAATTCACAGTTAAAAGTAGAAATACAGTATTATTATTATTATTATTATTATTATTATTACCCCGCCCGTCTGGCTGGGTTTCCCCAGCCACTCTGAGCAGCTCCCAACAGACTATTAAAAACACGATAAAAGATCAAACATTAAAAACTTCCCGATACAGGGCTGCATTCAGATTGTCTTCTGAAAGTCAGATAGTTGTTTTTTTCCTTGACATCTGGTGGGAGGGCGTTCCACAAGGTGGGTGCCACTACCAAGAAGGCCCTCTGCCTGGTTCCCTGTAATCTCACTTCTTGCAGTGAGGGAAGTGCCAGAAGGCCCTTGGAGCTGGATCTCAGTGTCCAGGCAGAATGATGGGGGTGGAGACGCTCCTTCAGGTATACTGGGCCAAGGCCGTTTAGGGCTTTAAAGATCAGCAGCAACACTTTGAATTGTGCTCGGAAACGTACTGGGAGCCAATGTAGGTCTTTCAGGACTGGTGTTATGTGGTCTCGGCGGCCACTCCCAGTCACCAGTCTAGCTGCCGCATTCTGGATTAGTTGTAGTTTCTGGGTCACCTTCAAAGGTAGCCCCAAGTAGACAAATGTGTCCTCTTTTTTGCTCTTCGAAATGTGCCAACCCTAGATCATATGGAATTTTGGCTATTGAAGTTATACCTAAAAAAATAATTCATCTCTAGATCTGAACCCAGTGTAAACACTCAGGCCTTTTTTTCTACAGTAGGAATGCTCGTTGCGCCATTGTTTTCCCACATTGACCTGCTCATCCCTGTTACATGCTGAAGTTGCCATTCTTTTAGGATGGGTGAGCTTTTGCCAAGGTGCAAGTTCGAATGTGTTGGTGAACGGCAAAATGAGACGGTTCAGATTTTATTAGGAAAGTTACCCCGTTCATTTCAGCACTGCTGAAAAGCTGCCGCTTCCAGGACTAAATTAATTTGGAGTCCGGTCCGGTCCCCGTTGTTGTGCATGCTTCACTCGGCATAACATTATTCAAGGTCAGCATTACAGGCTCATCATTTCTGTGTCGGATGACAGATGAGGCTGATGGCTTCTGCCTCAGCTGTCATCAGAGCACCCAAGAAGAACTAGCAAGCAGTCAGAGTTTTATTTTAAAGACCCAATTCTGCTCACTCGCAGGGGTCTAACAGCACACGTGTCCCTGAAATCAAATTCACTCGGGCTGCTTTCAGATACTGTAGTAAAACGGCTGAGAAGCTGAGCTTGGAAGCAGGAAGCCAGGAGTTTTAGATTTTGCCTCTGTCAAAATTTGGTGACCCCTCTCTCTCTCTTTTTCTCTCTCAGCCTGCCCTTCCTCTGTGGGAATATTTAGGGATGCAGGAGAGGATATATTGTTTAAGATATCCTATTCCAACTTGTGTTAACAAGTCCCGGAACTTAGAAGAGTTTTACATTCCCCTTAATCCCTTTTCAAAAGATAAGACACGACACAGTCTTCTATAAGAGTGTAAAGAGTTTACTTACAAGTATCATCTGTTCACAATCGGATCCCAGAAGGCAGACTTATAGCTTTGTAAATAGTATATACAGTGGTACCTCTGGTTAAGTACTTAATTCATTCCGGAGGTCCGCTCTTAACCTGAAACTATTCTTAACCTGAAGCACCACTTTAGCTAATGGTGCCTCCCGCTGCCGCCGTGCCGCCAGGGCACAATTTCTGTTCTTATCCTGAAGCAAAGTTCTTAACCTGAAGCATTATTTCTGGGTTAGCGGAGTTCTTAACCTGAAGCGTATGTAACCTGAAGCGTATGTAACCTGAGGTACCACTGTACATCATTAGGAGACTATTCCTTAAGAGATATAGCCCCTTCTCCTCTCTTGGCTGGAGGCCAAGAGAGCACCTTGCCTAAGGTACATGTTGCTCTGTCGAGAGTCGATCGAAAAGAGAGAGAGATGGTGGCCGGCCCAGTGCTTTTGTGTTAACCTGCACAGGTGAGGCCACACCCATCTCCAGTTACACAGAGGAAGTCCATCCCAGCCCAGAGTAAACAGGAAGTTCCGGCTGGTGGACTGACTGAGACCCTATTTATGTCCACTCTAGCAATGTTGTGTTTGACTGCTCCTGCGTTTTACATCCCACATTCACATATACATTAGCAGGGGATGAACCTTCAGTGACTGACGGGGATCAAGACCTTGGGGTCATGGAGGACAGTCCTCTGAAAATGCTGACTGGCTGAGGGGAGATTGCAACATTTGTAGTTGATTCAGGGATGAAACATGTTAGAAGAGAATATCATTGTGCTTGGCCGTTGAGAAAGGGGACAGAGAGATGTTTTCCTCGCTCTCTCACAAGGCTAGATTTTAACACATAGTTAAAATCTATGGCATTTGATACCACAAGATGCAGTGATGGTTGCCAACTTGATAGCTTCAAAGGGGGATTAGGCAAATTCATGGTGGGTAAGACCATTAATGACTACAGTGGTCCCTCGACTTATGAATTTAATCCATTCTGAATGGACATTCGCAGGTCGGAAAAAATCGTAAGTCGAGTCCCCATAGGAATGCATTGGGAGAAAAATATCCGAAAAAATTCGTACGTCGAAAAAAAACGCATCTAAACTTCGTAAGTCGAGGAAACCGCATCTAAAACGGCAACGATTTCCATTCAGAGGTCGAAAAAAATTGTAAGCGCGCAGCCACTTTTTTCACTCGTAACTCAAAAAATATGGAAGTCGGGTCATTCGTAAGTCGAGGGACCACTGTACTAGGCATTGTGGCTATATCTCCTTTAGTATCACTAATAATAATAATAATAATAATAATAATAATAATAATTTATACCCCACCCATCTGGCTGGGTTTCCCCAGAGGCAGGATACTTCCATATACCCGTAAAGTGTTTTGAACTATATGCTTATTATACAGGCAAGGGGGGGAAAGCCTCCAACATTTCTCCGATGAAAATAGGGACGTCCTATTCCATAATTATAATTTTACTATTTATACCCTGCCCATCTGACTGGATTGCCCCAGCCACTCTGAGTGGCTTCCAACATATATAAAAACATAATTAAACATTGACAAACTTCCCTAAACAGGGCTGCCTTCAAATGGCTCGGGGGGTTGGATAGCTCTATACCCTCTAACATTTCTCCGATGAAAATAGGGACATCCTGAGGAAAAGCGGGACATTCTGGGATTAAATCAGAAACCCAGACGGCTTCTGTAAAACCAGGACGGTCCCTGGAAAATAGGGACACTTGTAGGGTCTGGAAACTGTATCAGAAGTTCTCCAAAAACATTCAACGCATATCATTATAATAAAGACTTCAAACACACAGGAGAAATGAAGTGAAGCTGGGTGGAGCAGGCAGCTCAGATTGAAAGCTGTGATATGGAAACAACTGCAAGCTTCATCCACATAGAAAACAGTTATAGCGCTGGCCCTACCATTAGGCAGGGCGAGGCAGCTGCCTCAGGCAGCAAATGCTGGAGACAAGGGAAGGGGTGACCAAGAACTGTGTGCGTACACACACCAGACAGCCTGCCCTGTGCCCACAATGTGGCAAAGAACAATGCCCTGACATCAGTGTTGAAACATGATGCAACTTCCAGTCTGATCAGCTTCTGTGTACAGAAGGATGGTTGCCACATTGCCTTTTAGCTCAAGTAGCAAAATGTCTCGGGTCTGCTGTTCCTTCTCCCTCTCACATTGGTTAATTTAGCCTAATCATGGCTAGGCCATTTGTGAGGCAGGGCGAAGAGCTAATGGTGGATGATGAATTTGGGGTATAATTTAGAGGCGACAGATGTGGAACACGAGCCCTGAACTTACGAATTCCAGTCCTTCCTAGCATCAGCTCTCTTAGTTAGACTGCTCTGGGAAGTATGGATGAAACCAAATGCCTGGTTCTTTACTGAGGTACTTCTCCCTTCTGGGAAAATCACATGGAGATCAAGGACAAGGGACTTAGCCTCACATGTTCGGATTCATCCCTCAGTGCACTGTCAATGCTGTACCAGGAAAGACTATTGCCAGAAAGCTTCTGGCAATCAGAGTTGAGGCTGGATGAACCCGTGGCCCAACTTGGTTGGAAGCCAAGGCCCAAGGTACTTGGCAATTCACAATTGTCAAAGGCCACCTAGGACCAAACATCCATGCCTGAAGAGAAATGTGAGCCCAAGTCAGGTATTCCTGAACCTAACGTCTGCCTTTTCTCCAGTGAAAACAGCCAGGTGATCTTGCCAGCAATTTCTCTGGATTCATTATAATTTGCCATAATGACTCTTTGTACATTTGTCTGTGCGAATCAGCACCTACTAATATGCATTTAGGGCTCAGCAGGAAACCAAGCGATGCTGTGAGATATAGATCAGCTTTAGTTCTTTGAAAAATTGCCAGCGAGGATTCCGTCCTCACGGACAGCATAACACAATAATTAAAAACAACATCAACAATACGATGCAGCAGACAACAGTACGTGGGGCTACTCCACTCAGATTGCAGACCAAAGGCCTGAACAAATATGTTTTAAATTGACAATTACATGGGGTGCAACAAAATCTCCACAGGGAGAGAGTTCCTCAAGCAAAGTACTGGCACCAAGAAGGTCCTGTTTTGTGGTGTGGTCCCATGGGCTGCGGGACAGGAGCAGGGGGCCTTTCCTCATCTGTGCCCCTGACCCTCAAGGGACTGCAAAGGATCCAGAATTACCCCAAGCTGCATACCTGCTCTTTCAGAGGGATGTAACCTCATCAAGAGCAGGCAAGCTCCCATCTGTCTGGTCTAGAAACCACCCACTAACAGGGCCTCTGTCTTATCTGGATTGATCTTCAGTTTATTGGCTCTCATCCAGTACATTACTAAGGCAAGACAACAGTCCAGCAGTGGCGTCGCAAGGGGGAGTGGGGGGCGGTGCGCCACGGGTGCCATGTCTGGAGGGGTGACAAGAATGCACCCCATGGGGTGCTTGCCCCGCCACCCCGGGCACGGGGCGCAAGCAGCCACCGCGCCGCTACAGCCGCAAGCAGAGGATCCCTCCACCGTTCGCACGGCGCTCGGGCGACGCCAGTGGCAAACAGCTATGTACAATGCATGTGCAGTGTCGCACGCATGTGCTTTATGTAGAGACGCTGCACATGCACCCTACGTAGTGACGCCACGCATGCGTCGTATGTAGCGACGCCACGCATGCGTCGTACGTAGCGGTGCAATACGTGCGCAGCTGGCGGTTTCCCCTCCCCTGGGTGTCGGTTAGCCTTCGTTCGCCCCTGCGGTCCAGCACTTCTGCTGCTTCACCTGCAGATGTAAAGGAGAAGTACAGCTGTGTGTCATCATTGCTGACAATGTACACCGAAATTCTGGATAACCCCACTCTGCATTTTCTTGTAGATGTTAAACAGCATAGGGGATAAAATTGAACCCTGGGGAACCTCACATTGAAGGCTCCACGGGGCTGAAGCATCGCCCTCTGGAAACCTCCATTCAAGTAGGACCAGAACCGCTGCAAAGCGATGCCACCCATAACTTGGACACCCGCTCCAGAAGGATACTGAGAAGTTGAGGAGAATTAACAGGGACATGTTTCCTCTGCCTCTTTCTTGATACGGTGATCAAAGCAGTTTCTGCGCTGAAACTGGACCTAAACCCCGATGGAAATGGATGTAGAAAATCAGTTTCCTCCAAGAGCGCATGGATTTGGTCCACAAGCACCTGCTCAATAACTTTACCCAAGAAGGGAAGATTAGAAACCGGGGAAGGTTTCTTGAGGAGTAGTTTTACCACTGCCTCCTTCAAGCAGGTGGGAACCATCCTCTTTTTCAAGCAAGCACAACTCATCTGCCTGGATCAGTAACGCATGCTCCCATCTTGCTGCTCTTCACAGCAACCTGGTAGTGGCATTATTCACCAGTGGCAGGTTCCGGACTGTCTTCAAAAGTGGCCCCATGGATTGCTGTAGTCCTACGAGGAGTCTATTACAGCATGAATCACTGCAGTCAGATTACTCTGATACAGAAAAGGCCATAGCTAGCTGCACTCCTCACAGCTGAAGCTACTTGGCCTCAAGTGACAGCTGATACACCTGTTCTCTGGGGGTGGGGAGTTCTATGCCACCCAGAACAGGAAGTTTCCCTGATTCCTGTAAACCAATGATATTCAAGGAATAAGGCATGCACCATAGTGAACGATGGCATAACGGAACAAATAACACTAAACCTGAGGCACAAGACAAGGATGCCCCCTTTCTCCAATTTTATTTGGTATTACTTATTGAAGTTTTAGCCAATGTAATTAGAGACGATGAAAATATAAAAGGGAAAGGTAATAAAGGAAAAGAGGAAATGAGCTTATTTGCAGGTGGCGCCTTGCTGATAATTGAAAATCAGGTGGAAAATATGCAGGTAATAGAAGCATATTTGAAGGAATTTGGAGAAATGACAAAGTTGTGAATTAATTGGAATCAGGGAAGTTTCCCCAATTCTTGGACTGAGTAACCATCTACCAAAAGAACCTGCACCTTATTGATATTGAGTCTGTGTTTATTGACCCACATATAGACATCAGCCCAGCCTCTCCCGGTACAGATTTGGATATCTCTCTTACAATAAAAACAAAACAATGTTTGTGCTTTGCCTTAATCCTCTTCCCCCACCTTTCCAAGTTTGTGCAATCTCTGTTTAGCACAGATATCTATCTATCTTGCATATAGAATTATATTTTTAAACAAATATTTCCTATACACAAAGCTGCTCCTTCCAGTAAGTAAAGACAGGATTATCTCTTGTGCAACTAGTGCACACACAAAACACACAGCTAGTGCACACACAAACCGCACACACAAAACGTAGAACATGCAAGCAATGTGTCCTTTACCATCACCTAGAAGGATTCTGAGTTTTCCACAGAACCTGTTGGTAAAGCATTTAGTTACTTACCGTAGGTGGAATACTCACTTTAATCACTGTGCATTTATTCCTCTCAGGTTACCATTGTGAGCATATTTACTTCACGGTAAGTGCTACCGAAATCTATTGGTCTTACTTCTCAATAAACCTCAGGGTCAGCAGAATGCCTCTGTTTTTAGCACCACATGCAATAGTTTTTCCTGTTACAGACACAGCACAGCTTTGGATTGACAAATAGTTAAGGAAAACGGCAGGCAAGATTTCCTTAACCAGCTATGGTTTGGCACAGAATAAGATGTGAAGATTTTCCATTAATTAGATAACTCTTCATTGCCTCTCAGCCTCAAAATAGCCCAAACAAACCAACCATTCACTGAAGCCTATCATTAAAAACAATTTGGCAAGGAACCAAAAAACAACAACAACAACAAAACCCCATCCAGACCCTTGATTTGCCAGGATGTTAACTCAGTTGTATTCAGGTTCTCAAAACCACCATTTCCAAAGCTACACACAAGTTCACCAACATACCTAATTTCACACTGTGTTTTAAGATTCAGGAAAAGCGGTGTTCTTTTTGCGACTCTTTCCTGGATTCCTGAGCTCTGTCTGGAGTGTGTTTTAACAGATGGGCTCGCTGGCAGACTGTGGGCTGTAAACCAGCAAGCCGTGTGGAATCTGCACTGAATGATTTGGAACCGAGCGCTCGTAAAGTTCACGGACACAGGCAGATTCAGACTTGTACGCAATCGCACACAGAGGAGGTCGCACACAGAGTACACATCACTAGGCAGTCTGCCTCCATCCCCCAACCGCGCAGGGGAAGTTCAAGACTTGGCATTCGGAGTTACAATCCTCTCACATACATTGCAGCTCCTCATCTGGCCGGAACAAAGGAAGGGAAACAAAAAATACTACATATACAGTCTCCAAAGAAATTAGCATCTCTTAGCACAGCCTGCAAACAAGAGATACAGAAAGAGGCATTGGGCAACTATCATGGGTGGTGATTGGAATTCCCCCCTGTTGTCAAATCCAGCATATAGGAGGAAAAGAAATGAAGGGTAGGATGGCTACTGAGTATTTGTTTGCCCTAAGAAAAACTATTCCCATCTCTCGCTATTCTAAGACAGGAAGAAAAGATAGCCCAAGTGGAAATTTAGTCCAAGCCAGCCAGCTTTTGTTAGTTTGTGTTTACAACCAAATAGTTACCATGGCATGTGTTATATTTGTAATAAACACACATACACACAATTCTGACATGTACAGCAACTGCAACCTGCATTAGAGATGGCTTGCATGCACGTTTATTTAGAACATAGGCTCTATACTGCACATCTGTATTACACATAGCCTTCTGTGTGCTCCATTAATTGCTTTTTTCCATCTTTACACAAGGTAATTATTGCATTATAGTCTGAAACACCATCAGGGAAGCTTCCCTCAACAAACTCTGCCCTTTGGGTGTTGGAAACAGAAACCAAACACTGCCACGGAAATTACTGCCAAGAAAGGATGACAACTTTTTCCCATACGCCGTTGTCCCCAATTTTAAAGACCTATTTCAAAAAGCCCGTTGCTCTCAGCAGAGCAACAACTCTGTGATCTTGCCAGAAGTACCCTTAACGGAAGTTTCTCAAGCAGATGGGCAAATACTACTGGGGGAGGAAAGGTAACAAACATGATAAACGGGGGGGGGGGGCTTTTTATTCTTCTCCTGCTATGGAAGATAGGACTCCAATGGCGTCAAGTTGCAAGACTAAACATCGGGGGGGGGGGGACTTTCTGAGCTCTTCACCAGTGAAATAGATTCTCTTTGAAAGTTCTCCTTCCTTGGAGGTTTTTAAGCAGAGGTTGGATGGTCATCTGTCATGGATGCTTTGGCTGAGATTCCTGCATTGCAGGGGGTCGGTCTGGATGACCCTCGGGACCCCTTCCAACTCTACGATTCTACGGCGTCCTGTATTCAGGTTTGCAAAAGGAGACTCGCTGCTCAGTGCCAACCTCTTCTTAAAACCATCGCCCTCTCCTCTCTGACTGGTATGAACTAAGTTTGGGGGGGTAGGGAAGAGCCCAGCCCTTCCCTGCAAACTGGGGGTGGGGGGTGGGGGTCCCTGTGCAAGCCCCTGCCTGGAAGAAGGGAATCACGTGCGGACCTGATGGAAGACTCCACGTCCCCACCGGTCCAGCCCGGCTAGAGAGAGAGAGGTCCACTCACCCTTTTCCTTCTTCTTTCCTTCTCCGGAGGGGTCCCGCTTCTCAAGGCGCAGCTTCCCCGGCATGGGAGGCGCCGGGCAGCCGCGTCTCTGCCCTTGCGGGACCCGGGGACGGGCAGGCAGGCAGGCAGGCGAGCAGCCGAGTCCGCCCCCCGCGCCGGCAATTCATGGACCTATTTGCTTGCGCTGGAAAGAGAGAGGCAGCCCAGGCGGGGGGTGGGGGGTGGTTGCGGGGCGGGGCCAGCTCTCCTGATTGACAGCCGCCGCCTCTTGCCTTCCTCGCCCAGCAGCGCTGCGCTGGGAAAGGGAACCGGGCGGGGGAAGCTGCGTTAGGAGGACAAAGGGCGGCGGGGAGGACCCCTAGTGGCCACAGAGAGGAAGCCAACCGGGGAAAGCGTTCCAGGTAAGAGCGCCGGAAAGATGCTCCAGGTAGATGCGGATGCAGCTGGCGCCGCACACCTGCCCGTTAACCCCTCCGTCTCCGTGTGGCGCTGCGGTCTAAACCACTGAGCCTCTTGGGCTTGCGGATCGGAAGGTCGGCGCTTCGAAATAGTCCGAGAAAGCATTCCATTCTTCCACAAAACGTTCACCATTAGGTTCTTCTCTTATTTTATTTTCTCTTTTCTCCTCTTTTTTATTTCTCTTATATTAGCTGTTAGCTCTGCAGATTCCGCAGAGTCCCATCACTTTACTTATCCATTCTTCTTTGGTGGGCACTACTACTTCCTGTGGGAACAGGTGGCGCTGTGGTCTGAACCACTGAGCCTCTTGGGCTTGCCAATCGGAAGGTCGGCAGTTCAAATCTCCTTGCCGGGGTGAGCTCCCGTTGCTCTGTCCCAGCTCCTGCCAACCTAGCAGTTTAAAAGCACACCAGTGCGAGTAGATAAATAGGTACCACTGTGGCGGGAAGGTAAACAGCATTTCCGTGTGCTCTGGCTTCCGTCACAGTGTCCTGTTGTGCCAGAAAGCTGTCTGTGGACAAACACCGGCTCCCTTGGCCTGAAAGCAAGATGAGCGCTGGAACCCCATAGTCGCCTTTGGCTGGACTTAACCACCCGGGGGTCCTTTACCTTTACCTATAGGGCAAACCACTTTCTTTGTAGTTGTCTTGTAGAGTTTAAAATAACCAGGGCTTTTTCAGCCAGAACCTCTCATCTGGGCGCCATTGCCATTATAAGATAAAAGGGGAGGTATTTGTGGTGAGTTCTGGCACCTCCTTTTCTAGAAAAATAGCATTGAAAATTAACAGAAGCCTTTTTTATCTCCAGCGGTGGCTCATCCTGTCATGGCTGATATGAGACAGGTACCTTAGCTCACAACCAGAAGCAGAACTCTCCCAGAGAGAGAGAGGATGCCTCAAGAATGGTAATCTGTGCACCTGTAGATCACCTCCTCAATTGGGTCCCATGGGTAATACCCAACCATACTTAGGACTCAGAAGTGCACCCCCCCCCACCGCCATGGACAGATGATAACTCCAATCACATGCTGGTGACATGGGAAGGCTTGTTCTGACCACTCCAAAATTCCCACTCTTGGGTGGGATCAGTGCTTGTCAAAGTTGCCAGCTCCTAATTTGCTATGCCAGAAGAATAGTTTGCATACAATCTGCTGCTGCATAAATGTCTGGATCAGGGCATCGCGCCAAAGTTCAACTCTTTAAAGCCACTTACTTTCCGCACAATTGTTTTTGGACCGGAGTCTCCGTTTCCCTGCTTGTGCGGTGGGCATTAAAAATCTCACTCACAGCTTGGACCAGTTATGAAGATGAATGAGTTCATAACCGTAATAAGCTCTCGTTGTTTAAAGCAATATGCTTTAGTCGTTCAAAGTGTGAAGTAGAAAGAACACAAATTGTAATCAAAGCAACCAGAAGCATCAAAGAGTCGGGATGAAGGAGGGGAGGAAAGGATTTAAAGAGCGGGGCAGAGAAAGTGCATAAAGGGAATATTAATCTCCATTTACCAAAGATCTATTCAGAAAGCTAACAACTAAACTGACGACTGAAATATTTAATTTTCGGCATTAATGAATAATTATCGCTTTTAAAATGCTCTTGAGTTTGCTGGGAAAACAGTGTCCTTCAAGCAGTTTTCTTTAGAAGAGAGATTATAAAAAGCCTTCTATCAGATTGAGTTGACTGGGAAGCCCAGCTTGAATATCACTGTGTACAGAACCTCTCAATCCTTTATTCAAAGTAAGTGCACTTACTCTGATTGTGATAACCTCTCAACTCATTCTGTCTACATCTCCACGAGAGTAAAAGCAAATCACATCAGGGGCTTTCACTCAGGGCTGACGCAGGGACCTTGCATTATGGTAGCTCCTTATAATGATATTTAATGAGGCATAAGCGTACTAATAATAAAAGTCTTACAGCAGAAGGGAAATTATGTAGAAACAAGGTTAGCAAAGAAGTTGGATGTGTGCTTCTTCCGCTATAAATACGTATTCTTTTTCAAAGCAATATGCAAGAGTGTAGCTTAGCTTTACTTTGTTCATAGATAAACGAGGTTTTCAGATGTACATACTTTCATCTGCATTCACACACCACTGCGGGTTTGAAGCTGTGTGCGCACGTTAGCCACAATTCCCATCTATCCTACACTTTCTTGCTTTTTAATGCGTTTCCCGCCAAAACCAGCCAGGGCACCCCAAGGTTGATGGCCATTGCCATTCAAATGGCTTGTGCCACCCTTCTACCATATGTGGTGGACGTGTATGGTAACAAAAGCATTCTGGGCAATGATATACAATGAATTGAAACAAATGTTTAAAATAACTTTTGTTAAAAAACAACAACACCAGAAGCTTTTTTATTAGGAATTGTAGGTTCCGAGATCCCAAAGGAGCAGAAAAGACTTTTTATGTATGCAACAACAGCTGCGCGGATGTTACTAGGTCAGAGATGGAAAGAAGATAAAGTCCTGTCCAGAGAAGAATGGCAAACCAAGCTGATGGACTACGCCGAAATGGCAAAACTGACTGGAAAGCTCAGGAACCAAGAAGACCAAAACTTCAACAAAGAATGGGGGAAATTATAATTTACTTGAGAGACTGTTGTAAGCAGATGAAAACATTAGCAGGATTACAATAACACTTGTAATGCAGAAGATATTATGGAGAAAATAGAGAGACATAAAATTTGGATGATGAAATAATATGCAGTTGAAAAGGTTTATAATAGGACCCATGGAGGGGATGGTGGGAATTCTAGAGATTCGGGGAAATCTCTAAATATGGATATGCATTTTGTATTGTTGTAACTCTACACGTGTAAAATCAAATAAAAATTATTTCAAAAAAAACAAATGGTGTGTGCCACATCTTATGTTCGACTTTGCGCAGTGGGGCTCACCTGGCCCCCCCCCAATATTTTATTCAAGTTGGCATCCCTGGGGTAGTCAGGTGATTTAGAAATACTTCTAATTGCACATTAATGTGCAGCAATGTGCAAATGTGCTTTGAAACACTACGGGGAGAAATAGGTGGTGTAGTGGTTAAGAGCAGTGGCCTCGTAATCTGGGGAACCGGGTTCGCGTCCCCGCTCCTCCACATGCAGCTGCTGGGTGACCTTGGGCTAGTCACACTTCTCTGAAGTCTCTCAGCCCCACTCACCAGTGTTTGTTGTGGGGGAGGAAGGGAAAAGGAGAATGTTAGCCGCTTTGAGACTCCTTCGGGTAGTGATAAAGCGGGATATCAAATCCAAACTCTTCTTCTTCTTCTACTTTTTATGCTGGCAATGTGTTCGCAACTGACCAAACTCTGCCAGCACGGCCAATGGTCAGGCTATGACAGAGAAATTTAATAAATGGTGATGACGATGATGGGACTTGTAGTCCAAGTTGGGGAGACATGTTCTATGCATGCCCATGGAACTCTTTTCCAGGCTCGGTAGCATTTACAGATCCACAGCTTTAACAGGGGTGGATAACCTTTGGACCTTCAGATATTGTTGGACAACGGTTCCATCATCTCTTACCGGCATGTTGGCTGGAACTGTTGGGATTTGTAGTCCAGCAGCATCTAGAGGGCCACAGGTTAGCCAACCGCATTTAACAGAAACCCAAGCTATTTTTCAGTTGTTTGAAACGGCTCTCCTATCCAATAAATCCCAAAGGCCCTTAAGCCAAAACAATGTTTCAGCACCATTAGAAAACTGTATATCCTGCCCTTAGTAGCAATTTAAAAGAAGAATGTGAGCATCCCTAATCTTTTGCTAGCAGGCTTGCAAGGAAAATTGTATCGCTTTTGATAACGTGGAGAGAAAGGTGGCATAGAGAAGCATATTCAGTGTGTTCCATTTTATTTCAGGGTCAAGGTGCATTATGCTGGTTGACTTTCAACAAATTACCGGTATATACACAAAGTATCAAATGTGGTGACAGAAATAATGGTACAACAAAACAAAACAGCAACACCACAAATTGGGTAGTAAGTATAAAACCAAATTTACTAGAATAATAACCAAAATAGAGATAGGCTAGTAACCATTCAAACAACAAACATACTAAGGTGCCATGTGCAAGGCAAGACCTGGAGATGAAAACCTGTAAACATGAAATAGATAAATGTACAATTCTATTTTGACAAATTACATTTACAGTAAACATAATACAGACTGGATTTATGAACTGTTCAACAAGTAGCATGAGTCCAATCACGGAGCGACAACCCAGTGCCGCCACAATGATAAGGGTAGCACACAGCAAGATATGCAAAAGTTGTTCAAAGCGGTTTATCAAAATCAAAATATTATTTATTGCATTAGCCCTCTGGCCATAGCACGTAATGCGAAACCAGGCGGAAACCTGTCGCGAATGTACATAAAATACAGCAGATACATTTTGTACATTTTGTACAAATACATTTAAAAACTTTAAGTGTAAAATCATGCAGAGTAAAACAGATAAAATAATAACAGGGCATGTCGACAGTGACTATGTCAGGAAGTTACATAGGGCTAGGTCTATGGCAAGTTAGCCGAGAAGGTGGCCCTGAGTTTCAGTGCCTGTAAAATATAGATAGCCACACCACGTGTGATCAGGGGGTTGGCGTCTACCAATAAGTATTTCATGCGGTCGTCGTCCTGGGCGATGGTCGGTGGGATTAAGAGGGAAAGCCTGGGTCTAACTGTAACATATAGAGGGCAGTGGAAGAAAAAATGAATAAAGTCCTCTGTCTTTCCCTTGTTGCATGGGCAGAGTCGAAGCTCCAGCGGAGTATTGGAAAATCCACCCTGTAGGAATGCTGTCGGGATGGCGTGGAATCGTGCTAATGTGAAGGCCCTTCTTAACATGGGATTTATCAGATTACTCAGATAATGGGCCAGAGAGCTGACTGCCTTCACACGAGGAAACCACGTGGATAATCTGGCCGCGTTGGATAGTGCTAGATCGAGGGCTTCATCCTTAGCTAAAATCCATTCGTGGATTTTGTCTTTGTCCCATGAGGACAGGGCAGCGAAGTCTGGAAGGGAGTAGCGATTGCAGATGGTCTCCATGCCCTTTGACCAGGTGCAGCTGCCAATAAAGGCTGTGAAGGCTTGTTTCGCTAATAGAGAGTTTGGAGTTTCTGCAAGCGATTTGTAGTAAGTGATTATTCTGATATGGGCTTTTGCTACAATGGATGGTAGTCCCAATTCCATTCTCAGTTGGGCGGCCATTGTCCCATTGGGGAGGCCCAAGATCTTTCTTGCCAGGAGATTTAGCTGTTTATCAAAACTGAACTAGATGGAATGTTCTTCAATGGGTCTTGAGTTGGAAACACAAAGCCGTATACATGGATCAAACACGGGAAGGCAGATCAAAGTCACCACCCTGATGAGAATAATGCAAGTAGGCAAAAGAAGACCTGTTCTCCGGATATATTACAGGTTTCATACACACTTCATCAGTCCGAAAAGCCTATCATACAAAACAGTTAACTCAGGATAAAGAAGATATTCACACGCACAGCTCAACAAAGACACTTATGAGCTGATGCAGATGGTATTAGCAGGAACTCCAAAAAGCTTAAGATTTCCCCAATAAATATAAATGATTACATAGGCATTAGTGCTGTGTCACATGTCAGGTATCTGAAAAGCTGCAATGATACTCTAGAGTCCCAGGCAAGTGTATTTCATCAACTAAGTTACATTTAATCTAAAATATGCCTTTTCTCCTATCCGCTTTGAGCAAAAGAAGTTGAAGTGCATTGTTAAATCCCTACAAGCACAGAAGTATGCAGACATAATTCTGCCATTTCTTCATTTGCAAGGAACAGCATTTTAACAACATGGAGGCTAACGTGATGGTGACAAAGATTCTTTTTTATCTAAAAGTCAAGTTGTTTGGTAGCCAGAAACGGGAACTGGGTATGCATTGCTCTGCAGGGTTTTATCAAGGTTGCAAAACCAAGTTAAACATATAAATTTGAATTTCAAGAAATTCATGCAGTTTATTTGTGGAGAAGGCAATACAAAATGATCTAAGCATTCTTCTGCAGCCCACAGCTGAACTACAGATCCTTTCTTTACCTGCTGCCATCATCTCGCAGCTCTAGCTTCAACAGCCAATACTCCAGTTTTTATATATCCACACAATGTTTCATTAGAAATTGCCCATTCAAATGGAAGACAGGAATGTCATACTTGTACTTTCCAAACCAGGATGAGCGATTTGGAAGAGTGATGTCCACTTCCTGCGAATAAACTGTTAAAGACAGCAAAACTGAAATAAGAAGGATTTAAAAACTAAGGATGCATGCTGACTTAGCTGCACTGAAGTAACTGGAATGGCCTCTAAGGAAAATACATTTACAATCAGAGTGTAGAGTTGGTGTATTCTAAAACAATAGTTTTTCATTGCATTTATTGTGGGTGGTATCCCATTGGTTCTTCTGTGGATGGAAGGCATCCATCAGTGCAATAGGATGCAAGTGTTTTGGGAACAGATTTATAATGAGCTGAAAAAGATGTTTAAGTACACTTTCCCCAAAAAGCCAGAAGCTTTCTTGCTAGGCTTAGTGGGAGATGAGATTGCGAAAAAGGACCAAAGATTGTTTATGTACGCAACAACCGCAGCGAGGACACTTTTAGCCCAAAAGTGGAAATTACAGGAATTACCAACGATTGAGGAGTGGCAGATGAAAATGATGGATTATGCAGAACTTGCAAAACTGACCGGCAGTATCCGGAACCAGGACGAGTCAAGGTTCCAAAGAGACTGGAGTAAATTTGTTGTTTGTATAAGATGTAACCGTGGAAGTTTGAAGACACTAGCGGGATTGGAAAAGCCCTATGACATAGATAGAAATATTAAAGTAAGAAACTGCAGGATTTGATTGGACCAGAAAACCTGTTGCCGTGTTGGAGGGAAGTCATAGCTCAGTGGAGCGAGGATGTGAATGCATATGTATGCATATGTTTGTTTAATTCGTAAAATCAATAAAAATTATATATATATATTTTAAAAAAAGGATGCAAGACCATTTTGGGTCTTGCATGGTGCCCAAAACCTTCTCAGAAGGAATGGAGGACCTTGTGGGACAGATTTTCAGAGGACGCAGGAAGCTATAGGGGAAGGAGGAATCACTGAGAATTGCCTTCCGACCCATTCCACTGAAATATGCTTTCCTTCAGCAGACAAACACTCATTGGATACCATCTTGTGCAGCCAGCAATAATTTCTGAATGAGTTGAGCATGCAGATGTTGGTTCTTCAATGAGAAGGTGCACTACAGATCAATTGGCTCTTGAGAAAGAATTCTTGTGCCAGTTTAGTTCCAGAGAGATGTGCAATTTTGAAATTGGCAGCCTGCGCATTGAAAAGTAATGTAATTTTCAGCTGCCTCCTCTGTAGACGTGCCTGTTGGCTTTCTAAGTGGCAATCTTAAGCTGTCTGCATGAAATAGAATACATACCAATTAGGTATGCGAGAGTATGGGACCACTTATAAATGCCATCTCCAACCTCATCAAAAGATTCCATCAACGGTGTCTCTGAAAAATTTCACACATCACATGGGAAGACAGGTGAACTAACGCCATTGTACTGGAAGAAGCAAAGATCACCAGTGTTGAAGCGATGATTCTTCAACATCAACTTCGTTGGACTGGTAATGTTGTGCGGATGCCTGATGATCATCTTCCAAAGCAACTACTCTATTCTGAACTTAAAAATGGAAAGCGTAATGCTGGTGGTTAACAAAAGAGGTTCAAAGACTCTCTCAAGGCAAATCTAAAAATATGTGATATAAACACCAACAATTGGGAAACACTGGCCTGCGAGCACTCCAATTGGAGAAGAGCCTTTACCAAAGCTGTCATGGGCTTTGAAGACACTCAAACTCAGGACAAAAGGGAGAAACATGCTAAGCGGAAGGCACGCTTGGCAAACCCTCACCATGATCAACTCCCGCCAGGAAATCTATGTCCCCACTGTGGAAGGACATTGGCCTCCACCTTCACTTATGGACTCACTGTTAAAACTGTGTTTATGGAAGACAATCTTACTTGGCTACAAGTGATCACCAAAGAAAAAGAAGAAGAATGCATACCAATTAGGTATGGGAGAACCCCACTGGTTCCACTTTTATAAAACTGGCACATGTGGGTTCCCCCCTAGGCTTGGATAAAAACCAGCCAGATCCCATAACTACATGCCGGATTTCTTTCAAGAATGGTAAGTTTCATGCCCAAAGGCTTTTGTGATTACAGCAGCATACACAGCAGATTTGGGGGTCCTCCTGCTCCCATCCCTCCAAGGTCATGCCACAGTTTGGCAATGCACAGGCTACAGTCACCCCAGATGCCTTTCAGCATCAACATGTCCGGATGAGGCCCTTTCCTGGAGGCTTTTGGGTGAGCCTATAAGTGCTGGTAGGAGTCAGAGACCCAGAACAAGGTAGATACAGTTGACATGTTCTAGTAAGTGAAACAAAAAAAATCTAGCAACGCAACCTGAGCCTACCTGAGGGTCACCTTGAGGGCTTCCCAGTGGCAGATTGAAGTGCTTGCTTGGTAATGTATATAACGCTTGCTGTTTAGAATAAAATCTTTAATCTTCTCACTCAATTGTGTTGGTATTGCTTCTGAATCTCATAAAAAGAACCACCTTGCATTTGGCAAGATACAATGATGTTTCAACAAGATGTTTCAGACAGACTACCAGGTGCCTCAAAGTTCTGAAGAACTTTGAAGATGAGGGGCAGGTAGGTGGGTTGTCAAGGTAACAGTGACCTGCCCTCCTTTGTGACATCTTTTTCAATTCTGGCTTAAAAGTCACAAACCAGAGGTGTCCAGTCCAGGAGTCAACAGTGGTAGGAGCAGTGTGAATGTGTGACCGTGGGTGTGTGTGAGAGAAGAGGATTTATATTTTGTTTTGGTATTTACACATTTTCATCCACCTTTTTATTTAATGCTTCCCATAGCCTTGTATATTTTTAGACTGATATTTAGGGGTAGGGGCTGGAGTAGCTTAGGTGGGTTTTAGGGAGGTAGAAAACATAGGTTTGGGTTGTGTGTGTTAAATTACCTTTCTACAGAGACACTTCATAATGTTAAAAACGTAAGTAAGTAGGATTTCTTCTACTGCTAACTCAGAACTTGGCGTGAGGGGACTGGGGTCACCCATGTTGCCTTGGCTCTCTTGAAGGTCACCAGTTGCTCCCCTGTGATGCTGAGTCTAGACTTCATTTAATGCAGAGCTTTCCAAACTGTGTGTTGCAACACCTGCAGTGTGTATAGGTGTGTCGTGCAAATGCTCGCTTGCTCCTCCCGGGGCTGGAAATGGGTTAGTTTAACCTCCAGTTTGCTAGTAAATATGAATTACTGTGTCACTAAATGATGTATATCTTAAAAGTGTGTCACCAACATGAAAAGTTTGGAAAGCTCTGATTTAATGATTCACACGAGGCCTGTCTTCACCCCCTACTGAGCTACAGAGACCAGTAGAATTACAGTGGTATCTTGGTTCTCAAACGCCTTGGTACTCAAACAACTTGGAACCCAAACACTGCAAACCCAGAAGGAAATAAGTGTTCCAGTTTGCGAACTTTTTTCGGAAGCCAAATGTGCTCCGATTTGAGTGTTACACTTCCAATTTGAGTGCCACACTTCCGCTTTGAGTGTTACACTGAGGTCTGTCTGTTTTTGCTATTTATTTTGTGTTTGTGTTTTTGTGGCTCTTTTTGTTTCTGTTTGTGACTGTGTGGAACCCAGTTCAGCTACTGATTGATTGATTGATTGATTGATTGATTGTGTGACTGCAGTACATTGTTTGAGAACCAAGGTACCACTTTACTCCACAGAGTGGGGTAGGAGAGCTGGAAATGATGCCAATATAGTTCACGTCTGGCAACCAATGTGCCTCTTTGGTTTCAGATAGTATGACGAGTCTAAATTCTCACGGCCCTCTAGAGGCTATGGTGGCTGATTTACCAGAAGTAACGTATTTAGTGTTAACTCTGAAACTATGTAATTGATCTTGACCAAACTAAGCTTCTAGGAGCACAATGTACATCAGGAAGAGTTTGGATTTGATATCCCACTTTATCACTACCCAAAGGAGTCTCAAAGCGGCTCACATTCTCCTTTCCCTTCCTCCCCCACAACAAACACTCTGTGAGGTGAGCGGGGCTGAGAGACTTCAGAGAAGTGTGACTAGCCCAAGGTCACCCAGCAGCTGCATGTGGAGGAGCGGAGACGCGAACCTGGTTCACCAGATTACGAGTCTACCGCTCTTAACCACTACACCACACTGGCTCTCAACCATTACACCACACTGGCTTGGTTCGGTCAGATTCGTGTATACACTTCCAGAGTTAACACTAAATACATTACAGTGGAACCCCGGGTTACGCACACGATCCGTTCCGGGGTCACGCTGCGTAACCCGGGCGTGCGTAACATGAACGCACGAGGGGAAAAACAAAAACCTCGGAAGTTTGCGGATTTTTGCTCTTCTGCGCACCCGCGCGCTCCGCGGAGGACTTCTGGGTCGCCACCGTGCTTATCCTGAACGTACGCAACACGGAGCGTACGCAACACAAGGTATAACTGTACTTCTGGTAAATCAGCCACCGTAGCTGCTAGAGGGCCGTGAAAAATTGTGTCCTGGGCTTTTTAGACTCATCTACTCTTGTACTATCTGAAACCAAAGGGGCATTTGGTTGACAGATGTGATTCTCCCCCAGCTCTCTTAGCCCACTAACATCGAGAAGAACCTCCTCTATCTGATATCTCAACCTTAAAGCATCTAGCAGGAAGTGAATCCAGCAATTGCCATCCTAATTGCAGTTTCGTGTGAGTGATTTGTATCACGTTCGTGCTGCACCTGACAAGATGCTCACCTTCTCTGTCAATGAGTGACGGACAGCTTTGACCTTGACACTGCTGTATCTTGATTTTCATCCACGCAGCTAAGCATGCAGATACCCCAGATATATGTAGAGCAGAAGGATAGAAAGCCGGGGGGGGGGGACCCAACGCTTTCTGGGAATTAGTACTATGGAACTTGGCAGCACAAACCTTTCAAGGAAGTTGGAGAAAGAGCACAGAAAGGTCAACAAAATCAAAGTCGTCCTCCAAAATGTTGCCATTTTAAATTATGTGTTTTATTTCATGCGTCCAAAGAACTATAGGGCTCTGTAAATTACCTTGTGTTCATACGCTTCATGTGAGATCAGAGGCATAGGAAGGTGGTACCCGGTGCAGAAAATTTCTTGTCAACCCCCGCCCCCAATTTATTTATTTATTTATTTATTTATTTATTTGCCTGCAAAAATGGTTTTACATTATTTCATATTTTCTCACAACAGAATGTGGATTCTGGGCCTCTGGTAACAAGTAGGCGACTATGGACAGATACTTAAATCTACAGGATGGATTGTGTTTTGGCTTGTGTTATTTTATTTATATTTATTGTTTGTTTATTTAATAAAATTTATTTTAAAAAACCTGCAAAGTGGTTTACCAAAACAAAAAACACCGCAGCAGTAAAATCAAGAAAAATTAACAATCCTACTTTAAAACATACAAAAGCTAAAATATTAAGATTAAAATTACTTCAACTTCCTAAGCATCTAGGTATGCTTGCCTAAAGAAGAATGCTTTTAGCAGGTGCCCAAAAAGAGTCTAGCAAAGGAACGTGCTCTGTTGCAAGAGGCGGGGAGTTCCAAAGTGCAGGTGCTGTCACAGTAAACAACGCAGTACAGATATTATGTGGAACCTGTAGTAGTGCTTGAAACTACTGAAGGGGAGGTTTTATTTATTGTGATTTATTGTGATTTATTGTGACCATGCTCTGGATTATCTAATCTACTTGGCCTAGTCTCATTTTCTTCACATAGGCTGACTTTCCAGGACTCGGGAATCCCAACGGAGGGTAGGGCAGTTCATTAAAAAAATATATTTCTTTTTTTAAAAAAAAGCCTGCTCCAAAGGTCTTATCTTACTAAACTAGAGGTTATATAGCTATATCTGAAATTTCATGCATATCAGTTAATATCTTGACCCTGCTCCACTGAATTGAAATTTCAGCCTTCACGACATCCGTGACGATGGGCCTGATGCTGCGTTCTTCAACGAGGAACATGGGGCAGTCGGGTCTTTGCTATTTCCAGTTGGGATTCAATCACAGAGCAGCAAATTCAAGTTGCGCAACAAGCCCACTTCCCTCCCAAAATCTGACTTTTTGCAATAAGGAGAGTGATGGGGTAACCCTAGCTTTGACACACGGCCACCCAACGTCCCTGTAAACAAATCAAAACGAATTTTCCTTAAACAGCCAACGTCTCCCTGAAAAGATCTGAATCTCAGCTTGTGGGTTCGAATCCCACCTTGGACAAAAAGATGCCTGCTTTGCAGGGAGTTGAACGAGTTGACCTTTTGTCTCTCTTCCAGCTCTACGATTCTATGATTCTTACGTAATCAGGATGAACGCTTTTACTGCTGTTACTTGTGTTGAGTACATTTTTGGTTGGGGAAACAATTGTTTAAATGAAAAATGAATTTATTTTTTAATTATTTAATTATTATTATTTTTTAAATCCAATTTCGTTGTACCTGTACAATGACAATAAAGATATAAAGATAAAGATAAACAGGTCATCTGGAAGCAGCAATAAAAAGTTGCCAGGTGGACACTTTTTGCAGTGGAATTTTTCTCTTCTTTTCAGGTCTCAGAAACGAAGTTCACAGGGGCCAAATCCTTTTTCAAACTCATGGGAAGAGAGGGAGGTGAACACAGAACAGAGTTAAGTTTAGAAGAGTTCATACTCCGGATTTGGGGTGTGTGGACAGTTAAGTAACATGGCACTTCACTTTCCCTTACAAAGAACTAAGCCAACTCGACAACAGTCCATTTTTGGAACAGGGGTGTAGCTCCAGTAGGAGACCTCTCTGAAAATAATACTCTTACTGGTCAGATTCTCAGCAGCCTAGCTTTAAGCAGCTTTTTTTTTTATGGGATGCCAAAGGAGATTTCTCAGAAGGTAATGCCTTTCTTTCCGCAGAGCACTCAGTTGCTCCTGTTGCAAATGGAAAGCCAAATCTTCCACAGAACGAACACACAGACCTGCTGGGCACCAAGAATGTGAAATGGCGAGTTTTATCCCTTCCCTGCCGTCTCACAGTGCACTTCCCTCCTGACTTAAAAACATAACTGAGGCTGGACTGAGTGGACACAAGCTGGGAACACGAATTAGGCTATTAAAAGAAGCCTGCACTTTAGGGAGATAACTTTGCTCTGCGAGTCCACACATTCCCTGCAAAAAAAGAGAGAAAAAACCAACCCCACATTCACATAAGCATGCATTTAGCAAAAGAGGCCAATCTAAAATACTATTTCCAGTTTCTTGGTGACAATTTGCCCTTAACGTTTCAAACTGCTATGACTCAGCATGTGCTACAGCATCACAAAAGACTTTCCCATCACCCAATTATTAACCTCTAAAAGTAATCCCGTTATTCACTACCTCATTGCTTTTTGGATTATAAAACCGCATGGGCAGCTGGCAGAGAGAGGGGGAGGGAGAGAGAGAGAGAGAGAGAGAGAGAGAGAGAGAGAGAGAGAGAGAGACAGGGAGAGAAAGAAGGAGACCCGTGTCTTAATGTTTCCTCATCGAAGGAATGGCTTTGAACAAATGAACCCAAGGATGCTTTGATTCAGCTTAATTGGATCATATTAGCGAAACCAAATATTCCAGGATCAGGTTTATTGTTAGTTTTGCGGTACCCATTAAACCTTGCATCAAACATTTCCTTCCATTTCCCTCCCCAAATTCTCTTTACAGCTTGGCAGGAACATTTGTCTCATGGTGAGGGTTCCACCAGGGGTGGAGTAAGGGCGGGGCGATGGGGGCGGGGCGCCCTGGGATCCAGCCTCTAGGGGGCGACACTCTGGGCACATACACCCCCCGCGACTGGCGACTCCCAAAAGCCTCTCTTGTTGCCACAGCTGGCTTCACTTGCTCGGCCAAGTGAGAGAAGCCAGCCGCAGCGGCAAGAGAGATTTTTGCCGGGTGGTGGGTCACCGCCCGGCAAAAACCTTGCTTGGAGCCGCGGGCTGGCTTCGCTCGGCTACCACGCGCTTTTCTTCTCCCTTCCTCCCGCGCGGCAGCCAAGGAGCAGACTGCGCTCCGTAGCGCATGCATTGTGACATCACAACGCATACGCTACAGAGTGATGCCCCGCCCCCCGGAGGGTGCCGCTTGGCTTGCCGACCCCGGCAACCAAGCGGCTTGGTGCACTGTTGGGTTCACGCTACCAACCGCAGGAGTCATTCACTTAAAAATGGTAGGCACTGGAGGAACTAAAATAAGTGTAAGATGTAGGCATAGACTTGATCATCTGTCATAGGAAGTTGGGATAATGGCCAAATCCCTTTTAAAAAAATCATATCAATATTATCTATCTATTTAATTGATTCTGACAACATATATGACTGAACTACAAATGTCTCCAAGGAAGGAAGGGTACATCTGTCATTCCTTGGACTACTGCAATGCGCTCTATGTGGGGCTACCTTTGAAGGTGACCCAGAAGCTACAATTAATTCAGAATGCAGCAGCTAGACTGGGGACTGGGAGTGGCTGCCGAGACCTACATTGGCTCCCAGTATGTTTCCAAGCACAAATCAAAGTGTTGGTGCTGACCTTTAAAGCCCTAAACGGCCTCGGCCCAGTAGACCTGAAGGAGCGTCTCCACCCCCATCGTTCAGCCCAGACACTGAGGTCCAGCACCGAGGGCCTTCTGGCGGTTCCCTCACTGCGAGAAGTGAGGTTACAGGGAACCAGGCAGAGGGCCTTCTCGGGAGTGGCGCCCGCCCTGTGGAACGCCCTCCCATCAGATGCCAAGGAAATAAACAACTATCTGACTTTTAGAAGACATCTGAATGCAGCCCTGTATTGGGAAGTTTTTAATGTTTGATGTTTTATCGTGTTTTTAATATTCTGTTGGGAGCCACCCAGAGTGGCGGGGTATAAATAAATTATTATTAATTATTATTATTATTATTATTATTATTATTATTATAACTAAAATCTGGTCATTACTATGATGACTGGGACTGGACGATATCTGGTTTACAACAATACAATATATCACTGACTAAACATTGCGATATATCAATATATCACGATGTCTGAAATAAAGATGGAAGTAAGTCAAGGGGAACAGTAAGGCTGGGCAATATCTGGATTTTAGCATCACTATATATCACCAGGTAAACATTGTGCTATACCGATATATCATGTCTGAATTAAGGATGGAGCTCTGTAGAGGCAGCGGCTGGCTTTGCGGTTTTCCCCGCGTCGTGATTTTTGCCGGCGCCTGCTCTTGTGGTTTGCTGCCTCCAAGGTTCTCAAAACTACATTTTGGGTCATTGTGTTTGGTTTATTCAGCAAAGTTGTGCTTAACTTTGGTGAACTGGTAAATTAGCAATTGCTCCCCCCCCCCAGCCTTTGCAATGGACTTGATCATTTTGCCAGCTGCGATGTCAAGTTCTGAAACCAGAACCAGAAATTCCCTGTAGAAATGATAAAATATTCCCCTGCAATTATACGCATGGCACATTTTAATTGGGGGCCGTAAGTTATATATCAGCAGACAGTCACCAGATAGCAAGGATGCTTCAACGAAAGATTTGAAACATAAATGCAATTATAAATCATTTTCACATCGCTCCGAGAAAAAAAAAAAAGTTTACTACCAGACAAGCATAGTAATTTAATGCAGCACAAGAGGCACTGTTTAGAATTTACATTACATTTTCTTCCTGTAATGCCTCTTTTAAATTCACCAAAACAAACGCTGATATAAATACATTACACAGTTTCAAGGAGACACATGCCAGTAAGTATTAGCCAGTATTAGCAGAACACAAAGTGCTGTGCTTTGAACCTCTCATAATCTTACTGCATTGCTTGGCATAAAATATTCGTAGTTCTTCAAAATTATTCTAATAAACAACCAGTACTGTAGGCCAAAATGTTAAACTAATGCGACCTGCCGCAAACATGAAAAAGAGTCAAGATGATTTAACTTTGTAATGTGACTTAAAAGCTTGCAAATTACCTTGTAGGTTTTTTTTAAAAAAAAATAGCAACAGTAATTTAATGTGTGAAGTATTTTATTGCTGGACTTCTTTAAAGCAAGCTTTACTTCCAAAAGAAAAGTGCAGTTTAAGTTTTATTTGGGAAGATTATAAACTATAATTTGGTGCATCTATTGATTTGTAACTTTATTGATTAATGCTGACTTTCCCCTCAGTGTGGCTCCTTTTCTTGCTTTTCTATTGGGGTGGGGGAGAAAGACAGTATCAATGATACCATTGCTGCATATAAAGAGTATGGGTTTTACCTGACTTAATGAGTAGACCCATTGAAATAAGTGAATATAAATTTGTTATAACTAATTGTCTGTCAACTTCAATGGGTTTATCCAGAGTATAATCAGTGCTTTCCCCCAAAAAAGAATTTTTAGGGGTACTCTCATTTTGACTCAAGAAAATCACCATTTTATAATCCAAATCAGGAAAAATAAATACAGCAAATGGACAAAAGTACAAAGATTCACAAAATGTTTAGGGGTGTGCATACCCCTGCGTCCCCCCCCAGAAAAAAAAATCACCGAGTATAATTAAGTTTGATACAACTCCATAGATACAATCCAACAGGTGGGCACACACTTACAGTGCAATCCTATGCATATTTTCTCAAAAGTAAGTGTAACACTGGGTCCATTGAGGGTCTATTAAAGGGACGCAGGTAGCGCTGTGGGTTAAATTACAGAGCCTAGGGCTTGCCGATCAAAAGGTCGGCGGTTCAAATCCCCACAACGGGGTGTGCTCCCATTGCTCGGTCCCAGCTCCTGCCAACCTAGCAGTTCGAAAGCACGTCAAAGTGCAAGTAGATAAATAGGTACCGCTCCAGCGGGAAGGTAAACGGCGTTTCCGTGCGCTGCTCTGGTTCACCAGAAGCAGCTTAGTCATGTTGGCCACATGACCTGGAAGCTGTACGCCGGCTCCCTCGGCCAATAACGCGAGATGAGCGCCACAACCCCAGAGTCGGTCATGACTGGACTTGGCTGTCAGTGGTCCTTTACCTTTAAAGGACCCCTGGATAGTGAAGTCCAGTGAAATTCAACTATGGGGTGTGGCGCTCATCTTGCTTTCAGGCCGAGGGAGCCACCGTTTGTCCACAGACAGCTTTCTGGGTCATGTGGCCAGCAGGACTAAACTGCTTCTGGTGCAACGGAACACCATGACGGAAACCAGAACGCCCGGAAACGCCGTTTACCTTCCCGCCACAAGCCCAAGAAGCTCGGTGGTTTAGACCACAGCACCACCTGTGTCCCATGTCTCCTTATATAACTAACACTCAGGAGTTGTAATCTTATTATCGTGATTGGTACAGTCACATGCTGCTCCTTCCCTTTGCACCATATCTTGATTTGGTGTTGTTATTTAATTTATATGTCACTTTAAAGGAAAAAGCAGTCAGATAAACACATAAGAGTCAAAACAGGTTAAAAGAATATCATCAATCGCAATTAGAACATATACTGATATATAACACCGGAATCAGAGTGTTGCTACACTCATCTTTCTATGAAGAAAGGTTCAAAAACAGCAAAATCACAACTTTTCTATCTAAAAAACTGGGACATGTGAACAGCCTGTATTTTTCAGAAATGATATCATTTGGATCAGGAAAATTGCATGGTAAAACATTGCTCTCTGGATCACATTTGGCCCAATGCACTTTGTCCCAGTGATTGAGGAGCTATAGTGGACTGGTTATGTGACATTATTAAAAACGGCATTAAGAGCAAATTAATTTTCGCTTATTTAACACGATGCATGGAAGTAAAATTATAATGAGACGTCATTACGGGCTAGAAGGAAATAAAAATATACTGCAGCATAATTCTTGTTCGTGTTGTCGGCACACTAAATGTGACACTTTGACTGCCAGTTATTTAGCCAGAGAACTTTCAACAAAGTTGAACGCTCCACTGCTCAAACACTTGGAGGCATATTTAGAAGTGGAGAAGACAGCAGACACCATAGTGGTTGTGTTTTCACATAATGCTAAGCAATGCTTTGTTTTAAAACATGGTTGGTGGAACAAACCAAGCAACAGTTTTAAACACAAGCAAAGTAACCATACCTTGTTTTGCCTAATGTGGATCTTGTATTTTAAGCACTCTCATGTTCTATACCCAGGTGAGACAGGGCACAAAAATAAGATTAGCTCATTCAGTAGTGCATAAGACTTTTAATCTCAGGCTCATGTGATCAAGCCCCACCTTGGGTGAAAAATTTCTGCACTCCGTGGTCCTTTCCAACTCTACAATTCTATGAAACAAAGATTAAGCCAGGATAGTATGTTGGCATGTGGCATGACATTGCGGTTAACACAAGTCAAGATTCATAAGCTACCTTCAAAACATGGTTTCATAGTCTAGTTTGTTGGTCACAAGCAAACCACAGACCGTTTCCAGAGGCGGATTCAGAAAGACAAACAAACCAA